>CP125975.1:151060642-153460642 GCA_030063025.1 Avena longiglumis | reverse complement strand
TGCCATTTTCATCCTGTTTGTTCTTGAAGATCCACTTGGTGCCGATAACATTGCGGCAATCCTTTGGCTTTTCTACGAGCTTCCACACTTTGTTGCGTTCGAAGTTGTTTAATTCTTCATGCATTGCAACAACCCAATCGGGGTCTTCAAGAGCATCAAAAACCTTCTTTGGTTCAACCATGGAAATGTGAGCTTGATGATCACAGAAGCTAGCAAGCTCTCTTCGAGTGGATACCCTTCGTCGTAGATCACCAACTACCTTGTCAAGCGTGTGACCCCTTAGTTCAAGGTTGCGATCCGCCCGAGCCTTGCGACGAGCCTCAATATCCTTATTATTTCTTGAAGGAGAGGATTCAATTGTTGTATCCTTGTCTTGATTACTGCAGTGCCCTTGATCTTGGTCACCAGTACTGCCAGAAGATTGTTGCTAAGCATTTTCTTCAGGCCCGGATAATCCACCCCTTGGAGGGGCCGGACTATCCGGCCTGGGGGGGAAAGTACCAGAACCATCTTCCTGAGAAAGCCTTTCTGGAGTTGGAGAGCCATGGCCGGATAATCCGCCCCTGGGGGCCGGATAATCCGGCCTGGGAGCTTCAGAGGTGTTGATTTCTCCTTCGGATCCCCTGGTGCAAGTTGGAGTGCCAGGGGCGGATTGTCCGCCCCTTGGAGGGGGCGGATAATCCGGCCTGGGACTACCATCTTGTCCAGGAGACTGATGATCTTCAGCAGGTTGCGGTGTTGGTGCAGAGTTTTCTCCAACAGTAGGAGCTTGTTGATCTTGTGAAGATGAGGGCTCCACTTGAGTGGAGCATTGTCCTTCCCGATCCGCCACAAGGGTTCCTCAATGGGCGGAAAAATCCGCCCATTCTTCTTATGGCATCTTGGGGTATTTCAACATCTCATCACAAACATCAACTTGCCCTACAAAGGAGCCGTTATTTTCATCGAACTCCACTACAAGATTCTACAACAATCCCGTGAGCTTGTTGTAGACTCTATAAGTGTGGGATTAAACCGTAACCAACAAAAATGCCTTCTAAAGCCTTGGATTCAAATTTTGACAAACGGACACCTTTAATAAGAAAGAAACACTTACACCCGAATACCCTGAAGTATGAGATGTTGGGTTTGTTGCCGGTAAGTATTTCATATGGGGTCTTGTCCAAGATCTTCCGAAGGTAAAGCCGGTTTGATGAGTGACAAGCGGTGGATATGGCTTCAGCCCAAAAGTTATAAGGAGATTTAAATTCAGCTAGCATAGATCTTGCCATATCCATCAAAGTCCGGTTCTTCCTCTCGGCTACACCATTTTGTTGAGGGGTGTACGCAGCGGAATATTGGTGTCTAATCCCCTCTTCGCTAAGAAACTCGTTTAAAGTGTAGTTCTTGAATTCTGTGCCATTGTCACTTCTAATTGCCAATATGGGAACATTGTGTTGTCGTTGAACTTCATTGGCAAAGTCGATGACAGTTTGTTGAGTCTCATTTTTCAGCTTGAAGAAATATACCCATGTATATCTTGAGTAATCATCGACGATGACCAAGCAATATTTCTTCCCACCAAGACTTGCATGAGAAGGAGGTCCAAATAAGTCCACATGGAGTAATTCCAAGATCCTCTTCGATGACACAATAGTCTTCCTCTTGTGGGGAGAATCATGCATTTTTCCTTCAACACAGCCGCAAACACGATCTTGACAAAGAGACATTGTCTTTTAGTCCAAGAATGTGGCCACCCTTTTGGAGACTTTGCAAAGTTCTCATGTTGACATGGGCTAAACGGCGATGCCATAGCCAGCCCACGTCGGCCTTTCCGAATAGACACATCGGACCCGAAGTGGTTTTCCCCGAGAAGTCCACCACATACAGGTCATTTTCGACGTATCCAATGAAAGCGACCTTTAGAGACTTGCTCCATAAAAGTACCACCAAATCATCATCGATAAAAACAGCAAAACCCATCTTGCCAAGGGCACGAATAGAAAGAAGATTATAGCCAAGGGTCTCAACAAGCATGACGTCCACGAGAGAGATATCGTGGGCAACCACAACCTTGCCAAGACCCAATACCTGAGATTTAGACTTATCACCATAGGAGACTGTGATATTATCAAGATTTGGACGCATCTCCGTGATGATCTCCTTGCTTCCGGTCATATGACTAGTGCAGCCACTATCCAGCACCCATTTCGACCCACCGGAAGCATAGACCTGCAAGAAAATTACTTCTTGGTTTTAGGTACCCATTTTTCAATGGGTCCTTTCATGTTAGTAACAAGGGTCTTAGGGACCCAAATAGACCAAGCAATAAATTCATCAAAAGGACCAACATAATAAGCATAAACATCGCCATAATCATCACAAAAGAGTTCATAATTTGGATTGTGAGACCCTGCAAAACCAATATTATTAGTCTTGTCTTTTGTGACAACCTTCTCAGCCGTACTTGTCTTTGATTGCACATTCTTGGTCTTGTTCTTCTTGGTTTTCTTCTTCTTGGACTTGGTGACATACCCAAGTCCCTTTCTACCATGATTTGACCTTTGCTTGTCAAGGACTTCATCAAGCACACCTTTGTCCTTTGTAGTGGTGTCCTTGATCACTCCTTTCTCCACATTAGCATTTTTCTTGTTACTATATGTTGAGTTGGACGAGCTAGGAGTATCATATATGGCCAATCGACTTTGAAGCTGATCATGTGACTCATTGAGGATAGAGAACTCGTTTTTCAATGCCTTGTGAGCATTGTCAAGTTTCTCCAATTCCTCGGAGAGTCTATCATGAGCAGCCCCAAAGTCAATCCTTTCCTTCTTTAACTTCTTTGCCTTGGTGACCGCATTGTCACGTTCCTTAACGAGTTTAGTCACAATTTCTTCATGTGACTCTTCCATAGACTCAAGCCTCTCTTCAAGAGAGACCCGAGCTTCTTCTTCTTCTTCAAGAGCATTTTTTAGGGATGCAATTTCCATTGCATCCTCCCTTTCAATTCTGCCCTTTTCTTCGAGGAGTGCTTCGTTTTGGGCCAACTGATCCATAAGAGCCTCAAAACGAACTTTATGCTCACCTTGCAAGTTAGTATAGAAATAATCCAAGGCAATAATCTCTTCTTTAACCTTAAGACTAGTAGGATCATCCATGTCTATCATAGCCTTGGGAAAAGAAGAGTTAGGATAAGTTACCTCGGAGCTTCTTGCCATGAGACAAGTAGGATTCTTGTTGATGATGTTTTCGTTTGGAGAGTCGAAGAGTGATGTTGATGTAGATGTGGTGGCTATAGCAGCCACCTCTTGAGAGCTATCGTCCTCGTCCTCATCTTCACTCCCCGATGAATATTCTTCTTGAGCTACTAGAACAATCTTTGGTTGCTTCTTGAAGGGAGCATTCTTCTTTACAAACTGTTTCTTACGTGGAGCTTTTGATTTGTCCTTGAAAATGAGTCTTCCTCCATTATCCTCTCTACTTTGATATGGACACTCAGCTACGAAGTGCAACCGGTCACCACAATTAAAGCAAGTTCTCAGCTTGGGACCATTTTCTTTTCTTCCATAGGCTCCACTTTTGCGATCTAGTTCAGCTTTAGCCTTGGCTGGATCTTTCCAAAAGTTTCTTGCATAAAGATCCAAGTATTGTCCGTGAATCCTCTTTATATCTTCGGGACAGTCCAGGCCTTCTACCGCATATTCATCATGGTCAACCACACTAGTCTTCAAAGCCATGTTTACCCCCTTTTGCATCCCCATAGCTCGAGCACGAGCATCTTCGGCATTCTTGGCCGCCACTTTGAATGCGGCCATTTCTTGCATTACCTCGTTGGATGACATGAGGTGATAATTATGCCTACCTTGGAGACTTTTCAAATCTGTGGGCTCAAATGGCATAAGAGCACTGACATACTTGCGCTTGATCCAAGCATCATCAACATAAGCCGCGCCGTGGTTTCTGAAGGTAGTAGCTATTGCCTTTAGCCTCCTATACATGTCCTCGTGGTCTTCTCCATCCAGCATATAGAATCCTTCAGCTTCATTGCTCAATGCATCATATCTATTCCTTCTCATACTTTCATTTCCGATGAAAAGCTCGGTGAGAGCATCCCATGCTTCTTTAGCTGTGCTAAGATGCTGAATGTGTGGCATATCTTTATCTCCCACACCAAGCTGTATCATGTGTAGGGCCGTAGCATTGAGTTGGCTATCGACCACTTCTCTCCTTGTGAGATTGTTAGGATTTCCCACGTGAAGTCCATTTTCGATGATCTTCCACAACTCTATGGAGGAACTGCACACATGAGATTTCATCAAAAATTGCCATTGAGAGAAAGTAGAAGCTGACAATTTGGGTGGATCACCCCTATTATGTATATGAGGGTGAGGAATAGGCGGATCAGGAGAATACAAATGAGAAACTTCATTGTATCCATCCTTACCGCTATCCTTTTTCGAGGAGGAGCTCTTACTTGTATCATCACCTACCACTTCGTTCTCTTTGGAAACAGTTTTACCCGTTTCCTTGGATTGCGGAGTGGTATCCTCAGAGTTAGATGGAGGTGATGTTGCGGATGTGGAGAGACGCATTATTAATTGACGCATCTCTTCCATCTTAGCCTCCATAGAACTCACCAAGGTTGTTTCCAACGTCTTGAGATCGTTCATGGTGACTACCTCCGGAGCATCACTCCCATCTCCCTTGGAACCCATACTACTCTTAGGCTGTTAAGCCCGAAATAAGAGCCGAGGCTCTGATACCAATTGAAATGGATCGTATGGGCACCTAGAGGGGGGGTGAATAGGTGCTAACCAATTTTTAATACTTTTTCCAATTTTAGGCTTTACACAAAGTAAATTCTCTAGGTATGCAACTACGAGAATTTCCCTATATGAAACCCTAACTACTAAGCACGTAAAAGAGGAGCGAGGAAACCGTAGTGGAGCACGCGGAGACACAGGGATTTGTTTTACCGCAGTTCCTTCCTTGTTACGGGAAGTACATCTGCGTTAGAGGGGTGGCGGTTCTAAGACCACCACGCCACAATAGGCCTCACCCTATTCTCCGATGGATCTCGCCACGAGAGGCCTGATCCACCTTCTCCACTATTGGATCCCTTCGAGGCGGGAACCGGTGCCTTTTACAATACTATCGGGGCACACACCCACAACCGAATTGGGGGCTCCCGGGATGACAACAAGCTGTCACAAAAACAAGGTTTATCAATATAAACGAAAACAAGGATCTAGATCTTTGCAAGAAATACTAGATCGAAGGTTCTCCAAATGAATGGAGAGGAGATGAAGCGCTTGATTGCTGATGATGAAGGTCGAGTTCTCCTCCTTCGATTCCCAAAGGGATGGGCCCTTTGGATGGATCTAGGTGGAGCACTCTTGTATGAACTTTTGAGATCTGATCTGTTCTTTTTCGAGATGAATCAAGAGCTCTGACAGGAGGGGGAAGGCTGGCTTAAATACCCCCTCCCCAGATCTGGCCGTTGCTCAATTTTGGGGGCGGATTATCCGCCCCCCACTTGGGGCGGATTATCCGCCCCCTGGGAAAATTCCGCCCCAAGGGAGGACTCTCCGGGGGAAACTCCGCCCCCCTCTCTGGGGCTTGCGCCTTGGTGAAGCTTGGAGAAAACTTGGGGGGCGGATTATCCGGCCCCCTCCCGGGGCGGATTATCCGGCGTAGCCGGAAAGTCCGGCCAAAACTCCGCCCCCCTCTCTGGGGCTTGCGCCTTGGCGAAGAGCAGGAGGGGCGGATTATCCGCCCCCCCCCCCGGGGGGCGGATTATCCGGCCTGGCCGGAAAATCCGGCCAAAATTCCGCCCCCCCTTCTGGGGCTTGCGCAGGCTTGAGCAGAGGGAGGGGCGGATTATCCGCCCCTGGTGGGGCCGGATTATCCGCCCCCAAAGGTAGATTTCTGAGCTGCAACACTTCAACACACATTAAATGATCCTTGGTATTGTTATCTAACACACAAAACACTAGGGATTAAGAAATGTTCTTTCAGCATTGTTATGTCTTTCTCAGTTCCTTTCAATTCCCCTGCTGTAATTTGTTTACCCTTCATGCCATGTTGTTTATCTAAGGAGAGCACCTCTAGTGATCTATGGACCCCGGTCCAATCTTTACCATTGATACATCTTCCACTGTTACTTGTTTACTTGCTGCAAACCACCATTACCTTCCACACCATACGTTTAATCCTTTGTTATAGCAAACCGGTGAGCTTGACAACCTCACTGATTCGTTGGGGAAAAGTCTTGAGTTTGTGTTGTGCAGGTCTCCGCGTTGCTTGCAACACCTGTGTGACGTTTCCTTCCTCCTACTGGTTCGATAACCTCGGTTTCTTACTGAGGGAAACTTGCTACTGTGCAGCTTCATACCTTGCTCTTGGGGTTTCCAACAAAGCGTCCCACGACAAGTACTGGGCGCCATCAGATTACAAGAGAGGTTCGCTTGTGCGAGTAGGTTATGGTTGATCTATGATCTGGTGCCCTAAAGGCTCCCATAGGGCCGGTTTATATACTCACCAGGGCCTAGGGTTACAGGAGAGACCTATCCGGCTACGTTACAGAGTCGGTAACTAGATACAGCTTGGACTACAAGTAATACTACAGGCCTAAGTTGGTAAATCTTCTTAGGCCTTGTCATAGCCGTAAGTGGCTTCTCCTCTTTTTCTGACTGGGCCGCCCGTGAATCAAAGCTCTAACCCGTTGGTGGGCCACCCTGTTCAGTGAGTCATGAGGGTAAATATGGAAAGTATATCCCCAACACTCTCTCCCCCTCTAGTTTATCCCCCATAGTCTTGGACTAGCAAGATACATTTTCCGGTGGCTTTTCGTTTGGAAAGAGTTGTTGCTTCCGCTACATCGTTGGAGCAAGGAGGCGGAGGTTTCTCGGTGGCTTGAATGTGTGTGCGATCACGGATGCGCCGCTGATTTGCGGCGCTAGGACTTCTTCTCGATCTTGAGATCGGCAAGCGTTCGTCTACATAATCCATGAGTACAACCTCGTTAAACTTTTTCAGTCTACAAGGGTATGTTCTCTATGGATGTATATCCACCCGTTGTTTGTATCTAGCAGATAGATCTTGGTACTTAGTTGTTCCCATCGTAGGAAATTTTTTGTTTTCTATGTTGCAAACCCTACAAAACCATGGAAGAATCATTTGTGATGGGGCTTCTACCACGATGGTCATCCGTCATAGAAGGATTTTCAACCAAGAAAATTGTCCATTGTAAAAGTACATTTTTCTTGTAGTGTAGGAACAATGGAAAAGGGTTCATGGGTTTACTCAATCCTCTCACTCTCCATCTATGGTGATGATCATGTTATAGATAATAAAAGTACACACAATTGTCATGTTTTAATGGTAACTTTATGGTGGTTACATGTCTCAAAACATATAGTTGACAGAAATACTCCTTTATGCTGCTAGTTCACCCTTGTAATAAGGCTACCATTTGGTTATTGTCACACTACATATCATATTTCCACCTTTTTACCCCTAGATAAAGGATGTTTTGTTGAATTGTGTCACTCAATGCATATGTAGCTATCACTCGGCCACTCATTATCTACATACATCATACTTCTTAATGGAAAACATTCCGAAAAGTAGTGCAATGATTCATATGTTATGTGCATTAGTACATCTTTATCATCTACCTCCACTTGGTTGTGTCAACCACCTCATGACATGGATAAAAAAGGCATTTTGTATAGATCAAACCATTGCATGCATCATAGAATATTTCCAAAAGTATGACAAACCATAAAAGATCCAACACAACGGTAAATGCATAACAAGTATTATCTCATACCACAATATCCACCATAAGAATTACATAGATAGATCCATACTCATGCAAGGCACATCATATGGACTTCAACAATGATCATACATAGATAGATTAGATCAAGTTACCACCACAAACCCATAGTCCAGGGGGTGGACTACTCCTCTCTCATCATGGAGAGTTATGAGGAGACGTTGGTGAAGGAGGAGAGGTGGCGCCAGCGGTAGGGAAGGGTGGCGGCACCCCGACGCCTCCCTAGGGCGGTGGCTGCCCTAGGGGTTAGAGGCCCCTTGCCCCCTATTGTTCCTTGGAGATGGTGCCGGTGTGGATGACCTCCTCCCCCTCCTTGGTGGCTGCCAAGAGGGATAAATTGTGTGGCTATGGGTGGATACCTTTTGTAGATAACCAAATACATAACAAATCAAAAAATATTAATTAAATTAGGTAATAATTTATTTATAAAATAAAAATTTTGTAGAAAATAACAAAACCATGTCATGGACATATAATATACAAATTAATTGTATATAATTAATGTACCATGTGAACCGTGCGCTTCCCCTTCTAGTTAATATCATGATTTTCTATTGTTACAAATTAAAATGTATGTATAGATATATTTGTGAAATATCCTTTCAACTTTGTGAACACATGCGTCAAACATGATTAATGCATATTGGGTCATAACCGACATACACATCTTACCATGCCTTCATTCTATCCTTTGACCACTTTTCGCTCCATTACAGAGGAAATAGACTATGACACATTTCACTCAATCTCTTTCCATAAATACTGAAGGAGTGAACAATTGGCTAGCTCATCTATCCACTGCATGCTTTGGGTTGAAAGGTATGAAATGTTGCACCACAGTATGGTAAAGCAATTGGGGACGAAATTAGGCAACCCGGAGGGATCATGAGAAGAGGAAGAAACGTCTATTATAAAATTTTATACAAATATATTGTATACATGTTACACAAAAAACTTTGAAATATAAATACATGTATTATATTTTGTCAAAATAAAATTTGCAATGAGTGATAAAAGTACGATGACGCACCTTTAACAAGAACAACAACCTCTACAAAGCATGGATGTGCACACACAAGGCACTCCACTTTGTCATAGAAAAAAATGGGAGACCTTCCCACAATAAGGCATGCAAATATAACAATATGTATGGTGTTCCCTATCTAGCAGAAAATAGGACATGATTTTCTGGAACTTATTATTCATGTTGATTCTTACCATAATTACATTTTATGATTCCATCCCAAATGTAACCTTAGTATTAGAACACACCCTAAATCATGTCCAGGTTTACGCCGAGCTCCAATACCATGTGCTTGATCTTCACCCACAGCAGCTTGTTTGCTAGATCAATCCTATTGTTCTCTAGCCGCATCTTCTCTAGCTCCATGTCCTTCATCAATTTAGCACTAGCCCACTTCACGCGCAGCTTCTCCAACTTTAGCCTCTTGGCATCAATCTCAAGCTCCTTTTTTTGTTCTCCAATGAAATATCCTGGTATGGCGTTGAGCGCTTACCTTTGGGGACTGGAAGGATTTCAAGGTCACTTTCATCCTGGTCAGGCACCTTGTTGATGTCGATGGGGAAACCTTTGTATTTCTTCAGCTTCTTGGTGTTGTTAGCGTTGGTTTCCTTACCATGGTCTTGGGTGTTCCCTTCCTTGTTGTTGTTGTTGTTGTTGCTTTGGTTCCTACGATGTGCCGCCTTCTTGCACGGGCAGTCGTGCTGCTTGTCGAGGTTGCTCTCCAATTGCTTCGAAGCAATGTTAGAATCAGGACTCATTGTATCCTCTTTAATGGGAATCATATTGTTATAGGAACTAAGTTTACACTATTCTGAACCAGATGTTGAGGTTTTCTTGCACTTAAATAGGAGAGGGTCCATGGACAAATTGGTGGTTGGGTGCCCCATATCTCCTTGCTATTTCTTCTTTATTTCATCACATTGATAACAAAAATATTTGCAGTTAATGCTACACAAAATATTGTTTCTCTCGCATGAAATGCACTTAGATACTACAACCATTACCAAATATTGATGCATACGCACCTTTGTATTCTTCTGTTTTACTCCTTAATATTGGTACATACACATGAGCTGGCATATACATGCATTGTTCTAGAAGTTGCAGTGAATTAATAAGAAATAGAAAGTCCAAAATATACATAATAGTTGTTGCATGACGGTTAAGCAATAAACACCCTTGTATTTTTAAGAATACATAAATAGGCAAGGACATAATCCATTTCTAGGATGTAAATTTAAATAAAGATAAATAAAGTTATGAAACTCATTTATGTAACAAATATGGTTTGCATAAGTGCATAATGAATCAAAAGCAGATATTCAAAAATAAAACCATTACATGCATCATAGAATATTTCCAAAAGTGTGAAAAACCATAAAAGATTCAACACAATAATAAATGCATAACAAATATTTTCTCATACCACAATATGCACCATAAGAATTACATAGATATATCCATACTCATGCAAGGGACATCAACAATGATCATACATAGAGAGATTAGATCAAGTTACTACCACAAACCCATAGTACAGGTCGTGGACTAATCCTCTCTCATCATGGAAGGTGATTAGGAGACGTTAGTGAAGGAGGAGAGGCGGGCCGGCGGCAGGGCAAGGAAGGGCGGCACTGTAACACTACAGTACTTAAAATACTATAGCTTCTATGCAACTTGCCAATCCCTGGATCGGTTAATTGGCTTACATAGAACTTAGATGAATAACAAAGTAAAATATCCGTGTATCATAAATAACGAAGATCCAGAGTATAGATTTATTCAATAAAGCTTAGCTCGAAGGCTAGCTCAAACTTATACAAGTATCAAACATAAATAAAAAAACTCCTTTAATCTCCAAATTTCCAACAAGAGAACAAGTGCAGAGTGAATTACCGTGACCTAGCAGATCAATCAGAGTCGGAATAACCTGCAACATAAAACGTAGCAGCCCCGAAGGGTCAATACATAGAATGTATGGCAAGTAGCGCTAAATAGGGAGACAATATACTTAGCAACTACATGCTTATTTGGCTGGTGGAGCTGTGGCTAGCTTGCATTTTCCAAACACTTTGTCCTACTTTAATAAACCAATTTTTATTCACAACAACCCATTAAGTTCACCCGTCAAGTTTTAGAAATCAAGAAATAAGGATGAGCGAGAATATGTCATAGTATCAATATCAAGCAACTCATTTTTCCATAACCGGGGACACGGCTAAGCACTTAGTTTATACACCCTGCAGGGATTTGTACACTTTACCCATGTGACTTGAACAGCCCAGCTCGTACCACCACACGCATATTGTGTGACGATAGGGAGAAGTCCAAGAAGAGACCGTTCGAGAAGTAGATCCCCAAACCCCACTACGCACCGGTCCCAACCTATCATTCACTACATCTCTGGCTACGCTGGGTTCGGGTCACCACGACCTACTCCAGCCACCCATTCTCACTAGCACATGGTTGCACACGTAAGCTACTAGAATAAAGACAACCAATCCTTCTCAGTACCCTGGGTGGCATTCCCCACCAGTATTCACACTCTGATGACTAATCCAGCCACTCTGCCCAGGTAGTTCATTAACATTATGTTGTTTTAGTAGAATAAAACCTTTAATTTACCAAATCATGATCCCTTCCTTGTATCTACAGCAATGTTAAGCACATCTACCATACAGGAGCTCAACTACAAAGGATTTCCCTACCACAATACATAGGACATAGCATAGCATAGTAATACCCACACATGTAGCTACAAAAATACACTACAAATGCATAAGGGAAAAATAGTAGGACAAATTCATGATAAAAATAGCAACTACTTGCCGTGACAGTAGAATTCAAGAGTACAGTCCTCACAGAAGCAAGCATTGCACTCGTCACAATCTACACGATACACAATTGCAATACATAAACAATCATATACAAACAAAACAATGTAATATGCATGCATGACAAGTTGAGCAAGGCTTCAGTAGCATACTACAACCTTGTTCAGTATACCTATTGTATGCATGCATGGAAAACATTTTAAAAGCATTGAAAACAAAGCATGCAATTTTAAATGGCCATATAATGGAGTTCTAGTCCAATTATTAAACCACTGCTATCAACTAGCTTGTAAATTCGTGGAAAACTATCTACGGTGTAGGCAACCTAAAATAGAACCAGTACCAACTGCAACCACTCAAAAAGGATTTATAGAACTTTCTGAATAAATAAAATACTCCAGAAAGACTTTTAATAGATTCTGCAACTTCCAATACTGTAAGTCTACCTTTTTAATTCACTAACATATTCTATTGTTCTACTGATTCCAGGGACACCTCATTTGCAATTTTTGGGGTTGTAGAACTTTTCCTATGAATTTATTACTCTAAATAGGACATTAAACTATTTAATTGTTCACAGCAAAACCTTGATGCAAATGTTTGAAACAATTGTACAGCAATATTCTACGTGAAAAACTGAATCCAACGATATCTTATTTGCAATTTTTGGCCCAGTAGATTAATTTCTATGGATTTTACAAGATTCAACTATTTTCTGCAATTTCTAATCGATTTAATTCAATAGTCAAAAGTCTGCTGACTTTTCCACGCTGACCAGTCAGCGGTCCACGCGCTGGTCCACGGGCTATCTGGGACTTTCATCTCTGATCGGAGGGCTGCGGGCTGGCGGCGCTCACCTGAGTGGTCGACGACGGCGGCAGCAGCTCGACGATGGCAGTGGCGGCGTCTCTGGCGGTCACCGGCGGCGGGGAAGGGCGCGACGGGGTTTTGCTTCCTTTGTTTCCCCAAACGGCGGAAGTAGGCGGCTGGAGGCGGCTTCGACAGGGGAGGGGGCACTTCGGCGAGCTTGGGAGCTCGATCCAGCGGTCCTGCGGCGAAACAAGTTGGTCAGGGCGACATTGTCAAACGAGGGAGAGACTCGAGGGTCATCGGGAAGAGAAGGGGTGGCCGGTGCAGAGAGAATCATGGCCTCACCGATGGCAATGGCGGTGGCGTATTTGATCTCCGGCGATGAATTCCGCGCTGTTGGCGTCATGTTAGGGGGAAATTTTGGTGGGCTTTTGAAGAGGGGATACTAGGGATATTAAGAGGGGCAAGAATCGCTCGCGGGGGTTCGGTATCGTCGCGGATTTTCAGAGTGAACACGCTGTTCTGTTTGAGTCTAGAACGAGCACGTCCCTAGGAAGAAGATGACGTGCGGGGCCCGCTTGGCAGTGGCACAGGGGAGAATGGGCAGCGGCTAGCTATTCTTCGCAGGCGTGCAATGCATTCATTGCCGGCTGCGATGCCAGAGCCGTGACCGTGGCCGCGGCCATTGCTATGCTGCTTTCTCTTTTTTTATTTTATTTTTCTTTTTCCTGGACTTTTTTTTCCTTAACTGAAACCTCAGACTAAAACTGTCCGGAAACTGTCTGAATTTAACCAAAACTTTAGACTAGCATAACTTTTGTACCGTAGCTCCGATTGAGACGATTCAAGGTGCTACGACTTCGTGTCGGAACCCTCTATGCACATGTGCCTTCCAAAAAACTAAACTAAACCAATCTAGAAGATGAAAGGTAGAAACCGAGCAATCAAGTGTGTGTGACAAAGTCATGCAAGTGGGTTTTAACAAAAAGTTTGAAACTGAATTTTTTGCAATGATGCTCATGATGCAATTACATGTATGCTATGCAGTACCAAATCTAAAATTTGGGATGTGACAATACTAACCCCCTTAAGATGAATCTTTTCCTCGAGATTCGACGCGGCTAGCAAATAGGTGCGGATGGTCCTCTCAGAGGTCGTCCTCTCGCTCCCAAGTGGCTTCCTCTACCGTGTGGTGGCTCCATTGCACCTTGCAAAACCTGATCGTCTTGGTACGGGTAAACCTCTCCAATGTCTCCAGTATCTTGACCGGTTTCTCCTCATATGTCAAATCATTCTCTAGCTAATCCTCCTCTAGTGGCATAGTGTCTCTAAATGGTATATCCACCATCTCCAGATGGCACTTCTTCAGCTGGGACACGTGGAACACGTCATGCACAGTGTGGCAACTCCAACTGATATGCAACCTCTCCTTTGCATGCTAAGACCCGGTATGGTCCTATGAATCGAGGTACCATCTTACCCTTGATTCTAAACCTCTTAATTCCATGCAATGGTGATACTCTAAGGTATGCTCGATCTCTGATCTCATACACCACTTCCTTGCGCTTGGCATCGGCGTAGCTTTTCTGTCTCGATTGTGCTACCTTCAGCATGTCCCAAATCAAACTGACCTTATCCCCGGCATCCTTGATCAAATCAGGCCCAAACAGTTGACGATCACCTACACCATCCCATAGCAATGGTGTTCTGCATATTTTACCATACAACACATCGAACGACGACGTCTTGATGCTGGATTGGTAGTTGTTGTTGTAGGAAAACTTAGCATAGGGAAAATTCTCATCCCAACTAGAGCCATGAGCTAGAGCGCAAGGTCTCAACATATCCTCCAAAATCTGATTCACCCTCTCTGTCTGTCATCTGTCTGAGGGTGGAATGCTGTGCTAAATTCCAATCTGGTTCCCAATGACTCATGTAGCTGGCGCCAAAAGTGAGAGGTGAATTGGGTACCTCTATCTGACACAATGCTCTTGGGCACACCGTGTAGACACACAATCATGTTCATATAGATCCTGGCTAGCTTGGCACTGGTATAAGTGGTCTTCATAGGTATAAAGTGAGCTACCTTGGTCAAATGATCCACCACTACCTATATAGAATCATAACCAGACCTGGTCCTGGGCAGTCCTATGATAAAATCCATCCCCACTTTATCCCACTTCCAATTGGGTATCGGCAATGGATGTAGTGATCCCGCTGGCTTCTGATGTTTAGCCTTCACTCTACTACACACATTGCATAAGGCAATATGCTCGGCGATATCCACCTTCATATTGTTCCACCAGAATCTTTCCTTTAGATCCATATACATTTTGGTATTTCCTGGATGTATCGAGTATGGCGAGTCATGGGCTTCCTAGAGAATCAACTTCCTTATTTCCGGATCATTGGGCACACACAGACGATAACCATACCACAGGGTTCCTTGCTCATCCTCGTGAAATCCCTCCGCTTTGCCCTTGGGTATGTTTTCCTTTATCCTCCTCGTCTCACTATCCTCCTTCTGGGCTTCACCAACCTTTTCCTGAAGTGTTGGCTTGATCTCCATTGCTGCCAAATATCCCTTGGATACTACCTCTAATCTAAGATCCTTGAATTGCTCACACAAATCCCTCGGAAAATTTCCCACGCTTAGTCCATTTGCATAAACCTTGCAGCTTAGTGCATCTGCCACTACATTTGCCTTTCCTGGTTGATATTGCAGACTCATGTCATAATCCTTTATGAGTTCCAACCATCTTCTTTGCCTCATGTTCAGTTCTTTCTGGGTGAATATGTACTTCAAGCTCTTGTGGTCTGTGAATACATCGCAGTGCTTTCCCATCAGATAGTGCCTCCATACCTTGAGTTCATGCACGACCGATGCTAATTCCAAATCATGTGTGGGGTAGTTCCTCTCATGGTGCTTAAGCTGGCGCGAGGCATATGAAACCACTCTTCCATATTGCATCAACACACTACCCAGACCTTGTCGAGATGCGTCACAGTATACTTGGAAATCCTTCTGTAGATCGGGCAAGCACAGAATAGGTGCGGTCACTAGGCGACGCTTCAGTTCCTGGAAACTAGCTTCACATTCCTCGGTCCATTCAAACTTCTTCTCCTTCTTCAACAATTTCGTCATTGGCACAATCTTGGAGAAATTCTCTATGAACCTTCTGTAATATCCCGCAAGTCCCAAGAAGCTCTGAATATCGCCCACATTCTTGGGCACCTCCCATTCTGTAACCGATGATATCTTGCCTGGATCAACTGCGACTCCTTCTCCCGACACCACATGTCCTAGAAATCCCACAGTGTTCACCAAAACTCGCACTTGCTGAATTTGGCATATAGCTTGTGTTCCCTCAGCTTTTCCATTATCATCCGCAAATGCTTCTCATGCTCCTCATCATTTCTGGAGTATATCAATATGTCGTCGATGAACACTACCACAAACTTGTCAAAGTACTACATAAATATATTGTTCATCATGGTCATGAAATATGCTGGAGCATTCGTGTAACATCCCTAAAATCATGTTTTAAACTCATGCATATCATCCATGCATCCATGATCATATGAGTTTCATTTCAAACAAATCATTTCAAAACAGAAGCTTATATGTTTATTATTTCATGTAAGTTTGCTCCGGCCTTAGTGCTATCTTCCAACAAGAAGAGTACTTGTTTTGGTTCAGTAAGGTTTGAAATTCAAACTTAGGCACCATCAAAAGTTTGAACAAAGTTTCAAAACAAAATGATTAAAATAAAACCAATATTATGCCTATTGTATATATATCATAAAGGCTTGGTTTTATATTTATTTTCATTTGATCAAAGTGTTCTGAAATAAACAGTAGTGTTTGACACACATTTGAGTGCAAGGTTTGCTGAATAAAAACCTAGAGAAGATTTGAATTCAAACTCATTTGATTTGGATTTGAAAATCATTTCAGAAAATCAAAACAGAAAAAGAAAAGGAGAAAAGAAATGGAAAAAGGACAGCGCCACCTATCTGGCGCAACTACGAATCTAGCCCATTAAGCCCACCCGGGTTCCCCCTCTCTCTTTCTCACTCGCAGACAAACCCACTGAGTGACTGACGCCAGGACCCCACCCACTATCTGTTTTATTCGCTGACAAGTGGACCCTGCGACCACGTCGTCGTCGTCGTCAATCACGCGCGGCCGCGACGCTCGCTCCGCCATTACTCGCCGCAGTCACTGCGGGCCTAATTGCCCTTGATTCCGCGCTTAATCGCCGCCCTCCTTCTGCCTACATAAATCCCTCTGCATCGCGGCCATTTCCCCTCACCTAGCGCCACCTCTACGCCCCCAGGCTGCCCGCAATTGCCTTTGCGCCGCCGCAGAAAGAGCAACTCCGGCGACGAATCTCGGTGAGTGCAGACCGCCCCTCTACCTCTAGTTCAAACCACTATGACCAGCATGACCTTGCGCGTTCGCTAATGCCCTTCGTTTGCTTTCTCATGACCCAGAGCGATGTCTTCGTTCTCACCCGCGACCACCTGAGCCGCCGCTCGACTCCGACGTGCGATTCAGGTAAAATGAGACCGCCCCTTGCCTCCCCTTTGGTACTGTCTTGTTCGCCAGGCCCTTATGCATATCCTAAACCCTCTGGCTTGTGCTAGGTCGACGCAGAGCCTCGGCAACGTCTTCGACAGCAAGCAACTGACGCCGCCCGCAACTCCGACGAGCTCCAGCGACCATCTCCGTGCGCCCCTTGCCAAACCACCGCCACCTTGAGCATCAGCAGCACACGACGAGTCTGGTAAGCCCCTTCCCCCTCTCCCGCGCGACCTAGAACGCCGGTAGCATCTCTGATAGGCGCCCGCCATCTCGCCGCCGCCACTGGATGGTCAAAGTGCTGAGCGCCGTTAGATCTAGATCCTGCGGATATGATAGAACGTGAGCGAAGCGGTAAGATTGGATCTGAGCCGCGCGATTAAGTTAGATCCGGCGGCTCAGAAGCGTGTTCCAACGCGAAACGGTACCGGCCAATCAGATTAAGACGCGTGGCAGCAGTTTAGATTTAAAAACAGGATTTGAATCTATTAGATGTTTGATTTTGTTTTAGCTATAACTTTTGATTCCCACGTTAGAATTTGACAAATTTTATATCATTAGAATCAGGAGAACAATCCCTTTCCATATATGCAATGTGTTTAATGTTTTGCTTCTGTTAAAATGGTTTTATTTACAGAAACATGTGTAGAGCTATTTTGAGTATATGAATTGTTTAAGAAATGTTTTAAGGTTTAAATAAATGTTGTTTGACAAGTTTTTAACTTGTTTATGAACCAGTACTGTACACTTTCTTTGTTGAGTTTTTAAAAAATCATCACATACCATGTTGCATGCATTCATATATTTTTGTTTGTATATGTTTTGTATGTGATTTGTGTCTATGATTCTTTGTGTAGATTTTGGTGCCAATAGTGATTGTGATTGTGAGGAGTGTAGCTACTCTCCAAACTACCAAGGCAAGTGGTGCTTCATGATATTTTTATCCCTATGTTTTCTACTAAGCATTAGAAATATTTTGCTAGTCTTGCATGCTATATTTTGCTTATATGCCATGTTGGGAAATCCTAGTAGTTGTAGAATTGCTAGGAAATGTCTAAGTTAAGATGCTTATCTATGCCATGCTTAGCCTAGATAGTAGCAACCAAGAGTTGGTGAAATATACATGCTAGGATGAAAATATTTCTAAGTCTTTGGACTTGTGTTTTGCCTAATAAAACAACTAAGTAAATGAAACACCTGGGTGGAATGGAAGGAATGGTTTATGTTGAGTGGTTACACAAGGCCCATTTCTATGGTTTACCTTGTGTATCTCACTTGTGGAAAGCCACCCAGGAACAAAGAGATTTTTAGAGGCCAAGTGTTAAGAAGCTTCTAGTGCAGCCACTTGGCAATATGGGCTCTGCCTGGATCACATAGGTTGCTAGAACTTAGCCATTTGGACAGTTGGTGGTAGTGGGATGATAGGTTGGAACGCGTCCATTTGGTCTAAAGGAAGGCTTCTGAAAGGTCCTGTCTTGGTGAAAATCAAGTCTGGTGGGGATAGTGCACAACCTCTGCAGATGGAAGAATCTAAGTACTTAGCCATGTCCCTGGAAAAGGACAACTTGAGCATCAAGACATGGAAGATATCAAGAATCTCCTCATCCCAATTTTCTAAGTAAAAACTTGTGGGTGAACAAGGGTGAAGGACCTCAATGTCTATTGGTGGTTTCTTGGGAAAAAGTTTTGACAAAGAAAAACTTAGTGATTTCAACTAATAGGAAAAACCTATTTTGAGCAAAGCAAGCCAAGCTACACTTAGCCAAATTGCATATAGTATCTAGTCCACCTAAATTATACTAAGGTATCACTTGCCAATACTATTCCAATGTATTGACCCACTGTGGCTGTAACTTGTGATGTTGTAGGTTACTCTGATGAGGATTAGGAGTCATGAGTCTACACTCAACATGTTTGCCTGTGGCACATGAAGATGAAGACTTTTATTTATTTACTTATTCAAACTCTTGTACTAGGCATGTGGCCTTGGAGTTGTAAAGACTATGTTTGTCTCTGGAATGACTGTAATAATGACCTTTGTTTCTGTGTACTTCATCTTAAACTATGGATGCTAGCATTGATCCAGGGACTAGCATTGCAATCACAGGGATCCTTTTCCTTTATAAAGGAGGGATCTTACAGATGGTATCAGAGCACTGTGTTGCCTGTAGGATTATGACCCTAGGATTGGAAACCACTAAGGAAAAAATTTCAACAACTTCTACACTTGTCTATTCTTCTCGTAAACTCTTCTAATCTTCTTTCTCATCTCTATTTGTAGATGAACTCCATCAACGAAGCCGTAAGGAAGGGACCACTCATGACAATGACTTTGGAGTGTGAGACAGAATTCCCCAAGGCTCTCAAGGACCTCATGGTTGCAATGGAAATACATGGTGCAGCTGTGTACAAAGGTTTTCCTGTGATGGATGAAGGAGTTGAGTACTGGTGGGTGCAACTTCACTTGTATAAAAACAAGGAAGACAACCACAAGGAATTAGGATTCTGCATGTTCACCAATTCAGTGGTGCACACTACATTCTTTGATTCCGCAAAGGATGCAGCTTGGAGGACCATCAAAGAACTTGGTGATAGAGTCAAGTGCAGAATGCTCAACCTCCAAAATGACCTAAAGGAAGAGAAGAAACATACCCAAGAGTTGGGGGGCTACCAACCAAACCTTAAGAGGAGACATTATAGACTTAGTGATGGAGTCATGTGAGCAAGATAGACTGATTGCTTCTAGAAACATTATGATAGCCAACAGATCCAGTGAGATAGGATTGTAAACGTACTTTGTTAGTTGGACCACCACTTATCACCTTATTTTCCAAATGTTGCTTAAAATAAGTTGAACCTTGGTTGTTGTAATGGATCCATGTATGCCATGACTTGTGTGTTTTGATATGTATGTGATGCTTTGCCTTGTGTTTTATCTTAAATTGTGTTGTTCTAACTTTTTCTATCTTATAAATAGATGCCTAATGTTACCATCAGCACTGTTGAGGAGTTCTAGAGAACTCGCTTTGGTCCTCGTATTGTTGAGCTCACTACTTTGCTCAATCTCCCTCTTCCTACCATCATGGTGCTTCCCCTCACCAAGTTTGAGAGGAAAGACCTTTGGGGTTTCAAGGTCAATCAGCCCGGACGCCAGACTGAGCCTACCATGGAGGCTATCATCTTCAAGCTCATGCACGATGACAAGGAGAGAGGCCTTGAGGTAGTCATGCAGGATCTGATAGGACGTCTGCTAGGGAGACACTCTCGATAGGTTAGAGGTACTCACTTCCACGTCTTCGGTAGACGTGATGAGGATGGAGAGGCCATCGACTTCGAGGACACTTCGAGGGATACAACTGAGCCGATTCGCCTATACCTCCAGGACTTAGAGGCTCTCATTAGGCACGTGGACTCTGATAGGTCCAACGTCATACTCAACAATGACGAACTCCAGGTGCAGCTTCGCGAGAAGGACAAGCTCTTCGCGGAGCAAGATGAGATAGTCAAGGAGATGGAGGCAAAGTTCGAGAGCCAGGACAGAAAGTTCAAGAGTCAGGAGAAGCAAGTCCAGGATAGGAACAAGAGGATCCGAGACTTGACTGAAGAACTGCAGGCCAAGGACTTCGAGCTCGAGCATCAGCAGACGGTAATTGAGAGGCTTCGTTCCCAGAAGAGGGCTCTCAAATCCAAAGTAGAGACCTTGACCGCCAATGTCGGGGAATACAAGACCGCAATGGAGAATGCGGGTCTTACTTTTGTTGAGGAGGAGGTTGATGCCGAGGAGTAGATTTGACTACTCATTTATCATTTATTTATCATACTTTATTTGTGTCACAATGACCATCCAACATGTGGATGGATTGTTATTTGTGTGTTTACTTTGCAAACTTGTCATTTTTATTGTTGAACTATTATTGCTATGATGCATGTTTTGTGATTGTTTATGTGATGTACTGTGCATGAAAGCATCTATGGGTATCTCATTCTTATCTCTATTGAACAAACCACAGATGCCTCCCCGTCGTGCCAATCCCAACCCCAACAACAACATCACTCCAGAAATGCAGCAAATGATGACAGCTCATACTCAGCTGATGCAAATGATGACGACATTCATCCAGAACCAAAACAACAACAACAACAACAACAACAACAACAACAACAACAACAACAACAACAACAACAACAACAACAACAACAACAGCACCAGCAACAACAACAACAACAACAACAACAACAACAACAACAACAACAACAACAACAACAACAACAACAACAACAACAACAACAACAACAACAACAACAACAACAACAACAACAACAACAACAACAATAACAACAAGAACAACAACAACAACAACAACAACAACAACAACAACAACAATAAAGCGATAAAGAATAAAGAATAAAGAATAAAGAATAAAGAATAAAGAATAGCAAGCAACAACAACAACAACAACAACAACAACAACAACAACAACAACAACAACAACAACAACAACAACAACAACAACAACAACAACAACAACAACAACAAGAATAACAACAACAACAACAACAACAACAACAACAACAACAACAACAACAACAACAACAACAACAACAACAACAACAACAACAACAACAACAACAACAACAACAACAACAACAACAACAACAACAACAACAACAACAACAACAACAACAACAACAACACACCGGGTTTTGACATGCTTACCAGGTTCTTGAGATTGAGGCCAGCAAAGTTCTCAGGAACAACTGATCCCATGGTGTCCAATGATTGGCTACGCTCTGTGAACAAGGACTTGGTAACTGTGGGTTGTACTGATGCAGAAAAGGTCAGATTTGCAGCACATTTGCTAGAAGGACCAGCCGCCACTTGGTGGGATAACTTCCAGATCACCACTCCCATAGAAGATGTGACATGGGCAATCTTTGAGGATGGTTTTCGTACTGCTCATATCTCATCTGGAGTGATGAGTCTGAAGAAGAAAGAGTTTCATAACCTGAAGCAGCGCCACCGTAGCATGGCCGAATATATTGAGGAGTTCAACAATCTGGCGCGTTACGCACCGGATGAAGTTGACACTGATGCTAAGAGGAAAGAAAAGTTCCACGAAGGGTTGAATGATGAGCTGAACCTGCAGTTGGTTGTGGCATATGTTCCCACATACCAGTCTCTTTGTGATAAGGCTGCTATTTTGGAGAACAAAATGAAGCAAGTTGAAAGCAGGAAGATAAAGCACTCAGACAAGCACAGCTCGGGATCGTCTCACAAACGTTCCCATTATGATGATAGTGGAAGCTCAGGATCCCACAAGCATGGGAAATTCAACAAGCACCACAACCACAACCGTCATAACAACAAGCATCACCGAAGTCATGACAATGACAAGTACAAGAACCACAAGGGTGGATATAAGAGCCACCACAGTTGTAGTGGAAGTGGCAGTGGAAGCCAGCCTGTCAAGAAGGACATTAGTCAGGTTGAATGCTTCAAGTGCAAGAAGATGGGGAATTATGCAAATGAATGCCCAGAAAAGAAAGTTGAAGGACCCAACAAGCCCAACCCTTTTCAGAAGGGACAAGTGAACCACATCAATGTGGAGGAAATTTATGAGGAGTCCGATGCTGTTGCTGGTAAGTTCAAACTCAATTCTGTTCCAGCATTTGTTCTCTTTGATACTGGTGCATCTCATTCATTCAACAAGAGCATTTGTTGAAAGAAATGAACTGCCGGTAGAAACTATTGGGTGTCCTATAAAAGTAAGTTCTCCTGGCGGAGAAATGATAGTGAATTCAGGATGTCATGATCTAGTCATAGAGTTTGGGAAGTATAAGTTTCCTGTTAACTTGATAATCCTAAATTCCCAAGGGTTGGATGTTATTTTGGGAATGGACTGGATGACTAAGCATAAGGGAGTGATAGATTGTGCCAACCATACTGTCTCACTCACAACTCCAAAAAATAAAAGGATCAGATTCAAGACCAACTTTGAAGCAAGGAGTATGCTAAATTATCTTAAGGGGGTTAGCATAGACAGTGTGCCTATTGTGAGTGAATATCCGGATGTGTTTCCAGAAGAATTGTCGGGAATGCCATCAGATAGAGATGTGGAGTTTCTTATAGATTTGCTACCAGGATCTGGACCAATAGCAAAGAGACCATACAAGATGTCAGTTGATGAACTGAAAGAACTCAAGAAACAACTTGGAGAGCAGTTGCAGAAAGGATTTATTCAACAAAGTTCTTCATCTTGGGGGGCCCCAGTTTTGTTTGTGGAGAAGAAAGATAGAAGTCAAAGGTTATGCATAGATTACCGTTCACTCAATGAGGTAACTATCAAGAACAAATACCCTTTGCCTAGAATCAATGACTTGTTTGATCAGCTAGAAGGAGCTTGTGTGTTCTCAAAGATTGATCTCCGGTCAGGTTATTTCCAACTCAAGATAAGGGAGCAAGACATACCTAAGACATCTTTCACCACAAGGTATGGATTGTATGAGTATACCGTGATGCCATTTGGTTTTACCAATGCTCCAGCATACTTTATGAATATGATGAAC
The DNA here is from genome assembly GCA_030063025.1 of Avena longiglumis. Taxonomy (NCBI): domain Eukaryota; kingdom Viridiplantae; phylum Streptophyta; class Magnoliopsida; order Poales; family Poaceae; genus Avena; species Avena longiglumis. The sequence continues at coordinate 153,437,000 of CP125975.1, read as the reverse complement.
AAGGTGTTCATGGAATTCCTTGATAAGTTTGTTGTCGTTTTCATTGATGACATTTTAGTCTACTCCAAGAGCAAGGATGAGCATGAAGGGCATTTGCGTTTGATACTTGAGAATCTTAGAGATCATAAACTTTATGCCAAATTCAGCAAGTGTGAATTCTAGTTGAATGAAGTTGGGTTTCTTGGACGCGTTGTGTCAGGAGATGGTGTAGCAGTTCATCCTGCTAAAGTTTCAGCTGTAACTGAATGGGAATCTCCCAAGTCAGTGAAAGAAGTTCGTAGTTTCCTTGGCTTAGCAGGTTACTACAGAAGGTTCATTGAGAATTTATCCAAGGTAGCTAAGCCTATGACAGAATTGCTAAAGAAAGACAAGAAATTTCCTTGGTCTGAGGGATGTGAACTCAGCTTCCAAGAATTGAAGAAGAGACTTGTGACAGCACCAGTCTTGTGTCTGCCAGATTTAGAGAAAGATTTCCAAGTATATTGTGATGCATCTCATCATGGTTTGGGTGCAGTACTTATGCAAGAAGGAAAAGTTGTGGCTTATGCCTCGAGACAACTCAAAACTCATGAAGTGAACTATCCTACTCATGATTTAGAGTTAGCCTCTGTTGTCCATGCACTCAAAACATGGAGACGCTATCTTTTGGGAAAGCGTTGTGAAGTGTTCACAGATCGCAAGAGTTTGAAGTATATCTTCACCCAGAAGGAAATTAATATGAGACAAAGAAGATGGCTAGAACTCATCAAGGGCTATGACTTAAGTTTGCAATACCACCCCGGTAAAGCGAATGTTGTAGCGGATGCTTTAAGCCATAAGGTTTTTGTGAATAGCCTTACCAAGGGAGAATTTCCCGATGAATTGTGTGCCCAATTTAGAGATCTCAAATTGGAGATTGTGCCCGAAGGACACCTCATGTCTTTGGATGTTCAACCCACTCTGTTGGACAAGATCAAAGAAGCCCAGAAGACTGATAAGGAAATTGAAGAGATTAAGGAAAAGATTGGCAAAGGAAAAGCCAAAGGATTCCATGAAGACGAACAGGGTACTTTATGGCATGGGAAACATATCTGTGTTCCACAAGATCCGGAGCTTCGGAAACTGATTTTGCAAGAAGCACACAACTCACCGTATTCCATTCATCCGGGTAACACCAAAATGTACATGGATATGAAGGAAAGATTTTGGTGGAATAATCTCAAGAAGGACATCGCCGAATATATTGCTTTGTGTGATGTGTGTAGTAGAGTGAAAGCAGAACATCAGAAACCAGCAGGTTTGCTTCAACCACTACCTATTCCTGATTGGAAGTGGGACAAGATTGGTATGGATTTCATTACCGGATTACCAAGGACCCGGTCAAGATATGATTCTATTTGGGTAGTAGTGGATCGCCTAACTAAAGTGGCTCATTTCATACCCGTGAAGACAACATATACAAGTGCTAAGTTGGCCAAAATCTATATGAGTAGAATTGTATGTCTACATGGAGTACCCAAAAGTATTGTGTCTGATAGGGGAACTCAATTCACTTCCCATTTTTGGAGACAACTACATGAGTCATTGGGAACGAGGTTGGAATTCAGCACTGCTTTTCACCCTCAAACTGATGGACAGACAGAAAGGACTAATCAGATTCTTGAAGACATGTTGAGGGCATGTTCCCTAGACTATGGAGCCAGTTGGGATGAAAGTCTGCCTTACGCAGAATTTTCTTATAACAACAGCTATCAAGCCAGCATTGAGATGGCACCATTTGAGTTTCTCTACGGGAGAAAGTGTACCACCCCATTATTATGGAATGGTGTGGGAGAAAGAAGTTTGTTTGGACCAGAACTTATCAAAGAAGACGAAGAGAAGGTCAAGTTGGTTAAGGACAGATTGAAGATAGCACAGTCCCGACAGAAAAGCTACGCAAATCCTAAGCGTAGAGAAGTCACCTACGAAGTTGGTGATAGAGCTTATCTTAGAGTGTCACCACTTCGTGGAGCGAAGAGGTTCGGAGTCAAAGGGAAGTTGGCCCCAAGATATGTTGGACCATTCAAGATTCTGAGTCGTAAAGGAGAAGTTGCTTATGAAATTGAATTGCCAGTGTCTTTGTCAGCTGTCCATAATGTGTTTGATGTGAGTTAGCTTAAGAAATGTCATCCAGAAATGGAAGAAACTTCTTTGAAGGATACTATACCGTTGGAAGAGGTTCAGTTGGAGAGTGACCTCACTTATGAGGAGAAGCCTATCAAGATTCTTGAGACTGTAGAAAGAGTCACATGGACTAAGACTATCAAGTTTTGCAAAGTGCAGTGGAACCATCATTCCGAATAGGAAGAACCTTGGGAAAGAGAAGATGATCTTCGAAATGACCACCCTCACCTATTTGCTAGCCAATCTGAATCTCGAGGGCGAGATTCACCTTAAGGGGGTTAGATTTGTAACATCCCTAAAATCATGTTTTAAACTCATGCATATCATCCATGCATCCATGATCATATGAGTTTCATTTGAAACAAATCATTTCAAAACAGAAGCTTATATGCTTATTATTTCATATAAGTTTGCTCTAGCCTTAGTGCTATCTTCCAATGAGAAGAGTACTTGTTTTGGTTCAGTAAGGTTTGAAATTCAAACTTAGGCACCATCAAAAGTTTGAACAAAGTTTCAAAACAAAATGATTAAAATAAAACCAATATTATGCCTATTGTATATATACCATTAAGGCTTGGTTTTATTTTTATTTTCATTTGATCAAAGTGTTCTGAAATAAACAGTAGTGTTTGACACACATTTGAGTGCAAGGTTTGCTGAATAAAAACCTAGAGAAGATTTGAATTCAAGCTCATTTGATTTGGATTTGAAAATCATTTCAGAAAATCAAAACAGAAAAAGAAAAGGAGAAAAGAAATGGAAAAAGGCCAGCGCCACCTATCTGGCCCAACTACGAATCCAGCCCATTAAGCCCACTGGGGTTCCCTCTCTCTCTTTCTCACTCGCAGACAAACCCACTGAGTGACTGACGCCAGGATCCCATCCCCTATCTGTTTCATTCGCTGACAAGTGGACCCTGCGACCACGTCGTCGTCGTCGTCGTCAATCACGCGCGGCCGCGATGCTCGCTCCGCCGTTACTCACCGCAGTCACTGCGGGCTTAATTGCCCTTGATTCTGCGCTTAATCGCCGCCCTCCTTCTGCCTACATAAACCCCTCTGCACCGCGGCCATTTCCCCTCACCTAGCGTGTCACATCCCAAGATTTTCCAAATCTTGTAATGTGAAAAATAAATGAATAAAATAAAACTTTGTTGATTTTCAGGGTGAGAAGAAACTTTTTGAATCCAATTGGAAACTTTCAAAACCTATTTGGATCAAATAAAATCCTAAAGGGATTTAAAAAGTTAAATAAACAATAAAGTTAAAAATATTTGGAATTACTATTTTGGATCTTTTAATAAAAGATTTGGTTTTCAAAAGAAAAGGTAGATTTATAAATAAGGATTATTTTATAGAGCCAAATTAAACCTTGGCCAATCTTTTGAAATAAAATGTTTTGCTTTGATTAAAAGAGTAAAGGTTTATTTAAACAAAATAATGAGGATTTATTAATATCCAAATTTATTAAAAATAAAGGTTTTACCATTTTAATTAAACATCAAAAACTTGTTAAATTATTTTAAACAAGTTTTCCAAGTATTTTATATTTTCAAATAAAACCTACTGATTTGGTTTTGATAATATTTAGATTTCAAATGGAGATTTTAAATAAATAAATCAAAACCTATTTTGAATTAATAAATAAAGTCTATTTTATTTGATTATTGAATAGATCCTAAAAAGAATAAAAATATTATTTTATTTTGGACTTGTTTTGTGTTGTTAAACAGAACTAACACAATACAAAGTTTGGTGAAAGTTTTGATTTGATTTGTTGTTTGAATTGTTTGATTGAATTTCAAAACAGAAAATCAAAAGAGAAAAATAAAAAGATTTAGAACAGAAAAAAATAGAGCAAGGACGGCCCAACCCAACCTGGCCCACTAAGCCCAGCAGCCCAGCTCCTCTCTCTCCCGAAGAAAAACGTTTCGCACCTGCTTACAGACCCGCAGAGACGCCGACCGGTGGACCCAACTCCCCTCTCCTCTCTCTCGTTGACCAACCGACCCCACCCCTCCTGTTCATCGTCTTCAAACCCGCGCCGATTACTCCTCGCCGTTTCTGTCTTGAATGGCAGCGATCAATTCGCGTCAATGGAGGCATAAATCTCTCCAATGTCTACGCTCTCTTAATCGCCTCAGGGTCCTCTACCTTTCCCCTCAAACGCCAACTCCTCATCGCCACCAGGCTTCTCGAATCGCAAGCCCGAACCCCACTGTCTCCGGCGAGCTCATGTTCAAATTCCGGCCACCACCGCCAGCCCCACTACTTCCAGAGCACACTAGCTTGCTCCCCATCATCTCCTGCACCTGCTAGTGCATTTCCCTCGCTCGCACATGCTCTGCAGCGTCGACTTCGTCTTCGACTGAACGACGCCGCCGTCCGCTCCAACTCCGACGAGCTCCATAGGTAGTTTCCGACCGCGCCTCTCCTTCTCCTTCACGCACGCATCTTCGCCTTGACCTTGCGCATCTAACCGTGCTCTCTGTTTGCTCTCTCGTGACCCGTAGCGCCGCCCTCGATGACGACAGAACGTGGCCGTCGTCAGACGCAACTCCGGCGAGCCATTATCCTCACCTCCGTGCGCCTCTTCAGCAACGACAACCTCCTTGAGCTTCCCCACGACGTTGCGAACGCGGTGAGCATCTTCCCATCCTCTCTTGCTTCCTGTTTCACCAGCACCGCCACCATCTGACCGCGCTGCCGCCAGCCACCGTCGCTGCGCCGCCAACCTTTGGTCAAACACACGTAGACCGTTGGATCCTCATCCTGTGGCGTAGACAGAACTACTTAAGCGAAGAGGTACGAGCTAATCTGCACCGTCCAGTCCCACTTAGATCCAACGCACCCCGTAGCCGATCCGAGCGAAACGGTATGGACGAATCAGAACTCACCACGTGGCCAGCTTTTGATTTAAAACAGAATTAGAATCAGATTTGTTTGCAAATTTGAAAAATCAATAACTTTAGTTCTACACGTCCAAATTTTGCAAATTTTATATCAATGGAATCAGTGGAACCAGCCCTAGCCAACCATGCCTTTTGTTTAGTAAAAAGTTTCTGATAAATTGTTTGTTTTTGCAGAAACATATGTATGCTTGTTTAGGATGTAAAAATTGTTCTAAAATGATTTTGGGGATAAAATCTTTTGCAAATGGTGTGTTTTGAACCTACTGACCCTAGGAATCACTTTGTGGTTTCAAAAATGTATTTGGAGAAACAAAAGAATGAATCCTTGATTTAAACCAATTCTAGTCAAATAAAAATATGGTTTATTTATTAAAAATGGTTTTTGAAGAAAACCTTTGGGAAATGTTTTGTTTTAAACTCTCTGACCCTAAACACAAAGTTTTATGGTTTGAAAACATATTTTGTGAATCCTATAGATTAATGCCTTAGTAAAAACATTTCTACACCACATAAAATGATACCTTGTTTTGAAAATGGTTTATGAAGTGAAATATTTTGCAAATGACTTTGCCACTTTATAAAATGACCATTAGGTGTTTTCAAATGTTTATGACGCATTAGGAACCACTCTTTCAAATAAAACAAAGCTTGGCATGCTTGCATGCATTACTTTGACTTTATCATTTTATGTGATGTTTTGCTTGAATGGTAGATTGAAATATTGTTTGCTTGATTGATTTGTAGTGACTTGAAGTGTGTGAACATTGCAAAGATCAAGGAGTGAACCTATGCTTTACCAAAAAGGCAAGTGATGCTTCATACTTTTGTCCCATTACTTTCACTATGCATTAGTGATTTTTCTAAGTAAAACTTGCATGGAATTTTTGCTAAGTGTAAACCATGCTATGGGAAATCCTAGTAGATGAAACCTTAGTAGAATTTCCTAAGTTAAGATTCCTACTAATATCAAGCTTAGCTTAGCTAATAGAAAACAAGGGTGGAATATATATTCACACTATGGAAAAATTTCTAAGTCTGAGGACTTGTGTTTTTGTTTAATAAAACAACTAAGTTAATGAATCACCTGGGTGGAATGGTAATTGCTTGGTGGTTTTTGGTTGAGTGGTTACACAAGGCCCATGTTTATGGTTTACCTTGTGTATCTCACTTGTGGATGGCCACCCAGGAACAAAGAGATTTGAGATGTCAAATGTTGAGAAGCTTCAAGTGCAACCACTTGGCATTATGGGCTCTGCCTGGATCATATAGGTTGCTAGAACTTAGCCATTTGGACAGTTGGTGGTAGTGGGAATGATAGGTTGGAAAGCGTCCACTTGGTCTAAGGAAAGGCTTCTGAAAGATCTTGTCTTGGTGAAACCAAGTCTTGTGGGGAAAGTGCACCACCTCTGCAGAGTGTAAAATCTAAGTACTTAGCCATGTACCTGGTAAAGGACAATTTGAGCATCAAGACATGGAAGCTATCAAGAATCTCGTCATCCAAATTTCTAAGTTAAAAACTTGTGGATAAACAAGGGTTAAAGGATCTTCAATCTTTGATTGGGAGATGCCTTGGGAAAGATTATTTTTTTGTCAAGCAAAAACTTAGTGATTTCAAATGATAAGGAAAAAAATCTATTTTGAGCAAAGCAAGCCTAAGCTCCACTTAGCCAAATGCATATAGATGATAGACTCCACTATACTACCATAGTATCACTTGCCAATACAATTCAAATGTATTGACCCTTGTGGCTGTAACTTGTATGTTGCAGGTTTGATTGATATCAGTGAAGTTTAATGATTAGGATTACAAGTCTACAACCAACATGTCTGCCTGTGGCATTTTGAAGATGAAGGACCCCATGTTTATAGATATTCTGCTGCAATGTAATGTAATAGCCAAATGAGCTATGTAAGATGTAATAACTTATTTTTATTCCTGGTTATAAATTTGTATTATGACCTTTGTTTATTGATATTACATCTTAACTGTGGATGCTAGCTATTGATCCAGGGACTAGCATTGCAATCACAGGGGACTCTACCTTATTAAAGTTTGGGAACCTGACAGATGGTATCAGAGCATTGTGTTGCCTGTAGGATTTGTAACCCTAGGATTGGACAAAACCCTTAGAAAATAGGAGATGTATTTGTTCCAAAACTTATTTACAAACAATCTTGTAAACTCTTTCCCTCAACCATTTTGGTTTTGACTCTACATCTCTTCTACTTCAACTTGATGGACAAACCTATCCCATGGCCAAAGACTTCACCATGTGCAAAGGACTTCTTCAACTCTAATGACTTCAATTTCTTCAACTCTAATGACTTCAATTTCTTCAACTCTAATGACTTCAACTTCATCAACTCTAATGACTTCAACATCTTCAACTCTAATTACTTCAACATCTTCAACTCTAATGACTTCAACATCTTCAGCATTTTCACTAAGGACAACAACCTTGGATATCACTAAGGACTACAAGTGAGACAAGAAATCTTGCTCAAGATTTGGAGACTAAGGAAACACAACTTAGAAAAAGCCAACATCACTTTTGAAGTTTTGTGACCTAAAGTTTTTTCTCAAGGAAACCATGATCTCATGCAAGAAGAATCAACCAAGAAAGATGGGAAGATCTCAAGTGAGCCATATAGATGGACCACCATATTTAGTTTAAGTCAAACCCACCAACTTATGTGGTGTAACAAAAATATTTTTGGTTGCCTAAAAATATGCTTGAAACTTGTTGTTTGAGTGGAGTGTTTGTTTGTGATTGCTTGCACATTTTTTGTGTGAATTGTGAAAGTGTGTGATTAGAATTATTCCCTTAGAAATATTTTTGCCTATACTAATCGCAATCCAACCCACACAGATGACTTCTCCAAGAAACTCCAACATCAAGGATGGTGACAACAACAACAACCAAGAGGACAACATGAGAGAACTCATAGTAACCCAAACCCAGTTGAGCCAAGAGACAACTCAGCTTTTAGCCAACAACAATGGACTAGACCCAGCCATACAAAGGATTTTAAAACTTCAATCCCAATTGTTGCAAGGATTGGTTACTCAAATGATCAACATGAGAGAAAACTTTTCCCAAAGAGCTAATGACAACAAGGATGACAAAGATGTTAATCTAGAAGGAACCCAAGCTAGCAATATTTGTGGAGACAAGGATCATGCATCCAAGGGGCATGAAGATCAATTCCCTAATTGTGAAGAAGAAGGTCATATCTCTAGTAACTGCCCCAAGAAGAGAAAAAGATTTTCCACCTTTGAGGTGAGATATGAAGAGCATGAACTAGAAGAACTCCTAGCTTTGGAGAGACCCAAAAAGAAGAAGAAGGAAAAAAAGCCAGTTGCAATGTTACAATTGAAAAGAGATGGGACACTATGCCAGTGAATGCCCAGAAAAGAAGAAGAGCCAAGAAGACAAACAAAACCTAGTGAAACCCAAGATGAGGAAGGATATTAGCCAAGTGATGTGCAACCACTGCAAAGAGTTAGGACATTATGCATCATATTTTCCAGAGAAGCCACCTCAACACCTCAACCTTATCACATGTTTCAAATGCAAGGAACTAGGCCACTATGCAAACTTCTGTCCAGGAAAGTTACATCAAGATCCCAAGCAAGCCAAGATGTAAACTAGTTGGAAAAATTTTAAGGGTGGTAGTACCTTAGATGCTTTGAGCTAACTTGTAACCCTAGCCTCCCCAAATCTCGGGACGAGATTTATTTTAAGGGTGGTAGTCTGTCACATCCCAAGATTTTCCAAATCTTGTAATGTGAAAAATAAATGAATAAAATAAAACTTTGTTGATTTTCAGGGTGAGAAGAAACTTTTTGAATCCAATTGGAAACTTTCAAAACCTATTTGGATCAAATAAAATCCTAAAGGGATTTAAAAAGTTAAATAAACAATAAAGTTAAAAATATTTGGAATTACTATTTTGGATCTTTTAATAAAAGATTTGGTTTTCAAAAGAAAAGGTAGATTTATAAATAAGGATTATTTTATAGAGCCAAATTAAACCTTGGCCAATCTTTTGAAATAAAATGTTTTGCTTTGATTAAAAGAGTAAAGGTTTATTTAAACAAAATAATGAGGATTTATTAATATCCAAATTTATTAAAAATAAAGGTTTTACCATTTTAATTAAACATCAAAAACTTGTTAAATTATTTTAAACAAGTTTTCCAAGTATTTTATATTTTCAAATAAAACCTACTGATTTGGTTTTGATAATATTTAGATTTCAAATGGAGATTTTAAATAAATAAATCAAAACCTATTTTGAATTAATAAATAAAGTCTATTTTATTTAATTATTGAATAGATCCTAAAAAGAATAAAAATATTATTTTATTTTGGACTTGTTTTGTGTTGTTAAACAGAACTAACACAATACAAAGTTTGGTGAAGTTTTGATTTGATTTGTTGTTTGAATTGTTTGATTGAATTTCAAAGCAGAAAATCAAAAGAGAAAAAGAAAAAGATTTAGAACAGAAAAAATAGAGCAAGGACGGCCCAACCCAACCTGGCCCACTAAGCCCAGCAGCCCAGCTCCTCTCTCTCCCGAAGAAAAACGTTTCGCACACTTACTGAGACCCAGACGCCGACCGGTGGACCCAACTCCCCTCTCCTCTCTCTCGCTGACCAACCGACCCCACCCCTCCTGTTCATCGTCTTCAAACCCGCGCCGATTACTCCTCGCTGTTTCTGTCTTGAATGGCAGCGATCAATTCGCGTCAATGGAGGCATAAATCTCTCCAATGTCTACGCTCTCTTAATCGCCTTAGTCTCCTCTACCTTTCCCCTCAAACGCCAACTCCTCATCGCCACCAGGCTGCTCGAATCGCAAGCCCGAACCCCACTGTCTCCGGCGAGATCACGTTCAAATTCCGGCCACCACCGCCAGCCCCACTGCTTCCAGAGCACACTAGCTTGCTCGCCATCATCTCCTGCACCTGCCAATGCATTTACCTCGCTCGCGCATGCTCTGCAGCGTCGACTTCGTCTTCGACTGAACGACGCCGCCGTCCGCTCCAACTCCGACGAGCTCCACAGGTAGTTTCCGACCGCGCCTCTCCTTCTCCTTCACGTACGCATCTTCGCCTTGACCTTGCGCATCTAACCGTTCTCTCCGTTTGCTCTCTCGTGAACCGTAGCGCCGCCCTCGACGACGACAGAACGTGGCCGTCGTCAGACGCAACTCCGGCGAGCCATTATCCTCACCTCCGTGCGCCCCTTCAGCAACGACAACCTCCTTGAGCTTCCCCACGACGTTGCGAATGCGGTGAGCATCTTCCCATCCTCTCTCACTTCCTGTTTCACCAGCACCGCCACCATCTGACCGCGCCGCCGCCAGCCACCGTCGCTGCGCCGCCAACATTTGGTCAAACACACGTAGACCGTTGGATCCTCATCCTGTGGCATAGACAGAACCACTTAAGCAAAGAGGTACGAGCTAATCTGCACCGTCCAGTCCCACTTAGATCCAATGCACCCCGTAGCCGATCCGAGCGAAACGGTATGGACGAATCAGAAATCACCACGTGGCCAGCTTTTGATTTAAAACAGAATTAGAATCAGATTTGTTTGCAAATTTGAAAAATCCATAACTTTAGTTCTACATGTCCAAATTTTGCAAATTTTATATCAATGGAATCAGTGGAACAATCCCTAGCCAACCATGCCTTTTGTTTAGTAAAAATTTTCTATTAAATTGTTTGTTTTTGCAGAAACATATGTATGCTTGTTTAGGATGTAAAAATTGTTCTAAAATGATTTTGGGGATAAAATCTTTTGCAAATGGTGTGTTTTGAACCTACTGACCCTAGTAATCACTTTGTGGTTTCAAAAATGTATTTGGAGAAACAAAAGATTGAATCCTTGATTTAAACCAATTCTAGTCAAATAAAAATATGGTTTATTTATTAAAAATGGTTTTTGAAGAAAACCTTTGGTAAATGTTTTGTTTTAAACTATCTGACCCTAAACACAAAGTTTTATGGTTTGAAAACATATTTTGTGAATCCTATAGATTAATGCCTTAGTAAAAACATTTCTACACCACATAAAATGATACCTTGTTTTGAAAATGGTTTATGAAGTGAAATCTTTTACAAATGACTTTGCAACTTTATAAAATGACCATTAGGTGTTTTCAAATGTTTATGACCCATTAGGAACCACTCTTTCAAATAAAAGAAAGCTTGGCATGCTTGCATGCATTACTTTGACTTTATCATTTTATGTGATGTTTTGCTTGAATGGTAGATTGAAATATTGTTTGCTTGATTGATTTGTAGTGACTTGAAGTGTGTGAACATTGCAAATATCAAGGAGTGAACCTATGCTCTACCAAAAAGGCAAGTGATGCTTCATACTTTTGTCCCATTACTTTCACTATGCATTAGTGATTTTTCTAAGTAAAACTTGCATGGAATTTTTGCTAAGTGTAAACCATGCTATGGGAAATCCTAGTAGATGAAACCTTAGTAGAATTTCCTAAGTTAAGATTCCTACTAATATCAAGCTTAGCTTAGCTAATAGAAAAAAAGGGTGGAATATATATTCACACTATGGAAAAATTTCTAAGTCTGAGGACTTGTGTTTTTGTTTAATAAAACAACTAAGTTAATGAATCACCTGGGTGGAATGGTAATTGCTTGGTGGTTTTTGGTTGAGTGGTTACACAAGGCCCATGTTTATGGTTTACCTTGTGTATCTCACTTGTGGATGGCCACCCAGGAACAAAGAGATTTGATATGTCAAATGTTGAGAAGCTTTAAGTGCAACCACTTGGCATTATGGGCTCTGCCTGGATCATATAGGTTGCTAGAACTTAGCCATTTGGACAGTTGGTGGTAGTGGGAATGATAGGTTGGAACGCGTCCACTTGGTCTAAGGAAAGGCTTCTGAAAGATCTTGTCTTGGTGAAACCAAGTCTTGTGGGGAAAGTGCACCACCTCTGTAGAGTGTAAAATCTAAGTACTTAGCCATGTCCCTGGTAAAGGACAATTTGAGTATCAAGACATGGAAGCTATCAAGACTCTCATCATCCAAATTTCTAAGTTAAAAAATTGTGGATGAACAAGGGTTAAAGTATCTTCAATCTTTGATTGGGAGATGCCTTGGGAAAGATTATTTTTTTGTCAAGCAAAAACTTAGTGATTTCAAATGACAAGGAAAAAAATCTGTTTTGAGCAAAGCAAGCCTAAGCTCCACTTAGCCAAATGCATATAGAAAAGTGTCACATCCCAAGATTTTCCAAATCTTGTTATGTGAAAAATAAATGAATAAAATAAAACTTTGTTGATTTTCAAGGACAGAAGAAACTTTTTGAATTCAATTGGGACTTCAAACCAGTTGGATCAAATAAAATCCTAAAGAAATTTAAAAGAGTAAACATTTGATAAAAGAAAATAAAATATTTTGGAATTACTATTTTGGAATCTTTTTATAAAAGATTTAGTTTTCAAAAGAAAGGTGGATTCATAAATAAAGATTATTTTATAAAGCCAAATTAAAACCTTGGCCAAGCTTTTGAATTAAAACATTTTGTTTTGAATAAAAATAGCAAAGGTTTATTTAAAAATAATAAAGGATTGTTTAAATAAAATAATAAGGAATTAATATCCAAATTTTATTCAAATAAAAAGTTTTACCCTTTTAATTAAAACATCAAAACTTATTAAATTGTTTTAAATAAGTTTCTAAGTATTTTATATTCTCAAATAAAACTTACTGAAGTGTTTTGGTTTTATTTTAGATTTCAAAATAAATATTCTAATAAAACAAATCTTATTTGAAGTAAATGAATAAGGCCCATTTAATATTGTTAATGGACCAAAAATAAAGATTTTAATAAAAAAACAAATCCTAATTGATTTAATAACTAAGGTTTTTTTTATTTAATTGGTATTGGACCATAAAATAAAATGTTATTTTATTTTAAACAAGTTTCCAAGTATTCTTTATTTCCAAATAAAACCTACTGATTGGTTTTGAAAATATTTGGATTTCAAATGGAGTTTTTATTAAATAAATCAAACCCTATTTGATTAAATAAATAAAGATCCATTTTAATTATTTATTAAATATATCCTAAAAATGAATAAAAACATTATTTTATTTTGATATTTGGTTTATGTTGATAAACAGAACCAAAAACTCATTATAATTGTTTGAATTGTTTGAATTATTTGAATGCTTGAATAGTTGGATGAAATTTCAAAACAGAAAAAGATTTGGAAAAAGAAAAAGACTAGAGGAAGAAAAAAATAGAGTCGGACTTGATCCAACTGGCCAAGCCCATTAAGCCCGGTACTAGCCCAGCCTTTCACTCCCCGAACAGAAAACGATTCACACCTCGTTTCTGGCCCGCACTGAGTATGACCAGTGGACCCTCCCCCTCATTTCTTTTCCCACTGCCAGGTAGACCCCACTTCCCCATTTTCATCGTCCACACCCGCGCGACCTCTTATTCCCCCTCGTCGCCGTTTCCTGCTGTGATTCCGCGGATTCAATACGCCATAATGCCGCGCCTCTACCTCGCCTTGACCATGCTCGATAAAACGCCAGCGTCCCTTCTTCATTTTCCCTCTGACTCCTCCCCCAAGCACGCCACCAGACCGCCCCAATTCCTCCCCGAGCTCCTCTGACTCCGACGAACCTCCTTGTCGATTCCGGCCAAGTATCGCCGCCCCTTGCCTCCCTGTGCAACCTAGCAGCTTCCCCACTCCCAGACGCACCTCCCAGCACTTTTAGTTCGACCGCGGGCGCCCCGGAGTGTCGACTACGGCAAGCTCCCGACGCCGCCGCGTTTGTCTTCTTCTCCGGCGAAGCCTACTGGTAAGAACAGACCGCCTCTTCCCCTCTCGTTCACACACACACCTTCGCCGTGTCCTTGCGCTCCTGACTTTGTGTTTAGTTTGTCTCCGGGTGATCCCTAGCGTCGTCCTCGACCTCGACCGCGTGCGTCCGTCGCCAGAACCAACTCCGGCGAGAAATCCTGCCCGTCCCCGTGCGCCCCTCCTCCAACCAAGAGCACGTTGAGTATCAGTGCTGCATTGCGAACCTGGTGAACCCCTCCTCCTCCTCTCTCGCTTCCTAGACCACCGACATCGTCCACACCGTGCCGCCGCCCGCGCCGGCGCCCGCCAGATATGGTCAAACGCACTCGCCGTAGGATCTCGATCCGACGCTACGATAGATCGCTCGCCGAGATGCGAGGTACGTTCTTCGAGCCGCACGATCGATTAGATCCAACGCATCATAGCGCGCTGATCCGCGAAACGGTATCGTCCAATGAAACCACGTGGCACTAAATCTGTTTAAAAGAATTTTTTAATCAGATTTATTTGCAAACTTCAAACCCTTATATCTTTGGATCCACACGTCCAAAAATTACAAATTTTATGTCGTTGGATTCAGGAGAACAAGACCTAGCCAACCATGCCCTTGGTTTAGCCAATAGTATCTGTTAGTTTGCTTGTTTTTGTAGATTATTTTGTGAGCTTGTTTAGTGTAGAAAAATTGTTTAAAATTGAATTTAGGGTTAAAACTTTTGCAAAATGGTTTGTTGTGACCTTACTGACCCTAGGAACCAACCCATGATTTGCAAAATGGATTTGGAAAAGTTTAGACTGGATTACTCGGTTTAGTCCATTTCTAGCTAAATAAAACTATTGTTTTGTTTATGAAAAATGGTTTTGAGTAAAAACTTTGGAGAAAATGTTTTGGACCAAACCTACTGACCAAAACACCAAGTTTTAAGAAACAACAACTTAATTGGTGAAACCACTTAAAGTTGTGGTATTGAGAAAAAATGTTTTTCACCACATAAAATGATGAAAGGATTTGAAAATGGTTCATGAATAAAACCCATTTTCAAATGACTTTGCCATTTTGGTAAATGACCAATTTGGAACTTACAAAGTTTAGAAGCCTAGTGGAGACCACCTTTGCTATTGGAACCATCTTTTGCATGCTTACATGCACTACTTTGACTTTGTCATTTTATGTGTTGTTTTGCTTGATTGGTAGATTGAGTTTGTGCCTTGCTTGATTGACTTGTAGTGACTTGAAGGGTGTGATTGTTGCAAGGACAAGGAGTGAACCTATACCCTCTACCCCAAAAAGGCAAGTGATGCTTCATACTTTTTGTCCCATTACTTTCTCTATGCATTAGTGATTTTGCTAAGTAAAACTTGCATGGATTTTGCTAAGTATAGACCTTGCTATAAGAAAACCTAGTAGATGAATCCTTAGTAGGATTTTCCTAAGTTAAGATTCCTACTACTATCAAGCTTAGCCTAGCTAATAGAAAACATGGGTGGAAAATATAATCACACTATGGAAAAACTCTAAGTCTGAGAACTTATGTTTTTGTGTAATAAAACAACTAAGTTAATGAATCACCTGGGTGGAATGGGCTTGCTTGGTGGTTTTTGGTTGAGTGGTTCACAAGGCCATGGACTTGGCTTGTGTATCTCACTTGTGGAATGCCACCCAGGAACAAAGAGATTTGAGATGTCAAATGTTGAGAAGCTTCAAGTGCAACCACTTGGCAATATGGGCTCTGCCATGATCATATAGGTTGCAAGAACTTAGCCATATGGACAGTGGGTGGTAGTGTTTGATAGGTTGGAACGCGTCCATTTTGGTCTAAGGGAAGGCTTCTGAAAGATCTTGTCTTGGGAAACCAAGTCTTGTGGGGAAAGTGCACCACCTCTGCAGAGTGTAAAATCTAAGTACTTAGCCATGTCCCTGGTAAAGGACAAATTGAGCATCAAGACATGGAAGCAATCAAGAATCTCATCATTCAAATTTCTAAGTTAAAACTGTGGTTTGAACAAGGGTTGTTTGAAGACTTCAATCTTTGATTGGGAGATGCCTTGTAAAGGATCTTCAATCTTTGATTGAAAAAAATGATTTTATCAAAGCAAAAACTTAGTATTTTCAAAATGTTAAGGAAACTCTATTTTGAGCAATGCAAGCCTCAACTCCACTTAGCCAAATGCATATAGATGTTAGACTCCACTATACTACCATAGTATCACTTGCCAATACAATTCAAATGTATTGACCCTTTGTGGCTGTAACTTGTATGTTGCAGGTTTGATTGATTTTAGTGAAGATTGATTATTTAGGATTACAAAGTCTACAACCAAAATCTGCCTGTGGCACTTTGAAGATGAAGGACACCATGATTTTAGTTATTCCGCTGCAATGTAATGTAATAGCCATATGAGCTATGAAAGATGTAACAAAATTTATGTTATTCCTGGTTATAAAGTTATATTATGACCTTTGTTTCTTGATATTACATCTTAACTGTGGATGCTAGCTATTGATCCAGGGACTAGCATTGTAAACACAGGAGGCTCTATCTTATCTAAGATTGGGACCCCTATAGATGGTATCAGAGCATTGTGTTGCCTTTAGGATTTGTAAACCCTAGGATTGGACAAAAACCCTTAGAAAATAGGAGTTTTATTTGTTCCAAAAACTTATTTACAAAAACACTTGTAAACTCTTTCCTCAACCATTTTGGTTTCAACTCTACTTCTCTTCTATTTCAACTTGATGGAAAAACCTACCCCATGGCCAAAGACTACACCTTGTGCAAAGGACTACTTCAACTTCTTCAACTCTAATGACTTCAACATCTTCAGCATGTTCACCAAGGACTTCCAACTTGGATACCACTAAGGACTACAAGTGAGACAAGGAAATCCTACTCAAGATTTAGAGACTAAGGGAATGCAAAATAAGAAGGAGCCATCAACAACTTTGAAGTATTGTAACCAAGAGTTTTTCCCAAGGATACCATGATCTCATACAAGAAGAATCAACCAAAGAAGGATGGAAAGATCACAAGTGAACCATATATATGGACCACCATAATTTAGTTAAGTCAAACCACCAACTTATGTGGTGTAACAAAAATATTTTGTTGCCTAAGTATGTGCTTGAATTTTGTTGTTTGAGTGAAATGATTGCTTGTGATTGCATGCACATTGTTTGTGTGAATTGTGTGTGTGATTAGAAATATTTCCTTAGAATTATCTTGCCTATTCTAATCTCCCTTCAACCAGACATGATGATTACTCCAAAGACTCCAAAGTTGATGACACCAACACCAACCAAGAGGACAGCATGAAAGAGCTCATAGCAACCCAGAACCAGTTGAACCAACTGACAGCTCAGTTCATAGCCAGCAATAGTGATAAAGATCCAGCACTGCAAAAGTTTTTGGAGGAACAATCCCAACTGATGCTTAAGGTGACTAATCAAATGATCAGCATGGAAGAAAACTATCCCAAAAGAGTTTATGACAACAAGGATGACAAGAATGTTATTCTAGATGGAGCACCAGCTTGCATTATTTGTGGAGACAAGGATCATACTTCCAAGGAGCATGAAGGTCAATGCCCTAACTGTGAAGAAAATCATCCCGTTGGACAATGTCCCACCTCTCAAGCCACTTGTTATTTATGTGAAGGAAACAACCATGTTCCCAACCAATGCCCCATCTATGCCATTGTTGAAAAAAGGAAACAAGAAGGATCCAAGTATGCCAAGAATGTTGATGGCAAAGGAAAAGGACCACTTATACCTCCAAACAAGACAACCCAATTCAAAGGATCAAAGAAACCCAAGAAAACAAGACCAGACATGAACCTTGTGCAATGTCGTAAATGTAAGGAAATGGGACACTATTCCAGTGAGTGCCCAGAGAACAAGAAGAATAAAGAGATTAACCAAGTGTGGTGCAACAACTGCAAAGAGTTAGGCCACTATGTAGCAACTTGTCCACAAGAGCCACGCAAAGAACTCAAGGACATCCATTGTCTCAACTGCAAGAATCCAGGACATTATGCAAGCAACTGTCCAGAAAAGATGAAGAAAAAGTTGAACAAGCCTATGGAGAAACTCAACCTTGGCCCATGAGTCAAGTATGGAAACCAAGGACACATGAAAAGTTTGCTTAGAGAATTTCCCCAGGATCCCAAGAAGGACAATATGTAATTTTTATTTGAAAAATTTTTAAGGGTGGTAGTACCCTAGTTGTTTTGAACCTGCTTGTAACCCTAGCCTCCCCAAATCTTGGGACGAGATTTATTTTAAGGGTGGTAGCCTGTCACATCCCAAGATTTTCCAAATCTTGTTATGTGAAAAATAAATGAATAAAATAAAACTTTGTTAATTTTCAAGGCCAGAAGAAACTTTTTGAATTCAATTGGGACTTCAAACCAGTTGGATCAAATAAAATCCTAAAGAAATTTAAAAGAGTAAACATTTGATAAAAGAAAATAAAATATTTTGGAATTACTATTTTGGAATCTTTTTATAAAAGATTTAGTTTTCAAAAGAAAAGTGGATTCATAAATAAAGATTATTTTATAAAGCCAAATTAAAACCTTGGCCAAGCTTTTGAATTAAAACATTTTGTTTTGAATAAAAATAGCAAAGGTTTATTTAAAAATAATAAAGGATTGTTTAAATAAAATAATAAGGAATTAATATCCAAATTTTATTCAAATAAAAAGTTTTACCCTTTTAATTAAAACATCAAAACTTATTAAATTGTTTTAAATAAGTTTCTAAGTATTTTATATTCTCAAATAAAACTTACTGAAGTGTTTTGGTTTTATTTTAGATTTCAAAATAAATATTCTAATAAAACAAATCTTATTTGAAGTAAATGAATAAGGCCCATTTAATATTGTTAATGGACCAAAAATAAAGATTTTAATAAAAAACAAATCCTAATTGATTTAATAACTAAGGTTTTTTTATTTAATTGGTATTGGACCATAAAATAAAATGTTATTTTATTTTAAACAAGTTTCCAAGTATTCTTTATTTCCAAATAAAACCTACTGATTGGTTTTGAAAATATTTGGATTTCAAATGGAGTTTTTATTAAATAAATCAAACCCTATTTGATTAAATAAATAAAGATCCATTTTAATTATTTATTAAATAGATCCTAAAAATGAAGAAAAACATTATTTTATTTTGAGATTTGGTTTATGTTGATAAACAGAACCAAAAACTCATTATAATTGTTTGAATTGTTTGAATTATTTGAATGCTTGAATAGTTGGATGAAATTTCAAAATAGAAAAAGATTTGGAAAAAGAAAAAGTCTACAGGAAGAAAAAAATAGAGTCGGACTTGATCCAACTGGCCAAGCCCATTAAGCCCGGTACCAGCCCAGCCTTTCACTCCCCGAACAGAAAACGATTCACACCTAGTTTCTGGCCCGCACTGAGTATGACCAGTGGACCCTCCCCCTCATTTCTTTTCCCACTGCCAGGTAGACCCCACTTCCCCCTGTTCATCGTCCACACCCGCGCGACCTCTTCTTCCCCCTCGTCGCCGTTTCCTGCTGTGATTCCGCGGATTCAATACGCCATAATGCCGCGCCTTTACCTCGCCTTGACCATGCTCGATAAAACGCCAGCGTCCCTTCTTCATTTTCCCTCGGACTCCTCCCCCAAGCACGCCACCAGACCGCCCCAATTCCTCCCCGAGCTCCTCAGACTCCGACGAACCTCCTTGTCGATTCCGGCCAAGTATCGCTGCCCCTTGCCTCCCTGTGCAACCTAGCAGCTTCCCCACTCCCAGACGCACCTCCCAGCACTTTTACTTCGACCGCGGGCGCCCCGGAGCGTCGACTATGACAAGCTCCCGACGCCGCCGCGTTTGTCTTCTCCGGCGAAGCCTACTGGTAAGAACAGACTGCATCTTCCCCTCTCGTTCACACACACACCTTCGCCGTGTCCTTGCGCTCCTGACTGTGTGTTTCGTTTGTCTCCGGGTGATCCCTAGCGTCGTCCTCGACCTCGACCGCGTGCGTCCGTCGCCAGAACCAACTCCGGCGAGAAATCCTGCCCGTCCCGTCGCCTCCTCCAACCAAGAGCATGTTGAGTATCAGTGCTGCATTGCGAACCTGGTGAACCCCTCCTCCTCTCTCGCTTCCTAGACCACCGACATCGTCCACACCTCACCGCGCCGCCAGTCGCCGCCGTGTCGGCGCCGCTCGCATATGGTTAAACGCACCAGTGCCGTAGGATCTCGATCCGACGCTTACGATAGATCGCTCGAGCTGCGAAGGGGTACGTTCTCTAAGCCGCACGATCGATTAGATCCAACACACCGCAACGCTGATCCGCGCGAAACGGTATCGTCCAATGAAACCCTGCCGCGTGGCACTAAATCTGTTTAAAAGAATTTTTGAATCAGATTTATTTGCAAACTTCAAACCCTTATATCTTTGGATCCACACGTCCAAAAATTACAAATTTTATGTCGTTGGATTCAGGAGAACAAGACCTAGCCAACCATGCCCTTGGTTTAGCCAATAGTATCTGTTAGTTTGCTTGTTTTTGTAGATTCTTTTGTGAGCTTGTTTAGAGTAGAAAAATTGTTTAAAATTGAATATAGGGTTAAAACTTTTGCAAAATGGTTTGTTGTGACCTTACTGACCCTAGGAACCAACCCATGATTTGCAAAATGGATTTGGAAAAGTTTAGAATGGATTACTCGGTTTAGTCCATTTCTAGCTAAATAAAACTATTGTTTTGTTTATGAAAAATGGTTTTGAGTAAAAACTTTGGAGAAAATGTTTTGGACCAAACCTACTGACCAAAACACCAAATTTTAAGAAACAACAACTTAATTGGTGAAACCACTTAAAGTTGTGGTATTGAGAAAAAAATGTTTTTCACCACATAAAATGATGAAAGGATTTGAAAATGGTTCATGAATAAAACCCATTTTCAAATGACTTTGCCATTTTGGTAAATGACCAATTTGGAACTTACAAAGTTTAGAAGCCTAGTGGAGACCACCTTTGCAATTGGAACCATCTTTTGCATGCTTACATGCACTACTTTGACTTTATCATTTTATGTGTTGTTTTGCTTGATTGGTAGATTGAGTTTGTGCCTTGCTTGATTGACTTGTAGTGACTTGAAGGGCGTGATTGTTGCAAGGACAAGGAGTGAACCTATACCCTCTACCAAAAAGGCAAGTGATGCTTCATACTTTTTGTCCCATTACTTTCTCTATGCATTAGTGATTTTGCTAAGTAAAACTTGCATGGATTTTGCTAAGTATAGACCTTGCTATAAGAAAACCTAGTAGATGAATCCTTAGTAGGGTTTTCCTAAGTTAAGATTCCTACTACTATCAAGCTTAGCCTAGCTAATAGAAAACATGGGTGGAAAATATAATCACACTATGGAAAAAACTCTAAGTCTGAGGACTTACATTTTTGTGTAATAAAACAACTAAGTTAATGAATCACCTGGGTGGAATGGGCTTGCTTGGTGGTTTTTGGTTGAGTGGTTCACAAGGCCATGGACTTGGCTTGTGTATCTCACTTGTGGAATTCCACCCAGGAACAAAGAGATTTGAGATGTCAAATGTTGAGAAGCTTCAAGTGCAACCACTTGGCAATAAGGGCTCTGCCATGATCATATAGGTTGCAAGAACTTAGCCATATGGACAGTGGGTGGTAGTGTTTGATAGGTTGGAACGCGTCAATTTTGGTCTAAGGGAAGGCTTCTGAAAGATCTTGTCTTGGGAAACCAAGTCTTGTGGGGAAAGTGCACCACCTCTGCAGAGTGTAAAATCTAAGTACTTAGCCATGTCCCTGGTAAAGGACAAATTGAGCATCAAGACATGGAAGCAATCAAGAATCTCATCATTCAAATTTCTAAGTTAAAACTGTGGTTTGAACAAGGGTTGTTTGAAGACTTCAATCTTTGATTGGGAGATGCCTTGTAAAGGATCTTCAATCTTTGATTGAGAAAAATGATTTTATCAAAGCAAAAACTTAGTATTTTCAAAATGTTAAGGAAACTCTATTTTGAGCAATGCAAGCCTCAACTCCACTTAGCCAAATGCATATAGATGTTAGACTCCACTATACTACCATAGTATCACTTGCCAATACAATTCAAATGTATTGACCCTTTGTGGCTGTAACTTGTATGTTGCAGGTTTGATTGATTTTAGTGAAGATTGATTATTTAGGATTACAAAGTCTACAACCAACATCTGCCTGTGGCACTTTGAAGATGAAGGACACCATGATTTTAGTTATTCCGCTGCAATGTAATGTAATAGCCATATGAGCTATGAAAGATGTAACAAAATTTATGTTATTCCTGGTTATAAAGTTATATTATGACCTTTGTTTCTTGATATTACATCTTAACTGTGGATGCTAGCTATTGATCCAGGGACTAGCATTGTAAACACAGGAGGCTCTATCTTATCTAAGATTGGGACCCCTATAGATGGTATCAGAGCATTGTGTTGCCTGTAGGATTTGTAAACCCTAGGATTGGACAAAAACCCTTAGAAAAATAGGAGTTATATTTGTTCCAAAAACTTATTTACAAAAACACTTGTAAACTCTTTCCTCAACCATTTTGGTTTCAACTCTACTTCTCTTCTATTTCAACTTGATGGAAAAACCTACCCCATGGCCAAAGACTACACCTTGTGCAAAGGACTACTTCAACTTCTTCAACTCTAATGACTTCAACATCTTCAGCATGTTCACCAAGGACTTCCAACTTGGATACCACTAAGGACTACAAGTGAGACAAGGAAATCCTACTCAAGATTTAGAGACTAAGGGAATGCAAAATAAGAAGGAGCCATCAACAACTTTGAAGTATTGTAACCAAGAGTTTTTCCCAAGGATACCATGATCTCATACAAGAAGAATCAACCAAAGAAGGATGGAAAGATCACAAGTGAACCATATATATGGACCACCATAATTTAGTTAAGTCAAACCACCAACTTATGTGGTGTAACAAAAATATTTTGTTGCCTAAGTATGTGCTTGAATTTTGTTGTTTGAGTGAAATGATTGCTTGTGATTGCATGCACATTGTTTGTGTGAATTGTGATGTGTGTGATTAGAAATATTTCCTTAGAATTATCTTGCCTATTCTAATCTCCCTTCAACCCAGACAGATGATTACTCCAAAAGACTCCAAGGTTGATGACATCAACACCAACCAAGAGGACAGCATGAAAGAGCTCATAGCAACCCAGAACCAGTTGAACCAACTGACAGCTCAGTTCATAGCCAGCAATAGTGATAAAGATCCAGCACTGCAAAAGTTTTTGGAGGAACAATCCCAACTGATGCTTAAGGTGACTAATCAAATGATCAGCATGGAAGAAAACTATCCCAAAAGAGTTTATGACAACAAGGATGACAAGAATGTTATTCTAGATGGAGCACCAGCTTGCATTATTTGTGGAGACAAGGATCATACTTCCAAGGAGCATGAAGGTCAATGCCCTAACTATGAAGAAAATCATCCCGTTGGACAATGTCCCACCTCTCAAGCCACTTGTTATTTATGTGAAGGAAACGACCATGTTCCCAACCAATGCCCCATCTATGCCATTGTTGAAAAAAGGAAACAAGAAGGATCCAAGTATGCCAAGAATGTTGATGGCAAAGGAAAAGGACCACTTATACCTCCAAACAAGACAACCCAATTCAAAGGATCAAAGAAACCCAAGAAACCAAGACCAGACATGAACCTTGTGCAATGTCGTAAATGTAAGGAAATGGGACACTATTCCAGTGAGTGCCCAGAGAACAAGAAGAATAAAGAGATTAACCAAGTGTGGTGCAACAACTGCAAAGAGTTAGGCCACTATGTAGCAACTTGTCCACAAGAGCCACGCAAAGAACTCAAGGACATCCATTGTCTCAACTGCAAGAATCCAGGACATTATGCAAGCAACTGTCCAGAAAAGATGAAGAACAAGTTGAACAAGCCTATGGAGAAACTCAACCTTGGCCCATGAGTCAAGTATGGAAACCAAGGACACATGCAAAGTTTGCTTAGAGAATTTCCCCAGGATCCCAAGAAGGACAATATGTAATTTTTGTTTGAAAAATTTTTAAGGGTGGTAGTACCCTAGTTGTTTTGAACCTACTTGTAACCCTAGCCTCCCCAAATCTTGGGACGAGATTTATTTTAAGGGTGGTAGCCTGTCACATCCCAAGATTTTCTAAATCTTGTTATGTGAAAAATAAATGAATAAAATAAAACTTTGTTGATTTTCAAGGCCAGAAGAAACTTTTTGAATTCAATTGGGACTTCAAACCAGTTGGATCAAATAAAATCCTAAAGAAATTTAAAAGAGTAAACATTTGATAAAAGAAAATAAAATATTTTGGAATTACTATTTTGGAATCTTTTTTATAAAAGATTTAGTTTTCAAAAGAAAGGTGGATTCATAAATAAAGATTATTTTATAAAGCCAAATTAAAACCTTGGCCAAGCTTTTGAATTAAAACATTTTGTTTTGAATAAAAATAGCAAAGGTTTATTTAAAAATAATAAAGGATTGTTTAAATAAAATAATAAGGAATTAATATCCAAATTTTATTCAAATAAAAAGTTTTACCCTTTTAATTAAAACATTAAAACTTATTAAATTGTTTTAAATAAGTTTCTAAGTATTTTATATTCTCAAATAAAACTTACTGAAGTGTTTTGGTTTTATTTTAGATTTCAAAATAAATATTCTAATAAAACAAATCTTATTTGAAGTAAATGAATAAGGCCCATTTAATATTGTTAATGGACCAAAAATAAAGATTTTAATAAAAAAACAAATCCTATTTGATTTAATAACTAAGGTTTTTTTTATTTAATTGGTATTGGACCATAAAATAAAATGTTATTTTATTTTAAACAAGTTTCCAAGTATTCTTTATTTCCAAATAAAACCTACTGATTGGTTTTGAAAATATTTGGATTTCAAATGGAGTTTTTATTAAATAAATCAAACCCTATTTGATTAAATAAATAAAGATCCATTTTAATTATTTATTAAATAGATCCTAAAAATGAATAAAAACATTATTTTATTTTGAGATTTGGTTTATGTTGATAAACAGAACCAAAAACTCATTATAATTGTTTGAATTGTTTGAATTATTTGAATGCTTGAATAGTTGGATGAAATTTCAAAACAGAAAAAGATTTGGAAAAAGAAAAAGACTACAGGAAGAAAAAAATAGAGTCGGACTTGATCCAACTGGCCAAGCCCATTAAGCCCGGTACCAGCCCAGCCTTTCACTCCCCGAACAGAAAATGATTCACACCTCGTTTCTGGCCCGCACTGAGTATGACCAGTGGACCCTCCCCCTCATTTCTTTTCCCACTGCCAGGTAGACCCCACTTCCCCCTGCTCATCGTCCACACCCGCGTGACCTCTTCTTCCCCCTCGTCGCCGTTTCCTGCTGTGATTCCGCGGATTCAATACGCCATAATGCCGCGGCTTTACCTCGCCTTGACCATGCTCGATAAAACACCAGCGTCCCTTCTTCATTTTCCCTCGGACTCCTCCCCCAAGCACGCCACCAGACCGCCCCAATTCCTCCCCGAGTTCCTCTGACTCCGACGAACCTCCTTGTTGATTCCGGCCAAGTATCGCCGCCCCTTGCCTCCCTGTGCAACCTAGCAGCTTCCCCACTCCCAGACGCACCTCCCAGCACTTTTACTTTGACCGCGGGCGCCCCGGAGCGTCGACTACGACAAGCTCCCAACGCCGTCGCGTTTGTCTTCTCCGGCGAAGCCTACTGGTAAGAACAGACTGCCTCTTCCCCTCTCGTTCACACACACACCTTCGCCGTGTCCTTGCGCTCCTGAATGTGTGTTTCGTTTGT
Source organism: Avena longiglumis (assembly GCA_030063025.1). Lineage (NCBI taxonomy): Eukaryota > Viridiplantae > Streptophyta > Magnoliopsida > Poales > Poaceae > Avena > Avena longiglumis. Next base: position 153,411,202 of record CP125975.1, on the reverse strand, counting down.
CTCCGGGTGATCCCTAGCGTCGTCCTCGACCTCGACCGCGTGCGTCCGTCGCCAGAACCAACTCCGGCGAGAAATCCTGCCCGTCCCCGTGCGCCCCTCCTCCAACCAAGAGCATGTTGAGTATCAGTGCTGCATTGCGAACCTGGTGAACCCCTCCTCCTCTCTCGCTTCCTAGACCACCGACATCGTCCACACCTGACCGCGCCGCCAGTCGCCGCCGTGTCGGCGCCGCTCGCATATGGTTAAACGCACCAGTGCCGTAGGATCTCGATCCGACGCTTACGATAGATCGCTCGAGCTGCGAAGGGGTACGTTCTCTAAGCCGCACGATCGATTAGATCCAACGCACCGCAACGCTGATCCGCGTGAAACGGTATCGTCCAATGAAACCCTGCCGCGTGGCACTAAATCTGTTTAAAAGAATTTTTGAATCAGATTTATTTGCAAACTTCAAACCCTTATATCTTTGGATCCACACGTCCAAAAATTACAAATTTTATGTCGTTGGATTCAGGAGAACAAGACCTAGCCAACCATGCCCTTGGTTTAGCCAATAGTATCTGTTAGTTTGCTTGTTTTTGTAGATTCTTTTGTGAGCTTGTTTAGAGTAGAAAAATTGTTTAAAATTGAATATAGGGTTAAAACTTTTGCAAAATGGTTTGTTGTGACCTTACTGACCCTAGGAACCAACCCATGATTTGCAAAATGGATTTGGAAAAGTTTAGAATGGATTACTCGGTTTAGTCCATTTCTAGCTAAATAAAACTATTGTTTTGTTTATGAAAAATGGTTTTGAGTAAAAACTTTGGAGAAAATGTTTTGGACCAAACCTACTGACCAAAACACCAAGTTTTAAGAAACAACAACTTAATTGGTGAAACCACTTAAAGTTGTGGTATTGAGAAAAAAATGTTTTTCACCACATAAAATGATGAAAGGATTTGAAAATGGTTCATGAATAAAACCCATTTTCAAATGACTTTGCCATTTTGGTAAATGACCAATTTGGAACTTACAAAGTTTAGAAGCCTAGTGGAGACCACCTTTGCAATTGGAACCATCTTTCGCATGCTTACATGCACTACTTTGACTTTATCATTTTATGTGTTGTTTTGCTTGATTGGTAGATTGAGTTTGTGCCTTGCTTGATTGACTTGTAGTGACTTGAAGGGTGTGATTGTTGCAAGGACAAGGAGTGAACCTATACCCTCTACCAAAAAGGCAAGTGATGCTTCATACTTTTTGTCCCATTACTTTCTCTATGCATTAGTGATTTTGCTAAGTAAAACTTGCATGGATTTTGCTAAGTATAGACCTTGCTATAAGAAAACCTAGTAGATGAATCCTTAGTAGGGTTTTCCTAAGTTAAGATTCCTACTACTATCAAGCTTAGCTTAGCTAATAGAAAACATGGGTGGAAAATATAATCACACTATGGAAAAATCTCTAAGTCTGAGGACTTACATTTTTGTGTAATAAAACAACTAAGTTAATGAATCACCTGGGTGGAATGGGCTTGCTTGGTGGTTTTTGGTTGAGTGGTTCACAAGGCCATGGACTTGGCTTGTGTATCTCACTTGTGGAATTCCACCCAGGAACAAAGAGATTTGAGATGTCAAATGTTGAGAAGCTTCAAGTGAAACCACTTGGCAATAAGGGCTCTGCCATGATCATATAGGTTGCAAGAACTTAGCCATATGGACAGTGGGTGGTAGTGTTTGATAGGTTGGAACGCGTCCATTTTGGTCTAAGGGAAGGCTTCTGAAAGATCTTGTCTTGGGAAACCAAGTCTTGTGGGGAAAGTGCACCACCTCTGCAGAGTGTAAAATCTAAGTACTTAGCCATGTCCCTGGTAAAGGACAAATTGAGCATCAAGACATGGAAGCAATCAAGAATCTCATCATTCAAATTTCTAAGTTAAAACTGTGGTTTGAACAAGGGTTGTTTGAAGACTTCAATCTTTGATTGGGAGATGCCTTGTAAAGGATCTTCAATCTTTGATTGAGAAAAATGATTTTATCAAAGCAAAAACTTAGTATTTTCAAAATGTTAAGGAAACTCTATTTTGAGCAATGCAAGCCTCAACTCCACTTAGCCAAATGCATATAGATGTTAGACTCCACTATACTACCATAGTATCACTTGCCAATACAATTCAAATGTATTGACCCTTTGTGGCTGTAACTTGTATGTTGCAGGTTTGATTGATTTTAGTGAAGATTGATTATTTAGGATTACAAAGTCTACAACAACATGCACTGTGGCACTTTGAAGATGAAGGACACCATGATTTTAGTTATTCCGCTGCAATGTAATGTAATAGCCATATGAGCTATGAAAGATGTAACAAAATTTATGTTATTCCTGGTTATAAAGTTATATTATGACCTTTGTTTCTTGATATTACATCTTAACTGTGGATGCTAGCTATTGATCCAGGGACTATCATTGTAAACACAGGAGGCTCTATCTTATCTAAGATTGGGACCCCTACAGATAGACTCCACTATAATACCATAGTATCACTTGCCAATACAATTCAAATGTATTGACCCTTGTGGCTGTAACTTGTATGTTGCAGGTTTGATTGATATTAGTGAAGTTTAATGATTAGGATTACAAGTCTACAACCAACATGTCTGCCTGTGGCACTTTGAAGATGAAGGACCCCATGTTTATAGATATTCTGCTGCAATGTAATGTAATAGCCAAATGAGCTATGTAAGATGTAATAACTTATTTTTATTCCTGGTTATAAAGTTGTATTATGACCTTTGTTTCTTGATATTACATCTTAACTGTGGATGCTAGCTATTGATCCAGGGACTAGCATTGCAATCACAGGGGAATCTACCTTTTTAAAGGTTGGGAACCTGACATAGCGCCACCTCTACGCCCCCAGGCTGCCCGCAATTGCGAGCAACTCCGGTGACGAATCTCGGTGAGTACAGACCGCCCCTCTACCTCTAGTTCAAACCACTATGACCAGCATGACCATGCACGTTCGCTAATGCCCTTCGTTTGCTTTCTCATGACCCAGAGCGACGTCTTCGTTCTCACCCGCGACCACCTGAGCCGCCGCTCGACTCCGACGTGCGATTCAGGTAAAATGAGACCGCCCCTTGCCTCCCCTTTGGTACTGTCTTGTTCGCCAGGACCTTGTGCATATCCTAAACCATATAGCTTGTGCTAGGTCGACGCAGAGCCTCGGAAATGTCTTCGACAGCAAGCAACTGACGCCGCCCGCAACTCCGACGAGCTCCAGCGACCATCTCCGTGCGCCCCTTGCCAAACCACCGCCACCTTGAGCATCAGCAGCACACGACGAGTCTGGTAAGCCCCTTCCCCCTCTCCCGCGCGACCTAGAACGCCGGTAGCATCTCTGATAGAGGCGCCGCTGCCTGTCGCCGCCGCCAGCGCCGCCACTGGATGGTCAAAGTGCTAAGCGCCGTTAGATCTAGATCCTGCGGATACGATAGAACGTGAGCGAAGCGGTAAGATTGGATCTGAGCCGCGTGATTAAGTTAGATCCAGCGGCTCGAGCGTGATCCAACGAAGCAGTACCGCCAATCGATTAAGGCAGCGTGGCGGTTTAGATTTAAAAACAGGATTTGAATCTATTAGATGTTTGATTTTGTTTTAGCTATAACTTTTGATTCCCACGTTAGAATTTGACAAATTTTATATCATTGGAATCAGGAGAACAAGCCCTTTCCAAATATGCAATGTGTTTAATGTTTTGCTTCTGTTAAAATGGTTTTATTTACAGAAACATGTGTATGGCTATTTTGAGTATATGAATTGTTTAAGAAATGTTTTAAGGTTTAAATAAATGTTGTTTGACAAGTTTTTAACTTGTTTATGAACCAGTACTGTACACTTGCTTTGTTGAGTTTTTAAAAAATCATCACATACCATGTTGCATGCATTCATATATTTTTGTTTGTATATGTTTTGTATGTGATTTGTGGCTATGATTCTTTGTGTAGATTTTGGTGCCAATAGTGATTGTGATTGTGAGGAGTGTAGCTACTCTCCAAACTACCAAGGCAAGTGGTGCTTCATGATATTTTTATCCCTATGTTTTCTACTAAGCATTAGAAATATTTTGCTAGTCTTGCATGCTATATTTTGCTTATATGCCATGTTGGGAAATCCTAGTAGTTGTAGAATTGCTAGGAAATGTCTAAGTTAAGATGCTTATCTATGCCATGCTTAGCCTAGCTAGTAGCAACCAAGGGTTGGTGAAATATACATGCTATGATGAAAATATTTCTAAGTCTTTGGACTTGTGTTTTGCCTAATAAAACAACTAAGTAAATGAAACACCTGGGTGGAATGGAAGGAATGGTTTATGTTGAGTGGTTACACAAGGCCCATTTCTATGGTTTACCTTGTGTATCTCACTTGTGGAAAGCCACCCAGGAACAAAGAGATTTTTAGAGGCCAAGTGTTAAGAAGCTTCTAGTGCAGCCACTTGGCAATATGGGCTCTGCCTGGATCACATAGGTTGCTAGAACTTAGCCATTTGGACAGTTGGTGGTAGTGGGATGATAGGTTGGAACGCGTCCATTTGGTCTAAAGGAAGGCTTTTGAAAGTTCCTGTCTTGGTGAAAATCAAGTCTGGTGGGGAAAGTGCACAACCTCTGCAGATGGAAGAATCTAAGTACTTAGCCATGTCCCTGGAAAAGGACAACTTGAGCATCAAGACATGGAAGATATCAAGAATCTCCTCATCCAAATTTTCTAAGTAAAAACTTGTGGGTGAACAAGGGTGAAGGACCTCAATGTCTATTGGTGGTTCCTTGGGAAAAAATTTTGACAAAGAAAAACTTAGTGATTTCAACTAATAGGCAAAACCTATTTTGAGCAAAGCAAGCCAAGCTACACTTAGCCAAATTGCATATAGTATCTAGTCCACCTAAATTATACTAAGGTATCACTTGCCAATACTATTCCAATGTATTGACCCACTGTGGCTGTAACTTGTGATGTTGCAGGTTACCCTGATGAGGATTAGGAGTCATGAGTCTACACTCAACATGTTTGCCTATGGCACATGAAGATGAAGACTTTTATTTATTTACTTATTCAAACTCTTGTACTAGGCCTGTGGCCTTGGAGTTGTAAAGACTATGTTTGTCTCTGGAATGACTGTAATAATGACCTTTGTTTCTGTGTACTTCATCTTAAACTGTGGATGCTAGCATTGATCCAGGGACTAGCATTGCAATCACAGGGATCCTTTTCCTTTATAAAGGAGGGATCTTACAATTCGTTAGTCCAAAAGACATAACCGTATACTCATATAAACCATACCTAGTGGTGAAAGCAGTTTTTGGTATGTCCTCCTCCCGGATCTTCAGTTGAAAATATCCTGATCTCAGATCAATCTTGGAAAACACCTTTGCTCCTTCCAACTAATCAAAGAAATCATTTATATTGGGTAGAGGGTACTTATTCTTGATAGTCACTTCATTCAGCGAACGATAGTCCACTACCAACCTCTTGCTACTGTCCTTCTTCTCCACAAACAGAACAGGCGCACCCCATGACGACGAGATGGGCTGAATAAATATCTTGTCCAATTTCTCTCTCAATTGCTTCTTCATCTCCTTCAGTTCATCCACATCCATCTTGTATGGCCTTTTGGCTATCGGTCCAGTCCCCGGCATTAAGTCAATAAGAAACTCCACATCAGGGTTCGGTGGCATCCCTGGTAGCTCCTCTAGAAACACGTCGGGGTATTCTCTCACTACGGGTACTGTGTCCATGCTAACCCCCTTAAGAAAATTCTCCTCAGCCCTCCTAAGACGTGCTGATGATTTAAACTTAATCCTTGTGACCCGTGGAGTTCTGAGTGAAATTGCTTTTCGTGCACAATCCACTTGGCCATCGTGCACGGACAACCAATCCATACCTAGTATCACATCTAGTCCCTGTGACTCCAAAACAACTAGGTGTGCTGGAAAATTTTGTGCTCCAATTCCCAGGGTCAAGTCATGACAACCCACACTATCTAACATTTCTCCTCCTGGTGTGCTCACTCTAATTGTCCGTTTCAGTGCCTCAGTGGGTAACTTATGTCTATCCATAAATGCCCTTGATATGAATAAATGCGATGCTCCAGTATCAAATAAAACAAGTGCAATATGGGAATCGACTGGGAACTTACCAATCACGAGGTCTAACTCGTCACGGATCTCTTCCACATCCACATGGTACATTTGCCTTCTGGTTGGGGCCAATCTTGGGTCCAACTCCTGGAATCTTCTCCGGGCAGGTGCTTGCATAGTGACCCAGCTTCTTGCACTTGTAGCACTCCACATTGCTGAGGTCCTTCTTGCTCACATAGCTATGTCCATTGTTCCTCCCAGAGCTGCCATTATGGTTCTTGTGACCATTGTGGTGGTGGTCGTTCCCTCCACGGTGGTGGATGCTGCTCCTGTGTCCATCATGACGATGTCCACTACCTCCACGGTGGTCGCGGTCATCACCTCCATGCTTGGAGTTTCCATCATAAGAAGTGTGAGACTTGTGGTGAGAGCCATAGTGGTGGTTTTTGTTCTTTCTCTTGCGGTTTTCCACATGTTTGTGCTTTCCCTCCAAGATTCTGGCCTTGTCCATAAGCTCCTGGAAAGTGGGGCAATAAACCACTAGCAGCTGTACCGAGAGCTCATCTCTGAGGAAATCCAGGAACCTCTCTCTCCTCTTGGCATCGGTGTCAAAATCCTCAGGGGCATAACGCGACAGGTTGTTGAACTCCTCTATATATTCAGCCACGATGCGGTTGGTTTGGCGCTAGTTGCGGACCTCCTTCCTCTTCAGACTCAGAACTCCTGAAGATACATGGTTGGTTTTGAAACCTTCCTCAAACATGGCCCAGGTAACTGTGTCCAGTGGATGGGTGATCTGGAAACTATCCCACCAAGAAGCAGCTGGTCCCTCCAGTAGGTGAGCAGCAAACCTCACCTTTTCAGAATCTGTGCATCCAACAGTTACCATATCCTTGTTCACTGAAAGCAACCAGTCTAGAGCAATGATCGGTTCAGGTTCTGTAGAAAACTTTGCTGGCCTCAGCCTCAGAAACCTTGTGAGTGCATCACCTTGGGGCAGCCATAAACTGAGTCATCACCTGCGCTAGCTGCACCTGGGCTGCCATCAGTTGTTCCATCTCAGTGGGTTGACGGTGATGCGGCATCTGCGGTTCAGCATAGGTAAGTTTAGAAAGAGCATCTACGAAATAAATAATCTACCCATGCATTATGATCATACAACAACAAAACAAGCACAAGCAACTACACACAAGCATACATCAGAAAATTGGCAAGCAAGCACTATTCCAGGGGTTATCCTAACAGTATACAGCTACTGAAATAGTTTTAGAGGCGTTAGCAACAATTACAAACATAAACCGGCCAACAAAAGCAATAAAACAGGAATCTGCCAGAACAGTCCAGCAGTGTTCACGAATTTTTCTACCTGACTTAAACTCGTCAGGAATTTTCGCTGATTTTTGTGCATACAGTACAGAGAGTTTCAAACCAGACCCTATTTTTCATATTTTTCCCAGTTACCAAAAAACATGAAAAATCGTATAGTACAGCAGGTTCAGCAGAAAACTGCAGCAGGAAAAACTCGAATATCAACCAAAACCTTGCCATAACTCATTTATAAAATTCGCACAATATATGCTTGCACTTATACGTTGGGAATTAGTAGAACTGTGCTGTCACGGGGAACACTTTCAACACCTGTAAATATCTACCCAGTTGATATCATGCTCTTTTGTTTATGGATGTCGTCGGTGTGACATAAAAGGGTAGCTTGTAAGTCCATGGAACTTGAAATCCCTGCTTCCCTTTGTGAAGGGCCTTTCTTTTTTACTTTTACGTTGAGTCTCCACTTTCTGTCTTTATGCACCAATTAAGAGAGCATAGTTGTCAATATTATTTCAATGTGCATTGTCGCAAAACTTATTGATTGATTCATAATCATGGTATTTCTTGTTCTTAAATTATTTGTATCTAGTCACCCTTATGAACTTTGAAGGTGTCCTATGCATTTATGTGTTGCTATTCCATGAGGGACAAGCTGACTGCCACTCATGCTATGTTTTCTATATGTGAAACAAACAAATGTATTTTAATGCATTGTTATTCATGATCTTACCTTTTCATGTTACAACTTAGTTGCTATGTATTATTGTTAGAACTACATCTTTCATGCTCATGTTTAGAGTACTTTGATCCCAACTATCAATGATTTACAATATTTTGATCAAGATTGTGATGGTGCATGTCACCTCAAAAATTAATCTTTTTATCACTTACCTACTTGAAGACGAGCAGGAGTTAAGCTTGGGGATGCTTGATACGTCGTAAATGTATCTATAATTTTTGATGCTCCATGCTTGTTTTATACCATTTGTCGTATGTTTTGTATACACTTTGAGGTATTTTTATACACTTTCTAGAACTAACCTATTGACAAGATGTCGTAGTGCCAGTTGCATGTTTTCTATTGTTTTTGGTTTCAGAAAGCTAAAAAATGAATATTCTTGTAATTGGATGGGACAAAAGCCAAAGTTAGTATTTTTTCCCGGAGCAATACGAAAACGCGAAGCAGAGACGGAGTAGGGCACCAGGATGGCCACACCCTAGGGTGGTGCGGGCCCACCCTGGGCACGCCACCAGGGGTGTGGGCCCCCTGGGCCACCACCGACCTTGCCCTCTTCGCCTATAAGAAGCCCCCAATGAGAAAACCCTAAATAATCCATCATACATCCATGAAAAGTTCCGCAGCGCAGCCGCCACCGAAGGGGAGATTCGGGGGACAGAAGTCTCTATTTCGGCACCCTGCCAGGACGGGGAATTGCCCCCGAATACATCTCCATCGATCTCCACCACCTTCTCCATCACCGTTGCTGATTCCCATGATGAGGAGGGAGTAGTTATTCCTCGAGGCTAAGGGCTCTATTGGTAGCTATGTGTTCATCTATCTCTATGCATGATCATATTGTGATCATGAGCTTTGTAATCAACTAGATCTATTCTTCTACTCAAGTTCTTTAATCAATCTCCGGCTCTCCCCACGTGTGTGAAAGTGATAGCGTGCACACCATGTGGCACTTAGGCTATATATTACATAAATACTTGTCATGAGTTATATTTTGAGTTGGTTGTTTCTATGAAATTGTGGTGTTTGAAGGAACCATCTAGTGCTCAAGGTGACAGTGTGGGGTTATCTAGATGGGGATTGCAAACTTTAAGGAGTGCTTTTTTAGCCCTACCGTGGATTAGAGTGTCCAACCGGGGAGTATTTCAGAGTAGTATCATGAAGAGAAGATATTTATATAAGAGTGTTCACCAGTGAAAGTATGATCCCTAGGACTTGTTTCTAAGCATTGAAACACCGTTTGCAACTAGATCTGTGACATGTTTGCTTTCTTCCATCTTGAATTTAGATTGCCCTTTAGTCTTTTCCTCCCCGTCAGAAGCTCTTTTCTGGCACCGTTACCACTTATAATCATCCATACCACTTGTATTTCACTATCTCTTTGCCAAACTAGTGCACCTATACACCTGACAAGTGTATCGGCTATGTTGGGGACACAAGAGCCTTCTTGTATCTTGATTGCAGGGTTTCTTGAGAGGGATACCTTTGACCACTTCCTCCCTGAGATCAATAAACCTTGGTTAATCCACTTAAGGGAAACTTGTTGTTGTTCTACAAACCTCTGCACTTGGAGTCCCAACAAGATTAAGCTTGGAGGCCCAACAAGAGGTCTACAAGAATAGAAGTGCGTAGACATCACGGGAGTTAAGTTTGGGGATGCTTGATACGTCGTTAACGTATCTATAATTTTTTATGTTCCATGGTTGTTTAATATCCACTTTTCTATGCTTTGTCTACACTTTGAGGTATTTTTATACATTTTATAGGACTAACCTATTAACAACATGTCGCAGTGCTAGTTGCGTGTTTTCTGCTGTTTTTGGTTTCAGAAAATCTAGTAAGGAAATATTCTCGGAATTGGACGGGACAAAAGCCAAAGTCAATATTTCACCGAGGAGAACACAGAGGCCGAAGGGCAGTCGGAGCAAGGTCGCATGGTCGCCACACCCTAGGGCCGCGCGAGCCCCCCCTAGGGCGCGCTTCCCTATGGTGTGGGCACCCTGGCCACCCCCTGCCTCGCCTCTTCACCTATAAAATCCCCCTGATGCCAAAACCCTAAGTACCTGATCACGAAACAGTCTGTAGCCGCCGCCACCATCTTCCTCAGATCGGGGGTATCTGAAGCTCTTCCTGGCACCCTGCCGGAGGGGAGAGATCATCCCGAAGGCCTTCTTTATCACCATGCCAGCCTCCGGTATGATGCGTGAGTAATTCACCCTTGGACTACGGGTCCATTCAATAGATAGATGGTTATTTCTCCTCCTTTGTGCTATCATGTTTAGATCTTGTGAGCTCCGTTCATGATCAAGATCATCTATGTGTAATCATACATGTTGTGTTTGCGGGGATCCGATGGATATTGAGATTGCTATGTCAGACTGATTATTGATTCTATCATGTCTTATTGATTATTGATTCTATCATGGTTGTGTTGTTTGTGATCTTGCATGCTCTCCGTTGCTAGTAGCTATCTTGGCCAAGTAGATGCTAGTGACTCCAAGAGGGAGTATTTATGCTTGATAGTGAGTTCATGCCTCTAGTAATCTGGGGAAGTGACATGAATCTCTAAGGTTGTAGATGTGATGTTGCCACTAGGGAGAAAACAACAATCTTTTGTTCATGGAACAATTGTATTGTTTACTTTACACACATTGCTTAATGCAGTTATCCGTTGCTTGCAACTTAATACTAGAGGGGTTCAGATGATAACCTGAAGGTGGATTACTAGTCATAGATGCAGTTGGATGGCGGTCTATGTATATTGTTGTAATGCCCAATCAAATCTATGCCTTGCTCAGTCCTGTCAATTGCCCCACTTTAATTTGTTCACCCATCATGTTATGTTATTTACTTAAGGAGAACACATCTAGTGATTTGTGGACCCCGGTCCAATCTTTACCATTGTTACATCATCTACTGTTACCATTTACTTTCTACAAGCAACCATTACCTTCCACGCTATACGTTTAATCCTCTGTTTTCAGCAAACCGGTGATATTGACAACCTCACTGTAAGTTGGGGGCAAAGTCTTGAGTTTGTGTTGTGCAAGATTCCAAGTTATTAGGAACACCTTGGAGTTGTTTCCTTGCTCCTACTAGTTCGATAACCTTGGTTTTGGAAAACTTGTTGTCGTGCTCATGATACCTTCCTCTTGGGGTCTCCCAACGAAGCTCTACTATTGAGCCACGTTAATCATCACCATGATTAAGAGGGAGTAGTTGTCACATCCCAAGATTTTCCACATCTTGTAATGTGAAAAATAAATGAATAAAATAAAACTTTGTTTGATTTTCAGGGCCAGAAGAAACTTTTTTAAAAAATCAATTGGAACCTCAAACCAATTTGGATCAAATAAATCCTAAAGGGATTTATAAAGATAAACATTTAATAAAGGAAAATAAAATATTTTGAAATTACTATTTGGATCTTTTAAATAAAAGGATTTGGTTTTCAAAAGAAAACATGGATTTATAAATAAAGACTATTTTATAGAGCCAAATTAAACCTTGGCCAAGCCTTTGAAATAAAATGTTTTGTTTCGATAAAAATAGTAAAGGGTTATTTAAAAATAAATTAATAAGGATTTAATATCCAAGATTTATTAATAAAGGTTTTACTATTTCCAAAACATCAAAACTTATTTATTTATTTAAAATAAGTGTTCCAAGTATTTTAATTTTCAAATAAAACCTACTGATTTGGATTTTGAAAATAAATAGATTTCAAAAGGAGTATTTGAATAAAACAAATCCTATTTTGATTTTAGTAACAATGGTCTATTTATTTAATTAATAATGGACCCTAAAATAAAAATTATAATTTTTGGTTTTGGAATTTGGTTTATGTTACTAAACAGAACCAAATTTCAAAGTGTAAGGTTGGTGATTGTTTGATTTGATTTAAACATTGTTTGGTTGTTTGAAATTTCAAAACAGAATTGGAAAATAGAAAAAGGAAAAGGTTCAGGAAAGAAAAATAGAGTCTGGACCAGCCCAGCCGGCCAAGCCCACAAGGCCCAGAACCAGCCCAGCTTTTCCTCCCACGACGAAACATTTTTCACTCACTTCCAGACCCGCAAAGAGACTGACTGGTGGACCCTTTCCCTCTCTCTCCCTTTCCTCGCTGACAACAGGGACCCACACATGCCAACTCACCCCTCTTCTTCCTCGTGACGACCACGCCGGCCGTTTCTGCCAGTGATTCCGCGCGTTAATTCACGAGTAATGGCCGCGTTAATCTCGCCCCCGACCATGCGAACATAAGCACCTCTCCTCCCTCTGTCTTTCCCCTCAAACGCCAACCCCTCTTCGCCACCAGGCTGCTCGAAATCAGCTCCAAACCGCCGCTGCTCCGACGAGCCTCCACCTCCAATTCCGGCTGTGTCCTGCCACCCCGTGCCTCCTCGACCTAGCTCACACCTTCCCCACCTCCTGACGCATCTGTCCGTGCCTCTCGTTTGACCGCGGGCGTCCCTGAGCGTCGACTCCGACGAAGCTCTGAGCGCCGCCGTCTGCCTTCAACTGCGACGACGACTCCTAGGTAAACCTGACCGCCCTGCGCCTCCTCGTTCATGCTCCCTCACTCGCCTCGACCATGCGCGTCTGACCACACCCTCTGTTTGCCTCTGCGTGATCTCTGATGTCGCGACAGAGCCACCAACGCCGACGTGTCGACGAGCAATTGCCACCGTTCCTTTGCGCCCGCCACGCCGACACACATTGAGCATCACCACATCCTCGCGATTCGTAAGCTTACTCCCTCCTTTTTCGCTTCACTCGCCTTGCTTTTGGCAAGTCGAGGAGTCGATCTAGATCCGATGCACACGTGATTGACTTATCGAAGGGTAAGATCGATCCTGCGCACGCTTTTCCTTTAGATCCTGCGTCCACGCGTTTATCCGGCCGAACCGGTACCTTCCAAATAGACACTGTCGCGTGTCACTAGTTCCGTTTAAAAACAGAATTGAAATCAGAATAGAATTTGAATTTCAAACCTATGTAACTTTTGATCCACACGACCAAAAATTTCAAACTTTATACCGTTGGAATCAGTGGAACAAACCCTAGACAACCATGGAATTTGTTTAGCAAATAGTATCTGTTAGTTTGCTTGTTTTTGTAGATACTTTTGTATGCTTGTTTAGATTATAAAAATGATTCAAAAATGATTTTGAGAATGAAACCTTGGAAAAATAGTTTGTGGTGAACTCATTGACCCTAGGAACCAATCCATAGTTTGGGACATGAATTTGGTAAAATCTAGGATGGATTAAATTGACTTAACCCATTCCTAGCCAAATAAAAGTAATTGATTTGTTGTGAAAATGAATTTGGAGTAAAAAACTTAGGTAAAATGGTTTGGACCAAACCTACTGACCATAAACACCAAATTTTGAGAAACAACAACTTATTTGGTGAACCACTTAAAATTGTTGCTTGATAAAAATGTTTTTCCACCACATAAAATGTTGAATGGATTTAAAAATGGTTTTTGGACAAAACTCTTTTGCAAATAACTTTGACACTTTGTAAAAATGACCACTTTGGACCTTACAAAGTTTAGAAGCCTAGTGAAGACCATCTTTACAAATAGAACCATCTCTTGCATGCTTGCATGCATAAACCTAAATCCCATTGTTTTATGTGTGTGAATTGTTTGATTGATTATTGGTTTGGAATGCTTGTTGATATGGTGTTTGCTTGATTGATTTTAGTGAAATTAGCAAAGTGTGAGACTAGCAAGATCAAGGAGTGAACCACCATTCCCTTCCAAAAAAGGCAAGTTACACTATCATCTAAAAGTCCTACTATTTTCTTATACTTAGTGTATTTTGAAAACATGCATGAAAACAATTTTATACTTATGCTATGCTAAATCCTAATAGGATTCCCTATACACTCCTTAGTGAAAATATTGTAGTTGTTACATGCTTAGCCATGCTATATTTTGAAAAGAGATACATGTTGAGCTTTTATGAAGTTGAGAAAAGGACTTGTGATTTCATATAATAAAACAAGGACTCAATGAACCACCTGGGTGGCCAAGGATACTTTGAGTGTTGGAGAAGGTGGCAACAAAAGGAACCATGTCTATGGCAATCTCTTTGTGTTGTGCTCCAAAGGAAACCACCCAGGAAAATTAGAGATTGAACATGTTTCTCCAATTGTGGCTTTCGTGTGCAACCACATGCTATTATGGCTCTGGCTTAGTCAACTACATTGGGAAGACCCATGCACTGTCTTCATTTTACTGGACATGGGGATCTGGAATGCTTCATGTGTGCTGAAGACAAGCTAGCAATGGTGTATGGGAGGACCCTTTGGAAAGACTTCGTCACATTCTCAATCTGCCAGTACTCCATCTTGGTGAGTGCTAATCCAGTGGCCACTGGTGGCAAAAGGATGGGATTGTGACATGTGGGTAAAGTGCACTCCTTCTGCAGAAGATAATAAAATCTAAGTACTTAGCCGTGTCCCCGGTTATGGACAATACTGAGCAACTAAAGTTTGAAGCTATGGGAGATGTCGACATTCTAATTTCTAAAAGAAAACTTTTAAAGACTTGATGCACTTGGGGTTACCAAGGAGCTCAAGAGACTTTGACAAAACTTGATGAACTTGGGGTTACCAAGGAACTCAAGAGATTTTGTTGAAAACATGAACGCTTGGGGTTACCAAGGAACTCATGAGATTTTGATAAAACTTGTTGCACTTGGGGTTACCAAGTAGCTCAAGAGATTTTTGACAAGGACTTGAACACTTGAGTTCCTACCAAGGAGTTCAAGGAACTTGGAAAAGGAGATTTAACAAAGGACCAAAACCATTTTTGAAAAGATAGGATAAATTTTGCTTCATGCAAATAAGCCTTAAACTCTACTTAGCCAAAATTGCATGTAAAGATAGGATCCACTCATATTATACATAGTAGTGAAGCTTGCCAATACAATTCAAATGTATTGACCCTTGTGGATGTAACTTGTAATGTTGCAGGTTTGATTGTTTTTAGTGAAGATTGATTGATTAGGATTACAAAGTCTACAACCAACATCTGCCTGTGGCACTTTGAAGATGAAGGACCCATGACTACAGTTATTCCGCTGCAATGTAATGTAATAGCCAAATGAGCTATGTATGATGTAATAAAATTATGTTCTTCCTGGTTATAAAGTTATATTATGACCTTTGTTTCTTGATATTACATCTAAATTGTGGATGCTAGCTATTGATCCAGGGACTAGCATTGTAAACACAGGGATCTCTACTTAATTAAAGGTTGGGACCCTTACAGATGGTATCAGAGCATTGTGTTGCCTGTAGGATTTGTAAACCATAGGATTGGACAAAAACCCTTAGAAGAATAGGAGTTATATTTTGATCCAAAACTTATTTACAAAAACACTTGTAAACTCTTTCCTCAACCATTTTGTTTCAACTCTACATCTTTTCTATTTCAACTTGATGGAAAAACCTACCCATGGCCCAAGACTACACCATGTGCAAAGGACTTCTTCAACTTCTTCAACTCTAATGACTTCAACTTCTTCAACTCTAATGACTTCAACTTCTTCAACTCTAATGACTTCAACTTCTTCAACTCTAATGACTTCAACATCTTCAGCATGTTCACCAAGAACTTCTACTTTGGATATCACTAAGGACTACAAGTGAAACAAGGAAATCTTACTCAAGATTTGGAGACTAAGGGAATGCAAAAGTTAGAAGGAGCCTACATCATTTGATGTATTGTGACCAAGGAGTTTTTCCTAAAGGAAACCATGATCTTTTACAAGAAGAATCAACCAAGAAGAATGGAAATATCACAAGTGAACCATATAGATGGACCACCATATTTTAATTAAGACAAAACCACCAACTTATGTGGTGTAACAAAAATATTTTGTTGCCTAAGTGTGTGCTTGAACTTGTTGTTTGAGTGAAAAGTTGTTTGAGAATGTTTGCACATTGCTTGAGTGAATTGTGATGTGTGTGATTAGAAATTTTTCCTTAGAAATATCTTGCCTATTCTAATCTCCCTTCAACCCAAACAGATGACTACTCCAAGAGACTCTAACCTCAAGGTTGATGACACCAACACCAACCAAGAGGACAGCATGAAAGAGCTCATAGCAACTCAACACCAGTTGAACCAAGTGACAGCTCAGTTCATAGCCAACACTAATGGAGAAGATCCAAAGCTACAAGGATTTTTGGAAACTCAAGGCCAACTAATGCTTAAGGTGACTGATCAAATGATCAAAATGGAAGAAAGCTATCCCAAAAGAGTCTTTGACAACAAGGATGACAGAAATGTTATTCTAGATGGAGCACCAGCTTGCATTATTTGTGGAGACAAAGATCATACTTCCAAGGAGCATGGAGATCAATGCCCCAACTATGAAGAGAAACATCCTGTTGGACAATGTCCCACTTCTCAAGCTACTTGCTACTTATGTAAAGGAAACAACCATGTTCCTATCCAATGCCCCATCTATGCTATTGTTGAACAAAGGAAACAAGGTGGAGTGCAAGGATCCAAGTCTACCTTACCTCCAAACAAAACAACCCAATTCAAAGGATCAAAGAAACCCAAGAAGCAAAAGATAGATAAAAGCCATGTGCAATGTTATAAATGTAAGGAAATGGGACACTATTCTGGTGAATGCCTAGAGAACCCGAAGAATAAAGAGATTGGCCAAGTAGTGTGCAACAACTGCAAAGAGCTAGGCCATTATGTAGCAACTTGTCCACAAGAGCCACGTAAAGAACTCAAGGACATCCACTTCTTCAATTGCAAGAACCTAGGACATTATGCAAGCAACTGTCTAGAAAAGATGAAGAACAAGTTGAACAAGCCTATGGAGAAACTCAACCTTGGCCCATGAGTCAAGTATGGAAACAAAGGACACTATGCAAATGTTTGCTTAGAGAAATTTCCCCAGGATCCCAAGAAGGACAAGATGTAAATTTTGTTTGAAAATTTTTAAGGGTGGTAGTACCCTAGTGTTTTGAGCCTACTTGTAACCCTAGACTTCCCAAATCTCGGGACGAGATTTATTTTAAGGGTGGTAGCCTGTCACATCCCAATATTTTCCACATCTTGTAATGTGAAAAGTAAATGAATAAAATAAAACTTTGTTTGATTTTCAGGGCCAGAAGAAACTTTTTTTTAAAATCAATTGGAACCTCAAACCAATTTGGATCAAATAAATCCTAAAGGGATTTATAAAGATAAACATTTAATAAAGGAAAATAAAATATTTTGAAATTACTATTTGGATTTTTTAAATAAAAGGATTTGGTTTTCAAAAGAAACATGGATTTATAAATAAAGACTATTTTATAGAGCCAAATTAAACCTTGGCCAAGCCTTTGAAATAAAATGTTTTGTTTTGATAAAAATAGTAAAGGGTTATTTAAAAATAAATTAATAAGGATTTAATATCCAAGATTTATTAATAAAAGTTTTACTATTTCCAAAACATCAAAACTTATTTATTTATTTAAAATAAGTGTTCCAAGTATTTTAATTTACAAATAAAACCTACTGATTTGCGTTTTGAAAATAAATAGATTTCAAAAGGAGTATTTGAATAAAACAAATCCTATTTTGATTTTAGTAACAATGGTCTATTTATTTAATTAATAATGGACCCTAAAATAAAAATTATTATTTTTGGTTTTGGAATTTGGTTTATGTTACTTAACAGAACCAAATTCATAGTGCAAGGTTGGTGATTATTTGATTTGATTTGAACATTGTTTGGTTGTTTGAAATTTCAAAACAGAATTGGAAAATAGAAAAAGGAAAAGGTTCAGGAAAGAAAAAAAATAGAGTCTGGACCAGCCCAGCCGGCCAAGCCCACAAGGCCCAGAACCAGCCCAGCTTTTCCTCCCACGACAAAACGTTTTTCACTCACTTCCAGACCCGCAAAGAGACTGACTGGTGGACCATTTCCCTCTCTCCCTTTCCTCGCTGACAACAGGGACCCACACATGCCAAATCACCCCTCTTCTTCCTCGCGACGACCACGCCGTTTACGCCAGATGATTCCGCGTTAATTCACGAGTAATGGCCGCGTTAATCTCGCCCCCGACCATGCGTACATAAGCACATCTCCTCCCTCTGTCTTTCCCCTCAAACGCCAACCCCTCTTCGCCACCAGGCTGCTCGAAATCAGCTCCAAACCGCCGCTGCTTCGACGAGCCTCCACCTCCAATTCCGGCCGTGTCCTGCCACCCCGTGCCTCCTCGACCTAGCTCACACCTTCCCCGCCTCTTGACGCATCTGTCCGTGCCCCTCGTTTGACCGCGGGCGTCCCTGAGCGTCGACTCCGACGAAGCTCTAAGCGCCGTCGTCTGCCTTCAACTGTGACGACGACTCCCAGGTAAACCAGACCTCCCTGCGCCTCCTCGTTCACGCTCCCTCACTCGCCTCGACCATGCGCGTCTGACCACACCCTCTGTTTGCCTCCGCGTGATCTACAGCGTCGCCTTCAACCGCGGACAGAGCCACCCGACGCCAACGATGTCTCCGACGAGCAATCGCCACCGTTCCCGTGCGCCCCCTGCCACGTCGACCACACATTGAGCATCACCACATCCTCGCGATTCTGGTAAGCTTACTCCCTCCCTTTTTCGCTTCCTGCCTCGCCAGCGCCGCCACCATCTGGCCGCTCCGCCGCTCGCAGTTGTCCTAGCGCCGCCAGCTTTTGGCAAGTCAGTAGGAGCCGTCCGATCTAGATCCGATGCACACGACTGATTGACTTATCGAAGGGGTAAGATCGATCCTGCGCCGCACGTTTTCCTTTAGATCCTGCGGTCCACGTTGCCGATCCGGCCGAACCGGTACCTTCCAAATAGACACTATCGCGTGTCACTAGTTCCGTTTAAAAACAGAATTGAAATCAGAATAGAATGTGAATTTCAAACCTATGTAACTTTTGATCCACACGTCCAAAAATTTCAAACTTTATACCGTTGGAATCAGTGGAACAAACCCTAGCCAACCATGGAATTTATTTAGCAAATAGTATCTGTTAGTTTTCTTGTTTTGCAGATACTTTTGTATGCTTGTTTAGATTAGAAAAATGATTCAAAAATGATTTTGAGAATGAAACCTTGGCAAAATAGTTTGTGGTGAACTCATTGACCCTAGGAACCAATCCATAGTTTGGGAAATGAATTTGGTAAAATCTAGGATGGATTAAATTGACTTAACCCATTCCTAGCCAAATAAAAGTAATGGATTTGTTGTGAAAATGAATTTGGAGTAAAAAACTTTGGAAAAATGGTTTGGACCAAACCTACTGACCATAAACACCAAATTTTGAGAAACAACAACTTATTTGGTGAACCACTTAAAATTGTTGCTTGATAAAAATGTTTTTCCACCACATAAAATGTTGAATGGATTTAAAAATGGTTTTTGGACAAAACTCTTCTGCAAATAACTTTGCCACTTTGGAAAAATGACCACTTTGGACCTTACAAAGTTTAGAAGCCTAGTGAAGACCATCTTTACAAATAGAACCATCTCTTGCATGCTTGCATGCATAAACCTAAATCCCATTGTTTTATGTGTGTGAATTGTTTGATTGATTATTGGTTTGGAATGCTTGTTGATATGGTGTTTTCTTGATTGATTTTAGTGAAATTAGCAAAGTGTGAGACTAGCAAGATCAAGGAGTGAACCACCATTCCCTTCCAAAAAAGGCAAGTTACACTATCATCTAAAAGTCCTACTATTTTCTTATACTTAGTGGATTTTGAAAACATGCATGAAAACAATTTTATACTTATGCTATGCTAAATCCTAATAGGATTCCCTATACACTCCTTAGTGAAAATATTGTAGTTGTTACATGCTTAGCCATGCTATATTTTGAAAAGAGATACATGTTGAGATTTTATGAAGTTGAGAAAAGGACTTGTGATTTTATATAATAAAACAAGGATTCAATGAACCACCTGGGTGGCCAAGGATACTTTGAGTATTGGAGAAGGTGACAACAAAAGGAACCATGTCTATGGCAATCTCTTTGTGTTGTGCTCCAAAGGAAACCACCCAGGAAACTTAGAGATTGAACATGTTTCTCCAATTGTGGCTTTCGTGTGCAACCACATGCTATTATGGCTCTGGCTTAGTCAACTACATTGGGAAGACCCATGCACTGTCTTCAGTTTACTGGACATGGGGATCTGGAATGCTTCATGGGTGCTGAAGACAAGCTAGCAATGGTGTATGGGAGGACCCTTTGGAAAGACTTCGTCACATTCTCAATCTGCCAGTACTCCATCTTGGTGAGTGCTAATCCAGTGGCCACTGGTGGCAAAAGGATGGGATTGTGACATGTGGGTAAAGTGCATTCCTTCTGCAGAAGATAATAAAATCTAAGTACTTAGCCGTGTCCCCGGTTATGGATAATACTGAGCAACTAAAGTTTGAAGCTATGGGAGATCTCGACATTCTAATTTCTAAAAGAAAACTTTTAAAGACTTGATGCACTTGGGGTTACCAAGGAGCTCAAGAGACTTTGACAAAACTTGATGAACTTGGGGTTACCAAGGAACTCAAGAGATTTTGTTGAAAACATGAACACTTGGGGTTACCAAGGAACTCATGAGATTTTGATAAAACTTGTTGCACTTGGGGTTACCAAGTAGCTCAAGAGATTTTTGACAAGGACTTGAACACTTGAGTTTCTACCAAGGAGTTCAAGGAACTTGGAAAAGGAGATTTAACAAAGGACCAAAACCATTTTTGAAAAGATAGGATAAATTTTGCTTCATGCAAATAAGCCTTAAACTCTACTTAGCCAAAATTGCATGTAAACATAGGATCCACTCATATTATACATAGTAGTGAAGCTTGCCAATACAATTCAAATGTATTGAACCTTATGGCTGTAACTTGTAATGTTGCAGGTTTGATTGTTTTTAGTGAAGATTGATTGATTAGCATTACGAAGTCTACAACCAACATCTGCATGTGGCACTTTGAAGATGAAGGACCCATGACTATAGTTATTCCGCTGCAATGTAATGTAATAGCCAAATGAGCTATGTATGATGTAATAAAATTATGTTCTTCCTGGTTATAAAGTTATATTATGACCTTTGTTTCTTGATATTACATCTAAACTGTGGATGCTAGCTATTGATCCAGGGACTAGCATTGTAAACACAGGGATCTCTACTTAATTAAAGGTTGGGACCCTTACAGTAGTCCACCCCTATATTATGGGTTTGTGGCAATATATTGATCTCTCTCTCTTGTTCTTCATAGGTCTAGTACCATATGAGCCACCCAACATGATTATGGTCATATTTGTAATTCCTATGTGGTGGATCTTTATTCTATGATTTGATATATGAGATTGGAACCTATTATGTGTAAGATGTATTGATAGATGCATATCATGTACCCCGTTCTTAAGTACTTGTTTTGATCCAACTTCCATGCAAGAGCATGTGTGGGGAGAAGTGTATTAGATGGAGTAGCATGATGGTAGTGATTGAATAGTGACAACAAATTCAACATATACTATGGTATTTAACTTTCTTTTGCTGCCTCACTAGGGATAAAGTGAATTCATGTGCTATAATTATCTTGTGAGAGCTAGATAATCTTGTTTAGTCAAGGTAGCATATTTTTGATTCAAACATCATGTCAAAATACCTAAGGCTATACTCTATTGATTCTTAATTCAAGATTTCTTGGAGTTTTCCCTTTCTTGAGGAGTATAAGAGAGATGTTTTGCATCATTGTTATGTTAGGATGTGATGGCTATATGAATTCTTATAAAAAACATGTTGAAGTTCCACCAATATTTTGTCTTTGATGAATTGTTTGTGTCCATTGCAACCCAAAAGAGAGTAGACAAGTGAACTTGTTAACCTCGCTCCATGTTAAACCATAAGAAACACCTTTCCAACACCACTATCACACTTTATATTTTCTGCAATTTGTTATTACAAAATACAAAAATACTTTCTTAATTTGCAAACACACACAAAACCCAAAAACAACTATATTTTATTGCTTTTGTAATGCTTGCCTAGTTTTTATTTGTTTTACTTTACTTTATTTATTTTTTTATTTCATATTACTAATACAAAACCTTGTGCTTGACAACCACACGGTGGAGTTGGGGACACAAGACAAAACTTTGCTTTGTAGGTTGCTTGAAGAGGACAAGAAGAATAACCTCTGATCCAATTCCCTGAGAATTCAATATAAACCCTCGAGTCACCCTTGTGGGAAAAATACGCTTGCTACAACACTCTGCACTTGGAGTACCAACGAGTTGGTACACATGGAGTTGTTGCCATCAAGAACATTTTCTGGCGCCATTACCGGAGAGTTGGAAGAGGGACATCATAACTGCATCTTCATCAATTTGGAGTGATCACATCTTCTGGCACCGTCAACACCAACTTTGCGCAAACACCTAAGCTTAGGGAGGTTGCACCACTGTGAGTTTTCCTTCTCCTTTATATTTTCAAATTAATTTCTTTGTTCTTGTTTTTAGTCTTTTTTATTTTTAGTTTTCTTTTATAACACAAAAACACATAAAAATTTGTATCAACCTTATTTGCAAACTTGAGCATTATGGACCAAACCGGACCAATCCTCCCTAAGAATGTTACAACTTCCTTTAAACAACACTTCTGAGAAACACTAAGAGATGCCTGGGAAATAATAAACATAATGCGTAGTGAGGATCCTATTCCTTATGGGGAGAATAATATGAAGATTTTCTTTTATTATGGATTAGATGGATGGTACAAAAATGATTTGGATAGAGCTAAAGGGTAAGTTACATTTTATCCTCACCTAAAGGGTCATCCCTTGCCCTTAAAAATATCTTTGGCACTTACCAAGGAAATGATAAGGAAGTAGATGGTATAATAACAATACTTAATTCAGCAAAAGAAAGAATTGAAAATTGTATCAAAGAACTTCCTATGAAGGAAGATTTTGAACACTCATAACACTTCTCCAAAGGCACTCTACTAGAAATAGAGAATAAAATGGCCACCATCATCCAAAAGCTAGATATTTTTGAAAATGAATTTCAAAAGATGACAAACAACTTTTAAGTGCAGAAAAAAGGATAGCATACTTGGGTGATATATTTAAAGGAGCCGCATCATGTAAATTTTTACCAAAAGCCAAAAGGCCAACATTACCAACAACTAAATAATTTAAGAAGGAAGAAAAATAATTTGGGTAGTTAAAGCGAATAAGGAACAAGGAGATAAAGAACCTATGGAAGATACAATAATGAAGCCATGATACCACCAAAGCTTGGGGATGCTTGGCTCCCCAAGATATTAATGGCAAAGAGACCCATCATGCTATCCTAGATCTAGAATCTAGTATCAGTGTGTTATCAAAAGAACTATATGATCTACTAGAACTCAAAACCATGGAAAATGTTCAATGGATCTTTTGCTTGCTAATGACTCAAATAAACGTGCTTTAGGAAAAGTAAATGATATAATGGTTGAGTTACATATGACTTTTGTGCTTGTTGATTTTGTTGTAATGGACATGAGGAGAAAATCTCTAGTCCTATAATTCTTGGAAGACCTTTTTTAAGAACTACATGTGCGGTCATTGATTCAAAGGAATGGAATGCGAAGTTTCAGTTCCCACATAAGAAATGCATGTAACACTTCCTAAGGAAGAAGTAGGTATCACCAAGGTAAAATCTACCACATGATCTCCACTCCACATCACTTGGAACAAGTAAGTAACCCTAGCTATATGGCTATAAAGACAACGCTTTATGGGAGGTGATAGCTGTGAGATTCTACACATTTTTTATGGCTTGTATCAATGGTTTTCATTTGGATTTGATGGTTTTCTAGCTTTACTTAACGCTAATACTTTGGTAGCGAAGAAAACTTGGTTTTTAATGTGTATTTCAGGTTTCGAATGTCAATATAGGGATTTAACAGCAAAAACACATTATTCAGACAAAAACAAGCAAGTCCCTTTTTGTAAGAAATCGAGGGGAATTCACTGCAAGTTTAACGACCAACTATACGGGATGTCTCCATATAGTTGCCATCTCCTTCGTATTATTAAAAGGGACAACTTTCGTGAAGAGGCCAAGGTCGAAAACAGAACACACAAGATGCCATACCATCCAGAAGGGAGAAAGAAGGGATCTGGAGAAGAAGGGTAAGACGTTCTTCATATAGCTCCACGATCTTTGGTCTCCAAGCCACCACACCTCCATATCCATTACTTTTACTTGAGAGAGAGAGAGAGAGAAAGCGAGAGAGAGAGAGAGAGAAAGCGAGAGAGAGAGAGAGAGAGAGAGAGAGAGAGATCCACTTTGCAAGATTAGGGTTTGAGATTGTTCTTCCTATCTCGAATTGTGTTGGATTTGTTTCTATTTCTTATTGTGGATCTCCACGGTAATATCCATAAGAACTCCCTTTATTTAATTATATCGATGATGCTTCCTTCTCTCATGTGTGGGTAAGCTCCCTTGGGCGTGGGAGATGTAGGGGATTGGTGAGATGTGATGTGCCTATATATTTTCCATCAAGTTTGTGGTTAATTCTAATTACTATATTATGTGTGCTTAACTATCTATGGGATGCTTAATGCCTGTTGTCCAATTAAGGGCCCAAACAACTTGATGTTTTGTTCTACATAGATAGAATCTTGTTTTCTAGCATACCAGCGACCCCCGAGTGACACGGGAATATCAATGGAAAACTAGTTTGACTCGAGGATAACGAGGAACCACCAATATTATTGCATTAGTCTGATCCAAGAAGCTTAATTGCTAAGCAACCTGAAGGACCTTAATCGTCTAGTGACTGACCATGGTTGTGGTAAGCAGGCTAGTAGGATTATTGAAGTTGGGATGCAATCAACAAGAGGAGTTCCGGCTAATTATGGGTTGCTCGCCTACACACATACTTATAAAATTATAATTTTACACTTATTACTCATTCATCCAGCACATTCACTATCACCATGAACTGAAACTCCCCGCGCCTACTTCGTCATCTGTAGAAAATAACAAACAAATCATTTTTTTACTTTTTATGCTTTTTATTTCTGAAGTTTACATTTTAGTTTTATTGAAGTACTTCCATTTACACCCAAATTCCATTCTTATTCTCAACACTTGCAGTCAATTCACTCGAAGACCTGTGACAACTTTGGGTGCGACAAATACTTCACCAATAAACATTTACCTTTGGGCTCCCTTTGGGATCGATATCTGAACTTCGAAACTAGCTACAAACGATATGTGCACTTGCAGTCATCAGGAGGCATCCCGGTTTGCTTTCTTTTGGATTTTTTTCACACTTTATGTAGCATGAGAGATTCCTTTTGTTTTTATTTCTAAAGTTTTGAATAAAGTACCAAGTTGAACCCATTTTGATGTTTTAAAGTTGACAAAACATATGGAGTAGAAAATTCCTGCACGAACTCTTTTCTGTAAAAAAATTCTATGATTTTTTGTAACTCCGATTTCTCTCATATTTATACTATAGTTTAAAATTTTCATCCTCTATATTAAAAAAAATTGCAAAAAATCCTGAGATGTTTAAGTGGGCAAAATAAATGTTCTCCAGCTGCTATTTTTCTGGACAGAATCTGTCTTTTATTGCAAGAGTGGTCTCTTTGGATTTTGATTTGATTAGTTTTGAGTCTTTTGATATCCTATGGATATTGGCCACTTAAGTAACTCTGTGGACATTTAAAACTTAGAATGATCATAGAAACTTGGAGCGTATTTTTTTAGTGTTATGTTTAGTTTTGCTTGATATGCTTGGAAATAAATAGAACCACCATGATAGATATTTTTCATGCTTAGGAAATAGATATGTAATAAATTACCCCATGAATGAATGCCATGTTTGAAATAATGCCATGTGTTGGATGCCTTGCTTGAAATATAAAAAAGGGGGAAACCAAACTATGCATGTTACCGGTTTTATTTGGATTGTTCATATGCTTTAAGGAGTGATGGCTTAAAAGTGTATCATCGTGTGTTAGTTATTATATTCAACATAAATGATGCTCAATGCTTATATTGTCTTCTTGAAACGACTTAGTACTATGGGAACTTTGCATTCTTGTAGAATGTCAAATGGTTACCATTGCTAGCCCCACCATATTGAAATAACCTTCTTTAGCAAAAGAAACTTAGTATTTATATAGGAAACACCTACCCAAATAGCTCAAGCTATATCCCAAAGTATACTATCATGTGTGAGACATTATTTAGTTTCCAAATACTATTATTATGGGTGTGAGTGAGATGGAGAAGTTAGTCGTGGGGTGACCACAAACTAATTGGGCATAGATTACTGATGTCTACGCACTTCTATTCTTGTAGACAGTTATTGGGCCTCCAAGTGCAGAGGTTTGTAGAACAGCAGCAAGTTTCCCTTAAGTGGATTACCCAGGGTTTGTCGAACTCAGGAAGGAAGTGGTCAAAGCTACCCCTCTCAAGCAACCTTGCAATCAAGATACAAGAAGTTTCTTGTGTCCCCAACACACCCAATATAGGTTTTAGAAAGAAAAGAGCTTTCTGGCTTGCTATTGCCGAGGGGTAACATGTGTGAGTGCTTTTTACCTTTATTCCTCGGCAATGGTGCCAGAATTACTCCAGGAAAATAATGACTTTGGCTTTTGTCCCGTCCAATTCCGATAATATTCATTTTCTGCCTTTTTGGAACCAAAAACAAAAGAAAACAGGCAACTGGCACTGTGGCAACTTGTTAATAAGTTAGTTCCAAAAAATATATAAAAATACCTCCACCTTCTACCTTTAGGCACCATTAAGAGAGCATAGTTGTCATTCTGTGTGCAGTGTTCCAAAGCTTATTGATTGATGCATATTGTGATATTACTTGTTCTTGTGCTATTTGTTTCTAGTCACCCTTATGGACTTTGAAGGTGTTTGCTGTTGTCGTGGGGTAACGTGTGTGAGTGCTTTTTACCTTTCTTCCCTGGCAACGGCGCGCCAGAAAATAGCTTGATGTCTACGCACTTCTATTCTTGTAGACAGTTGTTGGGCCTCCAAGTGCAGAGGTTTGTAGAACAGCAGCAAGTTTCCCTTAACTGGATTACCCAAGGTTTATCGAACTCAGGGAGGAAGTGGTCAAAGGTATTCCCTCTAAAGCAATCCTGCAATCAAGATACAAGAAGTATCTTGTGTCCCCAACACACCCAATACATTTGTCAGGTGTATAGGTGCACTAGTTTGGCGAAGAGATAGTGAAATACAAGTGGTAACGGTGCCAGAAAAGAGCTTGCCGGTGAGGTAAAGACTACAGCAAGCAAACATGCAACAGATCTAGTAGCAAACGGTGTTTGAATGCTTAGAAACAAGGCCTAGAGATCGTACTTTCACTAGTGAACACTCTCTCATATAAATATCCTCTCTTCATGATACTACTCTTAACTACTCTCCGGTTGGACACTCTAATCCATGGTAGGGCTATAACAGCACACCTCAAAGTCCACCTTTCCCAATCTAGATAACCCCACACTGTCACCTTGAGCGCTAGATGGGTCCAACAAACACCACAATTTCATAGAGACATCCAACTCCAAATATAACTCATAACAAATATTCAATCTAGCCAAAGTGCCACACACGGTATGCACGTTGTCACTTTCACACACGTGGGGAAAAGCATAAATGTATTAAAGCACAAAGAGTATTTATGTAGACTCAAACCTAAGTGCCACCATGGTGTGCATGTTGTCACTTTCACACACACGGGGAGAGCAGAGATCTAATGAAGCACTTGAGTAGCAAGGTAGATCCACTTGATTATAAAGCTCAAGATAATGCATAGAGAGAGATGAACACATAGCTACCGGTAGAACCCTTAGCCTCGAGGAAGAACTACTCCATCCTCATCGTGGGAATCAGCAACAGTGATGAAGATGGTGGTGGAGATCGATGGATATGGCTCCGGGGGCACTTCCCCGTCCCAGCAGGGTGCCAGAACAGAGACTTTCTGTTCGCCAAATCTCCCCTTCGGTGGCGGCGGCGCAGCAAAGGTTTTCGTGGATTTCTTCTAGATGCCCCAGGGTTTTGGGGTCGGAGGCTTCTCATAGGCGCAGGAATCAAGGTCGGTGGGGATCCAGGGGGCCCACACCCCCTGTGGGTGCCTCCAGGGCTTTCCCGCGCCTAGGGGGTGCGGCCACCCTGTGGCCCCCCTCCGGATCTGCTTCGTGGCTCCGTATTGCTCCAGAAAAAATAATTACTTTGGTTTTTGTCCCGTCCAATTCCGAGAATATTGATTTTCTGCCTTTCTGGAACCAAAAACAGAAGAAAACAAGCAACTGGCACTGTGGCAACTTGTTAATAGGTTAGTTCCAGAAAATATATAAAAATACCTCAAAGTGTAGACAAAACATAAGACAAATGATACAAAACAAGCATGGAGCGTCAAAAACTATAGATACATTTCCGACGTATCAAGCATCCCCAAGCTTAACTCTTGCTTGTCCTCGAGTAGGTAAGTGATAAAAAGAATAATTTTTGAGGTGACATGCACCATCAAAACCAAGATCAAACCATTTGCAAGCATTGAAAGCTGGGATTAAAGAACTCTAAACATGTGCATGAAAGATGGAGTTCTAACAATAGGACATAGTAACTATGCATGCAACATGAAAGGCTACAAACAAAGATCATGAATAACATGCATTGAAAAATGTTTGTTTGTTTCACATACAGAAAACATAGCACAGTGGAAATCATCTTGTCCCTCATAGAGTACCAAATAGATGCATAGGACACCTTCAAAGTTCACAAGGGTGACTAGAAACAAATAGCACAAGAACAAGTAATATCACAATATGCATCAATCAATAAGCTTTGGAACACTGCACACAGAATGACAACTATGCTCTCTTAATGGTGCCTAAAGATAGAAGGTGGAGACTCAATAGTGGTGGAAGAAAGGCCTTTTTGTAAAGGAAGCAGGGATTTCAAGTTTCAAAAAGAGCTTCCAAAACTTATGGTACTTGTTAGCTTTCAGCCCTCATTGCCCCTATCATAAGCATCTTGAAGTGATTAAGGTTAAAGTGAACAAAGATGGAGTATATGCTTGATGAAGTATAAGTTGGCAATCTCAAGTCCCTTCAATACGAGGGCCACACCTCATGCTACTCAACTTTAGTCACCTGTAAGTTCTTGTCATTGTAAGTATTTGCATATCATTGAGAACCGCCAACGGGTACCCCTTGCACATGGTACAGGAGCTATCCCATAACCAAAATGACAAGGCAAGCAGACAATGAGCATCTCAGCAATCTTCTTATTTACCATGGGAATATGGTGCTTTTTTCTCTCTTTCCTCTTTTCTCAATGTGTCTATTTTTTTATAAGAAGAATGCTTCATAGATGTCACTATGGTGATGCTGCAAGTTTCCACCATGATTAGGCATGGCTTAGGCTAGCGGCCCAGGCGTTTCTCTAACACAGGATACAAACTCCATGGACTTACAAGTTCCCTCTTTATTTCACACCGGTGACATCCATAGACAAAAGAGCATGATATCAACTGAGTACAAAGTACAAGTGCAATGTTGAAAATGTTCCTCGTGATAGCACGGTTCTGCTAATTCCAACGTATAAGTGCAAGCATATACAACATAGATGACACAATGGTTCAAATTCACTAGGGGAAAAGAGTATAAAGTGTGCCATCAAGTTTGTGAGGGCTTTAATCACTAAGTTTGCACATAACAAAGAGACTTCTTAACTAGAAGATAGCTGAAAACAAGAATATACTTGGAATGGTGTAACACACCATGCATATGAGTTTATAGTGGACACTTTGGAAAAACTTAGTTTCTTCGGAGTTGGAAGCATGAGTAGAACTTAATCATACAAGAGGAGCTTGCTTTGAATGTGACTTAGACTCTATCATCTCATGCTAGGTGTTGTTTGACCTTATGCTTAGTGATTATTGTTGTAGCATGACTTGTTCAAAACAATTAGGATTGCTTAATGTGCCTCGAAGGAATCATGTGTTGTTTTAGCATACAAAAGCATAGTATTGTGGTATTCTCCTTTCATGCTTTGTTATAAAAGAACTTGATGTCTACGCACTTCTATCTTGTAGACAGTTGTTGGGCCTCCAAGTGCAGAGGTTTGTAGAATAGCAGCAAGTTTCCCTTAAGTGGATTACCCAAGGTTTATCGAACTCAGGGAGGAAGTGGTCAAAGGTATTCCCTCTCAAGCAACCCTGCAATCAAGATACAAGAAGTCTCTTGTGTCCCCATCACACCCAATATAGGTGCACTAGTTCGGCGAAGAGATAGTGAAATACAAGTGGTAACGGTGCCAGAAAAGAGCTTCACGGTGAGGTAAAGACTAAAGGAAACAAGAGGGAAGCAAGCAAACATGCAGCAGATCTAGTAGCAAACGGTGTTTCAATGTTTATAAACAAGGCCTAGGGATCATACTTTCACTAGTGAACACTCTCTCATATAAATATCCTCTCTTAATGATACTACTCTTAACTACTCTCCGGTTGGACACTCTAATCATCGATAGGGCTATAACATCACACCTCAAAGTATGCCTTCTCCAATCTAGATAACCCCACACTATCACCTTGAGCGCTAGATGGTTCCAACAAACACCACAATTTCATAGAGACATCCAACTCCAAATAAAACTCATAACAAATATTCAATCTAGCCAAAGTTACACACATGGTATGCACGTTGTCATTTTCACACGTGTGGGGAAAAGCGTAGATTTATTAAAGCACAAAGAGTATTTATGTAGACTCAAACCTAAGTGCCACCATAGTGTGCACGCTGTCACTTTCACACACATGGGGAGAGCAAAGATCTAATGAAGCACTTGAGTAGCAAGGTAGATCTACTTGATTACAAAGCTCATGACGACAAGATCATGCATAGAGACACATAGCTAACGGTAGAACCCTTAGCCTCGAGGAAGAACTACTCCCTCCTCATCGTGGGAATCAGCAAAGGTGATGAAGATGGTGGTGGAGATCGATGGAGATGGCTCCAGGGGCACTTCCCCATCCTAGCAGGGTGCCGGAACAGAGACTTTCTGTCCCCCGAATCTCCCCTTCGGTGGCGGCGGCGCAGCAGAGGTGTTTGTGGATTTCTTCTGGATGCCCTAGGGTTTTTGGGTCAGAGGCTTCTTATAGGCGCAGGAATCAAGGTGGGTGGGGGTCCAGGGGGGCCACACCTCGTGTGGGCTCCTCCAGGGCTTGCCCATGCCTAGGAGGTGCGGCCACCCTATGGCCCCCCTCTGGCTCCGCTTCGTGGTTCCGTGTTGCTCTGGGGAAAATAATGACTTTGGCTTTTGTCCCGTCCAATTCCGAGAATATTGATTGTGTGCCTTTCTGGAACCAAAAACAGAAGAAAACAGGCAACTAGCACTGTGGCAAC
Organism: Avena longiglumis; assembly: GCA_030063025.1. NCBI lineage: Eukaryota > Viridiplantae > Streptophyta > Magnoliopsida > Poales > Poaceae > Avena > Avena longiglumis. The sequence goes on along the minus strand of CP125975.1, from coordinate 153,379,584 downwards.
TTTTTAATAGGTTAGTTCCATAAAAGATATAAAAACACCTCAAAGTGTAGACAAAGCAAAGCAAAGTAGATACAAAACAAGCATGGAGCATCAAAAATTATAGATACATTTCCGACGTATCAAGCATCCCCAAGCTTAACTCCTGCTCGTCCTCGAGTAGGTAAGTGATAAAAAGAATAATTTTTGGGGTGACATGCACCATTAAAACCAAGATCAAACCATTTGCAAGCATTGAAAGCTGGAATCAAAGAACTCTAAACATGTTCATGAAATATGGAGTTCCAACAATAGGACATAGTAACTATGCATGCAACATGAAAGGCTACAAACAAAGATCATGAATAACATGCATTGAAAAACGTTTGTTTGTTTCACATACAGAAAACATAGCATAGTGGCATTCAGCTTGTCCCTCATGGAGTAGCAAATAGATGCATAGGACACCTTCAAAGTTCACAAGGGTGACTAGATACAAATAGCACAAGAACAAGTAATATCACAATATGCATCAATCAATAAGTTTTGGGACACTTCACACAGAATGACAACTATTCTCTCTTAATGGTGCCTAAAGTAGAAGGTGGAGACTCAAATAATGGAAGAAAGGCCCTTTGTAAAGGGAAGCATGGATTTCAAGTTTCAAAAAGGGCTTCCAAAAATTTTGGTACTTGTTAGCTTTTAGCCCTCATTGCCTCTATCATAAGCATCTTGAAGGGATTAAGGTTAAAGTGAACAAAGATGGAGTATATGCTTGACAAAGTATAAGTTGGCAATCTCAAGTCCCTTGAATACGAGGGCCACACCTCATGCTACTCAACTTCAGTCACCTATAAGTTCTTGTCATTGTAAGTATTTGCATATCATTGAGAACCGCCAACGGGGTACCCCTTGCACATGGTACAGGAGCTTTCCCATAACCAAAATGACAAGGCAAGCAGACAATGAGCATCTCAGCAATCTTCTTATTTACAAAGACTCCTCACGAATTTTTATGGTGGAGGACAAAAATCTTGTTTTGGGACAACAACTCCCCAAGTCTTACTTCCCTCTCATTAGACGTCATTCTTGGCACAAAAAGCAAACAAAAAGGATAAGTAGAGGTCATTACTGAAGTAATAACTTCCAAGACTCAAGAAAACTCTTGGGTTATCTCCCAACAAGTACTTTTCTTTAACGCCTTTAAGTTAGGCATGGAAGTTTGAGAAGATGCTCACATAAGAAATATAAATTGAAGTAAAACAGAGCATCAAGAAGAAAATTCAAAACACATTTAAGTCTAACCCACTTCCTATGCATAGGAATCTTGTAAAGAAACAAGTCATAAAAGCACAAAGCAACAAGCATAGGAAAGCAAAACAAGTGCAACTTCAAGATTTTCAACATAAAGAGGGGAACCTTAATATTATTGAGATGCATAAGACCATGTTTCCCTCTCTCATAATAACTTTCAGTAGCAACATGAACAAAATTAACAATATAACTATCAAATAAAACATTCTTATCATGAGCCACATGCATAAAATGATTATTACTCTCCACATAAGAATAGCCATTTTTATTAATTGTAGTGGGAGCAAATTCAACAAAATAGCTATCATTACTATTCTCATCACCATAGTCATCAAAAATAGGAGGCATATTGTAATCACAGCTAATTTCCTCCTCAATAGTAGGTGGACTGAAAATATCATACACATCATTGTAATCATCATAAATTGGAGGTTTGGTATCATCATAAGCAATAGAATAGCTATCTTCCAAAGCTGGGGAACTAAAAAGATCATTTTTATAAGAACTAGCTTCCCCAAGCTTAGACTTTTCCATAGCATTAGCTACAATGGTGACCAAAGAGTTCATACTAATAACATTGTTATTAGCATGCAAATAAAATTCCATAGGTTTTTTAATTTTCTCTTCAAACACTTCATGTCCTAACTCAAGATAAACGCTATAAAGCTCTTTAATTTTTTGTTGTTTTCCATTAAGCCTAACTTGAAAACAAGAAACAAAAAGACACAATTGCAGAATCTAAAGGAAATAACTTCGAGCACTCACACCGGAGGATGTGAGTACCTTTTACCTTACCTCTACAGCAACGGCACCAGAAAATAGCTTTCTGGCTTGCTGTTGCCGTGGGGTAACGTGTGTGAGTTCTTTTTACCTTTCCTCCCCGGCAACAGCGCCAGAAAAGAGCTTTTTGTATTGCTGTTGCCGAGGGGTGACGTATGTGAGTGCTTTTTACCTTTCCTCCCCAGCAACAGCGCCAGAAAAGAGCTTGATGTCTACGCACTTCTATTCTTGTAGATAGTTGTTGGGCCTCCAAGTGCAGAAGTTTGTAGAACAGCACCAAGTTTCCCTTAAGTGTATTACCCAAGGTTTATCAAACTCAGGGAGGAAGTGGTCAAAGGTATTCCCTCTCAAGCAACCCTGCAATCAAGATACAAGAAGTCTCTTGTGTCCCCAACACAGCCAATATAGGTGCACTAGTTCGGCGAAGAGATAGTGAAATACAAGTGGTAACGGTGCTAGAAAAGAGCTTGACGGTGAGGTAAAGACTAAAGGCAACAAGAAGGAAGCAAGCAAACATGCAACAGATCTAGTAGCAAACGGTGTTTCAATGTTTAGAAACAAGGCCTAGGGATCATACTTTCACTAGTGAACACTCTCTCATATAAATATCCTCTCTTCATGATACTACTCTTAACTACTCTCTGGTTGGACACTCTAATCATCGGTAGGGCTATAACAGCACACCTCAAAGTCTGCCTTCCCCAATCTAGATAACCCCACACTGTCACCTTGAGCGCTAGATGGTTCCAACAAACACCACAATTTCATAGAGACATCCAACTCCAAATAAAACTCATAACAAATATTCAATCTAGCCAAAGTGCCACACACGGTATGCATGCTGTCATTTTCACACGTGTGGGGAAAAGCGTAGATCTATTAAAGCACAAAGAGTATTTATGTAGACTCAAACCTAAGTGCCACCATGGTGTGCACGCTGTCACTTTCACACACATGGGGAGAGGAGAGATCTAATGAAGCACGTGAGTAGCAAGGTAGATCTACTTGATTACAAAGCTCATGACCACAAGATCATGCATAGAGAGAGAGAGAGAGAGAGATGAACACATAGCTACCGGTAGAACCCTTAGCCTCGAGGGAGAACTACTCCCTCCTCATCCTGGGATTCAGCAACGGTGATGAAGATGGTGGTGGAGATCGATGGAGATGGCTTCGGGGGGACTTCCCCGTCCCGACAGGGTGTCGGAACAGATACTTTCTGTCCCCCGAATCTCCCATTCGGTTGCGGCAGCGTAGCAGAGGTTTTCGTGGATTTCTTCTGGATGCCCTAGGGTTTTTGGGTCAGAGGCTTCTTATAGGCGCAGGAATCAAGGTCGATGGGGGTCTAGGGGGCCCACACCCCCTGTGGGCTCCTCCAGGACTTGCCCACGCCTAGGGGGTGCGGCCACCCTGTGGCCCCCCTCCGGCTCTGCTTCGTGGTTCCGTGTTGCTCCGGGAAAAATAATGACTTTGGCTTTTGTCGCGTCCAATTCCGAGAATATTGATTTTCTGCCTTTCTGGAACCAAAAATAGAAGAAAACAGGCAACTGGCACTGTGGCAACTTTTTAATAGGTTAGTTCCAGAAAATATATAAAACACCTCAAAGTGTAGACAAAGCAAAGCAAAGTAGATACAAAACAAGCATGAAAAATTATAGATACATTTCTGACGTATCAATTACCCCTTACCAAAAAGCAATAAGAGGATGCATATGCTAAAAGATGAGGGCAAAAACACTCCATAGTAGGGGTACCACCGCTAAGATGAGGGGAAAACCCTCTAAGTATTTATATGATACTAGGCCTTCCCAAAAATCAAAACAAGCAAAAAATGACATAGAAAAAAGAGAGGAAAGAAGCAAATAGTGCCAAAACAAGAATGCCAAAAAGAATCAAGTAATGAGGGGCAATGGAACCAAACACTAATGATGAACTATGCTTCAACCATAAACTTAATAGATAGTGTTTGGAAGATTGCTGGTGACTCACATATGATATTCCCTACTAGCCAGCCATACACTCTTTCCAACCTCCTTTGCCAAATATTCTGACCATAGGACCGCCACTATATATATATACTTTTCTCTATGCAAAAAATGCACTATTCCCTCATATTACTATATGCATTTGTGTTAGTTATAAACATTGTGTTGCCAAGTATGATATTATAAGGAGTATCACTTTATGCTACGCTTGCTTTTTGTTATTCTCTAAAGAAATGAACCGTTTAACTTTTTTATATTTGCTAGTGAAAAGAAGCACCAAACTCTAAATCCCATGTTAGTTTTATCACCTTCATGCTCGAGGACGAGCTAGGTTAAGCTTGGGGATGTTAATGCATGTAAAATGCATACATGAACTTTGTAGTTTGTTGATACGAATTCCCACATATTTGCTACATATATGATGTTATATCCATGTTTTACATTGATTTATGGGGATTTATCAATGATCCACTTTATTTTGTTTATAACTCTACAGGACAGGAAAAAACCCTGTTCTGTGTATTTTTACCTTTTAGGGACCTAAACAAAGTCAAATGGAGTTGTGCTTTCAGGAGTGTTAATATTTCATCAAGAGAAGCACCTGGAGCACTTGGACCTCACCAGATGAGCCAGGAGGCCCAAAATAGACCTGGTGGCGCACCTAGTAAGGGTAGGCGCACCACTCATGCTCTTTTCCTTCTAGATCGTTGATTCGCTTTGATGTTTTGCCCACCTCCTTCGCATGACCTAAAAACCACTATATAAAGGGCCCCTCGGGAGTTCCTGGAGAAAGGCACCGTAGAAACACCGAAACACCAAAATAGAGCCAGAACTAGCAAAGATAGGACGGGGAAACTCCACCGAAGCCGCCACCGAAAGGATATCTACCTTCTCCTACGTCTCCACCATCATCACCATCATGAAGAGCGAGTAGTCAACCTATGAACTATGGGTTTGTGGTAGTAGCTTGATCTCTCTCTCTCTCTCTCTTATTTTTCATAGATCTAGTACCATATGAGTTGCCCAACATGATTATGGTCAATTCCTATGTGGTGGATATTTATTCTATGATTTGTTATATGAGATTGGAACCTATTATGTGTAAGATGTATTGATATATGTACATCATGTATGTTGTTCTTAAGTACTTGTATGCAAGAGCATGTATGGGGAGAAGTGTGCATTAGATGGAGTAGCATGGTGGTGGTAATTGAATAGTGATAAGAAATTCAAGATCTACTATGGTATTTAATTTTCTTTTGTCGCCTCACTCGGGATAACGTGAATTCATGTGCTATAATTATCTTATGATAGCTACATAATCTTATTTGGTCAAGGTAGCATATTTGTGATTCAAACATCATGTCAAAATACTTAAGGCTATACTCTATTGATTCTTAATTTAAGATTGTTTGGAGTTTTCCCTTTCTTGAGGAGTATAAGAGAGATGTGTTGCATCATCTCTATGTTAGGACGTGATGCCCATATGAATGCTTATCAAACACATGTTGAAGTTCCGCCAATATCATGTCTTTGATGAATTGTTTGTGTCCATTGCAACCCAAAAATAGTAGACAAGCGAACCCATAAACCCCGGTCCATTTTAAACCATAAGAAACACCTTTCCAACACCACTATTACACTTTATATTTTCTACAATTTATTATTTCAAAAATACAAAAATAATTTCTTCATTTGCAAACACACACACATAACCCCAAAACAACTATCTTTTATTGCTTTTGTATTACTTGCCTAGTTTTTATTTGTTTTACTTTACTTTATTTATTTTTTTATTTCACATTACTAATACAAAATCTTGTGCTTGACAACCACATGGTGGAGTTGGGAATATAAGACAAAACTTTGCTTTGTATGTTGCTTGAAAATGACAAGAAGAATAACCTTTAAGCTAATTCCTTGAGAGTTCGATATAAACCCTCGAGTCACCCTTGTGGGAAAAGACGCTTACTATAACACTTCGCACTTAGAGTTCCATCAAGTTGGTACACACTGAGTTGTTGTTATCAGCTCCACGCTGCGGCGCCGCAGTATATGGCGCTACACTTACGGAACCAGGGCCCACGATGACACGCTATTAGTAGGTGCGGTGCCACGGAATATGGCTTTTCCCTGTGTAGTGCGACACCATGGCTTACGAGGGTTGGACCCGTAAATTAGTTCCTACCAAAGTTCATTCTTTTGAATTTGTTTTAGGTTTGGGTTATTTTTATGCAAATTGCCGAGATTCTGTCCTAATGATGTAAACATTAGATTTACATCAGCAAGCCATCCCATCTTGGACTTGCTATAACTTAGAGAAAGTCCAAAAACATACCCATATTTTGGGTAAGCAAAGTGGTATGAGTAAGGGAGATAAGACACCTCTTATAAAAAAAATTGGTCCAACAGCTTACCCATTTTTTAGCTACCAAAAACACAATTGGGTCCTTAGAAATTTATAAACTACATTTAGGTCCCTATTTTTACACCAAGGACCTTGAACATAAATATAAAAAAGCAACCGGGACCTCTTGTCCCTTGCCTGAGCTGCACGCACGCCAAGCCTCGGCCTCGCTGGAGCCGAAGCCGCTTCCTGCAAAGGAATCATCGTCGTCGCCGCATGCCTAGGACCCGCCCGTGCCACCGCCCAGGCACGGTGGCCGGAATCGTGGCTGATGGTCGACGGGGAACAATGCCGGGGCTCGGGTTAGGATCTTGAAGGTGAGAGGCGTTGGGGGAGGGGGGTTGCCGTGCTCGCCGATGGATGGCGGGCGGCAGAGCTCGCATGTGGGGGTAGCGGTGGAGCTGCACGCTGGCCTAGAACGCCCCCCACCATGGCGAATCGATGTCGGTGACGCATCAACACAGGCAATCACGATGGCTTGTTTCTAGCCAAATTGTGTGTCGAGCGGGCGCAACTAGCGGGTGGCGAGGAGGAAGCGGGTCGGCGACCCGCGACAACATTGGGCGTGGCGATGAATTTTTCGTGCAAGCGATTGAAAAGCTCCCGGGTGCATTTTCGCTGACGTGGCATGAGACGGCATGGCCCAGACCCGGCACGCGCTAAACGGGCCTGGCCCGGCACGGCCCGCCATGGCCCGCCTAGCTCACGTGTTGTGCCGAGCCGGCACGGGGGCCTGGCCTCGAGGCCAGGGCATGACACGGAGGCCTAACAGGCCGAGCCATGGCACGGAAGGCACGCGGGCTTCCTGTTGTTTTCTGTTGGCAAATTCCCTTTAATAAAGGCCGGATATATGTTATAACGCCAAGTGTTTGTTAGGGCATGTACAATGCTAGAGAAGGCACGCCTTCTCTTAGCTCTCCACATCATTTAGAGAAGACACAATATATAACTTGTACAATGCATTATCTCTTATTGCTATCTCTAGCAATTAATAGAATAAAATATTTTTAGTAAAAAATTGGTTGACTAAAAAAATGCATATGGTAAATGGAGAAAAATAGTCTTCTCTTATTGCTAAAAGATCATCCCTTAGCTAAGGGAAGACAACCCTCTCTCTCTTATTTCTCTCTCCTCCAACTAAGCAAAAATTCTGTTGGCTAACGGGTGCGCGCGGAAGCTGGATGTCCCGAGTTTGACTCCCCTTTCCCCTATGTTTACAAGATTTTCGCATGCTAGGTATTAATGGGCCGGCCACGTGGCTGCAGCCGCGGTACGGGCACAGCCCCTGTGCTTCACGGCTGAGTCATGTCTATGTCGGACTTTTTTCGCGGCCAAATGGGCTGGTCCGTTGGCCAGGTTTGCTCTTAACCGCCCGATATTTCCTCCTCTCGTGCGGCCCTGCAGCAGTCCCATACCCTCGACGCAACGGACAATCGACTACGACAATCACTCCATACCTTAGTACAAGACGAGATTTTTAGAATCGAGACAGAACAATCACTGAATCACGCCCGCCGCTTCCGAACGCAGCCCGTTTCTCGATTTCGGAAGGTGAATTTCTGGTTCCCCTTCATTCTTTTTTGAGAGGTTTCTGGTTCCCCTTACTACCTACTTACCCAATCTGGTGAAAATTCCGCTTGCGATCGGCGAGTTGGATCTGATCGCCGCCCCCTCTCTCGATCTGTTTGGTGTACGGTGATGCTTGTTTCGCTGACCTGCCGCCTCATTCCGTCGCTTTTTCTCTGGTCGATTTGTTCGATTGCTTTACCCATCGAGCGATTTCTTGGTCGATCTGTTGCCCTTTGTTTGTGCGATTTCTGGATTTGGAATCTGTCTTCGAGACCAGTTATTTGCCCCTTACTTTCCTGTTGTTTCCTGGTATCAAAATTAGTTGCTTGGATTGCTTAGGCCGTATGATTGATTTGATTCCATGGCAGGTAACAAGGGGAACCGTCGAACTATGGGTTTGGGATTGGGAGCGCCCTTCTTCCTCCTCCTCATCCTCTTGCTGGCTGCTGGCTCGGGAGCTGTGCCGCAACACAAGAGGATTGTCAGAGATTATGGTACTATGTCTCTCTGAACGGCCTTTCTTTGCTTCTAAATCATTTTCTGGCTAATTAATATTAATATAATAAAAATATATAATCTAAATATCAAAAGCAGTGAACCCATGTATGCAAATTGCAGAACAAATTCAAGTTTTCTGCAATTTCTTTTGATGCAAATATTGCTCCATGTGCAGTAGTTAAATCCATAAGTTTATATGTGCACCCGATAAGAGTATGCTATACAGTTGAACTTGGGATTGGAATTGAACCCGAAGTTCAGGTTTTCATGTTCGTCATGTTCGTGTGCTAGTTACTTGGGCATGGCAGGCCTGTCAAATTGACCATCTGTTTGGCGTCAAACTGCTTAGATTGTGCCAATGCCACATGATGTACTTTTGCTTTGTGAATATGCGTGACCAGGACCATAGAAGAATGGATATACGTTTTTGACATAGTAGACTGCAAGCCTTGGTAGACTGAGAATAGTCAACTTCACTATTAACATCATTCACTTCTCCCACATGTTCTGTATATGCTTGGTACGATGTTGAGCATCTCCACTTGTTGGACGTTCCCAGGCCGAAATCCGGAGCTAAAAATAGCCGGATGGATGCAACTTTCGGTTTGGGAATGGCCAAATTCCCACTCACGTTCCCAGGTGATGTTCCCAGACAGACAATTCGGCAAATTTGGTGATATTTCACCACAATTCGGCTCAAATTCACATAAACATAATTTTGATCACATAGTTCGGCTTAAAAATAATCCACGGTGGCGAGCTTGGTGACGAGACGGTGATGACGCGCCCGCGCCCAGCTCCGCCGGCCTGGCCTGAGCGCCGCCGCTCAGTCGGCCAAGCCCATGCCGAGCTCCGCCGACCAGGCCCACACGCCGCTGCTCAGCCGGTCAAGCCCGCATTGTTCCCTCTCTCACTTGATCTCTCGAACTGCAATTGGAAAATTCAGAGACAAAGACAAGGGGATTTTGTGCTGTGTTCTGCCACCACAGCTTTTTTGGGTTTTCTGCTTTTATTGAGCAAGGATGCGATCGTGCCCTGACTACACGATGCCCACAACAGAACGTGCCATCCCACGTCCCAGGCGATCGGGAGTACAACGCTAGGACCAGATCGGGTCAACTACTGCAAATAGAATCATATCTATCTGACCCTAGGAAATAGCTGAAACTCTAACTATAACTTATTGATACATGACTGAAACTGAAACAAACTAGATTACCTAACGCGCATTGAGCTCCACCGTCGTGTGGGGACGGGAGAGAGAGAAAGTGGGCGGTGGGCATGGGAGAGAGAAGGTGGGCATGTGGGAGGAGAGAGAACTTTTTCCTCACTGTCGCGTGGGCCACACGGTGAGATTTGCTACATCCGGCGTCCCTAGGCGATTCCCAGCGCGCTGGATTCGGCCTAGGAACGCCGGATGAAAAAACGCCTAAATACGGACAAAATTGATGTCCTGGGCACGCTAGTGGGGCGAAATTTGTCCATCCGGATGAAAAGGTCGCCGAAAAGTGGTCTCCTGGGAACACTAGTGGAGATGCTCTTAGTTCATTTCCAATAATTTATGTCCTGATATTACATAATGTGGCAATTGCAAGACTTTAACCTTAGCAAAATGCTCCTCTTTGTGATTGCAACATCTTTGCCCAATATATTGATAGGAATTTGAATGAATTTTTTCCCAGATACTCTTGATGTTGAAACGATTGAGGTCCTAGATATTCTCCCAATCGACAAGGATCAAATTATGTCCAGCAAAATTCCTGTCCCTGCTAAGAGGAGCCACCCAGTATGCTCAACTTGTGAGAACATCTTAAATAAAGCTGTAAGTTATCTTGGTGAGAAAGAAACGCAAGATGATATCACGGAGATCCTTCATGGTGCTTGTTCTCAGACATTCTCCTTAGAACAGAAGGTAAGCACCTGTATTATGCCTTACCACAAGGTTACGAACCATGCTGAAAAGTGGTCCCTAAACATCAGCATTATATATGACCTTTTGTTTCTATGTATGAACTCTTTTTTGTCTCTGCAGTGTGTTGAGATGGTGGACTCCTACACAAATCTTCTCTTTGCCAAGGTCAGCGAGATCAAGCCAGATGAGTTCTGCAAACAGTATGGCCTCTGCAGGGACGTAGCTTTTCTCTCTGTCGCGAAAAGCGAAAGCACTTGCACATTTTGCCACCAGCTTGTCGATGAAGTTCTATCGAAAATGAAAGATCCTGATGCACAGGTAACTACTTTGCTTCATTAACATAGTTGCTGTCCTGAGTTAACCCTTTCTGTCTTCATTCTGATGTCTGTAGTTCGAGATAATTCAACTTCTAATCAAGGAGTGCAACAAGGTTCAAGGCCATGTCCAGCAGGTAAAGCTATTTGTTACTTGTAGCGTACGAGTCCTAGATGTTCTGTAAAATATCATGCAATTTGTTGGCCTGTGGCCGCTCATCAGTTAACCACTTGAAAATTTTAGGTGATCTTTATGTTTGATGCTTTATACTAGGACCCGTTTTCTGCTCCTTGATTCAACGTAGGATAGTATAAGCAAAAAAATGACATGTTTTGCTGTTCTCTGTTTGCAGTGCAAGAGAATGGTTCTTGAATACGCTCCCCTCGTCCTGGTGAACGGCGAGAAATTCCTTGAGAAGAACGACATATGCACGCTTACGCAAGCCTGCAATACCAGCAAAAAGACGACGGTCGGATCGTTCTTGGATGGGGGCTTGCGGAGCGATGTTTGAATGTGAGAGACAAGCACTGCTTGTAGCCGTGTAGGCATGGTGAAAACAGGGCGATCAAGTGATTGTTGTACATATGTCGGCCAAATGGTGGCTCTGTTCTCTTGAGCCCTTGTACGAAGAGATAATGCAACACTCTGTCAAGCTATTTTGTATATGCATTCATGCTACCATGTGAAAACCAACAAATTTCGTACCTTCTGTTGAGTGAATTTTGATTTCGTGGTTACACGGTTTAGAACATGTGAGCGTTACACAAATACTGAGTATATCATCACTAGGAATGACTTCGACTCCATCATCATCGCTACGAACAATTTTGACATCATCCTTTTTTTTATTTCATTGGAAAAAAAAAGTAACTCCATCGGCTCCGTACAGATGCAAAGTGATGACGTGGTTACAGAATTGGATCAGCATGAAGTATGATTGTAAAACTATTAGTGCTTCACTTTTTGTCTGACCTTTTGAGTATAACATATCTCTAATATTGCTTACTTCCCTCCGTTCTAGATTAGATGTTGTAAATTTATCTAGATTTACATGTACCTAAGGTTATTAAACTAGTAGAAGTAAGAAAACAACTCCAAGGTGCTGTTAGCAACTTGAAATCCTATACAACACAAACTTAAGATTTTGCCCCAACTTACAGTGAGGTTGTCAATCTCACTGGTTTGCTGAAAACAAAGGATTAAACGTATAGTATGAAAGGTAATGTTTGCTTGCAGAAAGTAAATAGTAACAGTAGATAATGTAACAATGGTAAAGATTGATGTCAATGGTAAAGATTGGACTGGGGTCCATAGTTCACTAGAGGTGTTCTCCTTAAGATAAATAACATAACATGCGGGATAAACAAATTACAGCGGGGCAATTGACAGGACCGAGCAAATTGATGCGTGCACCAAGTGTTGATATGGAGCACTTCGCTGAAACCCCAAGAGCAAGGTGTGATGGAGCATAGCAGAAAGTTTCCCTCTGTAGAGACCGAAGTTATCGAACCAGAAGGAGGCAGGAAACGTCACACAGGTGTTGCTGGCAACGTAGAGACCTGCACAACATAAACTCAAGACTTTGCCCCAACGAATCAGTGAGGTTGTCAAGCTCACCGGTTTGCTGTAACAAAGGATTAAACGTATGGTGTGGAAGGTAATGGTTTGCAACAAGTAAACAAGTAACAGTGGAAGATGTATCAATGGTAAAGATTGTACCGGGGTCCATAGTTCACTAGAGGTGCTCTTTTTAGATAAACAACATTGACACGAAGGGTAAACAAATTACAGCGGGGCAATTGACAGGAACTGAGCAAGGCATAACAATGCAATTACTAGCTAGCAAGATCCTATGAAGTTGATTGGGCAATACAACATTATACATAGATCGTAATCCAACTGCATCTATGACTAGAAGTCCACCTTCAAGTTATCATCTGAACCCCCTTCAATATTAAGTTGCAAGAAACAGACAACTACTTTAAGCAAAGTGTGTAAGGTAAACAATCCACATGTTCCATGAACAAGGGACCGTTGTTTTCTCCCTAGTAGCAACAGCACATCTACAACCGAAGAGATTTCTGTCACTTACCTTGGAAACTAGAGGCATGAACCCACTATCGAGCATAAATACCCCCTCTTGGAGTCACTAGCAACTACTTGGCCAAGATAACCACTAGCAACGGAGAGCATGCAAGATCACAAACAACACAAACATGATCGAATCATAAATATAGAACCATTAATCAAACCAACATAATAATCTCAATATCCATCAGAACCCCGCAAACACAACATGCATGATTACAAATAGATTAGATCTTGATCATGAATGGAGCTCACAAGATCTAAACATGAAAGCACAAAGGAAGAGATACAACCATCTAGCTACTACATGGACCCATAGTCCAAGGTGGAACTACTCACGAATCATACTGGAGAGAAGGCCTTCGGGATGATCTCCCCTCCGGCAGGGTGCCGGGAAGAACTTCAGATCCCCCACCCCCCGATCTAGGGACGATGGTGGCGGCGGCTACAGACGGTTTCATGGATTTCTGATCGGGTACCGAGAGTTTCTGTATCGGGGGCTTATTATAGGCGAAGGGGGGAGTCCGGGAGGCAACCAGGGTAGGCAAACCCTACCCAGGCGCGGGTCCACCTGACCACTGGGTGGGTCTGCTCCTGCTAGCCCTCCGGCCTCCTATGGACTTCTTGTTCCCCACGGAAAGTTATTGACTTTGGCGTCATTCTGCCCGTCCGAGAATATTTCTTTACTAACTTTTCGAAACCAAAACAGCAGAAAACAGCATCCGCCATGCAACTTGTTAATAGGTTAGTACCAGAAAACATGTAAAAAGCACCTCAAAGTGTGGACAAGTAAAGCAAAGTAGATACTAAACAAGCATGGAGCATCAAAAATTATAGATACGTTTCCAATGTATCAGCATCCCCAAGCTTAACTCATGCTCGTCCTCGAGTAGGTAAGTGATAAAATAATAATTTTTGAGGTGAACATGCACCCTCACAATAAAGATCCAACCATTTGCAAACATTGAAAGTTGGGATCAAAGAACTCTAAACATGTGCATGAAAGATGGAGTTCTAACAATAGGACATAGTAACTATGCATGCAATGTAGCAAGCTACAAACAAAGATCATGAATAATATGCATTGAAAAATATTTGTTTGTTTCACATGCAGAAAACATAGCATAGTGGCAATCAGCTTGTCCTTCATAGAGTAGCAATATAATGCATAGGACACCTGCAAAGTTTACAAGGGTGACTAGAAACAGATAGCACATGAACAAGTAATAACACAATATACATCAAATAATAAGCTTTGGAACATTGCACACAGAATGACAACTATGATCTCTTAATGGTGCCTAAAGGTAGAAGGTGGAGACTTAATTAATGGTGAAAGAAAGGCCTTTTTATAATGGAAGCAGGGATTACAAGTTTCAAAAAGAGCTTCCAAAAATTATGGTACTTATTAGCTTTCAGCCCTCATTGCCCCTATCATAAGCATCTTGAAGTGGTTAAGGTTTAAAGTGGCAAAGCTGGAGTATATGCTTGACAAAGTATAAGTTGGCAATATCAAGTCCCTTGACTATGAGGGCTACACCTCTTGGATACTCAACTTAGGGCCCAGGTAAGTTCTTGTCACTATAAGTATTTTCATATCATTGAGAACCGCCAACGGGGTACCCCTTGCACATGGTACATGAGCTTTCCCATAACCAAAATGACAAGGCAAGCAGACAATGAGCATCTCAGCAATATTTTTATTTACCATATGCATAGTTTTTTATTGAGGATGCTTCATAGATAGCTCACTATGGTGATGCTTCAAGTTTCCACCATGATTAGGCATGGATTAGGCTAGCGGCCCAGGCATTTCTCTAACACATAATACAAACTCCATGGACTTACAAGTTCCCACTTCATTTCACACCGGTAACATCCATAGACAAAAGAGCATGATATCAACGGAGTACAAAAAGTACAAGTGCAATGTTGAAAACGTTCCCCGTGACAGCACGGTTCTGCTAATACCAACTTATAAGTGCAAGCATATACAACAAAGTTGCCTCAATGGTTCAAGTTTATGAGGGGCAAAGAATAAAATGTGTCATCAAGTTCATGAGGGCTTTAATCACTAACTTTTCACATAACAAAATAGATTTTAATTGGAAGACACTTGAAAACAAGAATATACTTGGAATGGTGTAACACACCATGCATAGGAGTTTATAGTTGACACTTTGGAATAACTAGATTTCTTGGGAGTTGGAAGCATGAGTATAACTTTCTCATACAAGTGGAGGCTAGCAAAAGACTGGCAGCAACCAACTAAGAGAGCAATAATGGCCATAATTATGCAATGCAACAAAGCAAACTAATCAAAGCAAAGAGTGGTACTACAAGTCAAGGACTAAATGATCATAGAGGCTAATGGTGACTTGTCATAGTCATAACATGGTGTAAGCATGTGCCAAGTCAACCCAAGCAAAACATCAAAGGAGAATACCACAATACTATGCTTTTGCATGCTAAAACAACGTATAATTTTTTCAAGGCACACTAAGCAATCCCAATTGTTTGGAACAAGACATGCTAAAACAACAATTACTAAGAATAATGCAAAAACAACACCTAGCATGTCATGCTAAAGTCTTAGTCATAGTCAATGGAAGCTCCTCTTGCACTTCAAGCAAGAACTTACTACTCCTTTCCAAACACCAAGCAAACTTATTTGTAAAACAACACAACGAGAGCGGGGGCCCAAACTACTAAAGCAAACTAAACAAACTAAGAAAAGCAAATGAAAACTAAGACACTCCAAGAACAACACCACTATGCATGAAACAATAAAAGTGAAGTGTCTAGACAGAACTGAGCTTTTTATTAATGAAGAAGGGGATGCCTTGGGCATCCCCAAGCTTTGACGCTTGTACCTATTGGATATTTCTTGGGGTGACACCATGGTGGCATCCCCAAGATTGAGATTTTGTCCATTCTTCACCTCATTGCATCATTCTCTCTCTACACCCGAAATTTTTCCTTCATACAAAACTTCACACAATCTTCATTAGCAACATTAGCTTATTCAAAAGGTATTAGACTGCGGGCAAAGCTTTGGAACAGAAAGGCTTTTCAATAAAAACACAAGATATTGTAGTAACTCCTTCAAATAAACTCAATTTACCTGAAGAGAGCTCAAAAAGCAATCAATAAGAAGCAAATGCAAATAATGGCAGAAATCTGTCAAAACAGACCAGCAGGCAGAAACAATTTTTTTCAAACATATTATGTTGCTCAAATCAAAAAGTGTTGAACTAATGGAAGTTATCCAACATACTGTAGGATTTATTCGTAGATTTTGAGCTCAATCAGAGTTACTGAGCCTCCTCACGATTTTTTTTGGTGGAGGACATAAATCTGTTTCGAGACAGCAACTCCCCAAATCTTACTTCCCTCTCATTAGAGGTCATTCTTGGCACAAAAAGCAAACAAAAAGGATAAGTAGAGGTCATTACTGAAGTAATAACTTCCAAGACTCAAGGAAACTCTTGGGTTATCTCCCAACAAGTACTTTTCTTTAACGTCTTTAAGTTAGGCTTGAAAGCTTGAGAAGATGCTCACATAAGAATTATGAATTGAAGTCAACGAGAGCATCAAGAAGAAAGTTAAAAACACATTTAAGTCTAACCCTATTCCTATGCATAGAATCTTGTAAAATTCACAAAGGACAAAGTGATAGGCATATGAAGATGAAACAAGATCAACTTCAAAACTTTCAGCACATAGAGAGGTGTTTTAGTACCATGAAAACTTCTACAACCATACTTTCCTCTCTCATAATAATTTTTAGTAGCATCATGAATAAACTCAACAATATAGATATCACATAAAGCATTCTTTTCATGATCTACAAACACATAATTTCTATCAAGCTCAAAAATAGTGGGCTTAAAACCTTCACAGGTTTTACCCAAAGTAGATATTTCAAAAGGATCCACAGGAACATAACCTTCATCCTCCTTTGGTAATCATGGGGGACAATCAAATAATATAAGGGGTAAAGAGTTACTCTCATTAGAAGGTAGACATGGGTAGATCCATTCTTCCTCCTTTTGTTCATCACTCTCCTCCTCTTTTTCATCTAATAAGCTTCTAGTTTCAACAATTTCTTCTTCCATAGGCTCCTACAAGTCATTAGTCTCTTCTAGTTGTGGAAAGCACCTATTAAAATATTCAAGAATATAGCCATTTTCTTCCTTGTAATTGTCAAAGCAAAATTTAAGTATCTCATAAACTGTGGCATCCCGCAAAACCACTGCTAGAAAATCGCGTTGAATTTGTGCATTGCATCGTCATCATCATGCATTGTTTGCCAAAACTATTTTTCGCAAAGCCGTTTTGTTTTCTAAAACGCCCCGTCTTTTATTCAAACGCCAAACCGGGTCTCCGGAATATTTTGTTTTGGCCGCTGTCGGGTTGCAGACGGCCCGTTTAAATCAAATAAAATATTTATTTATTTTGGTAGGGGCAGTCGAACGGGCCAACCCGACCCGAACGACCGCCCCAGATTTTATAACGGTCCAATCTGCCGCCCCATCTAAATCCTAAACCTACCCAGAATTCTACCCACCCAATCCCTCCACATCACTCTAGCCTATCAGAATGTGCCACCTCACCTTTGCCCTTTCCCTCAACCAACCAGGACCTGACACCTAGCCTCACCCTCTCTATCTCTCTCCCTCTCTCTCCTCTCTCTCACTCAGCACACACCACTCACGCACACACGACGCGCGCCCCAGTCCCACACCCCACCCTGGTCTACACGCACACAACCCACCCATGACCCTCTCTCTCTCTCCCTGGCGCGTGGGCCCAGCACGCGTCCCACGTCGCAGGCCACCCTCTCCCCCTGTTCCTCTTCCTCCCCACCTCTCTCTGTCCCCGCGTTCCCCATCTCCTCCCGCCTTCTTCCACCTTTCCCGCAACCTCCCATCACGCCCCGCCGCCCGCGTCGCGTTCTCCCTCTCCCCTCCTCTGGCTCGCTCCCACCCTTCTTCCCCGAGCCGCCTTCCCCTCTGCCTCTGCGCCGCTCCCCTTCCAACCTCCGCTCACCGCCGGCCTCTCTCCACCCTCTCCCCTCACCGCGCCGCCCGGCGCCCCACCAAGACTCCTCCGCCCGCTCGCCCGCACATCGCCACCCGAAGGCCGCCGAGCCTCTGCCAAGCCGCCCGCCTCGCTCCACACCGGCCCGCCGCCTCTCCCGCAGTTGCTCGCCGCTCCTCCGCAACGCGAAGCGCGCCATGACCGGCCCCTCCCTCCGCCGCCACGCCACGCCTCCTCCTCCTCCAACCTCACCAAGCGCCGCCTCCTCCATCCTCTCTCACCGCCGCCTCCTGCACCACCTATCGCCGCCCGCAGACGCCGGCCAGCCGCCCGACTGGCTCCGCTCGCTCCCGCGCCCCTCTCCTCTCGCCCGCAAGCTCGCTGGCCCGCCTCTCCCCTGAGCATCTGCCTGCGGGACCTCGCTGAGCTCGCCTCAGCTGCCCAGCGTCTCCTTCGCCGCCGCGGGCTCCCTCTGTCCGCCACCTCCTCTTGCTCGCCTCATCCCGCTGCCCCTGCGAGCATGTCTCTGCCACCGCTCCGTCATGACCCCTTTTCTGCGATGGCATCGTTCCCTGTCGCGCCTCCGCTCAGCGGGCTCGAGTTGACCGTCTTTGGCCTGCATCCTTGTGGTTTGTTTGTGGCTTGGTCGTTTTCCTCTCTGGGGGCTGCTGCTATAACACGCCTTCCAGGTGTTTGACAGTACGCCGACCCGGGTCTCCGCTACACCAACCATGCAAGTGCACGAACACCGAAGCCGCCCAAGTTCGCCTCGAGGAGCCGCAGGAACCCGAGGATCCATCGACAAGATCTCCGACGCGGAACCTCGAGACCGTCGACGAGACCGACCCGTAACAAGTTCTCCGTTGCCGTCGCCAAGATCTTCGCACGAACAAGGCCAAGCCCGATGACTCGACATGATCTTCCTCGGGGAACGCTAAGACCTGTCCCGGTTCCGAAGACTGATCCCGGCGCCGGACCCGGAAACCGAACCCTCGGACGCCACGTTCTCCCTCTCGGACCCGAAGGCGCCAAGACCCCGGACCCCAAGATCTCCGCCGCGAGACGACAAGACCGCCGGCACGAACCAACAACCGCGGATGCCACAAGATCGTCCCCGGGACGCCAAGTACTTCATCCCGGACACCGAAACCTCGAATGCGACAAGAACGACTCCAGTACTCCTAGGACGCTTCTGTCGAGACCGTTCCGTCGACCCCTGGACCCTAACCTCGAACCCCGGAACCCCAAGATCGTCGAGACCCCTAATGTGTGACCTTTTCCTCGATAACCTATTTTATCACATAATAACAACTTGTCGCATAATAATCACTCATGCATGCATCTTATCATGTGGTTTGGGGGCATTATGCCGATTCACCTAATAATTAAATATGGGGCCCATATGCGGGCAAATCTAGTCTCATATTGGCCTCATTTAAACTTGTGTAGCGAACCGGTATCTTATCTTGCCTTGCTAAACAACATTTAATTTGCGGGGAGCTAAATAACTTGAACCACCTAATTATTTGTCGGGACCCCCGGTTCCACTTAATATGACCTAATTGCATCGCACCTTTGCCATGCCATGCATCATTCATGCATCATGCCGATCTTCTGCCGTTGTATTAAATAGTGCATCCGGTGTTCCTTCTAGTGTTTTGCTTCTTCGCGGATAAGGCCGTTGAGTTGATGTGAGCTTCGCCCCGATCTTCGGTTGAACCTCCGACAATGTTTTCAGGCGAGCATCTCCCCCTTTCTACCTATCTTACTTTTATAGTATTTACTTCCCTCCTGTTGATCTATTGCTATCTGTGTTGCGATGCTTTAGCTTCCGTACCTGTGATATTCCCTGCAGCCTTATATTGCCTCGGACACATCCTATTACCTGTTGTTTGGTAGATAGTTGGACTTGCGCGTCGTAGTTGCTTGCTCAAGTGCTGAAGTGTGTCGTTCAGTGCCACAGTTGTTGATGTATTGCCGTATGTTGATGTTGGAGATGATCATCGTTTTACTTATCGTCACTTTAATTTCTGTTTAACAACTAAAATTGATAAGCAGAGGCATCGGTGGGTGATAGATAATATTTGGTTTCCGAACGCCCACTTGTGTCCCGTAAGACCCCGAGTACTTGATTCCTGTTCCTTGATTTATCGCGCTATCCACATCCGGGAGGTATATGGGACCCCCCTTAGCCAGAGCTTGATTCCGTCTTATTTCTTGGGGCCACAAACTAGTTTGGGGCTTTATTACTATCCTGTACTTATGCCATGTTTTACTGCTTTATTTACGATTGTGCGAGGTACTGCACACTGCATCGCTTTGAAGCGGAGTGATTACGCGGTGTCGACAAGCCCGTTTGGGGTTCCCGATTCCACGACCATTGTCGCAGACCTTGAGGCCGTCTCGGAGCTTGCCTACTCCGTTGCGGGTTCTACTCAAAGGGGTGGCCCCCTGAAATATTGCTGAATCTTGTGATTGCTATGTCGTGAAGGCCTCGTTGGGTTTTGATTTGGTTTTTCCGAGGTTGATCGAGTGTGTGTTGCTATTGGTGCACCCCGGCCGGGTAAAACTTTCTGAAAGCCGTGTCCGCGGATATGGACGACTTGGAGCACAGTTTCTCGATCATAGACAAGCATAACTAAAGTTTACTGTTATAAATTGACTTGTATCTGATATGACTAGTAATCAGCTTCAACTACAACGGAATGGCTAACTAAAACTGCCAACAATTGCTTGCTTGTGTGGTCGCTTGCGACCATTGTACCTGACTAGTAAATATTGCAACTACAACGGAATGGCTGAATAAAAATACCAACAACTGCTGGGTTTTGGGTTATCTCATGCTAATTGTATCTGACTAGTAATTGCTGCCACTATAATGGAATGATTAACTAAAAGTACCCACTGCTTACTTTATCAGGATGATTATCTATACCTGACTAGTAATTACTGCAACGATAACTGAATAAATAAAACTGCCAACTGTGTGAGTTCCTCGGTTGACTTCCTCGATCGGTGTCGAGGGGGACACGCCAGGATGGGTTTGATTGGTGATAGTATCAGCTTGGTCCCGAGTAGGTATTCCTTCCCCTCTCTGATTACCGATAGTTGTATCGAGTCTCTATAGGTTGTTTAGTGCATGCTGCCGCTGCCGCTCAGTCCACCATACCTATGTAGGCGAGGACCGCCGAATTCTAGCCTCGCCGTGTACTGGCCTCAGTACTGACGCTCCTTCTTTGTTTTTCTGCTTTGCCCTTTGTCGGCACCCCTTTTGTCAAGCAGGTTTTGAGATCGACGCCGTTAGCAGGGTTACCCTTCCGGCTTGGCCTGGGCAGGGTTATGGACGCCATTGGTTATTCTTCAGGGCTCTTAGCCCCATTTGCTTCTTGTCCGTAGTCGGACGCTCTACCGTTTTCAAGGTGATTTGGATCTTGTATATTATATCTGTATTCTTGACTCTTGGAGTCGCTGTTATATATATCTGTTCTGTGGGTCCCATCGAGGACTGTTGAGTAATGTTATTACTTCGTTTTCCACCCGCACGAAAGTGCCTGGTGGGCACCTTTGAATCGTTTCTATGCGGGTTTGGTGAATTTTGCCCATACTTGCATAGGTCCGACGAGGGTGTTCTGAGTGGTATCGAGCTCAGTTGCGATACCCCACAAGTCCAGCCTGTAGGATAACCTAGCTAACGGCCGAAGTAGAGTGTCAAAACTATTTTTAAAATCGGTTGGATAGTTCTGGTTAGGTCTGATTTTACTCCTTACCCCTCTGCTGTTCTCCTCTTACCCCTACGTGTTTTGAATCCGCTCTCGTCTCTTTCTTCGAGTCCAGGAATTCTCGTGGTTGGGTTCCGTCGTACCTTTAGGGTTTCGCTTCTCCCTTTGTTCACGGTGTTGCTCCATCTGGTTCTCCTGCTATCCGAGGAATCCTCCGTCTGGTGGACTTCTCTTGTTCCTTCTCGTGTTTTTCCGGTGTTTTCCGACGCGACGACATCCTCTACGCCAGATCCGATGCAGAGTCTGCATCACTCCTTTGATCCGAACCTCGCTTGTCGAGATCTTCAGTCTGAATCCTGAGAGTTGGTTGCATAATCTGTCTATTCGTGTACAGGGTAATGCTTTGAGTGCGGGATGGAGTCGCGACCATACCACTACTCTTATCATTCGCTTTTGTACATTGAATGGTGGATCGATGCAATTTTACTCCTTCCATGGAAGTTAGAGGTGGCCTTACCTTTAACTTCGTCTGTTGTTTATCCGGAGTGTTCTCTTGACGATCAGGGACAAGGAACCCTCGTTAGTGGTGTCGCGAGGATCTACACGAAGCGCGAAGGATCAGAACGCCGACCTTCCTTCCGGTACCATGAGGCGGATCTCGAGGGCGAGATCCATTGTTAGTGGTGTCGAATTGTGGCATCCCGCAAAACCACTGCTAGAAAATCGCGTTGAATTTGTGCATTGCATCGTCATCATCATGCATTGTTTGCCAAAACTATTTTTCGCAAAGCCGTTTTGTTTTCTAAAACGCCCCGTCTTTTATTCAAACGCCAAACCGGGTCTCCGGAATATTTTGTTTTGGCCGCTGTCGGGTTGCAGACGGCCCGTTTAAATCAAATAAAATATTTATTTATTTTGGTAGGGGCAGTCGAACGGGCCAACCCGACCCGAACGACCGCCCCAGATTTTATAACGGTCCAATCACGCCCATCTAAATCCTAAACCTACCCAGAATTCTACCCACCCAATCCCTCCACATCACTCTAGCCTATCAGAATGTGCCACCTCACCTTTGCCCTTTCCCTCAACCAACCAGGACCTGACACCTAGCCTCACCCCTCTCTATCTCTCTCCCTCTCTCTCCTCTCTCTCACTCAGCGCACACACCACTCACGCACACACGACGCGCGCCCCAGTCCCACACCCCACCCTGGTCTACACGCACACAACCCACCCCTGACCCTCTCTCTCTCTCCCTGGCGCGTGGGCCCAGCACGCGTCCCACGTCGCAGGCCACCCTCTCCCCATGTTCCTCTTCCTCCCCACCTCTCTCTGTCCCCGCGTTCCCCATCTCCTCCCGCCTCCTTCCACCTTTCCCGCAACCTCCCATCACGCCCGCCGCCCGCGTCGCGTTCTCCCTCTCCCCTCCTCTGGCTCGCTCCCACCCTTCTTCCCCGAGCCGCCTCCCCCTCTGCCTCTGCGCCGCTCCCCTTCCAACCTCCGCTCACCGCCGGCCTCTCTCCACCCTCTCCCCTCGCAGCGCCGCCCGGCGCCCCCATCAGCACCCTCCGCCCGGCTCGCCTCCGCCCCACATCGCCGCCACCCGAAGGCCGAGCTCTGCCGGGCCGCCTCGCCGGCTCCACCGCTGGCCCTCACGCCTCAGCAGCTCGCCGCCCTCCGCAACGCAGCGCCGCCGCGACCCGGCCCCTCCCTCCGCCGCCACGACGCCACCTCCGCCTCCTCCAACCTCACCAAGCGCCGCCGCCTCCTCCATCCTCTCACCGCCGCCCGCCTCCCTGCACCACCTATCGCCGCCCCGCCTCAGACGCCGCGCCGCCGGGCGACTCCGCTACTGCTCGCTCCGCCCCGCCCCTCTGTCTCGGCCCGCAAGCTCGCCAGCCCGCTCCCCGCCCTGAGCATCTGCTGCGACCTCGCTGAGCTCGCCTCCCCGCGCCCCAGCCTCGCCGCCGCTGGCTCCTCGTCGCCACCTCCTCTTGCTCGCCTCATCCCGCTGCCCTGCGAGCATGTCTCGCCACCGCCCGCTATGACCCCTTTTCTGCGATGGCATCGTTCCCTGTCGCGCCTCCGCTCAGCGGGCTCGAGTTGACCGTCTTTGGCCTGCATCCTTGTGGTTTGTTTGTGGCTTGGTCGTTTTCCTCTCTGGGGGCTGCTGCTATAACACGCCTTCCAGGTGTTTGACAGTACGCCGACCCGGGTCTCCGCTACACCAACCATGCAAGTGCACGAACACCGAGGCCGCCCAAGTTCGCCTCGAGGAGCCGCAGGAACCCGAGGATCCATCGACAAGATCTCCGACGCGGAACCTCGAGACCGTCGACGAGACCGACCCGTAACAAGTTCTCCGTTGCCGTCGCCAAGATCTTCGCACGAACAAGGCCAAGCCCGATGACTCGACATGATCTTCCTCGGGGAACGCTAAGACCTGTCCCGGTTCCGAAGACTGATCCCGGCGCCGGACCCGGAAACCGAACCCTCGGACGCCACGTTCTCCCTCTCGGACCCGAAGGCGCCAAGACCCCGGACCCCAAGATCTCCGCCGCGAGACGACAAGACCGCCGGCACGAACCGACAACCGCGGATGCCACAAGATCGTCCCCGGGACGCCAAGTACTTCATCCCGGACACCGAAACCTCGAATGCGACAAGAACGACTCCAGTACTCCTAGGACGCTTCTGTCGAGACCGTTCCGTCGACCCCTGGACCCTAACCTCGAACCCCGGAACCCCAAGATCGTCGAGACCCCTAATGTGTGACCTTTTCCTCGATAACCTATTTTATCACATAATAACAACTTGTCGCATAATAATCACTCATGCATGCATCTTATCATGTGGTTTGGGGGCATTATGCCGATTCACCTAATAATTAAATATGGGGCCCATATGCGGGCAAATCTAGTCTCATATTGGCCTCATTTAAACTTGTGTAGCGAACCGGTATCTTATCTTGCCTTGCTAAACAACATTTAATTTTCGGGGAGCTAAATAACTTGAACCACCTAATTATTTGTCGGGACCCCCGGTTCCACTTAATATGACCTAATTGCATCGCACCTTTGCCATGCCATGCATCATTCATGCATCATGCCGATCTTCTGCCGTTGTATTAAATAGTGCATCCGGTGTTCCTTCTAGTGTTTTGCTTCTTCATGGATAAGGCCGTTGAGTTGATGTGAGCTTACCGATCTTGGTTGAACCTCCGACAATGTTTTCAAAGAGCATCTCCCCCTTTCTACCTATCTTACTTTTATAGTATTTACTTCCCTCCTGTTGATCTATTGCTATCTGTGTTGCGATGCTTTAGCTTCCGTACCTGTGATATTCCCTGCAGCCTTATATTGCCTCGGACACATCCTATTACCTGTTGTTTGGTAGATAGTTGGACTTGCGCGTCGTAGTTGCTTGCTCAAGTGCTGAAGTGTGTCGTTCAGTGCCACAGTTGTTGATGTATTGCCGTATGTTGATGTTGGAGATGATCATCGTTTTACTTATCGTCACTTTAATTTCTGTTTAACAACTAAAATTGATAAGCAGAGGCATCGGTGGGTGATAGATAATATTTGGTTTCCGAACGCCCACTTGTGTCCCGTAAGACCCCGAGTACTTGATTCCTGTTCCTTGATTTATCGCGCTATCCACATCCGGGAGGTATATGGGACCCCCCTTAGCCAGAGCTTGATTCCGTCTTATTTCTTGGGGCCACAAACTAGTTTGGGGCTTTATTACTATCCTGTACTTATGCCATGTTTTACTGCTTTATTTATTGTGCGAGGTACGCACACTGCATCTTTTTGGAAGCGGAGTGATTACGGTGTCGACAAGCCCGTTTGGGGTTCCCGATCGCCACAGCCATTGTCGCAGACCTTGAGGCCGTCTCGAGCTTGCCTACTCGCTATGGTTCTACTCAAAGGGGTGGCCCCCTGAAATATTGCTGAATCTTGTGATTGCTATGTCGTGAAGGCCTCGTTGGGTTTTGATTTGGTTTTTCCGAGGTTGATCGAGTGTGTGTTGCTATTGGTGCACCCCGGCCGGGTAAAACTTTCTGAAAGCCGTGTCCATGGATATGGACTTGGAGCAGTTTCTCGATCATAGACAAGCATAACTAAAGTTTACTGTTATAAATTGACTTGTATCTGATATGACTAGTAATCAGCTTCAACTACAACGGAATGGCTAACTAAAACTGCCAACAATTGCTTGCTTGTGTGGTCGCTTGCGACCATTGTACTGACTAGTAAATATTGCAACTACAACGGAATGGCTGAATAAAAATACCAACAACTGGGGTTTTGGGTTATCTCATGCTAATTGTATCTGACTAGTAATTGCTGCCACTATAATGGAATGATTAACTAAAAGTACCCACTGCTTACTTTATCAGGATGATTATCTATACCTGACTAGTAATTACTGCAACGATAACTGAATAAATAAAACTGCCAACTGTGTGAGTTCCTCGGTTGACTTCCTCGATCGGTGTCGAGGGGGACACGCCAGGATGGGTTTGATTGGTGATAGTATCAGCTTGGTCCCGAGTAGGTATTCCTTCCCCTCTCTGATTACCGATAGTTGTATCGAGTCTCTATAGGTTGTTTAGTGCATGCTGCCGCTGCCGCTCAGTCCACCATACCTATGTAGGCGAGGACCGCCGAATTCTAGCCTCGCTGTCTGCCTCAAGATCGACGCTCCTTCTTTGTTTTTCTGCTTTGCCTTTGTCGGCACCCCTTTTGTCAAGGTTTTGAGATCGACGCCGTTAGCAGGGTTACCCTTCCGGCTTGGCCTGGGCAGGGTTATGGACGCCATTGGTTATTCTTCAGGGCTCTTAGCCCCATTTGCTTCTTGTCCGTAGTCGGACGCTCTACCGTTTTCAAGGTGATTTGGATCTTGTATATTATATCTGTATTCTTGACTCTTGGAGTCGCTGTTATATATATCTGTTCTGTGGGTCCCATCGAGGACTGTTGAGTAATGTTATTACTTCGTTTTCCACCCGCACGAAAGTGCCTGGTGGGCACCTTTGAATCGTTTCTATGCGGGTTTGGTGAATTTTGCCCATACTTGCATAGGTCCGATTCTGAGGGTGTTACATAAACCTCATGTTCATAAGGTGCATCATCAGTATTTTCAAGCAAGCTGGCAAGTTCAAATGCACCCTTGAAGGCAATAAACTCTTCAATTTGTTCCATATCATAAATTCATAATTTCCTTTAACATAAGAAGATATGGTAACATTATCATTATACTCACGTTGAAAGGGTAGGTGCTTATACCTCCTGCAGCAACAAGATTTATCAAAGCAATAAGTAACATTATAAGTAGAGCACACGTCTCTAGAAATAGTATCCAACTTATCAATTTGTTCCTATAAGTGTTTCTCTTTTTGTGACAAACGGTGTTCCTTGTAATAATACTTTTGTTTTTCCGTGAAACCACCTTTCCAATAAGAACTTGTTTCAAAGAAACCATCCATTGATAGAAAGCATGACCAAGCAAGGCAACAACAGACCAGCTACTAGAGCAGGAACTAATTTCTTTGTGTTTTCGAATAAAGAAAGCAAACCAAACTAAACTAATTTTTTTTGGTTTTTTTTAAAAGAGGCAAACAAAATCAAGCAAAAGAAATTAAGCAAACTAAAAAAAAATTAAAGAGAAAGGAAGCGAAGGACTCCCCTAGTGAAGACGTCCTTAGCCTCCCCAGCAACGGCGCCAGAAATCTTTGATGCGTGCACCAAGTGTTGATATGGAGCACTTCGTTGGAACCCCAAGAGCAAGGTGTGATGGAGCACAGCAGCAAGTTTCCCTCAGTAGAGACCGAGGTTATAGAACCAGAAGGAGGAAGGAAACGTCACACAGGTGTTGTTGGCAACATGGAGACCTACACAACACAAACTCAAGACTTTGCCCCAACGAATCAGTGAGGTTGTCAAGATCACCGGTTTGCTGTAACAAAGGATTAAACGTATGGTGCGGAAGGTAATGGTTTACGGCAAGTAAACAAGTAACAGTGGAAGATGTATCAATGGTAAATATTGTACCGGGGTCCATAGTTCACTAGAGGTGCTCTCCTTAGATAAACAACATGACATGAAGGGTAAACAAATTACAGCGGGGCAATTGAGAGGAACTGGCAAGGCATAACAATGCAATTACTAGCTAGCAAGATCCTATGGAGTTGATTGGGAAATACAACATTATACATAGACTGTAATCCAACTGCATCTATGACTAGAAGTCCACCTTCATGTTATCATCTGAACCCCTCCAGTATTAAGTTGCAAGCAACCGACAACTGATTTAAGCAAAGTGTGTAAGGTAAACAATCCACATGTTCCATGAACAAGGGACCGTTGTTTTCTCCCTACTAGCAACAGCACATCTACAATCGAAGAGATTTCTATCACTTCCCTTGGAAACTAGAGGCATGAACCCACTATCGAGCATAAATACTCCCTCTTGGAGTCACTAGCAACTACTTGGCCAAGATAACCACTAGCAACAGAGAGCATGCAAGATCACAAACATGATAGAATCATAAATATAGAACCATTAATCAAACCAACATAATAATCTCAATATCCATCAGATCCCCGCAAACACAACATGCATGATTACAAATATATTAGATCTTGATCATGATCGGAGCTCACAAGATCTATACATGAAAGCACAAAGGAGGAGATAAGGCCATAGTCCAAGGTGAAACTACTCACGAATCATACCGGAGAGAAGGCCTCCGGTATGATCTCCCCTCCGGCAGGGTGCCAGGAAGAACTTCAGACCCCCCCTGATCTAGGGACGATGGTGGCGGCTACAGACAGTTTCGTGGATTTCTGATCGGGTACAGAGAGTTTCTGTATCGGGGGCTTCTTATAGGCGAAGGGGGGAGTCCGGGAGGTGACCAGGGTAGGCAAACCCTACCCAGGAGCGGGTCCACCTGACCCCGCGCCTGGGGTGGGTCTGCCCCACCCCCCCTGGCCAGGCCCTCCGGCTCTCCTCTGGACTTCTTGTTCCCCACGGAAAGTTATTGACTTTTGCGTTCGTCCCGTCCAATTCCGAGAATATTTCTTTACTAACTTTTCTGAAACCAAAAACAGCAGAAAACATGCATCTGGCACTGTTGCAACTTGTTAATAGGTTAGTACCAGAAAACATGTAAAAAGCACCTCAAAGTGTGGACAAGTAAAGCAAAGTAGATACTAAACAAGCATGGAGCATCAAAAATTATAGATACGTTTCCAACGTATCACAAGCCATAACAATGCAATACTAGACATTCATGATTCCTATGAGATTTGATTGGGCATTACAACAATATACATAGACCGCCATCCAGCTGCATCTATGACTAGTAATCCATCTCCAGGTTATCATCTGAACCCCCTCCAGTATTAAGTTTCAAGCAACGGATCATTAAGCAATGTGTGTAAATTAAACAATACAATTGTTCCATAAACAAAAGATTGTTGTTTTCTCCCTAGTAGCAACAGTACATCTATAACGTTAGAGATTCCTGTCACTTCCCCAGATTCAAAAGAGACATGAACCCACTATCGAGCATAAATACTCCCTCTTGGAGTCACTAGCATCTACTTGACCAAGATAGCTACTAGAAATGGAGAGCATGCAAGATCACAAACAACACAGACATGATAGAATTAATAATCAATAAGACATGATAGAATCAATAATCAATCTGACATAGCATCTCAATATCCATCAGAGCCCCGCAAACACAACATGTATGATTACAAATAGATGACCTTGATCATAAACGGAGCTCACAAGATCTAAACATGATAGCAAAAAGGAGGAGAAAAAAACATCTAGCTACTGTATGGACCCATAGTCCAAGAGTGAACTACTCACGCATCATACCGGAGGCTGGCATGGTGATGAAGAAGGCCTCCGGGATGATCTCTCCCCTCTGGTAGGGTGCCGGGAAGAGCTTCAGATCCCCCCGATCTAGGGACGATGGCGGAGGCATCTACGGACTGTTTCATGGAGAACTGATCGGGTACTTAGGGTTTTGGAATCGGGGGGCTTTTATAGGCGAAGAGGCGAGGCAGGAAGGCGGCCAGGGCGCCCACACCATAGGACGACGCGCCCTAGGTGGGCCCGCGCGGCCCTAGGGTGTGGAGGCCCTGTGGTGCTTCTCCGGTCGCCCTTCGGTATACGTGTTCTCCTCGGTGAAATATTAACTTTTGCTTTTGTCCCGTCCAATTCCAAGAATATTTCCTTACTAGATTTTCTGAAACCAAAAATAGCAGAAAACGGGCAACTGGCACTGTGGCATCATGTTAATAGGTTAGTCCTAGAAAATGTATAAAAATACCTGAGAGCGTAGACAAAGCAAAGAAAGTTGATACTAAACAAGCATGGAACATCAAAAATTATAGATATGTTTACAACGTATCATTATGTATAGAAGGTTCAAAAAACCAAAGCAAAAAAACCGCTAGGCTAAAACTCTGGAAACCAAGCCAGCTAGGCTCCGGTGGACAACAACACTTGTGCAGCAACATGCACGTCTTCAGGGTCCTATGCCATCTCCTCTCGGACCAGCTGTGCCACAGCGTCAAGGACTAGGGCCGCGTTGCGAAATACATGCCTATTCTGCTCCTTCCAACCCCCATATGGCGTAGATGAAGGCTCTGCTAGCCTCCCTCCTCTTAGTCTTTGGAAAGGCAGCAATTGTTTGCTCCCACCAAATATTTTAATGTATATAGATACATATGAATCTAAACAAATCTAAGACATCTAATTCTGGGATTGAGAAAGTAGAACAATAAGCGAGGAAGCATAAACGAAGAAGTAGTACAGTATAAGGCAAATACTCAAAGCTATAGATTGATCCACTTCTTGTCACCCATTCTACAACGCTTCAACAAACCATATCATGTTTGTTCCATACTTTTTTCCACTAATAAGCAAATGGGAAACAATAGCTATGATTGGAGAAACTATTACAATTATCCTCAGCACCATGCAACATATTGGTTGTTCTTTGGAGAATAAGCTAGCATGCCATTTTCGCAAACTGTATGTTGGCATTAAATCGAGGAATGGAAATATCATTGGCAAAAAGACAATCATTCTAATCATGTAGCTACATGTTGTAACATTCCAAATCTATCACTTATAGACTATCTTTTGCAACTAAAATAAAAAGGATGAAGTGATCGATGCCAAGTTCACGAAAGGACAGATTTCTTTTTGAGGTAAAACAGTGGAAGAGAATTGAATTGCAAATATTAGGAGGTGATAGTTGGTCGTGTAAATTTTAAACTTTCATCTGCCCATTTAGTTCCACAATGAGTCATTTAATTTCATAATGAGTAATTGGAAGAATAAAGTTTCATTATTCCACTTGTGGTGGCACATTATTCCTTAGGGATTGCGGACAGCAGTCTTGAGCTCTGGTACCACTCTGTTGGTAACATTGGACACACTGGTTAACCCTTAATTGGAGATTAGCACAATTCAAGCATGGTTTAAAAATATGCAAAATAATCAATGTAAATCATCACCACTTTTGTACTAACTCACGTAGCATTCTCGTGTAGGCAGGAAACATATGCATCAAACATATATGGAGGAAGCAAGACACTTCACAGTTATCTAATAACCATGGACAATGTCCCTTGGGAGAGAAGCTCTCTCCTAACTTTAGACAGTGTCTATGGTAGGGAGAGGTTCTTAGAACAACAATAGCAATAGCAAATCAACATAGGGACATTGAAAGAGCATGTGTGTCCCATGCGTGGTTTTGGTAATTAATTACATTCTATATAGACTAAGCTTGCATTATACTTGTAGGGATTGTTCATAGGCAATGATTGAACCATATCTTGGCTTTGAGGTTGAAATAATAAGAGTAAGCAATGACTATCTCAAGCTCAAAACAAATGGCTCATCGGTTGGCAATTCCAATCTCACCACAGGCTGATGAGGAACTTACTCATATTTTAGAGCTCGTACGGCCGATGTTGGACTCTCACGCCAGGCAACAGAGGGATAGTTGGCCTTTTTTATTCACAATGGAGCGTACACCTCCTAGGGATTCTATCATTACATTTTCTCTGGTCTCAATGTTTCCCCTGTCTTTAGGAAACTGTGGAAGAGTAAATGCTTAAACAAGCAAAAGGTCTTTATTTGGTTGCTGCTTGTCGATCAGTTAAACACATGGGATATGATGGGCAGAAGGAATTGGCATGTGGAATCTGGACTACAATGTGTTGTTTGCAACAGACAGGAATGTGAAACTAGAGAGCATCTCTTTTTCAATTGTCACTTCGCACGCTCTGTATGGAGAAGCTTGAAGATCACTTGGAATGTTGATCCCGAGATTACATCAACGTTTGAGCAAGCTAAGAAGACGTTTCTGTTGGGGAGGTGACCCCGGATAGGGTCAAGATAGGGGAAAGACAAAAGGAATCTCCCTTGTCGTGAGCCGAATTACTGATTGTGTCAGACGAATCATGTAAGAGTCGGCCGAGATAAGCAGGGCCATGACAAATGTAGAATGAGTAACGCCTTATCCGGCCGACATATGAGTTAAGTCGGCCGAATGACTCCGACTAATATAAATACAGGTGAAGGCCAAGCCGAGTTATGCGAGACAAGGCCGAATAACATGAATCTTGCAGGCGAAGGAGGTGCCTATAGTCAGACCCTAGTCACTGGCTAGGAGGAATCTAGACAGAGCCAAGCGCAAATGACAAGGAGCAGAGCAGCAGAAGGGCAGAGGAACGTCACGGAGGTGACAGCGAGGGAGCCCGAGGCGCGCATGTGAAGGTTTCTGTAACATTGTCGTTGATAGAAGGGGGAAACAGAAAGGAGGCCGCCGAGTTACCATATTGGGACAAGCATATTCCAAGAATATGCTTGCCACTTCAGCCCTAGAAGGAACCAAGACACCCCTTTATAAGGGGAGACGCGGGCTCATGAGAGGGGATCGATTCATTCTACGCCATTAGGCTCGTGTATTAGTTTTCTTCCTCTCTATGATCCAGCTCTAGGATCACTTGTATTACTTGAGAAGAGGAATAGAGATTTACTTACAAGACACTTGAATGTAGAAATCACTACATCTTCCCTCCCCGGATCCCTCTAGCATCCATTGGCCCCATACTTTATCCTACCCATGGCATCTGCCGTGCCACCACCACGACAGTTGGCACCCACCGTGGGGCCAGCAGTGGTGCTAGCTGGAGTTAAGATCCGGACGGGAAACTTCATCCACACCGGCGAGCGGGTTGTCTCTGGCTTAGTCTAGAGATTTGATCTCTGGGACTATGTCAGCGATAACGCGGGTAGCTTCAGGAGGAAAGCGCCTCCACGCAACGGCGTCTTCATCAACCTGGGCACGCACAAGGTCTATGTCAGCGTCGACACATCCTGCGTCTATCCTCACCGAGTCATTGAAGCAGGAGAACCTCCCCTAAGTGCTGCTAGCGGTCCGCGTGGCGCACGCCCCGTCCGTAGCGTCGAGGTGATGGTGACAGCCGCAGCACAGGCGGCGGGAGCAGGCGGCGGACCAAGCAAGGACCCGGCGGCAGGAGGACAGGTGACCACGAAGCAAGCAGCTCCACAACCCACCGAGGTAGATCCACCAGCAGGCAAGTCGGCGGAGGCACGGGAGACGACCCCAAAGGCGGCAAGGGTAAGATGGCCACCTCTAGAGAGACCAGAGAATATTCTTCAGGCAACCATAGATAATCTAACCACGCCTGTAGCGTCGATACTTGATCCGGCTAACGCACAAGCGGAGTTAGAAGAAACTAGACAAAAGGTGCTGGAAGAGGCAAAAAAGGTATCGGCCTTGCGGGAGTCCTTGAATAGGACCCTGCGTGAGTACGCCAGGGCAAACAAACTTGAAGTGGCCCCCGAGCGGGTAGATGAATTAAGATTGAGAGGAAAGAACCTCATGAATGATATCAACAAAGAGCATGAAGCTCGTGAAGGTGATGCAGTCGATCTAGGCTTGCCGAGGTATAGTACCCCGGCGAAGAACCTAAGGGCGGCAAATGCCGCGGCTTTGGAGCTGGAAGGATTAAGCGGGGAAGCCCAGCAAAAACAGCAAGAAAGAGTAAATGAGCTGGTGCGCATTGCAAACCAGCAGAATGAGGAAATGCTTAGGGCTAACCCGGAAAGACCAGGAGCTTCGCGTATGGTTCATTTAGCTGGAGCAGCGCCCGCACTGTCTGCGGCGGCAGCATCCTCACCCGGAAACAACGCGCGAAAAGATAGAGCGGTGACCTCGGGAAAAATAAATAAGCAGATTGTTCCATATGATCCGGCAGTAGCCGGAAAGGTCAATGACAACAGAGTCAATGTCAGCCGAGGTAACAGTGGAGATAGAAACACCAGCCGTGCAAACAAGGGGCACGGGGACCTCGAAAGGGGAAATCATGAGAACGATAACCCGGCGGAGGGAAGGAGAAACCCTCCACCAGATCCTCAGCCGAGATATGAGCCTCGACAAGAGCGAGAGGTGAGACCAGCTCACCATAATCCGGCGAATGATAGGTACAATGATGGTTACTCGGATATGGAGCATGCAGAACATGGTGGGAATAACCATTATGGAATACAAGAAAGGATCGTTTATAGAAACTTGCCGTCAAGTGACGCAAGACTAAAACTGGACAGATTATATCGGTCCGAGTTATTGGAAGAACAGGGTCTGCCAGGTCCGGCATGTTTCGGACCTCGGATCATGGGCGAACCACCAGTGCCAAATTTCCAATTGGCAAGGGGCACAAAAACATATAACGGGAGTACAAAACCACAGGATTGGTTGATTGACTATGCCATTGCGGTGAAAATAGCTGGTGGAAACCTATGATGGGCGGTGAGATACGTCCCACAGATGCTGGAAGGACCATCCAGAGTATGGCTGAACAATCTGCCGACAGGTAGTATCAACTGTTGGCTGTATTTTGAAGAAATGTTCGTCAGCAATTTCACCAGTACTTATAAGAGGCCAAACAGGCCTCAACAGCTCACTATGTGCAAGCAGAAGCCGAATGAGACAGATAGGGAATTCTTGACTCGGTGGTGTAACCTTAGAAACTCATGCGAAGGGGTCATAGAGTCTCAAGCGATAGCTTGGTTTGCTCAAGGCTGCCGATATGGGAGTGTATTATGGCAGAGGCTGCAAAGAGATATGCCGAGCACGTTGGCAGAGACCATCAGTATAGCAGATTCGTATGCTTTAGGGGATCTGACGCAACTAGAATTAATGTCGGCAGAGCATCGGGAGCATCAAGATCAATATGCAAGAGATGCAGCCGGATCATCGAGGCACAACGAATTCCGAGGTAGAAGAAGGGAGGAAAGACCGGATTACAGATATGCTTCCAATCAGGTGGCAGTGGTAGTACAAGACCAGCCGAGTCATGGAAACAGTCAGCGACAGAAGAACGGTCCTCAGCAGTGGATGTCGAGGAATGAAGGGAAAAGGCAGTGGACACCAGAACAAAAGAAGCAATGGCAGGAGAGGCCGAAGTACACGTTTGAATCCATGCTGGATCAACCGTGTAAATTCCACACTCCAAACCCGGCCAAGCCGGCTAATCATACAACTCGTCAATGTGCCTGGATGAAAATGCAATGGGGAACATGGCGGGCATGCAAGCGCCTCTTCATCAAGTACATCAACAATAGCAGCCACATCTAACAGGACAAAATGCGCAGCAGTTAATGTTACCACCACCTCCTCCGAGGTATGATAACTCGGACCGGAGGGATGCAGTGCATCAAGTGATAGACCAAGGTCAAGATGGAAGGGCAAACCCCGGGAACAACAGACATAATGATTACATGGAGCATCATCAATCATATTGTGTGTTCACAACAGAACAGAAAGATAGGCAGAGTGTACAACGCCGACATATGGAAGTAAATGTTGTTATGCCGGCAGTACCAAGATACGTGCCTTGGTCCGATCAAGAAATAACCTGGAGCATAAAAGATCACCCGAAGATAATGCCGAATCCAGGGTTGTATGCACTCGTACTAGATCCGACATTTGTCGGGCCCAGCATTAATGTGAAATTCTCAAAGGTACCCATTGACAATGGGAGTAGTATCAACATTATGTACAAAGACATAATGCACAAACTCGGAATAGCACAGAATATGCTGCAATCCACAAGAACGACGTTCCATGGAATAGTGCTGGAACTTTCGTGTGAACCCATTGGGAAAGTCCGAGTAGATATATTATTCGGCACAAGGGAGAATTGCAGAGCGGAAAATTTGGAATTTGAAGTGGTGGACCTAGAAAGTTGCTATCATGCTTTACTCGGACGGCCAGCATTGGCTAAGTTCATGAGCAGCTGCCACATTACTTATTTGAAAATGAAGTTACCCGGGCCACAGGGGGTAAGAACAGTAGCTGGAGATTATAGAAAATCAATGGTGTGTGCTTCAGCCGGATCAAACCTTGCCGAGTCATTGGTAATTGCAAGGGAAAAAAGAAGGATTCAGGAGGTAGTGGCTCTGGCTCAGTCGACACAGTTGAATATGCCGGCATTAGCCAACCCCCATGGAAGTGTTTCCTTCCAGCCGACTAAAGAGACGAAAAAGATCCAGATAGATGAGCAGTTCCCAGAGCGCACCATCACGATTGGTGCTGGCCTAGATGCCAAATAGGAAAGCAAGCTCACCAACTTCCTCCGTGAGAATCGGGATATCTTTGCATGGTCGACTCAAGACCTGCAGGGTGTGCCGAGGGAGTTGGCTGAGCACTCTTTGCATGTAAGGCCAGGAGCAAGGCCGGTGAAGCAACCTCTCCGCCGCTTCGCCGAAGACAGGAGAAAAATAATTGGGGATGAGATAGCTCGGCTCCTAGCGGCCGGATTCATCATGGAAGTGCTTCATCCGGATTGGCTATCAAATCCGGTGTTAGTAGAAAAGAAAAAAGATGACCCAAATGTAGCCATCGTATGGCGAATGTGTATCGATTACACGAACCTAAACAAGGCGTGTCCCAAAGATCCTTTTCCTTTACCTAGGATAGACCAAGTCATTGATTCGACCGCTGGTTGTGAACTGTTGTCATTTGTAGACGCATATTCTGGTTTCCACCAGATACCGTTAAATCCGGCCGATCAAATAAAGACTGCGTTTATTACCCCGTACGGGGCTTATTGCTATCGCACCATGCCATTCGGCCTGCGTAATGCAGGAGCAACATACCAAAGTTGCATGCAAAAGTGTCTACATGACCAGATAGGAAAAAATGTACAAGTATATGTAGATGATGTGGTTATAAAAACCAAAGAGAGCAAAACACTCCTTGATGATATTCGACAGACATTCGCAAACTTGAGAAGATTTCGAATGAAGCTTAACCCGAAAAATGTACCTTCGGTGTGTCGGCTGGAAAATTACTCGGTTTCCTCGTGTCCAGCCGAGGTATAGAGGCAAATCCAACTAAAATCCGAGCAGTTAAAAAATGGAACTGCCGAGGTGTCTGAATGATGTACAAAAATTCACGGGATGCCTGGCTTTGCTGAGTCGATTCGTATGCCGGCTAGGGGAAAGGCATTACCTCTATATCAACTGATGAAAAAATCTGATAAATTCATCTGGACACCATAGGCAGATAATGCGTTTCATGAGTTAAAAAAGATGTTGGTCACATCACCGATCTTGGCTTCTCTATTGTCAAAAGAACCTATGTTAATTTATGTAGCCGCCACTAACAGAGTGGTAAGTGCGGTGGTTGTCGTGGAACGGAATGAAGGGGATAAGTCAATACAAAGGCCGGTATATTACCTAAGCGAGGTATTATCGGCCTCAAAACAGAACTACCCGCACTACCAGAAGATGCCTTATGGAGTATACATGTCGGCGAAAAAACTCAAACATTACTTCGAAGAGCATCCGATAAAAGTGATTTGTTAAGCGCCCATAGCCGAGATATTGAGCAACAAAGATGCAAGTGGCCGAATAGCAAAATGGGCAATCGAGTTATCACCTTATGCTCCGCAATTCGATAGGCGAGATGCAATCAAATCTCAGGCAGTGGCCAACTTCTTTGTGGATTGGGCCGAGGTACAATATGAACGACCATTACCAGATCCGAATTATTGGACAGTGCATTTTGACGGATCCAAGCTGAGAAATGGCTTGGGGGCAGGGATAGTATTAACTTCGCCGAAAAAAGATCAGCTGAAGTATGTGCTGCAGATACATTTCGTCGCGTCAAACAATGTAGCCGAGTATGCAGCACTCATCCATGGGTTAAAAATGGCAAAAGAGATTGGTATACGTCGGATCCTATGCTACGGGGATTCAGATCTGGTAGTACAGCAAGTATCAGGTAATTGGGACGCACTAGATGCGAATATGGACCTATATAGATTTCATGTGCAAAAAATCAGTGGGTATTTTGATGGATGCGAGTTTCACCATATACCTCGGGCGGAAAATGACGCTGCAGACACACTGTCAAAACTCGGATCAACTAGGCAGTCAATTCCCCCGGGTATTGCCCTAGAGCACCTGAGAAAACCATCGATTACACCATCACCAGAATCCGAGTCAATTCGTGTCTCGGCAGAACTGATAGAAGGAAGTGTGCCAATGGAAATCGACAAGGAATGTGACCCGGGTTTTCTAAAGGGGAACCCGACCGTCGCACGAGCGAACACAAAAAGTGCAAAGCTGTTATGTCGGCGGAAAATATGGAAATCGACAGTGAAATTATCCCAGAGAAAATCATGCCGATATGGGCGCAACCCATATTCTCATTCATTAAGGAGGCAATCTTGTCGAGTAATGAGGTACTGGCTAGACAAATAGTAAGAAGAGCAAAAGCTTACACAATCATAAACAATGAGTTGTATAAGAGAAGCGTCACGAGCATAGTACAAAGATGTGTTGACTCGGCAGAAGGGCAGGAAATACTCCTGGATATACATCAGGGAGAATGCGGGCATCACGCCTCGTCCAGAGCTTTAGTGGCCAAAGCATTTAGGCATGGATTTTATTGGCCAACGACATTAAAGGAGGCAAAAGAATTAGTATAAAAATGTAATGGTTGCCAGAGATACGCCAGCAAGATACATCTACCCTCGTCCGAGTTAAAAATGATACCAATCACTTGGCCTTTTTCTGTATGGTGCTTGGATATGGTAGGTCCGTTCAAACTAGCCCGAGGCGGAATGACTCACATTCTAGTCATGGTGGACAAATTCACAAAGTGGATCGAGGTGAAACCAATAAGAAAATGTGATGGACCAACAGCGGTAAAATTTCTAAAAGATATTATCTTGAGATATGGATATCCACACAGTGTTATCACGGATAATGGCACAAATTTTGCTGAAGGAGCCTTTGCTAGATTCTGCCAAGAAAAACACATAAGACTAGATGTTGCCTCGGTGGCTCACCCAGCATCAAACGGGCAAGTAGAAAGATCAAATGGACTGGTATTGTCAGGAATAAAACCCGGGCTTATCGAACCACTGCAAAGGTCGACAGGATACTGGATTGAGGAGCTTCCAGCAATACTGTGGAGCCTCAGGACCACCCCAAACAGGTCGACAGGATATACCCCGTTCTTTCTAGTATACGGGGCAGAAGTTGTGCTTCCAGCCGACATAATGCATGACTCGCCAATCCAATACACAACGGCTGAAGTAAACGAAGTATCACGGCAAGACGATGTGGATTTACTAGAGGAAGCAAGGGAATTGGCATTATCAAGATCAGCTGTTTATCAGCAAAACCTCAGACGATACCATAGCAAAAAGGTAAATCCAAGAGTTTTTAAAGAAGGAGACTTGGTTCTTCGGCTAGTGCAACGCACAGCCGGCATGAACTCTCACCCCCATGGGAAGGACCATTCATCGTGAGTAAAGCATTGCACAATGATGCATATTACCTGATCGACGCTCAGCCACCAGAGAAGAATAAGGCAAATAAGGCCGGAGACGAATCAAAAATACCATGGAACATAGCCTTACTTCGGCCGTTCTACACTTAGAAGCCATATATTGCGCATCGCGATATGACACATCGAGTCGGATTATCAAGCATATATTAAACTTCGACACCTCGAGCAGTGACTCGGGGACTGCACCATGTTATTTCCTATTTTGAACTATGTATTAAAACTCGGCACCTCGAGCAGTGACTCGGGGACTGCCCCATGATTGTTTCTCGTGTTGAGCTATGTATTAAACCTCGGCACCTCGAGCAGTGACTCGGGGACTGCCCCATGATTGTTTCTCCTGTTGAACTATGTATTAAACCTCGGCACCTCGAGCAGTGACTTGGGGACTGCCCCATGATTGTTTCTTGTTTTGAACTATGTATTAAACCTCGGCACCTCGAGCAGTGACTCGGAGACTGCCCCGTGATGTTCTCTGCATTGAGTTATGAATTAAATTTTGGCAACCCAGTTTATAACTTAGGGACTGTTTCATGTCATTCAATGTTTTCTGAACAGATGTGAACCTTCAGCAACCCAAGTGATAACTCGGGAATGACTCACGCTACCCATTAATTTTTCCCATACATATAAAAAAAGCTCGATAACTTCAGCATAAACTCGGGGACTACCCCAATTTGTTGCTCATAACTCGTAAGATGCAATGTAAGTTTGCCTTGATCCTGAAAGGAATAACATGGAGGAAAGAAAAAACAAATTCTAAGGATAACAACCTCAGCAAGTTGAAGTATAATAAGAGATAAAAGCCAAACTATGAGATGAGAGCATTATACGCCAAGTAAAAATTACGAAAACAACAGCTATACACCCAAGGTTACAGAGGGAAAAAAAGATAGGTGCCGAATAAATGTTAGCCATATGGGAGAACATGATCCGGCTTTATGAAATTAAAATTGCGCAAAGCAGAGATGTGAAGCAGATAGATCCACTTAGATGACATGACAATAATTACCATCACCAATGCCTCAGCGGCACAAGGCAAAAAGGTTCACATCACACCAGAAGACGGATAAGTGTTTCACAGACATCATACGCCCGACATACCGGGGACTTAAAACAAACTGAAGTTTTTCAAGCCTAAACACCGAAAGAGGCCGAACAACCCTTAAGGGGCAGTAGCATTGTCAGGAGCATCAGGCATGGGTATCTCGGACGCTGGCAGAGGGACCTCGGTCTCCTTCAGAAGGGTATCCTCAGGAACTAGGCGCTCCGAGGTAGTTGGTGCCTTAGCCGAAGTTACCTCGGCTTCAACAGAGGCCATAGTAACCTCGGAGGCAAGCCCTGGCTGTTGAGGGACATCAGTTTGAGCTCGAGAGTTTTCAGTCCCTTTAGAGGACGATCGCGCGTCGTCATCATCATCCGAGTGGTCGTTTGAACCGTGGGAATTATCCAAATCACCCTCCGATAATTCCTGATCGGCCAAGTCATCACCTGATGCATCTTCAGCTTCGACATCATCCGCCGGATTGGGAAGAAAACTCGGCCCTTTGATCCAATTATGCACGTCAGCATACTCGATAAGCTGGAAGGCACGAGCTTGGCGGCGAGTGACAAACTCCGTATTCTCAACCCAAGGAGAGCCAGTGCGCAAATTCATAAGAGTATCAAGAGAGATGTCCTCGTACCAAGACAAAACGGCTGTAAGTGCCATATCAGCACCAGCCCTTCCAGCGGATTCCCTCCAGAGATTTAGTTGGGTCTGAGATGCCATTAACCTCGCCACAAGCACTTCAACTTTATCAATATCAGGCATTCCAGAGGTGTTCGTCCAAAGTACATGGTAGGCCCGGATAGCTTCTTGCACCAGATCTCTTCCCATAATCTTCATTGGTCCAATAGTAGCACCAACAGCAATCAGGAAGTCTTCCATCGAGTATTCTTGACTTGAGTCAACGGGGACACCTCGGCGCTGACGAGCAGCAATCACAGCCTTAGATCTCACTGGTTTCGCTTCTGGAAAATGATCTACACGAAAGGAAATCATATCAGTTAAAAATAAGAAAGAGAAGAAAATAACTCGGCCACAGGCGGAAACTTACGATGGATGTAACTCAACATTTTATGGAAATCCAAGGACCAATCGGCCCTACTCTTCTTGAAACAAGTGATTTCCTTGCTCATCGCCCGGTTCTTTAGCTCGGCAGAGTCAAGAAGTTCCTTATCTTTCTGCAACTGTAGGCTTAGTCGATTCTTTTCTTCAGAGAATTCCTGATCAACCTTTTCCAATTCAGACTTCTGGGAAAGCTTGAGAGATTCAACCTCGGCGCATAACCGAGTTATCTCATCGTCCTTTTCTTTGAGTTGCGCCGAATGAGTGGCAGCTTGTTCTAAAAAATGCAGCATCATATCAGGCATAGGTATGCATTCTTGATGCAATGCTGCAAGTCTTTGTAGCTCGGCTATACCAAAGCCGGAAGGTTGTAAGAAACCCAATATTTATCTCGGACAAAGAATTAACAAATTAAAAACCAAAAAATAGGAACCAACCTTCAAGAGCGTCAACCTTCTTGGTAAGGCGGGTATTCAGATTGTTGATACTAGCTGCACGCCGGCAAAGAGTGAATTAGCCCGACAAGCCAAAAGTGTTACGAACTTAAGGAACAGTATACAGATTAGTTAAATTACTAGTTTTCTTCACTACAGGAACAACCTTCTCATATTTTTCTTGCAGTTTCTTGTGGGCGAAGAGCAACCTTTGAAATTCGGCCGTCCGCCGATCATGTGCAAACTAGATATAAAAGAAGGTTACAAGGCTAGATATTCAAAGCTAAAGCGGATCCGAATCAAGCAAAACTTGACTCGGATCTAGGCGGCTGGATATTCAAAGCTAAAGAAGATCCGAATCAAGCAAAACTTGACTCGGATCTAGGCGGCTGGATATTCAAAGCTAAAGCAGATCCGAATCAAGAAAAACTTGACTCAGATCTAGGTGGCTGGATATTCAAAGCCAAAGAAAATCCGAATCAAGAAAAACTTGACTCGGATCTAGGCGGCTGGATATTCAAAGCTAAAGCAGATCCGAATCAAGAAAAACTTGACTCGGATCTAGGCGGCTGGATATTCAAAGCTAAAACAGATCCGAATCAAGCAAAACCCGACTCGGATCTAGGTGGCTGGATATTCAAAGCTAAAGAAAATCCGAATCAAGTAAAACTTGATTCGGATATGCATGGACCACGGCTAATCCGAGTCACGAAGGGGCTGGATTTAGCAAGAAATGCATTTGAAGCCTGATAAAGCTTCCAAACGAACAACAAGTTATCCGGTTGCAAGCTTCGGGGACTAGTGTATATATAATACCATTTGAATAACAGACAAAGTATCAACGAAAGCACTTACCTCGTTCATCTTGTCACTGTCAAGGACAATCTTAGCAGCCATATGCAAGCGACTGCTGATGTCGTAAAGCTGAAATGGTTGGCTACTCGGATTGCCTTCAAGTTGATCGGCGGCATTCCAGTTATTGGCATACTCCACCAAAGAGCCGATACTGTTCCCGCTCTCATTACGAGTCAACACTTTACCTCGGGCCTGTAACTACCGCCGTTGTCGGACTCTTGTGAAAAGTAAGTCGAGTGTCGGCAGCAGGGGCGACGCCAGGCTTAGCAGAGGAAGCTCCTTATGGCTAACATCGCCTATGGGCTAGGAAGAGCTAGTTGGCCCCTTCTGAGATGCTGAGGGTTTATTAACAACAACCTTCCTACTTTTAGGAGAGGCTTCGGCAGGGGCAACGACCTCAGCACTAGGAATCGCGCCCTTGGGGGCATGAGGAACTATAGTTTCCAAGGGGGCCGAGATGGTGATATCTTCGGTTGGAGCGGGAGTAGCAGCTAGGATCGTGGTGATCAAAGGATCATTGGGGGGAAACCTCGGTGGTATGAAGAGGGGCAACAGGCTCAACCAGGTGATCTGGTGGCGGCGTTATGTCGGCACTAACGGTGGGAGCAGTGGGCACATCTCGGTGAGGCGATGTATGGGTCGGCGTAGGAGGAGAGTCAACACGAGAGGGACTGGGAACCCGAGTATCTTCCGGAGGCGGAGGAGAAGGCTGCCGAGTAGCATGGCTTGTCATACTCAGACCGCTTGGCTTCACGGAGAGAGGAGCTCTGCAAGAGAAAAAGAGTCAAATCAAAAGATAGAAAGAGAGAAACAAGAAATACAAATGAAAATTAACTCACCTAGTAACCCCAGGCATGGTCTTACGCCTCGGAATATGCTGCGAAGACTTCTTGACTCGTTTCTTGGGGGCAGCACCGGAAGGATCTGTTGAAGCGGTGCGCTTCTTCGAAGCGGCATGAGCTTGAGAAGCAAGAGGTTCGGCGTCGTGCACCTGACCAGCCGGATTAGCTGGGAAAGAAGGAGCCGGAAATGCATAAGAGATAGGCACCACGGCAACTACCTCTAGAATTTGGACGTCGTCTGAGTCACCTTCATCTGCATGGGCCGAGGTTTTTCCACGAACACGAGCAGGAGCAACATCCGACTTAGGGACAAACTCCTCCGAGTCAGGCTCCCCAGTATCCGGAGTATTACGGTCAGTGGTCCAAGGAAGAGCCAAAACCTCGGCATCTTCCGTCTTCTTCTCTGTAAATCTCTGCGGGAAAAGTAGGTTCGAATAAGTAAAAGAACACTCAAGAAAGTGGCATGGAAGAGTAACTTTAATGTTTAAATTCACCTGAGGAGGGGGATTCTGGCGAGTAAAGGGCTTTAATCCCCATTCCCATTCCTCTGTCATATCGGTCTTGAAGATAGCCTGGACGCATTTGTATATGAGATAATTATCAAGCTCGAATGTGGATACACGGCTGGGATCCAGAGGCCCGCTCATGTAGCAGAGTTTGTGAGAGCGGAGCTGGAAGGGGCATATTCGGCTGTTGATGAAAGCAGTCATCATATCCTCACCACGAAGCCCGGCCCGAATCAGTTCCTTGAGCCGGATCTCGAATGCCTCGGCAAGGGCGTTGCTCTTCCTTGGATTATAGTTCCAATTCTTCTTAGAAGGGGGACCAATAGAAAAAGCTGGGAGCCGAATCTTGTCCTCCTTCCTAGTATTTTTGACATAGAAAAAAGATCTATGCCACTTCTTGCAAGATTCGAGGCCAGCGACACGGGAAACTTAGAGTTTCTCCGGGGTGTTATGGACGCGGCCCCACATTGAGTGAGAGATTTCTCAGAAGGATGAAGGGATTTGTCCGGCACTACATTAGTTCGGATCTGGAAAAACTT
The DNA here is from genome assembly GCA_030063025.1 of Avena longiglumis. NCBI lineage: Eukaryota > Viridiplantae > Streptophyta > Magnoliopsida > Poales > Poaceae > Avena > Avena longiglumis. The sequence goes on along the minus strand of CP125975.1, from coordinate 153,334,763 downwards.
GGACCAGACATGTACGGAAGGCCAGAGGCCTAAGTACCCCTCTGAGGTCGAGATGAAAGCCGACAGAGAGGCTACGACATTAGCCGGCAAATGATGCGGCTGAAGGCCAAAGAAATCGAGGAAATCCTTGGCGAAGTCGCTGAGAGGGAGGCCGAATCCCTGAGAAAAGTGAGACATAAAAACCACGTACTCACCCTCGTTGAGTACGGGTGAGGATTCTTTGCCGGGTAGGCGACAACTTACCTCGGCAGGAACTCTGCGTGTCCTAATTAACCATTCTACTTCACGACGGGAGACGGAGGAACCTTGCCAGGAACCGCGCTCTGGGCCAGACGCAAAGTCATCTTCCCCGACGACGGTGCCACTAGCGGAACTGGACATGGGCTCGTCAGAGGAGTCGACGGAGGAGAAAATAGCGGCGGAGAAGGGCCTAGAGGAACATGTCCCCGTCGTGGTGCTAACAAGCACGGCGACGGAACAGAAGAAGAACCACCGCAGGGAAACTAGAAAACAGAGGAATTCCTAGCACGGTGACCTAGCGGCAATACAGTTGGAGAGATCATCGGAGAGAGTACCAGAACGAGAACACGGCGGTGAGGTCACGGTAGCCGGAGAACGGCGGTGTGACCGTCGAGGAGGACGACGAAGGCGAGAGCACCGGAACACGCAGAAGAGCGGCGGAGCGAGGAAGAAGACGAGGGAGAGCGGAAGGGGAAAAGTGAACTGGCCAAACCCTTCTCCCCTCTTTATAACCACGCCATGGTAACTGTGGTGGGATCGTGGCTACGCCACGATATCCAAATAATCGCGTGTATCGCAAAACCGTGCACAGCTAGTGGAGCCACACCAAAGGCCACACGACACAGGAGAGGATCAGGCCAACTGAGTAGTACTCGAGGCGTCACTGCACCGACGCGACGGGCGCAGTAATCAATGTAGCTTGTCAGTGGACACTGTAGCGGAAAAAAACTAGAAGAGCAATGATGAGTAGTACACGTAGGAAGAGGCGTACTCAGGAAGCTGCACGGATACCTCGAATAGAGATAAATATCTCGGAGAGAAAGAGAGAAGAATGTCGAGAAACTGATGTGGCCCGGACGAGATTTCCGGCAGGACCACACCATCTTCGGGGACTAATGTTGGGGAGGTGACCACAGATAGGGTCAAGACAGGGGAAAGACGAAAGGAATCTCCCTTGTCGTGATCCAAATTACTAATTGTGTCGGCCGAATCATGTAAGAGTTGGCCGAGATAAGCAGGGCCATGACAAATGTAGAATGAGTAACGCCTTATCCGGCCGACATATGAGTTAAGTCGGCCGAATGACTAACTAATACAAATACAGGTGAAGGCCAAGCCGAGTTATGCGAGACAAGGCCGAATAACGTGAAGCTTGCAGGAGAAGGAGGTGCCTATAGTAAAACCCTAGTCACTGGCTAGGAGGAATCTAGACAGAGCCAAGCGCAAAGGACAAGGAGCAGAGCAGCAGAAGGGCAGAGGAACATCACGGAGGTGACAGTGAGGGAGCCCGAGGCGCGCATGTGAAGGTTTCTGGAACATTGCCGCTGATAGAAGGGGGACACAGAAAGGAGGCCGCCGAGTTACCATATTGGGACAAGCATATTCCAAGAATATGCTTGCCACGTCAGCCCTAGAAGGAACCAAGGCACCCCTTTATAAGGGGAGACGCGGACTCCTGAGAAGGGATCAATTCATTCTACGCCGTTAGGCTCGTGTATTAGTTTTCTTCCTCTCTATGATCCAGCTCTAGGAGCACTTGTATTACTTGAGAAGAGGAATAGAGATTTACTTACAAGACACTTTAATGTAGAAATCACTACATCTTCCCTCCTCGGATCCCTCTAGCATCCATTGGCCCCATACTTTAGCCTACCCATGGCATCTGCCGTGCCACCACCACGACAGTTTCAGGGACCAAAATTCATGGAGGTTGCCACTGGTGCTCTATGGGGGATTTGGAAATGCAGAAATGGTCTGACTTTTGAAAATAAATAAATCTCTTTTGCATCCTGGAAGGTTGTTTTCAAGTATGATCTCCAATTGATCTTGCATAGGGTTAAACCCTCTCATAAAGCAGCTCTCTCTGACTTGTTGGAAGCCTTCTAGTGCACCCCTTTATGTTGTACATATGTAACTCTCCCCTAGTTTTAGTACCTAGCTTAGCTCTTTTCTTCTTCTCTTGTACATTTGTAATTCCCTCTAGCTTGTACTTTGGTTCTGAGGTTCTCCTATCCTTTTTATAAAATTATACTGTAGGGGGCTCCCCAACGGTTTCACGGTCAAAAAATAGTAAGCAATGACCAAGGAGATATTCAATGTGTGATCCAAATAATGGTCATAGAGAAGAAGATACAAGGTTGATCAAGACAAAGTGCAAAGAGTGGATTCAAGTGGATCAACACATAAATAATAAATGAAGTGCAAGTTCAAGATGACTCATTTCGAGAAGATCGTATGCTTGAAGCTTGTCGTCATTATGGTGATCATGGATATGTGAATACATGCCTAAAGAAGATTCTCTGTCAAGCAAGCGCAAATGAGAGAAATCAAGAAATGTGTTCTAACTTGAGGACGACAAGATCTTTTCATCACCAAGATCAAGTGGAATGATCAAGGCAAATGTATGATATTGATATTTATTCTCCTTTACCTGTCCCACGTTGTTAGTTGGGAGGGTTATAGGATAGATAGTTGTACTATTAAGAGGATCTCTCGAGTGAGTAACCATATTGTATCATTCTAGCGAGATCAAAACTTTGCATCCTTGGCATCATATTTCCCGGTTGTTATTTGTATCTTATCCATGTGTGGTTTTAGAGCTCGTGATTATCTTCATAACAAGCTCTAGTTCATCAAAAACATATTCCCAAGAATATCTTATTGCATTTTTTATACTGGAAGTTTTATCGATTCTTGTCTTAGGGAGGGTTCACACACCTCTACCCTCTTGGTATTATCCCTTTATAATCATTAATATTTTGCTGGATAGTACTCTTCTTTATCTTTCCAACAAAATTGGTTCTCTTTTTTGGAGTTTGGATGCTTGATTTATTGTAGTTTTAGCTCTTCAGTCTTCCTAGGAACGATAGTAACGAGGAAGTGCCGGTAGTACCGCTCGGAGATCCTAGTGTTGGAGATATGCCCAAGAGGCAATAATAAAGTGGTTATTATCATATCTTCACACTTATGATAAATGTTTACATACCATGCTATAATTGTATTAAACGGAAACATTAATACTTGTGTGATTTGTAAACTAAAATAAGAGTCCCTAGTAAAGCCTCTTGTTAAACTAGCTTGTTGGTGAATATATGATCATGGTTTCCTGATCATGAACATAGAGATGTTATTAACAACAGGGTCATATCATTAGGAGAATGATGTGATGGACATACTCCTATAGATAAGCGTAGCATAAAGATCAAGTCATTTCATTAGTTCAATTGCTATATGCTTTCTGATACATAGTAACCTAATTCCTTCGACCATGAGATCATGCATATCACCTTTACCGGATGGATGCTTTGATGACATCAAACACCACACCGTAACTGGGTGGCTATAAAGGTGACATTGAGTGTTCGGAAAGTATTGGTTGAGACACATGGATCAAGAGTGGGATTTGTCCATCCACATGACGGATAGATATACTCTGGGCCCTCTCGGTGGAATGTCATCCAATTAGCTTGCAAGCATGTGACTTGGTCACAAGGGATCACATATCACGGGAACGAGAAAAGAGTACTTATCAGTAACGAGGTTGAACTAGGTATGCAGAGATACCGACGATCATAACCTCGGATAAGTAAACTATCGTGAGACAAAGGGAAATTGGTATCGTATGTAAGTGGTTCATTCGATCGCAAAATAATCGTAGAAATATGTGGGAGCCATATGAATTTCCAGATTCCTCTATTGGTTATTGTTTGGAGAAGTGTCTCGATCATGTCCGCATAATTCACGAACCGTAGGGAGACACACTTAAGGATTCGATGTTGTTTGAGTAGTTATGGTATTATGAGAAAGAGACCGAATGTTGTTGAGTCTCGGATGGGATCCGGATATCACGAGGTGATCCGAATGGTCCGGAGAATAAGATTCATATAAGGAAAGTCCCGTTTGAGTTCGGGAATGATTAGGTGTTTTCATCGAATGTTCTAGAAGGTTCCGGAATGTCCCAAGCACTCCGGGGAGGGTACATGAATGTGTCATTACATATTGGAATGATTGCATCATGTACTAAGTGTTATTGCTGTACCAAATAAAGGATTAAATTGAATCCTAAAACAGAAAAGTCAAATGTCCAGTTTGAAAGTCAAACGGCTAAAACAAGAAACTGTGGGAAACAAGCAAGAGGAGTTGGAACCGACTTGGAGGAGGAGTTTCTCTCCTCCAAGCCGGCGGCCAGCCCTAGGCCGAGTTGGGGAGGGACTCCCTCCCTCCCCTGGCGCGCCAGCCCCCTCCCATCTATATAAGGAGGGGCAGGGCTTCCCTCCTAGAACACACAAGTTCCTACCTCTAAATCTCCGGTTTAGAGCCGTTTTGGTTTAAGAGCTTCTAATTGCTCTAGCCAGCGGTTTAGAGCCTTCTAATTGGTTTAGAGTCTTCTAATTGGTGTGTCTAATTACTAGACCACTAATAGCCTCTCTCATAAGCTCCACCATACTCGCACCGGCTTAAGGCGAAGCCCTGCGGGATTTCCCCTCTACTTCCGGTACCACGCCGTTGTCTTTGCGAATCGCGAGGAGAGTACTACAACCTCCGCCTCTTTGGAACAAGGGAGAGAAGGTCTTCGCCGAAATCAATCCGAGCGTGTGACCGATTGCGGGAGCGCTGGAGAACGTGGCGGAAGGATCGTCTACGATCTTGAGATCGGAAGAATCGACTACATCACCCACGAGAATCCGCTCTCGTTAAACACTTTGGAATCTTCGAGGGTAAGTTATTCCATCGACTCGTTGCTACAATCTAGTAGATAGATCTTGGCTTGTTTGTTTGTATGCGATAGAAAATTTTTGTTTTCCATGCTACGAACCCCTACAATGGTATCAGAGCCGTGTCTATATGTAGATCTGTTGCATGAGTAGAACACAATGGTCATTGTGGGCGTTGATGCTTTTATTGTCGATTGCTTCTTGTGTACTTTGCATCTTGCGGTATGTTGGGATGAAGCGGCCCGGGCTAACCTTACATGACATCGTTCATGAGACTTGCTCCACGCTTGACATGCAACTTGTATTGCATAAGTGGCTTTCTTGGTGCCTGTTTCTCCTAGCATAGTTAAGATCCAATTTACAACGGGTGATTAACAATACTAGTATCAATGTTGTGGTTCTTGTTCGTAAGTTAGAACGACACTTAACGAAAGCCCCAAACCACGTAAAATATGCAAAGAAAGTAGAGGCGTCTAACTTTGTTTTGCAGGGGTGTGCAGTGATGTGATATGGCCATGATTGTGATTATATTTGATGTATGCAATGTTCCTTATTGTAAGTCGGCAACCGGCAGGAGCCATATGGTTGTCTTTAATTCATGTTGAGACCCGCGTGTCTATTCAAAGTAGTTGTAATAGTTGAAGCCGGTGGACGACAACCATGGAGTAGCGTCATTGATCTTGATGCAATGCCGGTGATGATGGAGATCATGTTCGTGCTTGAAGATGGAGATCATGTTCGTGCTTGAAGATGGAGATCGGAAGCACAAAGAAGAAAGGCCATATCATATCACATATTATGAATTGCATGTGATGTTAATCCTTTATGCATCTTGTATTGCTTAGTAGACGACGGTAGCATTATAAGATGATCCCTCATGCACATGAATTTCAAGTCATAAAGTGTTCACCCTTAGTTGGCACCGTTGCTAAAGCTTGTTGTTTCGAAGCACCACGTGATGATCGGGTGTGTTAGATTCCGCAAGTGTATACAACGTGGGCAAGCCAGATTTGCTCATGCGGAAGCTAAGGTTTGATCTTGACGAGCCTAGCATGTACAGACATGGCCTCAGGAACACGGATTACCGAAAGGTAGAGCATGAGTCATATAGTAGATATGATGAACATGTTGATTGTTCGCCATTGAAGCTATATCAACTCTCGTGATGATCGGTTTTGATGTGGTGGATTTGGTTCGTGTGATCACTAAAACAATGTGAGGGATATTGTTTTGAGTGGGAGTTCACCTAGATTAATTTAATTATTAATTAGAACTCAATTTATCATAAACTAAATCAAAGTGAATTTGCATAGTTGTTGTAGTCATTGGCATCCGTTTACCACCTTGCGCTTAGTTATAATTGAGATTATAGAACTATAGAATTCTGGTTAGTTACATTACGAACTGGTATCGTATTGTTTTTGAAGTGTTAATCTAAAGTTTAAAAGTCCTATTGCAAACTTTCAGTAAGTTCCGGTTACTCCATGAAGTTTAATAATTGGTATTAAAACAAGAGTAACAATTCCAATGTTAGTATATAAGTATCATGTTTGTCTCCATGATTCTTGATATTCAAAGGATTGTCTTAATATCAAGGTTATCTAGGATCTGAAAGAGTTGTTTCAGAAACCATGATGTGTGGAAGATATTGTGATATCTGAAACGAAGTTTTGGTTACAACATGATAGAGTATAATATGGCAAAGTTCATGTTCTCATATTTTGATGAGAATTTGCAAAAGGTTGGGGACACTTGTTGTCCTAATCCTCCAAAAGTTTTTTTTTTGGATAGCAACATTATACTTATAATTCATCGTTATAAGCTAAAAGTAGCTTGATCATGGACGATTCCATGATAAGGGTGAATATTTGATGTAGGTAAAATGTTTACTACACCAAGAGATTACTAAAGAAAGGAATTTGAAAGAACACCAAACATTTGATGATGGTGATCTACTTCAAAGTGCAAATCCAAAGACATTGGTATTTAACTATACACGCTTTGGACTATATGTCATATGTATGACTCCACTATTGATGTTGATAGATTCTTTCAAACAGAAAAGGAAATATTGAAAGAAAATCTCATAAGTATATGGCAGAAAGGAAAAGACTAGAATTGTTCAGCTTAAGTATATAGATGATATACATGTTATGGCTATATTCTTTGCTTATTAAACAATGTGGTTATCAAGTATTTGATACTGAATTTGTTGGTGTGAATCGTCATACGAAACAACACAATTCATGAACTACAATGGCCTAAGTAACTAGCAAAAGAATATGTGATGATGTTCATCGAGAACAAATAAAGGGTTATTGTGTTGCTCGTTAAACATCAAAGCTTGCCTTCAAAGATTTGTTTTATCAGGTATTATGAGAACAAAAGGGTTGTTCAAATAATTGCCGTAATCCATAAAAGATGGATGATTCACAAATCTCGTTGGAAAAATCACATCCATAAAGCTAATGCTAAGGATGTCGAAAGACAAATTGATTGAAAGATCACTTAGGAAGTGACATCGCCGTTTAAATTATATTGGAAAGAAAACATGAAGAAACTCCATATGTATGGAATTTTGGAGTCTTTTGATTTTGATCAAATGACGCTTGTGAAACTTTCCTAGAGATAATTAAAACTTCGTTCATAGGCCAAAAGGGAACGAAAGACTAGCTTATTGGAATTTGTACATATTGTTGTACGAAGTCCATTATGTGTAGTCAAGAGCGATGGATTTCAACTTCATATGCTTTCTCCGAAAATTTGAGTGGATATATGAATATTTACTTAATAAGGATAAAGTAAGAAACATTTGAAAAGTTCAAAGACTTTCAAGATGAAGTACAAAATCATTGTAACAAGAATATAAATAGTTTATGATAAAGATCATAAAGGAAGATATTTGAGTTACAAAGTTTAGCATAATACCTAAGATTTATGGAATCGTTCCGTGGATTTGCATTTCCCGAAACACCATAAGAGTATGGAGCATTCGAGATATGTAATTAAACCTTGTTTGACATGGTAAGATCAAAAGGTATAATTCATAAAACTGCCATTATATTTTAAAGATTTAAAGCTTTAGAGATTACCGTTTTTCCACTGAAAAGAGCTCCATCATAATCCGTTGAAATGACACCATATGTTATGGTTTGGGATAAAACCCAAGTAGTCCTTTCTTAAACATTGGTATGCTATGCATAAGAAAGATGTTTGCAACCAAAGTTGGATGAAACTGTCTTTGTTAAAATATTCCTCCATAACACCGGAGACAAAAGTGTTTGTCACTTAGAACGTCAAGTTTCTTTGAGAAGGAATTTTTCGTGAAAAGTTAAGTGGGAGGACAATAGAACTTTGATAAGGTTAAAAGAACCTTAGCTATATGTGCAGAGTTGCGCAGCACCGAAAAGTGTTCCGGAGGCAGCAACAATGCTCATGGCTCACGTGCCTCAAAGGTTGTGGTCATGGAGATCTAAGTTCCTATTGAAACAAGTAGGTCAAGTAAACAATCAAATACCAAGATTTGAGGGTTGAATCATTATTTGAGAATAATGAACGTACTACATGCAAAGAAGCGATGATGAGCCCTGACTCCGTAAAATGGCTTGAAGCCATAAAATCCGTGATAGTTCCATACACGAGAAATCAAGTTTTGAACTTGAAGGACCCTCGAGAAAGGTGTAAGACCTTACAGTCGTGTTTGGATCTATAAAGAAATAGACATGGATGTTTTACATCTATGAAATAGTCGACATGTTGGGAAAAAGTTCACAACAATGTTCAAGGGTTGACTATGATAAGATTTGATCTTTCATAGCGATATTTAGTCTAGACGGATTAATGTAGCAACCACTACATATAATTTTGTTATATGGTAGTTGAATAAACAAAACAAGTTCTTCTAAAAGAATCGTTACCTAGGACATGTGCATAACATGGTCCATAGGGTTTTGTTAATTCAAAGGATGCTAAAAGCATATGCAAACTTCAATGGTTAAAGTGAGCATCGCGGAGTTGGAATCTTCACCGTGATGAAACTGTTAAAGGAGTTTAAAAGTTCATCAGAGACAATGAAGATGCTTGCATTTGCAAGAAATTAAGTGGGAGCGCTAAGACATATTTCTAATACATCATGTGGAGGACATATTGTTGATTAGAAAAGATGTATCTTTTATTAACACATATTAAAGAATTTCATCCCGATGAAAGACTTAGGCAAAACCCAAATATTTGGCATCAATAGACGCTAATATGGTTGTGCCAGAAGTACATAGACAAGATATTGAATGAGTTCAATATAGAAACTACAAGAGAGGTTCTTGTCGCACAGAAAGGATTGAATGAGTTCAATGTTGATGATATATTCAAGTGTATTGACATTTGGTAAAGTGAAACAAATAATCAAGTATAGATTGATACTTGATGTATGAAATCACAAAGAGTATTTATATCAATCATACTGTGATATGTACAAATCCAGATATGTCCTATGCTCTAAATGTTGTGAGCATATACCAGAATGATTCGTAAGATGATCATTGGACAATAGTAAGGATATTCTTATGATCTTTTGGAAGAACTAAGAGTATATTATTTGTAGAAGTGACAAATAGATGGTTAGTTCATTGTATAAGTACTACATTGATACTAGTTTTGTCACAAAGTACAAATTAAGTTTATCTCAATCTAAACTAAGGGTGGCACAATATAATGGAAAGTAAGTTCCATAATGGATTTGGATGAGTTCCAAAGTTAAGGCATTGTGACAGATACTACAACAAAAGGCTAAGTATATGACTGCTATTATAGCAGCTAAAGAGGGCATTTGGGTCAAGTAGTTTGTTATCAAACTAGGTGTAGTTCATAGCGGGATAATACTATGAAGATATATTGTACGACAATATTATCAACATGTTTTAACCCCAAAGAACTGAAGGTCACACCGAAAGACCAAATTTATACAAAGCCATCTCATTAGAGAATGAGTGATGCGTGAGGCATAAAGACATGCAATTACACACGGACTGGAAGTGTCGATCCAAGATCGATTGACCACTAGCAATCGTGTACATACAACACCGGAAAGCCATAGGTGTTATATACACAAAGGTTTGAAACTAGATTATTGACTCTAGTGCAAGTGGGAGACTGTTGGAGATATGCCCAAGAGGCAATAATAAAGTGGTTATTATCATATCTTCACACTTATGATAAATGTTTACATACCATGCTATAATTGTATTCAACGGAAACATTAATACTTGTGTGATTTGTAAACTAAAATAAGAGTCCCTAGTAAAGCCTCTTGTTAAACTAGCTTGTTGGTTAATATATGATCATGGTTTCCTGATCATGAACATAGAGATGTTATTAACAACAGGGTCATATCATTAGGAGAATGATGTGATGGACATACTCCTATAGATAAGCGTAGCATAAAGATCAAGTCATTTCATTAGTTCAATTGCTATATGCTTTATGATACATAGTAACCTAATTCCTTGACCATGAGATCATGCATATCACCTTTACGGATGGATGCTTTGATGACATCAAACACCACACCGTGAATCGGGTGGCTATAAAGGTGGCATTGAGTGTTCGGAAAGTATTGGTTGAGACACATGGATCAAGAGTGGATTTGTCCATCCACATGACGGATAGATATACTCGGGCCCTCTCGGTGGAATGTCATCCAATTAGCTTGCAAGCATGTGACTTGGTAACAAGGGATCACATATCACGGGAACGAGAAAAGAGTACTTATCAAGAACGAGGTTGAACTAGGTATGCGAGATACCGACGATCATAACCTCGGATAAGTAAACTATCGTGAGACAAAGGGAAATTGGTATCGTATGTAAGTGGTTCATTCGATCGCAAAGTAATCGAGAAATATGGGAGCCATATGAATTTCCATTCCTCTATTGGTTATTGTTGGAGAAGTGTCTCGATCATGTCCGCATAATTCACGAACCATAGGGAGACACACTTAAGGATTCGATGTTGTTTGAGTAGTTATGGTATTATGAGAAAGAGACCGAATGTTGTTCGAGTCTCGGATGGGATCCGGATATCACGAGGTGATCCGGAATGGTCCGGAGAATAAGATTCATATAAGGAAAGTCCCGTTTGAGTTCGGGAATGATTCCGTGTTTTCATCGGAATGTTCTAGAAGGTTCCGGAATGTCCGCACTCCGGGGAGGGTACATGAATGTGTCATTACATATTGGAATGATTGCATCATGTACTAAGTGTTCTTGCTGTCCCAAATAAAGGATTAAATTGAATCCTAAAACAGAAAAGTCAAATGTCCAGTTTGAAAGTCAAACGGCTAAAACAAGAAACTGTGGGAAACAAGCAAGAGGAGTTGGAACCGACTTGGAGGAGGAGTTTCTCTCCTCCAAGCCGGCGGCCAGCCCTAGGCCGAGTTGGGAGGACTCCCTCCTCCTGGCCTTGAGCCCCTCCCATCTATATAAGGAGGGGCAGGGCTTCCCTCCTAGAACACACAAGTTCCTACCTCTAAATCTCCGGTTTAGAGCCGTTTTGGTTTTAGAGCTTCTAATTGCTCTAGCCAGCGGTTTAGAGCCTTCTAATTTGTTTAGAGCCTTCTAATTGGTGTGTCTAATTACTAGACCACTAATAGCCTCTCTCATAAGCTCCACCATACTCGCACCGGCTTAAGGCGAAGCCCTGCGGGATTTCCCCTCTACTTCCGGTACCACGCCGTCTTAGGAATCGCGAGGAGAGTACTACAACCTCCGCTGCCTACTGGAACAAGGGAGAGGAAGGTCTTCGTCGAGTACCGAACGTGTGACCGATTGCATGAGCGAACGCTGGGCGCCGGAAGGATCGTCTACACGATCTTGAGATCGGAAAGAGTACGACTACATCACCCACGAGAATCCGCTCTCGTTAAACGCTTTGGAATCTTCGAGGGTAAGTTATACCATCGACTCGTTGCTACAATCTAGTAGATAGATCTTGGCTTGTTTGTTTGTATGCGATAGAAAATTTTTGTTTTCCATGCTACGAACCCCTACACCTAGCGCCATTAGTACCAATAAAATGGGTACAACTTCCACCAACATATTGTTTTAGGCACTATTTTTCGGCACTAGCACCGGTAGTGGGGCGATAGTACCGACCACCAGTACCGGCGCAGCCTGGGAGATACTACTAGCCTGACACTACCCTCTCACTACCAGTTTTGTGACCATTGGCACTTCCTAGGCGGTAGTACCTCTAGCCACATGTAGTACAGGTCATGCACGTTTTTGCAGCTAACGGCTAGATTTTGGAGAGACCTATTAAGGCATATTCTTCCTCAAGTGAGGTTGGTTCTTCCTACTCTATCTTATCCATTGTTAACTTTGAAGATCTTGCTCTCTCTCTCTCCTCTTCCCTCCTATTCTCTTTCATCTTCTTGAGGAAAAGTGAGAGGAGATCTAGATCTACATATCTACCAAACCATATATCTTCTTTGTGAAGGGATATGTTCATGGGAGCTTGTTCCTCTTTGTTTCTTGGAACCCTAAACAGTTTTGTGGTATTGGTGGTGTTTCTTGGGATCCTCCAATTAAGTTATGGAGATTGACCCAATCTTGTATGGGTTTGGTGACCATCCTCATGTGTTCCATAGTGGATCGGGTGCCCGCCTTGGTGGTGCGCATTCGGGAGAGTAAGGTGAGCCTTTGTGGCATCAGTGAGTGGTGTGCCTCCGCATCTTGGGGTGAGGCCTTGTGTGAAGTTTGATGTGCATTGCGCAACCACACCTAAAGGGGAGCCTCCTTTTCCATTAGGGGAGCATTACATCATCGCACCTCTCTAACAGAGATTAGCTTTTTTGGAAGTGAATTTTGGGATAAATCTTCATCTCTGCGTGCCTTGGTTATTTCGATATCCAATATTTTTACTTATGTGCTTTAATTTGTGATATCCTTCATGATTGATGCTCTCTTTTTTGCTATCACATAGTTGCTTGTCTTGCTTAGATAAGTTTTCAGTGCATATAGGCGAGCCTAGAATATTTAGGTTTTATGCTTGATAAATTAAATGGTAGTTTTATTCCGTATTTATTAAAGACAAAATCGTAATTATTTTAATTCGTCTATTTACCCCTCTCCTCTAGGCCACATATGTATCGTTTCAATTGGTATGAGGGCTTGGTCTCTCATTTTAGGTTTCACTGCCTTTTGAGTAGAGATGTCGGCTAGGAGATTAGTGTACAATGATAGTTTTATATTTGATGGTATAAATTATAATGTTTATAAAATTTTGATTATTTTCGGGGCATGAACCCACTTATAGAGTGAATTCTAGATATGGGTTTTTCTCCTCCTAAGTATCCCCAAAATCTATCTTTAGAGGAGGAGATAAACTCTTATCTCAATGCTCAAGTTTTTAAAGTTCTTTTACATGTTGTGAGCCATGTAATTATTTCCTCAATTATGTCTTATCGGAATTCTTATGAGATATGGACAAAGCTTCAAGAAAAACATGATGCTTCCAAAATTATTGAGGATGATTGTGTTCCATGCACCTCCGGTCGTGATGAGTTCTCATCTTCTTCTACTTCACCAACACATAATTCTTCACAAGGTAATGACATGGTGAGTGGTGGTGAAAATTGCAATGTTGGAAGCGATCTTACTTGCAATGTTTCATCTTTGGACTTAAAAACTCATAGCGCAAAAAATGTTTTACATACTTGTGTTGATATTCCTTGCATATCATGTAGAAGTTGTTTGAATAAATCTCATAATGATATGCTTGTTTTCCTTGTTGCCATGATAAGAATGCTTCTATTTTCTCTAGTCTTTCTGTTGCTAACCATGTAGAGGAAAACGAAGATTTTATGGTCAAGACATGGTCTTAAGTGGAGCTTCAAGTGATTCTTCATCATCATCTCTCGATCCCCACATATGTATTATGGCTAGGGATTTAAAGGTAACTCATACTTTGGAACCTAATATATCTCATGACGATGAGAATGAGGATAACCATGAAGAGGATGATGATGTTGTCTCTATAAAAGAGAAGGGTGAAATAGTCTGTCGTGTTCTTTATAAAAATAAAATTGCTTGCTCTAACTTTATTGAAATTATGACTCCCATGCTAATTCTTGGTATGTACACCCGACGTACATACGGTGCAAGATTATGGAAGACTATTTCCATTGTTCTGCACGAAAGATGGACCGATCAACTCTATCTATCCTCAAATATTTGTACCTGCAGTTTGTCGGTCTGAATTCATTTAAAATCGCAATCTATCTCTAACAAAAATGCCCTGTACATCAACTACTCATATGGTACAATGTTGTGAGTGCATATGTGTTCTGGTATTCCTGATTTATTTGTAGTGTACCTTGAATCGACTTGCACGATTTTTTCGAGGAATCCGACTTGCAGGTTCAGGCATGTTTTGTGTCATTGTGTTTTAGTAGTAGTTCAAATTTTATCTCTTCTCATGACGGTGAACAATCACTTGACTTGATTAGCATCATCCTTTATTTGTCTCTGCAAGCTTTCACATCCAAAAAAAATATCTCCGTGGTTTTTATTCTTCTTCGTTTCCTCCATTTTCGTAAACCTACTGCTCACACCTGCGTAAAAAGATACTACTCCAGCACATACCCTGATTAATTAAACAAGGTTACTCAAGAATGATGCACCTGCTTCAGTTTTCAGGACGCCATTGTTTCTTGAACACGTCCACCACAAGACGCCTGGCGTGGTACCCCAAGACGACCCCCAAGAAAGTAGAGCAATGCCCCGCGCATGATCTTTGTGCTAAACTGCTAATCACTTGTATAGTTTGGTATGATTATCACTGAACCACAGAGCCTACACCTATAAATCCAGACGCTCCCCGGATTACTCTTCTCATCATACAGAGGCAGCTGGCCCTCGGTCGGTAGACTTTTGCACTCTGCGATCGGTGCTGGGGCAGGAGGAGGGCGCGCGATCCATGGCGTCGTCGAAGCGCACATTGGTCGTGATGGTGGTGGCCGCGATGGTCGTGGCGGCGCGGTCGTCCGAGGCGGCGAGGATCACTAGCGACGGGGCCGACGTCGACGAGCTCCGGTTCCCGGGGTTCCCAGGCGGCAGGCCGCGCAGCCCCGGTGGCTTCCCGGCGATTCCCGGAGCGGGAGCGGGAGGCAGGCCGACGTCGCCGCCTGCGCCTCGCTTCAAGCCGTTCTCGCCACCGCCGCCGCCGCTGCAGTCTTCGCCAGCTAACCCGCCGTGCGTCAGCGGCGGGGGGAGCACGCAGGCGCCGCTGCCCGGGTTCCCGGGCCTGCAGCAGCCAGGCAACGGCGCAGGGTCGTCGTCGCCCGCGGACTGCGTGACGCCGCTGGCCGGGCTGATGACGTGCGCGTCGTTCCTGACGGGGAGCGAGCCGGACACGCCGACGCCGCAGAGCGAGTGCTGCAACGGGCTGGGCATGTTCCTCAACAGCACGGCGGCGGTGGACGACCGGTCGCTGCGCTGCCTCTGCCCGGTCATCCTCGGCGACGTCAACCGCATGCTCCCCAAGCCCATCGACCCCGTCCGCATGATGTACCTCCCAATCTCATGCGGCGTCGTCCTCCCGCCCCAAGTCCTCTTCATCTGCTTCAGTACGTCACCCACATTGATTGCTCCCCTCTTCTACCTCAGCTTCTTCCTCATGCATCTCTGTCCATTCGAGTTTAATTTGATTTTGAATTTCAAAATGATCTGCAGCTGGGCAGCCAACCCCGCCGGTGGTCTCGCGCATCCCTGACTCCTGGATGACACCATCTTCAACAGGCAAATTAAAATTTTCCTTTCTCAAAGTTTCATCCTGTTTGGTTTTCAGAATTATGACCCTGCTAATCAGCTGTGATTGATTAAGCTTGCTCTTTGACGTTTCATGCATCTTGTGTTTCATGCAGCATCGAGACCTTGATTGGTGCAAATCGGATTGGAGATTCAGATATACTCCAGTTAACGATATCAAGTAAATTTATGCCTATTGGCAGATGATACGCTGAGGTCTTGAATTTAGATGCAGTCAAGAAAAAAATATAGGCTGTATCTGTGGTTCACAAACTAGTAACCAACTTACCCATATATACAGCTGACCTAGATTGGTCAGTGCATCATGTAAGATGTAAGGGCTGTTCTTTTTCATCGAAAGCTATATACATATGAGAGAGCAGATTGTATTCAAGTGTTCTTAATCTTTCAGTCAAAAGGGTGTGATCAAGCTGACTAGAGAGAGAACACCAAATGTACACAAAACAGGTTTACTGCAGCAAAGGAAGTATGCGGCATAATATAACAGTAAACTTTCGTGCAAATACAGAAGAAACTTTACTGTGCTGTGATTTAAACACTGGAAACTTTATCGCATCAACCTAGATGAGAATACGCCCACATCTGGCGACGATATGATATAATACTCAGACATTGAGTAATAGCTTTCACATATTGCTGGCAATAGCTAAATACATGAACTAATATCCCCACACCAACAAGGTTACGATGACAGATACATGACAGGTTTATTAATACATGGTTCATCAAGCCTCCTTTTCTAACTCTGACCGGAAAGAAGTGGTCACCTGTTCATCATGCGCCGTACCTACCATCTGTTCACGCCTCTTTATTTTCTTATTATTCCATATAACAACGGAAAAAAAAGGGACACTGGCTTTATTCTGATGATAGCTTGGGTCAAACCTCTTCAACTACAGCATCTAGTAGCAATCCAGTCCAGCCTTACCTCGTCCGCAGTTCAGCTGCACAATAAAAAGAACATTAGAGGAGGGCCTATGGTTGATAATGGATAGTCAAGAACACCTTCACCTATCGTGATGTTTTTCCTTTTCCTTCTCATGCCTTGTAGAGAGCACGAACACGGTCCTGTATTAACTTCCTCTCCGAAACTGATACTCCCTCGAAAGCATGCTCCGGAAGGGTCTCAAAAGCCTGTTTATTTGGATCACCCTTTGCTAGGTCATAGGTTGCAGCGCGGATAGCTTTCTTACTGGGTCCACAAGGTCTTATGGAGGTTAGCTTGTTGTAAGCCGTGTTAAGCTGAAAAAGATGAATAGTAATACTAGTAAAAGCTTGATCATGGTTTAAATGCACTGTTACCTATACAGAAACATGACTTTTATCATGATTTGTAGCTACCATATATGTATTCGATTAGATTTAGTGAGCTTACATCCATATCCTCGAACCAGTACATGTAACAAATTGCAACCGCAGGTGCTCTTCCAAGTCCAGCAGTGCAATGGATATAAACTCGTCCTTTGCCTTGTGATATAGCCCATTCTAGTGCTGAAACTGCTTTGGGCAATTGTGTCCTCAGTGAATCTGGATCGAAGTCTACTGCCTGCAAACAAGGAACTGTAAATATCATTTGTTTTCCTTCTACAAAAGCATCCTTAGAGAAGTTTGCTTATAGTTTGCAGCTTGGCTTCTTAAAGATGACTTGTTGCCAACCTTTTCTATTTATGCGTGACTTTTCGAGATTGCACCACAAAATTCAGACACTACAGACTATAGAACATTCCCGGGCAATGCTTAGCTTAATTGCTCTGTTGTCATAGAAAATGGGAAATATGGGAGTGCTATGATTATTTTGTAATTTGATTATTTCAAATGAACCATGAAGTTCAGTGTGAAAGCCAACAATGGACTGGCCACACTTAAAACATAAAGTCGCTCTTCTATAATCAGTTTACTCCTCACCATGGATTCATTACATGGATAATAGAATGAGTCTATAGAAAATGCCAAATACTAAAACATAAAATCACTTGAAATGTGAACAGAATGAAGAGAGACAGTATTGATTATTAAGTTATCAGAAATTAAGAAGCAAGCAAAACACATGACACTTACTCAGTGGGTAAATAAGAAACTCACCGGTCTTCTCATATGGTGAATTCCAAGTTCTTTGCACCTAGTGACAACAGCTTGGAAATCAATGCCCCAATAGTCGATGTCCTTGTCCTGCTGTAGACAAAGAATATGGGCTACATTTTCCTCATCTTTTAAGTGATCGATATCTTCAGGCTTCTGAGGTTGTGAGCCAACAATCAAGCTATCACTTATGACAGCATAATTCATACCTAAATTTCAGGTTTAATAAGTAATTCATCAATGTAAAAGAGAATCTTCTCTTAGACTCCAAATGATCATTATAATTTGTCCAGCAATCTTTTAAATGACAATAAGTCAAAAGAAGGAAACATATAGACTAAGCAACAAAAGAGGGGCCAATATCTACTTGTACATAAAACTGCCCTCTCTATAAATTGTTACTTCACATATATTTGAGTTATTCTGAACTGTAACATAATAACGTGCTACCCTGTAGTTCAATTTTAATAAAAAAACATGAAACTGGTACATGAGGTTACAACATGCATCCAAGCAAAATATCACAGTTGTCCTAACATGACCACAGTGCCACTCTTTTCATTAGGCCAAGCAGATCATAAATCGAAATCAGAGAATGAGAATGGAACATAAAAGATTGCCCATCCAAATATAAAGCCAGAAAAGTAGAAAGGTCGTGCTATACTTTTTGGGAACCAAATTATACACCATAGAGACAACAAAATTCTAATTAAGGAATAACAATATGCTAATTACGAAGTGAAAATGGACTGCAAACGGCACCTACAATGCGCACTCGAGCTACCTGGCAACTTTCCAGGGATCCACCTTGAGCAGCGCTTTGAAGCTAATTTGGAGGAATTGGGCGCCTGAACTTCCACTGGCCTGCTGACCAAGACCGATGTTGGACGGCTGATCGTCTTTTGCATCGAGGACTCCAGCGCCACCCAGCGTGCATGCTTTGCAGACAGGCTCCCGAGATGATGACACACTTAACCATATCGTGCACATTCACTAAGAAAATCTGGCAAGAGATCCTTTCGTGGCTGCGGTGGACATGCGCACCGCCAGCACAGGAGGCATTCCTCAATAAATGGTGGATCCAAGCAAGGCAATGCAACACTAAGCCCATGCATAAAGGCCTGGCATCCGTGACGCTGCTCACCCTCTGGATGATTTGGAAGCATCGCAATGCCTGCATGTTCAAGGACGCGCAGCCATCAATCAAAACCTTGATCTCCCACGTCAAGGATGAGGCGGTGCTCTGGGCCAAAGCAGGCGCCACTGGTCTTGGGGTAGCGCTATTGACGACCTGGGATGTACATTAGCTGCATATCTGTTGTAACACCTTCCTCCTAGGAGTCTTGTAACAAACTTTTTCAATGAAATTAAACGCAAAGGTCCTTTGCGTTTTTGAGAAAAAAAAGATCATCATTTTCATCCTATCTTTCCTTGTCTGCCATCTATCTATGTGTCGGGGATATAACCCCAGGTACCCCAGAGTTGGTCTATAGATAAGAGACAAGAATAAACGAAAGTATATTTGATAAAAGAATATCAAATAGAAAAGGAAAAACACAATAAAGAACAACTGGGCCGAGTAAGGGGAATCTCGGCCCAGTCCACATTCTCTACAGCCGAGTTAATTAAGAGAAAGGGAAAACGATCCAGTCATAGGCCGAATTACCCCTGCAGCTGGCCCATCAACCAAACCATGTCGCCCACCTCGTCGCTCCCAGGCCGAACTACTCCACATCTCGGCTGGGCCGAGATGCTCCCAGTCAGCCCACCTCTACGCCGAGCCCCTCCTTCCTCGTCGCCTCGTCATCAGCTCCCGCCAAACCTCGCCAGCGTCACCACCAAATCCCGCCAGCGCCGAACCATCTCCTCCCGCTCCCGCCAACACCTCGCTCCCGCGCCTCGTCTCCATTGCCTCGCGACGAACCAATCAGGAGCCCCGGGTGGGCCGGCTGAGGACCAATCCGGCCCACCACGAGCAGCATAGCCGCTTCACCCCGCCAGACTCCCCCGGGTGGGCCAAGATAAGGATGACTCGGCCCACCACGGGCCGACACTCCCTCCGCGTCACTAAGCTGCTGCTTCTCTTCATGGGCCGAATCCACTCAACTCGGCTGGGACTTTGCTGATTGATTCGGCTGAGAGCAGATCTAGTCCGGCTGGGCCTAATTGGTCCCAGGCCGAGTCAACTACGGGCCAGACCCAATCTATACCTCGTCAATAGCATCTGGGCCGAGTTATGTCGCCTAATATGTCCTCTAATTTATCTCCAGACGCTTCCCCGACCACCACAAGAGCACGCCTTCCGTTCAAGACGAGATCCACAAGAATCGTGCCAGTCTTGGGACGCCCATGGCTCAGACTGGTACATGTCATGAGGAGTATGCCCATGGCATCTAACGAGATGCTAGGAATATGCTCTTAGCATAAAATAAGATGCTAGGGAATATGCCTGGCATCTCCAAAGATGCCAAGGCATATGCTCAGCATCTCAGAAAGATGCCCAGAATATGCCATCTAGATGCTAAACGTGTAGTGCAAGACTTGTCCCCTGGGCTCCCCTTTATAAGGAGCACCAGGGGGATCGTTCTAAGGGAGGCCCCAAAGGGCTCCTCTCCTTTCTGCTCACTAGGAGCTCTCCTTCTTCCTTTTCCTCCACTCTCACAAAGAGCTTAGATAGAAGCATAGGGGAAACAGCTCAAGGAGCATGATTGTAGCCTCAAGATGGCAAGATTATAAGGGATTAGATGTATAGAATGAGGTGTTATCTCCACTTGAGAGCTTCAATCCAATATACATTGTATTTCTCTTTGTTCATATGAGTGCGGTCTTCACCGCATCATCCCTCCCCGGATTCCTCCACGTCCATCGGCCCCAACTTTAGCCTACCCATGGCATATGCCGTGACACCACCACGACATTTGGCGCCCACCTTGGGGCCTTCTAGTGGCGTTGGTTGGGTTTCCATCCGGACGGGAGCATCTTCATCAACTTCTTCCTCATAGGGCTCATTCAGCTTCACCAAGTCAACAGAGAACAAAGAGGTAAGCGCAGAGGCTCAACAAGTCTAACTCATCAAAGCTGGTAAGACTCAGCAGGAAGGACTCAAGCACTACTCCAAGCTCATCGAAGTACCAAGTAACTCGACAAAGGTGTATGACATAGCAAAACTCACCCAAACACTTCTCCAAGTATCTTTGTAAGTGCTGTGTAACTTCCCACCTACACTCAATCCTTCATCCCGGGAGAGAATAACTCAACCCGGGACTAGTCAACTTATCCGTAGAGTCACCTTTAGATTAAGAGAGCATTATGTTGATTTGGATCTATACTCCGACCAACTTATCATTAACTCGGCCATAAGTTGAATCATCTTATTTGTGATTCGGATAGATTTTGAGTCGCTTAGTTTATGTTTTGGATTACCCATTAACTCAAATTTCACCACCTTTTATCTGTTAACTCGCCATAAGTTGAATCATCTTATTTGTGATTCGTAGATTTTGAGTCATTTATTTATGCTTTGGATTGTCCTCTAATTGACTTACCGGCCATTTTATTGTTGATTCGGATATAGCTTGAAGTCGATTTGTTTATGCTTTGAATTAACCTTTAACTCAAATTTCGATAAATTGTCTCTGATTCGGACTAACATTTGATTCAGCTTGCCAGGGTACTTTATAATTCGGATTGGTATTCAGACTCGGCGTACTAATTGTATCTCTGATTCAGGCCAAAGCTTTATTCAGTTCACCAGATTGCCAGGTTATGTTATGACTCGGATTGATATCTCACCATTTTGCCAGGTTATCCCATATCTCGGATGACTATTGGCCAGCTTATCATATCTCGAATCTATATCTCATATCTACATCTCGAATTGGATCTCTCAGCGGTTAGCCCTATTATCATATCCCAAAGCTTAATCTCGGATCCATATCAAAGGCAAGTTATCGCCATCACGCCAAATCAAGCTATATCATGGCAAAAAGATAACTCAGACTTACATATGAGTCAATTTTGAGTAAAGTAACTCAGATTTGGGATGAGTTAACTCGAATTTGAGTCATATAACTCGGATTTGAGTCAGATGACTCAAGACATAAAGTTAGAAATTGAGTAAAGTAACTCAGATTTGGGATGAGTTAACTCGGATTTGAGTCATATAACTCGAATTTGAGTCAGATGACTCAAGACATAAAGTTAGAATTGAGTAAAGTAACTCGGATTTGGGATGAGTTAACTCGGATTTGGGATGAGTTAACTCGGATTTGAGTAATATAACTCGGATTTGAGCCAGATGAATCAGATTTAAGACATATAAGTCAGTTTTGAGTAAAGTAACTCGGATTTGGGATGAGTTAACTCGGATTTGAGTAATATAACTCGGATTTGAGCCAGATGACTCAGACTTACATATGAGTCAATTTTGAGTAAAGTAACTTAGATTTGGGATGAGTTAACTCGAATTTGAGTCATATAACTCGGATTTGAGTCAGATGACTCAAGACATAAAGTTAGAAATTGAGTAAAGTAACTCGGATTTGAGTCATATAACTCGGATTTGAGTCAGATGACTCAGACTTAAGACATAAAGTCAGAATCGAGTAAAGTAACTCGAATTTGGGATGAGTTAACTCGGATTTGAATCATGTAGCTCGGATTTGAGTCAACTGACTCAGACTTAGGCATAAAGTCAATTTTGAGTAAGGAAACTCGGATTTGGAATCAGATGACTCGGATAAAGACTTACCCAAAGAGGTTAAAAGAGCAGTTTCCAATAAGGCCAGAACTCACAAATTATCCAAAGAGGTTAAAGGAGCAGTGCCCAATAAGGCCAGAACTCACAAATTACCCAAAAAGGTTAAAGGAGCAATGCCCAATAAGGCCAGAACTCACAAATTACCCAAAGAGGTTAAAGTTGCAGTGCCCAATAAGGCAGGAACTCATAACTTACCCAATGAGGTTAAAAGAGCAATGCCCAGGAAGGCTAAAACTCATAACTTACCCAATGAGGATAGAAGAGCAATGCCAAAGAAGGCAAGAACTCATAACTTACCCAATGAGGTTAAAAGAGCAATGCTCGAGAAGGCCAGAAGTCCAGAAACTTACCCAAAGGGGTTATGACCAGTGCCCATGATGGCCAGAAGTCCAGAAACTTACCCAAAGGGGTTATAACCAGTGCCCATGAAGGCCAGAAGTCCAGAAACTTACCCAAAGGGGTTATGACCAGTGCCCATGATGGCCAGAAGTCCAGAAACTTACCCAAAGGGGTTAAGACCATTGCCCATGATGGCCAGAAGTCTAGAAACTTATCCAAAGGGGTATAACCAGAGCCCAAGAAGGCCAGAAGTCGAAAAACCTGCCCAGAAAGGTGATGACCAGTGCCCAAGAAGGCCAGAAGTCAAAAAACTTAACCAAAAGGATTATGCGACCAAGAGATATATGAAGTTGTATGTCAGAAAACAACTCTAGGGATATTTAGATATAAAGCCCATGAGCGATCCTACGAATCCCACATGGCCTCGGGGACTAATGTCGGGGATATAACCCCAGGTACCCCAGAGTTGGTCTATAGATAAGAGACAAGAATAAACGAAAGTATATTTGATAAAAGAATATCAAATAGAAAAGGAAAAACACAATAAAGAACAACTGGGCCGAGTAAGGGGAATCTCGGCCCAGTCCACATTCTCTACCGAAGTTAATTAAGAGAAAGGAAAACGATCCACCATAGGCGAATTACCCTGCAATGGCCCATCAACCAAACCATGTCGCCCACCTCGCCTCCCAGTCGAACTACTCCACATCTCTACCGGGCCGAGATGCTCCAGCCACCACCTCTACGCCGAGCTCCTTCCTCGTCATTATCGCCTCCCGCCAAACCTCGCCATTACCACCACTTCCGCCAGAACCATCTCCTCGCCCCGCCAACACTCGCTCCCGCGCCTCTCCACCGCCGCGACGAACCAATCAGAGCCGGGTGGGCCGAGGACCAATCCGCCCACCACGGCAAAGATAGCCGCTTCACCCGCCAGACTCCCGGGTGGCCGAGATAAGGATGACTCGGCCCACCACGGCCGACACTCCTCCGTCACTAAGCCGCTCTTCATGGGCCGAATCCACTCAACTCATTGGGACTTTGCCGATTGATTCTACCGAGAGATCTAGTCCTGGCCTAATTGGTCCCAGGCCGAGTCAACTACGGGCCAGACCCAATCTATACCTCGTCAATAGCATCTGGGCCGAGTTATGTCGCCTAATATGTCCTCTAATTTATCTCCAGACGCTTCCCCGACCACCACAAGAGCACGCCTTCCGTTCAAGACGAGATCCACAAGAATCGTGCCAGTCTTGGGACGCCCATGGCTCAGACTGGTACATGTCATGAGGAGTATGCCCATGGCATCTAACGAGATGCTAGGAATATGCTCTTAGCATAAAATAAGATGCTAGGGAATATGCCTTGCATCTCCAAAGATGCCAAGGCATATGCTCAGCATCTCAGAAAGATGCCCAGAATATGCCATCTAGATGCTAAGCGTAGTGCAAGACTTGTCCCCTGGGCTCCCCTTTATAAGGAGCACCAGGGGGATCGTTCTAAGGGAGGCCCCAAAGGGCTCCTCTCCTTTCTGCTCACTAGGAGCTCTCCTTCTTCCTTTTCCTCCACTCTCACAGAGAGCTTAGATAGAAGCATAGGGGAAACAGCTCAAGGAGCATGATTGTAGCCTCAAGATGGCAAGATTATAAGGGATTAGATGTATAGAATGAGGTGTTATCTCCACTTGAGAGCTTCAATCCAATATACATTGTATTTCTCTTTGTTCATATGAGTGCGGTCTTCACCGCATCATCCCTCCCCGGATTCCTCCACGTCCATTGGCCCCAACTTTAGCCTACCCATGGCATATGCCGTGACACCACCACGACACTATGAATGGACCAACTAAGACAACTAATACACCCAGATCAGTAGGTGTCTACCAGCGACCTGCCGTTTCTGAAGCGTAGGGAAGAATAACGATTACAATCAAGACTAGTGAAATAGCATTTGAAACCATATGATTTGACTTTTCCACAAAGCTAAAAACGATCTGATTTGATATCTAGTGATTTACTAGGGTGCATTGGTAAACGGCTCCGCCATAGCTTGTACGACTTCTGAATCCACTAAAGTTTTTCTCTGAGAAAGCCAAAGGAAAGCAGGGCGACGCGGCAGTGGTGGCTGGTAGCACCCGGCTTAGCCGCCGCCGCCACAAGCTCCTGAGGCGGTGTGCTCTGCAGCAGTCGGGCTGGTCCGGATGGCAGAGGTCGCGCACCTAGCCGATATGGCGATGGCAGTGCGGCGTGTGTGGTGAGGAGCTCGACATTGGTGACCATGGGTCTTGGCCACTACGTCTCCGTGGGCCAGCAATACTTGTTGCGATGTAGTCGGCGGTGCTGTCCCTGCCCCCCCTCCGCGGTCTCATGGCGGTGGCTGGCTCTGGGTTCTCGGTGGGACATCGCCGAAAGCCATGCAAGGCCTTGGCTGTTGCGGGTGACGACGACATCTTCGACGCCGTGTTCCTTTTGGGAGGCGCCACCATATGCCCCTCCTTTCTCGCAGCTAGATCTTGCCTCCGTGCTCAACTTGCAGGCCTCCACGATGGGGCAAGGTTCTCTCCATGGTCTCCAGACACACCCTTCTGACCTTCGTTGAGCTTGTCGCCGCCTTTGTTTCCCTGGCTACTTTTACACGATGTTCTGCCCGGTTTGGGCGGCCTCCTAGATACCCAGGGGTGGTTCTCTTAGGCGGTGTCTTGCCACGGACGAAGCCAGTGGTTTACTCCTTATGCTGTGGGCACTCTGTGTCGTTGGATTAGCGTCAAGGCTGAGTCTTTAGGGGTGGTGAATGGGCTAGGGCGAAAGCTCGGCAAGGCCTCGGCCGGTGCGGGTAACAGCGACGCCCTTGGGTGCTGCTCTCCTCCTTGGAGGCGTCTCCATCAGGCCCTCCTCCAGTTTCTCGAGGCATGAAGACAACTACGCTCTGCCGGTCATCAGGTCATGGGGTCGCTTTGCTTGGGCTGTGGAGATTTGTTGGCTCGGGTCAGTCTCGGCGCCGCGCCCTTGCAACAGAGGACTGTGCTTCCATCTTCGAGCTCAAGCTTTCTGCCTAGGTAGCTAGTGTAGTGTAGTTTGTCTCTCTCCCTCTCTGTTGTTGCTTGTGCTGTCTTGTAAGCTGGTAACCCCAGCAGTTCGTTGTTTTTCTGCTGTTTGTTGCTTTCGCTGTAATCCTGGCTGGTTGATGGCTTTGTTAATTCAAAGTCGGGCTCTCGAGCCTTATGTTTAAAAAAGAAATAAATGCAAAAATCAGTTCCTGTCGCCATCCAACCG
Source organism: Avena longiglumis (assembly GCA_030063025.1). Classification (NCBI taxonomy): domain Eukaryota; kingdom Viridiplantae; phylum Streptophyta; class Magnoliopsida; order Poales; family Poaceae; genus Avena; species Avena longiglumis. The sequence goes on along the minus strand of CP125975.1, from coordinate 153,308,536 downwards.
AGAAAACGACATGTGCTGATGCAATGCTGAAAAGGAAGAAAAACTTTTACCAACAGAAACCTGTAACCAAAAACTACTGCGAATGCTTAAATCCAGTTTTTAAGAAATGCTTCCAGGACATGATGATGAGGTAATACTGAGCCATCATTTAGCCAAGAAATGCAAATTGATCCATGCTAATTGATCTAAAGAAGGAAGCGCTGGGGCCTGGGTATGATGAGATGCATCCAAGAGATAAAACTGGTGAAGATTGGAAGAAATGCAAATGTAGTTGCACACACTCTTGCTAAATTTCGTAACAGGGAGATGTGTGTTGGTTTATTGGTTAATGATGTTCCGTCCTGCATGTTGGATTACATCATGAACAGTTGTAACAATGGTGGTTTATATATTGGCGCATTATTTATAACATCATTTAGCCAAGAAATGATAAGGCACGTCCCAAAATACAATTTTTAACAGAATGCTGATCTATAGAACCAGAAAGAATACCGATCCAGCAGCTACTTATAAAGTTATAGCTTGTGGGTCATAAAGCCTACCAAATGGGCTGGGTACAAGTTCTCAGTCTAACATCAGCTCACACAAAATGTAGATCTACTTGAACCAAAAATTAACTGGCCAAGAGGACAAGATTTTGTACCAAAATTTGACATAACCGCGAACAGGTCTGGTTCATTTTATTGGAGTGTCCAACAAACACTGACGACGCAAACCCAACCATGCAGAGCAACACATTTCGACATTTTCTTGCAAACAGAGCCATACAAATGCACCTAAGAATTATTCAAAGCCTGGGCAGACGATGTAATTTAAGGCTAATGACACTATTTTTTGATCAAATTGCTATAAAAATTAGGCCTGGGCGACTGCCCGGGCTTAGGGACGGCTAGGTTCGCCTATGCAAATGCCCACATTCTCTTTAGCTGAACTTACTTCCGTAAATCAAATTAACACGCACAACTCACATGACCAGCCAATTATCTAAGAAATAAATCCAAATGGCCAGAAAATCCGTACCAAGGTCGTGGTGATACTCGTATGGGTTCCGCATCATCCGCTTCATGGCGGTGTTGTAGTCCTCCATCATCCCGCTCCCCCCGGTTCCAGCCGCAGCCGAGGAGAAGCGGCACAGGACAGGCTGCAAGCTCCTCCGGGGAACCCCGCCGCGTCCGGGAGCGCACCCAACGGCGGCCATTGCCGGCCTCACTCTGCTCCGGACACCGGCGCCTCTGGCCGGGAGGCGCTGAGAAGCAGGGAGGCATGGGACGCTGGCCGTGGCCGCCATGGTCGCGCGGTCTGTGCGGCACTCCGATCCGGAGAGAGGCGCCGTGGACGTTGGACGGTGGGCGGTGGTCGGGAGAGTTTGCCGCGGCTATTGGAGTGGATCCCCTTCCCCGTCTAGTTGCGGATTTTAGACGTACCATCGCCACCTTTATCATTGATCCAAGGCTTGTGGTTTTTTCAGTATCACTACTTTTTAACTTTTTCTCGTAGTTTCGAAGTACTAAGAGCATCCCATTCGTTGGGCGAATCCAGGCTCAAATTCGGACTTTTTTCGGGACGAAACTCGTTTTCGGCTTGGAAACGCCAAGTTTTTCACTCGCGTTTTTAGGCCGAGTTCTCACGTTTGACGAAATTCAGTTAAATACGGCAAAATTTAGACGAATATAGTCATATTTCATTAATTAGGGCAAGGACGCACATATTACATCGAATTTAACTAGGAAAAGGCCGTGGTCGACGACGAACGCCGCTTCTACAGGCCGAAGCGGGGGTGGTTGCCGGTATGAATATGCTCCATGACGGCGGCAAGAGTTCGCCTTGGAACGCTCCACCAGCGGCGGCGAAAAGCCGCATTATGACACGGCGGCGGTGAGCCCGGCGGTCCCTCATGACGGGCGAGATCCTGGAGGCATCTGTCGGCGAAAAACTGCCTCCAGAAGACCAGGTTGCCAGGATCTTCGGCGAGATCCGGGTCTTGCATGGCGGCAATAGCCGCCTGGATCTCTCCGGCGATGTCCTCGTCGGCGGGCACCGGCGGAATAGGGATCCTGCCGGCGCTGAGTTGCCAGCCGACGGGGAGACAAAAGTCCGACGGCGCCGTATAGCCCGCGTCGTGGAGCAGCCGGGCTTCCCACATCTACAGCGTGCGTCGGTCGTTCGCCGCCGCGATGTCGCTAGGAAATCTCTCGGCCATGGCTTTTCGGCGGAGTTGTGGAGGTAGAAAGGTGCGAGGGTCTGGAGTTCGCCGGAGTTGGGAGCGGTGTGAGAGAGTGTGAAGGGAGACAGCGAGATGTACGTCTTTTATAGGCTGAGATCGACGGCGAGGGCGGAAAAGGAAATGGTGGGAAGGATGACGACGAATCGGCTTCTGTCGCTGACAGGCTGGTCCATTCGGCCAATTCGCTTCGTTCGGCGTACCCGGGATCCTGGGTATGGCCTGGAAGTTGGCCCAAATCTGAACGAAAAGAGATTCCTGAAAACGTGACTGTACCGAGTTTTAACGTCCGGACCTAAATTCGGTGTCTGGATCGTCCTGGGTAGGCGAGTGGAGATGCTCTAACATCAAAGGCTTTAAGCCTGCAAACTGCTCTGATTTGAAGCACATTTTTTAAAGTAATCATATATTTCATTAGAAAATTTTACAAAGATTACAAATAAGATCACAAAAAAAGACAAACATGTCATGTCACGTAATTATGCACAAAGTAACCCGCAGATAAAAAAATATAATTCCACCCGTGGTGTAACTTGTTCCTCGACAGAACGTCGTCCACCATCGTCTCCCACCGTTACCATGGCAGCGCCGGAAAAAAAGATAAACAGTCACCATGACAAGACATAAGAGAGCACCTCCACATACAACGAAGATTTTCGAGCCCATGAACCGGTCGTTCGTCGAGATCTTCCCGTGGTCACCAGATCCTAACGCCATAAACTTCATCTGATGCAGTCGACGAAGAGAAACGTCATTGTCTGCCGTCATTCACGCGCCCAACTGCAAGATAACAAACACAACTACAACGACCAACATGACTACCACCCGCGGGAGTGTCGATCGCCGACCACCATATACGAATCTCGTCGGATCAATAGAATGGCGAGACGACCAAACCACCTACCCCCCGACTGGACCGACTGGGGTGGTGCCGAGATGGAGGAAAAGCATAGGAAAATTATTCTGACGTGGCGTCGTCTCCTCTATAGAAACATCGCCCCAAGGAAGCACTAGCTCAACCCTAACTATACACCGGATCCGAAGCACCAGGGTCCCCACCCCCGCATGTCGCCGGAGCAGACGACGGAGGAGGCAGGGACCGGCGGCTTGGCGGTGTAGTTGGGGGGTAGATGGATCACCTCCAGATCCTTTTTTTCGGAGCGAGATGGGTAGGTGAAGAGTTGGAAATTACTTTTTCTTGATTTCAAGCACATTAAGTGTATGTAAACCACCCTCCCCCTCCCCCATTGCGCACACTCTCGAAAATGCATTGTCGGTTTGGTCTTAGGGGAAAATTTACAAAAATTCCATCGATCTAGATTTATCGTAGAAATTGCATATAACACATCATCTCCAAAAAAATACCCAAACGGTAATCTCATCTTACTACGGAGTAACAATCATTCGATTACCGCATACACGCCATGCAGTATAGCAAGTCATGCAATCATCTCAAAGAGAAAACCGCACTGGCGGTCCTAATTCTTTGGCTGCACCTTCACTTTGGTTCCAGTTCTTTGAAATTGCACGTCTAAGTCCTAAATCTTTCATAAGTGATTCACGCGAGGTCCTAGATAGGTCTGACCAGTGTTGACCGGTGCCACCTTGACAGTAGGGCCCAGGAAGCATCCCATCTGGCCTGCATATTTGCACATAAGACCCTGAATTCGTATTCCTTCTAGAACACGGTCCCTAGAATAGATGCCACACCGTTCCATGAGTCCGTCGCTTGCGCCAGTGTCACGGCCAGGAACTCGTCAGAAAATCCCATGAATCCCTCCATACCGATGCGGACATACAACAAGCGGCGCAGCACGCCACTCGATGCAAACACACGCATGAAAAAGCATAGCTGCTTAAGACATATTAACACCGGACCGGCGCCGTGCGGGCATGACACATGCTGTTACGTGGCGCCTCGTCCGGTGCTTTGGGCATCCTCGGCACTCACCCTCCGGCCGCGCCCCGTGCGTACACCAACCTATGTGTTGATGCAGTTCTCCAACATGTGCGCCACGCCGCCTTACGATGCCGCCGCTGATGCCCAGAACAGATGCTCCTCTCATGGTCAGCTGCGGCTCACCCTAATGCCTGCTCACACGATCTCCCTCGGCAACCATGTCCCTCCAACAACCAAGCGCGCATGATAATCATCTGGGACTGTGAGAATGCAAACATGTACGCGAGAAGGCAAGCCTTCCAACATCCAAGCGCGCTTGTTGGGAGAGTGCACATCATCCTTGGCTGCTAGCTGTGCTCCGGCCCGTGCTGCTGCTTGTGGTCCTTGGCTAGACCATGCGGGATCCTCGGCGCTCGACCTCCGGCCGCGCCCCATGCGTACACCGCCTACGCGCCGGTGCAGTTCTCCAACATATACGCATGGTATGTGCACAGACGGGTGTTCGGCAGGGCTCTGTCATGCTTTGCTACTGCGTGGTCTCAACGCTGCGTGCTAGCTGATGCATGTGTTTTCTTAGCTGATCCATGCGCTTGCTTAGCTGCTGCAAGCATCTGTTCCAGGATCATGTTCGGAAACACATACAGTTTTAAGGGGCTATTGGCAAATATGCATGTCACACTATGTTTCTTGGGCCCCAATATCGACGTGGCATCAGTCAACGCCGGTCAGACCCATTTAGAATCTCGCGTGAATCACTTATAAAAGATTTAGGGCATAGATGTGCAATTTTAAAGAAGTAGGACCAAACTGAAGGTACGAGAAAAGAATTAGAACCGCCAGTCCGGTTTACTCCATCTCAAACAAGCAAAAAAAAACAAGCCATGCAATATAACGCTGGCTCGGAAGTAAGATGGGAGAACATTAGAACATCGCAAAAATGTGAAAAAAAAAAGGTAGTACAGTACAAATGTGCTGTAGAATTTTGGTCCATCGATCCGTAGATTATTACTAAGCCTGGAAAGTGATATGCGCGCACGTTTTCGGTGTGCCAACGGCTGGAGCCTGGAAAGTGGAGGGTGACACGGAGGATGGAGAAGAAGAAATGGTTTGTGGACGAGGTGCTATTAGCATTAACTCCCTTTGGTGCTTCTCAACGTTGGAAGATTATTTGCATGCGTTGAATATCGTTACCACATGATTTGTTAATCCGCGCATTACCTCTGAAACAGGAGCTTATCTGACAAAAGTCAAAACATGGATTTGCAAGTGGTTCGCTCGTCAGTGGTCACTAGTTGCCACACTCCGTGCTTGCCTAACTTAATTACTTGTGCACGCATGCCATGGAGATCACCACTAGATGGTGCCCCTCGATCGGTATGTTCAATTGGCTAAAATGTTGCTAGTGTATAGCCAATGTAATATCATGGCGTTAGAGGAGAGGAGGCTTTATCCTAGTGCAGCCGCCGGCCTCGCGTGCATGTACGCACGCGTGCATCTGGGCCTGTGGAAAATATTGGCATTTGTCGTGTCTGCAAAACATGGAAAAAAAGAAGACATAGATTTATCTAGATTCTCATGTATATACTCTAATGTTTCAATGACAATGAATAAAGCTTATGTTTTTAGAAAGTCAATCTAATTTGTAGACCAAACTATTAACTACTACTCCCTCCGTCTCAAAATAGATATCTCATGTTTTAAAAATTTAGATAAATCTATATATTAAATAGTGTTTAAACTTATCTAAATTTGACATATTTGAGACATTTATTTTGAGACGAAGAGAGTATAACATTATATAGATATCATACGAAAGTGCATTAGGTACACACAAATCTAGACATATCTTCAACATCTAAGTCAAAACGGAGGAAATAGTAATTATTTATCAATTTGGTTAGTCCAGTTAGATTGCAAACCAAGCGAGCTTACATCTTTGTGGAACTAAACTAAGATGCAAGCGGGATCCCATATGCATCCTCTTCTACTTAAATTATCAAAAAAAAATTGAGAGTTTTCATATGGATTAGAAGCTTTTTAGGTTCAATTTTGACCAAAAGTTGACTAGAAAATTTCAAATGAACTAGAATTCCAACCACACCTACCTAACGTCCAAAACAAGATAGCATCAGAATTCTAACAACGGCATTCGAGGAGTTTTGTTTGCTTGTTTTTGGGTGCTGCGCCATGGTCAACATTTCGGTTCCAGAAATAATTCGTACTACTAGTACTACGACAAATCATTGCCATTGATTGTTCAGATGGCGTATGTGCACTGGAAACAAATCATTTCCATGGAAAAAAGTTATAAGGAGAGGGTCAATTCCGAACCTTCATCAAAATATAAAAGAAAAAGAGAGAGAGGGTCAATTGTGCGTGCTCGTTCAAAATGGCACGCACGTCCTCAAGTTGTCCAAAGCGCAAACGTGTGCGTGCGTTCTACTCATCCATTTCGCTCCGTGTACCCCGTCAAAACGAGTAGTACCGACCGGTTCTCGCCGTCGTCAGCGGCTACGAGCGACCGACACGCGGGCCCCAGGACTAGCGCGGCCACCCGCCCACCCCAGCTGTTGCGGTCCTGGCGCCCACACCATAAAAACCAGGGCGGCTTCCCCCGTCTTCTTCCTCCCCATCCCACAATTCCCTCCAGCTGCATCCTGCACGAATTCCATTCAATTCGATTCGGTTCTTCCACGGGGCAAACCGCTTCCGAGTTCTCTCTGAGGTCGTCCTCTCGTTTGGGATCTTATCCTGCTCATTTGATTCGGAAGCTACGGAAGAAGGAAAATGTGTCCGCTGAGGGTCATACTCATCTTCCTCTCCGCCACCGTCGCCGGATTCTTCCTCCTCCGGGGCCTTAACTCCGAACCCGGATTCTTTGAAGACGACGACGAGGGCTCCGAATCTCCCAGGGCCGCCGTTCCCCTCCATTCCAAGGTACCCAACCAACCTGCCTGCCACGCTGCCTATTCTTAGCATATTTTATACTAGTACCTCTCACTTTTCCTGCCTAATCATTCTAGACGATTTTCCAGTACATGTTCTTGCAATTGCAACCAAAGTTAGCTACTGTAGGAATTTGTCATAAGAAGGTTGGAATTTTGCTGAAAGCTGATGCATATATGCAAGAAAAAAGAACAGTTGATTAATTAGCTAATGTGTAATGATGTTGGAGTAGTATTTTTCATATGGCTAGTTGTTACGGCTCATTAGGTAAAGATTATTAGCTCCATCATGCTAATCTGCGATGGGAATCGGTCCCACCGACCCTACGAGGCGAATGAAGACTGAATGTGTATTTTCACCTGAATGCAGGTTGGTTCAGCCGTGAAAACCGGTTTCTGGACGGCGGTGGACATGGCGAGCGGGCGGTACCTCTGGCGGACCCTCGTCGCGTCGCCGCCAGCAAATTCTGAATCTGACAAGGCCCGGTGACGACAAACTTTCTGTTATCTGTTCGACGGTTGAGTAATTGGAGGGGACAGGGAGACACAATTGGCATGATGTTCGATATTGTGGCGATTGTACATATGATGTGTTTAACTAAATGTGAAAATTGTCATGTTCGAGCCTCGTGTTGTTGTATATCATGACTATTTTGTCCGAGACTTGTGTTTCTGAGTTTTGACTATTGGGGGTATTGCTGGAAGCACGGAATTTGGACTAAGTTTGCTTCTTCTTTGCTTGGTTTTGACCGATTGAAGCATATGGATCTTGGAGTAAGTATGATTCTTATTTGTTTGCGGGAGCGGAGCTGAAAAATAGTATGGACAGTAATGATTGCGCAATATCAATTTATCGGCCTCGTCATGGCTTCCAATTGCTCAGAAATTCTCAGCTATATGGACCTTGATGGTGAGCAAAAATAATTGATTAAGAAATTGGTAAACTTTCGCATGATCGATGGTAAAATAACGAGAGTCCGTGCTATTGTTTATAAATCTTTTCACTGGCTAGCACGAACTGAACACGATGTAATAAAACTTATGGCTGACGCCGTAGATAATGTAAAGCCAATATGTGAAGTGGTCAAATTAGGAGATGGAGGTACTATTTATGATGTTCCTAAGATTGTAGCCAGGGGTCAACAAACCTTAGCTATTCGTTAGATCCTTGGAGCTGCTTTCAAACATTGTATAAGCTATAGGACAAGCTTAGAGAAATATTCATTTGCTTCAATTGGCCAAAGAAGGGGAACTCCTTTCACCGGCTATTGAATTGCCTATAGAACAGTGGAGCGAAGCGGAACGGAAAACTTGTGTCGTCGGTTATCCAATTTTCCTCATTTCCGTTTCGATAAAGAAAACTTTTAGGTATCACCCTTTCGGGGGGGTCCTTAGGGACCGATTCACTCTGGGTAGCTTTCAAACGATTAAACACTATGACATCCTAAAGTAAATTATAGTTGCTTTTAATTCACTAGCAAAATGCCCGCACGTTGCAGCGGAAGGAGAAACAATATGATTATATACCTTTTATTTGGCGAACACATGTCCATCGTGGACCATGGGGAGCTGAAAACATGCGCGATACCAAGCTCGTACTCGTCGTTTCTACTTTTCATGCCGCCAACAGCCTCTTGATGACCTTTGGGTCACCATTGGTGTCCCCTTGAACTTTTATTTTTTGATATTGTGTCAAACAATAACTGCAAGCAAATAACAAACATGAAAATCATTAGATCTAACATGTATTAACGCAGGTATGATCTCTGATATAAATATAACGTAGGATTTTGATTGATCATCAATCTAAATAGTTTACACAAGAATATTTAGGTGCAAAATATGGGAAAACCTTGCTGGAATTCTGGAACTATGGATCGATGATAAATCTCAGTCGTAATATCCACACCGGAGATCAACCTCGAAGATCTTGCAGATGCATGATGTCCGGCTGTATCCGCTTGAGTTATTCAAGGACAGCGGCCTTAATTCCTTCAAATCAACACCACATTCTTATAGAATAAGATTATCCAAAAATTAAATCAACACTGCATTATTTCGGAATAAGTGGTTGTAGATAGTAGAAACTTACTTCTGGTGTAGTATGGATGTGCTTTACATATACAATTTTGATTCGCTCATGCAAACTATAGTCAGCATGGACGGATGAACCATCGATCCCTCACGGCAGCGCGCTAGCTTCATATTATCATCGATGACCACGTCCTGTTTAGGAGAACCACCACTGACCAGCTTAATATCGCGAGAATTGCTGCCGTGATATTTGTGTCGTGCTCGTGCCCCGTATTATCATCGATGACCATGTTTGTTTTAGCAGAACCACCACGGACCAGCTTAATATCGTGAGAATTGTTGCCATGATATTTGTGTCTCGTGCTTGTGCCCTCTTCATGGCCGTAATCCATCAATCCTCCTGGAAAAAAATAGCGTTCCAATGGACACTCGAATCCGAGAGAAGCGGCAGTCGCGCGCTGCTCCTTCGTGGTTCCGGCCGGCCAACGAGACTTGGACGACGAATTCCGACTTGATATGGATGACCTCCAACGACGGTGTCTACTGTAAGTGGACACGTCCACGGTGCCCGTGGGCTTGCCGCTTGTGTCTGTTTAATTAAACAGGACTAAAACTTATACCTGCTAGTTTCTGTAATAGTCCCGCGGCGTCCATCAGCGCCCACTTTTAGTCAACCCCATGTCCTGCTCCATCTCCTCTCATGGAAGCAACACTCCCGCCTCCAGATGTGGATGCGCTGGCGGTGGGCAGCGAGCTCGGCATCTTGGAGGGCCGATCCGTCTCGTTGCTGCACTCGGCCGCCGCCGACATCCCTGCCGCAATCGGCGCCGAGGACTCTGCCCCGCCCCTCCTCCTCGTGTCACTGGCCACACCTGTTCGCCGGCGCCGCCATCACAGTGATATGGCCGACAGCCGTGGGGTAATAGCTACTTGCGGAACTGCTAATCGCTTGAAAATCATGAAACCATATCGATTGGTTACTGTGAAGCCTGGACCAATGAATACTACTAGTTGCAATCAGTCAATCGTTAGATTATTCCGTCATGTTCCCAAACAGCCCAGCTGATGCATAGCGCTAGGTGTTAATTTTTCCGATGGAGTCAGATTAGATGTCAAACAGCAGAGATCTGGCGAGACGGATCTTAAGGCTGTGCGACAAAATCCATGTCACATCAGTGCATCACCCTTCAGGCAATTTTTCCGATGGCAGGCAGTTTCCCACAGAACTCGCCGGACACGGGCTACTCCATGGATATTGACGGACGTGGAAGCAGGCAAAAAAGGGAAAGAGCGGGGGAAGCAGAGGGATGGAGCTGCGGCGATGTGGGGGTTCCTCCGGCCACAGCGCTCGCCGCCATCGCCATGGGGGTAGGTCTTGATGCGGCGCGACGGCGATAGTGGACAGGCCGCCAGTATCCGCGAAAAATTGACTCGCGCCCGTGGGTATCCACTTAGCGAATTAAGTGGTTGTGGGCTGGCGGCGCCGTGGGCAACCGTTTCCACTTACAGGCTGAGTGTCTATAGTACCATCAGTGGGCTGAGCGAGGCACAACCAATGCCGCTTAGCCTGCGCAGATGAGCCGCAAGCGGCGCCGAGGCGACGACTCGAGCGTGACCGGGAAACTGCGGCAGGTGGTCACTCCAACGAGACGACAACTCCGGCGAGTGGCAACTCGAGCTGCTCTACTCGGTCATTAGTCCTACTGTTTGTGTCCCTGGCTGCACAGCTCGTCTTGTGTATGCATCGCCCGGCCAGAGGGACGATCCGTCGATTCGGGATTTCTTTTGCCGACCGAAAAAGCTCGACCAAAGAAAATTGCTCTCTTAGACGGTTATTAATACAACACGGGTGGCGGAAGAATCGAGAAGGTTGGTTTCGTGTTCCTTTTCTCGATGGATTGACATGGTCGCGCTATGTCAAAACGATCGTATGTTTGTACAAAATCTAATCGTTCCAGCCAGTTCCGAACTTCCGATACGATGACACCATTGATGACATCAACAATGTAACACATGTTTCGGCCATTTATAATACAATTGCCTCATTGATGACATCACCAAGTGTAACATACGGTTGTTTCTTCGTTCAACAGAAATCGCGTCACCAAAATTACCTTAAGTGTGGGCAAGCGACATCATGGATATGTGATGGATTATGTTTCAAATAAATATACTACCGTACATGCGAGTGATATTTTGAGAAAATAATAACTTGTATTGATTTCAACCACGGTGGGCTGTTTATATGGATTACAACTGACTTGAACTTCAAGACTAATAGAGATAGAGTTACAATCCAAATAGGAAAGAGGAGAGGCGACCGGTGTATTAGCCGACCTATACTCTAATATCCCCCGCAGTCTCAACGTCAGGGGTAACGATGTTGAGACTGGAGCGAATGTCTGTAAATGATGAAGTGGGGAGTCCTTTAGTAAAAATATCAGCAAATTGTGCACTAGTAGGAACATGAAGAACTGGAACATCGCCAAGAGCCACCTTCTCACGAACAAAGTGAATGTCAATCTCAATATGCTTCGTGCGCCGATGCTGAACGGGATTGGAGGCCATGTAGACTGCAGAAATATTATCACAATAAACAATGGTGGCTCGCTCCAGGGGACGATGAAGCACGACGAGTAGCTGACGCAACCATACCGCCTCCCCCACGGCATGGGCAGCCGACCAATACTCAGCCTCAGCAAAAGACCTGGAAACTGTTACCTGCCTTTTAGAACACCAAGAAACAAGATTATCTCCTAAATAAACGCAAAATTCGGATGTGGACCGTCGAGTATCTGGACAACCTGCCCAGTCTGCATCAGAATAAACTGTCAAGCTTGTAGAAGAAGAAGAGTTGAGAATAAGACCGTGATCAAGAGTGCCTTTTAAATATCGAAGAATCCGTTTTACATGAGCAAGGTGAGGAGCACGAGGATTATGCATAAAAAGACAGACTTGTTGAACTGAATAAGAAATGTCAGGACGAGTGAGAGTGGCGTACTGAAGAGCACCAGTGATGCTACGGTAAAATGTGGGATCTGAAACGGGATCACCATCAGCCGACAGTTTGGCACCTCTATCGGCCGGAGTGCGAGAGGGTTGACAATCGGACATACCAGCCCGTGAAAGCAAATCCAAAAGATATTGTCGTTGAGAAAGAAAAAGAGGGAACTTTGTGCGAGAAACATTAATACCAAGAAAGTGATGAAGAGGTCCTAAATCAGTCATGGAAAATTCACGATGAAGTGAAGAAATAATATGTTGAATAAAAGAGTCAGAGCTAGCATTAAGAATAATGTCATCAACATAAAGGAGGAGATATTGTAGGGGTTCGTAGCATGGAAAACAAAAAATTTCTACCACATGCAAACAAACAAGCCAAGATCTATCTACTAGATTGTAGCAACGAGTCGATAGAGGAACTCACCCTCGAAGATTCCAAAGCGGTTAACGAGAGCAGATTCTCGTGGGTGATGTAGTCATACACTTGCCGATCTAAAGATCACGTAGACGATCCTTCCGATGCTGCGTTCCGGCAGCGCTTCCGCAATCGGTCACACGTTCGGTACTCGATAAAGACCTTCATCTCCCTTGTTCCAGCAGGCAGCGGAGGTTGTAGCAATCTCCTCGTGATTCCGGCAGCACGACGGCGTGGTGACGGAAGTAGAGGGGACATCTCGCAGGGCTTCGCCTTAAGTCAGAGCGAGTATGGTGGAGTATAAGAGAGGCCTTGGCGATCTAGGGTTTAGAGGAACCAAGGATAGGTGGCTTGGCCGGCGGCTAGGTTTTGGGGAAACCCTAGTCGGCGACTTGGGAGATCCCTAGGCAGCGGCGGTAGCACTTGTGGTGGAGGCGCCAGGAGCTAGGGTTTAGGTGTGAGGGGTAGAGGGGCGCCCTACCCCTCCTTATATAGGTGGGAGGGGGCGGTTTGGGAGGAGGGAGTCCTCCTCCAACTCCTCCTCATGGCCGGCGGGTGGAGGGAGTGGGACTTCCTCCCCAAGTAGGTTTCCTACTCTCCATCCACCAAGCAAAACTTCGGATTTCACTTTTTCAAATTGGCGTTTGACTTTCAAACTTGGATTTGATTTCTCTCTCCATATTGCCCAGCCAAGTGACCTAGTACATGATGCAACCATTCCATATTTTCATGAAAAATCCATGTACCCTTCCCCTCCGGAGTGCCGTACCTTGCAGACCCTTCTAGAACATTCCTGGTGAAAACACCGGAATCATTTCCGAACTCCGAAACAAGACTTTCCTTATATGAATCTTATTCTCTGGACCATTCCGGATATCCTCGTGATATCCCGGATCCCATCCGAGACTCCGAACAACATTCGGTCTCTTACTCATCATTCCATAACTACATAACAACATTGAATCCTTAAGTGTGTCTCCCTACGGTTCGTGAATTATGCGGACATGATCGAGACACTTCTCCGATCAATAACCAATAGAGGAATCTGGAAATTCATATGGCTCCCACATATTTCTATGATTACTTTGCGATCGAATGAACCACTTACATACGATACCAATTTCCCTTTGTCTCACGATAGTTTACTTATCCGAGGTTTTGATCGTCGGTATCTCTGCATACCTAGTTCAACCTCGTTACTGATAAGTACTATTTTCTCGTTCCCGTGATATGTGATCCCTTGTGAGCCAGTCACATGCTTGAAAGCTAATTGGATGACATTCCACCGAGAGGGCCCAGAGTATATCTATCCGTCATATGGATGGACAAATCCCACTCTTGATCCATGTGCCTCAATCCATACTTTCCGAACACTCAATGCCACCTTTATAGACACCCAGTTACGGTGTGGTGTTTGATGTCATTAAAGCATCCTTCCGGTGATGGTGATTAACATGATCTCATGGTCGAAGGAATTAGGTTACTATGTATCAGAAAGCTTATAGCAAACAAACTATTAAAATGACTTGATCTTTATGCTACGCTTATCTATAGGAGTATGTCCATCATACCATTCTCCTAATGATATGATCTTGTTGTTAACAACATCTCAATGTTCATGATCAGGAAGCCACGATCATCTATTAACCAACAAGCTAGTATTATAAAGAGGCTTTACTAGGGACTCTATTTTAGTCTACAAATCACACAAGTATTAATGTTTCCGTTAATACTATTATAGCATGAATGTAAAAATTTATCATAAACACAAAGATATAATAATAACCACTTTTATTATTGCCTCTAGGGCATATCTCCAACAGTCTCCCACTTGCACTAGAGTCAACTAATCTAGATTACATGGTAATATACCGAACACCCATGGAAGTTTGGTGTTGGTCATGTTTTGCCCTCGGGAGAGGTTTAGTCAATGGATCCGCCACATTCAGATATGTGTGTACTTTGAAAATGTTTATGTCACCGTCTTGGACATGTTATCGAATAGCGTGAAAATATAGCTTGATGTGCTTCAACTTCTTGTGTGACCTTGGTTCTTGTGCATTGGCTATGGCTCCCATGTTATCGCAGTAGATAGACATTGGGTCTAGCGCACTTGGAACCACACCAAGCTCTGTAATGAACTCCTTCATCCATATCGCTTCTTGTGAAGCCTCCGAAAGTAGCTATGTATTCTGATTCAGTTGAAGATCTCGCCACAACGCTTTGCTTTGCACTCCTCCAGCTAACTGTTGTACCATTCAAAGTAAATACGAATCCATATTGAGATTTAGAATCATCCGGATCGGTGTTCCAACTAGCATCGGTGTAACCATTAACAACGAGTTGTTCATCACCTCCATAAGAAAGAACCATATCTTTAGTTATTCTCAAGTACTTAAGGATGTTTTTGACCGCTGTCCAATGATCCACTCCTGGATCACTTTGATATCTGCTAGTCAAACTAACAACATATGCAATGTCAGGTCTAGTACATAGCATGGCATACATTAGAGATCCTATGACTGAGGCATAGGGAGTCTTACTCATCCTTTCTCTATCTTCTGCCGTTGCATGACTTTGAGTTTTACTCAAGGTCGTATTGGGCAACATGGGCAAGAATCCTTTCTTGCTATCTTCCATTCCAAACCTCTTTAGAACCTTGTCCAAATATGTACTTTGTGACAATGATATTAGGCGTCTCGATCTATCTCTATAAATCTTTATGCCTAATATGTAAGCTGCTTCGCCAAGATCTTTCATTGAAAAACTATTATTCAAATAATCCTTGACACTATTAAGAAGGTCTATATCATTCCCAATCAACAATATGTCATCTACATATAGTATTAAGAATGCTACAGAGCTCCCACTCACTTTCTTGTAAATACAAGTTTCTCCATAAGTTTGTATAAAACCAAAACTTTTGATTACCTTATCAAAACGTTGATTCCAACTTCGGGATGCTTGCTTCAATCCATATATGGACCGTTGAAGTTTGCATACATTGTTAGCATCTTTAGGATCGACAAAACCTTTGGGTTGCATCATATACAACTCTTCATCAATGTCTCCATTGAGGAATGCTGTTTTGACATCCATCTGCCATATCTCATAATCATAATATGCAGCGATTGCTAACATAATCCTCACAGATTTTAGCTTCGCTACTGGTGAGAAAGTCTCATCGTAGTCAACTCCTTGAATTTGTCGAAACCCTTTTGCGACAAGTCAAGCTTTATAGACAGTAACATTACCATCAGCATCTGTTTTCTTCTTGAAAATCCATTTGTTCTCGATAGCCTTCCGGCCATCTGGTAAGTCCACCAAAGTCCATACTTGGTTTTCGTACATGGATCCAATCTTGGATTTCATGGCTTCTTGCCATTTATTGGAATCTAGGCTCATCATCGCTTCCTCATATGTCGCAGGGTCATCGGTGTTGTCCACCAACATGACACGCATAACGGGATCATACCAATCAGGAGTGGTACGAGTTCTCATTGACCTGCGAGGATCCGTAGTAACTTCAACCGAAGTTTCATGATCAACATCATTACCTTCCTCTCTTATTGGTGCAGGCGCCATAGGAACTGCTTCCGGTGCTGCGCTACTCGCAAGTTCGAGAGAAGGTTCAACAACCTCGTCGAGTTCTACTTTCCTTCCAGTCACTTCTTTCGAGAGAAACTCCTTCTCTAGAAAGGATCCATTCTTGGCAACGAAGATTTTGCCCTCGGATCTATGATAGAAGGTATACCCAATAGTTTCCTTCGGGTATCCTATGAAGACGCATTTTTACGCTTTGGGTTCAAGCTTGTCCGGCTGTAACTTCTTTACATAGGCTTCGCAACCCCAAACTTTAAGGAACGACAATTTAGGTTTCTTCCCAAACCATACTTTATACGGTGTCGTTTCAACGGATTTAGATGGTGCCCTATTTAAAGTGAATGCGGCTGTTTCTAATGCATAACCCCAAAACGATAGCGGTAAATCTGTAAGTGACATCATAGAACGAACCATATCTAAGAGAGTTCGATTATGACGTTCGGACACACCATTATGCTGTGGTGTTCCCGGCGGTGTCAATTGTGAAAGTATTCCGCATTTCTTCAAATGCTCGCCAAACTCGTAACTTAGATATTCACCTCCACGATCAAATCGTAGAAATTTATTCTTCTTGTTACGTTGATTCTCTACCTCACTTTGAAATTCCTTAAACTTCTCGAAAGTTTTGGACTTATGTTTCATGAAATAGATATACCCATATCTACTCAAGTCATCCGTGAAGGTAAGAACATAACGATAACCACCGCGCGATGCTACACTCATTGTGCCACACACATCAGTATGTATGATTTCCAATAAGTTCGTAGCTCGCTTCATCATACCAGGAAATGAGTCTTAGTCATTTTACCCATCAGACATGCTTCGCATCTTTCAAGTGATTCGAAATCAAGTGATTCAAGAAGTCCATCGGAATGGAGTTTCTTCATACGCTTCACTCCAATGTGACCAAGACGACAGTGCCACATATAGGTCGAGTTATCGCTCAATTTCAAACGTTTAGCTTCAATGTTATTAATGTGTGTATTACTACAACCGAGATTCAATAAGAATAGACCATCTATCAAAGGTGCATGTGCATAAAACATATTACTCATATAAATCGAACAACCATTATTCTCGGACTTAAACAAGTAACTGTCTCGCAATAAACATGATCTAGATATAATGTTCATGCTCAACGCAGACACCAAATAACAATTATTTAAGTATAAAACTAATCCCGATGGTAGATGAAGAGGTAGCGTGCCGACCGCGATCATATCAACCTTTGATCCATTTCCAACGCGCATCGTCACCTCGTTCTTCGCTAGCTTCCGTTTATTCTGCAAAGACTGCTTTGAGTTACAAATATGAGCAACCGAACCAGTATCAAATACCCAGGCACTACTACGAGTACTAGTGAGATACACATCAATAACATGTATATCAGATATACATTTCTTCTTGATGTTGCCGTTCTTCAAATCCGCCAAGTACTTTGGGCAATTCCGCTTCTAGTGTTCTTCTCCCTTGCAGTAAAAGCACTCAGTATCAGGCTTAGGCCCAGCCTTGGTCTTCTTCGCCGGCGCGGCAACTTTCTTACCGCCCTTCTTGAAGTTTCCCTTTTTCTTAGACTGGCCTTGCTTCTTGAATTTGGTGGTCTTATTGACCAACAACACTCGGTGGTCTTTATTGATCTCCACTTCTGCAGATTTCAACATGGATAAGAGTTCTGGCAACGTCTTGTCCATGTTTTGCATATTGTAGTTCATCACAAAGTTCTTGTAACTTGGTGGTAGTGATTGGAGGACACGGTGAATCCCCAAAGAATTAGGAATCACTATACCCAAACTTTGGAGTTTGTTTGTGTGCCCAGACATCTTAAGCACATGCTCACTGACGGAGCTGCCCTCTTCCATCTTGCAGTTAAAGAATTTTTTCAGAAGCCTCATAACTCTCAACTGTCGCGTGAGCCTCAAATATCATTTTGAGTTCACGGAAAATATCATGTGGGTCATGGTTCTCAAACCTTTTCCGAAGCTCTGATTCCAAACCATACAAGATAGCACACTGAACTGTGGAGTGTTGATTCTTCCGAGTGAGGTAAACATTCTTTACTTCATCGGTAGCAGTAGCTGCAGGCGGGTCACCCATCGGTGCATCCAGCACATAGGTCAAATTACCAGCATTGAGGACAATCCTCAAATTGTGGAACTAATCCGCGAAGTTTCTTCCATTGTTTTTCAACTTTTCTTTCTCTAGGAACACATTAAAATTGATGGTAGGGGCCGCCATTGATCTACAACATATTTGCAATAGTTTAGACTAAGTTTATGACAAATTGAGTTCTAATTAATAGTTAAATTAATCTAGGTGAACTCCCACTCAAAACAATATCCCTCAAATTGTTTTAGTAATCACACGAACCAAATCCACCACATCAAAACCGATCATCACGAGAGTTGATCTAGCTTCAATGGCGAACAATCAACATGTTCATCATATCTACTATATGACTCATGCTTTACCTTTCAGTGATCCATGTTCCGAGACCATGTCTGTACATGCTAGGCTCGTCAAGATCAAACCTTATCTTCCGCATGAGCAAATCTGGTTTGCTCACATTGTATACACTCGCAGAATCTAACACACCCGATCATCACGTGGTGCTTCGAAACAACGAGCTTTAGCAACGGTGCTTACTAAATATGAACACTTTAAAACTTGAAATTTGTGTGCTTGAGGGATCATATTATAATGCTACCATCGTTAACTAAGCAATACAAGATGCATAAAGGATTAACATCGCATGCAATTCATAATATGTGATATGATATTGCATTTCTTCTTGTGCTTCCGATCTCCATCTTCAAGCACAAACATGATCTCCATCATCACCGGTATGGCGTCAAGGTCAATGGTGCCGTTTTATGGTTGTCGTCCACCAGCTTCAACTATTACAACTACTTTGAATAGACATGCAGGTCTTAACGGAATTTAAGGACAACCATATGGCTCCTGCCGGTTGCCGACTTACAATAAGGACCACTGCATACATCATATATAATCACAATCATGGCCATATCACATCACAGCACACCCCTGCAAAACAAAGTTAGACGCCTCTAATTTTCTTTGCATATTTTACGTGGTTTGGGGCTTTCAATAAGTGTCGTTCTAAATTACGAACAAGAACCACAATGTTGATGCTTGAACTATCAAGTGCCCGTTGTATATTGAATCTATACTATGATGGGAGAGACAGACACCCGCAAAGCCACTTATGCAATACAAGTTGCATGTTGAGCGTGGAGCAAGTCTCATGAACGATGTCATGTAAGGTTAGCCCGGGCCGCTTCATCCCATCATACCGCAAGATGCAAAGTACACAAAAAGCAATTGACAATAAAAGCACCACCGCCAACAATGACCATTGTGTTCTACTCGTGTAACAGATCTACATATAGACACGGCTCTGATACCACTGTAGGGGTTCGTAGCATGGAAAACAAAAAAATTCTACCGCATGCAAACAAACAAGACAAGATCTATCTACTAGATTGTAGCAACGAGTCGATAGAGGAACTTACCCTCAAAGATTCCAAAGCGGTTAACGAGAGCAGATTCTCGTGGGTGATGTAGTCATACACTTGCCGATCTCAAGATCGCGTAGACGATCCTTCCAAGCTGCGTTAAACGGGCTTCCATGATCGGTCACACGTTAAATTTACTCGATGAAGACCTTCCTCTCCCTTGTTCCAGAAGGCATCGGAGGTTGTAGCTCTCTCCTCACGATTCTGGCAGCACGACGGCGTGGTGTCAGAAGTAGAGGGGAGATCTCGCAGGGCTTCGCCTTAAGCCGGAGCGAGTATGGTGGAGTATGAGAGAGGCCTTGGCGATCTAGGGTTTATAGGCACCAAGGAGAGGTGGCTTGGACGACGGCTAGGGTTTGGGGAAACCCTAGTCGGCGACTTGGGAGATCCCTAGGCAGTAGCGGCAGCACTTGTGGTGGGGGCGCCAGGAGCTAAGGTTTAGGTGTGAGGGGTAGAGGGGCGCCCTACCCCTCCTTATATAGGTGGGAGGGGGCGGTTTGGGAGGAGGGAGTCCTCCTCCAACTCCTCCTCATGGCCGGCGGGTGGAGGGAGTGGGACTTCCCCCCAAGTAGGTTTCCTACTCTCCCTCCACCAAGCAAAACTTCGGATTTGAGTTTTTCAAATTGGCGTTTGACTTTCAAACTTGGATTTGATTTCTCTCTCCATATTGCCCAGCCAAGTGACCTAGTACATGATGCAACCATTCCATATTGTCATGACACATCCATGTACCCTTCCCCTACGGAGTGCCGGACCTTCCAGACCCTTCTAGAACATTCCTGGTGAAAACACCGGAATCATTTCCGAACTCCGAAACAAGACTTTCCTTATATGAATCTTATTATCTGGACCATTACGGATCTCCTCGTGATATCCCGGATCCCATCCGAGACTCCGAACAACATTCGATCTCTTACTCATCATTCCATAACTACGCAACAACATCGAATCCTTAAGTGTGTCTCCCTATGGTTCGTGAATTATGCGGACATGATCGAGACACTTCTCCGATCAATAACCAATAGAGGAATCTAGAAATTCATATGGCTCCCACATATTTCTACGATTACTTTGCGATCGAATGAACCACTTACATACGATACCAATTTCCCTTTGTCTCACAATAGTTTACTTATCCGAGGTTTTGATCGTCGGTATCTCTGCATACCTAGTTCAACCTCGTTACTAATAAGTACTCTTTTCTTGTTCCTATGATATGTGATTCCTTGTGAGCCAGTCACATGCTTGCAAGCTAATTGGATGACATTCCACCGAGAGGGCCCAGAGTATATCTATCCGTCATATGGATGGACAAATCCCACTCTTGATCCATGTGCCTCAACCCATACTTTCCGAACACTCAATGCCACCTTTATAGCCACCCAGTTACGGTGTGGTGTTTGATGTCATCAAAGAATCCTTCTGATGATGGTGATTAACATGATCTCATGGTCGAAGGAATTAGGTTAGTATGTATCAGAAAGCTTATAGCAAACGAACTATTAAAATGACTTGATCTTTATGCTACGCTTATCTATAGGAGTATGTCCATCATACCATTCTCCTAATGATATGATCTTGTTGTTAACAACATCTCAATGTTCATGATCGGGAAACCACGATCATCTATTAACCAACAAGCTAGTATTATAAAGAGGCTTTACTAGGGACTCTATTTTAGTTTACAAATCACACAAGTATTAATGTTTCCGGTTAATACTATTATAGCATGAATGTAATCATTTATCATAAACACAAAGATGTAATAATAACCACTTTTATTATTGCCTCTAGCGCATATCTCCAACAGATATGCAGTATGTTCGGAGGAATGAAAAATGAATAGGGAAGAATCAGATTTAGAAGGGATAAAGCCAATTTTTTAAATGAAAGTAGCAAAACATTGAAACTAGGCACGAGGAGCCTGTTTGAGACCATAAAGAGATTTTTTGAGTAAACAAACAAGATTGGGAGAAGAGGGATGCTCAAAACCAGAGGGTTGCTGACAGTAGACAATTTCATTAAGAGTACCATGGAGAAAAGCATTTTTAACATCAAGTTGATGAATCGACCATGAAGAAGAAACGACAAGACTAAGTACGACGCGAATAGTGCTTGGTTTGACAACGGGAGAAAAGGTCTCATCAAAATCAATGCCATATTATTGTGAAAAACCGCGACAAACCCAGCGAGCTTTGTAACGAGCAAGAGAGCAATCAGAGTTAAATTTGTGTCGAAAGACCCATTTACCAGAAAAAACGTTAACACCGGAAGGTTTTGGAACGAGAACCCATGTATTGTTTTGCTGAAGAGCAACAAATTCATCACGCATAGCTGAAAACCAAAAAGGATCAAGAAGAGCACGTTTGTAGGATGTGGGTATAGGGGAAATTATGGTTGTGGCTGTGAGATTGAGATGTTTAGAAGGGAGAAGAAAACCACGTTTTCCACGAGTGCACATGACGTGATCATTTGTAGGTGGTTGAATAGGAACGGCATTAGGTGGTAAGGTGGGTGTGGAGGAAGACTCGACAGTAGGTGTGGGTGGATCAGGTGATGGGGTAGATGGTTCGGTGGTAGGAGTAGGGGTAGTGGTGCTACGAGGGGTGGTCACGACAGTGGTGGGGGTGATGACAGGTTCCTGCCGTGGCAAAGAATTGGGTGAAAGTTCTGCCGTGGCAGGATGCGGCGACAGAAGCAAAAGGTCTGCAGGCTGCCTTGAGAGAAACAGGAAAAATATGCCGCTGGCGAACGGCTTGTTGAACGAAGGGTGTTTTGTTAGTGGTAGGGACTGGTGGTTCGGTTTGGGTAGTGAGTTTGGTGGCAGCATAAGGAAAAGTATTTTCATCAAAGGTAATATGTCGAGAAACAATAACATGACCAGAAGAAGGATCAAAACAACAATATCCTTTGTGATCATCAGAAAGGCCAAGATGAATGCAAGGTAGGGAACGTGGTTCGAGTTTATTGGATGCTGTAGAGGCAATGTTTGGAAAACAAAGACAACCAAAAACACGCAAGAAAGAGGACACGTTTTGGTGGGGCGAACATTGATGAGGAAAGTGGCAGTGCGAAGAGCTTCAACCTAGAAACGAGAAGGAAGAGAGGCTTGCAAGAGTAAAGTGCGTAGAATGTCATTTATAGAACGAAGAGAATGTTCGGCTTTACCGTTTTGGGGAGAAGTATAAGGACAGGAGAAACGAAGAAGAATTCCTTGAGAAAGAAAGAAACTACAGTTTGTAGTGTTGTCAAATTCTCGTCCATTATCACACTGAATAAATCGAATAGGCAAGCCAAAGTGAGTAAGAACATACTGCCAAAAATTTATGAAAATTGTATGCACATCAGATTTTGCACAAAGAGGAAAAGTCCAAATATAGTGAGAGTAGTCATCCAGGATCACA
Source organism: Avena longiglumis (assembly GCA_030063025.1). Lineage (NCBI taxonomy): Eukaryota > Viridiplantae > Streptophyta > Magnoliopsida > Poales > Poaceae > Avena > Avena longiglumis. The sequence continues at coordinate 153,285,478 of CP125975.1, read as the reverse complement.
AGATAATATTTATAACTAGAAATACTAGGAACTGGAGATGTCCATAAATCACAATGAAGAAGCTCAAATGGAAAGGTACTAATAGTAGTTGAGTTGCCAAAAGGTAATCTAACATGTTTGCCGCATTGACAGGCATTACAAAGAGAGGGATTGTGAGAGGAACTAGAGCTAGGTATACAAAAATCTTGAAGCAAAGATGACAGAGTAGTTTTATTTGGGTGACCTAGACGACGATGCCATAAATCAATGGATGCAAGCATGGCGCGGGGGGTGGATATGGGTGCGCCATGAAGTGGATAAAGATCGCCCGTGCTATTGTACCGAGCGAGAACCTTCCCCATTTTCAGATCCTTCATAGTCAAACCAAAAGGGTCAAAAGCCAGAATAACTTTGTTGTCAATACAGAATTGTCGAACAGAAATAAGATTTTTAATTAGGGAAGGAACAACAAGAATATTACGTAAAATAAAAATAGCATAAGATGAAGAGATGTGAGAGTTTCCGGCGCAAGAGACAGGAACTGTGGAGCCATCGCCAATAGTGATTGTGGAAAAGGGAGAGGGGAAACAAGCTGACAACAAATTCATATTTGAAGACATATGCGAGGATACACCGGAATCGAAAATCCAATCCGTACCTTCGTTATTTAGTGTAAAGTTGTTCATGGCGTTAATGAAAGCGGCTTGGTCCTAGTTCGGCTTCAGGGGAGGAGCAGAGGGGCCGGGAGCTTGCATGTTGACGTAGGGGAGGGGTGGTAACTGGTTGTATGTTTACGGAGCTTACATGGTGTCGTAGGAGCCCGGGATGTGATAGTAGGGCACGCCGGATGGTGGTGTAGCAGTCACGGTGTAGATGTGAGCCGACGGCCGAGGGACGAGGAGGCCGGGAGAGCCCGTGGTTGGACGAAGACCGGGACTCCATGCGCCGGTCTATGCAGGAGGGGCGCCATATAGAGACGGGGCCGACCATGACATCGACCAAGCCTGCACAAGACCAGTCCAAGGGTCGTGAGGAGGCCCGAACGATGGCGCAAACGACGAAGAGGCAGCCGATGACGAAGCAGGTGCAGGGCCGGAGGAGCGCGCCATGGGAGGCCTATAGGTCGGGTTCTTTCCCCTGTAATTAGGGCTCGGGCGCCATCCAGGAGGCGGGGTCGGGGCCGGAGCTGGCGCGGCAGGAGGCGGGTGCACGGGCGGCTGCCGTGGCAGTCCAGAGGGTGGATTTCCTGCCGCGGCAGGAGCGGTGGCGTGGAAGACGTGTGGCGCTCGTTGTGCCTTGCGAGCTTGATTCTTTTCTTCTTGCTAGAGAAGGGAACGCACCTCCTTGAAGGTGGGGTGGGGCTTCAGCATGGGGATGAAGGGCTGTTGTTTCTCGAACTGATCTCCGAGGCCGACGAGGAGAGCGTTGATGAGGGTACGGTCGTCGACGTGATCACCAAGCACACGGAGCTCGTCGCCGATGGCCTTGATCCGCTGACAGAAGACGGTGACCGGGGCATCTCCCTGAGTGGTCGTGCGAAGCTCCGTGTGGAGCGCGTTGATGCACGCGTCGGAGTTGTCCTGAAACAGCTGCTGGAGAGAGGCCCATAGATCGGCGGCGGTGGCGTCATCGGAGGAGACCAGGTTGAAGAGCTCCATGGAGATGCGGGTGTAGATCCACTGGATGATGGTGAGGTCATCTTTGATCCAGCGGGGATCGGCAGGCTGCGGAGGGTAGGATGGATCTATATGATGATGGAGGCCGCAGCGGCCGAGGTGGATGGTGAAGAGGTGGCGCCAGTGGTAGCAGTTATGGGCGCCGAGGTCGAGCGAGATCGGTATGAAGGGGGAGACATCGGTGATGGTGTCGGATAGAGAGATCATCGGAACTTGGGGAGGTGGTGGTTGGGTAGATGTAGGTGTGGAGGAGGAAAAGGAGGAGGTAGGAGCGCCGGCAGCACGGAACTCGGCCATGGAGAAGAGGGGCCGAGTTGGGGGCGGCGGCGGCCTTGGCGACGCCATCCTAGGTGGGGAAAATCTAGGCGTCTGATACCATGATATTTTGACAGAATAATAACTTGTATTGATTTCAACCACGGTGGGATGTTTATATAGATTACAACTGACTTGGGCTCTAAGATTAATAGAGATAGAGTTACAATCCAAATAGGGATAGGAGAGGCGGCCGGTGCCCTAGCCGACCTATACTCTAATGCGTGTTTATGATACTGTAGGAGTATACGTAATCGTTTAAGACAGATCCGAGCAGATCAATTGTATCTTGAGGAATTCGGACGTGACGTTGCGGTAGAAACAAAAAAAAACAATTGAACAATTACGTGACTATGTGTGACATGGTGGGTAATACATCTAAACTATTAGGGGCAAAGTTGTCCAAATAAGTGTTGGACCGAAAGAAACACTTGCTTGCTCTTGAGGTGTATTTAGGAGATGTTATTTTTCAATGTTGAGACTTCAGACTTTGGAGCATAAGTTCCTTCATAATATTAGCATGTAACTCGAGAAGCAAAATATGAAGGGCATCATGCCCACATTATGAAGCACCAATATTTGGGATTGTACCTCTTGAAAAGTTGTTTGGGTGGTTAATTACCATTGTGAAAATTGAGCTTTTGGATATATTGGATCTATCCTCAGTGATAGGGACATTGTTCACTTGCAAGTGGAGTTAAAAATATTTTCTAGACTGGACTTAATCAACACGTGAAGTATGTTCCGCACGTCTTCATATGTTCTTTAATTTACCATTTTCTGAAGTGTTTTTGGTTGATGGAAGTCTGCTTATTGAGATAGTCTGGTCATCCAAAAGATGCATATGACAGCATTCCAACTAGTGTTAATACGATGATTTCTTCTAAAATGTTAATCTAGATAAATTTTGAGGTCCCAACTACCATTCCAACGTACTCAACCAACCTGCCAGCCATCTTTCCTATTCTTTGCTTGTAATATACCTCTCACTTCTCTTGCCTAATCGTTCTAGAGGATTTCTAGTCCATGTTCGTGCAAGTGAAGTTAGCTAGGAATTTACACTAAATTGAACTTTTGCTCAAAGTTGAACTTTCTGTTATCTGTTTTTGACATTTGAGTAACTGACGGAGATAGGGGACACAATTCGCATGATGCGTAATATGGCACCGAATGTAAATATGGATTTTATATGTTGAACTAAATGTGCAAATTTCATGTTTGAGCCTTTTATTGTATATTTATGACCTGGTTTGAGCCTTGTGCTTCTTCTTTGTTTTGTTTTGACTGACTGACTGACGCATATTAATAAATACCAGGAATGAGGATTCAGTAATTTCTTATAGTAAAATGTTTGCTCTTCTTCTTCACTGTGAGAAAGTTCCTGGTTTGCTCTTGAATTGTCATGAGGGGGTGTTATTTTCAATGTTGAAACTTCAGAGCAACAATTTATTGTTAAACTAATTTGATTATTTCAACACCGAAGCACCAAATTTGTGATTTTACCCCTTGAAAAGTTGCTTGGCTGGTTAATGACCATTGTGAAGATTGATCTCTTGGATAGAAAAACGAGCTCCTGGATATATTGGATCTGTCGGCAGTGATAAGGACATTATCTTTTACATGCAATTGGATTTAAAAGTAGTTTCACTGGTAGAAAACGTGCCATGCGTCCCGGTTGGTAAGGGGCTTTAGTCCCGGTTACCCAACCGGGACGGGGCAATCGGGACTAAAGCCCAAACCTTTAGTCCCGGTTGCCCCACCAACCGGGACAAAAGGCCACACACGTGGCATCTGCTCCGCTTGAGGGGCTTTAGTCGGTTAATACCTAACCGGGACTAATAACCTGCTGCCGCGGCAGAGATTTGACCCATTTCTCTGCCGCGGCAGAGAATTCATTTTGGCACATTTTGTTGCCGCGGCAGCATTTTCGCCACTTTTTGTGCCGGGCAGAGAATTCATTTAGGTTGTTTTATTGTTTATTTAGTGTTTTGCACTTATCAATGAAGGAACCTTATATTACACAAGATCATCATGACAACATTTTACATTCAATACACGGATCGAGTTCATGCACTACATACAAAAGTTGCTATTCGATGCTACCGGCCAATTTCTTGAAAGTTGCTATTTTTACAATTCCTATTGTCTATACACAGCCGAGTAGTATTCCCCTTGTTTGTTTAGGACTTCGCATCCAAGAATCCCGCCAATTCCTCTGTATTGCTCGTATGCGATCCTTTGGTAAGACCGTCCGTAGACGCTCGATCTGATTTAAAAAGGAGTCAGCCTATATGAATATGAAACTAAACACAATTTTATTGTAATTAAAAACTATAGAAATTGTTTACATACGTGGAGTTGCTCTAAATTTCTGCCCTTCTCATCGCGCGTCTGCGGATGAACTCGCATACATAGTATCCACATAGATTGTTACCTGGTCCCTCGTCGGGCACTTTACGACAACGAGTTCAATCAAAATAATAATCAAGCATGGTAATAACTATATCAAAACTAGAATCAAAGAGATGCGGATATAGCTAGTGGTGCTTACATCTAGTGGTTGAAATGTAAGCTCCTCTTTCCAAACACCCTAGCCTTCTTGGTGAACCTGTTTCCAAGCGCGTAGAAATCGAATAAAATAAGTTATTAAGTACTTGATATCATAAAATTCACGAACGTTGCCGATATAGTGTCGTAATGATTAGAATTAATTACCGGAGAAGTATCGCATGTCCTTCCACGCCTCAAGGGTTTATGTTTTGAGTCCATGACTAGTACACGCCTTTGTCAAGTTGAATGATTAACAGAATATAGTGGTACCTGCGAATGCAGAACTAATCAATTATATACTTAACATCGAGTAAGCGAAATAGAAAGTGTATACAAGACAATAACACTCACTGGAATTTGTAAGGAAATAGTATTTTACTTTTGGTTTCTTGAAACCTTAACGCGTGTACTATATTATCCTCCGTATCCTGGGGGCTTATTTTGAGATTAGCTTCATGAACTCAATATGGGTCAATGAAGCCAATGTCATAGATTTGTCCTCTGCTGCATTCGAGAATCTTCATTCTGCATATAAAGTATGATTATATACATACAATAAACAAAATAATATAGATGGAGACTAAATTAATTACAGAATTAGTACTTACACACAATAGGCACTCATGATCGATTTGTCCAAGGCGTCTTGATTGAATAATTGAAATAGTTCATCAAATTCAATGGATATCATGTCATCCTTATCTTTCCCATGATGCTTTTTTGTAACCCTCAAAGACTATCCAGCTTAGCCTCGGCCCTTGTGGCATGCATGTACCGATTATGCAATCTTCGCATTTTTGTTGGAAGATTGTTTACCTCCTCGAGTTTGACGAGAGGTTTTCCGTCGGTATTGGTATGCTACTTCACTCACGGGAAGAACTCTAACTGGGATAAGTCGGGCAATACTCATACCTTGAGCAGCGGCTTCTCCAGACAGTAACTACCTCTGGATCATACTGCTCTTCGGCCCCATATTTGCTCGACCCCACATTGGTTTGAGAAATCACCTTGAGATCTCTTCGAGGCTTTTTGTGCTGCATGTGACTTGAGAATAGAACGCTCATAGTCTAATGACAGCTTTGGCTCGGGTTGATGAAGAGTCTTTAGCATTTTCAACACTTTGGCTTTTTCTTCTTTGGTGTTGGGGAACTCTGGCTCTTTCGGCCTCGGCTTAGCTAAAAACGTCGTTCCGCATCAACGATCGCCGCGATCTCCTCTTGATCTACCATAAGCTCTCTTGGGAGGAACCGTTGGTACTTTTGGAAGAGGCTCTTGTTTACGTTTGGCGATAAATCGCCACGATGGCGATGCGCTTCGCTTTTATCCCGAGGCGCCGGCGATGGCTCCTTGGCGATGGCTGCACCGAGATTGGTGAGGCGACGGAGCGGGTGAGGCGACGGGTGTGAGGCGACGGGTGAGGCGACGAAGACGGCTGCCAGCGGCGACCTCCGGCGGAGACGGGTGAGGCGGCGAAGATGGCCTTGGCGTGTGATTTCAAGCGATACAATCCTTGACCATAGAATGGTGACGTTTTTGCGTCACCCAAAGACATCACATCCCCTTCAAAGTAGGGTAGTGAAGATCCAAAACCTCAAAGGTGGGCATGATTTCATCCACGCCGACAACAGCGTAGCCCTCTCGAACCCGGGACGTGGTAAGTTGGTGTGGGTCCAATTGGTAAGGCATAGCCGCCACCTTCATTGATATGTTCACAACTTTGACATGTAGCTCGCAGTGTCATCTCGTGATATCATCTTTGGGTAGCCAACAGAGCCATCGTCGGTGCATCATCGGCATCGCCATTGTCATCACCGGGACCTCGGTGGAAGCCACACTTTTTCGATTATTCGATAGGCGGTAGCATCGAATGCGGTGTCTTCGAGATGGGCGGTAGTACTTCTCTTTAAGTGAGTTAATTTCATCTTGTTGTTGCTTTAATCGTTCTTCAATTAAACGCATTCTCTTTTCGACTTCTCGCTTCAACTACATCCTTACTCCTCCGACGGCTTCTATCAGATATTTCTTCCTCTCTTGAAACCCAGTCCTCCATGATTGGGAGCCTATTGTGCCTCGTGTTCGTCCATCATGTTCCTTATTTCCAAGGCGAGTGTGAGCTCATCATTCTCTCTCGGAATGAAGTCCCCATCTTTAACCTTCTTGCTTTTCTCATCCTCTCGATTGGCAAGGGTCTTCTTTATGTCGTATGTTATATATACACCTCCCTTCGAGTCCAACGTGCCCCATGCCCGTAAAACCAATTCCTTGCACGTTCTACCCAATCGCCTGCCTCTGGGTGATATTTTTATCACGCAGTTCTGCTCAAGTTTCTCCCACTTAGGAATGCCAACCTTGTAGCCACCTTGCCCCATAGTATGGTGATACTTCTTCTTAGCACATTCACTTATTCGCTTCAAACATTTTCTTAGCTTTTTCTGATTTCTTGTATTCCACAAACTCATCCCGAATGGTTTTATCTTCTCAAACTGAATATTCTTGAAATCGAGTCTTCTTTTCACGACATAGTCAAGGTGCAATCTTTTCTTCCAGTTGGTGAAACACTGGGCCATCTTCTTCAAAGCCCACTCCCTGACCTTAGCCTCCATGGCTCTCCCATGTTGTAAGGCGTCCTCAACTGGATCCTCCGCATTTGGATCCAGCTCTATCTTCGGTAGTTTGAAATTAACCATGAGCCTCTTCACAGTAAATCTTTGGCGTGGTTAGGGACAAATAAACATGTTCCCTCTTCATCCGCTTTAGCAGGCCTATTCCAATTTCTAATGGTGATCGGGATTAAGTCCCTAACGATTACTCCGCATTGTGCCACAAATTTGGTTGCGACAACTTCGGGAGCTGTCGGTCTGCCGTCTTCAGCGACATCTTCGGTCAAGCCACAAACCGCGAAAGACATGAACTAGAGTTACATAATATGAGCATGAACTTCTTGGCATATGTCATTCCTTATGACCGCTTCAGACGTAACCATGGAGCATCTTCTTTACTTAACGGAATGCTTGGGGGGTTTTTTTGTGAAGGTGAATTTCATCAAACTTATTATAATCTTGACATGTCCATCTTGTCCTCGATTCCCACGATGTTTCTTTTCCCGAAAGAACTATGTGACGCTTTGGCTCATCATATGATGTATTCGTTTGCATATTTTTTCTTTTTTCGATCCGGAGGACATGTCCTTCACATAGAAAACCGAGACACATCATTGGCTAGGACGAATGGTTCATCTCTATAACCAAGATTGTTGAGATCCACTGTTGTCATTCCGCATAACCGGTCTATCTTTACCCTTCCCCATTCAGTTGACCCATTTGCGGTGAAACAAAGGGACCTTAAAAGAGACTCCATAGTCTAGTTCCCATATCTCCTCTATGTAACCATAATATGTGTCCTTTTGTCCATTCTCGCCTATTGCATCAAAGCGTTCACCACTATTTTGGTTGGTGCTCTTTTTATCCGGGCGATCGTGTAGAATGTATTCCCATTTATTTCGTGCCCTTGAAATTCAATACAATGAAGATGGTGACGCCGCCAACAAGTATAGCCGATCTCCAACAGTGGTGTCATTCAAGAGATGTGTCCGCATCCAACCACCGAAAGACTTCATGTGTTCATCTAATCCATGATTCAGCTTCCCGGGTTTTTGGGCGTACAATATTCTTGTGTTCCTCGATATACGGAGCTGCCAAGGTGGAATTATGTAGAACTGTAGTGTGCTTTAGTGAAAGAATCCCGTCCCTACATATCATTGCTTTCTTTCCCAAGTGCCTTTTCCACTTAGTCTTCCCTCATGCCGCGAGTCGAAACACCAATCGGCTTAAGGTCGAATAAAGTCAACACAAAACTCAATGACCTCCTCTCTCCATATCCCTTGGAGATGCTTCCTTCCAGTCTAGCAAGGTTATGAACATATTTCTTTAAGACTCCCATGAACCTCTCAAAGGGGAACATATTGTGCAAATACCGGACCGAGAATGGCAATCTCTTCCACTAGATGAACCAGAGATGCGTCATAATATTGAAGAAGGATGGTGGGAACACCAATTCAAAACTAACAAGACATTGTACCACATCCTTCAGAACCTTGGCGTAATATCTGGATTGATTACCTTCGAGATATTGCATTGAGGAATGCACACAACTTCACAATGGGTACTCGAACATTTTCCGTGAAGCCCCTCAATGCAATCGGAAGCAATCACGTCATAATCACGTGATGTCATGAGACTTCAGGTTTTGGAACTTTTTCTCCGCCATATTTATTATCCCTTTATATTAGATGAGAAGCCCGACGACACCTTGATACGTAAGGACTTCAAAAAGATTTCCTTCTCGCTTTGGTAAGAGCATAGCCGCACGACTTAAGTGACGCCTTTATCCGCCTTGTTATCTGTATGCATGTTCTTTGGGTCTTTCATAATTTGTTGGTCCTCCGTGCTTGGTGTATCTTTTGTCTTACCATACACGCCTAGGAATCCTAGCAGGTTCACGCAGAGATTCTTCGCCACGTGCATCACGTCGATTGAAGCGGACACGCAGAACTTTCCAATATGGCAGCTCCCAAAATATAGATTTCTTCTTCCACATGGGTGCGTGTCCATAGCGACGTCGTTCGAACTGATTGACCGGGACCCTTTCCAAAGATTACTTCTATGTCCTTGACCATACCAAATACATCATCACCAAAGGGGAGTTCAGCTTCTTCCGGTGATCCGCCTCACCTTTAAAATGCTTGCCTTTCTTTCTTACGGGATGATTGGTGGAAGAAATCGTCGATTCGCTAGGTACACAACCTTCTTGCATTTATGCAAATATGTACCTTCGGTCTTATCTAAACAGTGGGTGCATGCCTTATATCCTTTGTTTGTCTCGTCCGAAGGTTACTAAGAGCAGCAATCATTGATGGTTACGAATAACAACCCTCGTAGATTAAATGGCTCTGTTTGTTCTCATCCCACGACGTACACCTGGTTTGCCCCACAACCGTAAGAGTTCTTCAACTAATGGCCTAAGGTACACATCAATGTCGTTGCCAGTTGCTTCGGGCCTTGGATGAGCACCGCATCATAATGAACTTACGCTTCATGCACAACCAAGGAGGCAGGTTGTAGATACATAGAGTCACGGGCCAGTCTTTGTGTGCAGCTCTGCTCCCAAAAGGATTCATGCCATCCGTACTTAGACCAAACCATAAGTTCCTTGCGCCACCGCAAAGTCCGGGAAGTCTCTCTCGATTTTCTCCACTGTGACCCATCGCCAGGTGTCTCAACTCCCGTCTTTCTTACGGTCTTCTTTGTGCCATCGCAACAACCTGGCATGCTCTTTGTTTCGAACATGCGTTTCAACCTTGGTATTATAGGAGCATACCACATAACCTTAGCAGAACCCTCTTCCGGAGGGGCTCTCCTCAACATCACCAGGGTCATCTCGTCGATCTTATACCGCAACGCTGCATACCGGGCATTTATCTAAATTCTCATACTCCTTACATGATGAGGATGCATCATTAATGCATGCATGTATCTTTGCACATCTAATCCCGAGGACAGAGAGTCTTCTTTTCTTCGTAGGTACTCTCGGAAGTTCGTTATGTTTTGGAAACTTCGGCTTCATTATTTTCAAAGATCTTTTCAAATGAGGAGTCGGTTAGACCACACTCGCCTTCCATCGCAACAATTCCAAAGGTGGTACCGAGCTTTGTCGCCATCTTCACAATTTGGGTACAACAATTTCTTGTGATCTTCTAACATGCCCTCTAACTTCAACTTCTCATTTTACTTTCACAGTCTCGCTTTGCATCGAAATGACCCTACCAAGTTCATCACCGGCTCATCCGATGCCCGTTCTTCACCTTTTTCCTCTCCATTGTCTTCCATTGCGGTATCAGATTCAGAAACATATGATGATAGTTGTTATCATCATCTTCTTCTTCACCATCTTCCATCATAACCCCTCTTTCCCCGTGCTTGGTCCAAAGAATTATAGTTGGGCATGAAACCTTTCATAATCGGTGGCGAATGATTTTCGAGGAAGAGTACTCCTTGTTGTTCGACATTGAACACATGGACAACGATAAATCCATTCTCTTTGTTTCGTAGCCACATCGATAAATTTATCCACGCTTTGATATACCCGCCGGTCACCGTACATCCATTCCCGACCATTCATCTGCATCATATAAGTAAGTTTATCAAAAAACAGGACATCATAAATAGTGAAATAACCAATTCACACCGACACATGAATTGTATCAATGACCTAGAAAAGATAAGATTTCTAACCTCGATCGAGGGAAATAAAGAGGAGAAAGCTCAAGTGCGTCTCGGACACCTTCTATATTTTTGTTCTATGAGAAATTCAACTGGATTTTTCACTCAAACATTTCAACAAACACCTTCAATGCATGCATGAGAAAAAACTAGCACACACCCTCACACCTTACACCATTCGAAAAAACAGAGTGGAGGCAGAGGGGGCTGGGGCGTTGCATTTATAGAGGGCAAGGGGTCTTTAGTCGGTTGGAGCCAAGCAACCGGACTAAAGGTGCGTACACGCCACGTGGTTGGCCAAACCTTTAGTCCCGGTTGGTGGCTCCAACCGGGACGCATGCCCCCTTACCAACCGGGACCCATGCCCCCTGGCCCCGTGCCCGCTCCAACCGGGACGCGTGCCAGCATTAGTCCCGGTTGGTGGCGCAACCGGGACTAATGCTCCCAGGGGTCGCGAACGGATGGCCCTTTTTCCTCTAGTGTTTCTAGAGTAGACATAATCAATACATGAAGTACGTTACATCCTTCTTCATATGTTCTTTAATCAACACGTGGAGTATATCATTTTCTTAGCTTTATTGCTCAACTGATTTACAAATATAAGTTACAAGTTGCATGTTTATCTGTGTCATGCTATTGCCGATGAGTACGCCATGCAGGGGTCCTCACAGTGCATGTTTAGAGACGTGGGGGAATGCGGTCGGTTGACGGGTACGAGGTAACACAGCTTACCCAGGTTCATATCCCACGACGGTGACGGAATCCTACTCCTGCTATAAATCACTATAAGGGCAATACGCCGAGTTATAGGGATTGGTTCGCTGTGCGAGGTACGTCGTAGTCGACACTATGTTGTCTGAGATTGTGCCCTAAAGGCTCCCATAGGTCCGACTTATATAGTCGCCATGTCCTAGGATTACAGGGAAAAGTTCTAGCCGGACAGGTTACAGAGTCCTACACCGTCTATTACTAGTCTTGTGTGTCTTGTACTCCAAGGCTCCGGGTACGTCGGTGACTCCAACCGTAGCCTTCCTTTATATGGCATGGGCCTCCCTTCTGGATCCATCTAACTGGGCCGCCCAGCAGGCCATGGGCCATGCTACCAACTGTGGTCCATCCGGGTTATCCGGATAGGATACATGCTATGAGGATACCCATATAGCATATCCCCAACAGTAGCCCCCGGAGAACTCCGAGCTCTTGCGCCGTCTTGCCTCTTCACATGAAACGCTCCATCTAGATGGATGTCGGCAAATCATCAAGCAACATCTTGTAGTCCTCCCAAAGAACCCTGCAAGGTTTTTCTTCGTCTTCAACTTGTAAGTCGGAGAAATGTTGAATCATCCATCGTACTCTTCCGTAGCCGGACTGGATCCGTCCATGCCGGAATCTGCCGATGTGACGGCTCATCTGCCTATGTCAGCTAGGGCGACGTAGGCGTAGGTCAGCGACGCCTCGTAACTCACATATGCAGAGAACACAATCATGTACGATTTTCCCGCGCGAGCGATACGAACCGTTGGCGGCGACGGTTGGGACGTGGCGAAATTTCCGCGCACGTTTGCGCGCATGTTGTCTACGCGGCAACCGTCCAATCAAGCTACACGAATCTTGATGCTAGAGATCACAAATAGTAACTGCGGTGGAACTTTTTACTTTTCACCTCATTCTCTCCTCGCATCGTCTTCTTCCTCTAGCGAGCGCCCCCTCGATCTCTCCACGCAATCTTCGCGAAAAACCCTAGCTCCAATTCTCGCCAGTCAACTCCAAGCTCACTCAATGGCCAGCAGCAGCTCTACTCCTTCCATGACGGCGTCGGGCGAAGCCGGCGAGCTCCGTCGTCGTGCCCCTAGAGGGTATGGTCATCCCCGTCTCGGTGGTGGTTGAGTCCACCGGTGGCGACCATAATCCAGCGGCGCTGGAGCTGCTGGAGGAGGAGCTTGACTCCCACAAAGGCGATTGGCGCGGTTCGGACATAACGGACCGCGATATCAAGGAGCTGATCGCCGAAGGCTACCTCCCTGCGACGGAGGGGCTCGCCTGGCGGGCGGCGCTGGCCGGCGAGGTGACACCTTCTCCCCAAGCCGGAGAAAAGGTGTACCTCAAAGCCCAATTGGTACGCGGCGTCTCCCTGCCCATCTCTAACTTCTTCCTTTCCGTCTTGAATCACTATCGAGTCTAGCCCCAAAACCTCTCTCCCAATAGCATCCTAGCGCTTAGCAATTACACGGAGCTCTGCGAGGGTTACTTAGGGATTAAGCCTAGGCTAGATCTCTTCGTGTATTTCTTCACCGTCAAGCGTGAAGCCGGTGCCAGTAAGGACGAACTTAGAAACTGCGGCACCATAAGCTTCAAGATCCGTCCTGGCCAGCGGTTCCCCGACATCGTCGGCCACGAGTCCTACAAGAACTGGCAGCGTACTTACTTCTACGGCCCAGATATCCCTCTGGCTGGCCGGGAAGTAACGTACCCAGACTTCGTCGATGGATCCGCCGCCAAAACTTCGACATGGAGATCCAGGCCTCCCTTCCCTCCGACATCGACGCTTCCCGTGCCATCAGGCGGATAGAGTGGTTCGTAGAGACGGGTTTGACCGACTTGGACCTAGCCATGTGCTGGTTCATCAGGTGAATCCAACCTCTGCAGCACCGCGTGAAGCTGATTCACGAGTATACCAGCGATAGAAGGGATAGTCTCCGCATCTCCGTGGACAATTTCTCGAGCGAATCCGTCAAGCTCCGTCTTAAGGACATCGTGAAGGTGAAGGATAAGCGACGTGGCTTCACCATCATCTACGACATGTTCGTAGACAGCAAGTGCCCAAAGGTAACTATTTATCTTCCGTGTATGACATATACTCCAGTTCTTCCGTCTAGCCATTTTTATCTCATCCAAACACGGTGACTTCTCACTTAACAGCTTAGCGATCTAGAGGAGGACAACATGGCTTCCCAAATCTATGATCCAAAGATGAATGAAGTCACGGTCGTGTCCGATGACGATGCTCCATTGGAGCGAAAGCGGAAGAGCTCCACCTCTGATGCTGACGACGGAGGCAAGAAGAATAAGACGAAGGGTGGAGCCTCCAAAAAGACTACCGCCGCCCTGGAGGCGGAGAAAAGAAAGACTACCGGGATCCCTTTTGCCAAAGCACCCCCACTTGTGTAAGCTTATTTTCCTCCGACATTGTCTATTTATCTGTCTTGCTCCTGTACTTATGCATTTTGCATGTTTTAGGAAGAAAGCCACGACCAGCTTGAAGAAGACCTCCAAAACATTGGGGGCTTCTAGAACCATTAAGGACATGCCGCATCGCGATGCATCTCCCGCTATCGCCCCTGTCACTCCCTGCGTCAAGCCCTCGTCTACCCCGACAAGCTCGTAAGCTAAGGAGGTATCTGGCCCTTCCGCCATGGAAGTGGACGCAGGTACCTCTACCGAGGTCGCTATTGTCGGCGAGCAGGCGACGCAGGAGAGTGCCGCCCACCAAATGGCTGAAGCTCCGGCTAAGGATGCCATCGGTGGCGGTAAGGCGGTGGTGGAATCTGGTACTTCTGCCGTAGGCAGTGCCCCCGCACCCAAGAAGGCCATAGAGTATCCAAAGATAGTCTATCCGGTACTTACACCGGGTAGCACTGCTCTGGTTCCAGGTGCGGCGCCGACATCTCCGACGTGCGGTCTAGAGGAGCTCCTCTGACAAGCAGAGATCTTGCAAGGAAACAACGTATCCTTTGGCAAGCTGTTGGCCGAGAGCGATACAAACCTCAAGATCATTGCACTTGTAAGTTTTATTTGCCTTTTGCATTTCATATGAGTATCCCACTATAGCCCCCGAGGATGTAGACGGAAAACCATAGGTATTTGCGTCTAGATGCTCTAAGAGTGACTAAGCTAGAAAACCTCTCACTGTAGCCCCTAAGCATATAGGTGGAATGAATTATTTCGACTAGATGCTTTAAGAGTACCATACGCAGTGTTTATAAATTTCAATACTGTATCCCCCAAGCCTCTAGTTGTAACTGAATTAGTTCCGACTAGATGCTTAAAGAAAAGCTAAGCATATATCCGAGTTAAAAACTTTCATACTGTATCCCCCAAGCTTCTAATCGAGAATTGAATTAGTTCCGACTAGATGCTTAAATAAAGACTAAGCATATTGCTAAGTTAAAAACTCTCGTTGTAGCCCCCGAGCGTCTAGGTGGAATTTTTCCGGCTAGATGCTCCAAGCAGACCAAACAATGTTTAACTTTTTCCTTTTTCCACAGAACGAGAATGCTCGGAGGGGCATGGCCAACGACAAGTATCAGAAGATGCGCGCAAACTTGGAAGCTGAAAAGGGTAAAACTGCCTTCTTGAAGGAACAGATCACCAAGAGCAAGCGTCTGTTTTCTTTTTCGCATTCCGACTTGGTTTTGTGTCCACATTCTCCGAGTACTCACTGTGTACTTTGCTTTCTCCGACTTGCAGAAACCACTGCCAAGGCTAAGGACATTGTCGAGCAATCCAAGCACATTCAGGAGCTGGATAGCGAGAACAAGATCCTTAAGCAGGATAGGAAGGACATGCTGAAGATGCATGAAGAATCGATGAAAGCCCTGCAGGACTCTGCCACCGAGGAGATGAACCGCTTGAAGGAGGAGATCTCGATCTTAAAGGATCAGAAGAAAGCTGCTGATGAGCAGAATCAACGCCACCATGAGGCATACAAGCTCCTCCAACAAGAAAAGGACTCCTTGGCGGATACCCTCTGGCAAGTTGAGGCTAGCATCTTCAGTAAGTGATTCTCCGTCTTGGATTTCTGTAGTCTAGATACTTTGAATTTTTGAACTCATGTACTCCTTGTCAGAATTTGCAGCTCCTATGGGTTTAACCCATTCGCCTCCGCCAGCAAAGAATGCATGGTTCTTGTCGGCAACTTCATCAACACCGCCATCACGCAAGCCAAAGAGATTGCCAAGCCCCTCCAAATCAACATCAAGGCATCGGACTCTATGGAGAAGTACTCGAAGATCCTGCACCGAGCCCCCGAGCGTATCACAAGCTGGAAAGCTTCATGTGCATGGGCCGGTGCAAGGATGGCGCTATCCATGGTGAAGTCACACTACGAAGATGCCGAAATCGACACGGAGACCTCTGGCATTCCCGACGTAGATGACGATGGCAAAGAGATTAATCACGAATCCATCTTGTCGTCACTCGCGGGCTATGATACCAGAGTTGTCGAGTTAGTCGACGTCAATGTCTTCATGCTGATGAATACCATCGATAGCGGCAACCAAAGCTCCTTTGAGTCCCTTCACACTGCCGATTTTGAGGGTGGTTCTCCTGCTGCTGATGGCGTTGCTTCTAAGTCGCCTGCGCCAAAGGAATGAAAAACAACTTGTAATATTTGTTTCACCTTTGATGCGTATGCGGAAAAAACTTATGTATTTAACTTAAGGCGGAAAACAATGTTGTATGTCCTGCTACTTAAGAACCAGTTTCCAGCATGTATATATTGTTTAAGAAAGTGCTGGCTTATCCATTAGTTTGGTTCTTATGCTTGATCTTTCGTGAGTCGGAAGACTCGTTGTCAGAACCATGCGCTCGAGTGATGATGCCCAATGGCACCGTCAATAACCTAAGCACAAAGTAGCCGACAATAAGTGCCGAAAGTCACTACTCTAGACACCACATAAAAACGACAAAGAACGTGTAGACCAAAAAACTTAAGCTAACGCCCATAGGAGGAATTTTCACAAGTGTAATCACTAAACTTGTGCATAAAGGTTTTACGTGATCCAAAAATGAACACTAAAGGAGGTATAAGACTCAGAAATATGAGTGAACCAGAGAGCTTTATTTCATTGATCATATAAGAGGTACACAATTAGATAAAAAATGCGGTGTAAAAAGGACGTAGCTGTGCTATGTTCCATGGCTGATCAAGCTCCTGGTAGTCATCATCCGGGTCACGTCGCTTACGCTTATGATCCTCGTTGGGTCTATCCTTCAGTTCACGATTGTCAACGAGGTAGTAAGACCCATTGAGCAGCGCCTTGCTTATGATGAACGGTACTTCCCATGGCGGGGATAATTTGTGTGACTTCTTCTGCTTAAGTCGGAGCACCAAATCGAACGCGGCGACTATGGTAGATGCGTAGCTTCTGCTAGTAGATGGCGGATCTTTGGTATGCCAAAATGTGCTCCTCCTCGAGAAGGTCCACATCTAGGCATCTGGATTCTTCAGCGTCATCTTCGTCGTAGGTGGCGACTCTTGGTGCATCGTGAAGTATGTCGGAAGGTAGGATGGATTCTGCTCCATATACCATGAAGTAAGGGGTGTAGCCAGTGGATCTATTGGGTGTAGTTCATAAACTCCACAGCACAGATGGCAATTCTTCCGCCCAGGCTCCAGCTGCTATATGTAGCGGTGCCTCAAGACGTGGCTTGATTCCCTGCAAAATTAATCCATTGGCTCGCTCAACCTGACCATTGTATTGTGGGTGTACCATAGATGCAAGGTCAAGTCGGATGCCCTTCTCCCAACAATAATCCTCCACTTCTCCGAGTGACAAGTTGCTGCCATTGTCGGTGATAATGCTATGTGGGAGACCAAATCTCACCACTAGATCCCGGACAAACCTGAGGGCAGTTGCCCCATCAAGCTTTCTAATGGGTTTAGCTTCTATCCATTTAGTGAATTTATTAACTGCTACAAGTAGATGCGTAAACCCACATGGTGCCGTCTGTAACGGTCCCACCATGTCTAGCCCCAGACTGCAAACGACCAAGTTATTGGTATTGTTCGCAATTCTTCAGCAGGAACATGTGGTTGTCGGGCATAATACTGGCATCCCATGCATGTCTCAACCAGCTTGTCGGCGTCCACCTTCGTAGTCAGCCAGTAGAATCCTTGCCGGAAGGCTTTCGCGACCAACGATCGAGGAGCGGCGTGATGCCCGCAATCTCCGAGATGGATTTTGCGTAGGATTTCAATACCTTCTAGCTGGGAAACACACTTTAGGTATACACCATTAGTGCTCCTTTTGTAGAGTTGTCCATTGATTATGGTATAACCCTTTGCTCGTCGTACTATTTGCCGTCTTTCGACCTCGTCGTCAGGCAAAGTTCCGTGTTCGAGATATTCCATAAACGGTTTTGTCCAAGCCGGATGAACCTTTGTCACCATGTTGACGAAAGAGTCAGCTATATCCGGGCTGTCGATGTCGACTCCCTTCACGGATGGTGTACGTAGATGTTCAAGGAAGACTCCTGGCGGAATTATTTTGCGCCCTGATCCAAGCTTAGATAGCAAATCAGCCGCCTCGTTTTGCTCCCTAGGTACATACTTGACTTCGTAGCCCAAGAAGCTCTTGGCTATCTCGTCCACTTCGTCTCGATATGCTGCCATCATAGGGTTCCACGCATTCTAGGTGCCAGCCACCTGCTGGGCAACCAAGTCGGAATCTCCACAGCAAACTATGTGCTTGATGCCAATATCCTTGGCTACACGTAGTCCGTGAATGAGTGCTTCATACTCTGCCATGTTGTTTTTAGCCTCAAAGTGGATCTACAGAACGTAGTGTAGCTTGTCTCCTGTTGGTGACCGTAGCAATACACCAGCCCCCGAGCCGTTGAGTAACTTTGACCCGTCAAAGTGCATCACCCAGTATTCTGGTTCCAGCAACGGAGTAGCATCTGGCATCTCCGTCCAATCCGCAACAAAATCCGCCAAGGCTTGTGACTTGATAGCATCGCGTCTCTTGTAGGTGATCTCGAAGGCGGCAAGTTCAGTGCCCCACTTCGCGACCCTTCCCATAGTGTCACTGTTGTTGATTATGTCGGACAGTGGAGTCTTGCTCACCACTGTGATTGGATGCTCCTGAAAGTAATGCCTCAGCTTCCGAGAAGTAAGGAATACTCCATAAGCTATCTTCTGGTAGTGTGGGTTACGCTGCTTGGACTCCGTCAAGACCTCGCTCACGTAGTAAATTGGCCGTTGAACTCTGTGCTCATAGCCTGGTTCCTTCCGCTCTACCACGACGACAATGCTGATTACCCGGTTGGTTGCCGCCATGTAGATTAACAGGAGCTCTCCTGGTTCGGGTGTTGCAAGGATGGGCGCTAAGGAAAGAATCTCCTTGAGCTTCTTCAATGCTGCATCTGCTTCGTCCGTCCACGTGAATTTGTCCGCCTTATTCAGCAACCTGTACAGCGGCAGAGCCTTCTCTCCAAGTCGGCTGACGAACCGACTAACCGCTGCAACACAAACTGTTAGTCGTTGAATGTCCTTTAGGCATGTCGGACGGTTTATGTTTAAGATGGCCTTGATTTTCTCCGGGTTGACCTCGATTCCACGCTTGAAAACGATGAAACCCAACAATTTGTCGGCTGGAACCCCGAAGACGCACTTCTTAGGGTTAAGCATCATGTTGTATTTCCGGAGATTATCAAAGGTTTCTTTTAAGTTGGAGATTAAGTCATTGAATTTTTAGACATCACCGTGATATCGTCCACATAGGCGTGAACGTTACGACCAATTTGGTCGTGAAGGCAATGTTGCACTGTCCGCTGGTACGTAGCACCTGCGTTTTTCAGCCCAAAGGGCATCGTAACATAGAAAAACGTGTCGTATGGGGTAGTGAACGAAGTGGCCAATTGGTCCGACTTCCTCATCATGATCTGGTGGTATCCTGAGTATGTATCGAGAAAACACAAAAGTTCCGAGCCAGCCGTCGATTCAATGACTTGGTCAATGCGAGGCAAAGTAAACGGATCTTTGGGACATGCTTTGTTCAAGCCGGTGTAATCAATGCACATTCTTAATTCTTTGGTCCCCTTTTGGGGACAAGTACAGGATTGGCCACCCATCGGGTGTGAAGGACTTCTCGGATAAATCTAGCCTTAAGTAACCTAGCTATCTCTTTGCCAATGGTGCGTCTCTGAAGCGTCGTAGAGGTTGTTTTACTGGTTTGCATTTTGGATCAATGTTTAAGCTGTGCTCGACAAGTTCCCTAGGTACACCTTTCATGTCGGCAGGTTGCCAGGCAAAGATGTCCCTATTCTCATGGAGGAACTCGACGAGCGCGCTTTCCTATTTGGGATCCAGGTTCGTCCCAATGGCGGTGACCTTGGAGGCATCACCTACCACAAGTTCCACCGACTTGGTCTCGATGGCAGCCTTGGATGCAGGAGCGGAGTCGGAGATCTGTTTCTTCGACGCGGGCATCTCTGAGTCATCGACCTTGCTCTGGATCTCTTTGAATTCTTTGCTGTAGAGGACAGCTTCCATGAAGGCTGCTTCGTTAATCTCGTAGTCCCTTGCCTTGGTAAAGCTTCCGGATACGATGATGACACCGTTTGGTCCGCTTATCTTGAGTTTTTTTGTAGACGAAGCATGGCTTGGCCATGAACGTGTGGAATATGTCGCGGCCGAATATGACGTGGTACACGCTCTTGAAGGGGACCACCTCAAAGGTGATGCACTCCTGGCGGTAATTATTAACATCGCCAAAGGCAACCTAAAGTGTAATGCACCCAAGGGACCGAGCCTCCCGACCGGGAACTACGCCGTGGAAGATGGTGTTGGTCCGCCTTAGGTTTGCCTTCGTCAAGTTCATCTTCTGCAGTGTATCCAGGTACATGATGTTGATGCTGCTTCCACTATCCACCATACACTTGGTGAACTCCACGCCGTCAATCAAGGGGTTGATGACCATGGCGTATTCGTTCTTCGTAGGAATAAGGTCTGGGTGGTCCGTCCTGTCCCAAGTAATTGGAACCTCCGACCAGCGCAGGTACTGGGGAACTGGGGGTAGAGTAGCCATCAGGATCCTCATAGAGGTCTTCTGTTGTCGGACGGTGGGGGTGCTAAGGAAAGTGTGGTAGACTGGCACCTTCTTCACGAAGGGGTTCTTGCCCTTGTCGTCGCCCTTGGCGGCGTGCTTGGGGTCAACATCCTCGTCCATGTCACTTGAATCCTTGGACTCCTCCTTGTGGCATCCCGCAAAACCACTACTAGAAAATCGCGTTGAATTTGTGCATTGCATCGTCATCATCATGCATTGTTTGCCAAAACTATTTTCGCAACACCCGTTTGTTTTCTAAAACGCCCCCTCTTGATTCAAACATCAAAATCCGGTTCGCCGGAATATTTTGTTTTGCCCGATATCGGTTTGCAAAAGCTTTGTTTGAAATAAATAAAATTTATATTTATTTTAGTGGGGAAGTCGAACGGGCCGAGTAGACCCGAACGACCACCCCTGTTTTTAAATCGGTCCACCCTGCCAGCCCCATCTAAATCCTAATCCCACCTAAAACTCTACCCCAACCCAGCCTCCACATCACCCTGGCCACTCCCCTTGCGCCACCTCACCCTCTTCCCTCACCCCCTCCACTCACACGCTGCCACATAAGCCAGCTCTCTCCCCTCTCTCTCTCCCCCCCTCTTTCCCCTGGGACCCACCCCACCAACCGGCCTCCACTCCCCACGCAGAGCACGCACACAACGCACACACACCGAACCACCCAGACCCCCACCGACCTGTCCCCACCCCGGTCCCACCATCACCCACCCCAGCGTCCTCTTCCTCCCTTCCTCCAAGACGCTTGCAGACCTCCCGCCGCCTCCTTCCCTCAAGAACCACCGCTGCCTCCCATTGCAGCTGCCGGACCCGCCCTCGCCACGCCTCGCCGACGGCCGCTTCCCCTCGCCCGCCTGCCGCTGCCACAAGACTCGCGTCGCCGTCACACCTCCCTCCGCCACGCCATGCCATCTCCTCCACTGTGAGCACCATGCCCGAGCCTCGCCTTAGCTCCTCCGGCTCGCCGTCTCCGACCCACCTGCCAAGCCCCGCCACCTTCAAGCCCGCCTGGCCACGCCGTCCTCGCCACCTTGCCCGACGCCATTGCCCTGCCGAGCCGTCCTCGGCCCGCTCGCTGCGCTCTGCCTGCCCGCCCGCCTGCCGCCGCCTTCCCCGCCCCTCCTCCGCTCCCTCCGCCGGAGCCGTCCCTCCGGGGCCGCGCCTCGGCGACCCGCGGTCGCGCCCGGCAGCCTCCTCGGCTCGGGCCTCCTCGTCGACGCCGCCGTCGCCGGTCCCTCGCTGATCTCGCCGCCCGCGTCGCCCGTCCTCCGCGGCGAGCCCGTCGCCGCCCGCCCGCATCCCCTCCTCGGCCGACACGCCGTCCCGTCTTTCCGCTGGCACAAAGACGCCAGGGAGCTCGACGCCCCTACCCTCTGACGCTCGAGCCGTTCTCCACCACAACCGCCTCGGACCGCTGCCGTGGATGCCATCGCTGGCTGCTGCTGTTGGAGAAGGCACAAGTTGGTCGGTGGTGTTCCCGTAGGTGGTGGCGACAGGAAGGCCGAACCAAGAATAAGATGACCTCGTGGCCGTTCCGAAGTTCGTGACGCAACTTTCGCCGAGATCGACCAACGCCATAAGTGATACGAGGATCACCCCAAGGACTTCAAGTTGAACACACAAGACCCACCTCTCGGACGCCAAAAACCGTCGACAGAGGACCCGTATAACGTCAAGTTCTTCCCCGGAACCGTCAGGATCTCCGCCACCGAACCCTCGGCACGCCAAGGTCTACCTCACGGACACCGAGAACTTTCCCCCTGAGCGCCAAGGTCGCCGACACGGATACGACAAGTGCGCCACCGATACGACAAGTACCCCGTTCCGAACGCCATGACCGACAACATGAACCGAAGACCCCGGATGCGCCAAGACCTACCCCCCCGCTATCCGAGAACGATCCGTCGAACCCTGGACCCCGAGACCGACCCCGAACCCCGGAACCCCAAGATCGTCGAGCCCCTCTGATGTGTGACCCTTTTCCCTCGAACCCTATTTTTATAACATAACAACTTGTTGCATATTTAATTGTCATCTCGCATGCATATCTGTGGTTTGGGGGCCTTATGCCGATTCACCTGATAATTAAATATGGGGCCCATATGCGGGCAAAACTAGCCTTATATTGGCCTCATTTAAATTGATGTAGCGAACCGGTACCATATTTTGGCCATGTTAATACAACATTTAAATTGCGGGGCAGTTAAACAACTTGAACCATCTAAATAATCGTCGGGACCCCGGTTCCGCTTAATACTGACCTATTTGCATCGCACCTCTGCCATGCCATGCATCATTCATGCATCATGACGATCTTCTGCCGTTGTAATAAATATTGCATCCGGTGTTTCTTCTAGTATTTTGCTTCTTCGCGGATAAGGCCGTTGAGTTGATGTGAGCTTCGCCCCGATCTTCGGTTGAACCGTCGACAATGTTTTCAGGCGAGCATCTCCCCCTTTTCTACCTATCTTACTTTTATAGTCTTTATTCCCTCCTGTTGATCTATTGCTATCTGTGTTGCGATGTTGTAGTTTCCGTACCTGTGATATACCGTGCAGCCCTAAATTGCCTCGGACACATCCTATTACCTATTGTTTGGTAGATAGTTGGACTTGCGCGTCGTAGTCGCTTGCTCAAGTGCTGTTGCGTGTCGTCAAGTGCCACAGTTGTTGATGTATTGCCGCATGTTGATGTTGGAGATGATCATAGTTTTACTTATTGTTCACTTTAATTTCTGTTTAACAACTAAAAATTGAAATAAGCAGAGGCATCGGTGGGTGATAGAAAATATTTGGTTTCCGAACGCCCACTTGTGTCCCGTAGGACCCCGAGTACTTGATACCTGTTCCTTGATTTATCGCGCTATCCACATATGGGGAGTATGGGCCCCTTAGCCGAGCTTGATTCCATCTTATTTCTTGGGGCCACAAACTAGTTTGAGGTTTTATTTACGATCCTCTGTACTTATGCCATGCTACTCAGTATTCTGATTGTGCGAGGAGCACTGCATCGCTTAGGTAAGCGTAATGTTTTGCGGTATCGACAAGCCCAGCCACACTTTCGGGTTCCCAGTCGTTTACCGCAATTGACACAACCCTTGAGTACGTATCGGAGCTTGCTTACATCGTTGCAGTTCTACGCAATGGGGTGGCCCCCGGAAATAGTTCTGAATCTTGTGATTGCTCTGTCGTGAAGACCTCGTTGGGTTTTGTTTTGTGTTTTCCGAGGTTGATCGTGTGTGTGTTGCTATTTGTGCACTCCGGGCGGGTTAAAACTTTCTGAAAGCCGTGTCCGCGGTTATGGACGACTTAGACAAGATTCTAACCATAGACAAGCATAACTAAAGTTTACTTGTTATAAATTTGACTTTATCATGACTAGTAATCAGCTTCACTATAATGGAATGGCTAATTAATCGCCCACCATTGCTGTTTGGAGTGTCGCTATACCATTGTACTGACTAGTAAGTATTGCAACTTCTAATGAATGGTGAATAAAAGTACCAACAATGCTTTGGGTTTTGGGTTTATCTCATACTATCGTCACGATTAGTAATTGTTGCAACTACAACGGAATGGTTAACTAAAACGGCCCACTGCTTATTTTATCAGGACGATTATCTATACCTGACTAGTAATTGCTGCAACGATCACGGAATAAATAAAACTGCCAACTGTGTGAGTTCCTCGGCTGACTTCCTCGTTTGGTCTCGAGGGGGAAACGCCAGGATGGGTTTGATTGGTGGTAGTATCAGGTTGGTTCCGAATAGGTATTCTTACCCCTCTCTGATTGCCGCCAGTTGTATCGAGTCTCTATAGGTTGTTTAGTGCATGCTGCCGCTTCAGTCCACCATACCTATGTAGGCGAGGACCGCCGAATTCTAGCCTCGCCGTGTACTGGCCTCAGTACTGACGCTCCTCTTTTTCCTTTGCCCTTTGTCGGCACCCCTTTTGTTTAAGCAGGTTTGAGATCGACGTCGTTAGCAGGGTTACCCTTCCGGCTTGGCCTGGGCAGGGTTATGGACGCCATTGGTTATTCTTCAGGGCTCTTAGCCCCATTTGCATCTTGTCCGTAGCTGGACGCTCTATCGTTTTCAAGGTGATTTGGATCTTTGTATATTATATTTGTATTCTTGACTCATGGAGTCGCCGTTATATATATGGGTCCCATCGAGGACTGTTGTGTAATGTTATTACTTCGTTTTCCACCCGCACGAAAGTGCCTGGTGGGCACCTTTGAATCGTTTCTATGCGGGTTTGGCGAATTTTGCTCAAACTTGCATAGGTTCGATTCTGAGGGTGTTACACTCCTCCTTCTTATTTCCCTTGCCCTTGCCTCGCGGTCTGTTCTCCCGACTTTGCTTGTAGCCGGACTCCGGGTCTTCCTTGAGGTTGTTGACGAACTTGCAGTGTCAATTGGTATGGGTGGCCTTGCCGTTGATATCGAGGTGTACGAGGCACGGCATATCGTGGTACTCCTCGTAGGTTTGGGGAACTCGAAGCGGCACCGAGGTAGTTTCACTTCCTCGTTGCTGCCCATGACCAGCTCCCCGTCCTCGTCCATGCTGTCCGCCATCACCTCGTCCTGCAAAAGTCATAGCGACCATGTCAGTAGATTACTTTTCTTCTGAAGCGATTTTCTGCTTTGTACTGCTGTTCCTCCGAGCCTGAGTTGGAATGGCCATTGCCGTCAAGGAGCCGCGAGCATCGTCGTCGGCAGCTGCGAACTCACTAGCCAACTGAATCATCTGGTTCAAGTCAAGCTGGTGATTGTCCTGCAAGAGCTTCAGCTTATGTCGGAGCAACGTGCCCCTTTCCAACCCATCGATGAAGGCGGCCATGGTGGTCTGAGCGTGCACTCCTGCGCAGGAATTCTTCATGTCCAGCCAGCAGGAGAGGTAGGCGCGAGATGTCTCGTCTTTCTCTTGCACACACCGCTGTAGATCGCCAATAGTGCAGGGACGCTTGTATGTACCATCAAAGTTCTTGGTGAATGCTTCTTGCATGTCCAACCAATTGTTGATGGATTTCTCTGGTAAGTCGTCGATCCATTGACGGGCCGTGCCCGCCAACATTAACGGGAGGTACTTGACAGCGATATTGGGGTTACCTCCGACAATCTCCACCGCCTTGCCGTAGTCCTGCAACCATGTGGCTGGCTTGGCGGTGCCATCATAGGGCTTGATGGTCTTGTCAATCTGGAAACTTTTGAGGTAAGTTGCGGCCCGTACTGCGGGTCCAAAGCAACGTGGTCCCAGGTATGGTCCTTCCCGGGCCTCGTGGATCTTATCGATCCGCGAACGTGCATCGTATGGCTCCGGGTTCTTCTTCTTCTTGTCAACAGGGGATGGGTTGCGTGAACGACGTAGGCCTCCTCCGCCATGGTGACTGCTAGGTGCTGACGGAGGCGGAGGTGGCGGTGGGTTAGCCTTCTTGCTGTTACCCTCCTGCGACACCTCACGCCTGTCACGGTTGCTTGTCGGACGCGGAGGGTCGTGGCGTGACCTGCTCTTGTGTCCTTGGTTACGCTCTCCGTCATGATGGGTTTGCTCCGCGTTGTCGCGGATGACAATGTCGCACTGCCTTGGTGGGGGCATATCCGTATGATGGTGAGCCTTGGGATCTTCGCGATGTCGGGGGGATCGGGGTGGTGGCGATGGGCGACGAGGTCGGGCCTTTTCTTCGTGGTCGGAGGATATGGGGATAGCATCCTTTCTATTGCGCGCATCCCTCCGTCTTCGCTCTGATGAACCCGTCTGGGACCCGACATCAAGAGGAGATCTGTCCCTTGGCGGCTTATACTGGCTAGACTGGCAAAGCGCTGGGTCGGACTCAAGCCTTTGAGAGGTGGCCTTTTCCTGCTGCTTCACCGCCTTGGCCACTAGGTCATAGACCTGTTCCACTGCCTTGGGCGATCTATCCTGCTCTAGAAGGGTCTTGGCGACGACAAGGTTAAGGAGTGGGGTGGGTATCACCTGTTTGCCTTCACTATCAATGTATGGCTTGGCATGTGCTAGCTTCAAGGGAGCCCATCCTAGGTTTCGCCGTACACCAGGATCGTTGATGACACAAGCCGGAGCTTTCTTGGCCTTCTGCTGCTGCAGCAGAGTCTTGTACTCGGCCTCCATTGCTCTAGCTTTCTCTATGGACTTCTGCGCGTTGACTAGATCTCGATCCAGTTTAGCGCCTTGCTCCGCGATGGCCCGCGCCTCCTCCAGCAGCTGCTGGCGCTTCTCGTCGAGTTGAGTCACGTTCCGGATATGAGCTACGGTCAGTGGCTCAACGAGGAGATTTCCGTACATCACTCTATCAGCTGGAGTAACTTGGACATCAGCAAACATAGATGTCGGAGGCGGCAAGTTTGCGGTGTTGCTGTTGCTCGGGCCGGTCCCGAGTTCCTGCGGCTGATGCACTGGGTTAGGCGGAGGAGGCATGACCTTTGCGCGATCATCGTCAGCAGCAATAAGTGGCCCCTTCCCCTTTTCCAGCGCTGTAGGCGGAGCTCGTCCGGGTTGATCTTCATCCATCGCCGTCCCAATGGTGACGAAAACCTCTCGAGACGTGACGACGTTGTTGGCTTGCTCGTCGCGCGTGTACTCCTCCTCCATCTCTGCATGGCGGAGTCTAATTCCTCTGGACTGAAATCTATCTCCTCCGAATCTGCACTAAAGTCGGCATAGAGCGCGTCAATCACAGAGTCGAAGGGTGCCAGGACTTCTTTGATGACAGGCGGTGGAGGTGCAACGGCAGCGACGATGACTAGAGGTGGCGGTGCGGCTGCGACAATGGCGGCCGGAGGCGGTGGTGGCGGTGGCTGAATCGGAGGGGCTCCGTCGATGGCCAGCGCAATGCCGCTTCAGCCTCCGCGTAGTTGTTGACGGTGTTCACCATGCCTTTGAAGGTGAGGTGTCCTGATGCCTGCTGCCGTCTTAGAGAATGCCGGAGAAGCGTGCCATGGTCCAGTCCTTCCACAAAGTGATACATAGCATCATCATTGGGGTAGTGGGCCAGATCGGCTTGTATACGGAGCCACCTGGCCAGTAATCGCCGGGGTTTTCGCCCTCTCTCTGAATGCAACGCGCTAGATCGAAGATGGTAACCACACCGACGAACTTGGATCTCTGCTGTCCAGACGCACGGGCGAAGCCGGCGGACTTGCAGGGATCTTCCACCTTTATATCCTGCACAGGGGCGGTTTGGGTGGGCCTTGAATTTTTCCAATCTTTGACGGCAAACTCCGAAGAGAGATCCGACATCGATTCTTCCGCGAACGTATCCTGCCTGTAGGCGGTCCGTGCGGGTCTTGATGCTCCTCCGACTCCCAGGGAACTAGTGCCCGAGTCGGTTTCGCCAATGAAGAGGTGGATATCTCTGATAGGAACGATCGAACACCGTGTAGGGTTCGCCTTCGCCGGGATCCAGAACTCGTCGGGGGGGGGGGGAGGGGCGATCGGAATGTTGCCGGAGAAGATAACGCGACCGATGGCCATGGTTTCGCCGATTCCCGCGAAGATCTTGGTCCTCGCCCGCTGAAGAGCCTAAAGCGCCTCTTGCCCCACGGTGGGCGCCAACTGTCGTGGTATTGCCGACGAGTACGCCATGGAGGGGTCCTCACAGTGCGTGTTTAGAGACGTGGGGGAAGGCGGTCGGTTGACGGTACGAGGTAATACAACTTACCCAGGTTCAGATCCCACGACGGTGGCGAAATCCTACTCCTGCTATAAATCACTATAAGGGCAATACGCCGAGTTACAGGGATTGGTTCGCTGTGCGAGGTGCGTCGTAGTCGACACTAGGTTGTCTGAGATTGTGCCCTAAAGGCTCCCATAGGCCCGACTTATATAGTCGCCAGGTCCTAGGGTTACAGGAAAAAGTCATAGCCGGACAGGTTACAGAGTCCTACACCGTCTATTACTAGTCTTGTGTGTCTTGTACTCCAAAGTTTCGGGTACGTCGGCGACTCCAATCATAGCCTTCCTTTATCCGGCATGAGCTTCCTTCTGGATCCATCTAACTGGACCGTCCAGCAGGCCATGGGCCATGCTACCAACTGTGGGCCACCCGGGTTATCCGGATATGAGACATGCTATGAGGATACTCATATAGCATATCCCAACAATCTGCTTCATCACATATCTTCTTCTACTACCCATTTTGTAAGTGTTTTTGCTTGATGAGTATTCTGTTTACTGACGTAGTCCGGTCAAGATGCATACGACATCATAGCACGCACTGTTAGTATGACGATTTATTCTGAAATGTTCATATAAGGCAATCTGAATAAATATTGAGGTCCAAACTACCAATACAAATAAGTATTAAAGATTACTCTTTGGGAGGAAAATGATGCCATGCTTTACGAGAAAAAACAATTCTAGCTTTCTCAGAAGACTCTCTGTAACATATCACATTGCTTTTCAACTTATTATCACCTGTACAGTTTTTGCATACGCAAATTCAATAAGTACCAAAT
This sequence comes from Avena longiglumis, assembly GCA_030063025.1. NCBI lineage: Eukaryota > Viridiplantae > Streptophyta > Magnoliopsida > Poales > Poaceae > Avena > Avena longiglumis. Next base: position 153,256,363 of record CP125975.1, on the reverse strand, counting down.
AATAATATAGCGATGCACCAAAATATGCCATTAGTAGTTCAGAAGATGGAACTAGTTATACAAAGTTCTTCAACATGTATTTCATTGTCGAGTGGGATACATTACACCAAAGAAACAGCTTTCAGAACGTCATCCATGGTCCCAGTTTCTCAACAGATATTGCTCATCAAATACAGGAAAAATAACAATTTATTTGCTACAAAGAACACACTCGTGTAGATTGTAGAGTACAAACAATAAATTTCTCAAGATGAAAACCAACAAACTGGAGTAAACTGAGACATCCAAAGCTATCCTTGATGCACCTGTTGCTCATCATCTCCATGCCAGGCCCAGATTATTTCCTTCAGTGCTGGGCGGATGCCCTCCTCCAATAGCTTCTGGTACTCCAGTGAATCACCGCTTGTTTGTTTCATCTCGATGAGATGGTAGGAAGGGGTGATCTCAAAGATCTCTGAATCAAACTGAAGAACACCATTCCTACCTTCCCTCCTCCCTTGCATCTTGACAACACCATTATCCTTCTTCCTCACCCTGAGATTCAGCGCCTTTGCAACATCTTCCAGCTTTGAGACGATGGTTGAGGCAGGATTTTCTGAAGTGAACCTTGCTTCCTTTTTGTTCTCCTTTTCAAGGAATAGGCCAGAGAGGTCAAACCCTGTGGAGAAAGAGATGATTTCAAAGGCATTTAAATTGGTCACCACCAGCGGCTTCGCGTCTTCATGATTGTTCTTTCTGCGCCTCACACCGAGTGTTGGAGCAGCATTTGTGGTGGCATTCTCACTTGGTTCCTTCACTGTAAGGGTCACCCCGGGACCTTTTCGGAACCAGGTGGACTCCTTTATCTTCTGGATTGATATCCTCTTGCACGGGTCAGGGTCCATGATCTTGTATAGCAGCTTCTGAAGTTTTTGTGAAAACCAGCCAGGGCACCCGAAGTCGCCTTTCTCAATCTTCCGGTACATCTCCATCAAGTTCAGACCTTGGAAAGGGAGGTAACCAGCAGCAAGAACAAAAAGGATAACACCACAAGACCAGATATCTGATTTTGCGCCATCATAGCCTCCCTTGCCTATCACCTCTGGAGCTACATATGCAGGCGATCCACAAGCTGTGTGGAGCAAGCCGTCTTGCCTCTTCGACTCTGAAAGTGCGCTCAGTCCAAAATCTGATACCTTCAGGTTTTCATTCTCATCCAGCAATAGGTTCTCGGGCTTCAGGTCCCGGTGATACACGCCTCGGCTATGGCAGTAATCCACCGCACTGATGAGCTGCTGGAAGTACTTATGTGCAGCACCCTCTGTGAGCTTGCCACTCTTGGCGACCTTGTCAAAGAGCTCACCACCTTTCATGTACTCCATGACGAAATATATCTTGCTTCGTGTTGCCATGACCTCATGGAGCTGAACAATGCTCTTATGCTCCACCAACCTCATGGTTGTGATCTCACGCCTGACCTGCTCCGAGAGCCCAACCTTCAGCACCATCTCCTTGTCCATCATCTTTATGGCGACACTTCGGTTGGACTCAAGGTTCTTCGCGTAGTGCACCTTGCCAAATGCTCCTTTCCCTAACAATCTCCCCAGTTCATACCTCCCCATTACAATCTTCCCGCTTCTCTCCATGTTTTCAACAGTGGCCTGTACTGTTCTTGTGGCTATGACTCAGATGTAGTGGAACAACATGTCAGCCAGCCTCCCCGAAGTCATGATCCAGCACTCTCGTGGATTCGTCATAGCGGAGTCTAAATGGGGTGGAGTTGATGCAGGCAATGTGGGTGCTCACATCAAGAGTTGGCAGAGTGGGCCCTCGCAGAGCGGGGATGTTCTTGGTCTCGCAGGAGAAATTTCCTCTATGCAAGCACATCTTTCAGCATTCCCACTTCGATTTCTTGGTTTGGATGAGTTATCTGAAAAAGAAGAAACCTTGAGATTCGTGCAAATTATTGAGTAGAACTAGAGAAAACTTGTCGATTTTACATGTATTGCATATAGATGAATTATGAAATACGATCAGAGTTCTCTTGGAAATAAAGAACTTGAGCAAAAACATAAAGAAAGAAAATATAGATGCATGGGAACACAATTGAGAGCACAGTAATAAGCTGTAAAGGAAGAAAAATAATACTAATAGTATAAAAACTAGGCCTGGAACTGAGAGTTGAAAGAATATTTTGTAAGGAAGTGATGTAGTTATCAGCGCTGAACTGTTGCGACAGAATTGCTGGACCAGTAGTAAGACTTCCCAAATCACGTATACCTCTAACAAACTAGATATTGGTAGAAGACGGCGGCTGTAACAAACAGTTCGGCAAGAGAGGGAATCGGATCTCCAGAAAGAAACTACTCCGTACCTACTTAGATGAATCTAGGGAAAAAGAGAGAGAGACAGAGAAAGCTGTGCCACCTTTCTGCATGTAATTAATGGTTCCACATCTAGCAGGATTCCACATCTAGAGGAAATTGTGGCAAATTATTTCCAAATCTGACAACACGAGCCACACATGACTGGAAGAATGTACAACAGTTGTGCGCATCTATACTAGCTAGTACTAGCATAGAACGAACGAAGGCCCCCTTTTCCCCTTCTCCAATCAATGTGCCCATACCAGAAAGAAAGCGAGATTTCTTCTTCTTTCTCAAGAAGAAGATCCATCGACTGCACGATATACCGTCCCACCATGAAGGGGCCGAGGAGGGAAATCCAATGCGGGTACGCATCAAGAAAGAAAGCAGGGGCAGAATCGATAGAGAATCGTTACCTTGGGCGGCGGCGGCGGCACAAAGACGAAGACGGAGAGGGACTCGCTCCGGCGTGGAACACGAGGTTTCCTTCCCCACTCCTGGTGTCCTGGTGCTGCTGACGGTGATGACTCTGTAGTGTGTAAGGCTGACGAGTTGAAGAACGGATCGGAGGAGGCCGCGCAGTCTTTATACCGGAGGAGCGGAGGAGAAGGAGATAGAAGGATGAGAAGACCAGCTCGACGTCGAGGGACGCGGTATGACCGAAATACCCCTGGGTCCTGGGTGCGTTTCCAGGGCACCGCATCGCACGAGGCGCACACGGCATATTCTCATCTTTTTCTCGCCGGTTGTTGGCAAGGAAAACTTGTAATCCACACCACGGCTATCAGAGTTCACATCACACGTAATTAACCACCTGGCGACAGTGTATAGTCCTGCATTTACAAGCCTAGATGGCGTGTCATCATGTGGTCATGTGACAGCAGGGCGCAGTAAGTTGCCAGCCAGGACGCTCTCGGCTGTTTCCGTTGCAGTGAGATGGGGAGGAAACTAACAAATTACCTTCCCGTTCCCGTGCATGTGGTCTGCGTGATTGTATATTTTACCTGAATTAATTATGAATGTAGATGTGCTTGCCTTATCTCTATCCTATGCACTGCTGAGTCAAGGGCAGGCTGGCCCGTTCCATGGACCAGGGATGGATGATGGTGTTTCATGTGGATGGATGGATGGATGCAGGTTAAATAACAACCATATATATTGTCCCATCCTGAAAACAACGGGTGCCCCAGCACATAGCATACCTCCAATTCTGCCTACCCACTACTCCTATACCATCTCTCTAAATACTTACTACTATATGCCTAGCTATCGATCAGATGCACATGGAAAGGGGATCGAGGTCGTCACTCCACCTAACGTTACTCTAAGCAAACATACTACCCGGAAACAATACGTACGGATTTGCTCCTCGAAACAACATTTTGCCGCGCTATATTAGTATATTATAAACACATGATACAACAACGAGAGTCTCGAAACGGAAGAAACAAAATGAAGATAGAGGATGATCAACTAAATAAAGGTAACCCGCGACCGTTGCGCCGACCGGAGAAGTTTCACCATGCTCCTAGCATGAATCGTCAAGTATCAGGCATCACCTTCAAGAAGGAAAGCGAGGACCTTGCTGCCCGAACCAGAGCACTGGTACTAGGGTTTTCCCCGGCACACAAAGGGAAATGAACGAATGGTAGCCACGATGCCCTCCAGGAAGGAATGGTGACATGTCCCGAGGGCGACACCGTGTCGCTGTCAGGCGAGCCGGCAAAGATTTCTTCTGACAAACCCTATAAACCCCCTTGGACGATCTGTTGCATAGGAGACCCGCGATGTCGAGGCCTCGACACCACCCAACTCGCCGTCCACCAACATGTGTCACTATGATCACGAAGACTCCATCACCATCTCCATGAGGTTACCATCACAAGGCCTGCAAGATGGAGGAGAATAGTGGCTTGAGTTGGGGCCAGTAGTTCCGCGACCTCGCGAGCAAAAACTGCCTCCACCGCCAAAGGCGGTAGTCGACCGGATGCGACCGCAGAACACACAGTCCTAGTCAGCTCAGACAGGGCCCACCAGTCTTGTAAAGCCAGTGCGTAGTCACACTAGTCCAAAGAGGGTCCATTTGGGCCCACATCAGGCTCGTAAAGCCCGCCGCCATGCTGCAACAGGCTGGTCGTCATTGCTGCTACCTGCTGCACTGGCTACATCAACTCCGCTTACATAACAAGTTGTGTGGAGGGCAAGCCTGCCCGCCTGACCTAGATAGGGCCCTAAAGTACTAGATCTGGCTGTTTGGGGGCTCGACTGGCGTTGTTCTGTCACTGCATGCCGCCCCGTCGCGTCGCACCATACCCGCAGCACCACGGCTGCGCTACCATGAGACCACCGCCCGACCGTAGCTGAACATCTTCAAGACTAGAAGCACCGCCCCAAAGAAGGTGAGGGCCCCGACCCTGCCTCCAAGCACGCGAGGAGAGGCAGAACCGCTGGTGCCGGTGCCACCCGGGTTGAGCCCGGTGACCCCTTCCAGTGGCAGCGACGGGAGAAGGAGGAGGAAGGGGGTACCGGCCGGAAAGGAGGTGCCGGCGCTCCCTCGGCTCGTGGTGGTGGTGGTGGTGGTGGGGGGTGATGAGGAGGTGAGGTTTTTTTTCAATACATATGAATTTGTACAAAAGGATGCTTTCTTATTCACAGTTGAAAAAAGTATAGGGATCCTTCCCAGAGGTAAGCAGATGAAAACACTTCTAGAAGACTCTTAATTACTCTTTAAACCAAAGAGACATATTTTTTTAAGAAAATAGATGGATAATAATACACTTCATAATGCCATAATGAAGGAACTCTGATTAAAAAACAAGTAGTGAGTATGAGTGTATGACTGGAAAGAACCGAGAGTGACATTTTCGGAAAAAACACAACAACAAAACATGACACTCAATCATGGATGTGTGACAACGGAGTCGAGTCGTGGCACCACATGCAATGATCACCAACCAACAACCATGCTATTACACGCTTTTGAAAATGCAAGGAGAAACGCCAACCACACTCAGTGTCTTGTCTGACTCTCTTGATTATATACTGTACGAAAGGAGCGGTTCATATTATATTCTCCATTATTGCAAAAAAAAAAAGGAACTCGTCATGGCAGATTGCGTAGATAGGCTAGTTTCTCTACCGGGGATGCAGGAGCTCCGCCCGGCCACTCATTGAGATAGGAGGATGAGTTTGTCGGCAAAATTAAGATCAAGCGGGACACGTGTGGCCCCCTGGCTATGATGCCATTTGGATTTTATTGCTATCACAACAGAGGATAACTCTTGGTTGTGAAATTCAATAGAAATTCGTGAAATTTCATCTTTGGGTACGATAATGCCTAATACTAGTTCTGAGTAGCAGCATGCATGGTTTTCGACTTGACGGGATTTTTGAACTAACACTTTGATCAACTTTAATGAAGATATGTTGCTACAAATGTGGCTAAATATGCATCGTAAAGTATGTTTCAAGATAGATCTGGTAACATCAACATGGTGTGTGTTAGATGTTATCTTGATGTATTGGAGATCAAAACCAGGTATGTTTTGACTAGCACAAATTTTAAATGTACACACTGACTATACGAGGAAGTAGATATAAAAACAAAATGTACAGTGGAAAGTGAGAAAAGAGAGGTTATCCCTGCATGAAAAACACTTAATAAATCAGTATAATTATTTGCAGGGATGAATCAATATAATTACCTAGTAGTACATAAGTACCATTATGATTTTAGATCTGCCTTCAATCAAGTCCACGACTTCACTGGAATCCAACATTTTCTGTAGCTGAACCTGATTAAATGGACTTGAGCCAATGCTTCTCCTAATCTTGTGGTAGTGTTGACGTTTCTCTAGCTTTACTGCCTTTTAAGCTACACCTTCTCTCTCGAATTAGATCCGCAGGTTAGTCTAGATTCGCATATATCTAGCGTGTTAGACAAATCTGTGACATCTAATTCAGGACATAAAAATTATAATTTTAAATTCTACTCTGCTAAGCTTGTTTTCAGGAGAGCAACGAATCTAGTTCACAATTCTGGTTCCATCCATTCGCTGCAGCTTGCATATCTGTTTCCAGGGCACATACAGATAGCTCCTAACCTGGTGCAAAATCAAGTCTACATTGATTCATCTGTCCTCTAGTTGGAATTGTGGCTACATTCATCTCTGCTCTTGGACTCCCAGTGAACAAAATCGGAGTATCCCCGACAAGCTATTTCTTAACTCGTTACTAAGAAAGTACTCCCTGTCAAGACACTTAGTGTGGTTGGCAACTTAACAGATCTCCATGAGAGACAAGCAAGATGACATTCAAATAATAGATCAGTTAAGTTGTCTATTACTCACCGCCAAAACAACACACCTACTCCCATTTTTTAGTATATTACACTGTTTTTCTACTCCCTCCGACCCATATTAATTGATTCAAATTTGTCTAGATTTGGATGAATCTACTCTTTAGTATATAGGTTCGTTCAAATTTTGAAAAATCCAAGTCAATTAATATGGGTCGGAGGAGGTAATATTTTTCAAATGTCTTATTTGCCATAGACTTCTTATATCTTTCTGAAACGGGATAGCCCGAGCCCCTGCATCAAAATGATGCATTTGGTTATTACCTTAGTCTTCTTATATAATATTAAATATATTAGAGAACGTGCAACAGTGCTATATTGACAATGTTGCATAAATTACTAACATGGAGCATATAGAAATGAAAAAATAGGCATGTCTTCTATTATCTAAGACATGATTTATTCAAATGAAAAATGAGATAGCTCTCTCAATTGCATGTGTTGATACCTTTTCTCGAATCGGGCTTTCGCCCCGCTTTATAAATAAAGTCAAGTCATAGTACAATGTTAAGACGGACAATCACACCGGCCGCAGTCAAAAGGGATAAAACGAAAAGGAAGTGCTCAAACGCTGGGGCCATAGCACAACACGACCCAAGGAAACAAAAAAGCATGGGGACATGGAACCACCCCGCCAGCCACCATAAGTCAAGTAGCCGCCGGCGCCGAGAAGGGGGTCGCCGCCAACCTCAAGGCCCGAAGCGTGCCGTCGAAGGACGCCTGGTCACACTGACGCACCTGGTGGGACCACTGCTGAAGAAAGGCAAGAAACATAAAGTTAGAGTCAGATGCACGGATAGGATAGATCTTCTCAATCACCATCTTATTACACACGTTCCATGAGGTCCAGGACATGGCGGCGAACACAAGCCAGAAGAGGTGGCGCCCCCCTCCGGCCCTGTTCGCTTGGGACCCAACGACTCACGGACAAAACTTCAAAGAAACTGAGCCGCCGAGCAAGAGAACGAAATATGGGCCGAGGTCTTCGGGGTCCCACAAAGGGGACACCGGCCATTTCCCGGGCCATTACGCTTGGCAACCTCCACCCCGGAGGGAAGGCGGTCAAGGAGCAGCTGCCTAACAAAGATGCAGATGCTAAGCAGAGTGGGGGCTTTCCAAAGGGGAGCCGTCCATAGCAACTCCGGGCCCTGGAACAAGGCCTGGTAGGCCGAACCCACCGAGAACTCCCCGGAAGGGTGGAGTAGCCAAGATGCCGAATCCGGGTCCCCTGCCAAGGTAGCCGGAAGGGCCGCCATCAGCTCGAGTAAGCTTGCTGCTTTGGCCATACTAAGGGACCGACGGAACAAGATGTTCCAGTGTCCCTCGCGGAAGGCCTCGGCAACAAGCATCGACGTGGAAGCGGAGATGGCAAATAGGGTAGAGAACTGCACCGCGAGGGGAACAGACGCGACCCAAGGGTCCAACCAGAAACGCACCCCGCTGCCGTTGCCGATCGCAAAGGATATCCCCAACCCAATGAATGGTTTGATCTCCTGCATGGCTCGCCAGAACTGGGAGCCCTCCCTCCATTCACAAGCTAACAGGGGCCGGCCCCGGAGGTATTTGGCCTTGATGAGCTGCAGCCAAAGATCCCCATCGTCCCGAAGGATGCGCCAGACCCATTTAAGCATCAAGGCCACGTTGAAGCGGCGCGAATCGAGAATCCCTATGCCCCAAAGGCTCTTGGGGGCGCAGACGTCTGCCCATTTAACCATATAGTATTTCTGATGGCTATCCCGGGCTGCCCAAAAGAACCTAGATAATTCCTTAGCGAAGTCTGCGTGGGTCCCCTTCGGCAGTAGGTATAGCCCCATCTCGTACATGGGCAGACTCGAGAGACAGGAGTTGATTAGCACCGTCTTGCTCTCCTTGGATGTGAGGCGCGCTCGCCAAGGATTGGCCTTGGAGCGTACCCTCGATATCAGAGGAGCCAGATCTCTGATCAGAACTCTAGTCTCCTGGATGGGCATTCCCATGTACGTAATCGGGAAGTCTGCCAGCTTAGAATTGAGATTATCTGCAATCCGCTGACGATCCACCTCGGAGTACCCAAGGATCATAACCTCACTCTTGTCGAAGTTGATCTTAATCCCAGACATGGACTTGAAGCAGAGAAGCAGGAACTTAAGGTTGATGATGTCCGGCTTAGAGCCCTCCACCATGATCATGGTATCATCCGCATATTGAAGGTGCGGGACACCCCCACCAGGGATAAGATGCCCCACCACACCCGAAATGTGGCCCACGATCTTGGCTCTATCCAAGATCTCAGCAAGGGCATCCACCACAACGTTAAACAATAGGGGGAAATAGGATCCCCCTGTCTAACCCGCATGACGGACTAAAGTAGGGGCCAATCTCGCCATTGTCGTTGATCGCTGTCTTCCCACTCATCACAAACTGCATGATCCAGCAGATCACGGGGTCATCGAGTCCCCTCCTCTCTAGAACTAGCCTCAAGAAGGACCAGTCCAAGCGGTCATATGCCTTCTAGAAGTCTAGCTTAAGGAACACCCCTTTCTGACGGCGCGCCTTAACTTCATGAATGATCACATGAAGCGCCGGGACATCATCATGAATCAGGCGTCCCTTGAGAAAGGCGAACTGGAGGGGGTGAGTGAGCCTCTCCAAGATAGGGACGAGGCGCAGAGCATAGACCTTGGCAAATAGCCGCTGGATGACATTGATCACCGTGATCGGGCAGAACTGACGGATATCCGTGAATCCCAAGACCTTGGGGATTAAGGTAATCACCCCAAAGTTCAGCCGCGACATCACTAAAGTACCCGTGTCAAACTCCCGAAACATCTGCATGATCACCGGGAGGAGCTGGTCCCAGAAGGTCTGGAAGAAGCTCACAAGGAGCCCATCGAGGCCGGGGGCAGAGCCAGTCCGCATGGACTTCAGGGCGGAGGCGACCTCCTCCGGGAGAAAGGGACGAGTAAGGTCCACATTCTTAGCCGGGTATACCAACGCCTCATCCGTCCAGAAGTCCGGCGCAAGCGAGGACCCCAAAATGGGCGAAGTCGAGAAAAGGTCCTTGTAGAAAGCATAAATATGGGCGGATATGGATTCCAAAAGGGAATCCCCCTCCCAGAGGAAGGGGATCGAGCACTTCCTCCTCCTTCCATTGGCAATGGCATGGAAGTAGGCCGTGTTCGATTCCCTTGGGCCGTCCAGTTCTGGCGACTCCGCTGTCGCCAAAAGGTGTCCTCTCCCTTGTATATCTCCATAATGGAAGTCTCAAGGGAGTATCTATGGGACCAGGCCTCAGGGGAGAGGCCATAGATCAGAATGTCATCGATGAAACCAACGACAAACTTATCCAGGAAGTTCATAAATTTTTTATTCATGAGGTTCATGAAATAAGTGGGGGCATTGGTTAATCCAATATACATGATAGTGTACTCATACAATCCATATCTGGTGGTAAAGGAAGTCTTTGGAATTTCTGTTGCACGATTCTTGAGTTGATGATAACCAGTTCTAAGATCAATCTTAGAAAACACTTTGGCATCGGTCAATTGGTCAAATAGATATTCTATCTTCAGTAGTGGGTACTTGTTCTTAATGGTGACATCATTCAGCTTCCGATAATCCGTGCACAAATGGTTACCTCCATCTTTATTATCCACAAACAAAACAGGTGATCTCCATGGCGACGCACTTGGTTGAATCAGTCCTATCTCTAGCATAGAATCCAGTTGGTTCTTTAGCTCCACTAATTCAGACGGGTTCATACTGTAGGGTCTCTGAGCTATGGGTCTAGTTCCAGGGATTAATTCAATGATAAACTCGATATCCTGATCTGGGGGCATACCAGGCAATACATCTGGGAGTATGTCGGGGTATTCATAGACTACTCTGACTTGGTCAATGGTTGGTTGGGCTAGACTCTCATTGCACTTGAATTGATGTGGCAAGGTCTCAGATATATGCTCTACTAATACTCCAGTGGTACTAGTCATGGTTATGGCTTTCTTGGCACAGTCGATTACTCCTTTATGTTTCGACATCCAATCCATTCCTACTACTACTTCCAAACCTTTGGCTCCAAGTACTATTAGATTAGCATAAAAATATATTCCATGGATTCTGATAGGTACGACCTTGCAAATTTGTCTAGCTTTGGTGGTTGAACCAGGTATTTAAACTATCATAACATGCTTCAATTTTGTTGGTTGACTCTTACTAGTGCATGCAAATTCTTCTGTAACAAACGAGTGCGATGCTCCAGAATCAAACAACACTCTTGCAAGTACTGAGTTAACAGAAAACATACCCAGCACGACATCTGGTGCTTCCTGGGCTTCTTCAACATTCATGTGAAACAGACGGCCGTTGCGGTTGAGCGAATTCCCTGGGGCAAATCTCCTTCCAGGCTGAACACAACGCTGCTGCTGAGCTGGTCCATTCACATGGCTGGATGCTGCAAGCTTCTTGGGGCACTTGTTGGAGTAGTGAACCTTGACTCCGCATTCAAAACAAGTAACCTGAGACTTGTCTTTTCCTGCAATAGGCACAGAATTGCTTCCAGTCCTTGGGGCAGTATTGGTGTTGTTGGGATTGTTGTTGTTGAGCTTGGGCGGTGCACGGTTGAAATTGTTGGAGTTGCCGGGGTTGTTGTTGTGGTTTCCTCCAGGCCTTGGGTTTCCTCCTCCACGGTTGGGATAGTTCGGACGGGTCATTGCGGGTCTATTGTTTCTTGGGGAATATCCTACAGACGGGTTGGGGCGATACTTTGGGGTATTGTGGGTTCCTGGTTGATTCATCATTCTACGCTTGCGATTCTCATTGGATTGGTTGATCTTGCCTTCCAGTTGGATTCCAGAATCCACTAGGGCTTCAAGGTCAGCAAAGGGAATGTTGACTAGCACTGTCTGCATATCATCATGCAGACCATTCAAGAATCTCTCCTTCTTCTTGGCTTCAGTACTGATCTCATCAGGGGCATACCTAGATAGAGATAGAAACCTGTCACGGTACTCTACCACAGTCATCCTTCCCTTCTTCAGCTCCTTGAATTCATCTCTCCTCCTCTTGGCACATGGGTTCTGCTGAAATTGAGTTTGAATTCATCCCAGTCATCATATGTCCTCCATTCATGGTGCGAATGCTATTCCACAAAGCTCTTGCATCTCCTGCCAGATAATGGGTGGCAAATAGTACTTTAGCATTAGCCTCCAATCCTGCGACTTCTAAGTTGTTCTCCATGGTCTGCAGCCAGTCATAAGCATCTAATGCCTCTTCAGACTTACTAAAAATGGGTGGATTGGTGTTCTGAAAGTTCTTGAGCTTGGATCCATGGTTGTCCTGGTTCCCATGGCCTTGATTATTATTGGCCATCTGGGCTATGTGTTGAAGGGTGGCTAAGTTGGCTTGATATTCAGTTCTTTCAGCTTCATGGTTCGAAACCAATATTTGCAAGATTTGCAGCATTGGGTCTGGGGATGAACTGCTTCCTCCGCGAGGCATCTAAAGATTGAGATAGATCATGAGACAAGAGGGAAATTTCTAAGGTTCATGGATTTGTTTTTGAAAATCTTTTAAACTTTGAGTTTGACTCTGGTTTTGCCAACTAGTAACTTGTTTTTCATTCATTCATAGCACCCAATACAAACACACACCACACTAACGTAACAGATGGTTTTAGGAACCATTATGTGAAGCAACGATACAGTGGGACCAGATACAACTCACACCTACGATAGTGCTCAAGTGCCACTACTCATCAGAACTGGTTGCTTCATCATAATCAACGAAGGCGGAATCATCATCATCAGTGTGGAAGTCCATGTCGAGGTCCTCCAGGTAGTCATCATCATCACTGAGGTAGGAGTAGGGATGTCCACAGATATCTTCCCCTGCATTCTCCCTCTCCTCAAACTGCATGTCCCTCTCATGGAAGGTCTCCTCCAAGTCTGACACTTAGTGACGAAGGTGAGCAATGATGCGATCCTTCTTGTCACGCAGACGGCAAAGTGACTTGCGCTCCTTCACAAGGATGGCGAGAGTCTGGTCATTTTTGACTGCAATGGCATAGTTGTGGTTGGCGTATGTGTGGGGGTTGTCCAACTCCTTCTACCTATCATACAACATGAAGTCGAGATGATCCACCTGATACTTCAGCTCCGGATTGCCTGGTACCTCCAATGGATGTCCCATAGCATCACGCCTTGCGTAGTACTCAAAGCGAGTGCCCTTGATTTGGGTGATGCTTTGCCCACACAGACGGGCAAGAGATCAACTACGATGGCCACTCCAACTATCCATAAGGCGTACGCGGCTAGTCGAATAGTGTGACACTCTGCAGAGATTGTACACTTTCACCACAACATTCGATACATTCGTCAGGGATAACCCTAAATCATCATACTTAGTATGCGGATAATCAATCCTAACCTTTCAATTACACACCCTAGTATAGGCACCTCCCCTATGAGCTTGGCCTCCCAACCATGACCATCTGTCATCTTGGGAACTGACTAGGTGGACATTCACATTCACGAGGTAGCCTTAGCTCAACCTCTTCCGCAAGGGAACCCATACTAAGACATATAAACTTCCAGTCAATCCCTACCCAATTCGGGAATTGTGGTTGTATAGTAAAATTGGAATGGTATCGCATCCGAACCGAACCATCAGTTTTTACAAATGGCTAAGGCTCATGCCTCAACATTTTCATCATCAATTCATCTTGTGTTCATAACACCTGTCAAAACATTTCAATAGAATGAATCTTCATTCCATGGTTTTCATAATTATTTTCACCAAGTATTCCCATCTAAAGTGTGTAGGGTTTCATAGCATGGAAAACAAAAAATTTCTACCGCATGCAAACAAACAAGCCAAGATCTATCTACTAGATTGTAGCAATGATTCGATAGAGGAACTCACCCTCGAAGATTCCAAAGCGGTTAACGAGAGCAGATTCTCGTGGATGATGTAGTCGTACACTTCCGATCTCAAGATCGCGTAGACGATCCTTCCGGCGCTGCATTCCGGCGCTTCCATGATCGGTCACACGTTCGGTACTGATGAAGACCTTCCTCTCCCTTGTTCCAAAGAAAATGGAGGTTGTAGCACTCTCCTCGCGATTCCGGCAGCATGACGGCGTGGTACCGGAAGTAGAGGGGAGATCTCGCAGGGCTTCGCCTTAAGCCGGAGCGAGTATGGTGGACTATGAGAGAGACTTGGTGATCTAGGGTTTAGACACACCAATTAGAAGGGGCTAGGCCGGCGGCTAGGGCAGTTAGAAGCCCCAACTCGGCGGCTTGGGAGAAATCCCTAGACTGTGGCTAGGGTTTAGGTTTAGAGGGAGGCAACTTGTGTGTCTAGGAGGAGAGCCCTTCCCCTCCTTATATAGGTGGAGGGAGGCGTGCAAGGGGAGGGGAGTCCCTCCCCAACTCGGCCTCCAAGTGAGCCGGCGGTGGAGGAGGGACTCCTCCCCAACTCGGTTTCCCACTTCCCCTCCACTTCCCAAAATAGCCGTTTGACTTTCAAACTAGCCGTTTGACTTTTCAAACTAGGATTTGAATAAACCCTCTATTTTGTTCAGCGATGACACCGAGTACATGATGCAATCATACCAACTTGATATAACACAATCATGTGCCCTTCCCCTCCGGAGTGCCGGACATTCCGGAACCTTCTAGAACATTCCTGATGAAAACACCGGAACCATTCTCCAACTCCGAAACGGGACTTTCCTTATATGAATCTTATTATCCGGACCATTACGGATCTCCTCATGATATCCCGAATCCCATTCGAGACTCCGAACAACATTTGATCTCTTACTCATCATTCCATAACTACTCAACAACATCGAATCCTTAAGTGTGTCTCCCTACGGTTCATGAATTATGCAGACATGATCGAGACTCTTCTCCGATCAATAACCAATAGAAGAATATGGAAATTCATATGGCTCTGTCACATCCCAAGATTTTCCAAATCTTGTAATGTGAAAATAAACGAATAAAATAAAACTTTGTTTGATTTTCAGGGCCAGAAGAAACTTTTTGAATTCAATTGGAACTTCAAACCCATTTGAGTTAAATAAAACCTAAAGGGATTTAAAAAAGATAAGCATTTAATAAAAGGAAAAATAAAAACATTTGGAAATACTATTTTGAAACAATTAAATGAAAAGATTTGTTTTCAAATGAAATAGAAGCTTATAAATAAAGAATATTTTATAAAGCCAAATTAAACCTTGGCCAAGCTTTGGAATTAAAACATTTTTAATAAAAATTAGCAAAGGTTTATGTAAATAAAAGAATAAGGAATTAATATTGAAATTAGGATTTAAAATAAATAAAAGGTCTCCCAAAATATTTAAAATAAAAGGTTTTACCAATTTAATTGAAACATCAAATTATTTAAAATAAGTTTTCCCAAATATCTGATATTCACAAATAAAACCTACTAAAGTATTTTGGCTTTATTTTAGATTTCAAAATAAATATCTCAATAAAACAAATCCTATTTGATTTAATAATGAAAGTCTATTATATATAATTATTAATGGACCCTAAAGTAAAAGGTTATTATGTTTTAAACAAGTTTTCCAAATATTCTTTATTTCCAAATAAAATCTATTGATATGGTTTTGAAAGTATTTGGATTTCAAATGAAGATTCTATTAAATAAATCAAACCCAATTTGATTAAATAACTTTGGTCTATTTTATTTAATTATTAAATAAGATCCTAAAAAGAATAAAATATTGTTTTATTTTTGGAATTTAGGTTTATGCTGATAAACAGGACCAAGTTCAAATTATGAAGTGTGGTGTGGTTTGAATTGATTTGGTTGATGTTTGTTTGTTTGAAAATTCAAAACAGAAATTAGATTCAGAAAAAGAAAAGGATTACAGGAAGAAAAAAAATAGATTCGGACCTGACCCAACTGGCCAAGCCCAACTAAGCCCACCTAGCCCACCTGTCCCCACGCCACTGAAAGGTTTTCTTTACCGCAGAAGCTACCCACTGAATCACCGACCGGTGGACCCTCCCCTCCTTTCTTTCCCCACTGACCGGTAGACCCACTCTCCACTGTTCTTCCTCCTCACCCGCGCGACCCTGTCTTCCCCAAACCTCGCTGCCGTTGCTGCCATTCAAGCCGCGATCAATTCGCAGTAATGCCGCGCCATAATCTCGCCGTGACTGCACGCTATTAAGCGCCAGCGCCAGCGCCTCCTCCTCCTTTTCCCTCAAGCTTCTCCTTCTCTTTGCCCCCAGGCTGCGATTATTTCGCCCTGCACCATCACTGCTCCGACGACCTTCCTCGTCAAATTCCAGCCAAGCTTCGCCGCCCCTTGCCTCACTAAGCACGCTAGCAAACTCCCCACTCCCAGACGTATCTCCCAGTATCACCCATTCGACCGCGGGCGCCCCAGAACGTCGGCTACGTCAAACTTCCGAACGCCGCCGCGTCTGCAACCTCTCCGACGACCTCCCCCGGTAAGCACTGACCGCCCCGCGTCTTTTAGATGACGCAAACGTCTTCGCCTTGGTATTGCGTACCTAACGACGCCCTCTGTTTGCCTCCGCATGATCTGCAACGTCGACTTCGACCACGGACAGAGCCGTCCGACGTTGTCTTCAACTCCGGCGAACAATCCCTACTGTTCCAGGACGCCCCTCGACCAAAAGACCACGCCCCGAGCATCACCTCGTCCTCGCGATCACGGTGAGCATTCCCACCTCGATCTTTGCTTCCTAGAACCACAGCAAGCACCTCGCCTGGCCGTGCGCCGCCGCTATCCGCCGTCGGCGCCGCTCACTTTTGGTCCAGCGAACTAGTACCGTAGGATCTGGATCTGACGGATACGATAGAAAGTTAGCGAAGGGGTAAGTAATGATTCTGAGCCGCACGATTCACATTTGATCCAACGCGCCACAGCCGCGATCCACCCGAACCGGTACTGACCAGTTAAAACACGACGCGTGGCCTGATTCGTTTAAAACAAAAATTTGAAAACCAGATCAGATTGTGATTTTCAAACCCTTATAACTTTGGATCCACACGTCCAAAAATTACAAATTTTATGTCGTTGGATTCAGGAGAGCAAACCCTATCCAACCGTGGAATTATTTTAGTGAATAGTATCTTTTAATTTGCTTGTTTTTACAGAATCATTTGTGTGCTTGTTTAGAATAGAAAAATGATTCAAAAATGTTTATAAGTTTAAAACCTTGGCAAATTGGTTTGTTGTGACCTTACTGACCCTAGGAACCAACCCTTGGTATTAAAAATGATTTTGGTAAAATTTAGGTTGACTTATTTGACCTAGCCAATTTCGAGCCAAATAGAATTATTGATTTTATTATGAAAATGTTTATGGAAAGAAAACTTTGAGAAAATAGTTGGGACCAAACCTACTGACCCAAAAACACCAAGTTTTGCAATGGCAACTCATTTGGTGAAAAACCTAAAGTTTTGCTTTGATAAGAAAATATTTTCACCACATAAAATGATGAATGGATTTTAAAATGGTTTTTGAGATAAAATCTTTTTGCAAATGACTTTACCATTTTGGTGAATGACCAATTTGGAACTTGCAAAGTTTAGAAGCCTAGTGGAAACCACCTTTGCAACTAGAACCATCTCTTACATGCTTACATGCATGACTTAGATTTTGGATTCCATAGTTTTGTGTGTATGAAATGATGTTTGATTGATTATTTGGAATGCTAGTTGATTGGTGTTTGCTTGATTGATTGTAGTGAAATTAGCAAAGTGAGAGACTAGCAAGATCAAGGAGTGAACCATCATTCCCTTCCAAAAAGGCAAGTTACACTATCATATAAAATTCCTACTATTTTCATTATATTTAGTGGATTTTGAAAACATGCATGAAAATAATTTTATACTTATGCTATGCTAAATCCTAATAGGATTCCCTATACACTCATTAGTGAAAATATTGCAGTTGTTACATGCTTAGCCATGCTATATTTTGAAAAGAGATACATGTTGAGATTTTACAAAGGTTGAGAAAAGGACTTGTGATTTTATATAATAAAACAAGGACTCAATGAACCACCTGGGTGGCCAAGGTTACTTTAAGTTTGGAGAAGGTGGCAACAAAAGGAACCATGTCTATGGCAATCACTTTGTGTTGTGCTCCAAAAGAACCACCCAGGAAACTTAGAGATTGAACATGTTTCTCCAATTGTGGCTTTCGTGTACAACCACATGCTATTATGGCTCTGGCTTAGTCAACTACATTGGGAAGACCCATGCACTGTCTTCAGTTAACTGGACATGGGGATCTGGAATGCTTCATGGGTGCTGAAGGCAAGCTAGCAATGGTGTATGGGAGGACCCTTTGGAAAGACTTCGTCACATTCTCAATCTGCCAGTACTCCATTTTGGTGAGCACTAATCCAGTAGGCCACTGGTGGCAAAAGGATGGGATTGTGACATGTGGGTAAAGTGTACTCCTTCTGCAGAAGATAATAAAATCTAAGTACTTAGCCGTGTCCCCGGTTATGGACAATACTGAGCAACTAAAGTTTGAACCATGGGAGATCTCGACATTCCAACTTCTAAAATAAAAACTTGATGCACTTGGGGGTACCAAGGAATTCAAAGAGATTTTGTTAAGCTTGTTGCACTTGGGGTTACCAAGGAGATCAAGAGCATGATGTACTTGGGGTTACCAAGGAACTCATGAGATTTCATAAAACTTGTTGCACTTGGGGTTACCAAGTAGCTCAAGGGATTTTTGACAAGGACTTGAACACTTGAGTTTCTACCAAGGAGTTCAAGGAACTTGGAAAAGGGATTTGACAAAGAACCAAAACCACTTTGAAAAGATAGGATAAATGTTGCTTTATGCAAATAAGCCTTAAACTCTACTTAGCCAAATATGCATGTGTTGATAGGATCCAATCATAATATACAAAATAGTGAAACTTGCCAATACAAGTCAAATGTATTGACCTTTGTGGCTGTAACTTGTATGTTGCAGGTTTGATTGACTTTAGTGAAGATTGTTTGATTAGGATTATGAAGTCTACAACCAACATCTGCCTGTGGCACTTTGAAGATGAAGGACCCCATGATTATAGTTATTCCGCTGCAATGTAATGTAATAGCCAAATGAGCTATGTTTGATGTAATAAACTTATGTTATTCCTGGTTATAAAGTTATATTATGACCTTTGTTTCTTAATATTACATCTTAACTGTGGATGCTAGCTATTGATCCAGGGACTAGCATTGTAAAACACGGGAGGAATCTACCTTATTAGGTTGAGACCTCTACAGGCTCCCACATATTTCTACGATTACTTTGCGATCGAATGAACCACTTACATACGATATCAATTTCCCTTTGTCTCACGATAGTTAATTATCCGAGGTTATGATCGTCGGTATCTCTGCATACCTAGTTCAACCTCGTTACTGATAAGTACTCTTTTCTCGTTCCCGTGATATGTGATCCCTTGTGAGCCAGTCACAAGCTTGTAAGCTAATTGGATGACATTTCACCGAGAGGGCCCAGAGTATATCTATCCGTCATATGGATGGACAAATCCCACTCTTGATCCATGTGTTTCAACCAATACTTTCCGAACACTCAATGCCACCTTTATAGCCACCCAGTTACGGTGTGGTGTTTGATGTCATCAAAGCATCCATCCGGTAAAGGTGATATGCATGATCTCATGGTCGAAGGAATTGGATTACTATGTATCAGAAAGCATATAGCAATTGAACTATTAAAATGACTTGATCTTTATGCTATACTTATCTATAGGAGTATGTCCATCACATCATTCTCCTAATGATATGACCCTGTTGTTAATAACATCTCTATGTTCATGATCAGGAAACCATGATCATATATTAACCAACAAGCTAGTTTAACAAGAGGCTTTACTAGGGACTCTTTTATGTTTACAAATCACACAAGTATTAATGTTTCCTGTTAATACAATTATAGCATGGTATGTAAACATTTATCATAAGTATGAAGATATGATAATAACCACTTTATTATTGCCTCTTGGGCATATCTCCAACAGTCTCCCACTTGCACTAGAGTCAATAATCTAGTTTCAAACCTTTATTCAACACCTATGGCTTTCCGGTGTTGTATGTACACGATTGCTACTGGTCAACTGATCTCCGGATCTGACACTTCCAGGTCCGTGTATAATTGCATGTCTTTGCGTCTCTACGCATCACTCATTCTCTAATGAGATGGCTTCGTACAAATTTGGTCCTTTGGTGTGACCTTTAGTTCTTTGGGGTTAAAAACATGTTGATAATATTGTCGTACAATATATATTCATAGTATTATCCCACTGTGAACTACACCTAGTTTGATAACAAACTACTTGACACAAATGCCCTCTTTTGCTGCTAAAATAGCAGTCATACACTTAGCCTTTTGTTGTAGTATCTGTCACAATGTCTTTAACTTTGGAACTCATCCAAATCCATTATGGAACTCACTTTCCATTATATTGTGCCACCCTTGGTTTAGATTGAGATAAACTTAATTTGTACTTTGTGACAAAACTAGTATCAATGTAGTACTTTTACAATGAACTAACCATCTATTTGTCACTTCTACAAATAATATACTCTTAGTTCTTCCAAAAGATCATAAGAATATTCTTACTATTGTCCAATGATCATCTGATGAATCATTCTGGTATATGCTCACAACATTTAGAGCATAGGACATATCTGGATTTGTACATATCACAAAGATGATTGATATAAATACTCTTTGTGATCAAGTATCAATCTATACTTGAATCTTGTTTCACTTACCAAATGTCAATACATTTGAATATATCATCAATATTGAACTCATTCAATCCTTTCTGTGCGACAAGAAACTTTCTTGTAGTTTCTATATTGAACTCATTCAATATCTCGTCTATGTACTTCTGGCACAACCATATTAGCGTCTATTCATGCCAAATATTTGGGTTTTGCCTAAGTCTTTCATCGAGATGAAATTCTTATCCTGTGTTAATAAAAGATACATTATTTCCAATCAACAATATGTCTTCCACATAATGTATTAGAAACATGTCTTAGCGCTCCCACTTAATTTCTTGCAAATGCAAGCATCTTCATCATCTCTGATGAATTTAAACTCTTTTAACATTTTCATCATAGTGAAGATTCCAACTCCGCGATGCTTACTTCAACCATTGAAGTTTGCATATGCTTTTAGCATCCTTTGAATTAACAAAACCCCTATGGACCATGTTATTCACATGTCCTAGGTAACAATTCTATTAGAAGAACTTGTTTTGTTTATTCAACTACCATATAACAAAATTATATGTAGTGGTTGCTACACTAATCCGTCTAGACTAAATATCACTATGAAAGATCAAATCTTATCATAGTCAACCTTTGAACATTGTTGTGAACCTTTTCCCAACATGTCGACTATTTCATAGATGTAAAACATCCATGTCTATTTATTTATAGATCGAAACACGACTGTAAGGTCTTACACCTTTCTCGAGGGTCCTTCAAGTTCAAAACTTGATTTCTCGTGTATGGAACTATCATAGATTTTATGGCTTCAAGCCATTTGACGGAGTCAGGGCTCATCATCGCTTCTTTGCATGTAGTCGGATCATTATTGTCAAATAATGATTTAACTCTCAAATCTTGGTATTAGATTGTTCATTCGACCTACTTGTTTCAATAGGAACTTGGATCTCCGTGACCACAACCTTTGAGGTACGTGAGCCATGAGCATTGTTGCTACCTCCGGAACACTTTTCAAGCCAAGCAACTTTGCACATATAGCTAAGGTTCCTTTAACCTTATCAAAGTTCTATTGTCCTCCCACTTAACTTTTCACGAAAAATTCCTTCTTAAAGAAACTTGACATTCTAAGTGACAAACACTTTTGTCTCCGATGTTATGGAGGATTACTTAACAGTTATTCGAAATAAGATACAAAGACAAGTTCATCCGACTTTGGTTGCAAACATTTTTCTTATGCACAGCATACCAATGTTTAAGAAATGACTACTTGGGTTTTATCCCAAACCATAACTTTATATGGTGTCATTTCAACGGATTATGATGAAGCTCTTTTCAGTGGAAAAAACGGTAGTCTCTAAAGCTTTTAATCTTTAAAATATAATGGCAGTTTTTATGAATTATACCTTTGATCTTACCATGTCAAACAAGGTTTAATTACATATCTCGAATGCTCCATACTCTTATGGTGTTTCGGGAAATGCAAATCCACGGAACGATTCCATAAATCTTAGGTATTATGCTAAACTTTGTAACTCCAGTATCTTCCTTTATGATCTTTATCACAAACTGTTTATATTCTTGTTACAATGATTTTGCACTTCATCTTGAAAGTCTTTGAAATTTTCAAATGTTTCATAATTCATCCTTATTAAGTAAATATTCATATATTCACTCAAATTTTCGGAGAAAGCATATGAAGTTGAAATACATCGCTCTTGACTACACATAATGGACTTCGTACAACAATATGTACAAGTTCCAATAAGCTAGTCATTCGTTCCCTTTTGGCCTATGAACGAAGTTTTAATTATTTCTAGGAAAGTTTCACAAGCGTCATTTGATCAAAAATCAAAAGACTCTAAAATTCCATCCACATGAAGTTTCTTCATGTTTTCTTTCAATATAATTTAAACGGCGATGTCACTTCCTAAGTGATCTTTCAATCAATTTGTCTTTCGACATCTTTAGCACTAGTTTTATGGATGTGATTTCTCCAACGAGATTTGCGAATCCATCTTTTATGGATTACAACAATTATTTGAACAACCTTTTTGTTCTCATAATACCTGATAAAACAAATCTTTGAAGGCAAGCTTTGATGTTTAACGAGCAACACAATAACCCTTTATTTGTTCTCGATGAACATCATCACATATTATTTTGCTAGTTACTTAGGCCACTGTAGTTCATGAATTCTGTTGTTTCGTATGACGATTCACACCAACAAATTCAATATCAAATACTTAAGAACCGCTTTGTTTAATAAGCAAAGAATATATCCATAACATGCATATCATCTATATACTTAAGCTGAACAATTCTAGTCTTTTCTTTTCTGCCATATACTTATGAGATTCTCTTTCAGTATTTCCTTTTGTGTTTGAAAGAATCTATCAACATCAATAGTGGAGTCATACATATGACACATAGTCCAAAGCGTGTATAGTTAAATACCAATGTCTTTGGACTTGCACTTTGAAGTACATCACCATCATCAAATGTTTGGTGTTCTTTCAAATTCCATTCTTTAGTAATCTCTTGGTGTAGTAAACATTTTACCTACATCAAATATTCACCCTTATCATGGAATCGTCCATGATCAAGCTACTTTTAACTTATAACGATGAATTACGAGTATAATGTTGCTATCGAAAACCTTTTGGAGGATTAGGACAACAAGTGTCTCCAACCCTTTGCAAATTCTCATCAAAATATGAGAACATGAACTTTGCCATATTATACTCTATCATGGTGTAACCAAAACTTCGTTTCAGATATCACAATATCTTCCACACATCATGGTTTCTGAAACAACTCTTTCAGATCCTAGATAACCTTGATATTAAGATAATCCTTTGAATATCAAGAATCATGGAGACAAACATGATACTCATACACTAACACTTGGAATTGTCACTCTTGATTTGAGTAACCGTAATTTACTGAAAGTTTGCAATAGGACTTTTAAACTTTAGATTAACACTTCAAAACAATACGATACCAGTTCGTAAAGTAACTAACCAGAATTCTATAGTTCTATCATCTCAATTATAACTAAGCGCAAGGTGGTAAACGGATGCCAATGACTACAACAATTATGCAAATTCACTTTGAGTTAATTTATGATAAATAGTGTTCAACTTTTAATCATATTGCTGTTAAACTCCCACTCAAAACAATATCCCTCACATTGTTTTAGTGATCACACGAACCAAATCCACCATATCAAAACCGATCACCACGAGAGTTGATATAGCTTCAATGGCGAACAATCAACATGTTCATCATATCTACTACATGACTCATGCTTTACCTTTCGGTGATCCATGTTCCTGAGACCATGTCTGTACATGCTAGGCTCGTCAAGATCAAACCTTAGCTTCCGCATGTGCAAATCTGGCTTGCCCACGTTGTATACACTTGCGGAATCTAACACACCCGATCATCACGTGGTGCTTCGAAACAACAAGCTTTAGCAACGGTGCTAACTAAGGGTGAACACTTTATGACTTGAAATTCATGTGCATGAGGGATCATCTTATAATGCTACCGTCGTCTACTAAGCAATACAAGATGCATAAAGGATTAACATCACATGCAATTCATAATATGTGATATGATATGGCCTTTCTTCTTTGTGCTTCCGATCTCCATCTTCTAGCACGAACATGATCTCCATCATCACCGACATTGCATCAAGGTCAATGATGCTTCTCCATGGTTGTCGTCCACCGGCTTCAACTATTACAACTACTTTGAATAGACACGCGGGTATTAACAGAAATTAAAGACAACCATATGGCTCCTGCCGGTTGCCGACTTACAATAAGGACCACTGCATACATCATATATAATCACAAGCATGGCCATATCACATCACTGCACACCCCTGCAAAACAAAGTTAGACGCCTCTACTTTCTTTGCATATATTACGTGGTTTGGGGCTTTAAATAAGTGTCGTTCTAACTTACGAACAAGAACCACAACATTGATACTAGTATTGTTAATCACTCGTTGTAAATTGGATCTTAACTATGCTAGGAGAAACAGGCACCTGCAAAGCCACTTATGCAATACAAGTTGCATGTCAAGCGTGGAGCAAGTCTCATGAACGATGTCATGTAAGGTTAGCCCGGGCCGCTACATCCCAACATACCGCAAGATGCAAAGTACACAAGAAGCAATCGACAATAAAAGCATCAACGCCCACAATGACCATTGTGTTCTACTCGTGCAAACAGATCTACATATAGACACGGCTCTGATACCACTGTAGGGTTTCATAGCATGGAAAACAAAAAAATTCTACCGCATGCAAACAAACAAGCCAAGATCTATCTACTAGATTGTAGCAACGAGTCGATAGAGGAACTCACCCTCGAAGATTCCAAAGCGGTTAACGAGAGCAGATTCTCGTGGATGATGTAGTCGTACACTTCCGATCTCAAGATCGCGTAGACGATCCTTCCGGCGCTGCGTTAAAGCGCTTCATGATCGGTCACTGCGTTTTCGATGAAGACCTTCCTCTCCCTTGTTCCAGCAGCAGCGGAGGTTGTAGCACTCTCCTCGCGATTCCGGCAAAGATGACGTGGTACCGGAAGTAGAGGGGAGATCTCGCAGGGCTTCGCCTTAAGCCGGAGTGAGTATGGTGGACTATGAGAGAGCCTTGGTGATCTAGGGTTTAGACACACCAATTAGAAGGGGCTAGGCCGGCGGCTAGGGCAGTTAGAAGCCCCAACTCGGCGGCTTGGGAGAAATCCCTAGACTGTGGCTAGGGTTTAGGTTTAGAGGGAGGCAACTTGTGTGTCTAGGAGGGGAGCCCTGCCCCTCCTTATATAGGTGGAGGGAGGCGTGCAAGGGGAGGGGAGTCCCTCCCCAACTCGGCCTCCAAGTGAGACGGCGGTGGAGGAGGGACTCCTCCCCAACTCGGTTTCCCACTTCCCCTCCACTTCCCAAAATAGCCGTTTGACTTTCAAACTAGCCGTTTGACTTTTCAAACTAGGATTTGAATAAACCCTCTATTTTGTTCAGCGATGACACCGAGTACATGATGCAATCATACCAACTTGATATAACACAATCATGTACCCTTCCCCTCCGGAGTCTTGGGACATTCCGGAACCTTCTAGAACATTCCCGATGAAAACACCGGAACCATTCTCCAACTCCGAAACGGGACTTTCCTTATATGAATCTTATTCTCCGGACCATTCCGGATCTCCTCATGATATCCCGAATCCCATTCGAGACTCCGAACAACATTCGGTCTCTTACTCATCATTCCATAACTACTCAACAACATCGAATCCTTAAGTGTGTCTCCCTACGGTTCGTGAATTATGCGGACATGATCGAGACTCTTCTCCGATCAATAACCAATAGAGGAATCTGGAAATTCATATGGCTCCCACATATTTCTACGATTACTTTGCGATCGAATGAACCACTTACATATGATATCAATTTCCCTTTGTCTCACGATAGTTTACTTATCCGAGGTTATGATCGTCGGTATCTTTGCATACCTAGTTCAACCTCGTTACTGATAAGTACTCTTTTCTCGTTCCCGTGATATGTGATCCCTTGTGAGCCAGTCACATGCTTGCAAGCTAATTGGATGACATTTCACCGAGAGGGCCCAGAGTATATCTATCTGTCATATGGATGGAAAAATCCCACTCTTGATCCATGTGTTTCAACCAATACTTTCCGAACACTCAATGCCACCTTTATAGCCACCCAGTTACGGTGTGGTGTTTGATGTCATCAAAGCATCCATCCCAGAAGGTGATATGCATGATCTCATGGTCGAAGGAATTAGATTACTATGTATCAGAAAGCATATAGCAATTGAACTATTAAAATGACTTGATCTTTATGCTACGCTTATCTATAGGAGTATGTCCATCACATCATTCTCCTAATGATATGACCCTGTTGTTAATAACATCTCTATGCTCATGATCAGGAAACCATGATCATATATTAACCAACAAGCTAGTTTAACAAGAGGCTTTACTAGGGACTCTTTTATGTTTACAAATCACACAAGTATTAATGTTTCCTGTTAATACAATTATAGCATGGTATGTAAACATTTATCATAAGTATGAAGATATGATAATAACCACTTTATTATTTCCTCTTGGGCATATGTCCAACAAAGTGATCAACTTTTATGCTTAGGACTAGCCACTAAAGTTGAGGGTATTCACTAATGTGGGGTGCTAATCAAGTGAGGCTATCCAAATCTAGTCTTATGCCTTTTGATGACATCTATTTATAACTACTTAGGCCTAGTTTTATGCTCTTTATGCTACCTATAGTAACTTTCCAAAATTCACAAGTCACTAAGGTATGGTAAAGAACTTTGATAAAGAAAATACAAGAATAAAGCTTGCAAGTAAAACTTAGGATTGGTATAGTCAAGGTGACATAACCAAAGCATTGCTAATGCAATTTGCATAGGTTAAGAAACTTGCAAGTGTTAGCTAGCTAGGATGGCTTGCATTAGATAGTGTCAACACCCGGATTTTTAATCCCAAATGCCTGTTATGCCATACATCGCAATCCCAGGATTACCATTTTTTCGAGACATAATAGATTGGTACCATAGTTCATCATCCATTACAAACCATAATAAATGTCTTACAAATATAAGATCTCTTGATCTAGTCTTAATACAATCAACGCAGTGGAATAATAATAATAGTAGCATGGTCGAAGCTCCATCTTAAGGGTCACAAGCACCGCCGACGATGGGAGATGATCCTAGATGTCATAGAATTCCTGTTGTCCATCATCATGGTAGTCCTCCTCATAGTATGGCCATAGGAATATCCAGGGACAAAGCCATGAGTACTCTTTAAGTACTCGCAAACTATCACTAACAAGTAAAGTAGTTCGAGTAGGAATCCTAAGCTCTATGTTTATTTGCAAAAATCCAGGTTTATTCATACTGATTTTAGAAGTAAACAAAACTAGTTTAATGTTCTATAACACCTAAGTGGGAACTTAGTTTTTATGTTCACAACCCTGTTGTGGTCAAATCAAAGTCATAGTTTATTTCACAAGTCATTTTGAAAACATCTGACGATAGAACAGTATGGCCACTCCAAATTTCCATAACCACGGACGCGGCTATTTGAATAGTTTGACACTCTGCAGAGATTGTACACTTTCACCACAACATTCGATACATCCATCAGGAACAATCCTGATTCACCATACTCATTATGCGGATAATCAATCCTAACCTTTCAATTACACACCCTAGTATAGGCACCTCCCCTATGAGTTTGGCCTCCCAACCATGACCATCTGTCATCTTGGGAACTACACAGGTGGACATTCATAACAAGGTAGCCTCAGCTCAAACCTCTTCCACAAGGGAACCCATACTAAGGTATATAATCTTCCAGTCAAGCCCTACCCAAATTCGGGTATTGTGGTTGTACGAAAAAATTTGAATGGTATCGCATCCGAACCCAACCATCAGTTTTATAAAGGGCAAAGGCTCATGCCTCAATAGTTTCATCATCGAAATCATCTGGTGTTTATAACACATGTAAAAACATTTCATTAGAATGACTCATCATTCTAAGGTTTTCATAATCATTTTCACCAAGTATTCCCATCTAAAGTGATCAAGTTTTATGCTTAGCACTAGCCACTATAGTTGGGGGTAATCACTAATGAGGGGTGCTAATCAAGTGTGACTATCCAAATCTAGATCCCATGCCTGAGTATAAAATCTAGTTCTAACTAACTTAGGCCAATTTTTATGCTCTTTATGCTACCTATAATATCTTTCCAAAACTCACAAAACACTAACTAAAAGGGTAATAAAGAACTTTGAGAAAGAAATAAAAGAATGAAGCTTGCAAGTAAAACTGGGATTTGGTATAATCAAGGTTGCATAACCAAAGTATGCCTAGTGCATCTTTCATAGGTTATCTTGCTTGCAAAGTTGCAAGTGTTAGCTTGCTAGTAATAGATTGCCTTGAGTAGTCCAGTGGTTGAAGTTTCCTCTTCTTCTTCTTCTTCTTCTTCTTCTTCTTCTTCTTCTTCTTCTTCTTCTTCTTCTTATTCTCCTCCTCCTCGTAGCCTTGGTCGGTACTAGCGTCTATAAATAAATACAAGATACACAATCACCAAACAATAATTCACTAATTCTATTTGGCACACAAAGGTTCACACTAGATGATCTAGCATCATCACAATCATCACATGAATTGAAGAGATAGTCGTATTTATTTTATTTTAGAAAAGTAATTTCTACACAATGAAAACTACTTAAGATTTAATATTCTCCAATTAAAATATGGGATCATGTTGACACATGTCATCACGACATATTTCAGTACTTGGGAATGCGATTTAAAGTTGTGTCAAAATTTAATAAGGTTTAACATTATTATTTTAAATGATTAAAGTGACTAGAAATGCCTATGGGGCATTCTTTTAATACTTGTCCAAGATTACTGCTTGTAAACCTAAATATTTTTACATATTCAGATAGGTCTTGTCAAATGAGATTTTTGAGAGTTGGAATCAACTCA
Source organism: Avena longiglumis (assembly GCA_030063025.1). Lineage (NCBI taxonomy): Eukaryota > Viridiplantae > Streptophyta > Magnoliopsida > Poales > Poaceae > Avena > Avena longiglumis. The sequence continues at coordinate 153,227,335 of CP125975.1, read as the reverse complement.
AAAGCATTTATGGTTGATTTTTGAAAAATGTTTGAATGTAGAAAAGTCTCTGTCTTGTTATTTTTACTATAGATCATCTATAATTCCAAATGGATTGAATCCAACGGGCTTGGATTAAGAATTTCAATACCTTTCTAACGAAATTAGTTTCATGCAATTTGGTTCAGTGAATCTCTCTGGATCGATTTTTGAATCTACTGACTGAACTAGATTTGAACTAAAATGGAAAAAGATTGTTTCAAATGCTGGGCTACGCAGGGAAACTAATGGCCGGCCCAATTCGCATTGTATGCAGGCGACTCTGGCGACGATGAGATGTCTCACGGTCGTGGATCTAACTACGTGAAGCGGTAAGTTGCAATGTGGGTCGTGCGATTAGAACCTGATGTAACGGCTGGGGTGTGTCGTCTCCGTCAGGTAACACCGTCAAGACTGAACCCTAACACGACGAGGCTCACCAGGGCTCTAGATAGGGTTGGCGATGGGGGCGAACGACGTTGTCGACGACGACGGTTTGAACGGTGGTCACGGCGGCTCCTGGGGCAGCTCCTATCAATAGCTCCCTTCTCCTCCTCCATGGCAGACTCCGGTGAAATTCCGGCGATACGGAGATCGCCTTGCTCCGAGGATGGGTTAGTGGTGCTCTGTGAGAGGTGGGGAGTGAGATGGTGTGGCGAATTGAGGTTGGGGTGGCCTCCTTTTATAGCCGAGCGAGAGAGGAAGTGCGGCATGGGCAGAGCTCGATGGGGTCGATGACACAGCTAGCTACGGGCATGGAGAAGGGCGTAGGACGATGCAGTGTTCCCTGGCGGTCGTCGCTGGCTCAATGGTGCGGCAAGGGGCGGTTGAGAATGGTCGGAACAGGTCGACGCTCTGTGCAGCACCGATGGTGTTTTAGACGACATACAGGGGCTGCTGGTCGCGCAACGGCGAACGATCGTGTCTAGGACATAGATAGGATCATGGCGAACCTAGTTAAGCACTGCGAGGGCGAGGCACGGTGCTCTGGCATGCTCTCAGCATGGCGCAAAGACAGTGGGCGCGGCATGTTCTCTGTGGTCCAGGGCCTAGCTCGTGCCAGGGCTGGACAGGGGGTGGCGGTGGACGGTCAGCTTCCTCCTAGACATGGTGGCTAGGCGCGGCGGTGGCTCCTGCTAGCTAGCCATGGTCGGCTGGCAACGGGAAGCTCGGGTGGTATGGCACTAGTGCAAGGGTAGGGGTGATAGGTTGATCAATGCACTGGTAGTCACTGGGGGAGACAAGGGCGAGAATTGGAGACAAGAATTGGACAAAGCTTTGATCACAAATAGTAGAAGTTAGGCAGTGTTTACTGTGTTCACCAACTGTTTGATGAAATGGCCATAAGAAATTTATATTTGAATTTTTGGATGAAATTTGGTGAGTGTACTGGTCACATACTTGGTAGTATCTGGTTATTTGGGTTTGTCAAGGTGAACTGGTTTGATGGGGTTTTGAGAAATGGTGATCTTAGTACCTATACTTGATTCAATTTTGAACTATCCTTTAAATAGATTTGGAATTTGGTTCTGGTTGTTTGTAAAGTGGGCTTGGGTTCACTTTTACTTTGTCTATCAAGGGGTGAAAAGAATTGGATTGGTTTCTATTAGAAAACTTGGAATAGGAATACTCAAAGTAGTCTAGTGAACAAGTTTGGCCAAAATGACCATTTGCTCATATTTCTTATATTTGATTTTCTCTTCAATTGTTTCTTTTTGGAAATGATTTAGATGATGTTGTTTTCATCTTTAAACCAATCCTTGCCATTCATATCAATCAAACAAGTCAATGCAAGCATTCATGCATTCATCACACACACATGCATTCATATAGATTTTTAATAACAAAAGTTTTTGTTACCCCTAAACTTGGGTGATTGTAACTTGATAAACTTGATTAATATTTTTGGGATGTTATAGATATCTTGCCTTGAGTAGTGCAATGGTTGAAGTTTTCTTCTTATTCTTCTTCTTCTTCGTACCCCTCCTCGTAGCCTTGGTCGGTACTATCGTTTATAAATGAATATGGGGTACACAATCACCAAACAATACTTAACTACCTCTACTGAGCACACAAAGGTTCACACTATATGATATAGCATCATCACAATCATCACATGAAATAAAGACCTAGTCTTTTTTATTTTATTTTGGGAAAGTAATTTCTACTCATTGAAAACTACTTAAGATTTAATATTCTCCAATTAAAATATGGGATCATGTTGACACATGTCATCACCACATATTCTAATACTTGGGAATGTGATTTAAAGTGGTGGTCATATTTTATAAAGTTTAAAATTACTATTTTATATAAATAAAGTGATTAGAAATGCCTATGGGCCATTCTTTTAGTACTAGTCCAAGATCACTGCATGTAAACCTAAATATTTTTACATATTCAGATAGATCTTGTCAAATATGATTTTTCAATAAATCTCCTTGAATTGAATTTTGAATCTACTGACCGAACTTGGGTTTGAATAAAATGGAAAATAGCTATTTGAATCACTAGGCTATGCGTGGGAAAGGAAACAGGCCGGCCCAATTGCAGTGTGCTGGCGCAACGGGCTACTGACGGGGGGGGGGGGGGGCCCAAGTGTCAGCGGCTCATCTAACCTGAAGAGGTACATTTCAATTTGGTCCTTACGATTAGACTAAGATCTACGGTTGAGGTTCGTCGTCTCCGTCGCACTACGTCGACGAGACTAAACCCTAACGGTGACAGTGGGGGTACGCGGTGGCTCACCTAGGCTCTAGCTAGGGTCGACGATGGGGGCGAACGACGTTGTCGATGACGGCGGTTCGAACGATGGTCGCTGCAGCTCCTGGGGTGGCTCCAATCAACGGCTTCCTTCCTCATCTATAGCGGCGGACTCCTGTGAAATTCCGGCGGGCTGGAGCTCGCCTTTCTCCGGGGAAAGGTGTGGGTGGTTCTGAGAGAGAGGGGAGTGAGATGGTGTTTTGAATGAGGGCTGGGGTGGCCTCTATTTATACACTGGTGAGAGGGGAAGAGCGGCATGGGCTTGGCTCGTCGTTGACGACGATGTAGTGAGCTACGGGCATGGCTGAGGGTGTAGGACAGTGCGGTGTCTCCTAGCGATCATCACTGGCTTCAAGGCACGACACGGGGCGGCCGAGAATGGTCGGGCGCGGTACATGCTCTGTGCGGAAATACTGGTGTTTGAGATAGCGTATAGGGGCTACTGGTCGCGCGACGGCAAATGGTCATGTCTGGGAGGTAGCTAGGGTCATGACGAGTGCAGTTACGCATTGCGAGTGCGAGGCGCGATGTGTGCGCGCGTGTCGGCTGCGGCGCTCTGGCGCGCTCTCGGCATGGTTGCAGAGAAATGGGCGCAGCGATTTCTTGGTGGTCCATGGCTCGGCTGCGAGCGAGGGGTGGACAGGCAGTGGCGGTGGACTGTGGCCTGTCTCCTAGACATCATGGACAGGCGCGGTGCTTCCTCCTGCGAGCTGCCCATGGTCGGCCGGCAATGGCGGCTTGGGTGCCTTGGCACTGGTGCAAGCAGTGAAGGGTGAGCTGGTTCAATGCGATGCTGGGCACTGGGGGAGACAAGGGCTAGTAGTGGCGACAAGTAGTGGACAAGGCATTGATCAAGAACAGTAATAGTTTGGCAGCTGTTACTATGCTCACCAAGTGTTTGATGGAATGGCCGCATGAATTCAAAGTTTGAATTTTTGCTTGAATTTTTGTGAGTGCTCTGGTCATATTCTTGGTAGTCTCTGGTTGCTTGGGTTTGGCAAGGTGCATTGATTTGAGTGGTTTTTGAGAAATGGCCATCTTAGTACCTATTAAGGATTCAATTTTGAATTGTCCTTTAAACAGATTTGGAATTTGTTTCTGTTGGTTTGTAAAGTGGTCTTGGGTTCACTTTTAGTTTGTCTAGCATGGGATGAAAAGATTTGTATCTGTTTATGTTAGAATTCTTTGACTAGGAACACCCAAAGTGGTGTAGTGAACAAGTTTGGCCAAAATGACCATTTGCTCATATTTCTTATATTTGATTTTCTCTTCATTTAATTCTTCTTGGAAATGATCTAGATGATGTTGTTTTAATCTTTAAGCCAATCCTTAACATTCATAGCAATCAAACATGGCAATTGCAATAATTCATGCATTCATCACACACACATGCATTCATATTAATTTTAATAATAAAAGTTTTTGTTAACCCTAAACTTGGGTGATTAGAACTTGATAATCTTGTTTAATATTTTTGAGGTGTTACAAACCTTACCTCCTTAAACAAAATCTCGTCCTGAGATTTAAGAAAAAGAAAACTAGGAACTAAAGAGATCTGGAAACTCAATCCTAATGTAATCTTCTTGCTCCCAAGTAGCTTCTTCTTTAATATGGTTACTCCACTGGATAAGTTAGGTTCTTGTTGATCTCTTGAGAAACTTGGTACTCTGGGTTCTAGTGGTTCTGAAGGCTTCTTCCAAAATACAAATGGTTACTTCATGATAAGTTAGGTCCTTGTTGATATCTATGGTTCTGTGATCAATATTCTTGAAAACTTCGGTCTTCTCTGGGACTTCTAGGCATTTGCGAAGTAATGATATATGGAACACATCATGCACGGCTGACATCTCCTCCGGCAGTTCCAGTTGATATGATACTTCTCCTCGACGATTCAAAATATTGAAGGGTCCAATATATCTGGGGGCTAACTTCCCTTTCACTTGGAAACGTTGCATTCCTTTCAAGGGTGTTACATTCAGATACACAAAATTTCTGATAATGAAGGCTAGATCTTGACGTCTCTTGCCGGCATAACTCTTCTGTCTGGATTGGGCGGTCTTGAGGTGCTCACGGATCTTGTGAACTTTCTCTTTGGCTCCTCTTAGGATGTCGGGTCCGAAAACCTGACTCTCTCCTACTTCTGACCAATTCAACGTGGTACGCCACTTCCTTCATACATAAACTCAAATGCGGCCATTTGCAAACTGGCTTGGTAACTATTGTTGTATGGGAATTCTGTGAAAGGCAGTCAATCTTCCCATTTTGATCCATATTCTAGCACACACGCTCTCGACATATCTTCGAGTAGCTGTTTTACTCGCTCCGTTTGTCTGCATGTGATAAGTTGTGCTGAATTCTAATCTGGTTCCTAATCCTTCTTAGACAATGTAACATCCCTAAAATCATGTTTCAAACTCATGCATATCATCCATGCATCCATGATCATGTAGAGTTCATTTCAAACAAACCAATTCAAAAACGGGAGCATATGAGCTCATTATTTTATGTGATCAGCATTTAAAACAAATGCTACTCTCTAATGAGAGATTATTGTTCATTGAACCAAACCTTGTTGTCTTATTGCTCTCAGATTGTATTGCTAGATTGCTAGGATTTAAACCAAAGTTTCAAAACAAATATGGTTTGAAAACCAATTTCAAAACCTATTTGAAACTAGTGCTATGTCACTGCTTATTTTATTTTATTCCAAGTGACCAGGCCAATTCAAAGTGACCACTTGGTTTTGTGCCCATATTTGTGAGTGTTGCACTCTACAAAAATCCTGAAAAGATTTGAATTCAAACAGCTTTTGAAATCATTTGAATTTGATTCCTGAAATTGCAAACAGAAAAAGAAAAGGAGAAAAGAAATAGAAAAGGGCCGGCGCCACCTTTCTAGCCCAACAACAGAACCAGCCCACTAAGCCCACTCGGGTTCCCCCTTATCTCTCTCTCACTCGCAGACAAACCCACAGAGTCGCTGACGCAAGGACCCCACCTCCTCCCTGTTTCACTCGCTGGCAAGTGGACCCTGCGACCACGTCGTCGTCATCTTCAATCATGCGCGGCCGAGGCGCTCGCTCCGCCGTTACCTCTCCGCAGTCACTGCGAGCTTAATTGCCATTGATTCTGCGCGTAATCGCCGCCCCCCTCCTGCCTACATAACCCCCTCTGCACCACGAGCATTTCCCCTCACCTAGCACCACCACTCTGCCACCAGGCTGCCCGTATTCTCCCTTGCACCGCCGCAGGCAGAACCCTCTCCGGTGACCAATCCTAGTAAACTCCGTGCGCTCCTTCCTCTCTGGTTCATGCGAACAGCTTCGCAACCTCCTCGCGCTCCTACTGACACCTCTAGTTCGTCCTGTACTTCCCCAGGCCGTCGACTCCAACGAGCACTGCAAGTCCCCGATGCCGTCTCCAATCTGGCAAGCGACTAAGGTAAAAACCGACCGCCCCGTGCCTTCCCTTTGACGCTGACTTGTTCGCCTGACCGATGCACACCCACTGATGCCCTCCGTTTGCGTTAGGGCGGAGCAAAACGTCGCCAACGTCGCCGTCCACCCGAGCCCAACGCTGTCATCCACTCCGACGAGCTCCCACGTCCACTGCAGCGCGCCCCTGTCAAGCCGCCACCACGTTGAGCTTCAGTACATCACTGCGAGTCTGGTAAGCACTTCCACTGACCCCAGCCCTCCATGTAGCTACCGCGCCGCCGTAGACAGAGCCGCCGCCACCAGTCGTCGCCGCTAGCGCCGCCAGAGTGTGGTCGTTTGATCGCGCACCGTTGGATCCAGATCTGACGGGCTAGATAGAACACTTAAGCGAAGGGGTACAAATAGATCTGGGCTGTGCAGATTAAGTTAGATCTAACGGCTTACGTGTGTGATCCTGAGCGAACCGGTACGCACCAATCAGAACATCACGCGTGGCTAGGGTTTAGATTTAAAATCAGAATTTAAATCTATTAGATGTTTGATTTTGTTTTAATCATAACTTTTGATTCCTACGTTCAAATTTGACAAATTTTATATCAATGGAATCAGGAGAGAAATCCCTTTCCAATTATGCAATGTGTTTAATGTTTTGCTTCTGTTAAAATGGTTTTATTTACAGAAACATGTGTAGGTCTATTTTGTGTATATAAATTATTTGAGAAATTCTTTAGTGTTTAATTAAAGGTTGTTTGGCAAGTTTTGAACTTGTTTATGATTCAGTATTGTGCACTTGTCTTTGTGAGTATAGAAAATCATCACATATCATATTGCATGGATCCATATATTTTTGCTTGTATTTATTTTGTATGTGATTTGGTGCTATGATTTTATGTGTAGATTTTGGTGCAAATAATGATTGTGATTCTGAGGATTGTAGCTACTCTCCAAACTATCAAGGCAAGTGGTGCTTCATGTTTTTTATTCCTATGTTTTCTACTATGCATTAGAAATATTTTTCTAGTCTTGCATGGTTATTTTTTTCTTATATGCTATGCTTGGGAAATCCTAGTAGTTGTAGAATTACTAGAAATTTCTAAGTTAAGATGCTTATCTATACCATGCTTAGCCTAGCTAGTAGCAACCAAGGGTGGTGAAATATTCATGCTATGATAAAATATTTCTAAGTCTTTGGACTTGTGTTTTGCTTAATAAAACAACTAAGTGAATGAAACACCTGGGTGGAATGGAAGGAATGGTTTATGTTGAGTGGTTACACAAGGCCCATTTCTATGGTTTACCTTGTGTATCTCACTTGTGGAAAGCCACCCAGGAACAAAGGGATTTGAGAGGCCAAATGTTAAGAAGCTTCTAGTGCAGCCACTTGGCAATATGGGCTCTGCCTGGATCATATAGGTTGCAATAACTTAGCCATTTGGACATTTGGTGGTAGTGCGATGATAGGTTGGAGCGCGTCCATTTGGTCTAAGGGAAGGCTTATGAAAGGTCCTGTCTTGGTGAAAATCAAGGCTTGTGGGGAAAGTGCACAACCTCCGCAGATGAAAGAATCTAAGTACTTGGCCATGTCCCTGGTATTGGACAACTTTAGCATCAAGACATGGAAGCTATCAAGAATCTCCTCATCCCAATTTCTAAGTAAAACTTGTGGTTGAACAAGGGTGAAGGACCCCAATGTCTAGGTGGTTCCTTGGGAAAAGTTTTTGACAAAGAAAAACTTAGTGATTTCAACTAATAGGCAAAACCTATTTTTGAGCAAAGCAAGCCTAAGCTACACTTAGACAAAAAGCATATAGTATTTAGTCCACCAATATTCTACTAAGGTATCACTTGCCAATACTATTCCAATGTATTGACCCACTGTGGCTATAACTTGTGATGTTGCAGGTTATTCTGATGAGGATTAGAGTCATGAGTCTACACTCAACATGTTTGCCTGTGGCACATGAAGATGAAGACTTTTATCTATTTACTTATTTAAACTCTTGTACTAGGCCTGTGGCCATGGAGTTTTAAAGACTATGTTTGTCTCTGGAATGACTATAATAATGACCTTTGCTTCTGTGTACTTCATCTTAAACTGTGGATGCTAGCATTGATCCAGGGACTAGCATTGCAATCACAGAGATCCTTTTCCTTTATAAAGGAGGGATCTTACAGATGGTATCAGAGCACTGTGTTGCCTGTAGGATTATGACCCTAGGATTGGAAAACCACTAAGGAAAAAAATTTCAACAACTTCCACACTTGTATTTTCTTCTCGTAAACTTTTCTAATCTTCTTTCTCATTTCTATTTGTAGATGAACTCCATCAACGAAGCCGTGAAGAAGGGACCACTCATGACAATGACTTTAGAATGTGAGACAGAGTTTCCCAAGGCTCTCAAGGACCTCATGGTTGCCATGGGAATACATGGTGCAGCTATGTACAAAGGTTTTCCTGTGATGGATGAAGGAGTTGAGTATTGGTGGGTGCAACTTCACTCGTATAAAAATAAGGAAGACAACCACAAGGACTCAGGATTCTGCATGGTCACCAACACAATGATGTACACCACATTCTTTGATTCAGCAAGGGATGCAGCTTGGAGAGCCATCAAAGAACTTGGTGATAGAATCAAGTGCAGAATGCTCAACACTCAGAATGATCTTTGGGAAGAAAAGAAGCATGCCCAAGAGTTAGAGTCTACCAACCAAAGCCTAAGGAAGGACATCATAGACTTAGCAATGGGTGATCTAGACAAACAGATTGCCTCTAGGGATGCCCTTTTAGCCAATTTGGCAAGTGAGATGGAATTGTAAGCGTACTTCGTTAGTTGGACCACCACACTTATCATTTTATTTTCCAAAAATGTTGTCTAATAAGTTGAACCTTGGATGTTTGTAATGGATTTTATGTATCCTATGACTTGTGTGTTTGTCAGTGTTATGTATGTGATGCCATGTCTTGTGATTTGTCTTAAATTGTGTTGATTCTAACTTTTCTATCTTATTAAATAGATGCCTAATGTTACCCTCAACACTGTTGAAGAGTTCCAGGGAACTCGTTTTGGTCCTCGTATTATTGAGCTCACTACTTTGCTCAATCTCCCTCTTCCTACCATCATGGTGCTTCCCCTCACCAAGTTTGAGAGGAAAGAACTTTGGGGCTTCAAGGTCAATCAGCCAGGACGCCAGACTGAGACTACCACAGAGGCTATCATCTTCAAGCTCATGCATGATGACAAGGAGAGAGGCCTAGAGGTAGTCATGCAGGACTTGATTGGACGTCTGTTAGGGAGACACTCTCGACAGGTTAGAGGTACTCACTTCCACGCCTACGGTAGACGTGATGAGGATGGAGAGGCCATCGACTTCGAGGACACTTCGAGGGAGACAGCAGAGCTGATTCGTCTATACCTCCAGGACTTATAGGTTCTTCTTAGGCACGTGGACACTGATAGGACCAACGTCATCCTCTGTAATGACGAACTCCAGGTGCAGCTTTGTGAGAAGTACAAGCTCTTCGCGGAGCAAGATGTGATAGTCAAGGAGATGGAGGCCAAGTTCGAGAGTCAGGACAGAAAGTTCAAGAGTCAAGAGAAGCAAGTCCAAGATAGGAACAAGAGGATTCGAGACATGACTGCAGAACTGGAGGCCAAGGACTTCGAGCTCGAGCATCAGCAGACTGTGATTGAGAGGCTTCGTTCTCAGAAGAGGGCTCTCAAAGCCAAAGTAGAGACCTTGACCACCAATGTTGAGGAATACAATACTATTATGGAGAATGCAGGTCTTACATTTGTTGAGGAGGAGGTTGATGCCGAGGAGTAGTGGTGACTACTCATTTATCATTTATTTATCATGCTTTATTTGAGTCGCAATGACCATCCAACATGTGGATGGCTTGCTATTGGTGTGTTTACTTTGCAAACTTGTTATCTTGTTGTTGAACCTTTTTATTATTGTGATGCATGTTTGGTGATTGTTTATGTGATGTATTGTGCATGTTAGCATCTATGGGTATCTCATTCTTATCTCTATTGAACAAACCACAGATGCCTCCCCGTCGTGCCAATCCCAACCCCTACAACAACATCACCCCTGAGATGCAGCAAATGATGAAAGCTCAGACTCATCTGATGCAAATGATGACTATGTTCATCCAGAATCAGAACAACAACAACAACAACAACAACAATAACAACAACAACAACCCACCGGGTTTTGACATGCTTACCAGGTTCTTGAGATTGAGGCCAGCAAAGTTCTCAGGAACAACTGATCCTATGGTGGCCAATGATTGGCTACTCTCTGTGAACAAGGACTTGGTAACAGTTGGATGTACTGATGAAGAGAAAGTCAGATTTGTAGCTCACTTGTTGGAAGGACTAGCAGCCACCTGGTGGGATAACTTCCATATCACCACTCCCATTGCAGATGTGACATGGGCTATCTTTGAAGACGGTTTCCGTACTGCTCACATCTCATCCGGAGTGATGAGTTTGAAGAAGAAAGAGTTCCATAATCTGAACCAGCGCCACCGCAGCGTGGCTGAATATATTGAAGAGTTCAACAATCTGGCGCGTTATGCACCGGATGAAGTTGACACTGATGCTAAGAGGAAGGAAAAGTTCCTTGAAGGGTTCCCACTTACCAGTCTCTTTCAGTGGCCTATGTTCCCACTTACCAGTCTCTTTGTGATAAGGCTGCTATTTTGGAGAACAAAATGAAGCAAGTTGAGAGTAGGAAGAGAAAGCACTCGGACAAGCACAACTCGGGATCCCACAAGCATGGGAAATTCAACAAGCACCACAACCACAACCGTCATCATGACAACAAGCATCATAGTAGTCATGACAATGACAAGTACAAGAATCACAAGGGTGGATATAAGAGCCACCATAGTGGTAGTGGAAGTGGCAGTGGAAGCTAGCCTGTCAAGAAGGATATTAGTCAAGTTGAGTGTTTCAAGTGCAAGAAGATGGGGCATTATGCAAATGAATGCCCAGAAAATAAAGTTGAAGGACCCAACAAGCCCAACCCTTTTCAGAAGGGACAAGTGAACCACATCAATGTGGAGGAGATCTATGAAGAGCCAGATGCTATTGCTGGTAAGTTCAAACTCAATTCTATTCCAGCACTTGTTCTTTTTGATACTGGAGCATCGCATTCATTCATATCAAAAGCATTTGTTGATAGAAATGGGTTTCCAACTGAAAACATTGGGTGTCCAATAAAAGTTAGTTCTCCAGGTGGAGATATGATAGTGAGTCTTGGATGCCGGGATCTAGTGATAGAGTTTGGAAAGCATAAGTTTCCAGTGAGTCTGATAATCCTAGATTCCCAAGGACTGGATGTAATATTGGGAATGGATTGGATGTCTAAGTATGAAGGAGTACTAGATTGTGCCAATCGTACTGTTGCGCTCACAACCCCGGAAAAGAAACGGATTAAATTCAAGTCTAACTTTGAATCAAAAGGGAGTAAGCTAGATTCTCTTAAGGGGGTTAGCATAGACAGTGTGCCAATTGTGAGTGAATATCCGGATGTGTTTCCGGAAGAGTTGCCGGGAATGCCACCAGATAGAGATGTGGAGTTTATTATTGATTTGCTACCAGGATCTGAACCGATAGCAAAGAGACCATACAAGATGTCAGTTGATGAACTGAAAGAACTCAAGAAACAACTGGGAGAACAGTTGCAGAAAGGATTTATCCAACCAAGTTCCTCATCTTGGGGAGCACCTGTTTTGTTTGTGGAAAAGAAAGATAGAAGTCAAAGGTTATGCATAGATTACCGTTCACTCAATGAGGTGACTATCAAGAACAAGTACCCTTTTCCTAGAATCAATGACTTGTTTGATCAGCTAGAAGGAGCTTGTGTGTTCTCAAAGATTGATCTCCGATCAGGTTATTTCCAGCTCAAGATAAGAGAACAAGACATACCTAAGACAGCTTTCACCACAAGGTATGGATTGTATGAGTATACCGTGATGCCATTTGGTTTGACCAATGCACCAACATACTTCATGAATATGATGAACAAGGTGTTCATGGAATTTCTCGATAAGTTTGTTGTCGTTTTCATCGATGACATATTGATCTAATCCAAGAGTAAGGAAGAGCATGAAGGACACCGACGTTCGATACTTGAGAAGCTTAGAGAGCATAAGATATATGCCAAATCCAGCAAGTGTGAATTTTGGCTGAATGAAGTTGGTTTTCTTGGACCCGTTGTGTCAGGAGATGGTGTAGCAGTTGATCCTGCTAAAGTTTCAGCTGTGACTGAATGGGAACCACCTAAGTCAGTAAAAGAAGTTCGTAGTTTCCTTGGCTTGGCAGGATACTACAGAAGGTTTATTGAGAATGTCTCCAAGGTAGCAAAACCTATGACTGAATTGCTAAAGAAAGACAAGAAATTTGCTTGGTCTGAAGGTTGTGAACTCATCTTTCAAGAATTGAAGAAGAGACTTGTGACAGCACCAGTCTTGTGTTTGCCTGATTTGGAGAAGGATTTCCAAGTGTATTGTGATGCATCTCATCATGGATTGGGTGCAGTACTTATGCAAGAAGGAAAAGTTGTGGCTTATGCCTTGAGACAACTCAAAACTCATGAAGTGAACTATCCTACTCATGATTTAGAGTTAGCCTCTGTTGTCCATGCACTCAAAACATGGAGACACTATCTTTTGGGAAAGCGTTGTGAAGTGTTCACAGATCACAAAAGTTTGAAGTATAGCTTCACCCAGAAAGAAATTAATATGAGACAAAGAAGATGGCTAGAACTCATCAAGGACTATGACCTGAGTTTGCAATACCACCCCGGTAAAGCAAATACTGTAGCGGATGCTCTAAGCCGTAAAGTTTTTGTGAATGGCCTTACTAAGGGAGAATTGCCAGATGATCTGTGTGCCCAATTTAGAGACCTCAGATTGGAGATTGTGCCTGAAGGACATCTCATGTCTTTGGATGTTCAACCCACTTTGTTGGACAAGATCAAAGGAGCCCAGAAGACTGATAAGGAAATTGAAGAGATCAAGGAAAATATTGGCAAGGGAAAAGCCAAAGGATTCCATGAAGACGAACAAGGTATTTTATGGCATGGGAAACGTATCTGTGTTCCACAAGATCCGGAGCTTCGGAAACTGATTTTACAAGAAGCACACAACTCATTGTATTCCATTCATCCGGGTAACACCAAAATGTACATGGATATGAAGGAAAGATTTTGGTGGAATAATCTCAAGAAGGACATCGCCGAACATATTGCTTTGTGTGATGTATGTAGTAGAGTGAAAGCGGAACATCAGAAACCAGCAGGTTTGCTTCAACCACTACCTATTCCTGATTGGAAGTGGGACAAGATTGGTATGGTTTCATTACCATATTGCCAAGGACCCGGTCAGGATATGATTCTATTTGGGTAGTAGTGGATCGCCTAACTAAAGTGGCTCATTTCATACCCGTGAAGACAACCTATACAAGTGCTAAGTTAGCCAAGATCTATATGAGTAGAATTGTATGTCTACATGGAGTACCCAAGAGTATTGTGTCAGATAGAGGAACCCAATTCACTTCTCATTTTTGGAGGCAATTACATGAGTCATTGGGAACGAGGTTGGAATTCAGCACCGCTTTTCATCCTCAGACTGATGGACAGACAGAAAGGACTAATCAGATTCTTGAACATATGTTGAGGGCATGTTCCCTAGACTATGGAGACAGTTGGGATGAAAGTCTGCCTTACGCATAATTCTCTTACAATAACAACTATCAAGCCAGTATTGAGATGGCACCATTTGAGTTTCTCTATGGGAGAAAGTGTACCACCCCATTGCTATGGAATGGTGTGGGAGAAAGAAGTCTGTTCGGACCAGAACTAATCAAAGAAGACGAAGAGAAAGTCAAGTTGGTTAAGGACAGATTGAAGATAGCACAGTCCCGACAGAAGAGCTACGCAGATCCTAAGCGTAGAGAAGTCACCTATGAAGTTGGTGATAGAGCTTATCTTAGAGTGTCACCACTTTGTGGAGTGAAGAGGTTTGGAGTCAAAGGAAAATTGGCTCCAAGATATGTTGGACCATTCAAGATTCTGAGTCGTAAAGGAGAAGTAGCTTATGAGATTGAATTGCCAGAATCTTTGTCAGCAGTTCATAATGTGTTTCATGTGAGTCAGCTTAAGAAATGTCATCCAGAAATGGAAGAGACTTCTTTGAAGGATACTATACCTTTGGAAGAGGTTCAATTGGAAAGTGATCTCACTTATGAAGAGAAACCAATCAAGATTCTTGAGACTGCAGAAAGAGTTACATCGACTAAGACTATCAAATTCTGCAAAGTTCAATGGAACCATCATTCCGAAGAAGAAGCAACATGGGAAAGAGAAGATGATCTTCGGAAAGACCACCCTCACCTATTTGCTAGCCAATCCGAATCTCGAGGTCGAGATTCACCTTAAGGGGGTTAGATTTGTAATCCCTAAAATCATGTTTCAAACTCATGCATATCATCCATGCATCCATGATCATGTAGAGTTCATTTCAAACAAACCAATTCAAAAACAGGAGCATATGAGCTCATTATTTTATGTGATCAGCATTTAAAACAAATGCTACTCTCCAATGAGAGATTGTTGTTCATTGAACCAAACCTTGTTGTCTTATTGCTCTCATATTGTATTGTTAGATTGATAGGATTTAAACCAAAGTTTCAAAACAAATATGGTTTGAAAACCAATTTCAAAACCTATTTGAAACTAGTGCTATGTCACTGCTTATTTTATTTTATTCCAAGTGACCAGGCCAATTCAAAGTGACCACTTGGTTTTGTGCCCATATTTGTGAGTGTTGCACTCTACAAAAATCCTGAAAAGATTTGAATTCAAACAGCTTTTGAAATCATTTGAATTTGATTCCTGAAATTGCAAACAGAAAAAGAAAAGGAGAAAAGAAATAGAAAAGGGCCGGCGCCACCTTTCTAGCCCAACAACAAAACCAGCCCACTAAGCCCACCCGGGTTCCCCCTTCTCTCTCTCTCACTCGCAGACAAACCCACAGAGTCGCTGGCGCAAGGACCCCACCTCCTCCCTGTTTCACTCGCTGGCAAGTGGACCCTGCGACCACGTCGTCGTCGTCTTCAATCACGCGCGGTCGAGGCGCTCGCTCCGCCGTTACCTCGCCGCAGTCACTGCGAGCTTAATTGCCATTGATTCTGCGCGTAATCGCCGCCCCCTCCTGCCTACTTAACCCCCTCTGCACCGCGAGCATTTCCCCTCACCTAGCGCCACCACTCTGTCACCAGGCTGCCCGTATTCTCCCCTTGCACCGCCGCAGACAGAACCCTCTCCGGCGACCAATCCTAGTAAACTCCGTGCGCCCCTTCCTCTCTGGTTCATGCGAACAGCTTCGCAACCTCCTTGCGCTCCTACTGACACCTATAGTTCGTCCTGTATTGCCCCAGACCGTCGACTCCAACGAGCACTACAAGTCCCCGACGCCGTCTCCAACTCCGGCAAGCGATTAAGGTAAAAACCGACTGCCCCGTGCCTTTCCTTTGACGCTGACTTGTTCACCTGACCGATGCGCACCCACTGATGCCCTCCGTTTACGTTAGGGCAGAGCAGAACATCGCCAACGTCGATGTCCACCCGAGCCCGACGCTGTCATCCACTCCGACGAGCTCCCATGGCCACTGCAGCGCGCCCCTGTCAAGCCGCCACCACGTTGAGCTTTAGTACATCACTGCGAGGCTGGTAAGCACTTCCACTGACCCCAGCCCTCCATGTAGCCACCGCGCCGCCGTAGACAGAGCCGCCGCCACCAGTCGTCGCCGCTAGCGCCGCCAGAGTGTGGTCGTTTGATCGCGCACCGTTGGATCCAGATCTGACGTGCTAGATAGGACACTTAAGCGAAGGGGTACGAATAGATCTGGGCTGTGCAGATTAAGTTAGATCTAACGGCTTACGTGTGTGATCCTGAGCGAACCGGTACGCACCAATCAAAACATCACGCGTGGCTAGGGTCTAGATTTAAAATCAGAATTTGAATCTATTAGATGTTTGATTTTGTTTTAATCATAACTTTTGATTCCCACGTTCAAATTTGACAAATTTTATATCAATGGAATCAGGAGAGAAATCCCTTTCCAATTATGCAATGTGTTTAATTTTTTGCTTCTGTTAAAATGGTTTTATTTACGGAAACATGTGTAGGCCTATTTTGTGTATATAAATTATTTGAGAAATTCTTTAGTGTTTAATTAAAGGTTGTTTGGCAAGTTTTGAACTTGTTTATGATTCAGTATTGTGCACTTGTCTTTGTGAGTATAGAAAATCATCATATATCATATTGCATGCATCCATATATTTTTTCTTGTATTTATTTTGTATGTGATTTCGTGCTATGATTTTATGTGTAGATTTTGGTGCAAATAGTGATTGTGATTGTGAGGATTGTAGCTACTCTCCAAACTACCAAGGCAAGTGGTGCTTCATGTTTTTATTCCTATGTTTTCTACTATGCATTAGAAATATTTTGCTAGTCTTGCATGGTTATTTTTTGCTTATATGCTATGCTTGGGAAATCCTAGTAGTTGTAGAATTACTAGAAATTTCTAAGTTAAGATGCTTATCTATGCCATGCTTAGCCTAGCTAGTAGCAACCAAGGGTGGTGAAATATTCATGCTATGATAAAATATTTCTAAGTCTTTGGACTTGTGTTTTGCTTAATAAAAAAACTAAGTGAATGAAACACCTGGGTGGAATGAAAGGAATGTTTTATGTTGAGTGGTTACACAAGGCCCATTTATGGTTTACCTTGTGTATCTCACTTTTGGAAAGCCACCCAGGAACAAAGGGATTTGAGAGGCCAAATGTTAAGAAGCTTCTAGTGCAGCCACTTGGCAATATGGGCTCTGCCTGGATCATATAGGTTGCAATAACTTAGCCATTTGTACAGTTGGTGGTAGTGGGATGATAGGTTGGAGCGCGTCCATTTGGTCTAAGGGAAGGCTTCTGAAAGGTCCTGTCTTGGTGAAAATCAAGGCTTGTGGGGAAAGTGCACAACCTCCGCAGATGGAAGAATCTAAGTACTTAGCCATGTCCCTGGTATTGGACAACTTGAGCATCAAGACATGGAAGCTATCAAGAATCTCCTCATCCCAATTTCTATGTAAAACTTGTGGTTGAACAAGGGTGAAGGACCCCAATGTCTATTGGTGGTTCCTTGGGAAAAGTTGTTGACAAAGAAAAACTTAGTGATTTCAACTAATAGGCAAAACCTATTTTTGAGCAAAGCAAGCCTAAGCTACACTTAGCCAAAAAGCATATAGTATTTAGTCCACCAATATTCTACTAAGGTATCACTTGCCAATACTATTCCAATGTATTGACCCACTATGGCTGTAACTTGTGATGTTGCAGGTTATTCTGATGAGGATTAGGAGTCATGAGTCTACACTCAACATGTTTGCCTGTGGCACATGAAGATGAAGACTTTTATCTATTTACTTATTTAAACTCTTGTACTAGGCCTGTGGTCATGGAGTTGTAAACTATGTTTGTCTCTGGAATGACTGTAATAATGACCTTTGTTTCTGTGTACTTCATCTTAAACTATGGATGCTAGCATTGATCCAGGGACTAGCATTGCAATCACAGGGATCCTTTTCCTTTATAAAGGAGGGATCTTATAGACAATCTTCCAAAATCTCGAGGTAAACTGGGTTCCTCGATCCGACACAATGTTCTTGGGGACTCCATGCAAACTGACTATCCTAGAAATGTACAACTCTTCTAGCTTCGAGCTCTGGTAAGTGGTTTGACCGGTAAGAAATGAGCTACTTTAGACAGTCTATCCACTATGACCCAAATAGAGTCATTTCCCCTAGTAGATGTAGGGAAACCAGTGATAAAATCCATTCATACAGAATCCCATTTCCATTCTAGGGTCTGTAATGGCTTCAAAAGTCCTACAGGTCTCTAATGTCCCGCTTTGACTCTCTAACATATATCACATCTGGCTATGAAGCTTCCGATTTCTCTCTTAATCCTATGCCAGCAAAATTGCTCCTTCAAATCCTGTTACATCTTCGTTCCTCCAGGGTGGATAGAATAAAGAGTATCATGGGCTTCTTGCAAAATAGCTTGTTTCAACTCTGAATCTGCGGGCACACAAATTCGTCCTTTGTACCACAATACTCCTTCAGCTTTGGTGAATCCGGGTACCTTCCCTGTATCGATATGACGTTTGATTCTGTCAATACTAGCATTTCCTTTCTGCGCCTCCTTGATCTGACTGATTGTCGTGGGAATGGTCACGGCAGATGCTGCAATCGGCAGCGAGTAGTAGAACGAGGGGCAAGGGCGGCCAGCCATCTGCGGTGCGAGATGAGGGCAAAGACACAGGGTTTTACCCAGGTTCGGCCCCCCGGAGGGTAAAGACCTACTCCTGCTAGATTGTATTATGGAGGTGTTACAATGGGCGAGCTAGGCGGCGAGTCGCTTGGGTGTATGAGGGAACGTGTCTCCACTCACCCCATAGGGAGGTTTATATAGGCTCACCTCCCTAGGGTTTACATATCTCAACCGATTCTTACGCCTTCGTAATCGCTAACCTAGTCCGACCGGCCTATCTACTACTTTGGCCTTCAGCCGCTTGGTACCTTGTTGGGCTTTGATCCACTCGCTCTCGCAGCCCACTCGCCACCATCGGGCCGGAACGCCCCGCCGAGTATACCCCAGTAGGCGTATCCCCATCAGTAGTCCCCGAGGCCGTCGTCGATTAGGCGTAAGTGGCTGCTGGCAGTCGGAGTATGCGGCTCCAAAGTAGGCATCCAGTCGAATCGTCGGGCTCTCAGATGAAGAAGAAAATCCGGTGAACCGAGTCGCGTCTTGGGCGAGCCGAGCTGACGGAACGCGGTCGCGGCGAGTGACCTAGTGAGCCGAGTGGCTGGAGTTGGACCGTCAGGCGTGGTCAAACTAGCCGTTAGGGCAACTCAACGGTAACTTTCGGCGTAATCATCGCGTGGTAACGGCCCCCTGATTTGGCGGGTAACTCCCGCTATATAAGAGGAATGGTAGGCAGTCGTAGAGCCAACTGCCCACCACTTCTTCCGAGTGCGCGCATTTTCTTTCCTTTTCTCCTTGATCCAATCGACCCGAAATCCTCCGATCTCCAACCAACCTCTCGGCTATGGCCCTTCTCACCGAACCATGGGGCAGGTCCAAGTGCACGAGGAATCGCCTCCTTCGAGGAGGCTGGAATCCTGCGATCCGCTGTTGGCGTATCCTCAGCCGAGAAACGACCCCAAACCCGAGAGAGGGAATTCTGCTTCACCACCATCTCGGCGGGCTAGGGTTTCCCATGTCTTTGTTCTTCCGGCGTTTTTGCGCCTACTACGGGATCCAGCCTTCAGATCTGGGTCCCCACAGCATCGAGCAGCTCGCCATCTTCGTATGCTCATGAGTGCTACTTGGGCTGCCGCCCTACTTTCCCTTGTGGCAAGATCTGCTCACGGACGGATCAGCCGCGAGGAGGCAGGCGGCCCAATGCTAGCCGCAGGCGGCCTGACGTTACAGCTCAAGTCCAAAGCTTCTTTCTTCGATCTGATGCTACCCGCCAAAGCGGCGAGCGACTGGAAGAAGTCATGGTTCTACGTGACCGAGGCGACCCCAGAGGACGAGGCGGCGATCCCGCGGTACTCGGCCAATCGTTCCGAGCCGCGCCATCTCCAGGTCGGCAAGCTCCCCGACGACCAGCGGATGGTCGTCGACGAGATGCTCCAGGCCATCCGTGGTCTGAAGAAGAAGGGCCTTCAGACAATAAACTTGTACAATTGCTGGCTTGGGCGACGGCTCGTTCCGCTCGCCCAACGCGACCACTACATGTATCAGTACACGGGCCGGGGAGATTCGACGAAAGCCTGCCTCGACGAGTGGAAGCTGGAGGACTATCTCCCAGCGTTGAAGAAGATCACCCAGGCGGTGTACGCGGATGCACAGGCCGGGGTCGCCCCCTACACCGCGAAGCGTCTGGCTCCAACGGTAATTTCTTTACCTTGTTCGCAGTCGTAGCGTATGCAGTCGCGGTAATTCTGACTCTGTTTCGTATTCATCACAGCTGTTCCAAGTGGTGGAAGGGTGGCTCCCACCTTCTGATGATGAGAGCCTGGGGCCATCCGCCCAGGATACAGGCGAATCGCCACTCGCGAAGGGCAACGAGGACGATGAGGACGAGTCCGAAGAGGAAATCGCCCCGCTGGTCCGAAAGACCCGCGGGCAACGTCGGCGCGAAATAGAAGCGAGCAGGAGCCTCGAGCGTCATGATGACGATGACGAGCTCCCAGAAACCACCTCGCGCCGCCAGGCCACTCCTTCGAAGAAGAAGAAGAAGGAAAAGGAAGCGAGGGCCCCCCCCGAAGAGGAAAATGAAGCCGCCGAGGATGGTCTCGCCGCCGCACTCGACGAGCAGCTCCGATGCTCACAGCTCGGCCGGTGACGGCGCGGCCCCAGCGACAACCGCGCTAGACGCGCCGACCGTGGAAGTGCCGCTGGCCTCGATGCCCCCGCCATTCGCGCCAGTCTCTGGGCTAGGGAAGGCTCCAGCTGCGGCGACTTCACCTCGCAAGGAGGTTCCGATTGGGGCGGCTTCGCCCCGCAAGGAGGATCCGGCTGTAGCGGCTCCAATTCGCGAGGAAGCCCCTGCCGAGGGTATCCCAGAGGCGCCAGCCGCGGCCTCAACGACGAAGAAGCCGTCCGTGTCTTGGGCACGCGACGTCCTGGAACTAGGGCTCAGTCGCCAACTAGGCCCCGAACTGGATAAACCGGCCGGCCTTCGCACAGGGCTACGTTTCATCCCAGTTGCCAAGTGAGTGCATTCAGCCTTCCCTATTTTCCATAGCTATTTCGATTGTCTTTATTGATTCGACTGATGTGCAGGACCGGAGTGAAAAGGATGGGCCACCCGGCCGTGGCCCAGGTACCCTCCACCGCTAGCGAGGAGGATCCTTCCCGTAAGAGGAAAGCGGACGAGGTCGTTGCCTCAGCGGATGGCAGTAAGAAGGCCAAGGGCGACGACATCGTCACTGTCTCTGACGATACGGCGGTCGCGCCGGCCGGCCCCGCGGTGGAGGCAGCCGCGTCTACGAAGGAGGGCGTTTCCTTGCTCGAACGGCGAGGCGACTTCCTTTGAGCGGGTGCCTCTATCGCTACCTTCCTCGCCGTGACCAAGCGCGGCGAAGCGGGCTGCGCCCGAGCTCGCTCGTGGACCGCCGATGCGACATCGACCAGCGTCATGGGCACACGCCAGCGTTACTGCGTCCGTGGACGCGATGTAACTTCATGGCATGCTTAGCGCAGCCATCCGTATATCCGGTCCCGAGGATCAGGTCGGTGCTGCGCGGCTTGATTCTTATTATTTTCGCCTTTTATTTTCAGATTCAGTCCCCGAAAAGCACGTGCTAAATTTTAGCGGGGTGGGCACTTGGGAATTTCTTGATCGCCAGTCCCCGAGTGCGCACTCGCTAAATTTCAGCGGGTGGGCACTTAGGAGGTTCGTTTTTACTGACTTTTTTGATGATATGCAGGGTCTGCAGCTCGAGTCGGCGGACCGATTGGCCGCGCAACAGCGTGCTGAGAAGGAGCTGACCACCATCCAGGAGGCGAACAAAGAGCTCCAGGCTGTTGCTGCGAAGGCAGAGGAAGCTCGCCAGGAGCTTGTCCCTGCTGGTGAGTTGGAGGCGGCGCGATCTGCTCTGGGCGCTGCTGAACAGCGGGTCGCCGACCTCGAGCACGAGCTGCGGGAGGCGAGGGAAGAAGCGAACTCGGCGGACGGGCGAGCTAAGGCCGCCATTGCAGCCGCGGAGGAGGATCACAAGGTGTCGGAAGTCCTTATTGCTGGGCTTCAGGACGACCACACGTCGCTTCAGTGCTTCATCACGGGACTCGCCTGCCCGTTGCTTGGTGAGTGCATCTTCCCTTTCCGTTAGTTGGGGTTTTTGTGGTGTCCGTCGCACTCATCATTGTCTCCTTCTCGCAGGTCGCGTTATTGGTAGCCAAGAAGAAGCGAGCTCGCTCGACGCGAGGCAGTGCGTAAGCATGCTCGTCGACTTGGCTACGCTATCGGCGACGTGCATCCGCGCCTACCTTCAAGAAATGTCGCCCACGGAGGTTATTCCCAGCGACCTCGTTGAGGTGTGGGAATATTTGGAGAAGGCGCCCGCGGTCGTTGAGTTCATGACGCGGCGCTTTCGGAGCGTCGACAGCACTGAGCCTTGGACTCGCCCACTTCCCCGAGGATTTCGACCTCGACGATGTGACGAGTGGGTATCCATCGTCGACTGGCGCGGTGGATCTGTCCGAGGTTCTCAAGTTGCAGGAGCATGCCGCCACGTACTCGGAGCGTGTATGGGCGATGGGCGACCTCCTTCCCTACCAGGAAACGGTCGTCGCGCCGAACGACCCCGAGCCGCCGCATCGTGACTTCAAGGTCGAGCAGCCTTTTCGCGCGGCGATGGCGGGTGAACTGACGACGTATCCATCAAACCCGTACACCGCGTTCATCCGTAGTCGCCGGGATTCTGGCGAGTCGTCATCGAAGCCTGCAGAGTAGGGTAGTTTGCCTTGAAGTGTTAGCAGCAGTTCTGCCACGCGGGCATATTTTGTAATATAAGACAATGCAATATGCGATTGAATTGGACGTCGTGTTTATTTTGTTATTTGTTTGTGTGCTTTGGATTGATTTTGGACGAGTCCCCGAGCGCGTCCGCCCTTTTGTGGGGTTCACCTCGTATATGATGTTTGTTGTTATCATGTGTTTTGTTGATTTAGTCGACTCGCCCGAGCTCGGAGAGCCAGTCGCAAGGCGACTCCCTTGAGTGCTCTGTACTTTACCGTTTTCCCGGACGCGAACGGGGTCGGCTGGCCGAGTCCCCGAGCGTGGTACTTGGTAGTTCTAGGCGCGACTCGAGGGTGGTTGAGGATTTAGCGCGTTGGTGTGAACGCGTCACTCCTGCCTGGCCCATGGGGTCAGTCGCGTGGCGAGTCCTGGGCATGCTCTCTTACTTGGCGTTTTCCCTGACCGATCGCGACGAACTGGTATTCAGTCCCCGATCGTGGTACTTAGCCGTTCGAGTCGCTATGCCGAGGATGCGGAGGACCAAGGTCGCTGTGAGAAGCGAGGGCAGTTGTCTTGGTTCGTAAAACCAGTCGAGCTAGGCGACTCCAATGGGGCTCCGGATTGGCGTTTTTCGTGGACGACGCAAGACCTGAAATGATTCAGTGCTCTTACGCCGCACTACTTAGCCGTGCCGATCGCTGTACCAAAGGTTGACTTCTGCATTTTAGCGTACCGCTGTTATTACGAGTGCGAGTGGCACAAGTCATGGAGAGTAGACGCAATTTGTGGTAACCGTTTCTTTTATTTCATAGCGACTGGAGAGTACATGTGTGGGGTTCTAGGAGTAGAACTTCCGGAGGAGGTTTACGTTCCATGGTCGCTTGACGTCGAGCTCGCCCCGCCTTGAACGCCGATGAGGTAGTAGGCGCTGCCGAGTACGCTACCGATAGCGAACGGGCCTTCCCACGGAGGGAGAGCTTGTGCATGCCCTTCTTGTCCGGATGAGGCGTAACACCAGGTCGCTTCCTCGAAGGTGCGGGTTTTCACCCGCGGGCTGTGGTAGCGGCGAGTCCTTGTGGTAAATGGCGGTGCGTGATCGAGCGAGGTCGCTGCTTCGCCGAGCTGGTCGAGCCCATCTTGGCGGGCCAGCTCGCTTATGGGCCTCAGATAATGGACGACCCGAGGCGAGTCGTGTTCGAGGTCGGTGGGCATGACTGCTTCGGCGCCGTAGACCATGAAGAAGGGAGTGAATCCCGTCGATCTGTTAACCGAGGTGCGGATTCCCCATATGACAGAGGGCAACTCTTCGACCCAGCATCCAGCGGTGCGCTCGAGTGGTACTTGGAGTCGCGGCTTCAGGCCGTGGAGGATGCTTTGGTTGGCTCGTTCGGCCTGGCCATTGGATTCCGGGTGGGCGACTGACGCGAGATCGAGCCGGATGTGGTGCTCTTCGCAAAATTCGGCCATTGCTCCCTTGGCGAAGTTTGTGCCGTTGTCCGTGATGATACTGTTTGGGAACCCGTAGCGATATATGAGCTCGCGTAGGAATTTAGTGGCGGTCTTCCCGTCGCATTTCCGGACTGGCTTGGCCTCCACCCACTTGGTGAATTTGTCGACGGTGACTAGCAGGTGGGTGTAGCCGGAGGGGGCTTTCTTGAAGGGGCCTACCATGTCCATGCCCCATACGGCGAATGGCCAAGTGATGGGGATCGTTTTGAGCGCCGAGCTCGGTACGCGCGTCTGATTGGCGTACTTCTGGCACCCGGCGCATCGCTGGACGATGTCGACAGCGTCGGCGTGTGCGGTGGGCCAGTAGAAGCCGTGTCGCATAGCCTTGGCGACCAGGGAGCGAGCGGCGGCGTGGTGGCCGCAGTCACCTGAGTGAATGTCGTGGAGGATTTTGCGTCCTTCAGCCGGTTGGACGCAACGTTGGAACACGCCGGTGACGCTGCGCTTGTGTAGCTCGCCGTCGATGGTGTAAGACTTGCATCGGCGATCATTCGAGCTTGTCTGCCTCGCTAGCGGTGCCGCCTGTAGGCGATGTAGGGCTTGGTCCGTCTGCTCGGTGATGAGTGCGACCAAGGCTGCCTCTGGTTGGAGTGGGACTCCGATGTCGATCTCCCTCGGGGGAGAGACTGATGGTTTGGAGATTGTGTCGAGGAACACGCCGGCGGGTGGTGCGAGTCGAGCCGACCCGATGCGCGAGAGGGCGTCGGCCTCCTCGTTTTTTCGCCTGTCGATCCACTCGACAGAGTAGCCGGTGAAGTGGCCGCCCAACTTGTCCACCTCTTGGCGGTATGCCGCCATGGTAGGGGAGACGGTGTCGCAGGTGCCGGCGACCTGCCCCGCGACGAGGTCGGAATCTCCGTAGCATCGGAGGCGATTGACGTTCATCTCCTTGGCGGCTCGCATGCCGTGGAGTAGGGCCTCGTATTCAGCCATGTTGTTGGTGCAGGGAAAGGCGTGAATTCGAGGCGGAGGATGTAGCGGAGCTTGTCGCCCTTTGGTGAAGTCAACACTATCCCTGCTCCTGCACCGTCCGCGTTCTTGGAGCCGTCGAAGTGCAGGCTCCAGTAATGGAGGTACGACAGCTTCTCTGGCTGCTGGGCCTCCTCCCAGTCGGCGATGAAGTCTGCCAGTGCCTGTGACTTAATCGCTCTTCGTGGCTCGTATTTAATGTTGTGGGTGCCGATCTCGACGGCCCACTTGGCGACCCGTCCGGTCGCCTCGCGGTTGCGGATGATGTCTTGCAATGGCGCTGAGGAGACGACCATGATCGGGTGCTCCTGTAAGTAGTGCGCAGCGCCAGAGCTCAAGACCGCGTATACTAGCTTTTTGGTATCAGGGTACGCTGGCGCGACTCGGTGAGGACCTCGCTGATGTAGTACACCGCCGCTGAACCGGGCGCCTTTCCTACCTCCGTCGCTCGACGACCATCACGATCTTGATGACGCTGACGCCGCGACGTAAACCAGCATCGGTTCTTTGTCGGGGCGGAGTAGTGGTGCGGCGAGTAGCACTTTTTGAGGTCGCGAGCGCGTCGTCCTCCTTGTCCCACCGGAAGGTGGGGTTCTTGCGATCAGCGGTATAGGGCATCGCTTTTCGCCTAGGCGGGATGAAGCGATCGAGAGCCGCTACCCGCCCGCCAGCTTCGACGCCACGCAGCACTCGGGTTTGCCGAGACGCGATCGTGTCGATCTTTGTTGGGTTCGCCTCGATCCTCGCTTGGAGACGCACCCCAAGAATTGTCCGGCGGTACACGAAGGTGCACTTGCCCGGGTTGAGCTTTATCTTATACCTTCGCAGATTGGCGAAGGTTTCCGCCAGGTCGGCGAGTAGGTCGCCTTGGCGAGCGGATTTCACGACCACGTCGTCGATGTAGACGTGGATGTTGCGGCCAATTTGGCTCGCGAGGCATTCTTGCATGCACCGCTGGTAGGTTGCCCCGGCGTTCTTGAGGCCGAAGGTCATGGCGGTGTAGCAGAAGGCTCCGAATGGCGTGATGAACGCCGTCTTCTCCTCGTCTTCGACAACCATTTTGATCTGGTTGTACCCGGAGTAGGCGTCGAGGAAACATAGCGACTCCGAACCCGCGGTTGAATCGATTATCTGATCGATCCGCGGGAGGACGAACTGCTCCTTTGGCAAGCGCGCTCAGTTTGTGTAGTCGATACACATTCTCCAGGTCCCGTTTTTCTTCTCGACCAGGACTGGGTTTGCCAGCCACTTGGAGTATTTGATTGGCCGGATGAAGCCGGCAGCGAGTAGGCGCTGCACTTCCTCGGCGATTGCTCGACGGCGTTCTTCATTGAAGGGCCGTAGCGACTGCTTGACAGGTCGCACTTTGGGGTCGGCGTTTAGTTTGTGCTCAGCGAGCTCCCTAGGGACACCGGGCATGTCGGAGGGTTTCCATGCGAAGATGTCCCTATTCTCACGAAGGAACTCGATGAGCGCGCCTTCCTATGCTGGGCTCATGCCTGTCCCGATCGTCACCGTCTGGCTGGAGTCGCCTGGGACCAGCTCGACGGTGCGGGTGTGCGTCGTGGCCTCAAAGGTTGAGGTGTTTGTGCCCTCTGAGTTGGGCTTCTTGAGTATTGTGGGATCGTCATTGTTGACCCCGCTCGCGTATTTGGCGAGCTCGTCGGCGTGGTTAGTTTCTGTCGCGATGACGGCGTCGGCGAGTTCAGCTCCTTTGGCCTCGCATTCGGCGGCCATGTCGGGGTCGCCGTTGATGGTGATGACGCCGCACGGCCCGGGGAGCTTCATCGCGTTGTACGCGTAGTGGGGCGCTGCCATGAATTTAGCGAACGCCTGGCGCCCCAGGACGCAGTGGTAAGGGCTGTCGAAGGGCACCAGCTCGAAGACGATCCGCTCGGTGCGGAAGTTTGCCGGACTACCGAAAGTGACTGGCAGCGTGACTTTGCCGATCGGATACGCCTTCCGACCGGGGACGATGCCGTGGAACGTGGTGTGGGTTGTCTCGATCATCGACTGCGGGAGCCGCAGCCGCCTGAAGGTGTCGAGGTAGAGGATGTTGATGGAGCTGCCGTCCGCCGCTGTCTTGGGAGCGATGGTTGCCAACCTTGGCTTGACCACCGGCGACTTCGTCACCGGTACTCGATGCGTGGCGAGTGGTCTTGTCGGCTCCAGGTGATGGGCTGTTCCGACCAGTTCAGGAACTGGGGGACGTCTGTTTGGGCCACCGTATTGACGGCGACGGCGCGGGCGATGACCTTCTTCTCGCGCTTCGTGTTGAAGCCTGTGAAGGTGTGGAGCGAGCCGGCTACTTTGCCGAATTTTACGCCATTTGGCGGGTCGTTGTTGGTGTCCTCCCGCGCGTGTCGTGCCTTCTCGATTTCCCTGAGGGTGTGGCAGTCGGCGGTGGTGTGCGTTGCGGGCTTCCCTTCCCTGCTGTGGAACGCACATGGTTGGTTAAGGAGGGCCGCAGGATCGAACCTTGGCTTGTTCTTGTAATTGCCGCCATCGCGCCGTTGCCCTCCGTCGCGGCGGTAGCTCTTGGGCTCGCGCTGTGCGTGCCCAGCGTTGGCGACGAAGTCGACTCGCCCGTCGCTGCGGCGCTTGCCAGTGAGGCGGGTGCCGCTGTAGCGTAGGTCGGTTCGGCGTCCGCTGTCGTTGCCGCCCGTGCGGCGTTGCCCTCCTGACTCGTCGTCGGTTTCCTGGTTTGGATCCTCCTCGGCGTACCGTTTGGCGATCTCGAGGAGGTCGGGGATGTTGTCGAGTGTGCGGGAGTGTCGCTTGAGCTTGGCGACTAGAGGCTCGTAGCGGCACGAGGTCTTGAAGCAATGGATCGCGGTGTCCGGGTGGATGCCGACCGCGTTGTACCAGAGCTCTTGCCACCGTTGGACCCAGTTGCGGGTCGACTCGCGGGGTCCCTGGACGCATCGTTCCAGGTCCTCAATGGTGGTGGCGCGGGTGTAGGAGCACTCGAAGTGCCTGACGAAGGCGTCGCGCATTTCCTCCCAGGAGTCGATACTGTCCTGGGGGAGAGTGTTGATCCACTGCACGTCCCCTCCATCATCAGTGGGAGGTAACGGGCGGCGAGTAGGTCAGTGTGACCCGCGATCCCCATTGCCATGAGGTATGTGTCGAGCCAGACTGCGGGGTCGTACGAGGAGTCGTATTTTTCTATCTCCTTTGGCGCCTTGAAGTTTGGCGGGTACTTCTCGCCTCGGATCATTGGTCCGAAGCTTAGGCCGATCGAAGCGACCCCATAGGCTCGCCATCGCGTCGATTAGTTAGGGTGCCGCAGTCGTCGGGCTGGCGTCTTGCCAGTTTGGTTGTTGATGATGTGAGTGCGGGCGTCGATGGGTTGTCCGTTAGCGGCGACGAAGTTGGTCGCCGGCCTAGGATCGTTGGTGGAGAGTGCCGCGTTCGCGGGTCGGTGTTGGAGCTGCAGTGGCTCTGGTGGCGGGCAATTGAGGGTGTTCGCCGCCGCTGGGCGACCGCTTGAGGCCGCTCTGCTTCCCGAGGAATGCGAGTATACTCGACCTTGCGAGTCGGCGCCCGCTTTTTGCTGCTCCACGGCCTTCGCAAGCAGGGCCTTGACGTACTGGATCTGTAAGGCGCCGTCGCCAGTGGCCGTGATGCTATCGGCTGCTGCTCGGCCTGCCACGAGGTTGTCCATTGGGGTGGAGAAACGGTGGAGGCCGTTTATCTCGCTCCGTGAGGAGACAACTATCTGCGGTTGGTCCTCGAGGAGTGCGGTTGGGTGGTGGTGGGGCACCCATCGCCGCTGATCTGGCGGGCGCTTCCTCTGGTGGCGCGTTCTCGCAGACGCGCTCGGCTATGCGGGCGGGTCGTTTTTGCCGGTTCAGGCACGCCCTTGAACGGTGGGGTTCAAGCGTGACCTGATCCGCTGCTGGTGGTAGCGTGACAGCTCTCTGGCCGTCACCGCTCGGCGAAATTTTTCGCTCGGCCTGCTCTTTCGCATCGCCTCCGCCAGTTTCAAGCGGAGTTCCTCGACCTCCGCTGCCGTGGCGTTAGGAGGATTGGGGTGGAGAAAGGATCCTCCGGTGGATCGGTGCGGTGGCCATGTAAGCATGGCGTGGCGATCGCACCATCGCGAGGTCGGCGGAGTTCTCCGACCCGAATCGAATCGAAGATCCCGAGGATGGAGGGTCCTCAAGTCTCCGCGTTGGAGACCTGGCGATGGAGCCGCGGATGAGGCGGTGATGGATCCGGCGAGTGACGCCGGTCGCCGAAGTCGGCGTCATCGGTGAGGGCATCTTCTGCGCGGCCGAGTTCCGCCACGTTGCTGTGGGCCGAGTTGTACTCGGAGGCAAGGCGGTGGATCGTGCGAACCTGGCTCTCGGAGAGTCGATCGCGTGGCGGCGACTCGCGGATGCGAGCCGATTCCTCTGAGACGATGACGTCGGTGAGGCCGACGAAGAGGCTGATCATGCCGATTGGCAGGATCACGCTGTGCGTGACGGGTCGCGCCGCCGGGACGTAGCTGCTCGGCAAGATCTGGAGCATCTCGCCGATCGCTATCATGCGGCCGGTGGCGACCGTCTCGTTGATGGGCAGATTGGATCTCGCCGCAGAACACCGGCCAGACCGGCCAGTCCCCACGGTGGGCGCCACTGTCGTGGGAATGGTCACGGCAGATGCTGCAATCGGCAGCGAGTAGTAGAACGAGGGGCAAGGGCGGCCAGCCATCTGCGGTGCGAGATGAGGGCAAAGACACAGGGTTTTACCCAGGTTCGCCCCCCGGAGGGTAAAGACCTACTCCTGCTAGATTGTATTATGGAGGTGTTACAATGGGCGAGCTCGGCGGCGAGTCGCTTGGGTGTATGAGGGAACGTGTCTCTACTCACCCCATAGGGAGGTTTATATAGGCTCACCTCCCCTAGGGTTTACATATCTCAACCGATTCGGTTACAGCTTCGGTAATCGTTTAACCTAGTCCGACTGGGCCTATCTACTCGCCTGGGCCTTCAGCTTCCAGTCGCTTGGTACCTTGCTGGGCTTTGATCCACTCGCCGTTATGCAGGCCCACTCGCCAGCCATCGGGCCAGTCGGAAACGTCCTGCTGAGTATACCCCAGTAGGCGTATCCCCATCACTGATCAAAGTGGGTTAAAGTTCTATGCTAGCAAAAAATCCTTCACTAACTAGCTCCACTCTGAAATTTTCCATCTCCTCATGCAAACTTGGCTGGGCTTCTTTTATCATGGTGTTCAATCGACACGGCAATCTGCTAAGAGCATCTACTACCACATTGGCTTTGCCGGGGTGATAGTGAATGTCAAGGTCATAGTCCTTGATTAACTCTATCCTTCTCCTTTGCCTCATATTTAGCTCCTTCTAGGTGAAAATATACTTTAGACTCTTGTGATGTGAATAAATCTCACAGCGGTTACCCATGAGGTAATGCCGCCACGTCTTCAAGGCTAAAACTATGGCCGCTAGTTCCAGGTCATGGGTAGGGTAATTCTTCTCATGTTGCTTCAGTTGCCGGGACAAATAGGATATCACTTTGACTTCTTGCATGAACACACATCTGAGACCAATCTTGGATGCGTCACAATACACATCAAAAGGATTCTTGATATCCGGCGTAATCAAGATTGGGGCTGAAATCAATCTCCTCTTAAGCTCTTGAAAACTTGTTTCACATTTGTCCGTCCATTCAAACTTCTTATCTTTATTCAACAACTAGGTCATGGGTCTTGCGATGCTCGAGAATCCTTCTACAAACTTGCGGTAATATCCCGCTAATCCGAGAAATGCGCAAACTTGGGTTTGAGTGGTTGGGGCTTTCCATTCTTCAACATCCTTAATCTTGGCGGGGTTGACAGCAATTCCTCCTGCCGACATGATATGTCCTAGGAATCCTACTTCCTTTAACCAGAACTCACATTTTCTAAACTTGGCATACAAATGATGCTCTCTAAGGGTTTCAAGGATGGTCCTTAGGTGTAGCTCATGGTCTTCTTCTGATTTGGAATAGATCATAATATCATCGATAAAAACAACGACAAAATTATCTAGGAAGTTCATAAAAATCTTATTCATGACATTCATGAAATAAGCGGGGGTATTGGTTAGTCCAAAAGACATGACAGTGTACTCATACAATCCATATCTGGTGGTGAAGGCAGTCTTTGGAATATCCGTTGCGCGTATCTTGAGTTGATGATAACCAGTTCTAAGATCATTCTTAGAAAACACTTTGGCACCGGTCAACTGGTCAAACAGATCTTCTATCTTTGGCAGTGGGTACTTGTTATTAATGGTGACATCATTCAGCTTCGATAATCTGTGCACAAACGGTTACCTCCATCTTGCTTGTCCAAAAGCAAAACAAGTAATCTCCATGGCGACGCACTTGGTTGAATCAGACCTATCTCCAGCATAGCATCTAGTTGCTTCTTTAGATCCACTAATTTAGATGGATTCATACTATAAGGTCTCTGAGTTGTGGGTCCTGTTCCAGGGATTAGTTCAATGATAAACTTGATATCCCAGTCTAGGGGCATACCGGGCAATTCATGTGGGAATACATCAG
Organism: Avena longiglumis; assembly: GCA_030063025.1. Lineage (NCBI taxonomy): Eukaryota > Viridiplantae > Streptophyta > Magnoliopsida > Poales > Poaceae > Avena > Avena longiglumis. The sequence continues at coordinate 153,195,481 of CP125975.1, read as the reverse complement.
GGTATTCACAGACTACTCTGACTTGGTCAATGGTTGGTTGGGCTAGACTCTTGTTGCACTTGAATTGACGGGGTAATGTTTCTGATACATTCTCTACTGATACTCCAGTGGTACTAGTCATGGTTATGGCTTTCTTGGCACAGTCGATTAATCCTTTATTTTTCGACATCCAATCCATTCCTAGTACTACTTCCAAATCTCTGGTTCCAAGTATTATTAGATTAGCATAAAAATCTATTTCATGGATTCTGATAGGTACGACCTTGCAAATTTGTCTAGCCTTGGTTGTGGAACCAGGTATTTGAACTATCATAACATGATTCAATTTTGTTGGTTGAATCTTACTAGTGCATGCAAATTCTTCTGGAATAAATGAGTGTGATGCTCCACAATCAAACAACACTCTTGCAAGTACTGAGTTAACAGAAAACATACCCAGCACGACATCTGGCGCTTCCTGAGCCTCTTCAGCATTCATGTGAAATAGATGGCCGTTGCAGTTGAGCGAGTTCCCTGGGGCAATTCTCCTTCCAGGCTGAAAATGGCGTTGCTGCTGAGATGGTGCATTCACATTGCCTGCTGCAAGCTTCTTGGTGCACTCATTGGTGTAGTGACCCTTGACTCCGCATTCAAAACAAGTAATTAGAGACTTGTCTTTTCCTGCAACAGACACGACATTGCTTCCAGTCCTTGGGGCAGTATTGTTGTTGTTCGTGTTGTTTTTGGACCTAGACGATGCACGGTTGAAATTGTTGGAGTTGCCAGGGTTGTTGTTGTGGTTTCCTCCGGGCCTTGGGTTTCCTCCTCCATGGTTGGGATAGTTCGGACGGGACATAGGGGGTCTATTGTTTCTCGGGGAATATCCTGCAGACAGGTTGAGGCGATACTTCTGTGTATGGTGGGGTCCTGGTTGATGCATCATTTGACGCTTGCGAGTCTCATTGTCTTGGTTGATCTTGCCTTCCACCTGGATTGCATAATGCACTAAGGGCCTGTTTGGTTGGGCTTAAATCTAGCTTTTAGAGTTTGGCTTATAAGCCACAAAAGCACCAAAATAGGTGCTTTTGGCTTTTAATTGAACATGGTAGTACAATGGTATAAGCCAAAAGCCAAAATGAAAATCAACTATTTAGGTGCTTTTGTGGCTTATAAGCCAAAAGCAAAAAGTCATAAATAAGCACAAACAAACAGCCCCTAAGGCTTCAAGGTTAGCAGACAGGATATTGACTAACACCGTCTGTATCTCATCATGTAAACCATTCAAGAATCTCTCCTTATTCTTGGCTTCAGTACCAATCTCAACAGGGGCATACCTAGACAGACACATAAATCTGTCATGGTACTCTACCACAGTCATCCTTCCCTGCTTCAACTCCTTAAATTCATCCCTCATCCGCAGAATCAAACCTGGTGGCACATGGGTTCGGCTGAACTTGAGTTTGAATTCATCCCAAGCCATCGTCCGTCCTCCATTCATGGTAGGGATGCTATTCCCCCAAGCTCTTGCATCACCTACCAGATAATGGGTGGCAAACAATACTTTCTCATTGGCCTCCACTCCTGCGACTTCTAAGTAGTTCTCCATCGTCTGCAACCAGTCATCAGCATCTAATGACTCTTCAGACTTACTAAATATGGGAGTTTAGTGTTTTGAAAGTTCTTGAGCTTGGATCCATGGTTATCCTGGTTTTCCATGGCATTGATTATTATGGGCCATCTAAGCGATCTATTGAAGAGTGGCTAGATTGGTTTGACTCTCGGTCCTTCCAGCTTCACGGTCAGCAACCAACATTTGCAAGATTTGCAGCATTGGATCCTGAGATGAACTGCTCCCTCCGTGAGGCATCTGAAGATTGAGATAGATCATGAGACAAGAGGGAAATTTCTAAGGTTCAGGGACTTGTTTTTGAAAAGATTTTAATCTTTGAGTTTTACTCTGGTTTTTCCAACTAGCAACTTTCTTTTCATTCATTCATTCATTCATTCATTCATTCATTCATTCATTCATTCATAGCACCCAATACAAACACACACCACACTAGGGTAACAGATGGTTTTAGGAAACATTCTGTGAATCTACTATACAGTGGGACTAGATACAACTCACACATACGATAGTGCTCAAGTGTTACTACTCATAAGAACTGGTGGCTTCTTCATTATCAATGAAGGCAGAATCATCATCATCCGTGTGGAAGTCCATGTCGAGGTCCTCCAGGTAGTCATCATCATCACTGAGGTATGAATAGGGATCTCCACGAATACCTTCCCCTTCGTTCTCCCTCTCCTCAAGCTGCATGTCCCACTCATGGATGGTCTCCTCCAAAGATGACACCTTGTGACGGAGGCGGGCAATGATGTGATCCTTCTTGTAAAGCTGACGGCGATGTGAGAGCGCTCCTTCACAAGGATGGCGAGGGTCTGGTCCTTCTTGATTGTAATGGAATGGTTGTGGTTAGCGTAGGAGCGGGCGTTGTCCAACTCCTTATACCTATCATACAACATGAAGTTGAGATGATCCACCTAATGCTTCAGCTCCGGATGGCCTGGTACCTCCAATGGCTATCCCATAGCATCACGCCTTGTGTAGTAAGCGAAGCGAGTGCCATTGATCTGGTTGATGCTTTGACGACATAGACGGGCAAGAGCCTCCTGCATAGCCCTGGCGAGTCTGTCTAGCCAGTTGTTCTCCCTCAAGATGAATTGGATCCCCCCTGAGGTAGGTGCCTCCATCTTGCCTCTGATATTTGCAACTATTAGCCACTGTAGTTCTCCTCCTTGCTGGTCAATGAGCTGTTCTCCGAAGAATTCAGGGTGCGAGCGCTCAAGATGTTCCGAGAGTTGGCTTATGTCGCGCTCGAAGATGAGCTCTCCTCTGTTGCCCAACTGGTAGAACTTGCTATACTTGACTTCCATCTATAAGAATGTAGGATGAGTAAGTTAAGTTATTGAGATGATCAAGTGTGTCAAATTTTATGTAGGATTGCAAGAATTTTTGAGGAACATGAATTTTCTTGAAAGAATCTCAGTGATAAGAATAAGAATAGGTTTTCATAAATACTCACTTCTTTTGTTTTGAAACTAAGCTTTTTGATACAAGCATCCATTCTAACTAGGGTCTCCTATGGTCAGGATGGCTCTGATACCAACTTGTCAACATCCGGATTTTTAATCCCAGATGCCTGTTATGCCATACATCACAATCCCAGGATTACCATTTTTGTGAGACATAACATATTGGTACCATAGTTCATTATCCATTACAAACCATAATAAAGGTCTTACAAATATAAGATCCCTTGATCCAGTCTTAATACAATTAACACAGCAGAATAATAATAATAGTAGCATGGTCAAAGCTCCATCTTCAGGGTCACAGGCAATGCTGACTATGTGAGATGATCCTAGTTTTCATAGACTTACTGCTATCCATCATCCTAGTAGTCCTCCTCATAGTCTGGCCATAGGAATAGCCAGGGACAAAGCCATGAGTACTCTTTAAGTACTCGCAAACTATCACTAACAAGTAAAGTAGTTCGAGTAGGAATCCTAAGATCTAAGCTTATTTGCAAAAAGCCATGTTTATTCATACCGAGTTTAGACGTAAAGAAAACTAGTTTAATGTTCTACAACACCTAAGTGGGAACTTAGTTTACATGTTCACAACCCAGTTGTGGTCAAGTCAGCGTCATAGTTCATTTGACAAGTCATTTTGAAAACATCTGACGACGGAACAGTATGGCCACTCCAACTGTCCACAACCACGGACGCGGCTATTTGAATAGTTTGACACTCTGCAGAGATTGTACACTTTCACCATAACATTCGATACATCCGTCGGGAACAATCCTGTTTCACCATACTCAGTATGCACATAATCAATCCTAACCTTTCAATTACACACCCTAGTATAGGCACCTCCCCTATGAGTTTGGCCTCCCAACCATGACCATCTGTCATCTTGGGAACTGCACTGGTGGACATTCATAACGATGTAGCCTCAGCTCAAACCTCTTCCACAAGGGAACCCATACTAAGGTATATAAACTTCCAGTCAAGCCCTACCCAAATTTGGGTATTGTGGTTGTACATAAAAAATGGAATGGTCCGAACCCAACCATTAGTTTTATAAAGGGCTAAGGCTCATGCCTCAACAGTTTCATCATCGAAATCATCTGGTGTTTATAACACATGTCAAAACATTTCATTAGAATGACTCATCATTCTAAGGTTTTCATAATCATTTTCACCAAGTATTCCCAAATAAAGTGATCAAGTATTATGCTTAGCAATTGCCACTACAGTTGGGGTTAATCACTAATGAGGGGTGCTAATCAAGTGTGACTATCCAAATCTAGATCTCATGCCTCAGTATGACATCTAGTTCTAACTAACTTAGGCCAATTTTTATGCTCTTTATGCTACCTATAATATCTTTCCAAAACTCACAAAACACTAACTAAAAGGGTAATAAAGAATTTTGATAAAGAAATAAAAGAATAAATCTTGCAAGTAAAACTGGGATTTGGTATAATCAAGGTTGCATAACCAAAGTATGCCTAATGCATCTTGCATAGGTTATCTTGCTTGCAAAGTTGCAAGTGTTAGCTTGCTAGTAATAGCTTGCCTTGAGTAGTGCAGTGGTTGAAGTTTTCTTCTTCGTAGTACTCCTCCTCCTCATAGCCTTGGTCGTACTAGCATCTATAATTAAATACGAGATACATAATCACTAAACAATACTTCACTACTTCTATTTGGCACACAAAGGTTCACACTAGATGATCTAGCATCATCACAATCATCACATGAATTAAAGACCTAGTCTTATTTATTTTGTTTTAGAAAAGTAATTTCTACTCATTGAAAACTACTTAAGATTTAATGTTCTCCAATTAAAATATGGGATCATGTTGACACATTTCATCACCACATATTTCAATACTTGGGAATGTGATTTAAAGTGGTGTCATAATTTAATAAGGTTTAACATTATTATTTTAAATGATTAAAGTGTCTAGAAATGCCTATGGGGCATTCTTTTAGTACTTATCTAAGATTTACTGCATGTAAACCTAAATATTTTTAAATATTCAGATAGTTCTTGTGAAATGTGATTTTTGAGAGTTGGAATCAACTCAAAAGTATTTATGGTTGATTTTTGAAAAATGTTTGAATGTAGAAAAGTCTCTGTCTTTTTATTTTTACTATAGATGATATATAATTCCGAATGGTTAGAATCGAACGAGCTTGGATTAAGAATTTCAATACATTTCTAACAAAATTAGTTTCATGTAATTTGGTTTAGTGAATCTCTCTGAATCGATTTTTGAATCTACTGACTGAACTAGATTTGAACTAAAATGGAAAAAGATTGTTTGAAATCCTGGGCTACGCGCGGGAACTAACTGGGCCGGCCCAATCTGCACAGGGAGGCACAGTGGGCGACTGACAGAGATGTCCCACTGGTCAGCGGCTCTAACTACGTGAAGCGGTAAGTTGCAATGTGGGCCATGCGATTAGAACCTGCTAACGGCTGGGGTGTGTCATCTTCGTCGGGCAATGCCGGCGAGACTGAACCCTAACGCGGCGGTGGGGGTCGTGTGAGGATCACCAGGGCTCCAGGTAGGGTCAGCGATGGGGGCGAATGACGTTATCAACGACGGCGGTTCAAACGGTGGTCACGGCGGCTCCAATCAACGGCTCCCTTCTCCTCCGCTGCTGACGAGGTTTAATCTCGTCAATGCCCATTGTTATGAGCTTGGGTTTTGGAGAATATGGGGATGTTGGAGATCGCGGAAAGTTTAGAAAACAAGCAACACAGGGACACGAGGTTTACCTAGGTTCAGGCCCCCGGAGGGAAAATGCTATTCCTGCTTGTCTGCTCTTGATTACGGCGGAACCGAAAGTTACAGGGGTGCGCAGATGCAATCTGGCGTGGAGGTGTGTATGCGGTGGTATGAAGTGCCCTCCTCGTAGTGCCCTCCTCGTAGTGCCCTCCTAGCCTTTATATATAAGTAGGCAGGTCCTGGTCACATACCGAGTCGGTTACAGGTTTTAGGGTTTGCCCCTTTGGATATTCTATCTAATCTAGTCTTGCTCTCCAAGGATCCGAAGACATCCTGGGCTTAGGCCACCCGAAAATCTTCATGGGCCGTGTATATTCTTGTGGGCCTTCCTTGGACTGGACCAGGTGTGCTAAGGTCATGTACCCGTGGGGTATAACCATGTTAGTATCCCCCGAGTGTTCAGTCGAATCGTAGATTCGGCTGAGGACTCTTCAATCTTTCCGGGTGCAGCTGTTTTTTGTTTATCAAAGAATGACTTTAATGTGTAGGGATTGTTGATGCGTGTGCCTGACTCTCCCGACGGATCAGGGCCAGTTAACTGTCTTAGGACAAAATACACGATCTTCAGATTCAAGTCCCTCGACTCGAAACCGGAACATATTCTGGAGTAATTCGACTCAGGCCGCTGACGAGTTACATGAGTGGAATTCCAGTGATTTTCAAATGATGTACCCAACGCGTCCGTCGGGATTTCCATCGCGCCTGCTAGCACGGATTTTTACTACCAGAGCGTAGTCGTGTGCGTTGCCAGGCCATCAGATGGTATCTGTAGGTCTTATCTTTGCGTCGCAGACGCAGCATCCGAATGTTTATCACCGCGGAGGTGTTTCAGGTGGCCAAAGAGGATGTTACTCACTTAGCATTCACTGGGGCAATGTTGCCAAATTTTTTTGCATGTTGATCCGAAGGATTGCAGTCGAAGAATTCATAGGGTGCGCGACCAGAGACGTAGCCCCCGAGCGTCTGTTCGAGTCACAGACTCAAGCAGAGACTTTTAATTCAGTCGTTGTTGACTTTTAGGTCCATAGGACACAAATTTTTCAGATGCTTGAATCCATCCTCCCTATGGGAGTAGACCTCGAGTCCGTAGTGGAGTCGTAGACTCGACGTAGGACTCGAAGAATAGTTCAATGGTGTAGTACTTTGATCATATTTCGGGTGCGCGACCAGCGCTCCTGATAGGGGTATCCCCCGAGTATTTACTCGAATCATAGATTCGAGTGAGTACTTTTAGCTGTGTGGTCGAAGATTTGTAACCGTTGCTAATATAGCTTTGATGACGTCAGTGCTGACGATCGGTGACCGCAAGCGTCTGCGACGCCAGAGATGACGTGACTGGGCGAACGTGGGTCCTACCTTCTGACTTTGAATTGACTGGTCACCCACGACGTGGAGATAATTACGGTGCCACCTTGGTTTCCGTGCATAGTGGACGGCATGTGAGCGACGGTTCGTTGCCATGCTGACACGTGGACGGTTGGATTCTGATGTTGTCTCTAGGGCTTCCCGATTAACGGTCACCGTGCATCTTCTTCGTCCTTATAATCATTGGGGAAAAAGTTGTTTGTTTTCACCGCAGTTATTCTCGTTTCACTGCCCCCATCGTCTTGAGATTTTCTCGCCGCGTGCTGGAAATTCTCCAATCCTTCCCATCTTTGTTCCTACGCTCACATCGTCGCTATTGCCGCACTACAATGGGGAAATCAAAGAAGGACTCCACCACCGTTGGTACCAGCACCTCTGCCGGTGGCAAGAAGGGTACCGCCGCTACCCGCATCACCGATGGTGGCTGGTGGCGATCGGAGACGCGATCGCAAGCTCCGTGAGCAGGGTCTAATCCCGCAGGACAAGCAGGCCGTCAAGATTCCCGGCGACGATGTAAATCCCCGTCCACCCGCTGGGTTTCGGGTCATGTTTTTCGCTTTTGTCCTTCGGGGCCTTTCTCTCCAGTCCATGATTTTCTCCGAGGATTGCTTTTCTTCTATGGCATCCAACTCCATCTTCTTTCGCCGAATTCTGTTCTTCACATTGCCTGCTTCATCACCTTCTGCGAGTGCTGGCTCGGTATCGAGCCACACTTTGGCCTCTTCCAGAAGCTGTATTCCATGAAGAGGCAATCTGGCTCCGATGGAGTTTATCCCATCGGCGGCTGCATCATTTCTCTTAAATCCAATTTTCTCTTCTTTTCCTTTTCTATGTCTGAGTCTGTCCAATACTGGCAGAGGCGATGGTTTTACATCCGCGACTCCACAGTGGACGGGCAAAAATTTGGCCTTGCTCCTTTTGACCCCTCCCAGAAAATCCAGCCAAAGAGGTCCTAGAAGAACCACATTTTGGATGGTGAGGTGGCGGAGATAGAGGAACTCTATCGTCGGGTGGAGGATCTCCAGGTGATTCAGGATAAAGAGGTGAACGGTGTGGATATCATCCGCACCTTCCTCCAACATCGGGTGCAGCCGCTCCAGGCTAGGGCGCACCCGATGTTCCTTTATTCTGGCCGCCATGACCCAACTAGGGTTTCGACTGGAGAGCTCTCCAAGGGGGACGTTGACGGAATCCTCCGGTCGCTGCTGAAGTTTAAGGCTGACGAGGATATTCCGGGTAGCTCGCTGACCCTTCCATTCAGGGCCTCTCGACCGGTGCCGCAGGTGTAGATCTAGGACGTGCGTGTAGCACTTTTTTCGACTGCATCTCCTTGCTGTTCGTTTATTTTGAGAGTTTGTTTTCTTTTGTGCAGGAGTTCAAGGTACCTGGCATGGAGCCTCCACTACCCGAATATTTTTCGGATGCACCGGACAATGAGGTAGTGGACTCCGTGTGTGCGCTCCCTTCAGCGCAGTCGCCGACTGAAGAAACCTTTGGGTCGAGCAAGGAGCAGACTCAAAAGAGGACGTAGAGCTCGAGCGAATCGTCGGGTGCCTCGACTCTGCCGACGCTTAGGAACCCGACATGCCTTGTGCATCACATTGGAGGTGATGGTGAATCTTCCTCTCCTATTTCGGCCGTGCCCGTGCGGGCTATGTCGCCACAGCCGCCGGCGAAGCGGAAGAAGGAAGAGAAGAAGGAAGAGAAGAAGGGCAAGAGGGCCTTGCCTGTCTTCAACTTGAGCGACATGGACTCTTAAGTATTTTTAATTGCTTTTTGCTCTTCTTTCATTTTTGCTTGCTTGTATTTGACTGCAGTTTTCTTTTGTAGCCACTCCTACGATGGCTCTTTCAGCGATGGTGCTCGGGATATGGTGGGGGAGTCGAAGGTTGCTCCTCCTCCTCCTCAGACGGTGGCCACCTCTAGGGACGTTGCTCCAAACCCTTCTCCGCAGGAGGCTCGGGTGATTGTCTCCCAGAAGACTACAGCCGGACATTCGGAGCCCCCGAGCATTTTTCGGATGATCTGCTGATCATTTCCTTGTGATCATGTCTCGGGGGGAGCCCCCGAGCGTCTTTCGGATGATCTGCTGATTGTGTATTTCTTTTTTATGCGTGTCTCGGGGCGATCCCCCAAACGCTTTACGTATCCGTGATTTGCCTTGCTCGTTTCCTTGGGCGCAGCCCTCGAGCCTTTTTCCTGACAAGTTGCATCTTCTCGTAGCCTTTTGTTCAAGGTGTCAATCAACTGGTGAAGAAGCATCTGGCATTGGAGGCCAGCCTTATGCGGCTTCAAGGTTTGTTTTTTTATCGATCTTCTGCTTCTTCGGCTGCTTGCTTACTGATGAATCTCATGCTTGTTCTTTGTTGCAGACGAGAATAACACTTCCCTCCGCGGGCTTGATGCTCTCAAAAAGAGCCTCGGGCGAGCGGAGAAAAAAAGCTGAAGATGCCGTTGGCGCTAAGGAGCGCCTTGAGAAGGAGCTAGCCAACGCGGCTGCGGCCAAGGAGCGCCTGCAGCAAGAGGCCACGGATCGTGAGGAGCAGCTCGCCACCGCTGCGGCCTCGCGCGAGAAGGAGGTAGCCGGCAAGCTGATGGCTACTGCCAAGGCTATTTCGGGTGAGTAGTTTCGTCTGTTCCTTTTCGGCTTCCTTGTCTCTCTAGTTTTGTTTTGGTTTTCAATTTGCCTCTTCCGTTTATCTAGATGCCGCGGGCATCGAGTTTGACAAATGGTGCCACGGAGCACGAAGTGCTCGATGATGCCATCAAGCGGTCGAAGACCACCGCACCATTATGGTCGCTTTCCAAGGCCAAGGAGGTTCTCCGGCGCTTCTACAAGGAGCTCGTCCCCAAAGGCGTCGCCCTCGACGATGTCGATTTGTTGGCGGATCTTGCTTATCGGTCGGCGCTGCGGCATAAGCGCAAGCAGAAAGACATTGGTGCGTCCATGGGGCTGGCGATGGCCATGGCTTCTGGAGTGGAGCTGGATCTTCATCAGGTCACCTCCCAGATGCCGACGGCTTCCGCCGGATTCGAGGTAGCATTCGCCCTCTATGCTTCCCGTTGTAAACACTATGGGACGAAGTTGATTGACTTGCTGGCGGAGTATGCGGTGAGGCAGTAGGGGGAGGCCAAGAGCATGCAATCCGGCTCCGAGGCCTCTCAGGATGCAGCTTCTTAGGCCTTGTAGTTGTAGGATAGCTTTCGTCTCTTTTGTTTGTAATGTATTTATGAACACTCCTTGTGGCACGTAGTGGCTTTTGCTGCATATAATGAATCTCCGAGCTGTTTGCTCATTCGTGCGTTTGTTCATATCCCTGCCCTCTTTTCCTCTAGGGACCTTCGGGTGATGATCTCGTTGATACTTCGTCTGTGCCGCAGCCGCGGCCATCCTTGGATGATGCGTTGCAGCTTGTATTTCTTCGTGACCGCATCCGTAGTCATCAGAAAGAATTGCTTGGCGTTCGAGGCCACGCGGATGTTTGGAAGTGGAAGGCGGAGCGAGGCGACGCTAGAGAGGAGTATCTGATGGGGGAATTGCGTCGTTTGGCCGAACAGCTTCAATGTGAGTTTCTTTGAGCTGCTGCTCATTTATTGGATGTGCCTGTTGGCTTGTCATCTTAATTTGCGGGTGTTGCAGGTGCTAACCTTGTTCCTAGGGAGGAAAAAGAGCGTGTTGCTATTCGGATCAATTGCCGAACCCAGCAAGACATGGAGGCCGGCGGCTTTTTCTGGATGGACCGCGATCGTGCTATGGTCCTTGCGACTGTGCAGCATCATGTTCACCAGGTGTCGCGGGTGCTGCGGCAAGTGAAGACTTATTTGGCGTCAATTTTGCACGTGATGTTTCCCCTGGATGAGGAACCATCGACTCTCTGGGCCCTGTTGGCGAAGTTTTGAGATGTGCATCATGTCAGGGAGTTGGTATGGCATCAGTTGGTTGAAGGGGTGAAGGCTGCGCTTTCTCTCGTGCGACTGCATCGCCCTGATGTAGATCTTGTTGCTGTGACGGCTGGGCCGCCTCTTCGGCCAGATGGTGGCATGTGGGACATGCGTCCGCATTATGCGGCTGTAAGGCAGTATGCCGAACAAATTGTAGATCTCTTTGAGCATCGTGCGTAGGTGATTCTTCAGAATAGGTAGGACCTGTAAAAAGATAGATGTAAAATTTGTATGTATTCGACTGGGCGTGTTATGCCCCTTGCTGTAAATGTTGATTTTTTTAGCACGTGGTGCTTTATTTGTATGCGTGCCCTTTTCGTTAGCCCGACGTGATCAGCTACTCAGGTGTATGTGCGTTATCCTCAGTCGATGAAGTCGTGAGGTGAGGGGAGCCCCTGAGTGTGTTGTAACATGAAGAAAATGCGAATAATAGACAAATATTTGGGGCGAGACACTTAACTTTATTCATATCATAATGAGGAGGTACATTGTTCGGCTCAGTAACCTTGGCTGAATAGCCTTATTGAAAGTAAAAGGAGGGGGGTAGCTAGGGGTAGAAGTGTCGCAATTGTGCGACGTTCCATGGGTTGGAGTATGCGACTCCAGACTCCATGTGCTTGATGCGATAGGCGCCACCTGGGATGAATTCAGTGACGATGTAGGGTCCTTCCCAGGGTGACTCGAGCTTCTTCGGTCGCTCTTGCTTGAGTCGTAAGACTAGGTCTCCTTCGACGAAGGACCTTGGGCGCAGCCGACGACTGTGATAGTTGTGGAGGCTCTATTGTTAGACCGCTGATCGAGCCGCGGCTATGTCGTGTGCCTCGTCGAGTGTGTCGACGGTGTCTTCGAGTGCGGCCGTCGATTCGGCTTCGCTGCAGGCGAGGACCCATGTGGCCTTATGGCATATGTCTGCAGGAAGCACGGATTTGGCTCCGCGCACCATGAAGAAGGGCGTGTAGCCAGTTGAGCTATTTGGCATCCTGCGCAGGCTCCGGAGGACGGAGGGTAGCTCTTATGTCCAGGCTCCTGCGAGTCATTGGAGTGGGCTCATTAGGAGCTTCTTGATGCCGCCGCCGACGAGGCCGTTGGCCTTTTTGACCTGCCCGTTTTTTGCGGGTGGGCCACGAAGGCGTATGTTATGTTGATTTCGAGGTCTTCGCATAAGTCCTGGAATTATTTGGAGATGAAGTTCGACCCGTTATCGATGATGATGCTGTGCGGCACGCCGAACCTGTAGACTGTGGATTCGAAGAATTTCATGGCCGTTTTTCCCTTTTGGTTAGTAACGGGCATGGCCTCGATCCACTTGGTGAATTTGTCGACTGCGACCGGGAGGTAGACGTGGCCTCCTTTCGAGGACTTGGGCAGTTTGCCAATCATGTCGAGGCCCCATTGGGCGAAGGGCCAGGCCAATGGAATGGGCCTGAGCTCCGATCCTGGTGTGTGTGGTTTATCTGCGAACCTCTGGCACCCGTTGCATCTTTGGACGATGCCCTTGGCATCGTTCATGGCCGTTGGCCAGTAGAATCCAGCTCGTAGAGCTTTTGCGACAAGGGCGCGGCTGCCCGCGTGATGGCCGCAGATGCCCTCGTGGATGTCTTGGAGGATAGTTTTGCCATAACTGATAGTGACGCACCTTTGGAGTACACCCAAAATTCTGTGCTTGTATAGCTCGCCATCGATGATGGTGAAGGCCTTGGATCGGTGAGATGCGCTGGGCATCTATCGGGCTGTCAGGCAGCTCCCCATCTATCAGATATCGGAGGTATGGTTGTGTCCATGTTTCTTCGACTGCCATGACCTGCATCAGGTTGACCACTGCGACCTCTATGTCGAGCTTTTCTGGTCCTTCCTATCCTTCCCGTAGCGCAGCCCCCGAGTGTTCTGCTTCTTCGGGTGATCCCTTGGGAAAGTTCCTTTTGATCGATGGCACACAGATCTATTCGAGGAACACACCTGGTGGCACCCGTGCGCAGGTGGAGCCGATGTTGGCGAGTTTGTCGGCCTCTTTGTTGCTTTCTCTCCCAACATGCCGAAGCTCGCAGCCGTCGAAGTCTCCTTTGAGTGCGTTGTAGAGTGCACCGTACACAATTATGTTGGCAGCGTGTGCGTCGCACTCGTTCATCGTGTGCTGGACGACGAGGTTCGAGTCGCCGTAGATGACCAGGCGAGTCGCACTGCATATCTTGGCCATCCTCATGCCATGGATGAGGACCTTGTACTCGGCCTCGTTGTTGGAAGCTCGAAATTTCATCCGAAGGACGTACTTCATCTTGTCGCCCCGCGGGGAGGTCAGTATGACCCCGGCTCCTGCTCCAGCCTCGCGCTTGGAGCCATCGAAGTGCATCGTCCATGACTGCGTCATGTCCGGGGTGTCCGGCAGCTGCAGTTCCATCTAGTGGACGAGGAAGTCTGGAATGACATGAGACTTGATCGCATGGCGCTTCTCATAGACGATGTCTAGAGGTGACAGCTCGATGCCCCACAGGGGCACACGTCCTGTGGCCTCCGGGTTGTTCAGGATGCTGTTCAGGGGTGCTTCATTGACGACCATCACCTGATGCTCGTGGAAGTAGTGGCTCAGCCGACGAGCCGTCATGAATACGCCGTAGGCGAGTTTCTGGTAGTGCGGATACCTCTGCTTTGTCGGCATCAATACCTTGCTGAGGTAGTATATAGGGCGTTGGACCCCGTGGGTCTTGCCATCTTCGGGTCTTTCGACCACGAGCACGGTGCTTACCACCTGATGTGTAGCTGCTATGTATAGCAGTAGAGGCTCGTGCTCCCTTGGCGTGACCAAGACGGGCGAGGTGGAGAGTAGCCGCTTTAGATCTTCGAAGGCGTCGTCTACTTCAGGCGTCCACTCGAATTTGTCTGCCTTGCGTAGCAGCTGATAGAAAGGCAGGGATTTTTTTCCCACGCGGCTGATCAACCTACTCAACGCCGCGATGCGCCCAGCGAGCTGCTAGACGCCTTTGAGGTTCTTTGGCTTCTCCATGGCCATTATGGCTCAGATTTTCTTCGGATTTGCCTGAATCTCTCGCTGGGAGATGAAGTAGCCTAGCAGTTGACCAGATGTGACGCCGAAGGCGCAATTTTCTGGTTTGAGCTTGATCTTGTATCGATCAAGGTTGTCGAACGTCTCGCGGAGATCGTCGATTAGTGTCTGGGCCTCCCTTGTTTTGATTACTATGTCATCGACATAGACTTGGATGGTGTGGCCGATCTGGTCCTTCAGGCATGCCTGCATGCACCGTTGTTACGTGGCGCCTACGTTCTTCAGCCCAAAGGGCATTGTGTTGTAGCAGAACACTCCGAACGGCGTGATGAACGCCGTTTTCTCCTGATCTTCGACCTTCAGTCGAATCTGATTGTAGCCTGAGTAGGCGTCAGGGAAGGAGAGCTTCTCGCATCCTACAGTCGAATCGATGATCTGATCGATCCGAAGAAGAGGGAAGTGATCCTTCAGGCAGTTCTTGTTCAGCGATGTGAAATCCATGCACATCCGAGGGATGTCCGTGTCCTTTTTGGGGACCATCACAGTGTTGGCGAGCCACTCGCTTTCCTTGATCTCCCTGATGAAATTGGCGTCGAGTAGTCTGTTGACTTCGACTCCGACGGCTTCAGCCCGTGGCTCGGACAGTCGTCGTATGGACTGTTTTACGGGCTTGGCGTCTGGAAAGACGTTAAGTGCATGCTCGGCGAATTCCTTGGGAACTCCTGGCATGTCCGCAGGACACCAGGCGAAGATTTCCCTGCGCTCACGAAGGAATTTGACAAGCGCACTTTCCTATGCGGGGCTGAGGTTGTTGGCGATCAGCGCCGTCTTGGAGGCCTCCGTCGGGTGGACCTGCACCTTCTTTGTGTTGATGGTGGAGTCGAAAGACATGTCGGGTGCGTTCTGTCTTGCGACTGGGGGTGCCCCGTTGTCTGTCACCTCTCGGAGCCTTATGAGCTCCTCCTGCATGACGAATGACTGGGAGATTTTGTTGAAGTCCCTGTCGTAGTGGTCCGATTGGGTGAAGCACTCATGGACCGTGATGACGCCCTTAGGTCCTGGCATCCTGAGTAGCAGGTACGCGTAGTGCGGTACTGCCAGGAACCGTGCGAATGCCCCACACCCGAGGATGGCGTGGTATTGTGATGGCCAGTCCACCACTTCGAACTCGAGTCGCTCGGACCGAAAGTTATCGGGCTTGCCGAAGATGACGTCGAGCCATATCTTTCCTAGGGGGAATATGCCCTTCCCTGGGACGATGTCATGGAACGTTGTGTCGGATTGTTCCAGGCTGCACAGCGGGATCCGCATTGCTTCTAAGGTGCTGGCGAACATCAGAGTGATGCCGCTGCTGCCGTCCATGAAGACGCGGCTCATCAAACCCTCCAATCTACGCCTCGGGCACCAGGGCAGCATGATCTGGACGAGGGACCTGGCAGGGGTGATCCGAACGGCTGAACGTCATGCAGGACTCCAAACCGTTGAGGTACTCAGGGATGGCGGGTGGAGCAATCACAGCCAGATTGATCTGACGGGTGATTTTATTTTGCACCCTGTTTGTTGGGCGCCCTTTTTGGATCATCAGTGATCCTTTTGGCACGGGGTACCCATTTCCGTCGTTGTTCTGCGTAGGTGCGATTGGATGATTCGAAGGTCCCACGGGTGGTGGTGGAGGAGCTCCGTGGGCGATGTCACCTGGTGCGGGTGCGTTCCCGTACCCAGGGTTCGGGGCTTGTTGCCTCATATGGGACATGCTCTCGCTGAGTTTCTAGAATTCGCGACAATCCTTGAGCATGTGGCTTGCCTTCTTTTTACCATACCGCTTGTGGATGTAGAAGTGGATGGTGCATGGACCCGACAGTTTGTCGTATGCTGAGGGTCCATCGTCACGGCCGTGGCATTGCCATGACTGCGCTAGGCGTCCTCCGTCACGGAAGTTGTTTCCACGGTATCTGCCGATGCTGCGGTTGCCGTTGCTGCGGCGGTCGGCGTAGCCAGCCGCGACCATGTCGGGTCTATCGCGATCGTCGTAGACGCGCGATCTTCTCTTGCTACGACGTTCATGTGGACGGCCGTAGTCATCTTCCTCCTCCGAGTGCGGTCGGTGGACGGAGTCCTCGCCGTCTGCCCACCTGTTGGCGATGTCCATGAGGTGGTCAAGTGTCTTGGGCTTGACGCGCCTAAGGTCTTCCTTGAAGTCCTGGCGTTTGACGCCATCCTTGAAGGCGTCGATCGCTCTCTCCTCAGATATGTGCGCCCTAGAGTTCTTGGTGTTGGACTAGCGTAGTATGTACAGGCGAATGGATTCGCCCGTTCGTTGGGTGCAGGCCCGTAGCTCCTCGATCGAGGCTAGCCTCTTGCTGGTGCCCTTGAAGTTTCGGATGAAACTATACGCCAGTTCCTCCTAGCTTTGGATGGATCCCGAGGATAGGCTTATGAGCTAGATCCTGGTTGCGCCTGTCAGCTGCAGCTGAAGGCATTGCAGGGCGGTGTTCTTGTTTCCGCCGTGTAGCTTGAAGGACGACAGGTGGTCGCTGAGCCACGCCTTGGGGTCCTGTGTGCCGTCAAACTTCGGAGTGTCCGAAGGAAGCTTGAAGTTCCACGGCATCCGTGTCCGCCGGACGGATCTGTTGAAGCATTGAGCTCCGTAGGGTTCTCCTTCATCGTCGTCCTCCTTAGATTTGGATGAGCATACGCGCTTTGAGCGCGCTTTGTCGATCTTGCGTTGGGTGAGCTCGCCTCGAGCGTCGTTATCGTGGCTGCGATGTCGCAAGCTCTTGTGCCTTCGAGGTAGGTAGTGCTCTTCCTCGTCGGATGAAGGCGTGGGACTGCGGTTGAACCTGACCGCAACCTTCTTTTTTGGCTCCACAGGAGCTTCTCCGTGGAGCGCAGCTCCAATGAGTCCGAGTCCGGTTAGTGCGGATTTCTGCATGGCCCTTTTAGGGTACCCCACCGGAGGTGGATGGGACGCGAGGTATGTGGTGGCTGCCATGATCGCAGCTTGCGGCGTCTTCGGGATGACGTTGTCATCGGCATCCATCTCCATGAAAGACGTGTTGAGGGTCCGAGTCACCTCGCGACGTGCAGTGGGGTCCATGTTCTCCATGCGAGAACGATGCTTGTTGCCATGGTTGCCGTGCGAGCTCGAGCCTCCCATGGCGGAGAGCGCATCTCGCCGCGCACTGGACTCCGAGGCCGCTTGCTTGCGCTTGTCAAGCACTTCTTGCATCTTCACCTGCTTCTTGTGATCTTCGACGAGGAGCAGGTGGTACGCCATCAGTAGGTCCCGTGAGGCACCCACATGCAGGATCTTGTTGCCTGCCACGGCTTCGCGTGCTTGAGCCCATCCTTCCTCGCTAAGGTGGATGACCCGATTTGGATCGGTGTCCTCCTCGTTGGGCGAGGGACTGATTTCTCCTGTTCTCGTCGTTTCTACCCTGCGGGTTGGGTGGCGGGTTGTGTTCCTGATCCACATCACTCTGGATGACTGCAGCACATTGGTAGCGCTCATAGATCGGATCGCTGCTGCCGCAGCTTTCGGATCCGAAACAGTAGGTCCCTTCCTCCGATGGTAGATCGCACAGATCTGAGTTGCAGCAGCTGCTGTCATAGGACTCATCTGTCGATGGAGATGTGCATAGCACGGGATGCGGAGCCCATGAAGCGGGCCTGGTCGATGGCAAGGGCACTCGCTCTGGGATACGGAGAGTGCCGGTCTGCCCCACCCGGAAGCAGAAGCTCCCGAACAGGATCTCGAGCCCGTCGCCAACGGGCTCGAAGTCCTTCAGAGTGGCTGGAGAGTGGGCGGTGAAGTCGAAAGAACCGAAGGGGAGATGGATCTCCATCGCCGAGGAGTTGTAGATCACTTTGGTTTCGACCGTGACGATCGCACAATCAGCGCCCCCAGTTCCCACAGACTGTGCCAATTGACGATGTTTAATCTCGTCAATGCCCATTGTTATGAGCTTGGGTTTTGGAGAAGATGGGGATGCTGGAGATCGCGGAACGGTTAGCAAACAAGCAACACGGGGACACGAGGTTTACCCAGGTTCAGGCCCCCGGAGGGAAAACCCTACTCCTGCTTGTCTGCTCTTGATTACGGCAGAACCGAAAGTTACAGGGGTGCGCAGATGCAATCTGGTGTGGAGGTGTGTATGCGGTGGTATGAAGTGCCCTCCTCGTCGTTCCCTCCTAGCCTTTATATAGAAGTAGGCAGGTCCTGGGCACAGACCGAGTCGGTTACAGGTTTTAGGGTTTGCCCCTTTGAATATTCTATCTACTCTAGTCTTGCTCTCCAAGGATCTGAAGACATCCTGGGCTTGGGCCACCCAAAAATCTTCATGGGCCACGTATATTCTTGTGGGCCTTCCTTGGACTGGACCAGGTGTGCTATGGTCATGTACCCGTGGGGTATAACCATGTCAGCGGCAGACTCCGGTGAAATTCTGGCGATGCGGAGCTCGCCTTGCTCTGGGAACGGGTCAGTGGTGCTCTGTGAGAGGTGGGGAGTGAGATGGTGTGGAGAATTGAGGCTGGGTGGCCTCCTTTTATAGTCGAGCGAGAGAGGCAGTGCGGCATGGGCAGATCTCGATGGGGTCGACGGCACATCGATCTACGAGCATGGCGAAGGGCGTAAGCCGTTGCGGTGTTCCCTAGCGGTCGTCGCTGGCTCAATGGCCCAGCAAGGGGCGGTCGTGAATGGTCAGAATGGGTCGACGCTCTGTGCGGCACTGATGGCATTTTAGATGACATAGATGGGCTACTAGTCGCGCGGTGGCGAACGGTCGTGTCTGGGAGATAGCTAGGATCATGCGATCATAGTTAAGCGCAATGAGGGCGAGGCGCGGTATGTACGTGCGTGTTGGGCGCGGGGCTCTGGCGCTTTTTGGGATGGCGCATAGATAGTGGGCGCGGCGTGTTCTTTGTGGTCCAGGGCCTAGCTACGTGCGAGGGCTGGACATGGGGTGGCGGTGGACGGTCAGCTTCATCCTGGACATGGTGGCTAGGCGCGGCGGTGGTTCCTGCTAGCTAGCCATGGTCGGCTGGCAAGGCGAAGCTCGGGTGGCATGGCACTATTGCAAGGGTAGGGGTGATAGGTTGATCAATGCACTGGTAGTCACTGGGGGAGACAAGGGTGAGAATTGGAGACAAGAATTGGACAAAGCTTTGATCACAAACAGTAGAAGTTAGGCAGTGTTTACTGTGTTCACCAACTGTTTGATGAAATGGCCGAAAGAAATTTATATTTGAATTTTTTGAAGAAATTTGGTGAGTGTACTGGTCACATACTTGTAGTATCTGGCTGTTTGGGTTTGTCAAGGTGAACTGGTTTGATGGGGTTTTGAGAAATGGTGATCTTAGTACCTATACTTGATTCAATTTTGAACTGTCCTTTAAATAGATTTGGAATTTGGTTCTGTTGGTTTGAAAAGTGGGCTTGGGTTCACTTTTACTTCGTCTAGTAAGGGGTGAAAAGAATTGGATTGGTTTCTGTTGGAAAACTTGGACTAGGAATACTCAAAGTGGTCTAGTGAACAAGTTTGGCCAAAATGACCATTTTCTCATATTTCTTATATTTTATTTTATCTTCAATTGATTCTTCTTATAAATGATTTAGATGATGTTGTTTTCATATTTAAACCAATCCTTGCCATTCATATCAATCAAACAAGTCATTGCAAGCATTCATGCATTCATCACACACACACATGCATTCATATTGATTTTTAATAACAAAAGTTTTTGTTACCCCTAAACTTGGGTGATTGTAACTTGATAAACTTGATTAATATTTTTGGTATGTTATAGATATCTTGCCCTGAGTAGTGTAGTGGTTGAAGTTTTCTTATTCTTCTCCTTCGTACTCCTCCTCCTTGTAGCCTTGGTCAGACCATCGTCTATAAATGAATATGGGGTACACAATCACCAAACAATACTTAACTACCTCTACTTAGCACACAAAGGTTCACACTAGTTGATCTAGCATCATCACAATCATCACATGAAATAAAGACCTAGTCTTATTTATTTTATTTTGGCAAAGTAATTTCTACTCATTGAAAACTACTTAAGATTTAATATTCTCCAATTAAAATATGGGATCATGATGACACATGTCATTACCAGATATTATAATACTTGGGAATGTGATTTAAAGTGGTGGTAATATTTTATAAAGTTTAAAATTACTATTTTATATAAACAAAGTGACTAGAAATGCCTATGGGGCATTCTTTTAGTACTAGTCCAATATCACTGCATGTAAACCTAAATAATTTTACATATTCAGATAGATCTTGTCAAATGTGATTTTTGAGAGTTGGAATCAACTCAAAAGCATTTATGGTTGATTTTTGAAAAATGTTTGAATGTGGAAAAGTCTCTGTCTTGTTATTTTCACAATAGGTTATCTATAATTTCAAATGATTTGAATCCAACGGGATTGGATTGGTAATTTGAATACCTTTCTAGCAAAATTGGTTTCATGCAATTTGGTTTAGTAAATCTCCTTAAATTGAATTTTGAATCTACTGATTGAACTTGGGTTTGAATAAAATGGAACATAGCGATTTGAATCACCGGGCTACACGCGGGAAAGGAAATGGGCCGGCTCAACTGCATTGAGCTGGCGTAGCGGGCTACTGACATGGGGGTCCCAAGTGTCAGCGGCTCATCTATCCCGAAGCGGTACGTTTCAATTTGGGCGTTACGATTAGACTAAGATCTACGGTTGACGTTCGTCGTCTCCGTCGCACAGCGTCGGTGAGACTGAACCCTAACGACGACGGTGGGGGTACACGGTGGCTCGCCTGGGCTCCAGCTAGGGTCGGCGATGGGGGCGAACGACTTTGTCGATGACGGTGGTTCGAATGGTGGTCACGGCAGCTCCTGGGGTGGCTCCAATCAACGGCTTCCTTCCTCCTCTACAGCGGCAGACTACTGTGAAATTCCGGCTGGCAGGAGCTCGTCTTGCTCCGGGGAAAGGTGTGGGGTGGTTCTGAGAGATAGGGGAGTGAGATGGTGTGGAGAATGAGGGATGGGGTGGCATCTATTTATACACTGGCAAGGGGGGCAGAGCGGCATGGGCTGGGCTCGTCAGTGACGACGATGCAGTGAGCTACGGGCATGGTTGAGGTGCAGTACAGTGCGGTGTCTCCTGGGGATCATCACTGGCTTCAAGGCGCGACACGGGGCAGTCAAGAGTGGTCGGGCTCGGTCCATGCTCTGTGCGGAAACAGCGGTGTTCGAGACAGCATACAGGGGCTACTGGTCGCACGGCGGCGAACGGTCATGTCTGGGAGGTAGCTAGGATCATGGCGAGTGCAGGTACGCGCGGAGAGTGAGAGGCGTGGCATGTGCGCTCGTGTCGGCTGTGGTGCTCTGGCGCGCTCTCGGCATGGTTGAAGAGAAATGGGCGCGGTGATTTCTTGGTGTTCCATGGCTCGGCTGCGAGCGAGGGGGTCCCAGGGAGTGGCGGTCTACGGTGGCCTGTCTCCTAGACATCGTGGACTGGCCCGGCGCTTCCTCTTGCGAGCTGCCCATGGTCGGCCAGCAATGGCGTCTCAGGTGGCTAGGCATTGGTGCAAGCAGTGAAGGGTGAGCTGGTTCAATGCGATGCTGGGCAATGGGGGAGAGAAGGTCTAGTAGTGGCGACAAGTAGTGGACAAGGCATTGATCAAGAACAGTAATAGTTTGGCAGCTATTACTATGCTCACCAAGTGTTTGATGAAATGGCTGCATGAATTCAAAGTTTGAATTTTTGGATGAATTTTGGTGAGTGCTCTGGTTATATGCTTGGTAGTCTTTGGTTGCTTGGTTTTGGGAAGGTGCATTGATTTGAGTGGTTTTTGAGAAATGGCCATCGTAGTACCTATTAAGGATTCAATTTTGAATTGTCCTTTAAACAGATTTGGAATTTGTTTCTATTGGTTTGTAAAGTGGGCTTGGGTTCACTTTTACTTGGTGTAGCAAGGGGTGAAAAGATTTGGATTTGTTTCTGTTAGAATTCTTTGACTAGGAACACCCAAAGTGGTCTAGTGAACAAGTTTGGCCACAATGACCATTTTCTCATATTTCTTATATTTGATTTTCTCTTCATTTGATTCTGCTTGGAAATGATCTAGATGGTTTTGTTTTCATCTTTAAACCAATCCTTAACATTCATAGCAATCAAACATGGCAATTGCAATCATTCATGCATTCATCACACACACATGCATTCATATTAATTTTGATAATGAAAGTTTTTGTTAACCTTAAAATGGGGTGATTAGAACTTGATAATCTTGTTTAATATATTTGAGGTGTTTCATCTTTCATATCAATGATGGCACCAACAGTTCTAAGAAAAGGTCTTCACAAAGTAATAGGACAATAAGCATTGTATTCAACATCCAAAACATAGAAATCAACAGGGACATATGCATTGTTAACCATAATAAGAACATCATTAACACTCCCCATGAGTTTCTGTTTAGCATTATCATCAAGTGGGACATCCAAATAGCAATCTTCCAAATGTGGCAAATCAAGCATTTCATAAATCTTTCTAGGCATAATAGAGACACTAGAACCAAAGTCACATGAAGCTTTGAGATCAAAGTCATTCAATTGCATATTAATGATGGGTTCCCAACTATCTTCTATTTTCCTAGGAATAGAGGCTTTGTGTTTCAATTTTTCTTCCTTAATTTTAATGAGAGCATCTGTACTATGTTTGGTGAAAGCCACATTCATATCACTAGCATTAGGACTTCTAGCAAGCTTTTGTAGGAACATAATCACTTCAGAGATATTGCAACCATCAAGATCAAATCAAACTTAGCATCAAAGCTAGTAGTCTTATTGGGTTTAGGCATTGTGGTAGGAGTAATAGGGACTTCTTGTGGTTTGGTAGCATCCATACTGATGGTGGTAATAGTAAACACACTATTGTTTCTAGCAATTTCAGCTTCTCTTTCCCACTTAGCATGTAGTTTAGCTAACAGTCTAACATTTTCATCAATAGTAACTTGTATGGCATGAGTAGCAGCAAAGGTACTTTCCAAGGTTTCAGGTTTAGCAGAGGACTATGTATCAAACAAAGAGGAAATATTTTTCTCAACATTCAAAAGCTTTTCCTCCACAGTTTTGTTGAAAGCAGTTTGTTTACTAATGAAGTCTTTAAGCACGACTTCAAGTTCATAGGGAGCACTTCTAGTATTGTTGTAGGAATTTCCATAAGTATTACCATTATTGGGAGGATAAGGCCTATAATTATTGTTACTACCAAAATTATTCCTATAGGCATTGTTTTTGAAATTGTTGTTTCTAATGAAGTTCACATCAACTTGCTCTTCTTGAGCGACCAAAGAGGCTAAGGGAACAATATTTGGATCTATATGAGATTTTCCATTAACAAGCATAGCCATGATCACATCAATTTTTTCACTCAAAGAGGAGGTTTCTTCAACAGAATTTACCTTCTTACCATGTGGAGCTGTCTTAGTGTGCCATTCAGAATAGTTGACCATCATATTATAAAGGAGATTTGTTGCAGCACCCAAGGTAATGCTCATAAAGGTACCTCCAGCAGCTGAATCCAACAGATTTCTTAAAGAGAAGTTTAAACCTGCATAAAAAATCTGGATAATCATCCAAGCAGTCAGTCCATGAATGGGACAATTCTTTACCAAGGATTTCATTCTTTCCCAAGCTTGAGCAACATGTTCATTATCAAGTTATTTAAATTTCATTATTTCACTTCTCATAGATGTAATCTTAGCAGGAGGATAGTATTTTCCAATAAAAGCATCTTTGCACTTAATCCAAGAATCAATACTATTTCTAGGCAAGGATAGCAACCATTCTTTAGCTTTTCCTCTCAAGGAGAAAGGAAACAATTTGAGCTTAATAATATCTCCATCTATATCCTTATATTTTTGCATCTCACAAAGTTCAACAAAGTTATTGAGGTGGGCAACAACATCATCAGCACTAGCACAATAAAATTGCTCTTTCAACGCAAGATTCAACAAAGGAGGATTAATTTCATAAAAGGTAGCGTGGGTAGCATGTGGAGAAATAGGTGTACTTAGGAAATCATTGTTGTTTATGCTAGTGAAGTTACACAACTTGGTGTTCTTAGCAGAGTTCATTTTTGCAAAAGAGGAGCAAACCAACAGCAACAGCAACTAGAGTGGGAACTATTTTTTTTGTGTTTTTGAGAAGAAAAAGCAAACCAAACAAAACTAATTTTTTTTGGAATTTTTGATAAAAAGAAGCAAACAAAACAAGGAAAAAGAAACTAAGCAAAACAAAAACAAAGTAAAGAGAAAGGTTGTGAAGGACTCCCCGTTTGAAGCCGTCCTTAGCCTCCTCGGCAACGGCGCCAGAAAAAGCTTGTTGATTGCGTAGCTCAGATCACTGTAGAGCTCCGTTGGGAGACCCCAAGAGGAAGGTATGATGAGCACAACAACAAGTATTACC
Organism: Avena longiglumis; assembly: GCA_030063025.1. Classification (NCBI taxonomy): domain Eukaryota; kingdom Viridiplantae; phylum Streptophyta; class Magnoliopsida; order Poales; family Poaceae; genus Avena; species Avena longiglumis. The sequence continues at coordinate 153,170,863 of CP125975.1, read as the reverse complement.
TCAGTTAGAAACCAAGGTTATCGAACCAGTAGGAGGAAGGAAACGACTCAAATGTGTTGCTAGCAACTTGGAAACCTGCACAACACAAAATCAAGACTTTGCCCCAATAAACAGTGAGGTTGTCAATCTCACCGGTTTGCTGAAAACAAAGGATTAACCGTATGATCTGGAAGGTAATGGTGGCTTGTAGAAAGTAAACAGTAACAGTGGAAGATGTATCAATGGTAAAGATGTTGGGGATATGCTATATGGGTATCCTCATAGCATGTCTCTTATCCGACTAACCCGGGTGGCCCATAGTCGGTAGCATGGCCTATGGCCTGCTGGGCGGCCGAGTTAGGTGGATCCAGAAGGGAGGCCCATGCCGGATAAAGGAAGGCTACGGTGGAGTCACCAGCGTACCCGGAGCCTTGGAGTGCAAGATACACAAGACTAGTAATAGACGGTGTAGGACTCTGTAACCTATACGGCTAGGACTCTTCCCTGTAACCCTAGGACCTGACGACTATATAAGCCGGGCCTATGGGAGCCTTTAGGGCAGACAACCTAGCATCGTTCTACACACACCTCGCACAGCGAACCTAATCTCTGTAACTCGGCGTATTGCCATTATAGTGATTTATAGCAGGAGTAGGATTCCGCCACCGTTGTGGGATCTGAACCTGGGTAAGCCGTTACCCTGCACCGTCAACCGTCCGCCTTACCCCACGTCTCTAAACACGCACTGTGAGGACCCCTCCATGGCGTACTCGTCGGCAATACCATGACAGTTGGCGCCCACCGTGGGGCAAGAGGCGCTTCAGGCTCTTCAGCGGGCGAGGACCAAGATCTTCGTGGGAATCGGCGAAACCGTAGCCATCAGTCGTGTTCTCTTCTCCGGCAACGTTCCGATCGTCCCCCTCGATGAGTTCTGGATCCCGGCGAAGACGAACCCTACGCGGTGTTCGATTGTTCCTATCGGAGACATCCACCTCTTCATTGGCGAAACCGACTCGGGCACTAGTTCCCTGGGAGTCGGAGGAGCATCAAGACCCGCACGGACCGCCTACGGGCAGGATACGTTCGTGGAAGGATCGATGTCGGACCTCTCCTCGGAGTTTGTCGGCAAAGATCGGAAAAATTCAAGGCCCAACCAAACCGCCCTTGTGTAGGATATAAAGGTGGAAGATCACTGCAAATCCGTCGGCTTCGCCCGTGCGTCTGGACAACAAAGATCCATGTTCGTCGGCGTGGTTACCATATTCGATCTGGCACGCTGCGTTCAGAGAGAAGGCGAAAACCCCCGCGACTACCTCGCCAGGTGGCTTCGTATACGGGCCGACCTGGCCAACTATCCCAATGATGATGCCATCTATCACTTTGTGGAAGGACTGGACCACGACACGCTTATCCGACATTCTCTAAGACGGCAACAGGCGTCAGGACGCCTCACCTTCGAAGGCATGGTGAACACCGTCAACAACTACGCGGAGGCTGAAGCGGCAGCTCAAACAGCCCTTGCGCTCATTGACGGAGCACCTCCGGTTCAGCCACCACCACTGCCTCCGGCCACCATTGTCGCAGCAGCGCCACCATCTCCAGTCATCGTCGAGGCTGTTGCACCTCCACCGCCCGTCATCGAGGAAGTCCTGGCACCCTCCGGCTCTGTCATTAACGCGCTTTATGCTGATATCAGTGCATATTCTGAGGAGATAGACTTCAGTCCAGAAGAGCTAGACTCCGCTATGCAGGAGATGGAGGAGGAGTACTCGCGCGACGAACAAGCTAATAAAACCGTCATGTCCCAATGGGTGTTCGTCACTATTGGGATACCGATGGATGAAGACCAGCCCGGGCAAGCTCCGCCTACGGCGCCAGATAAGGGGAAGGGGCCACTTATTGCTGCTGACAATGATCGCGCAAGAGTCATGACTCCCCCGCCTAATCCAGTGCAGCAGCCGCAGGAACTCGGAACCGGTCCGAGCAACAACAACACCGCAAAATTGCCGCCTCCAGCATCTATGTCGGCAGCAGCCCATGTTACTCCAGCTGATAGAGTGATGTATGGAAATCTCCTTGTTGAGCCACTAACTGTTGATCATATCCGGAACGTGACTCAGCTTGACGAGAAGCGCCAACAACTGCTGGAGGAAGCGCAAGCCATCGCGGAGCAAGGCGCTAAACTAGATCGAGGTCTGGTCAACGCGCAGAAGTCCATAGAAAAAGCTAGACCAATGGAGGCCGAGTACAAGACTTTGCTCCAGCAGCAGAAGGCTAAGAAGGCTCCGGCTCGCGTCATCAACGATCCTGGTGTATGGCGCAACCTAGTATGGGCTCCCTCTAAGCTGGCACAGGCGAAGCCATACATTGACAGTGAAGGCAAGCAGGTGATGCCCACCCCACTCCTTAACCTCGCCGTCGCCAAGACCCTTCTGGAGCAGGATAGATCGCCTGAGGCAGTGGAACAGGTCTATGACCTAGTGGCCAAGGCGGTAAAGCAGTAGGAAAAGGCCACCTCTTAGTGTCTTGAGTCCGACCCAGCACTCTGCCGATCTAGCCAGTACAAACCGCCAGGGGACAGATCTCCTCAGGATGTCGGATCGCGGACGGGTTCATCAGAACAAAGACGGAGGGATGCGCGCAACAGGAAGGATGCTATCCCCATATCCTCCGACCACGGAGAAAGAGCCCAACCTCGCCGCCCATCGCCACCGCCCGGATCCCCCTGACGTCAGGAAGACTATAAGGCTTACCATCGTACGGATATGCCCCCACCAAAGCAGTGCGGCGTCGTCATCCGCGATAACGCGGAGCAGACCCGTCATGATGGAAAGCACAATGAAGGACATAAGAGCAGGTCACGCCATGACCCTCCGCGTCCGACAAGCAATCGCGACAGGTGTGAAGCGTCACAGGAGGGTAACAGCAAGAAAGCTAACCCACCGCCACCTCCGCCTCCGTCGCCGCCAAGCAGTCACCATGGCAGAGGAGGTCCGCGTCGTTCACGCAGCCCATCCCCTGTTGACAAAAAGAAGAAGACCCCGGAGCCCTACGATGCACATTCACGGATCGATAAGATCCACGAGGCCCGGGAAGGACCATACCTGGGACCACGTTGCTTTGGACCTGGGATACGGTCTGCAACTTACCCCAAAGGATTCCGGATTGACAAAACCATCAAGCCCTATGACGGCATCGCCAAGCCCGCCACATGGTTGCAGGACTACGGCAACGCAGTGGAGATTGCCGGAGGCAACCCCAACGTTGCCGTCAAGTATCTCCCGTTAATGTTGGCGGGCACGGCCCATCAATGGATCGACGACTTGCCGGAGAAATCTATCTACAACTGGCTGGACATGCAAGAAGCGTTCACCAAGAACTTTGAGGGTACATACAAGCGTCCCTGCACGGTGGGCGATCTACAGCGGTGCGTGCAAGAGAAAGACGAGACATCTCGCGCCTACCTCTCCCGCTGGCTGGATATGAAGAATTCCTGCGCAGGAGTGCACGCCCAGACCGCCATGGCCGCCTTCATCGATGGGTTGGAAAGAGGCACGTTACTCCGACATAAGCTGAAGCGTTTGCAGGACAATCATCAGCTTGACTTGAATCAGATGATTCAGTTAGCTAGTGAGTTCGCAGCTGCCGACGACGATGCTCGTGGCTCCTTGCCGGCAACTGCCGTTCCAACTCAAGCTCGGAGGAACAGCAGTACAAAGCGGAAAAACGCTCCAGAAGAAAAGCAATCTACCGACATGGTCGCCATGACTTTTTCAGGACGAGGAGAAGGCGGACAACGTGGCCGAGGAAGGGGAGCAAGCCGTGGGCAGCAGCGAGGAAGTGAAAGCAACTCGGCGCCGCTCCGCGTTCCCCAAACCTACGAAGAGTACCGCGATATGTCGTGCCTCGTACACCTCGACGCCAACGGCAAGGCCACCCATACCAATCGACACTGCAAGTTCGTCAATTACCTCAAGGAATACCTGGAGTTCGGCTATAAGCGAAGTCGGAAGAATAGACCGCGAGGCAAGGGCAAGGGGAAGAAGAAGGAGGAGGAGTCCAAGGATTCAAGTGACATGGACGAGGACGTTGACCCCAAGCACGCCGCCAAGAGAGACGACAAGGGCAAGAACCCCTTCGCCAAGAAGGCCCCATTCTACCACACTTTCCTTGGTACCCCCACCGTCCGACAACAGAAGACCTCTTTAAGGACCCTGATGGCTACTCTCCCCCTAGTTCCCCAGTACCCGCGCTGGTCGGAGGTTCCAATCACTTGGGACAGGACGGACCACCTAGACCTTGTGCCCACGGAGAACCAGTACGCCATGGTCATCAACCCATTGATTGACGGCGTGGAGTTCACCAAGTGCATGGTGGATAGTGGAAGCAGCATCAACATTATGTACCTGGATACACTACAGAAGATGAACTTGCATCAACATTGTGTTTTGCCTTCATCTCCATAGCCTTGAGCGTTACATTCAACCGTGTATCATCGGGCCTGCATCCTTCATACAATGGAGTAACCGCGTCTTTCTCAAGTTGCGCAAGCTTGGCTTTCTCTCTAGCGGCAGCCCTGGCGTTACTCGTCTGCTTGAGAAGCAGCTCTTGCATCAACATTATGTAACTGGATACACTGCAGAAGATGAACTTGACGGAGGCAAACCTAAGGAGGACTAACACCGTATTCCATGGCGTAGTTCCTGGACGAGAGGCTCAGTCTCTTGGGTGCATTACACGTCAGGTAGCCTTTGGCGACGTTAATAATTACTACCAAGAGCGCATGAGCTTTGAGGTGGTCCCCTTCAAGAGCGTGTACCACGTCATATTCGGCCGCGACATATTCTACACGTTCATGGCCAAGCCATGCTTCGTCTACAACAAGCTCAAGATACCCGGACCAAACGGTGTCATCATCGTATCCGGAAGCTTTACCAAAGCAAGGGACTGCGAGATGAATGAAGCAGCCGTTGCAGAAGCTGTCCTCTACAGCGAAGAATTCAAGGAGATCCAGAGCAAGGTCAATGACTCAGAGATGCCCGCGTCAAAGAAACAGATCTCCGACTCCGCTCCTGAGTTCAAGGCCGCCATCGAGACCAAGCCGGTGGAACTTGTGGTATGCGATGCCTCCAAGACCGTCGCCATTGGGACGAACCTGGATCCCAAATAGGAAAGCACGCTCGTCGAGTTCCTCCGTGAGAATAGGGAGATGTTTGCCTGGAAACCTACCGACATGAAAGGTGTACCTAGGGAACTTGCCGAGAACAGCTTAAACATAGATCCAAAATGTAAACCAGTGAAACCACCTCTATGACGCTTCAGAGATGAGAAGAGACGCGCCATTGGCAAAGAGATAGCTAGGTTACTTAAGGCTGAGTTTATCCGAGAAGTCCTTCACACCTGATGGGTGGCCAATCCTGTACTTGTCCCCAAAAAGGGAACCAATGAATTAATAATGTGCGTTGATTACACCAGCTTGAACAAAGCATGTCCCAAAGATCCGTTTGCTCTGCCTCGCATTGACCAAGTCATTGACTCGACGGCTGGCTCGGAACTTTTGTGTTTTCTCGATGCATACTCAGGATACCACCAGATCAAGATGAGTAAGTCGGACCAATTGGCCACTTCGTTCACTACCCCATACAACACGTTTTTCTATGTCATGATGCCCTTTGGGCTGAAAAACGCAGGTGCTACCTACCAGCGGACAATGCAACATTGCCTTCACGACCAAATTGGTCGGAACGTTCACGCCTATGTGGATGATATCGCGGTGATGTCTAAAATGTCAAACAACTTAATATCCGACTTAAAAGAAACCTTTGATAATCTCCAGAAATACAACATGATGCTCAACCCTAAGAAGTGCGTCTTCGGGGTTCTAGCCGGCAAACTGTTGGGCTTCATCATTTCCTAGCGCCGAATCGAGGTCAACCCGGAGAAAATCAAGGCCATCTTAAACATAAACCGTCTGACATGTCTAAAAGACATCCAACGACTAACAAGTTGTGTTGCAACAGTTAGTCGGTTCATCAGCCGACTTGGAGAGAAGGCTCTGCCACTATACAAGTTGCTGAAGAAGGCGGAAAAATTCATGTGGACGGACAAGGCAGATGCAGCATTGAAGCAGCTCAAGGAGATTCTTTCCTCAGTGCCCATCCTTGCAGCACCCGAGCCTGGCGAGCCCCTATTAATTTACATGGCGGCAACCAACCGGGTTATCAGCATCATCGTCGTGGTAGAGCGGAAGGAACCAGGCTATGAGCACGGAGTTCAACGACCAGTTTACAATGTAAGCGAAGTCTTGACGGAGTCCAAGCAGCGTTACCCGCACTACCAAAAGATAGCTTATGGAGTATTCCTTGCTTCGCGGAAGCTGAGGCATTACTTTCAGGAGCACCCAATCACAGTAGTGAGCAAGACTCCACTGCCGGACATTATCAACAACAGCGACGCTACCGGAAGGGTCGCGAAGTGGGGCATTGAACTTGCCGCCTTCGAGATCACCTACAAAAGGAGCGACGCTATCAAGTCACAAGCCTTCGCGTATTTTATTGCAGATTGGACGGAGATGCCAGATGCCACTCCGTTGCCGGAACCAGAGTACTGGGTGATGCAGTTTGACGGATCAAAGCTGCTCAACGGCTCGGGGGCTGGTGTATTGCTACAGTCACCAAAAGGAGACAAGCTACACTAAGTTCTGCAGATCCACTTCGAGGCTACAAACAACATGGAGGAGTATGCAGCACTCATTCACGGACTGCGTGTAGCCAAGGATATAGGAATCAACTGCATAGTTTGCTGTGGAGATTCCGACTTGGTTGCCCAGCAGGTGTCTGGCACCTGGAATGCGCGGAACCCTATGATGCCGGCATATCGCGACGAAGTGGACGAGATAGCCAAGAGCTTATTGGGCTACGAAGTCAAGTATGTACCTAGGGAGCAAAACGAGGCGGCTGATCTATTGTCTAAGCTTGGATCAGGGCACAAGCAAATGATGCCAGGATTTTTCCTAGAGCATCTACGCACACCATCCGTGAAGGGCGCCGACATCGACAATCCGGATAGAGCTGACTCTTTCGTCAACATGGCGACAAAGACCCCTCCGGCTTGGACTAAACCGTTCATGGAATATCTCGAACACGAAACTTTTCCCGACAACGAGGTCGAAAGACGACAGATAGTACGACGAGCAAAGGGTTATACCATAATCAATGGGCAACTCTACAAAAGGAGCACTACTGGTGTATACCTAAAGTGTGTTTCCCAGCTAGAAGGTATGGAAATCCTACGCGAAATCCATCTCGGAGATTGCGGGCATCACGCCGCTCCTCGATCGTTGGTCGCGAAATCCTTCCGACAAGGATTCTACTGGATGACCGCGAAGACGGATGCCGACAAGCTGGTTGAGACATGTATAGGATGCCAGTATTATGCCCGACAACCACATGTTCCTGCTGAAGAATTGCGAACAATACCAATAACTTGGCCGTTTGTACTCTGGGGGCTAGACATGGTGGGGCCATTGCAAACGGCACCGTGTGGATTTACGCATATGCTTGTAGCAGTTGACAAATTCACCAAATGGATAGAAGCTAAACCCATTAGAAAGCTTGATGGGGCAACCGCCCTTAGATTTATCCGGGATCTGGTGGTGAGATTTGGTCTCCCACACAGCATCATCACCGACAATGGAAGCAACTTGTCACTCGGAGAAGTGGAAGCCTACTGCTGGGACAAAGGCATCCGACTTGACCTTGCATCTGTACTACTAGGAAAATGGCTATAGGTAATCAGCACATCCGTGGCTCACATGGTTGAAGTGCCCCATGGCTAAAACAGGCGTGGCTCACCTATGGGTAGTGCCCTAGTAGTAACTAGAACAACCGTGGCGCACATGACTATAGTGCACCATAGATATGTGTGGGCCAGGGCCCTGTTGGACGCACGCCAAACATCTGTAGCGCACATAGGGCTGGTGCGCTACGGTTTTTAGTGTCAACCGTGGCGCACATGGGGGGGTGCGCTACGGCTAAGCGCATGCCCCCCTCTGCTGTGAAACGGCCAGAAACATCTATGGCGCACTCTGCCTAGTGCGCCACAAGGAGTAGGAACATCCGTGGCGCACATGGAAGAGTGCGCCACAGACGTTCCTACTCCCTATGGCGCACTAGGGCAGAGTGCGCCACGGATGTGTCGATTTTTTTTACAGCACTTTATGTACACATGTGTGACCACATCCACCACCCCACACTTCACTTTCCCCTTCTTCTTCCTCCTTAGATCTAGTCGGGATCTTCTCCTTCCCACCTCAATTTCTCCACCCATTCACCATTTTTAGCATGTAGAACTTGCTTTGGATGTTACATAAGTAATAGAGGAAGGTCTCCGGTCTCTCATCTCCTTCTTCGGTCGATGCGCGCACCTCTCCTTTCCATCTTTCTCGCGATCGGTACTCTCATCTCGGTAAGTTGTCCATGTAAGGATGTGTTCATGTGTATATGGATGATATGCTCATATGTATGTAGATGATCGATGCTCATGATGTGTGTATGGAGAGGATCGATCGATGGTCATATGTGTGTGTATATGGAGAGTATCGATGATGCTCATGCATGTGTGTATGGAGAGGATAATGATATGTTCATATGTGTATGGATCGGTCTCTCTCTCTCTTGTGTTTGTATGTGAATAAGTTGCCATTTGTTTTGCCAAAATGTTGATTCATTTCCATTTTGGCAAGACTTTGGCATTTCGCAAAGGTCCTAATTTTAGGATTGGTCATGCCGAAATTTTCTATCGACCATTGCATGCATGCATTCATTATGTGGTTCTAATAGACTTCTAATTGTACCGTGTACACCGTGCAGGCAAAAATGGTCCGCATAATGAGCGAAGGCATTGTGGCTAGATTTTTGAAATGTGCGACGGCCGACATGATACGAAATAACAAGATGGATATAAGATGTCCGTGCAGAAGATGCAAACTCAATGGTGACCGACCAGTTCCGGAATCTGCAGCGCACTGCCCGCCATGGTTTCATGGATGGATACACTCGTTGGATAAGCGATGACGAAGATGATGGAGACGGTGAAGGTGGCCAACATGACGATGATCATCATCACGGCGAGAACGGGCGATATGTTGAAGAGTCTCCTGGAGATGGTGAAGGTGCGGAAGCAGACCGGGATGATGATGATCTAGATGCCGGAGGAGCACACAACGATGGAATAACGTCAGGCTGGGTGCGGGACCCTTATGTGCAAGAGCTTCTCAAGCGCATTTAGTAACGCCAGGGCTGCCGCTAGAGAGAAAGCCAAGCTTGCGCAACTTGAGAAAGACGCGGTTACTCCATTGTATGAAGGATGTAGGCCCGATGATACCCGGTTGAATGTCACGCTCAAGGCTATGGAGATGAAGGCAAAACACAAATTGAGCGACGCAAGCTTCGACGATATGATGGCATTCTGGCACAATCGTCTCCCGGAGGGGAACACATGTCCAACTAGTATCGAGGACGCCAAGAAAATCGTCTGTCCTCTCGATCTATCGCACGTTAGATATCACGTATGCATCAACGATTGCATCATTTATCGGGGCGAGGACGCGGAGAAAACCACATGTCCGGTGTGCGGCGTGAGTCGATACAAGAAAGGGAAGAAAGCGCCTCGAAAAGTGGTATGGTACTTTCCTATCACTCCTCGTCTGCAGCGCTATTTCGCGGACCCTAAGGAAGCGAAGCTCATGCGATGGCATGCGGAAAGGAAGAAGCCAAGAGATGATGATGATGATGACCCCGAAAAGGATGAGCTGCTGACGCACCCTTCAGATGCTAGCCAGTGGAAAGCATTGGACCTCGAATTCCCATAAATCGGTGGAGATTCGAGGAACATCAGGCTTGGTGCGAGCACCGATGGACTCAATCCGTTCGGTAGCCAAAGCAGCACGCACAGCACTTGGACCGTGTTTGTATGGATGTACAACCTCCCTCCATGGTTGTGCATGAAGAAGAAGTACATACAAATGAGTATGCTAATTCAAGGGCCAAAACAACCTGGTACCGACATCAATCTGTATCTCGGGCTGTTGAAAGAGGAGCTAGCCACGTTATGGGAATCTGGAGCCAATACTTACGACACCGTCGCACAAGATTATTTCACTATGAGAGCGCTTGGTCACTACGTGCAAGACTATCCAGTTGCGGGTATATCTCGGGCAGGTTATCCAAGGATTCTACGCATGCGTTAGGTGCATGGATAACACAAGCTATCTCCAACTAGAGAAAGATCCAGGGTCATCGAAAACCGTGTTCATGGCGCACCGGAGGTGGCTCGGCAAGAATGATCCATGGAGAAAACGTGGAGACCTGTTCGATGGCAAATCAGAGACCCGAGGAATCCCAGAGCGTAGGAGCCGCGAAGAAGTGGAAGAGTTGCTGAAAAACTGGAAAGATTGTCCTAATCCTAGAAAGAAGCGAAAGAGGCAGCAACAAGACAAGCCGCGGATGAAGGTATGGAAAACAAGGTCTGTTTTCTGGGAGTTGCCATACTGGAAGTTTCTCTGCACGCCTCATAGCCTCGACATCATGCATATCACGAAAAACGTGTACGAGAGTCTAGTCGCCACCATAATCAACATGCCAGATAGGACGAAAGATGGTCCGAAAGCAAGGCACGACCTGATATGCTTGGGTATCCGGAAGGAGCTTCACGGAGGACGCACTACTCCTAATGATCAGGAATATGACGATGATCATGAGTCGGAGACGACACAAGGTCGTCGGAAGGGTAAAAAGTTCAAGAAGAACGAATATTACTGCCCTCCTTCTTGCTTCACTCTAAGCAAGGATGAGATCAAACAGTTTTTCAAGTGCCTTCTAGGAGTCAAATTTCCTTCTGACGCTGGCAAGATAAGCAGATACCTAGACGAGGCGAAGCAGAGGTTCAGTGGCATGAAGTATCATGACTGTGCCGTGCTAATGACGCAGGTACTTCCGGTCGCACTAAGAGGGATAATGGACGAGCACGTCCGTGAAACATTATTTGGCCTATGCAAGTTTTTCGACGTCATCTCTAGGAAGTCGATTGGCGTGAATCAGCTCGGGAGGCTACAGGAGGAGATCGTGGTGATACTATGTGAGCTTGAGGTCTATGTCCCACCCGCATTCTTTGACATTATGGTGCATCTGCTGGTCCGTGTCGTGGAGGACATCATATAACTCGGGCCAATGTTCCTCCGCAGCATGATGGCGTTCGAAAGGATGAACGGACACATCAAAGGATACGTTCGCAACAGGTCCTGTCCAGATGGAAGCATAGCCAAGGGCTTTCGGGCCAAAGAGTGCATCTCTTTCTGCACGAATTATCTAGACATCGAGAACACTGTCGGTCTTCCCGTCAACAGGCACCTTGGCAAGCTCAACGGATCTGGTCACCGAGAGGGTCGTCGCATACTGCATGCAGACTTTGATTTTCGACGCGCAGACTTTGATCGAGCAAACCTCGTCGCGCTACAGCATTTAGAACTGGTCGATCCTTGCATGTAAGCACAAAAGGTTAATCGAGAAGAAGTACAGTGACCGGGGCATACAGAGGACGCAGGGAGAAATAATCAAAGAGCACAACTCAGATTTCACGCGTTGGTTTAGGCAGACGCTCCTTGATAATCCCCCGCGATCGCATTCTTCTGACACAGAAAAGATCATATTCACCTTATCACAGGGACCGATGCAAAACCTGGTGACCTATCAGGCGTATGATATCAACGGCTACACATTCTACACGGAGGAAAAGGACAACAAGTGTGATTATCAGAACTCAGGCGTAACGTCGGAATTCTACACCGATGACAATGTGAAGGAAAGATTCTACGGAAGAATCGAGGAGATCTGGGAGCTCGACTATTGTGGAGAAAATGTGCCGATGTTCCGTGTTAGATGGGCAAAGAGCGTCGAAAGAGAAGACCGGTATTTCACAACCATGGTTATACCCGAAGCAGCCAAATCCAAGGCCGCCGGTGCAAACGTGGCCGCGAAAAATGAACCGTGGGTACTGGCTACCAAAGTGGACCAATGTTTTTTCATTACTGACCCAACAAAGCCTAGCCGTGTTGTCGTGAGGAGAGGAAAAAGAAACATCATCAGAATGGATGGAGTCACCAACGAGCAAGACTTTGACCAGTACGGCGATCCAAAGATTGAAGATGACGACGACTACGATGCAGCAACATACATCACAAGAAGAAAAAGGACAACCCTACCCAAAAAAGGTAGCCCGTTCGAAAGAAGAAACATTAAAGTGCCGGGGCTAAATTATTCAACCGCGACAAAGAAGGGAAAAAAGATTGTAAAACGCTAGCTCAAAAAATATTGTAAAACGCGTGGTTGAAAAAGATTGTAATATTCATGGACAAATTATTATGAAATTTAGTTATACTTTGTATCATATTTGTAACACTTTTATGACATATATTATCACTTTTGGGCATTTTTGGAATATTTAATAGTATTTTAAAAATAAAACAAAACTTGTATGTCATAAATCACCACTTTTGGGCATTTTTTGGAACATTTAAAAGTATTTTTAAAATAAAACTAAAAAAGTGGGGCACCAGGATTCGAACCTGGGTGCTCATAGTTTAGAATAGAGTAGTGGGCAGAACCAGTGGGATAAGACAATAGTAGTGTCAATTAGTGGGGTGGCCGCCCTCTTATTTGATAGTCCAACCCACATAGGCATAGCACACCCTGGCCATGTGCTCTATGGTTATCCGTAGCGCACTTGGCCAGGGTGCGCTACGCCTATGTGGGTTGGACTAGTCAACCGCGCGTGCCACGTCCGCCTCTCTCATCCCCATCTCATAGACACCACACCGCCACCGCCGCTGCTTTCTCTTGATCCGCCACCGCCACTGCTTTCTCGATCCGCCACCGCCGCGTTGCGCTCTCCAGGAGGAGGAGGCCCGCGCCGCTGCCGATCCGTGGAGGAGGAGGAGGCCCGCGCCGCTTGTGGAGGAGGAGGATCTCGCGCCGCTCGAGGAGGTGGAGGCCGCCGTCGTCCGCCCGTCAGAGGTGAGCGTCGCCCCTCCCCTGTCTCTCCCTCTCTCTCCCTTTCTCTCCCTCTGTCCCTCTCTCTCCCTTTGTCCCTGCACTCGTGTTCAGCATGGTACGGTCGCTGGCCGAGTAGTAGCAATTGGTAAGAATATGATGATGCGTGACCACTGATTCCGATTGATTGATCGACTGCATCGCAGTCAAGTCGGAAACTATATAAACCATTGTCCTTCTCATCAGTCCATATAACTCCTTTTCTTTCTTGTGGACCTACAAATTTCAAAGAAAAATCGAATAAACAACACATTTGATATGTTCTTGTATCTCACTACAACAAGCAAGGGGGGAAAAATTTCCAAATATGTAACTAGAGTTAACTTTGCTAAAATCTGTCAGGATTAGCTAGTAGTACTTTGCTAAATATACAGGAGTGTGCACTGTTTTAGTGGCTTCTCTTGCTTTGATTTCTTTTGTGGTGCCTCCATACAGGAGTGTGCACAATATAACCTCAAGTGGGATAATCTGCTTCTTATAAAGCTAAAAAAATTGCTTAAACCTGAATGCTTGTGAAGCTGGTCTGAAGCATAGGTTAATACAAACATTTCCCTTCATTACTTAGCTCTTCCTAGGATGCAAAGGCTGAGGCTTTGAAGATGTTTGTATACAAAAGCTATTGCTTGCTTATGAAACTATCCAATGATGATCTAGTACTCCATGTGAGTACATAGCTGAGGATTTTCTATTGCCCCCTCTATTTTCTTTAAGATGCAATAGCAAGAACAGATGCAAGGACATGATCTTGGATGGATATATAACCTGTTGAGTTGGAGTTGTGGTCGATTTTGTGCCCATTATTGATCACTACTGTGCCAACCCCATCCTCTCACCTCCTAACTTGATCCCTTGGATTTGCTACTGCTCCATTTCTGGTAAGCCTGCTCCTCCTAGCTCTTGGCCTTCTTCTGGTGCTCCTGGATGGCTTTCCCAAGCAACCAGAGTGGTGGTGAGAGTTTTAGTGCTGAACCATGTGCTTTGATTAGCTAGTAGTAATATTATTCCCATAATTCTAAATCATAACCACTCACTTATAAGTAAATAAACTCACAGTAGTAGGACACAGTGATGGTGATATGCTGCTTGATACACTGTTTTAGTGGCTTCTCTTGCTTTGATTTCTTTTGTGGTGCCTCCATACATGAGTGTGCATGTCACATCTCAAGAATTTCCAAATCTTGAGATGTGAAAATAAAAGAATAAAATAAAACTTTGCTTAAATTTCAGGGCCAGAAAGAACTTTTTGAATTCAATTGGAATCTCAAACCCATTTGAATTAAATAAAATTCAAAATGCATCCTTAAAAATGTTCATTTAATTAAAATGTTTTGGAATTATTATTATTGGATCTTTAAATAAAAGATTGGTTATCAAAAGAAAAGGTGGATTTATAAATAAAGATTATTTAATTAAGCCAATTAAAACCTTGGCCAAGCTTTGGGAATTAAAACATTTAGTTCTAAATAAAAGTTCACAAAGGTTTATTTAAATAAAGTAATAGGGAATCAATATCCAATTTTATTATGAAAGGATTTATCATTTTAAAATTTAAAACATCAAGACCTACTAAAATTGTTTAAATAGGTTTAAAAAGTATTTCTATTATTATTTAATAAAAACCTACTAAAATGTTTGGACTCTATTTTTAGATTTTTAAAATAAATATCTCAATAAGATAAATCCTATTTGAATTAATAAGGAAAAGTCCATATTATTTAAATCATAAATAGACCATAAAGTAAAAGGATATTTGTTTTAAATAAAGTTTCCAAATGTCTTTTATTTCCAAACAAAGCCTACTGATTTGTTCTGAAAATATTTGGATTTAAAAATAGTGATTATATCAAATAAAACAAACCCTATTAAAATAAATAACTAAAAGTACATTTTATTTTAGTCAATAAATGATCCTAAAATGAAATAAAATATTATTTTATCTCTTTAAAAATTTTGGTATTTGTTTCTGAACAAAGTCAAGTTCAAAAGTTGTGAGGTGTGATATGAGTTTAAATCTAATTGATTGTTTGAATTATGTGTTTGAATAATCAAATCAGAAATTCAAAATGGAAAAAGAAAAAGGCATTCAGTATAAAAAAAATGGAACAAGCAGCCCAGTCAATGCCCAGCCAGCCCATCTAGCCCACCTCCTCCCGAACGTTTTCTTTCCCACTCGAACCGCACCCTCCCAAAGAACACAAGTGGACCCGTCTCAAACGTTTTCCCATCGACACGGACCCCATTTCTCCAAAGACGTCCCTTCCTTGCGACGACCACGCCCTTTTCCTCGCTGCTGCCTTGATTTCGCGGATTCAATACGCCCTAATGCCGAGCCTTTATTCCGCCATGATCACGCAGAGTGAAAGGCCCAAGCCTCCTCTATAAGTTCCCTCTGACACCCCGAGCTGGCACGCCTTAGACCGCCCCCAATTTCTCCTCGACTGTCCCTGTCTCCGACGATGTTCCGGTAACAATTCCAATGACACGACACTACCCCGAGCCTCCCTGATCACCCTGGTAGTTTCCCCACTCCCTGGCGCATCTCCCTGTGCCAACCATTCATCCGCGGGCGTCCCAGGAAGTCGTCTTCGACAAAGAACAGAAGCTCCGCCGCCTGTCTTTTTCTCCGGTGACGATCCCTGGTAAGAGCCGACCACCCCAAGTCCTCTCGATCACGCTCACAGCTCCGCCATGATCTCCCGCGACTAATCATGCTCTCGGTTTGCCCTCTCGAGACCTACAGCGACGACAACGTCGACGACCTGCATCACCGCCGTCTGTCCTCTTCTCCGACGACGTTTTCCAGGTGAACCAGACTGCCCCTTCACTTCACGTTCACGCACACAACATTGTTTTGATTCCACGCCGACCACGCCTTGATTTGCTTTAAAGCGATCTGCAAAGAACGACCTTGACCTCAACCAGCCACCGCGTAACCAACTCCGGCGAGCAATTACCCGCATGCGAGTACCTTGTCAAGCCAACAGCACGTCGAGGGTCACCACAGCCTCGCGACCTCGGTGAGCTTTCTCCCTCCCTGTTACGCTTCCTGCTTCATCAGCACCGCTGCCGTCTGCCCGTCGCCGCCGTCCGCCGCCGCGCAGCGCCGCCCATCGGTGACCAAGCAGTAGCATCCGTTAGATCTGGATCGAACGAATACGATAGATCCACTTTTTCGCGAAGGGGTATGCGCTCAGAACCACCCGATCTAACTTAATCCAGCGGCCCACGATGCCGATCCACGCGAAGCGGTACCCGCGAATAGAAACACGCCGCGTGTCACCTGTTCGATTTAGAAACAGATTTGAAATCTGATTTAGATAGGATTTTCAAACCCTTGTAACTTTCGAACCACACGTCCAAATTTGACAAATTTTATATCAATAAATTCAGGAGAACAAACCCTAAACGACCATGGTCTTAGTTTTGAAAATAGTATCTGGTAGCTTGTTTGAATTTACAGAAACATTTGTGCACTTGTTTAGAATATAAAAATTGTTTAAAAGTGATTTTAGGATTAAATCTTTTGAAAAATGGATTTGTGTGACCCTACTGACCCTAGGTACTAACCCATAGTGTTAAAAATGATTTTTGTGAAATTTAAGTTGAATTAGTTAACTTAGTCATTTTCTAGCCAAATAAAACTCATTGATTTTATTTTGGAAAAGTTTTTGCAAGAAAAACTAAAATGTTATGGACCAAGCTTACTGACCCAAAACACCAAGCCTTGCCAAGGGTAACTCACTTGGTGAAAAACATAAAGTTTTGCTTTGAAAAGAATAATTTTCACCACATAAAATGTTGAATGGATTTTAAAATAGATTTTTGAGCAAACCCTCTAAACTAAAGACTTTGCCATTTTGGTAAATAACCAATGTGGACCTTACAAAGTTTATAAGCCTAGTAGAGACCATCCTTGCAATAGAACCAAGCTTTGCATAATTATGCAAGACTTAGAATCCATTGCCTTGTGTGTGTGAAATATTGTTTGAATGTTAGTTTGGGATGTTACTTGATACTATGCTTGTTTGAATGATTGTAGTGGAATAAGCAAAGTGTGAGACTAGCAAGATCAAGGAGTAAAACCTCATCCCCTACCAAAAAAGGCAAGTTACACTATCATATAAAAGACCTACTATTTTCATTATACTTAGTGGATTTTGTAAACATGCATGAAAATGTTTATACTTATGCTATGCTAATCCTAATAGGATTCCCTATACACTCCTTAGTAAAAATATTGAAGTTGTACAGGCTTAGCCATGCTATGTTTGAAAAGAGATACATGTTGAGATTTTACAAAGGTTGAGAAAAGGACTTGTGTTTTACATAATAAAACAAGGACTCAATGAACCACCCAGGTGGTGGACACTTTATGTTTTGGAGAAGGTGGCAACAAAAGGGAACCATGTCTATGGCAATCACTTTGTGTTGTGCTCCAAATGAAAACCACCTAGGAAAACTTAGGGATTGAACATGTTTCTCCAATTGTGGCTTTCGTGTGCAACCACATGCTATTATGGCTCTGGCTTAGTCAATTACATTAGGAAGACCCATGCATTGTCTTTAGTTACTGGACATGGGGATCTGGAATGCTTCATGGGGGCTGAAGACAAAGTTAGCAATGATGTATGGGAGGACCTTTTGGAAAGACTTCGTCACACTCTCAGTCCGCCAGTACTCCATCTTGGTGAGCACTAATCCAGTAGGCCACTGGTGGCAACAAGATGGGATTGTGTCATGTGGGTAAAGTGTACTCCTTCTGCAGAAGTAAATAAAATCTAAGTACTTAGCCGTGTCCCCCTACACGATTAACACGAGCAACTAAAGTTTGAACTATGGGAGATCTCGACATTCCAACTTCTAATATAAAAACTTGATGCCCTTGTGTGTCTACCAAGGAATTCAAAGAGATTTTTCTTTTGTAATCTTGTTGCACTTGGGGTTACCAAGGTGCTCAAGAGTATGATGTACTTGGGGCGTTACCAAGGAACTCATGAATTTTGATAAAACTTGTTGCACTTGGGGTTACCAAGATGCTCAAGGGATTTTAACAAGGATTTGAACACTTGAGTTTCTACCAAGGAGTTCAAGGAACTTGGAAAAGAATATTTGACAAAGGACCAAAACCATTTTGAAAAGTTAGGATAAACTTTGCTTTATGCAAATGAGCCTAAACTATACTTAGCCAAATATGCATGTAATGATAGGATCCACTTATATTCCACATAATAGTGAAACTTGCCAATACAATTCAAATGTATTGACCCTTGTGGCTGTAACTTGTAATGTTGCAGGTTGATTGATTTTAGTGAAGATTGTTTGATTAGGATTACAAAGTCTACAACAAATACCTGTGGCACTTTGAAGATGAAGGACCCCATGACTATAGTTATTCCGCTGCAATGTAATGTAATAGCCAAATGAGCAATGTATGATGTAATGAAATTATGTTATTCCTGGTTATAAAGTTATATTATGACCTTTGTATCTTGATATTACATCTTAACTGTGGATGCTAGCTATTGATCCAGGGACTAGCATTGTAAAACACAGGAGAAATCTACCTTATCAAGTTGAGGCCTCTACAGATGGTATCAGAGCATTGTGTTGCCTGTAGGATTTGTAACCTAGGATTGGACAAAAACCCTTAGAAAAATGGGAGTTGTATTTGTTCAAAAACTTATTTACAAAAACACTTGTAAACTCTTTCCTCAACCATTTTGGTTTAACTCTACGCCCCTTTTATTTCAACTTGATGGAGAAACCTACCCCATGACCAAAGACTACACCATGTACAAAGGACTTCATCAACTTCTACAACTCTAATGACTTCAACATCTTCAGCATATTCCCCAAGGACTTCCAACTTGGATATCACTAAGGACCACCAGTGAAACGAGGAAATCTTACTCAAGAGTTAGAGACTGAGGGAATGCAAAAGTTAGAAAGAGCCTACATCACTTGAGGTTTGAGACCAAGAAATTCTTGTAAGGAAGTCATGATCTCATGCAAAAAGGATCAATCAAGAAGGATGGAAAGAATCACAAGTGAACCATATAGATGGACCACCATAATTTAGCTAAGACAAAACACCAACTTATATGGTGTAACCAAAAAAATGTTTTATTGCCTAAGTATGTGCTTGAACCTTGAATGAGTGAAAAGTTTGTTGTGATTGCATGCACATTGCTTGTGTGGATTGTGATGTGTGTAACTAGAAATATTTCCTTAGAAATGTCTTGCCATTCTAATCTTCCTCCAACCCAAACAGATGACTACTCCAAAGGACTCCAAGGTTGATGACACCAACACCAACACCAACCAAGCTGACAGCCTGGGAGAGCTCATAGCAACCCAACATCAGTGAACCAATTGACAGCTCATTTCCTAACCAACAATAGTAATGAAGATCCAACACTGCAAAAGTTTTTGGAGGAACAATCCCAATTGATGCTTAAGGTGACTAACCAAATGATTAGCATGGAAGAAAATTTTCCTAGAAGAAAGTATGATAGCAAGGATGACAAGAATGTTGTTCTAGATGGAGCCCCAGCTTGCATTATTTGTGGAGACAAGGAACATACTTCCAAGGAGCATGAAGGACAATGCCCCAATTGTGATGAAGACCATCCTGTTGGAGAATGCCGTACCTCTCAAGCTACTTGTTACCTGTGTGAAGGAAGTGACCATACTCCTGGCCTATGTCCCATCTATGCCATGGTGGAACAAAGGAAACAAGAAGGATCCAAGTCTACCAAAGGAAAAGGACCACTTCTACCCCCTAACAAGACAACCCAATTCAAAGGATCTAGAAAAATCAAGAAGCCCAAGCAAGACATGAGCCTTGTGCAATGTCGTAAATGTAAGGAAATGGGACACTACTCCAGTGCATGCCCAGGGAACATAAGGAATAAAGGAATTGACCAAGTGTGGTGTAACAACTGTAACGAACCAGGTCACTTTGTAGCAACTTGCCCTCAAGAGCCACGTAAAGAACTCAATAACATTCATTGCTTCAACTGCAAGAATCCAGGACACTATGCAAGCAACTGTCCAGAAAGGATGAAGAACAAGTTGAACAAACCTATGGAGAAGCTCAATCTTGGCCCATGAGTCAAGTATGGAAACCTAGGAAACCATGCAAATGTTTGCAATAAGGAAATTTTATCCAGGACCCAAGAAGGCCAACATGTAATTTTTTTTGTTTGAAAATTTTTAAGGGTGGTAGTACCCTAGTTGCTTTGAACTTTCTTGTAACCCTAATCTTCCCAAATCTCGGGACGAGATTTATTTTAAGGGTGGTAGCCTGTCACATCTCAAGAATTTCCAAATCTTGAGATGTGAAAATAAAAGAATAAAATAAAACTTTGCTTAAATTTCAGGGCCAGAAAGAACTTTTTGAATTCAATTGGAATCTCAAACCCATTTGAATTAAATAAAATTCAAAATGCATCCTTAAAAATGTTCATTTAATTAAAATGTTTTGGAATTATTATTATTGGATCTTTAAATAAAAGATTGGTTATTAAAAGAAAAGGTGGATTTATAAATAAAGATTATTTAATTAAGCCAATTAAAACCTTGGCCAAGCTTTGGGAATTAAAACATTTAGTTCTAAATAAAAGTTCACAAAGGTTTATTTAAATAAAGTAATAGGGAATCAATATCCAATTTTATTATGAAAGGATTTATCATTTTAAAATTTAAAACATCAAGACCTACTAAAATTGTTTAAATAGGTTTAAAAAGTATTCCTATTATTATTTAATAAAAACCTACTAAAATGTTTGGACTCTATTTTTAGATTTTTAAAATAAATATCTCAATAAGATAAATCCTATTTGAATTAATAAGGAAAAGTCCATATTATTTAAATCATAAATAGACCATAAAGTAAAAGGATATTTGTTTTAAACAAAGTTTCCAAATGTCTTTTATTTCCAAACAAAGCCTACTGATTTGTTCTGAAAATATTTGGATTTAAAAATAGAGATTATATCAAATAAAACAAACCCTATTAAAATAAATAACTAAAAGTACATTTTATTTTAGTCAATAAATGATCCTAAAATGAAATAAAATATTATTTTATCTCTTTAAAAATTTTGGTATTTGTTTCTGAACAAAGTCAAGTTCAAAAGTTGTGAGGTGTGATATGAGTTTAAATCTAATTGATTGTTTGAATTATGTGTTTGAATAATCAAATCAGAAATTCAAAATGGAAAAAGAAAAAGGCATTCAGTATAAAAAAAAATGGAACAAGCAGCCCAGTCAACAGGCCCAGCTCCAGCCCATCTAGCCCACCTCCTCTCCCGAACCGTTTTCTTTCCCACTCAGAACCGCACCCTCCCAGCAACCGACAAGTGGACCTCGTCTGAAACGTTTTTCCCACTGACCAGCGGACCCCATTTCTCCAGCCCGTCCCCTTCCTTGCGACGACCACGCCCTTTTCCTCGCTGCCGTTGCTGCCTTGATTTCGCGGATTCAATACGCCCTAATGCCGAGCCTTTATTCCGCCATGATCACGCAGAGTGAAAGGCCCAAGCCTCCTCTATAAGTTCCCTCTGACACCCCGAGCTGGCACGCCTTAGACCGCCCCCAATTTCTCCTTGACTGTCCCTGTCTCCGACGATGTTCCGGTAACGATTCCAACGACACGACACTACCCCGAGCCTCCCTGATCACCCTGGTAGTTTCCCCACTCCCTGGCGCATCTCCCTGTGCCAACCATTCATCCGCGGGCGTCCCAGGAAGTCGTCTTCGACAAAGAACAGAAGCGCCGCCGCCTGTCTTTTTCTCCGGTGACGATCCCTGGTAAGAGCCGACCACCCCAAGTCCTCTCGATCACGCTCACAGCTCCGCCATGATCTCCCGCGACTAATCATGCTCTCGGTTTGCCCTCTCGAGACCTACAGCGACGACAACGTCGACGACCTGCATCACCGCCGTCTGTCCTCTTCTCCGACGACGTTTTCCAGGTGAACCAGACTGCCCCTTCACTTCACGTTCACGCACACATCATTGTTTTGATTCCACGCATCTGACCACGCCTTCGATTTGCTTTAAAACGATCTGCAGCAACGACCTTGACCTCAACCAGAGCCACCGCCGCCAGAACCAACTCCGGCGAGCAATTACCACAGTACCCGAGTACCCCTTGTCAAGCCAACAGCACGTCGAGGGTCACCACAGCCTCGCGACCTCGGTGAGCTTTCTCCCTCCCTGTTACGCTTCCTGCTTCATCAAGACTGCCGCCACCGTCCGCCGCCGCGCAGCGCCGCCCATCGGTGACCAAGCAGTAGCATCCGTTAGATCTGGATCGAACGAATACGATAGATCCACTTTTTCGCGAAGGGGTATGCGCTCAGAACCACCCGATCTAACTTAATCCAGTGGCCCACGATGCCGATCCACGCGAAGCGGTACCCGCGAATAGAAACACGCCGCGTGTCACCTGTTCGATTTAGAAACAGATTTGAAATCTGATTTAGATAGGATTTTCAAACCCTTGTAACTTTCGAACCACACGTCCAAATTTGACAAAATTTATATCAATAAATTCAGGAGAACAAACCCTAAACGACCATGGTCTTAGTTTTGAAAATAGTATCTGGTAGCTTGTTTGAATTTACAGAAACATTTGTGCACTTGTTTAGAATATAAAAATTGTTTAAAAGTGATTTTAGGATTAAATCTTTTGCAAAATGGATTTGTGTGACCCTACTGACCCTAGGTACCAACCCATAGTGTTAAAAATGATTTTTGTGAAATTTAAGTTGAATTAGTTAACTTAGTCATTTTCTAGCCAAATAAAACTCATTGATTTTATTTTGGAAAAGTTTTTGCAAGAAAAACTTTGGGAAAATGTTATGGACCAAGCTTACTGACCCAAAACACCAAGCCTTGCCAAGGGCAACTCACTTGGTGAAAAACATAAAGTTTTGCTTTGAAAAGAATAATTTTCACCACATAAAATGTTGAATGGATTTTAAAATAGATTTTTGAGCAAACCCTCTAAACTAAAGACTTTGCCATTTTGGTAAATAACCAATGTGGACCTTACAAAGTTTATAATCCTAGTAGAGACCATCCTTGCAATAGAACCAAGCTTTGCATAATTATGCAAGACTTAGAATCCATTGCCTTGTGTGTGTGAAATATTGTTTGAATGTTAGTTTGGGATGTTACTTGATACTATGCTTGTTTGAATGATTGTAGTGGAATTAGCAAAGTGTGAGACTAGCAAGATCAAGGAGTAAAACCTCATCCCCTACCAAAAAAGGCAAGTTACACTATCATATAAAACACCTACTATTTTCATTATACTTAGTGGATTTTGTAAACATGCATGAAAATGTTTATACTTATGCTATGCTAATCCTAATAGGATTCCCTATACACTCCTTAGTAAAAATATTGAAGTTGTACAGGCTTAGCCATGCTATGTTTGAAAAGAGATACATGTTGAGATTTTACAAAGGTTGAGAAAAGGACTTGTGTTTTACATAATAAAACAAGGACTCAATGAACCACCTAGGTGGTGGACACTTTATGTTTTGGAGAAGGTGGCAACAAAAGGGAACCATGTCTATGGCAATCACTTTGTGTTGTGCTCCAAATGAAAACCACCTAGGAAAACTTAGGGATTGAACATGTTTCTCCAATTGTGGCTTTCGTGTGCAACCACATGCTATTATGGCTCTGGCTTAGTCAATTACATTAGGAAGACCCATGTATTGTCTTTAGTTACTGGACATGGGGATCTGGAATGCTTCATGGGGGCTGAATACAAAGCTAGCAATGATGTATGGGAGGACCTTTTGGAAAGACTTCGTCACACTCTCGGTCACAAGATTCCATCTTGGTGAGCACTAATCCAGTAGGCCACTGGTGGCAACAAGATGGGATTGTGTCATGTGGGTAAAGTGTACTCCTTCTGCAGAAGTAAATAAAATCTAAGTACTTAGCCGTGTCCCCGGTTACGGACAATACTGAGCAACTAAAGTTTGAACTATGGGAGATCTCGACATTCCAACTTCTAATATAAAAACTTGATGCCCTTGTGTGTCTACCAAGGAATTCAAAGAGATTTTTCTTTTGTAATCTTGTTGCACTTGGGGTTACCAAGGTGCTCAAGAGTATGATGTACTTGGGGCGTTACCAAGGAACTCATGAATTTTGATAAAACTTGTTGCACTTGGGGTTACCAAGATGCTCAAGGGATTTTAACAAGGATTTGAACACTTGAGTTTCTACCAAGGAGTTCAAGGAACTTGGAAAAGAAGATTTGACAAAGGACCAAAACCATTTTGAAAAGTTAGGATAAACTTTGCTTTATGCAAATGAGCCTAAACTCTACTTAGCCAAATATGCATGTAATGATAGGATCCACTTATATTCCACATAATAGTGAAACTTGCCAATACAATTCAAATGTATTGACCCTTGTGGCTGTAACTTGTAATGTTGCAGGTTGATTGATTTTAGTGAAGATTGTTTGATTAGGATTACAAAGTCTACAACCAACATCTGCCTGTGGCACTTTGAAGATGAAGGACCCCATGACTATAGTTATTCCGCTGCAATGTAATGTAATAGCCAAATGAGCAATGTATGATGTAATGAAATTATGTTATTCCTGGTTATAAAGTTATATTATGACCTTTGTATCTTGATATTACATCTTAACTGTGGATGCTAGCTATTGATCCAGGGACTAGCATTGTAAAACACAGGAGAAATCTACCTTATCAGGTTGAGGCCTCTACAGTGCACAATATAACCTCCATTCAAGAGGGAGATCTATTACTGTAAAGGCATTTCATTTTTTTTCAAGGGAGATCTATTACTGTACCTAAGGTTCTGTTGGGCAGTGGTAATCAAGCACCTCCATCTATCCTTTTTTTCAGTGCCACTTCTCTTTTGTTATATATGAATGCCAACACAGTTTATGAAACTTAATTTCCTTGGTTTATGAACTTAAGGTTCTGTTCTGAATGCCAGCACTTGTTATATATGAATGACAGCACAGTTTATGCCAGCACATAATTAAGGTTCTGTTCTGAACTTAATTTCCTTGGTTTATGAAACTGCTGAAGATGTTATATATGAATGACATCATAGTTGTAGGGTTCGTAGCATAGAAAACAAAAAATTTCCTACGATGTGAACTATATACCAAGATCTATCTACTAGATACAAACAACGGGCGGATGTATATCCGTAGAGAACATACCCTTGAAGACCGACAAAGCTTAACGAGTTCAACTCGTGGTTGATGTAGACGATCTCTTGCCGATCTCAAGATCGAGAGGAAGTCCTAGCGCCGCAAATCAGCAGCGCATCCGTGCTCGCACACACATTCGAGGCACCGAGCAACCTCCGCCTCCTCGCCTCCAAGGATGCATGGAAGCACAACTCTTTCTTGCCGAATAGCCACTGGAACATGTATCTCGCTAGTCCGAGACCATGGGGATAAATTCTAGATGGGAGAGAGATCCTTCACGAGGAGGTGTGAGAGACAAGTGAGGAGGGGCTCCTTTTATAGGAGGAGGGGGCACCAAGGGGTGGCCGCCGCCATGGGGCTGCCCTCCCTCCTTCATTCATGTGGTGGACACTCCACTCACAAAATGCCCTTTAAAATCCTCCACTCAAAATTCCACTCAAATTCCCATTAAATTTCCACCAAATTTAATGCAAACTCTCATTAAATAAAACTCTTTATTTTATTCAGAATTTTGTCAATTACTTTAATGACAAACATTCACAATAACCCCTTGCTAGAATTCTATTTCACATGCATAACCACTTTATGCAATTTCACCAAAACCTGCTTTTTGTATCTAGTGAAATAAATTCCTGCGCTTGTTCATTCTTTCGGCATGAAACATTTGGTCCAATTGGATGTCGGTGTCTCTTAAGTGTGTCACCCTACGGTTCATGAATAATGCGGACATGATCGAGACCCCTCTCGGATCAATAATTAGAAGCGGATCCGAGACCCATACCGACTCCCACACATTCAACGATGACTTTCTTGTGATCGCTTCGGAACCTTTACGCTAGTATCTTAATCCCTTTGTTTCACGATATATTACATGTACGAGATTCGATCATCGGTATCTCCATACCTAGTTTGATCTCGCATCGACATGCACTCTTTTCTCGTTCTGTGATATAACATTCTAGTGATCAAATCACTTTGGCAAGCTAATCAATGTGATATCACCGAGAGGGCCCAGATTATATCTATCCGCCATCGGGATGAACAAATTCCACTCTCGATCCATGAGCCTCAACATAACACTTTATTAGTTCTGAATCCATATTTTAATCACCACATTACGGGTGACGTTTGATGTTATCAAGAAACTCTTCCGGTGTTAGTGATTGACATGATCTCATGGTCTAAGGATTAGGATCACTTCGTAAGTTGTTATAGCAATATAAACTCAATGACTTTGATCGTAATGCTATACTGGATGAATGTTCATCACACCATTACACTAATGTTGTGATCCCGTTATTAACAACATCCAATGTCCATGATCGTGAAACCTTGATCATCTTGTTAATCAACGAGCTAGTTTATGAGAGAGGCATAACTAGGAACTTTCGCTTGTTTATTAAACACACATGTATTAACGCTTCCGTATTAATACAATTATAGCATGCAAAATAAACATCTATCATATACTTGGAATACACATAATAAACACTTTATTATTGCCTCTCGTGCCATATTCCTTCGCCTCCCACTTGCACTAGAGACAATAATCTAGTTACATAGTGATAAATCTAACACCCATTGAGTTCTGGTGTTGATCATGTTTTGCTCTAGGGAGAGTTTTAGTCAACGGACCTGCTACATTGAGATCCGTATGTACTTTACAAATCTTTATATCTCCATCCTTGACATGCTCATGGATGGAGTGAAACCGCGCTAATATGCTTGGAATGCTTGTGAGACCTTGGCTCTTTGGCATTGGTAATGGCACCATTGTTGTCACAATAGATCACCATTGGGTCCAACGTTTGCCACCACTCCTAGTTCGGATATGAACTCCTTCATCCAAATCGCTCGAGCCGCTCAAGCAAAGAACATATTCGGCCTCCCGTTGTTGATCCTGCTACCACAGGTTGTTTGGAGCTCCTCCAATTAACCGCTCCGCCATTAATGAGAAATACGTATCCGGATTGAGACTTAGAGTCATTCGGATTGGTGTCAAATCTAGCGTCGACATAACACTTAGCGACGAGCTCTTCTTCACCTCAGATACAAGAAACATATCCTTAGTTCTTCGTAAGTACTTAAGGATATTCTTGACCGCTATCCGGTTCAACCTCGATCCGATTGGTACCTACTAGTCAAACTAATAGCATGTGCCACATACGGTCTTGTACATAGCATGGCGTACATTATAGAGCCTATGGTCAAGCATAGGGACTTTGTCCATTATCTCTCTTTCTTCCGCTTAAGCCGGACTTTGAGTCTTACTCAATGTCTTGCCTTGCAACATAGGTAAGAACCCTTCTTACTTCCGTCCATTTTAAACTTCTTTAAAATCTTATCAAGGTATGTACTTTATGATAGCCCTATTAGGCTCTAGATCTATCTCTATAGATCTTTATGCCTAATATGTATGACGCTCACCTAGGTCCTTCATTGAAAATTTGTTTAGATAACTTTTAACACTGTTTAAAGATCTATATCATTTCCGATCAATAATATGTCATCCACATATAATATCGAAATGCCACATTGCTCCCACTCACTTTCTTGTAAATACAAGCTTCTCCATAAGTTTGGACAAATCCAAACTCTTTGATCACCTCATCAAAGCGGAGATTCCAAGTTCGTGATGCTTGCTTCAATCCATAGATGGATCGAAGCTTGCACACCTTGTTAGCATCCTTAGGATCGAAAACCCTTTGGTTGTATCATATACAACTCTTCTTCAATATTACCATTGAGAAACGCTTTTGACATCCATCCGCCATATCTCATAATCGAAATATGCAGCAATTGCTAACATAATCCTAACTGACTTTAGCATCGCCACGGAGAGAAAGTCTCATCATAGTCAACTCCTTGAATTTGTCGAAACCCCTTTGCGACAAGTCGAGCTTTATAGACGGTCACATTACCATCAAGACGCTTTTCCTTTTGAAAATCCATTTGTTATCCACGACCTTCGGTCGTGAGGTAATTCCACCAAGTTCCAAACTTGATTTTCATACATGGATTCCATCTCGATTTCATGGCTTCTAACCATTTGTTGGAATCCGGGCTCATCATCGCTTCTTCATACGTCGCAGGTCATCATTTTCATCAACCATGAAATTCATGACAGATTTCCGTCTGACTCGGAGCGCACGCGTCTGTTTGACCTGCGAGGTTCTAGAGTACTCTCTTCGGAGTTTCATGATCATTATCATTAGTTCCCTCTTCAATGTGGAGCCAACTCCGAACAACTTCCTGCTCTACTCGCCATACTTTGAAGAGAAGGTTCCACAACCTCTTCGAGTTCTACCTTCCGACTACTCACACCTTTCGCGAGAAACTCTTTCTAGAAAGGATCCATTCTTGGCAACAAAAACCTTGCCCTCGGATTGTGATAGAAGGAATACCCAATAGTTTCTTTAGGGTATCCTATGAAGACGATTTTTCCTCTTTGGGTTCGAGTTTATCCGGTTGAAGTTTCTTCACATAAACATCGCGTCCCCAAACTTTAAGAAATGATAGCTTAGGTTTGTTTCCAAACCACAATTCATACGGTGTCTTTTCAACGGATTTAGATGGTGCCCGATTTAAAGTGAATGCAGCAGCTTCTAGTGCATACCCCCAAAATGACAACGGCAAGTCCGTCAGAGACATCATAGATCGAACCATATCTAATAAAGCACGATTCGACGTTCCGACACACCATTTCAGTGGTGTTCCGCAGTGTGAGTTGTGAAACAATTCCACACTCTTTCATGTGAGTGCTAAACTCATAACTTAGATACTCACCTCCACGGTCGGACTGCAGAAATTTGATCTTTCTATTACGATGATTTTCCACTTCATTCTGAAATTCCTTGAACTTTTCAAAGGTTTCGACTTGTGTTTCATCAAGTAGATATAACCGTATCTACTCAAATCATCCGTGAAAGTAACAAAATAACGATATCCACCTCAGACACACTCATTGGACCACATACATCGAATGTATGATTTCCAATAAATCACGCCCGTTCCATTGAACCGGAAAACGGCGTTCTAGTCATCTTGCCCATAAGGCATGGCTCACATGTATCAAATGATTCATAATCAAGTGATTCCAAAAGTCCATACGAATGGAGCTTCTTCATGCGTTTAACGCCAATATGACCTAGACGGCAGTGCCACATATATGCGGATATATCATCATTAAGTTTAATCCTTTTAGCATCAACATTATGAATATGTGTAACATTATCATCGAGATCTAATAGAAATAAACCATTCATCATCGATGCATGACCATAAAAGATTTAATTCATATAAATGGAACAACCATTGTTCTCGGATTTAAATGAATAACCACTTCACATCAAACACGATCCAGATACAATGTTCATGCTCAGTGCAGGCACCAGATAACATTTATTCAAGTTTATAACTAATCCCGACGGTAAGTGGAGAGGAAGCGTTCCGACGGCGATCACATCAACGCTTGATCCATTGCCGACACGCATCTTGACCTCAACCCTTGCTAGCGGTCGCTTGTTCCGCAGCCCCTGATTCGAGTTACAAATATTAGCAATCAACCGTATCAAATACCCAGTGCTACGAAAGCACTAGTCAAGTACACATCAATAACATGTATATCATATATACCTTTGTTTGCCTTGCGGCCTTCTTGTCCGCCATATACTTGGGGCGCTTCGATGGCGATCCCTTACAATAGTAGCACTCGAATCGACTTAGGTCCAACTGGGTTTCTTTTCAGCGCGCAGCTTGCCGCCTTACTTCCCTTCCGCTTTCCCTTATTGTCTTTCTTGAAACCAGTGTTCCTATTGATCATCAACACTTGATGTTCCTTTTGATCTCCATTCTGCTTTTAAGCATTGATGAAGCTCGGGAGACTTCTTCATGCCTTGCATATTATAGTTCATCACGAAGCTCTTATAGCTAGGTGGCGAGACCGCAACACGATGGATGCCTAAGTCAATGGGAATCGATATTCCAAGGACACAAGCTTATCGGCGTAATCCGACATATTGAGTACATGCTCACTAACGAGCTATGCTCTTCCATCATGCAGCTAAAGAACTTTTCTTGCTGTAGCTCTCACAACAAAGATGTGTGTCGAAAATCATTTTCAACTCACCCATTGTATCAAATGCATTGCCGTTTTCGAAACTCTTTCGAAGTTTAGGCTCTAGCCCATACAATATGCCGCAATGAACTAAGTTGTGGTCCTCCTGACGAGTCTGATAGACATTCTTCTCCTCGTCAGGGGCATCATCAAAAGGTGGGGGGCCTAACGGCGCTTCTAGCACATATTGCTTTTGTGCAGCAGAGAGGAGAATCCTCAAATTCATTGGCCATTCGGTAAAGTTGCTACTGTTCATTGCTAGTTTCTCTTTCTCCATGAACACATTGAAATTAAAAGCAGGTGGTGCCATCTACAACAGAATTTGTAAAGTTTAGACTAAGTGTATGATAGATTGAGTTCAAATAATCCATATTATGAATGAACTCCCACTCAAAAACGACATCCCTCGTGCCTTTTTGCTGATTACATGAACCAAATCCACTACACCAAGTCCGATCATCACGTGAGTCGGTATAGCTTCAAAGGCGAGCATCAAATGGGCATCATATCAACTATATGACTCATGCTTAACCTTTCGGTCCGTGTTCCGAGGCCATGTCTGTACATGCTAGGCTCGCCAAGTTAGAACCTTAGTATTCGCGTGTGTAACTATTTTACACCCGTAATATGGTCGTGGATCCAAGAACACCCGATCATCACGTGATGTCTTGGATCGACGAAAACATAATCGGTGCATACTAAAGGAAGAACACATTCTTATCTTGATATTTAAATGAGGGATCATCTTATTATGCTAACAAAGCGCTAAACAAGCAATATAAGATGCTATCAAACATCATATGTTTATTAGTGAAATTATATGGTTCCCGCAGATGATCTCTATCATGTGCATCGTGGTATGATCACTATCATACCTATATGTGTAAATCCAAGGTCTATGGATTTTACACGCTATGTGTGTTGTAAGAGTATCATCTCATACTTGTACTTACAACACTGCCATATCATAACACTAGCCCAGCAACAATCTAAACTAGACGCCTCTAATTTATCCATTGCAAGTTTTACGTGGCTTAGGGCTTTCGAGATAGAACCGTTCTTACCTACGAACATGAACCACAACGAGGATAATCAAATTGTTGACAACTCGCTTGCAAAATAGATATTGACTATAGTAGGAGAGACAGACACCCGCTAGCCACTTATGCAAACTAGTTGCATGTCAAGCGTGGAACAGGTCTCATGTGCGAGGACATGTAAAGTGTCGTGGGAATGGCCACGGCAGATGCTGCAATCGGCAGCGAGTAGTAGAACGAAGGGCAAGGGCGGCCAGCCATCTGCGGTGCGAGATGAGGGCAAAGACACAGGGTTTTACCCAGGTTCGGCCCCCCGGAGGGTAAAGACCTACTCCTGCTAGATTGTATTATAGAGGTGTTTACAATGGGCGTACTCGGCGGCTAGGCGGCGAGTAGCTTGGGTGTATGAGGGAACGTGTCTCTACTCACCCTTTAGGGAGGTTTATATAGGCTCACCTCCCCTAGGGTTTACATATCTCAACCGATTCGGTTACAACTTTGCCGATCGTTTAAGTCAAACCGACTGGGCCTATCTACTCGCCTGGGCCTTTAACCTCCAGTCGCCTGGTGCTTTGACGGGCTTTGATCCACTCGCCGCTCGCAGCCCACTGCCAGCCCTTGGGCGATCGGAACGCCACCGAGGATACCCCAGAGGCATATCCCCATCGAGTCCCCGAGGCCGTCGTTGATTAGGCGTGGGTGGCTGGCAATGGAGTATACGGCTTCAAGTTGGCATCCAAATAATCGTCGGGGGCTCCTCGCATAAGGAAAAAATCCAGCAAACCGAGTTGTGTCTTGGGTGAGTCGAATCAACGGGTCGCGGCCTCGGCGAGTAACTCAGCGAACCGAGTGGCAGGAGGCGAACCGTCGGGCGTGGTCAAACTAGCCGTTAAGGTAACTTAACGGTAACTTCCGGCATAATCATCGCGCGATAACGGCCCCCTAACTTGACGGGTTGCTCCCGCTATATAAGAGGAATGGTAGGCTATCGGAAAGCCAACCGCCCACCATTTCTTCCGAGTACGCACATCCTCCGTTCGTTGATCCCACGACCTGACCGACCCGCAATCTTCCGCCCTCCAAGCAAATCCTCGGCCATGGCCCTCTCCACTGAACCTTGGGGTAGATCCAAATGCACCAGGGCGCAACTGGCCTCCTTCGAGGAGGCTGGAATCCTGGGCTTGCTGGCGATCCTCGCACCGGAAACGACCCCAACCCACGCGAGAGAGTTCATCCGCTTCACTAGCCACCTCGAGCGGGTTAGGGTTTCCACTGTTCTTCCGGCGCTTGCGCTTACTACGGATCCAACCTCGGATCTGGGTCCCCAGATGTCGAGCAGCTTGCCATCTTTGTATGCTCGCGAGTGCTATCTGGCTGCCGCCCTATTTTCCCCGTGGCAAGATCTGCTCCATGGACGGATCAGCCGCGAGGAGGCGGGCCCAATGCTAGCCGCGGCGGCTTAACCTTCCAACTTAAATCCAAAGCCTTCTTTGACACGATGCCGCCGGCAAGCGGCAAATCGGAAAAGTCTTGGTTTTACGTGACCGAAGCGACCCCGAAGGACGAGGCGGCGATCCCGCGGTACTCGGCCAACCGTCCCGAGCCGCGCAACCTCCAGGTCGTCAAGCTCCCCAATGACCAGCGGATGGTCGTTGACGAGATGCTCCAGACCATTCGTGGTCTGAAGAAGAAAGGGCTCCAGACGGTGAATTTATACAATTGTTGGCTTGGGCGACGGCTTGTCCCACTCTCCCAACGCCAACACCACATGTACCAGTACACGGGCCGAGAAGACTCGACGAAGGCCTGCCTCGCCGAGTGGAAGCTGGAGGACTACCTCCTGGCGCTGAAGAGGATTACCCAGGCGGCATACACGGATGCGCAGGCCGGGGTCCCTCCCTACACCGCGAAGCGTCCGGCCCCAACGGTAATCATTTCATCTTGTTCGCAGTCGCAGCATGTGCAGTCGCGGTAATTTTAACTTTGTTTCATGTTTATGCAGCTATTCCAAGTGGTGGAGGGGTGGCTACCACCCGCCGACGACGACAGCTCCAGGCCATCCGCTCAGGACACAAGCGAGTCGCCATCCGCCAAGGGTAACACGGACGACGACGACGAGTCCGAAGAGGAGATTGCCCCACTGGTCCGAAAGACCCGCGGGCAACGTCAGCGCGAACTCGAGGCAAGCAGAAGCCTCGAGCGTCATGACGATGACGACGAACTCCCGGAGACCACCTCGCTCCGTCAGGCCACTCCCGCGAAGAAGAAGAAAGAGAAAGAGGCGAGGGCCCCCCTGAGAAGGAGGACGAAGCCGCCAAAGATGGCCTCACCGCCGCGCTCGGCGAGCAGCTCCGATGCTCACAGCTCGGCTGGCGACGGGGCAGCCCCGCCAACGGACGCGCTAGATGCGCCATCCCTGGAGGCTCCGCTGGCCTCGATGCCTCCGCCCTTCGCGCCAATCTCCGGGCTAGGGAAGGCTCCGGCTGAGGCGACTCCACCTCGCCAGGAGGTCCCGAGCACGGCGGTCTCGCCTCACAAGGAGGCTCCGGCCGCGGCAGCTCCGCTTCGCAAGGAGGCCTCCGCCGAAGGCGCCCCGGAGGCACCAACCGCTACCTCGACGTCAAGGAGGCCGTCCGTATCCTGGGCCCCTAGCGTCCTGGAACTGGGGCTTAGTCGCCGATCGGCCTCGAGCTGAGAAACCGCCACTCGCAGACAGACTGCGTTTCATTCCAGTCGCCAAGTAAGTGTGCTCGGTCATCTCTACTTTCTTTTACTCCATCGGTTGCCTCTTGTTGATTCCACTCGACGTGTAGGACCGGAGTGAAAAAGATGGGCCACCCGACTGTGGCCAAGGTACCCTCCACCGCTAGCGAGGATGATCCCTCCCGTAAGAGGAAGGCGGACGAGGTCACCACCTCCACGGAAGGCAGCAAGAAGGCCAAGGGCGACGACATCGTCGCTATCTCTGATGACGCGGCGGCCGCACCAGCTGGGCCCGCAGTGGAGGCGACCGCGTCCACAAAGGAGGGCACCTTGACTAGGCCGGAGGAAGCGAGCTCCTTTGGGGCGGGTGCCTCGATTGCAACCTTCCCCCGCTTCATGACCAAAGCGACCACGGCGAGTGAAGCTGCGGGCCCTAGCCTCGCTCCGGGGACCGCGGATGCTGAAACCGATCAACGTCGCGGGCACACACCGGCGCTGCTTGCGCTGGACGCGTGCAACTGCACGGCATGCTTGGCGCCATCCGGTACTTCCAGTCCCGAGGATCAGTCGGTGCGTAGTAGCGGCTTGATTCTTATAGTTTTGTACGCTCGAGTCCCCGAGTGCGTGTACGCTAAATTTTAGCGGTACGTCGAGTAATTTTTTGTCGCTACCCCGAGTGCGTACGCTAAATTTTAGCGGTACGCATCGAGTAATTTTTGCGGTCGCTACCCTCGAGTGCGTGTACGCTAAATTTTAGCGGGTACGCACTGAGTAATTTTTGCTGTCGCCAGTCCCCGAGTGCGTGTACGCTAAATTTTAGCGGGTACGCAACGAGTAATTTTTGCGGTCGCTGACGTTTGAAGTTATGCTGCAGAATCGAGTCGGTAGAACGATCAGGCTGCGCCGAGCTGAGAAGGAACTGGCCACTCTCCAAGAAGTGAACAGGGAACTTCAAGCAGTTGCTGCACAAGCGGAGGTAACTCGCCAAGAGCTTGTCCCTGCTGGCGGGCGAGCTGATCATGCTGAAGGGTCGCCGTCCTGAACGCGAAGTGCGGGAGGCAAAAGAAGAAGCGACTTGGCGAATGGCGAGCTAAGGCCGCTGCTGCGGAAGAAGATCGCAAGGTGTCTGAGGCCCTCATTGTTGGGCTTCGTGACGACCATTCGTCACTTCAAAGCTTCATCACGGACTCGCCGCCTGCTTGGTGAGTGCGTCTTCCCGACTTTCGCTTGTTTTGTTTGTGTTTCCTGTGGTCCTCATTCGCTGTCTCGCTTACAGGTCGCATACTTGGTAGCCATGAAGAGGCGAACTCGCTTGGCCAAGGAGTGCGTAAGCATGCTTGTTGACTCGGCAACGCTGTCGGCGACGCATCCGCGCTACCTTCGTGGAGATGTCGCCCACGGAGGTTATTCTGTGACCTCGTTGAGGTGTGGGAGTACTTGGAGAAGGCACCGGTCTTGGAGTTCATGACGCGGTCGGCGTTTCGACGCGGCGCCGATCGCTGAGCCTTGGGCTCACTTCCCGAGGACTTCGACCTCGACGATGTGACGAGTGGATACCCTTCGTCGACTGGCGAGGTGGATCGATCCGAAGTTCTGAAGTTGCAAGAGCGTGCCGCCGCATACTCGGAACGCGTCTGGGCGATGGGCGACCTCCTCCCGCATCAGAAACGGTCGCGCCAAACGATCCCGAGCCGATCGTGACTTCAAGGTTGAACAACCTTTCGCGGCGATGGCGGGTGAGCTGACGACGCACTGGTCAAACCCGCACCGCGTTCATCCGGAAGCGCCGGACGCTGGTGCGTCGTCCAAAGCTTGCCGAATAGTTTAGTAGCAGGTCCGCCACAGAGGCTTATTTTGTAATGTAAGACAATGTGATATGCAATTGAATGGAACGTTGTGTTCATTTTGCTTAATAATTGTCGTGTTTTGATTGGTTTTGATGAGTCCCCGAGCGTCCGCCTTTTTGTGGGGTTCACCTTGTATATGACGCTTGTTGTTATCATGAATTTTGTTAGTTTAGTCGACTCGCCGAAGCTCGAGAGCTACCGCAAGCGACTCCTTGAGCGCTCTGACTTTACCGCTTTCCGAACGCGAACGGGTCGGTGGCCGAATCTCCGGCGTGGTACTTGGTATTTCAAGGCGCGACTCGAGGGTGGTTGAGGACGTAGCGCTGTGTAGGCGTTACTCCTGCCGACCGGGGTCACCGCATGGCGAATCCAGGCGGTTTCTTACTTGACGCTTCGACCGATCGCGATTTAACTGGTATTCAGTCCCCGAGCGTGGTACTTAGTCGTTCGAGTCGCTACGCCGAGGATGCGGAGGACCAGGGTCGCTGTGGGAAGCGAGGACAGATGTCTTGGTTCGGAAAACCAGTCGAGCTAGGCGACTCCGATGGGGCTCCGGATTGGCGTTTTTCGTGGACGACGCAAGACCTGAAATGACTCAGTGCTCTTACATCGCACTACTTAGCCGTGCCGGTCGCTGTACCAAGGGTTGACTTCTGTAATTTAGCGTGACGCTGTTAATTACGAGTGCGAGTGGCACAAGGCATGGAGAGTAGACGCAATTTGCGGTAACTGTTTCTTTTATTTCATAGCGACTGGAGATTACATATGTGGGGTTCTAGGAGTAGAACTTCCGGAGGAGGTTTACATTCCACGGCCGCTTGACGTCGAGTTCGCCGTCTCCGCGAACGTCGACGAGGTAGTAGGCGTCGTTGCCGAGGACGCGCCCGATGGCGAACGGGCCTTCCCATGGAGGGGATAGCTTGTGCATGCCCTTCCTTTCCTGGATGAGGCGTAACACCAGGTCGCCTTCTTGGAAGGTGCGGGTTTTCACCCGTCGGCTGTGGTAGCGGCGGAGCCCTTGCTGATAAATGGCTGTGCGTGATCGGGCGAGGTCGCGTGCTTCGTCGAGTTGGTCGAGCCCATCTTGGCGGGCCAGCTCGTTGGCGGCCTCCGTATAGTGGACGACCCGCGGCGAATCGTGTTCGAGGTCGGTGGGCATGACCGCTTCGGCGCCGTAAACCATGAAGAAGGGGTGAATCCGACTGTTGATCGAGGTGCGGATTCCCGGATGACGGAGGGTAGCTCTTCGACCCAACATCCAGCGGCGCCAAGTGGTACTTGGAGTCGCGGCTTCAGACCGTGGAGGATGCTTTGGTTGGCTCGTTCCGCCTGGCCGTTGGACTCCGGGTGTGCGACTGATGCGAGGTCGAGCCGGATGTGATGCTCTTCGCAGAACTCGGCCATTGCTCCCTTGGCAAAGTTTGTGCCGTTGTCCGTGATGATGCTGTTGGGGAACCCGTAGAGATATATGAGCTCGCGTAGGAATTTAGTGGCGGTCTTCCCGTCGCATTTCCGGACCGGCTTGGCTTCGACCCACTTCGTGAATTTGTCGACGGCGACCAGCAGGTGGGTGTAACCGGAGGGTGCCTTCTTGAAAGGGCCTACCATGTCCATGCCCCACACAGCGAATGGCCAGGTGATGGGGATTGTCTTGAGCGCCGAGCTTGGTACGTGCGTCTGGTTGGCGTACTTCTGGCACCCGGCGCATTGCTGGACGATGTCAACGGCGTCGGCGTGTGCGGTGGGCCAGTAGAAGCCGTGTCGCATAGCCTTGGCGACTAGGGAGCGCGCGGCAGCGTGGTGGCCACAGTCGCCTGAATGGATGTCATGTAAGATTTTGCGTCCTTCAGCCGGTTGGACGCAACGCTGGAACACGCCCGTGACGCTGCGTTTGTGCAGCTCGCCGTCGATGATGGTGTAGGACTTGCATCGGCGAGCGATCATTCGAGCGCTTGTCTCGCTCGCGGCAGGTTGCCTGCCTGTGTAGGCGGCGTAGGGCTTGGTCGATCGCTGCTCGGTGACGAATGCAACCAAGGTTGCCTCTGGTTGGAGGGGGACTCCGATGTCGATCTCCCTCGGGGGAGAGACTGATGGCTTGGAGATTGTATCGAGGAACACGCCGGCGGGTGGTGCGAGTCGAGCCGACCCGATGCGAGAGAGGGCGTCGGCCTCCTCGTTTTTCCGCCTATCAATCCACTCGACGGAGTAGCCGGTGAAGTGGCCGCCCAGCTTGTCCACCTCTTGGCGATACGCCGCCATGGTAGGGGAGACGGCGTCGCAGGTGCCGGCGACTTGTCCCGCGACGAGGTCGGAATCACCGTAGCATCGGAGGCGATTGACACTCATCTCCTTTGCGGCTCGCATGCCGTGGAGCAGGGCCTCGTATTCGGCCATGTTGTTGGTGCAGGGCGTGAAATCGAGGCGGAGGATGTAGCGAATCTTGTCGCCCTTTGGTGAAGTCAACACGATCCCTGCGCCTGCACCGTCCGCGTTCTTGGACCCGTCGAAGTGCAGGTTCCAATAGTGTAGGTACGGCGCCTTTTCGGGCTGCTGGGCCTCCTCCCAGTCGGCGATGAAGTCTGCCAGCGCTTAGGACTTGATCGCCCTCCGTGGCTCGTATTTGATGTTGTGGACGCCGATTTCGACAGCCCACTTGGCGACCCGCCCGGTCGCCTCGCGATTGCGAATGATGTCTTGTAATGGAGCTGAAGAGACGACCGTGATCGGATGCCTCGAAAGTAGTCTTGATGGCGCCGCTGAGCTCAAGACCGCGTATACCAGCTTCGGTATCATGGTATCACGGCGCGACTTCGGTGAGGACCTCGCTGATGTAATACACCGCCACCGGACTGGCGCCTTTCTTCCTCTGGTCGCTCGACGACCATTACGGCGCGCCGACGACGCTTTCGGACGCCGCGACGACCAGCATGGGCTCTTTGTCCGTGGTGCGTAGTAGTGGCGCGGTAGTAGCACCTTTTTGAGGTCGCGAGCGCGTCGTCGGCCTCCTTGTCCCACTCGAAGGTGGGGTTCTTCGCATCAAAGCGTATAGGGCATCGCCTTTCGCCTAGGCGGGATGAAGCGACCGAGGCCGCCACGCCCGGCCAGTCTCTGGACGTCGCGCAGGCACTCGGGTTTGCCGAGCCGGGCGATCGTGTCGATCTTCGTTGGGTTTGCCTCGATCCCTTGTTTGGAGACGACGTACCCCAGTAGTTGCCCGGCAGGTACACCGAAGGTGCACTTGCCTGGGTTAAGCTTTATCTTGTACCTCCGCAAGTTGGCGAAGGTCTCCGCTAGGTCGGCGAGTAGATCTCCTTGGCGAGCGGATTTCACGACCACGTCGTCGATGTAGACGTGGATGTTGCGGCCAATTTGGCTCGCGAGGCACTCTTGCATGCACCGCTGGTAGGTTGCCCCGGCGTTCTTGAGGCCGAAGGTCATGGCGGTGTAGCAGAATGCTCCGAATGGCGTGATGAACGCTGTCTTTTCCTCGTCCTCGACGGCCATTTTGATCTGATTGTACCCGGAGTAGGCGTCGAGGAAACACAGCGACTCCGAGCCCGCGGTTGAATCGATTATCTGATCGATCCGCGGGAGGACGAACTGCTCCTTTGGGCAGGCGCTGTTCAAGTTTGTGTAGTCGATACACATTCTCCAGGTCCCGTTTTTCTTCTCGACCAGGACTGGGTTTGCCAGCCACTTGGAGTATTTGATTGGCCGGATGAAGCCGGCAGCGAGCAGGCGCTGCACTTCCTCGGCGATCGCTCGACGGCGCTCTTCATTGAAGGGCCGAGCGATCGCTGACGGTCGCACTTTGGGGTCGGCGTTTAATTTGTGCTCAGCGAGCTCCCTAGGCACACCGGCATGTCGGAGGGTTTCCATGCGAAGATGTCCCTATTCTCACGAAGGAACTCGGCGAGCGCGCTTCCTATGCTGGGCTCATGCTCGTCCCGATCGTCACCGTCTGGGTCGCTCGGGACCAGCTCAACGGTGAAAAAGGCCGTGGCCTCAAGGTTGAGGTGTTTGTGCCATCCGAGTTGGGCTTCTTGAGAATTGTGGGGTCGTCATTGTTGACCCCGCCAGATTTGGCGAGCTCGCTGGTTAGCCTTCGCCGATGACGGCGCGAAGTTCGCCTTTTGGCCTCGCACTCGGCGGCCATGTCGGGTCGCCGCTGATGGTGATGACGCCGACGCCCGGAGCTTCATCGCGTTACGCCAGCGTGGGTGCCGCCATGAATT
Organism: Avena longiglumis; assembly: GCA_030063025.1. Classification (NCBI taxonomy): domain Eukaryota; kingdom Viridiplantae; phylum Streptophyta; class Magnoliopsida; order Poales; family Poaceae; genus Avena; species Avena longiglumis. Next base: position 153,130,614 of record CP125975.1, on the reverse strand, counting down.
TGGCGAACGCTGGCGCCCAAGACGCAGTGGTAGGCTGTCAAGGGCACCAGCTAAGACGATCCGCTCGGTGCGGAAGTTTGCCGGAGTGCCGAATGTGACTGGCAGCGTGACTTTGCCGATCGGATATGCCTTCCGACCAGGGACGATGCCGTGGAACGTGGTGTGGGTTGTCTCGATCATCGACTGCGGGAGCCGCAGTCGTCGGAAGGTGTCGAGGTAGAGGATGTTGATGGAGCTGCCACCGTCCATCAGTGTCTTGGGGAGCCAGTAATCGCCGACCTTGGGCTTGACCACAAGGGCGACTCGGCCTGGGTACTCGACGCGTGGCGAGTGGTCTTGCCGGCTCCAGGTGATGGGTTGTTCCGACCAGTTTAGGAACTGGGGGACGTCTGTTTGGGCCACCGTGTTGACGGCGACAGCTCGGGCGATGACCTTCTTCTCACGCTTCGTGTTGAAGCCCGTGAAGGTGTGGAGCGAGCCGGCTACGTTGCCGAATCTTCCGCCATTCGGCGGGTTGTTGTCGGTGTCCTCCGCTGCGTTTTGCCTTCTCGATTTCCCGAGGGTGTGGCAATCAGCGTGGTGTGCGTTGCGGGCTTTCCTTCCTGCCGTGGGAACGCACATGGTTGGTTAAGGGCGCCTGGGTGAATCTTGGCTTGTTCTTATAATTGCCGCTGTCACGCCGTTGCCCTCCGTCGCGGCGGTAACTTTTGGGCTCGCGTTGCGCGTGCCCAGCATTGGCGACGAAGTCGACTCGCCCGTCGTTGCGGCGCTTGCCTGTGAGGCGGGTGCCGCCAGAAGCGCAGGTCGCCGTCCGCCGTTGCCGCCTGCGGCGGCGTGGCCCTCCTGACTCGTCGTCGATTTCTTGGTTTGGGTCCTCCTCGGCATACCGTTTGGCGATCTCGAGGAGGTCGGGGATGTTGTTGAGTGTGCGGGCTTGTCGCTTGAGCTTGGCGACTAGAGGCTCGTAGCGGCACGAAGTCTTGAAGCAATGGATCGCGGTGTCCGGGTGGATGCCGGCCGCGTTGTACCAGAGCTCTTGCCACCGCTGGACCCAGTTGCGGGTCGACTCGCGGGGTCCCTGGACGCATCGTTCCAGGTCCTCGATGGTGGTGGCGCGGGTGTAGGAGCACTCAAAGTGCCTGACGAAGGCGTCTCGCATTTCCTCCCAGGAGTCTATACTGTCCTGGGGGAGCGTATTGATCCATTGCCTGCACGTCCCCTCCATCATCAGTGGGAGGTAACGGGCGGCGAGCAGGTCGGTGTGACCCGCGATCCCCATTGCCATGAGGTATGTATCAAGCCAGACCGCGGGGTCGTACGAGGAGTCGTACTTTTCTATTTCCTTTGGCGCCTTGAAGTTTGGCGGGTACTTTTCACCTCGGATCATAGGTCCGAAGCACTTAGGCCCCAGTCGACTGAGCGACCCCATCGGCTCGCCATCGCGGCGATTAGCTAGGGTGTGCCGCAAGTCGTCGGGCTGGCGCGCACGCCAGTTCTGGTTGTTGATGATGTGAGTGCGGGCGTCGACGGGTTCTCCGTTAGCGGCGACGAGGTTGGTCGTCGGCCTTGGATCGTTGGTGGAGAGTGCCGCGTTCGTGGGTCGGCGCTGGAGCTGCAGTGGCTCTGGTGGCGGGCAATTTAGAGTGTTTGCCGCCGCTGGGCGGCCGCTTGAGGCCGCCCTGCTTCCTGAGGAGCGCGAGTATACTCGCCCTTGCGAGTCGGCGCCCGCTTTTTGTTGCTCCACGGCCTTTGCGAGTAGGGCCCTGACATACTGGATTTGCAAGGTGCCGTCGCCGGCCGTGATGCTATCGGCTGCCGCCGACCTGCCACGAGGTTGTCCATCGGGTGGAGAACAGCGAGGCGCCGCGTCTCGCCCCGTGAGGAGACGACTATCCGCGGCTGGTCCTCGGGAGGTGCGGTTGGGGTGGTGGGCGCCCATCGCCGTTGATCTCTGGCGGGGCGGCGCTTCCTCAGTGGCGCGTTCGCAGATCGCGGCCGCTATGCGAGCCGGGTCGTTCTCATCGTCGGGTTCAGGCGCGCCTGAACGGTGGGATTCAGCGTGACCTGATCCGCCGCTGGTGGTAGCGTGATGCCTCAAGGGTCACTTGCTCGAGGCGAAATTTCGCGCTCGCTTCTTGCATCGCCCGCCAATTTTAGGCGGAGTTCCTCAACCTCCGTTGCCGTGGCGTTGGGAGGGATTGGGGTGGAGAAAGGATCCTCCGGCGGATCGGTGCCGGTGGTCATGTAGGTCGCGGCATGGCGACCAGCTCCATCATGGAGGTCGGCGGAATTTTCCGACCCGGAGTCGAAGTCAAAGATCCCGAGGATGGAAGGGTCCTCGAAATCTCCCGCGTTGGAGACCTGAGCGATGGAGCCCGCGGATGAGGCCGCGGTGATGGATCCGGCGAGTGACGCCGGGGTCGCCGAGTCGGCGTCGTCGGTGAGGGTCGCATCTTCTGCGGCCGCCGAATTTTCGGCCACGTTGCTGTGGGCCGAGTTGTACTCGGAGGCGAGGCGGCGGATCGCGCGGACCTGGCTCTCGGAGAGCCGATCGCGTGGTGGCGACTCGCGGATGCGAGCCGAATCCTCCGAGGTGGTGACGTCGGTGAGGCCGACGAAGAGGCTGATCGTGCCGATCGGCAGGATCACGCCGCGGCGTGACGGGCCGCCGCCGGACGTAGCTGCTCGGCAAGATCTGGAGCATCTCGCCGATCGCTATCATGCGGCGGTGGCGACCGTCTGTTGATGGGCAGATTGGATCTCGCCGAACACCGCCAGACCGCCACGCCCACGGTGGGCGCCACGCTGTGGGAATGGCCACGCAGATGCCGCAATCGGCAGCAGTAGTAGAACGAAGGGCAAGGGCGGCCAGCCATCTGTGCAAGTAGATGAGGGCAAAGACACGTGGTTTTACCTGTGTTCGCCCCGAGGGTAAAGACCTACTCCTGCTAGATTGTATTATAGAGGTGTTTACAATGGGCGATTTCGGCTAGGCGGCGAGTAGCTTGGGTGTATGAGGGAACGTGTCTCTACTCACCCTTTAGGGAGGTTTATATAGGCTCACCTCCCCTAGGGTTTACATATCTCAACCGATTCGGTTACAACTTTGCCGATCGTTTAAGTCAAACCGACTGGGCCTATCTACTCGCCTGGGCCTTTAACCTCCAGTCGCCTGGTGCTTTGACGGGCTTTGATCCACTCGCCGTTCTGCAGGCCCACTCGCCAGCCCTTGGGCCAGTCGGAAACGTCCCGCTGAGGATACCCCAGTAGGCATATCCCCATCATAAAGTTTGTCCGGGCCGCTTCATCCCACTATGCCACCAATATCCAAAATTACAACAAAGGAGCAACAACATGATCATCATCGCCCACATACTCATATGTGTACTACCCGTGTAAAGTATCTACGCATAGATCCGCTCGATACCCTTTGTAGGGTTCGCAGCATAGAAAACAAAAAAATTCCTACGATGTGAACTATATACCAAGATCTATCTACTAGATACAAACAACGGGCGTATGTATATCCGTAGAGAACATACCCTTGAAGACCGACAAAGCTTAACGAGTTCAACTCGTGGTTGATGTGGACGATCTCTTGCCGATCTCAAGATCGAGAGGAAGTCCTAGCGCCGCAAATCAGCAGCGCATCCGTGATCGCACACACATTCGAGGCACCGAGCAACCTCCACCTCCTCGCTCCAGCGATGCAGCGGAAGCACAAATCTTTATTGCCGAATAGCCACCGGGAACATGTATCTCGCTAGTCCGAGACCATGGGGGGTAAATTCTAGAGGGGGAGAGAGATCCTTCACGAGGAGGTGTGAGAGACAAGTGAGGAGGGGGGCTCCTTTTATAGGAGGAGGGGGGCACCCAAGGGGGTGGACGCCGGCCATGGGGGCTGCCCCCTCCCCTCCTTCATTCATGTGGGTGGACACTCCACTCACAAAATGCCCTTTAAAATCCCTCCACTTAAAAGTCCACTCAAATTCCCATTAAATTTCCACCAAATTTAATGCAAACTCTCATTAAATAAAACTCTTTTATTTTATTCAAAATTTTGTCAATTACTTTAATGACAAACATTCACAAATAACCCCTTGCTAGAATTCTATTTCACATGCATAACCACTTTATGCAATTTCACCCGAAAACCTATTTCGGTATCTAGTGAAATAAATTCTGCTTGTTCATTCTTTCTCGCATGAAACATTTGCTCCAATTGGATGTCGGTGTCTCTTATGTGTCACCCTACGGTTCGTGAATAATGCGTACATGATCGAGACCCTCTCGGATCAATAATTAGAAGCGGATCTGAGACCCATCCGACTCCCACACATTCAACGATGACTTTCTTGTGATCGTTTAACCTTTACGCTAGTATCTTAATCCCTTTGTTTCACGATATATTACATGTCCGAGATTCGATCATCGGTATCTCCATACCTAGTTTGATCTCGTTCGACATGCACTCTTTTCTCGTTCTGTGATATAACATTCTAGTGATCAAATCACTTGCTTGCAAGCTAATCAATGTGATATCACCGAGAGGGCCAGTATATCTATCCGTCATCGGGATGAACAAATTCCACTCTCGATCCATGAGCCTCAACATAACACTTTATTAGTTCAATCCATCTTTATAATCACCCTGTTACGGTGTGACATTTGATGTTATCAAGAAACTCTTCCTGTTAGTGATTGACATGATCTCATGGTCTAAGGATTAGGATCACTTCGTAAGTTGTTATATCAATATAAACTAAATGACTTTGATCGTAATGCTATACTTCGGATGAATGTTCATCACACCATTACACTAATGTTGTGATCCCGTTATTAACAACATCCAATGTCCATGATCAGGAAACCTTGATCATCTTGTTAATCAACGAGCTAGTTTATGAGAGAGGCATAACTAGGAACTTTCTGTTTGTTTATTAAACACACATGTATTAACGTTTCCGTATTAATACAATTATAGCATGCAAAATAAACATCTATCATATACTTGGAATACACATAATAAACACTTTATTATTGCCTCTCAGGGCATATTCCCTTCAATAGTTTAGGCAGTAGGTGTTGCTTCTGTGGTTTGGTCTTACGGAAAACTAGGAATGGAACTTGTTCTTTTTGAATAGTCTATATGTGTTGATTTGCTTGTTGTCATCACTTGGTCATTCGCTTGCTGTCAATTGCTGTAATGATCTTCTAGTATAGAACTTGGTCATTTGTGCTTGTGCTTGTATATGAAGCACTTTATTATGTGTGTATGCAGGTTCTTGTATGAAATGAGTCTCGATTTTTGCCGGAATGTTGATTAACTTCCGTTTCGGCAGAAATCGGGCACTCCTAGTTTAAGAAAATTAGCAAAGGTCATGCGGGATTTTTCCGTGCATTTAACCAATTATTTGTTTTTTATTAGTGCGAAGATGTGTGACAACGACGATGATAGATGTTCTAAGCGCATCAGCGCTGAAGGAGAACTCAGACCTCCGAATAAACAATTGACATTCTGGGAGGCGGCCCAGCGGCTAGAAGACGATGAAGAATACCATCCTTCGGAGAGCGAGGATGATGAGATGGAAGACGCGGAGGAAGAAGCCGAAGGAACGGGGGACGATGAAACAACTGATGGCGGCGACGGCACAGGGAGTGGTAGTAATCCTCCTAAGAAGAAGAAGAAGAAGCCGAAGGACCAGCGCCCGAACACGGTCAGCACGGTCAGGGAGGAAATTACCGAAGTGAGCCCATCAGGGGTTCCTTTGGATCCCGCCCTTGTCGTCAAAGGGTACGGTGGGAAAGTGGCGGCGATTACCCGGACAACCATCTCGATTAACACCGAGAATCTCCGGCATAAATATAATGGCCACTTGCGCACACTCCTCTTCGAGAAGCTGCACGCAAGATACAAGTTCCTCGCTAAGTATCAGAACACAAATTATCATGGGAACGAAGTAAACAAATCCGCCCTCACAAAGATGAGCACCGCCCTAGCCAGCTGGAGAACCCAGATAAAGAAGAAGATCTATAAAGAAGGCAAAAGCCTCGAGGAGATCCAGAATATTGACCCGCAAATCACAGAAGATCAGTTCTGGGAGTTCAAGGAGAGGTGTGAATCCGAAAGAGCCCTGGCCAATAGTAATCGGGGAAAGGTGCTGCAGGCGATGAATATAGGTCACCACCATCTCGGATCCGTGGATACGTAACTGGAGGCCAAATGGAATAAGGAGGACGAAGAGTATAGATCCAAGGATAGAAAACCCTTTTTAAATTCGAACCCGGCAGGTTCGAACTTCATCGAGGCCCGTTACCATGTGGACCCAAAACCAAACAACTCATCGCGATCCTACGGTGAAGGAATTCGAGGAAATTGTAAGTATAATCTAATTACCATGGATCAACTCGATTGCAATCTAATCGATGATCGAAACGATTTATTACTTCTTCCGCAGGAGGAAATTGTTGCTAGTCATGGATCCTGTGGTTCCTCATCCTGTGGGTCGACGGCCACCCGTGGGATAACCTTTAACAGGTGATGAACCGGGCCAATAAAATAGAGCCGATTACGAAGAAGCCGTTGCCTTGGCCGTCTGCCGACCTCGGGGTAAGAATTGGTGGATCATTTTGGTCCACCGAGGACGCATGTGGCACCGTCGGAAGGAGCGAGGAGGAAAACCGAGGTTCAAGAACTTAAGGCACAAGTGGCGCGGATCCCGCAGATCGTCCAAGACAACTGGCAATCAACCTCACGTCCTTCCCGCCTACCTTGGTGGAGTCAATAGCGAACTGGAGTGCGGTGGTCGAGTAGGGCCGTGCATTCCAAGCATGGTCAGCCACTCGAACAACGCGGCGCCGACGAATTAGGCGAACTACTGCTCGTGACTCGGCCGCTAGCACCGCGGTGCCGCAAGTGTTGGTGACTCCCCTGCCATCACCGCGCCGAGTACATGTTGGTGCCCGCCATCGTCATGGCGGCACCGGAGCTCCTAGCACCGTCGTTAGGGAGAATACACCGCGGCCAGCGCGCCATCAAGCAGCCTTCGTCTCTTGCACGCCCGTCGCCAGATGCGGTGGCCGACATTAGCCGATCTCGACGCCATCACGGTAAACAAATTGCTTTAATTACCGCCTTTCATGCCATCTATTACTCTTATGGCATCTCTGACGACGCCGTACATGTTTTCCGCAAACGGATGTTCCTTGCACTCTCTTATGCTACGTGAACAACGAGCTGAGGGATGTTGCCAAGGGTACCATCGTTCAACCCTTGCAGCGCATGTTCCACTCAAGGCCGATGTCAGATAGCATGCACATGGTTAAAATTAGTCGGGTGCTAAGGGGCTGCGATGACCTGGAACCTCCCATTCAACACCCAGGAGCGGATGAAGAAGAGTCGTCTGTCCTCAGAACTTGCTTCGACTTATTCTTGCTATGGCCAAAGAGCATGATCCATTTGGGGACGACGGGGACCATCACGCCACAGGCAACAGCATCGCCTGTCGTGCCAGCAACAAGCAGTGGCAAGGCCGCCTTACCTCCCTCGTCGTCACCTCCACGCGGTGGGTCGGATGATCATGTTGATGATATGCAGATGGCGCAGGATCCGGCCGAGGACGACGAAGACTGGAATGATCACTTCTTCAGCACTTAGTTTGGCAACGAAGAAGACCTAGCTAGTGGCCCCACAGAGAAAGCCACTATCACCAAGCGTCTGTTTGGTTCTCAGGAGACGCCTCCAGCTTGCGCCTTTATAGAGCCAGCTGATATAACCAACCGGCCCTTTATTCTATGCCCTGACACACTACATAGGGCGGCCAGTGCTCAGATTGCGGTGCCTGCCCACTCTCCAAAAGGAAAAAAGGGCAGGAAAAGAAAATCTAGCAGCTCGAGCCAGCCGGTGGCGTCAACAACTGCGAATCCGATCAGGTTTCGGGACGGGCCACCAAGACCCGAGGGTATTATGTGGAGGATTCATGTGGCGGGTGAGCCCATGTTACCTAAGAATTTGCGGAAGCTCGCCAGTTCGGAACTGCAGAGTGTGCATGACGGCGTGCTGACGATAGAGACGCCTTCTATCGGAGAAAGATCCCTCGCACCCGGTATTCGTGGTTAAGGTGCCACCAGGCTTGGGCTTCGTCGACAATGCCCCTGCGAATCTGTTCTTCCTGCGGTTCGACGACATCTTCAATATGTTCCACCTATACCTGCTGCACTATTATAGGGGTTCGTAGCATGGAAAACAAAATTTTCTACCGCATACGAACAAATAAGCCAAGATCTATCTACTAGATTGTAGCAACTAGTCGATAGAGGAACTCACCCTCGAAGATTCAAAAGCAGTTAACGAGAGCAGATTCTCGTGGGTGATGTAGTCGTACACTTCCGATCTCAAGATCGCGAGATCCTTCCCATTGCGTTCGGCAGCGCTTCAGTCAGACGTTCACACGTTGGTACTCGATGAAGACCTTCCTCTCCTTGTTCCAAGAAAGCAGAGGTTGTAGCACTCTCCTCGCGATTCCCGGCAGACGATTTACCTGGCAGTAGAGGGGAGATCTCGCAGGGCTTCGCCTTAAGCCGGAGCGAGTATGGTGGACTATGAGAGAGGCCTTGGCGATCTAGGGTTTAGAGGCAACAAGGGGATTAGAGAAACCAGCAGCTAGGGATTAGCTAGACGGCGGTTTAGAGGAGCTCTAGGGCAGCCGCATCTAGAGGGGGGCGGCGGCTGGCCTAGGGTTTAGAGGGGCGCCGGCTAAGGGACAAGGTGTAGGGAGAGGGGCGCCCCCTCCCTTTCTTTTATAGGTGGGAGGGGCAGCTAGGGCTAGCCAAGTCCTCCCCCTACTCCCTTGTTGGACGGCTGTTTGGAGGAGAGAAGGGAAACCTTCTCTTCCCAGGTTTCCTTCTCTCCCTCCACCTCACAAAATAGCCGTTTGACTTTTCAAATTGGCGTTTGACTTTGCAAACTAGGATTTGATTAAACCCTTCATTTTGTTCAGCGATGACACCTAGTACATGATGCCATCATTCCAACTTGTTATGACACATTCATGTACCCTTCCCCTCCGGAGTGCCGGACATTCCGAAACCTTCTAGAACATTCCCGATGAAAACACCGGAACCATTCTTCAACCCCGAAACAGGTCTTTCCTTATATGAATCTTATTCTCCAGACCATTCCAGATCTCCTCGTAATATCCCGGATCCCATCCGAGACTCCGAACAACATTCGGTCTATTACTCGTCATTCCATAACTACTCAACAACATCGAATCCTTAAGTGTGTCTCCCTACGGTTCGTGAATTATGCGGACATGACCGAGACACTTCTCCGATCAATAACCAATAGAGGAATCTGGGAATTCATATGGATCCCACATATTTCTACGATTACTTTGCGATCGAATGAACCATTTACATATGATACCAATTTCCCTTTGTATCACGATAGTTTACTTATCCGAGGTTTTGATCGTCGGTATCTCTGCATACCTAGTTCAACATCGTTACCGATAAGTACTCTTTTCTCGTTCCCATGGCATGTGATCCCTTGTGAGCCAGTCACATGCTTGCAAGCTGTTAGACCCCTCCTTTATAAAGGAAAGGATCCCTGTGATTGCAATGCTAGTCCTTGGATCAATGCTAGCATCCATAGTTTAAGATGAAGTACACAGATACAAAGGTCGTTTATTACATTCATTCCAGAGATAAAACATAGTCTTTTACAACTCAGGGCCAAAGGCCTAATACAAGATTTATGGAATAAGTAAATAAACATAAGTCTTCATCTTCATGTTCCATAGGCAAGCATGTTGAGTGTAGACTCATGACTCCTATTCATCATCGGAGTAACCTGCAACATCACAAGTTACAACCACAGAGGGTCAATACTTTGGAATAGTATTGGCAAGTGATACCTTAGTATATTTTAAGTGGACTATATTACTATATGCATTTTGGCTAAGTGTAGTTTGGCTTGCTTTGCTTCAAATTAAGTTTTTCCTATTAGTTGAAATCACTAAGTTTTTCTTTGTCAAAACATTCCCAAGGAACCACCAATAGACATTGGGGTCCTTCACCCTTGTTCACCCACAAATTTTTACTTAGAAGTTGGAGTGATGAGATTCTTGTAGCTTCCATGTCTTGATGCTCAAATTGTGCATTGCCTTGGACTAGGCTAAGTACTTAGGTTTTCCATCTGCAGAGGTTGTGCATTTTCCCCACTAGACTTGGTTTCCCAAGACAGGACCTTTCAGAAGCCTTTCCTTAGTCAAAATGGACGCGCTCCAACCTATCATCCCAACTACCACCAACTGTCCAAGTGACTAAGTTCTAGCAACCTATATGATCAAGGCACAGCCCATATTGCCAAGTGGTTGCACTGTAAGCTTTCTCAACACTTGGCCTCCAAATCCCTTTGTGCCTTGGTGGCATACCACAAGTGAGATACACAACCCAAGTCCATGGCCTTGTGTAACCACTCAACATAACCCAATCCATCCATTCCACCCAGGAGGTTCATTTGACTTAGTTGTTTTATTAGAAAAAGCATAAGTCTCATGACTTAGAGATATTTTTATCATAGTGTGTATAGATTTCCACCAACCCTTGTTTGCTATATAGCTAGGCTAAGCATGGTAAGATAACTTAACTTCAGAAAATTCCCTAGCAATTCTACCATTCCACTCTACTTAGGATTTCCCAACTTAGCAATAGTCAAAATAGCATGCAAGACTTAGCAAAATATCTAATGATAATACAAAACATAGGATAGAAATATTCATGAACATATCACTTGCCTTGGTAGTGGGGAGAGTAGCACTCTTCACAATCACAATCACTAGCAAAATCTACACAAAAATTATAGCATACAATTACACACAATTTATTCAATCAAAAATAATATGAATGCATGCATGCAAGAATTTTACTAAGTGGTGATTTTCAAAACTCTACCAAGTATGCACATGTTTACAGAAACTTAACAAGTCACAAATTTGCCAACTAAACTTATTTGGCTCCAATACAATTTACCAAAATAAATCTCTACTTAAAATAGCCTTAAAACATGTTCTACAAATAAAATCATTTTAACTGTTACTATATGATAAATAAATTGGATATTCAGAAAGGTCTTGTTTCACTGAATCCAATGGTATAAAGTTTGTAAAATTCTAACGTGGCATTCAAAAGTTATAGTAGTTTGAAGTTTGGATCTAAATCAGGTTTTAAATTCTGTTTTTGAATTTATCCTTGCCACGCGTCACAACCTCACTGGCGCGTACCGGTTCGCGCGGATCAAGCTCTGCAGCCGTTGGATCTAACTAACGTTGCGCGGCTCAGATCTGTCCATACCTCTTCGTTAAGTGAACTGTTTCTACGCGCAGGATCAAGATCTGACGGCTACGATCTATCAACCAGAAACGGGCGGCGCTGGCGGTGTTGACCGGCGGCGGCGCGTCTGACTACGGTGGCGCCGACGTTCTAGATCGTCCGAGGAAACAAGAAGGCGCTTACTAGAACCGCGGTGGTGTGCTGAAGCTCGAGGTGGTGTTGGTTTGAGAAGGGGCGTGCTGGTACGGCTTCAGGAGCTCGTCGGAGTAACAGGCGGCGTCGGTCGCTTGCAGACATGGTGCTTGCCGAGGTTTGGCGTCGCCCTAACACGAGCCAGAGGCATCACGAGTTGCGCAAAACTTAGGCGAACCAACTCGCGTGGAAGAGGGGGCAAGGGGCGCTCGGGTTTTACCTGAATTGGTCGCCGGAGTCAAGCGGCGGCGCAGGTGGTTTCGGTCGTGGACGGAGACGATGACCTGGGTCACGAGCAGGCAAAAGAAATGTGTCAGCAGGTGCGTAAGAACATGCTGAGCATCCTTGTTTGATCGAGAGAGAAGGGGGCGGTCGAGGCTCACCGAAATCGGTCGCCGGAGTCGTCGGTACTGCGGCGGTTCTCAGCGAGTCGTGGGCAGCCTGGTGGCGTGATTGTAGAATTGACTGGGGGGAAATGACTATGAGGAGGTGGGGATCTTATAGCCGGTGTCTCGACAGGAAACGCCCGAGGTTTACTGCCCAATTAAGCCGCGCCATTACCGGCAGTGACTGCAGCTGCGACGTGGTCGCGAGCGTGGTTTGAGGAAGACGATGACAGCGTGGACAGGGCCCGCTCGTCAGCGATGTGTGCGAAATGGGGTAGGGTCCGTTTGTCAGTGACTGGTCGTGTGCGTTCGCGCGTGAGAGAAGGAAAGAAATTTCCCGGGTGGGCTTGCTGGGCTCGATCCTCTGCTGGGCCAGATAACTGGCGCTCGGCCTTTTTCTTTTGTTTAATTCTTTTTCTTTTCTAATTTGGTTTTCTGGTTAGCTTTAGATATGAATTCAAATCTTTTTTTTGAATTCAAATGATTCTGGGGATTTTGCAAGGTACTGTAGTTCCAAAAACCAGTCATTTAATCATGTGGTTACCCTGTAAGTGTTTGGTCCAGTTTGGTTTAAAACAAATAGAGACAATGCCTCTGGTTTGCAATTGTCTTTTAAGAAAATAAGGTTTTGTATTATTTTCAAATTGAAAAATTTGGTCAAACCTTTATACCTAACTTTCCAACAATGGAGGCAAGCAAACAAGTTCTTAATCATTCAGGTTTCAAATGGTGTTGGTCTTTTGAATTAAATCTGTCCACATAAAATCATAACACCAAGGCTTATGTTTTTCTGAAGTGATTTTGAGAAAAATCCCTAAATGATGATGAATGCAAGGATGATATGAATGAGTTTTGGAATATGAATTTAGGGATGTTACAAATCTAACCCCCTTAAGATGAATCTCGCCCTCGAGATTCAGATTGGCTAGCAAATAGGTGAGGGTGGTCTTTCCGAAGATCATCTTCTCTTTCCCATGTTGCTTCCTCTTCAGAATGATGATTCCATTGCACTTTGCAAAACTTGATAGTTTTTGTCCTTGTGACTCTTTCTGCGGTCTCAAGAATCTTGACAGGCTTTTCCTCATAGGTGAGATCACTTTCTAGTTGTACTTCTTCTAAAGGTATGGTATCCTTCAAAGCTGATTCTTCCATCTCTTGATGACATTTCTTGAGCTAACTCACATGAAACACATTATGGACAGCCGACAGAGATTCTGGCAATTCAACTTCATATGCAACTTCTCCCTTGCGACTTAGAATTCTGAATGGCCCAACATATCTTGGTGCCAACTTCCCTTTGACTCCAAACCTTTTCACTCCACGAAGTGGCGATATTCTAAGGTAAGCTCTATCCCCAACTTCGTAGGTGACTTCTCTACGCTTAGAATCCGCGTAGCTTTTCTGTCGGGACTGTGCTATCTTCAATCTGTCCTTAACCAATTTGACTTTCTCTTCGGCGTCTTTGATAAGATCAGGTCCAAATAAGCTTCTTTCTCCCACACCATTCCATAACAATGGGGTGGTACACTTCCTTCCGTAGAGTAACTCAAACGGTGCCATGCCAATACTAGATTGATGACTGTTATTGTACGAGAACTCTATGTAAGGCAAGCTTTCATCCCAACTTGCTCCATAATCTAAAGCACATGCCCTCAACATGTCTTCAAGAATCTGGTTAGTCCTTTCCGTTTGTCCATCAGTTTGAGGATGAAAAGCAGTGCTGAATTCCAATCTCGTTCCTAAGGATTCATGAAGCTGTCTCCAAAAGTGAGAAGTTGTGGCATCCCGCAAAACCACTACTAGAAAATCGCGTTGTTTTTGTGCATTGCATCATCATGACCGCATGCTCATGTCATCATGACACATCGCATTTGTGCATCGTCATGTCATCTTGCATTTTGCTTGCATAAAACTATTTTCGCAAAGCCTGATTTTGTTTTCTAAAACGCCCTGTCTTGTTCAAATTCAAAACCGGGTCTCCGGATTAACTTGTTTTGTCGGCCAACGGTTTGCAAAAAAAAACCTGTTTAAACAAATAAAATATGTAATTATTTTAGTGGGGGCAGGCAACCGGGCCGATCCGACCCAGTCGGCCACCCCCAGAATAAAACGGTCCACCCAAAATCCCTAACCTACCCAAACCTATCATACCCACCTATCCTAGCCTGCCACCTCACCTTTCCCTCCACCTCATCACACCCACCGCCACCTCACCAATCCACCAGCCTCCCCACCTTCCCTAGGTCCCACCTTGCCCTACCTCTCTCTCCCCTGGTCAAACCCACCAGCACACACGCCACCCCCCAACCCTCTCTCTCTGCCACCCGGTCCCACCGACCCAGCCGGCCCCACCTGCCCACACCACACCCCTAGGCCCCACTTCCCCCTGGCCCACCCCTCTCTCTCTCCCACGCATCACTCCCCCCGCTCTCCTCACGTGACCGCCCAGGAACCCCCCTTCCCCCCGCTTCTTCCTCCTCTGCCTCTCCGGCGAGCGCGCCGCCCCATCCTCCCAGGCGCGTACCGCCGCCGCGAGCTCCTCCCTCAACCACCGCTCCCGCCTTCCTCGGCTCCCCGCCAGGCGCGCCCTCTTCTCTCTCCCCGTCGACCTCCCCACCCCGCGGCGCCGCCTCCTCCGTGTCGGCCCGCCCGAGCTCGCCGTCGCCCCTCGCCTCCGTCCCGCACGCCGCCGCCGAGTCTCCTCCCGCCTCCGCGTCTCCCTCCTCCTCGGAGCTCCACCGCCCCGCGGCCCCTCGCTTCGGCCGTCGGCCCGCCCGCCTCCGCGCCTTCGCTCACCCCGCCGCTGTGCCCTCCTTCCTCTTGGGCCGCCTCTCGTCTCTGCCGCGGCCCTCCTCGCCGGCGCCGTCGCCCCACCGCCACCGCCACGCCCTCCTCCGTCGGCCTCCTCCCGCCGAGAGCTCCCCCGCGCCCCTTCTTCCCCGCGTCTCGCGGCCGCCGCCGCCCGCCTCGCCGGTCCGCGCCGCTGGCCTCTCCGTCGCCCTCGTCGTCGACGGCGTCCTTCTCGCGCCTCTGCCCCGTCACCGGTGCTACCCGAGCCGCCCAGGTCGACATCAGCCGCTCGCGCGCAGCAAGGCCTCGGCCTCCTTCTTCACCGACCTGCGCGTCCTATCCGTTTCCCTCGGCCGCAGACGCCGCTCATAGTGGCCACCTCGCTCAGCTCCACGCAGCGTCGTGTTTCCCGTGCTCGCTGCCTCGCGTTGTGGGTACCCCGTGTTGTGACCACCTATTGCCTTCCCTGTGCGAGCCCCTGGTGCTACCGATGTTGTATGTGTGGTGATGGTTTCTGTAACGGGAAGGTGCTTTGTGTTGATACTGTTGCGGCTCGGGTACGACAAGGTCGCCAAGATCTTCGATGCGGAGACCCCCGTACCGGTACCGACGTAAGAGATGGAACCCGAAGGCCACCATCCTGGATCTGAGACCGACCCGGAACGCCAAGTACTTCCTCGGACGCCGAACCCGAACCCTCGGAACCGCCAAGTTCGCCAAGACCCGTTCCCGGATTCCGATTGTCGAGCCCGAACCCGTGGAATCCCGAAACCTCCCCAAGATTTACGCCGCGGAACAACAAGGCCTTCGGGGTGGAACCGACAAGATCTACTGCCTAGCGCCAAGCTCTTCTCCATGGGACGCCAAGACACCCGTCGAACCCCGAAGACCGAACCCCGTGGACCGACATGATCTTCTTCACGGATAAGACAAGTACTCCCTCGAGGATGCCAAGTTCTTCACCCCGAATGCCAAGACCGACTTGATGGCGCGGACCCGACAAGATCTTCGCAACGACAAGATCGACACCGACCAGGGCGAGTCCGATGCGCCCCGACGCCGAACCAAGTCCTTCTTCTCGGATGCGACAAGACCTACTTCCTTTGTCCGATACCGATCTCGTCGGACCCTGAACCCTGAGACCGGACCCCGAACCACATCGAACCCCAAGATCGCCGAACCCTAATGTGTGCCCCTTTTCTGGAGCCCTATTTTATAAATGTAATATAAATTGTTGCATATTAAATTGTTGCATATTAAATTGTCATATTCGCATGCATATTGTCATGTGGTTTGGGGGCCTTATGCCGATTCACCTTATAATTAAATATGGGGTCCATATGCGGGCAAATCCAGTCGTATATTGGTCCCATTTAAATTTGTGTAGCGAACCGGTGCTATATCTTTTGCCATGTTAAGACAACATTTAAATTGCGGGGTACCTAAATAACTTGGACCATCTAAATATTGTCGGGACCCCGGTTCCGCTTAATATGATCTAATTGCATCGCATCTTTGCCATGCCATACATCATACATGCATCATGCCCGATCTTCTGCCGTTGTGTTAAATAGTGCATCCGGTGTTTCTTCTAGTGTTTTGGTTCTTCGCGGATAAGGCCGTTGAGTTGATGCGAGTGTCGACCCGATCTTCGGATGAACCTTCGGCAATGTTTTCAGGCGAGCATCTCCCCCTTTCTACCTATCTTACTTTCATAGTATTTATTCCCTCCTGTTTATCTATTTCTATCTGTGTTGCGATGCTCTAGTTTCCGTACCCGAGATATCCCCTTGCAGCCATATATTGACTTGGACACATCCTATTACCTGTTGTTTGGTAGGTAGTTAGACTTGCGCGTCGTAGTCGCTTGCTCAATTTGTGTGTCGTCAAGTACCACAGTTGTTGGAGCCGTGCCGCATGATTAAGGTTGGAGATGTTCATGGCTTTAATTACCGTTCACTTTAATTAATGTTTAACAACTAAAATTGAAGTAAGTAAGCAGAGGCACAGGTGGGCAATAGATGTTATTTGGTTGTTAACCGTCCACTTGTGTCCCATAGGACCCCGAGTACTTGATACCTGTTCCTTGAATATTCGCGCTATCCACATCCGGGAGGATTATGGGACCCTCCTGAGCTAGAGCTTGATTCATTCTTATTTCTTGGGGCCACAAACTAGTTTGAGGTTTTATTTACTATCCTGTACCTATGCCATGCTTTACTGCTTTATTTACGATTGTGCGAGGAGCACACTGTACTGTATAGGATCGTGACCCGTTTACGCGGTATCGACAAGCCTAGTTTTGGGTTCCCAGTCGCTTACAGCCGGCCCCACAAACCTTGAGTCCGTCTCGGAGTCAGCTAGCTTCGTTGCGGGTGTACTCAACGGGGTGGACCCCGCAAATATTTCTGAATCTTGTGATTGCTTTGTCGTGAAGGCCTCGTTGGTTTTTGATTTGGTTTTTCCGAGGTTGATCGAGTGTGTGTTGCTATTTGTGCACCCCTGCAGGGTAAAACTTTCTGAAAGCCGTGTCCGCGGTTATGGACGACTTGGAGCACAGTATCTCGATCATAGACAACTATAACTAAAGTAGTGCTATAAATTTGACTTTATGATGACTAGTAATCAGATTCACTATAATGTAATGGCTAAATAAAACTGCCAACAATTGCGGGTTTGGGTTGTCGCTTGCGACCATTGTATCTGACTAGTAAGTATTTGCAACTATAACGGAATGGCTAAATAAAAGTACCAACAACTGCTGGGTTTTGGGATATCTCATGCTAATTGTATCTGACTAGTAAGTGTCGCCTTCTAGCGGAATGGTTAACTAAAACGCCCTACTTATTTTATCGGGATGACTATCTATACCGACTAGTAATTGCTGCAACGATAAGCGAATAAATAAAGCGCCAACTGTGTGAGTTCCTCGGTTGACTTCCTCGTTTGGTCTCGAGGGGAAACACGGGATGGGTTATTTGATGGTAGCATCGGGTTGGTTCGGATAGGTCTTTCTTATCCTCTCTAATATCCGCGGTTGTATCGAGTCTCTATAGGTTGTTTAGTGCATGCTTGGCTGCCGCTTGATCCACCATACCTATGTGGCGAGACCGGCAATTCTAGCCTCGCGTGTCTTGGCCTCGATCTTGGCTCCTCTTTTCCTTTTCCTTTGTCGGCACCCTTTTGTTTAAGCAGGTTTTGAGATCGGCGTCGTCGTTAGCGGTTACCCGGCTTGGCCTGGGCAGGTTATGGGCCATTGGTTATTCTTGGGGCTCTTAGCCCCATTTGCATCTTGTCCGTAGCGGACGCTCTTTCATTTTCAAGGTGATTTGGATCTTTGTATATATCGTATTCTTGACTCATGGAGTCGTGTTGTATATATATCTCATTATGGGTCCCATCGAGGACTGTTGTGTAATGTTATTACTTCGTTTTCCACCCGCGAAAGTGCTGGTGGGCACCTTTGAATCGTTTCTATGCGGGTTTGGCGGGTTTCGCTAAAACTTGCATATGGATTCTCGAGGTTCTGAGTGGTATCGAGCTCGAGTTGCGATACCCCACAAGTCCAGCCTGTAGGATAACCTAGCTAATGGCCGAAGTAGAGTGTAAAAAACTATTTTGCAAAATCGGTTGGATAGTTCTGATTAGGTCTGATTTTACTCCTTACCCCTCTGCTATTCTCCTCTTACCTCTACGTGTTTTGAATCCGCTCTCTTCTCTCTCTTCGAGTCCAGGATTTCTCGCGGATGGGTTTCCGTCGTACCTTCAGGGTTTCGCTTCCTCCTTTGGTAACGGTGTTGCTACATCCGGTCTTCATGCTATCCGAGGAACCCTTCGTCTGGTGGACTTCTCTTTGCTCCTTCTCGTGCCTTCCAGTGTTTTCCGACGCGACGACATCATCTACGCCAGATCCGATGCAGAGTCTGCATCACTCCTTTGTTCCTGAACCTCGATTGTCGAGATCTTCAGTCTAATTCCGAGAATGGTTGCACGCTTTTCCACTGATTGTGCAGAGTAATAGTTTGGGTGCGTGATGGATTGGCCCCCATGCCGACTATCCCTTCTATTCGCTTTTGTACATTGAAGTGGATGAGAATGCACCAGTTCTCTCTTTCTATCGGAGCTAGAGGTGTCTTTATTTGTTGATACCTCTACCTTCGACCTTTTGTTCCCGGAGTGTTCTCTCGACGATCTCGGACAACGACCTCTTGTTAGTGGTGTCGCGAGGATCTACACGAAGCGAGAAGATGCGGATCACCGACCTTCTTTCCGGTACCATGAGGCGGATCTCGAGGGCGAGATCCATTGTTAGTGGTGTCGAATTGTGGCATCCCGCAAAACCACTACTAGAAAATCGCGTTGTTTTTGTGCATTGCATCATCATGACCGCATGCTCATGTCATCATGCCACATCGCATTTGTGCATCGTCATGTCATATTGCATTTGCTTGCATAAAACTATTTTCGCAAAGCCTGATTTTGTTTTCTAAAACGCCCCGTCTTGTTTTCAAATTCAAACCGGGTCTCCGGATTAACTTGTTTTGTCGGCCAACGGTTTGCAAAAAAAACCTGTTTAAACAAATAAAATATTTAATTATTTTAGTGGGGGCAGCCAACCGGGCCGATCCGACCCAGTCGGCCACCCCCAGAATAAAGCGGTCCACCCAAAATCCCTAACCTACCCAAACCTATCATACCCACCTATCCTAGCCTGCCACCTCACCTTTCCCTCCACCTCATCACACCCACCGCCACCTCACCAATCCACCAGCCTTCCCACCTTCCCCAGGTCCCACCTTGCCCCACCTCTCTCTCCCCTGGTCAAACCCACCAGCACACACGCTACCCCCCCAACCCTCTCTCTCTGCCACCCGGTCCCACCGACCCAGCCGGCCCCACCTGCCCACACCACACCCCCAGGCCCCACTTCCCCCTGGCCCACCCCTCTCTCTCTCCCACGCATCGCTCCCCCCGCTCTCCTCGCATGACCGCCCAGGAACCCCCCTTCCCCCGCTTCTTCCTCCTCTTCCTCTCCGGCGAGCGCACTGCCCCCATCCTCCCAGGCGCGTGCCGCCGCCACGAGCTCCTCCCTCAACCACCGCTCCCGCCTCCCTTGGCTCCCCGCCAGGCGCGCCCTCTTCTCTCTCCCCGTCGACCTCCCCACCCCGCGGCGCCGCCTCCTCCGTGTCGGCCCGCCCGAGCCTCGCCCGCTCGCCTCCGTCCCTGCGCGCCGCTGAGTCTCCTCCCGCCTCGCGTCTCCCTCCTCCTCGGAGCTCCGCCCGCCCCTCGCTGCCGGCCGTCGGCCTCGCCCGCCTCGGCCGCGCCTTCCTCACCATCCCCGCCCGTGCCTCCTTCCCGCGGGCCTCTCGCCTCTGCTCGACCGCGGCCCTCCTCGTCCGCCAGTGCCCCTCGTCGCCGGTCGCCCCACTGCCACCGCCACGCCCTTCTCCGTCGGCCTCCGCCCGCCAAGAGCTCCCCCCCTCGCGCCCCTTCTTCCTCGCGTCCCGCGTCCACTGCCACGCCCGCCTCCGGCCGGTCCCGCGCCGCCGCTGGCCTCTCCATCGCCCTCGTCGTCGACGGCGTGCTTCTCGCGCCTCTGCCCCGTCACCGGTGCTGCCCGAGCCGCCCAGGTCGACATCAGCCGCTTGCGCGCAGCAAGGCCTCGGCCTCATTCTTCACCGACCTGCGCGTCCTATCCGTTTCCCTCGGCCGCAGACGCCGCTCACAGTGGCCACCTCGCTCAGCTCCACGCAGCGTCGTGTTTCCCGTGCTCGCTGCCTCGCGTTGCGGGGGTACCCCGTGTTGTGACCACCTGTTGCCTTCCCTGTGCGAGCCCCTGGTGCTACCGATGTTGTATGTGTGGTGATGGTTTCTGTAACGGGAAGGTGCTTTGTGTTGATACTGTTGCGGCTCGGGTACGACAAGGTCGCCAAGATCTTCGATGCGGAGACCCCCGTACCGGTACCGACGTAAGAGATGGAACCCGAAGGCCACCATCCTGGATCCGAGACCTACCTGGAACGCCAAGTACTTCCTCGGACGCCGAACCCGAACCCTCGGAACCGCCAAGTTCGCCAAGACCCGTTCCCGGATTCCGATTGTCGAGCCCGAACCCGTGGAATCCCGAAACCTCCCCAAGATCTACGCCGCGGAAAAACAAGGCCTTCGGGGTGGAACCGACAAGATCTACCGCCTAGCGCCAAGCTCTTCTCCATGGGACGCCAAGACACCCGTCGAACCCCGAAGACCGAACCCCGTGGACCGACATGATCTTCTTCACGGATAAGACAAGTACTCCCTCGAGGATTCCAAGTTCTTCACCCCGAATGCCAAGACCGACTTGATGGCGCGGACCCGACAAGATCTTCGCAACGACAAGATCGACACCGACCAGGGCGAGTCCGATGCGCCCCTACGCCGAACCAAGTCCTTCTTCTCGAATGCGGCAAGACCTACTTCCTTTGTCCGATACCGATCCCGTCGGACCCTGAACCCTGAGACCGGACCCCGAACCACATCGAACTCCAAGATCTCCGAACCCTAATGTGTGCCCCTTTTCTCGAGCCCTATTTTATAAATGTAATATAAATTGTTGCATATTAAATTGTCATATTCGCATGCATATTGTCATGTGGTTTGGGGGCCTTATGCCGATTCACCTTATAATTAAATATGGGGTCCATATGCGGGCAAATCCAGTCGTATATTGGTCCCATTTAAATTTGTGTAACGAACCGGTGCTATATCTTTTGCCATGTTAAGACAACATTTGGGTACCTAAATAACTTGGACCATCTAAATATTGTCGGGACCCCGGTTCCGCTTAATATGATCTAATTGCATCGCATCTTTGCCATGCCATACATCATACATGCATCATGCCCGATCTTCTGCCGTTGTGTTAAATAGTGCATCCGGTGTTTCTTCTAGTGTTTTGGTTCTTCGCGGATAAGGCCGTTGAGTTGATGCGAGTGTCAACCCGATCTTCGGATGAACCTTCGGCAATGTTTTCAGGCGAGCATCTCCCCCTTTCTACCTATCTTACTTTCATAGTATTTATTCCCTCCTGTTGATCTATTGCTATCTGTGTTGCGATGCTCTAGTTTCCGTACCCGAGATATCCCCTTGCAGCCATATATTGCCTTGGACACATCCTATTACCTGTTGTTTGGTAGGTAGTTAGACTTGCGCGTCGTAGTCGCTTGCTCAAGTGCTGTTATGTGTCGTCAAGTACCACAGTTGTTGTAGCCGTGCCGCATGATTAAGGTTGGAGATTGTCGTGGTGGTGGCACGGCAGATGCCATGGGTAGGCTAAAGTTTGGGACCAATGGATGCTAGTGGGATCTGGGGAGGGAAGATGTAGTTGATACTACACACGGAAAGCTCACGCAAAGATCTTTATTTCTCCTTCCTCGGGTTACAAGTGCTCCTTGAGCAGAGTATCAAGAGAAGCAGAGAACTTTACTAGCCTGACGGTACTAAAAATGAGTCGATCCCCTCATCAGGGTTCCAGCCTCTCCTTTTAAAGGGGAGGCTTGGGTTCTTCTAGGGCTGATGTGGCAAGCATATTCGAGGAATATGCTTGTCCCAAAATAGTAGTTCGGCGCGCCGCTTTACCTGTCCCCCTTCTTACTGCGGTAAGTTTCTAGAGGGCCCCTCCTGCGTGCCTCGGGCTTCTGGACCGTCACCTCCGTGACCTCCTTCTGCCCCTCTGACGCTCTGCACACTTTGGGCTTCTCCTTCTCCTGCAAGCTTCGTATGATTCGGCCCTTCCTCGTATAACTCGGCCTGTCCTTCACCTGCATTAGAATCATAGGAGCCGACCTGGCCGAGTTACTACTTACCTCGGCCCGGTAGTGTTTTGTCGTTATTGTTGCGGTCGTGCCTCTTCCTATCTTGGCCGACCTTTACGAGACTCGGCCGGCCTGAAATATAACTCGGAAACTGGACGGGGGATAATCTCTTCGTCTTTCCCCGTCTTTACCCTATCCGGGGTTACCTCCCCAACATTAGTCCCCGAAGCTGATATGGCCCTGCTGATAATTTCGGCCGGGTCATATCAGTTTCATCACCCTTCTTCTGTTCTGTTTCCGAGTCATTCCTTCTCCGTTCGGGGTATTCCCGTTCCTTCTCTCGTACGCCTCGTCCTACGTGTCATTCCCATCATTGATTTTCTAGTTTTTTGTTCCTCCTCTCTGTTTATTGTCAGGCTACAGTTAACACTGCGCCTGACGCGCTGGCGCTGCGACGCCTCGTGAACCGTCTCCTTGGGGATCGTGGCCCTCTATGCTGTTGTGCGGCCCCTGGTGTGGTTCCACTCAGCGTCGTGCGTTGGTGCATCACCCACCGTCTACACGATCTGCAACCGCACGCACGATCCTACCTCCGCGCAGGAGCGTTGGTTACAAAAAGGGGGGCGCGGCTCTTGGGGGTCTCACTTTCCCCCAATCGCTTGCCCGCACCTTCTTCTTCCTCGCTTCCTCGCGCTCGTTTGCAGCTCCGCCGCCGCGCATCCCTCACAGCTTCTGACTGCGAAGGTTCCGCCGCGCGCTCGGCCAGCGTCAACCGCGCTCATTAGCCCCGGTGTCACTGCTGGTGAGTTTCCCTCGGTTTCACCGTCTTGGTCTCCCCCTAGATCTCCTTGTTTCCTTTTCCTTTCTGCGCCGCGGTTCCGTAACTTCTCCGCCGCCGCTGTCGCGTAGAACCGCGACGGGTCCTCGTAGTTCTAAGTTTTCTTCCGCCGTCAGTTTCTCCTCCGGCGATCTTTCCGGCGAGGTCATGTCTAGTTTTGTTAGCGGCGCCATGGTAGAGGAAGACGACGCTGTCTCTGGGCCCGAGCGAGGCTCGTGGCAGGGTTCTTCAGTTACTCGGCGGGAAATCGAGTGGCTTATTCGAACTCGTAGGATCCCCGCCGAGGTCTCTTGTCGTTTACCCGGCGACAAGTTATCTCCTGAAGTCAGGGAGGGTGAGTTCGTCGTCTTTATGTCGCACTTCTCCCGTGGTTTTGGTCTCCCTCTCAGCGATTTCGCGAGGGATTTTCTTGATTACTTCGGCCTCCAGCCACATCATCTCCCTGCGAATGCTATCGCTTCTCTCTCTGCATTCATTTCTGCTTCAGAGGGTTACTTCGGCCTTTGGCCATCGGTGCACATCTGGTCGAAGTTCTTTCAGATTCGGTCTAATGTCGTCCGTGATAAATCTCTGCATCCCTCCGAGAAATTGCTCACTCAGTGCGGGGCGGCCTCTATCACACCTCGGAGGCAATCTATGTTTCCCGCGTCCTTTGGGTTAGAGTCGTGCAAGAAATGGCACAGATCTTTTTTCTATGTCAAGAATAGAGGAACTGAAGATAGGATTCGGCTCCCTGCTTTCTCCATTGGCCCGCCCTCCAAGGTGAATTGGACCTACAATCCAAGGAGGGGTCTCGTGGTGGCCGAGCTCTTCGAGACTCGGCTCAAGGAGCTGATACGGGCCGGGTTAAGCGGTGAGGACTTGATGGCTACTTTCATCAGTAGCCGAATCTGCCCGCTCCAGAAAAGGACTCATAAACTTTGCTATATGAGTGGTCCACTCGATCCCAACCGAGTCTCGACCGTCGAGCTGGACCACTACCTCGTCTACAAGCGCGTCCGAGCTATTTTTAAGACGGAGATGCCTGAAGACTGGACCTGGGGATTAAAGCCGTATACTCGCGAGCATCCTCCTCCTGCAGTAAGTTTAACTGTTCATGCTTTGATCTATTCTTATTTTCTTAACTTTCTGGATTAACATTTCCTTTCTCGCCTCACAGCGGTTCGCGAAGCAGAAGGACGAGGATGCCGAGGTCTTGTCGCTCCCGTGGACTGCTGATCGGAGTACTCCGGATGTTGGGGAGCCGGACTCCGAGGAATTCGTCCCTAAGTCGGACTCCGCTCCGACCCGCGCTCGTGGCAAGAGTTCGGCCCACGAGGAGGAAGGTGATTCGGACGAGGTTCAAGTCCTTGAGGTAGTTGCCGCAATGCCTATTTCTTATGCATTTCCGGCTTCTGCTTTCCCAGCTAATCCGGCCGGTCAGGTTCATGACGCCGAGCCTCTTGATTCGCGGCCCCCAGCTACCTTGGGGAAACGTGGGGCTCCTGCTGGTGCCTCGGACGCGGCTCCCAGGAAACGAGTAAAGAAATCCGCACCGAATCCTCCTCGGCGCAAGGCCATACCAGGAGTTGCTGGGTAATCTCTATCTCCCCGTATTTCTTGTTCCTCTCTTTTTTGCTTTCCAAGCTTACGTTCTTTTTTTCTTTTTGCTTTTGCAGCGCTCCTCTTTCCGTTAAACCTGGCGGTCCCAGTATGACCAGCCCTGTTAGTCGGCCGCCTCCTCCGCCTGTTGATGATACTAGGCTTCCTAGTCCTGCCCGTTCGGCTTCTCCTGCTCTGAGTCCGTCGCCCCCTCATAGTGATTTGCCTGAACCTCCTCTTGCCGACCTTTACGAGACTCGGCCGGCCTGAAATATAACTCGGAAACTGGACGGGGGATAATCTCTTCGTCTTTCCCCGTCTTTACCCTATCCGGGGTTACCTCCCCAACATTAGTCCCCGAAGCTGATATGGCCCTGCTGATAATTTCGGCCGGGTCATATCAGTTTCATCACCCTTCTTCTGTTCTGTTTCCGAGTCATTCCTTCTCCGTTCGGGTTATTCCCGTTCCTTCTCTCGTACGCCTCGTCCTACGTGTCATTCCCATCATTGATTTTCTAGTTTTTTGTTCCTCCTCTACATTTATTGTCGAGGCCTGATTAACTTTGCGCTTCAGCGCTGCGACGCCTCGTGAACCGTCTCCTTGGGGATCGTGGCCCTCTATGCTGTTGTGCAGCCCCTGGTGTGGTTCCACTCAGCGTCGTGCGTTGGTGCAGCACCCACCGTCTACACGATCTGCAACCGCACGCACGATCCTACCTCCGCGCAGGAGCGTTGGTTACAAAAAGGGGGGCGCAGCTCTTGTGGGTCTCACTTTCCCCCAATCGCTTGCCCGCACCTTCTTCTTCCTCGCTTCCTCGCGCTCGTTTGCAGCTCCGCCGCCGTGCATCCCTCACAGCTTCTGACTGCGAAGGTTCCGCCGCGCGCTCGGCCAGCGTCAACCGCGCTCATTAGCCCCGGTGTCACTGCTGGTGAGTTTCCCTCGGTTTCACCGTCTTGGTCTCCCCCTAGATCTCCTTGTTTCCTTTTCCTTTCTGCGCCGCGGTTCCGTAACTTCTCCGCCGCCGCTGTCGCGTAGAACCGCGACGGGGCCTCGTAGTTCTAAGTTTTCTTCCGCCGTCAGTTTCTCCTCCGGCGATCTTTCCGGCGAGGTCATGTCTAGTTCTGTTAGCGGCGCCATGGTAGAGGAAGACGACGCTGTCTCTGGGCCCGAGCGAGGCTCGTGGCAGGGTTCTTCAGTTACTCGGCGGGAAATCGAGTGGCTTATTCGAACTCGTAGGATCCCCGCCGAGGTCTCTTGTCGTTTACCCGGCGACGAGTTATCTCCTGAAGTCAGGGAGGGTGAGTTCGTCGTCTTTATGTCGCACTTCTCCCGTGGTTTTGGTCTCCCTCTCAGCGATTTCGCGAGGGATTTTCTTGATTACTTCGGCCTCTAGCCACATCATCTCCCTGCGAATGCTATCGCTTCTCTCTCTGCATTCATTTCTGCTTCAGAGGGTTACTTCGGCCTTTGGCCATCGGTGCACATCTGGTCGAAGTTCTTTCAGATTCGGTCTAATGTCGTACCTGATAAATCTCTGCATCCCTCCGAGAAATTGCTCACTCAGTGCGGGGCGGCCTCTATCACACCTCGGAGGCAATCTGTGTTTCCCCGCGGCACTGGGTTAGAGTCGTGCAAGAAATGGCACAGATCTTTTTTCTATGTCAAGAATAGAGGAACTGAAGATAGGATTCGGCTCCCTGCTTTCTCCATTGGCCCGCCCTCCAAGGTGAATTGGACCTACAATCCAAGGAGGGGTCTCGTGGTGGCCGAGCTCTTCGAGACTCGGCTCAAGGAGCTGATACGGGCCGGGTTAAGCGGTGAGGACTTGATGGCTACTTTCATCAGTAGCCGAATCTGCCCGCTCCAGAAAAGGACTCATAAACTTTGCTATATGAGTGGTCCACTCGATCCCAACCGAGTCTCGACCGTCGAGCTGGACCACTACCTCGTCTACAAGCGCGTCCGAGCTATTTTTAAGACGGAGATGCCTGAAGACTGGACCTGGGGATTAAAGCCGTATACTCGCGAGCATCCTCCTCCTGCAGTAAGTTTAACTGTTCATGCTTTGATCTATTCTTATTTTCTTAACTTTCTGGATTAACATTTCCTTTCTCGCCTCACAGCGGTTCGCGAAGCAGAAGGACGAGGATGCCGAGGTCTTGTCGCTCCCGTGGACTGCTGATCGGAGTACTCCGGATGTTGGGGAGCCGGACTCCGAGGAATTCGTCCCTAAGTCGGATTCCGCTCCGATCCGCGCTCGTGGCAAGAGTTCGGCCCACGAGGAGGAAGGTGATTCGGACGAGGTTCAAGTCCTTGAGGTAGTTGCCGCAATGCCTATTTCTTATGCATTTCCGGCTTCTGCTTTCCCAGCTAATCCGGCCGGTCAGGTTCATGACGCCGAGCCTCTTGATTCGCGGCCCCCAGCTACCTTGGGGAAACGTGGGGCTCCTGCTGGTGCCCCGGACGCGGCCCCCAGGAAACGAGTAAAGAAATCCGCACCGAATCCTCCTCGGCGCAAGGCCATGCCAGGAGTTGCTGGGTAATCTCTATCTCCCCGTATTTCTTGTTCCTCTCTTTTTTGCTTTCCAAGCTTACGTTCTTTTTTTCTTTTTGCTTTTGCAGCGCTCCTCTTTCCGTTAAACCTGGCGGTCCCAGTATGACCAGCCCTGTTAGTCGGCCGCCTCCTCCGCCTGTTGATGATACTAGGCTTCCTAGTCCTGCCCGTTCGGCTTCTCCTGCTCTGAGTCCGTCTCCCCCTCATAGTGATTTGCCTGAACCTCCTCTTGCCGACATCGATTCTACTCGGCCTTCCGAGGTCTCCGTTGACCCCGTTGCCCCTCTTGCACGCCCCAGCGCTTTTTCTGAGCCTCAATCTGCTCCAGTACTCTCCACAGCAGCTCCTGCCCCGGCCGAGAAGGTCGTTACTTCGGCGCCTCCTCCGACCGTGACCCCTGCTGCTCCTATTACCGAGGTATCGGCTCCTGTTGGTACCTCTAAGGCAAAGAAGATCGTTTCCACCAAAGTCTCCATCTCTCAAAAAGGCCTTGCTGGCTCTTCCCAGCCTAATATTGCCGACGTGTTGCGCAAAGGGATTGCTCCCACCAAGGCTCCTGTTACCTCGGCCGCTAGCTCCCAACTTGCTCTTCATAAGAGTCCTGCGGTCGTCGTGGTTACAGAGCATGTCCGGGGTAAAGTTTTAACCCGGACGTCTAGTGGGAAAAGCCTCGGCTCGCTGGTGGAGTACGCCAATAACTGGAATGCGGCTGATCAATTTGAGGGTAATCCCATGAATCGGCCCTTTCAGCTTTCCGACATCAGCAGCCGTTTGGATCAAGCTGCCAAGATTGTTTTGGACAGTAACAAGATGAACGAGGTAAATATTCTGTCTTGGTGTTTTGACTATTCCATATATATGCACTAGTCCCCGAAACTTGAAAGTGAGTAACTTGTTAATCGCTTGGAAGTTTTTATCATGCTGTATCCAACCCAGCTTAGTTTAGTGTTCGGATTTGTCTCCGAGTAGACTTATCTTATACTTTGCTAAGCGTCTAGCTGCTCCTTGAGGTATCCAGTCTCCTAAGTCCGGGTTAAGTCCTTGTTTAACTTAGATCTGCTGTGGCTCTGAATATTCAGCCATCTAGACTTGAGTTAAGCTCTTGCTTAGCTCGGGTCTGCTGTAACTTCGAATATCCAGCCACCTAGATCCGGGTCAAGCTCTTGCTTAACTCGGATCTGCTGTAGCTTTGAATATCCAGCCGCCTAGATCTGAGTCAAGCTCTTGCTTTACTTGGATCTGCTGTAACTTCGAATATCCAGCCACCTAGATCCGGGTCAAGCTCTTGCTTTACTTGGATCTGCTGTAACTTCGAATATCCAGCCACCTAGATCCGGGTCAAGCTCTTGCTTAACTCGGATCTGCTGTAACTTCGAATATCCAGCCACCTAGATCCGGGTCAAGCTCTTGCTTAACTCGGATCTACTGTAACTTCGAATATCCAGCCACCTAGATCCGGGTCAAACTCTTGCTTAACTCGGATCTGCTGTAGCTTTGAATATCCACTTATTGTTTGCTCTATTGCTCAGATTGCTCATGATCGGCGAACTGCCGAATTCCAGCGACTGCTTTTCTCGCACAGGAAGTTGCAAGAGAAATATGAGAAAGTTCTCCCTGTTGTGAAAAAGACAGGTAATTCGACCGTTCTCCTTGCTACTTCTGATATTGTCATTATTTCGTATTTGTAATGCCGACTTACTTTATGCGTTAATAGGTGATATAAATAACTTGAACATCCATCTTGAGAAAAAGGTCAAGAAATTGGAAGGTCAGTTTTTTCTCTACCTTTGTACTTATCCCTTTCTGAAACATGCATCTAGTTTCTTTTACTTTGCTTGGCCTTGGCAAGGTCGAGATACAAACCTTTTGTATTGCACGCCGATGTCTGACGTGATGTTGCATTTTTTAGATGAAGGTGTCGCTCATTCGGCGCTGCTAAAAGAGAAAAATGATGAGATAGCTCGCCTGAGCGCCGAGGTGGAGGCCCTTAAGCTTTCTCAGAAATCCGAGCTAGAAAAAATCGACCAGGAATTTTCTGAAGAGAAGAATCGGCTGGCTCTGGAGCTACAGAAGAATAAGGAGCTCCTGGAGGCTGCCGAGTTAAAAACTCGGGGAATGGGCGAGGAAATTGCTTCTTTTGAGAAGAGCAAAGGTATTTGGGCTAAAGACCTCCAGATGATGTTGAGTTATATTCATTGTAAGTTTCTTATCATGGCTGGCTTATGTTTTTCTCCGTCTTTGCTATTTCCTGACGCGTTCGAGTTTCATGCAGGTCATTTCCCAGAAGCTAAGCCTGTGAGCTCTAAGGCAGTCCTTGCTGCTCGCGCGCGCCGAGGTCTCCCTACTGATATGGACTTTGAGTATGAATTAGAAGATTTCTTGGTCGCTGTGGGCGCTGCCCTTGGTCCGATGAAAGTTATGGGCAGGGACTTGGTGCTAGCCGCTATCCGAGCTTATCATGCTCTCTGGCCGAATACTTCTGGGACACCTAATATCAGCGAGATTGAGTTGCTGGTGACCAGATTGAACGAATCTGAAAAACAGCTAAGTCTTTGGAGGGAATCAAGGCGGGCGGTAGGATATGGCCCTTCATGTTATTATGTCCTGTATGAAGACATCTCCTTGATATCCCGAGGAACTTGCGCAGCTCCCGGGTTGAAGACCCGCCTTTGTTGCTCTTGACAGCTCGTGCCTTCCAGCTTGTTGAGTATGCCGACGTGCATACCTGGATTGAAGGTCCGAGTTTCCTGCCGAACTCGGAGGACGAGGTTGCAGTAGAGGACGCATCGGACAATGATTCTGCCTCCTCTGGCGACTCCAGTTCAAGCTCGGACGGCAACGGTGATGCGCGATCCTCTTCCAAGGGTACTGGGCATTCCACTGCACAGACTGATGCTCCTCAACAGCCTCGGGTTTCTGCCGAAGTCGTGCCTGGTTCAGTGGAAGGTGAGGCGACCTCTACCGAAGCAGCGCCTACCTCGGACTTCCCAGTTCCTGACCCAGTCACTGCCTCCCCCGCCAAGGACCTTTAAATTTGTTTTTCTCCTTGGTATGCCAGGCGTATGATGTGCGTAAAACCTCTGTTCGCTTTGTGTAATGACACTTTTCTTTTGCTGTATGCTTCCGGGATATGTACGCTTGTAGATGCTATCATGTCCTTTACATGATCTCGCTTATCCGAATTCTGGCTTTGATTGTTTGACATTTTTCCCTTTTGGGATGTGCGTCTGGCTTCGTGTTTTTTAGTTTTAGCCCTTTGCTCTAGGTATGGGTTTCCAATCTTACACGAAATTTTTGCTATTTTTATTTTGAGCACCAAGTTTTGACGCTTCTTTCTATTAAAAAGCTAACCATTACCTTGGCATTGTTCTAAACGTCAAAGCATCACATATAGCATATAGGACCAAAATGGAAATATCATATATCGGTCTCCGAGCTACTGCTCTGGATGCCGACGTGCAGTGCATAGGATAAAGTGGAAATAACATATAGATGTCCCCAGGCTACCGCTCTGGGTGCCGAAGTACCAATTTCACGCTAAATTCGGATAACACATGGCAGTCCCCGAGTCATTGCTCTGGGTGCCGAGGTTCAAACATATAATACGAAATCACATAACATATGGCAGTCCCCGAGTGACTACTCTGGGTGCCGAGGTTCAAACATATAATGCGAAATCACATAACCTATGGCAGTCCCCGAGTGACTACTCTGGGTGCCGAGGTTCAAACATATAATGCGAAATAACGTAACCTATGGCAGTCCCCGAGTGACTACTCTGGGTGCCGAGGTTCAAATACATTATTGGATTTTGACCTTGAGATACAGTGCTACGAGTAGAACGGCCGAAGTAAAGCCACATTCCAAGGGCGCTTCGTTTCTTCACCAGCTTTGTCTGCCTTGTTCTCTCCAGGGGACTGGGCGTCGATCAGATAATATGCATCGTTGTGCAATGCTTTGCTCACAATAAATGGTCCTTCCCATGGGGGTGACAACTTGTGCATGCCGGCCGTGCGTTGCACTAGTCGGAGGACCAAATCTCCTTCTTTGAATACTCTTGGATTCACTTTCTTGCTGTGATACCGCCGTAAGTTCTGTTGATAAATAGCCGATCGTGACAATGTCAACTCCCTGGCTTCTTCCAACAGGTCTACGGCATCTTGCCGAGCTATTTCATTTGTTTCTGAGGTTGTGTACTGAGCAACTCTTGGCGAGTCATAGATTATGTCGGCTGGGAGTACGGCCTCTGCCCCGTATACCAGAAAGAATGGGGTGTAACCTGTTGATCTATTCGGAGTAGTCCGGAGGCTCCATAACACGGCTGGGATTTCTTCGATCCAACATCCTGCCGACCGTTCCAAAGGTTCAACAAGTCATGGTTTTATTCCTGATAACACCTGTCCATTAGATCTTTCAACTTGCCCATTGGATGCTGGGTGGGCCACCGAGGCAACATCTAGTCTTATGTGCTTGTAACACCCTCAGAATCGGACCTATGCAAGTTTGAGCATAATTCGCCAAACCCGCATAGAAACGATTCAAAGGTGCCCACCAGGCACTTTCGTGCGGGTGGAAAACGAAGTAATAATATTACACAACAGTCCTCGATGGGACCCACAGAACAGATATATACAACAGCGACTCAAAGAGTCAAGAATACGGGTATAATATACAAGATCCAAATCACCTTGAAAATGATAGAGCGTCCGACTACGGACAAGAAGCAAATGGGGCTAAGAGCCCTAAAGAATAACCAATGGCGTCCATAACCCTGCCTGTGCCAAGGAAGGGTAACCACGCTAACGATGTCGATCTCAAAACCTGCTTAAACATAAGGGTGCCGACAAAGGGCAAAGGAAAAAGAGGCGTCGATCGAGGCCGATTACGGCGAGTCTAGAATTCGGCGGTCCTCGCCTACATAGGTATGGTGGACTGAGCGGCAGCGGCAGCATGCACTAAACAACCTATAGAGACTCGATACATCTGGCGGTTACAAGAGAGGGATGAGGAAGACCTATGCGGAAACAACCTGATACTACCACCAAACAAACCCATCCTGGTGTTTCCCCCTCGATACCGATCGAGGAAGTCAACCGAGGAACTCACTCAGTTGGCATTTTTATTTATTCGGTTATCGTTGCAGCAATTACTAGTCAAGTATAGATAATCATCCTGATTAAGTAGGCAGTGGGCACTTTTAGTTAACCATTCCGTTATAGTTGCAACACTTACTAATCATATACAGATGACATGAGATAAACCCAAAACCCAG
Organism: Avena longiglumis; assembly: GCA_030063025.1. Classification (NCBI taxonomy): domain Eukaryota; kingdom Viridiplantae; phylum Streptophyta; class Magnoliopsida; order Poales; family Poaceae; genus Avena; species Avena longiglumis. The sequence goes on along the minus strand of CP125975.1, from coordinate 153,097,873 downwards.
CAGTTGTTGGTACTTTTATTCAGCCATTCAGTTGTAGTTGCAATACTTACTAGTCAGATACAATTGTCGCAAGCGACAAAGCAAACAAGCAATTGTGGGCAGTATTATTTAATCATTCCATTATAGTGAAGCTGATTACTAGTCATGATAAAGTCAAATTTATAGCAATAAACTTTAGTTATGCTTGTCTATGATCGAGAAACTGTGCTCCAAGTCGTCCATATCCGCGGACACGGCTTTCAGAAAGTTTTACCCGGCCGGGGTGCACCAATAGCAACACACACTCGATCAACCTCGGAAAAACCAAATCAAAACCCAACGAGGCCTTCACGACAAAGCAATCACAAGATTCAGAAATATTTCAGGGGGCCACCCCTTTGAGTAGATCCCGCAACGGAGTAAGCAAGCTCCGAGACGGCCTCAAGGTCTGCGTCAATGGCTGTAAACGACTGGGAACCCGAAAGTGTGACTGGGCTTGTCGATACCGCGTAAACATTCCGCTTCCAAAACAGTACAGTGTGCAGTACCTCGCACAATCGTAAATAAAGCAGTAAAACATGGCATAAGTACAGGATCGTAAATAAAACCTCAAACTAGTTTGTGGCCCCAAGAAATAAGACGGAATCAAGCTCTGGCTAAGGGGGGTCCCATATACCTCCCGGATGTGGATAGCGCGATAAATCAAGGAACAGGAATCAAGTACTCGGGGTCTTACGGGACACAAGTGGGCGTTCGGAAACCAAATATTTTCTATCACCCACCGATGCCTCTGCTTATTTCAATTTTAGTTATTAAACAGAAATTAAAGTGACGATAAGTAAAACTATGATCATCTCCATCAACAACATACGGCAATACATCAACAACTGTGGCACTTGACAACACGCAACAGCACTTGAGCAAGCGACTACGACGCGCAAGTCCAACTACCTACCAAACAACAGGGAATAGGGTGTGTCCATGGCAATATACGGCTGCACGGGATATCACGGGTACGAAAACTAGAGCATCCCAACACAGATAGCAATAGATCAACAGGAGGGAATAAAGACTATAAAAGTAAGATAGGTAGAAAGGGGGAGATGCTCGCCTGGAAACATTGTCGAAGGTTCAACCGAAGATCGGGGCGAAGCTCACATCAACTCAACGGTCTTATCCGCGAAGAAGCAAAACACTAGAAGAAACACCGGATGCAATATTTAATACAACGGCAGAAGATCGGCATGATGCATGTATGATGCATGGCATGGCAAGGTGCGATGCAATTAGGTCATATTAAGCGGAACCGGGGTCCCGACAATTAATTAGGTGGTTCATGTTATGTATCTACCCCGCACATTAAATGTCGTTTGAACAAGATAAAATACAGCACCGGTTCTCTATGCAAATTTAAATGAGGCCAATATGAGACTAGATTTGCCCGCATATGGGCCCCATATTTAATTATTAGGTGAATCGGCAAAAGGCCCCCAAACCACAGATATGCATGCGAGATGTCAATTAAACATGCAACAAGTTGTTATGTTATAAAATAGGGTTCGAGGAAAAGGGTCACACATTAAGGGTTCGGCGATCTTGTTGGGGTTCGACGAACTTGGGGTTCCGGGGTTCGGGGTCGGTCTCAGGGTCCAGGGTCTAGGGTTCGATCTTGGCGTAACATTCTCGACCATCGGGGTAGGTCTTGGCGCATCCGGGGTCTTCGGGTCACGTTGTCGGTCATGGCGTTCGGGACGAAGCACTTGTCGCACGGTGGCCTTCGGGTTCTAAGACGAAGATCTTGTCGTTTCGATGTCGGGGTCTCGAAAAACGGAGCGAAGCACGTGGCGTTCTGCGTCGATGTTCTTATCGTCCGGGTTCTCGGGCATCGCATCCGAGAGGGAGTACTTGGCGTCCATCGGTTCCATGTCGACGACCTCGGATTCCACGATGGCGAACTCGGCGTATCCGTGGCGTGGTTCTTGTCGGGGTTCTCGGCTTCGGGCGCCGGGGTCGGCTTCAGGGTTTCGGAGTTGGGGACTTCGGATCTCGTGGCGACCTTGACCAGGGATGCAACATCACCACATCAAAGTGCATCGCCAGGGACAAAATCCACCCCAAACACAAAAGGGTGGCCATGCTCCTGGGGCTCGTTGACGCGGGACCGGAGGCGGTGGCCACGGCGACTCCGGCGGCGAGCTTGGGGCCGGACGGTGGGAGGACGCGCGAGGGGCGGTGGCGACCGGGGCGAGGCCGGTGAGGCGAACGGCGGTCGCGGACGGACGGGCGGGGCGGAGCTAGCGAGGCGCAGAGGCCGGCAGCGCTGCTCCAGCGGTGAGGCGGAGGCAGCACCGGCGAATGACGCAGGCAGCAGGGCCGAGGCGACGCGAGGCGGCGGTTGGGCGCGGTGGGAGGCAGCTGCGCCACGCAGGTCGCGGGAGCACCGGCGGAGCCACGGCGGCGCGGGTCGAACGGTGGGGAGGAGGTCGGCGGGGCGGCGGCTCGGGGCTGGCGGCGGCTCGAGGGCCGGGCGGCGCGTGTGGCGGGAGGTGGCGGGCAGGCCAGGCGGCGGAGGCGGGCACTGGAGGCGGCGGCGGCTGGTGCGCGCAGTGGCGGGCGAGGTAGGCGGATTGGGGCGGCGCGCCGGAGCGGGGTGGAGCGGCGGGCTCGACTGGCGCGGAGCCGGCGGAGGAGGTCGGAGGGTGCGGGGAGAAGAGGCCGAGCGGGAGGCGAGGACGGCTCGCGAGCGGCGGCCCTGGGTGGCGGTGGTGAGCGCCGGGGCCGGGGAGGGCAGCTAGCGCGGCGGCGGAGGGCTAGCGGGGGTCCTGCGTGGCGAGGCGAGGTCGGGAGGGAGAGGAGAGAGGTAGGTGGGCGCGGGCGGTGGAAGAAGAACAGGGGAGGGAGATGCTCGCGCGTGGGGGAAGGGTGCAGGGAGTGTGGGCCAGGGGCGGGCCCCACGGGACAGGGGTGTGGGTGAGGGCGGTGTGCGTGAGTGGGGGGAACAGGTGGCGGGTCCAGTGGGTGGGTCGGTGGCCAGGGGAAGGCGCGGACTGGGGGAAGAGTGGGCAGGGGAGGCTCGGCGGGTGGGTTCGGCTGTGAGGAGAGAGGGGGTCGGTTGGGGGGGAGTTTTGGTGGGATGTGGGTTGGGTAGGGCATGTGGCAGCTAGGGAGTGGTGGTGGCTTTGGGGAGGGTGAGGTGGCGCAGCGAGATAGGCCGCGGTGAGGTGTCCAGGGGGGTGGGTAGGATAGAATTGGTGGGAAAGGGATTTAGAGAGGGCTGGTTCAACTTGGATCGATTTAATTCCTGGGGTAGTCGTTCGGGTGTACCCGGCCCGTTCGACTGCCCCACAAAAACAACATAACATCTTATTTAATTTGCAAAACATTTTGGTAACTAGTTTTTGGACAAACAAAATATTCCGGAAGCGACCGGGGTTTGATATTGGATTAAAGATGGGGCGTTTTGGGAAAACAAAACTGGCGTTGCGAAAAATAGTTTTATGCAAACAATGCATGATGATGACGATGCAGTGCACAAATTCAACGCGATTTTCTAGTAGTGGTTTTGCAGGATGCCACAGTGCTTCTCTTGGCAAAATCCGGCGAAGGCTCCTTCTGCAAAGTTCGTGCCATTATCCGTAATAATGCTGTGTGGGTATCCGTATCTCAAGATGATATCCTTGAGAAATTTCACTGCTGTGTGCCCATCACACTTTTTGATTGGTTTTACTTCAATCCACTTTGTGAACTTGTCTACCATAACCAAGATGTGGGTCATTCCTCCTCTCGCCGGCTTGAAAGGTCCCACCATGTCTAAACCCCATACAGAAAATGGCCAAGTGATGGGTATTGTTTTTAACTCGGCCGACGGCATGTGTATTCTGGTTGCATATCTCTGACACCCATGGCACTTCTTAACTAATTCTTCTGCCTCTTTTAACGCCGTTGGCCAATAAAATCCATGCCTGAAAGCCTTGGCTACTAAAGCGCGAGATGAGGCATGGTGCCCACATTCTCCTTGGTGTATGTCTAGAAGGATTTCCTGACCTTCTGTGGAACTCACGCACTTCTGCAATATGTTTGTTACGCTTCTCTTATATAACTCATTGTTTATGATTGTATAGGCTTTTGCTCTTCTGATGGTTTGTCTGGCTAATATTTCATTACTCGGCAATACCGCGTCTTTTAGGTACGAAAATATGGGTTGCGCCCATATCGGCGTTACTCTCTCTCAAGTGATCCCAATTGTCTATCTCCATGTTTTCCGCCGACGTATATACTCGGCTCTCTCCATGATTGCTATTACCTCTGTCCCTCTCTTTAGGGATTCCATCTTCTGCGAATCTACCTCAATTGGCGTATGATTCTGCAGAACTTTGGGATAAAGATTGATTCGGACTCGTGATGGGTTTATTGATGGTTTCTGAGGTGCTCGGGCAATACAGCGGAATTGATTGCGGGTTGATCCTAATTTTGACAATGTGTCAAAGTCATTTTCGCTCGTGGTATGTGGTGGAATTCACATCCTTCAAAATATCCACTTATCTTTTGCACATGGAATCAGATAAAGCCATATTAGCATCTAATGCGTCCCAACGCCGATACTTGTCAGACTACTAGATCCGAGTCACCGTAGCATAGGATTCCGATACCAATTTCTTTTGCCACTTTCAATCCGTGAACTAGTGCTTCATATTCAGCTACATTGTTGGATGCGGCAAAATGTATTTGCAGTACATATTTCAACTGATCTTTTTTAGGCGAGGTTAGCACTATTCCTGCTCCCAAACCGTTTCTTAGTTTGGAACCATCAAAATGCATTGTCCAGTGATTTGGATCTGGCAGTGGTGGCTCATATTGCACCTCGGCCCAGTCTACGAGAAAGTCGGCGACAGCCTGAGATTTGATCGCATCTCTTCTATCAAATTGTGGAGCATACGGTGATAACTCGATCGCCCATTTTGCTATTCGGCCACTTGCATCTTTGTTGCTCAATATGTCGGCTATGGGCGCCTCACTGATTACTTTGATGGGGTGCTCTTCAAAGTAATGCTTAAGCTTTTTTGCCGACATATATACTCCATAAGCCATCTTCTGATAGTGCGGATAATTCTGCTTTGAAGTGGATAATACTTCACTTAGATAGTATACTGGCCTCTGAACTGACTTACCCTCTTCAAGTCGCTCCACTACAACCACAAGATTAACTACTCGATTGGTAGCCGCTACATAGAGTAGCATAGGTTCTTTCGATAATGGAGAAGCTAAAATGGGTGCCGAATTAGCATCTTTTTCAACTCATGAAATGCAAGGTCCGCTGGGAGTCCAAATTGAATTTGTCCGACTTTCTCATCACCGATAAAGTGGCAGCCTTTTCTCCTAGCCGACATACAAATCGACTAAGCGAGGCCAGGCAGCCCGTGAATTTTTGTACATCGTTCAAGCATCTCGGCAATTCCATTCTTTCTATTGCTCTTATCTTCGTTGGATTAGCCTCGATGCCTCGTCTGGACACAAGGAAACCGAGTAATTTTCCTGCCGGCACGCCAAATGTGCACTTCTCTGGATTAAGTTTCATTCGGAACCTTCTCAGGTTCGCGAAAGTTTGCCGTATATCTTCTAGCAAGGTTTTGCTCTCCTTAGTTTTGATGACTACGTCATCCACATATACTTGTACATTTTTTCCTATCTGATCATGTAGGCACTTTTGCATGCACCTTTGATACGTTGCTCCTGCATTTCGCAGGCCGAATGGCATTGTGCGATAACAATAAGCCCCGTACGGGGTAATAAATGCAGTCTTTATTTGATCGGCCGGATTTAACGGTATCTGGTGGAAACCGAATACGCTGTCTACAAATGATAACAGCTCACGGCCGGTCGAGTCAATGACTTGGTCTATTCTAGGCAAAGGAAAAGGATCTTTCGGACATGCCTTGTTCAGGTTAGTGTAGTCGATACACATTCGCCACACAATGGCTACATTGGGGTCATCTTTTTTCTTTTCTACTAGTACCGGATTTGATAACCAATCCGGATACAGCACCTCCATGATGAACCCGGCTGCGAGAAGCCGAGCTATTTCATCCCCTATTACTTTTCTCCTGTCTTCGGCGAAGCGGCGGAGAGGTTGCTTCACCGGCCTTGCTCCTGGCCTGACGTTTAAGGAGTGCTCAGCCAACTCCCTCGGCACACCTTGCAGATCTTGAGTTGACCATGCAAATATGTCCCGATTCTCATGGAGGAAGTTGGTGAGCTCGCCTTCCTATTTAGCGTCAAGGCCTGCACCAATAGTAATAGTGCGCTCTGGGAATTGCTCATCAATCTGAAATTTCTTCGTCTCTTTGGTCGGCTGAAAAGAAACACTGTCATGAGGGTTGGCCACTGCCGGCATGCTTAACTGTTCTGACTGAGCGAGGGCTGCTACCTCCTGAATCCTTTTCTTTTCTCTTGCTATAACCAATAACTCGGCCAAATTTGACCCGGCCGAAGCACACTCCATTGACTTCTTGTAATCCCCTGCAATTGTTATCACCCCTTGTGGTCCGGGTAACTTCATCTTTAGATAACCTATATGACAGCTGCTCATGAATTTGGCCAGTGCGGGCCGTCCGAGTAGAGCATGATAACAACTTTCCAGATCGACCACCTCAAATTCTAAATTTTGCTCTGCGATTATCTCTTATCTTAATAACACGTCCCACGGACTTTACCGATGGGCTCACATGAAAGCCCGCACTATCCCATGGAAAGTTGTCCTCGTGGACTGCAGCATATTCGTGATATTCCGAGCTTGTGCATGGTATCTTTGTACATGATGTTGATATGCCCATTATCCATTATCGGCAGTACTTTTGAGAATTTCACATTGATGCTTGGTCCCACAAACGTCGGATCCAACACAAGTGCGTATGATCCTGGACTCGGCATTATTCGGGTGGTGTTTCATGCTCCGTGTCATCTCCGATCGGACGGCTGGTATCTTGGCACCTGGTACAACGCATTCACTTCCATATGCCGGGCTGCACACTCGCTTGTCCTGCTGTTCGCCGTGAACACACAATAAGACGGTGATGTTCCTCAGAATCATTACGTCCAGCATTTGCCGGATTTATCCTTCCGTCCCCTGGTTCATTACTTGATGCACTGCATCCCTCCGATCCGAGTTATCGTACCTCGGAGGAGGCGTAGCATCGATTCTGTGTATTTGCTCCGATTAATCGCGGCATCTTTGTTGCACCGATGGGAGCTGAACTCTGCCGGGTTCCCCATCGCATTTTTCATCCAGGCGCATTGCCGGGTTGTATGATTGGCTGGTCTAGATGGGTTTGATGTGTGAAATTTACGGCTGATCTAACATGGATTCGAACGTATACTTCGGCCTCTCTTGCCATTGCTTCTTTTGTTCTGGGGTCCATTGCCTCTTTCCTTCATTCCTTGATGTCCACTGTTGAGGTCCATTTTTCTGCCGTTGAATTGCTCCGTGACTCGGCTGATCTTGTGCTACAGCCGCCACCTGGGCTGAATTATATCTATAATCCGGCCTCTCTTCTCTTCTTCTTCCTCTGAAATCACGCCTAGATGACCCGGCCAATTCTCTCGTGTACTGGTCTTGTTGCTCACGATGGTCTGCCGACATTAACTCCGGTTGGGTTGGGTCACCCAATGCATAGGAGTCCGCTATTCTGATTGTTTCTGCCAGTGTGGTTGGCATATCTCTCTGCAGGCGTTGCCACAGTACGCTGCCATAACGGCAGCCTTGCGCGAACCAAGCGATTGCTTGCGATTCGATAACTCCCTCACACGAGTTTCTCAAGTTACACCATCGAGTTAAAAACTCTCTATCTGTTTCATTCGGCCTCTGCTTGCACATGGCTAGTTGCTGTGGTCTATTCGGTCTCTTGTATGTGCTGGTAAAGTTGCTAACGAACATCTCTTCGAAATCCAACCAGCAGTTGATACTGCCAGCTGGTTGATTATTCAACCATACCCTGGCTGGTCCTTCCAACATCTGTGGAACATACCGCACAGCCCATCTCAGATTGCCACCTGCTATCTTCACAGCGGTGGCATAATCAATCAACCAGTCTTGCGGTTTGGTACTTCCATTGTACGTTTTTGTGCCTCTTGCCAACTGAAATTCGACCGTGGTTCGCCATGATCCTTGGTCCGAAACATGCTGGACCTGGTGGACCTTGCTCTTCCAATAGCTCGGACCGGTATAGCCGATCCAACTTTACTCTTGCATCATTTGCCGGCAAATCCCTGTACAGGATTCTATCCTGCATCCCATAATGATTGTTTCCACCCTGGTTTGCGTATTCTACCTCGGAATATCCATCATTATACCTTTCATTCATCTGATTGTAGAGAGTTGGCCTCACTTCTCTTTCCTGCCGAGGCTCATGTCTTGGTTGCTGGTTGAGCGACACTTCTCTTCTTACTTCGGCCGGGGTTTGGTTTTCATGATTGTCTCTTGCAGGTTCTTTCCTGCTGTGCTCCCCATTACCTCGGCCTTCGCCGTCCTTTTCCATGCGGCCGTGGTTTCTCTCCCCACTGTTACCTCGGCTTACATTGCCTCTGTTCTCATTTGCCTTTCCAGCTATTGCCGGGTCATATGGAACAATTTGTTTGTTCCTCTTCCCTGAGGTTACTGCTTTTTCTTTTCTAGCGTTGTTTCGGTGATGATGGCCTTGCTGCAGATAAAGCGTGTGCCCTGCCGAATGAACCATCCGTGAAGCCCTGGTCTTGCCGGGTTGGCTCGAGCATTTCCTCATTTGCTGGTTCGCGATGCGCACAGCTCATTCACTCTTTCTTGTTGTTTCGCCCGAGCTTCCCTGTTAATCCCTCTAATTCCAATGCTGCGGCATTTGCCGCTCGTGTTTTTCGCCGTTTGTACCTCGGCAAACCCAAATCGCTCGATTCGCCTCGTGAGCTTCATGCTCTTTGTTAATATCATTCATGAGGTTCTTACCTCTTAATCTTAGTTCGTCCACCGCTCGGGTGCGATATCAACTTATTAGCTTTTGCATATTCTCTCGTGGTCTGTTCAAGGATTCCATAGGCTGATACTTTTTGGCCTCTACCAGCACCTTTTCCTGGTTTCTTCTAACTCTGCTCGAGCATTTGCGGATCAAGTATTGGCGCTTCTGTGTGGTTAAGTTCTCTATAGTTGCCTGAAGAATGTTCTCTGGTCTCTCCAGAGGTGGTCCTCTCACTCTTGGTGCCTTTGGGGTGGTGTCATGCGGCTCGGCCGGGTTTGTCACCGGCGGAATTACCTCGGCAGTTTGCAGCGTGATCTGCTTAGGCGGACCCTGTGCGCCTGCAGCGGGTTCTCTGCTTGACCCGGCTAATGCTGCTCCCGCTTGAGTCCCTGCTGCGACCATCACCTCGACGCTGCCCGCCCGATGCTCCTCTGATGGACTGCTCGCCACGCTTCGAGGTGGTTCCCCTGCAACAACAACTTGGTGAGGGTAAACGTCAGTGATGTCGACGCCGACGTAGACCCTGTGCTTGCCCAGGCCGATGAAGATCCCGTTGCGCGGGGGGGTTTTCCCCCTGAAGCTCCCTGCATTGTCTCTGACATAGTCGCAGAGACCAAATCTCTGGACCAAGCCAGAAACAACGCGCTCGCCGGTGTTGACGAAGTTTCCCGTCCGGATCACAACTCCAGCTAGCACCGCTGATGGCCCCACGGTGGGCGCCAACTGTCGTGGTGGTGGCACGGCAGATGCCATGGGTAGGCTAAAGTTTGGGACCAATGGATGCTAGTGGGATCTGGGGAGGGAAGATGTAGTTGATACTACACACGGAAAGCTCACGCAAAGATCTTTATTTCTCCTTCCTCGGGTTACAAGTGATCCTTGAGCATAGTATCAAGAGAAGCAGAGAACTTTACTAGCCTGACGGTACTAAAAATGAGTCGATCCCCTCATCAGGGTTCCAGCCTCTCCTTTTAAAGGGGAGGCTTGGGTTCTTCTAGGGATGATGTGGCAAGCATATTCGAGGAATATGCTTGTCCCAAAATAGTAGTTCGGCGCGCCGCTTTCCCTGTCCCCCTTCTTACTGCGGTAAGTTTCCAGAGGGCCCCTCCTACGTGCCTCGGGCTTCTGGACCGTCACCTCCGTGACCTCCTTCTGCCCCTCTGACGCTCTGCACATTTGTCTTTAGTCTTTGGCTCTGCCCAGATTCCAAGACTGGGGTTTGACTTTGGGCTTCTCCTTCTCCTGCAAGCTTCGTATGATTCGGCCCTTCCTCGTATAACTCGGCCTGTCCTTCACCTGCATTAGAATCATAGGAGTCGACCTAGCCGAGTTACTACTTACCTCGGCCCGGTAGTGTTTTGTCGTTATTGTTGCGGTCGTGCCTCTTCCTATCTTGGCCGACCTTTACGAGACTCGGCCGGCCTGAAATATAACTCGGAAACTGGACGGGGGATAATATCTTCGTCTTTCCCCGTCTTTACCCTATCCGGGGTTACCTCCCCAACAGAGATGTTCATGGCTTTAATTACCGTTCACTTTAATTACTGTTTAACAACTAAAATTGAAGTAAGTAAGCAGAGGCACAGGTGGGCAATAGATGTTATTTGGTTGTTAACCGTCCACTTGTGTCCCATAGGACCCCGAGTACTTGATACCTGTTCCTTGAATATTCGCGCTATCCACATCCGGGAGGATTATGGGACCCCCCTGAGCCAGAGCTTGATTCATGCTTATTTCTTGGGGCCACAAACTAGTTTGAGGTTTTATTTACTATCCTGTACCTATGTCATGCTTTACTGCTTTATTTACGATTGTGCGAGGAGCACACTGTACTGTTTAGGATCGTGACCCGTTTACGCGGTATCGACAAGCCCAGTTTTGGGTTCCCAGTCGCTTACAGCCGGCCCCACAAACCTTGAGTCCGTCTCGGGGTCAGCTAGCTTCGTTGTGGGTGTACTCGACGGGGTGGCCCCCGAAAATATTTCTGAATCTTGTGATTGCTTTGTCGTGAAGGCCTCGTTGGGTTTTGATTTGGTTTTTCCGAGGTTGATCGAGTGTGTGTTGCTATTTGTGCACCCCTGCAGGGTAAAACTTTCTGAAAGCCGTGTCCGCGGTTATGGACGACTTGGAGCACAATATCTCGATCATAGACAACTATAACTAAAGTAGTGCTATAAATTTGACTTTATGATGACTAGTAATCAGATTCACTATAATGGAATGGCTAAATAAAACTGCCAACAATTGCTGGTTTGGGTTGTCGCTTGCGACCATTGTATCTGACTAGTAAGTATTGCAACTATAACGGAATGGCTAAATAACAGTACCAACAACTGCTGGGTTTTTGGATATCTCATGCTAATTGTATCTGACTAGTAAGTGTCGCAACTACAACGGAATGGTTCACTAAAACAGCCCACTGCTTATTTTATCAGGATGACTATCTATACCTGACTAGTAATTGCTGCAACGATAACTGAATAAATAAAACTACCAACTGTGTGAGTTCCTCGGTTGACTTCCTCGTTTGGTCTCGAGGGGGAAACACCAGGATGGGTTTGTTTGATGGTAGCATCAGGTTGGTTCCGGATAGGTCTTTCTTATCCCTCTCTGATAGCCGACAGTTGTATCAAGTCTCTATAGGTTGTTTAGTGCATGTTGCGCTGCCGCTTCAGTCCACCATACCTATGTAGGCGAGGACCGCCGAATTCTAGCCTCGTGTCTTGTCCTCAAGATCGACGCTCTCTTTTCCTTTGCCCTTTGTCGGCACCCCTTTTGTTTAAGCAGGTTTTAAGATCGACGTCGTTAGCGGTTACCCTTCCGGCTTGGCACAGGCAGGTTATGGACGCCATTGGTTATTCTTCGTGATCTTAGCCCCATTTGCATCTTGTCCGTGGCGGACGCTCTTTCATTTTCAAGGTGATTTGGATATTTGTCAGATATCTGTATTCTTGACTCATGGAGTCGTGTTGTATATATCTGCTCATGGGTCCCATCGAGGACTGTTGTGTAATGTTATTACTTCGTTTTCCACCCGCACGAAAGTGCCTGGTGGCCACCTTTGAATCGTTTCTATGTGGGTTTGGCGGGTTTCGCTAAAACTTGCATAGGGCCGATTCTGAGGGTGTTACAGAAGTGAACTGAGTTCCTCTATCTGATACAATACTCTTAGGCACACCGTGAAGGCATACAATTCTGCTCATGTAAATTTTAGCTAACTTGGCACTTGTATATGTTGTCTTCACGGGTATGAAATGAGACACTTTAATTAGGCGATCCACTACTACCCATATGGAATCATACCCTGACCTGGTTCTTGGTAATCCGGTAATGAAATCCATACCGATATTTTCCCACTTCCATTCAGGAATTGGCAGTGGTTGAAGCAACCCTGCTGGTTTCTGATGCTCCGCCTTTACTCTGCTACACACATCACACAAAGCAATATGCTCGGCGATGTCCCTTTTTAGATTATTCCACCAAAATCTCTCTTTCATATCCATGTACATCTTGGTGTTTCCTGGGTGAATAGAATACCGAGAGTTGTGACCTTCTTGTAAGATCAGTTTCCGCAACTCCGGGTCTTGTGGAACACATATACGTTTCCCGTGCCATAAAGTACCTTGTTCGTCTATATGGAAATTCTTAGCTTTCCCTAGACTAATATTTTCCTTAATCTTTTCAAATTCCTTATCGGTCTTCTGAGCTTCTTGGATCTTGTCCAATAGAGTGGGTTGAACATCCAAAGACATGAGATGTCCTTCAGGCACAATTTCCAATCTGAGTTCTTTGAATTTCTTACACAAGTCTTCTGGCAAATCACCTTTGGTAAGGCCATTTACAAACGTCTTACGACTTAGAGCATCCGCTACTACATTTGCTTTACCGGGGTGGTATTGCAAACTTAAGTCGTAATCCTTGATAAGTTCTATCCATCTTCTTTGTCTCATATTGATTTCCTTCTGGGTGAATATATACTTCAAGCTTTTATGATCGGTGAATACCTCACAACGCTTCCCCAAAAGGTAATGTCTCCATGTTTTGAGTGCATGGACGACAGAGGCCAACTCCAAATCATGAGTAGGATAGTTTACTTCATGAGTTTTGAGTTGTCTCGAAGCATAGGCTATGACTTTGCCGTCTTGCATAAGTACGGCACCCAAACCTTTATGAGACGCATCACAATATACTTGGAAATCCCTTTCCAAATCTGGCAGACACAGAACTGGTGATGTTACCAGTCTCTTCTTCAACTCTTGGAAGCTGACTTCGCAACCTTCAGAACAAGCAAATTTCTTGTCCTTCTTTAGCAATTCCGTCATTGGCTTAGCAACTTTCGAGAAATTTTCAATGAACCTTCTGTAGTAACCTTCTAAGCTGAGGAAACTACGAACTTCTTTCACATTCTTGGGTGATTCCCATTCTGTCACAGCTGAAACCTTAGCAGGATCAACTGCCACACCATCCTTCGTCATCACATGACCAAGAAAACCAACTTCCTTTAACCAGAACTCACACTTGTTGAATTTGGCATAAAGTTTATGTTCCCTCAGTTTCTCAAGTATCAAGCGTAGGTGTATTTCATGTTCTTCCTTGCTCTTGGAGTAGACTAAGATATCATCGATGAAAACGACAACGAACTTGTCAAGAAATTCCATGAACACCTTGTTCATCATATTCATGAAGTATGCTGGAGCGTTGGTTAAAGCAAAAGGCATCACAGTATACTCATACAATCCATACCTTGTGGTGAATGCTGTTTTTGGTATGTCTTGCTCTCTTATCTTGAGTTGAAAATAACCTGACCGGAGATCAATCTTCGAGAATACACATGCTCCTTCTAGCTGATCAAACAAGTCGTTGATTCTTGGCAAAGGATATTTGTTCTTGATGGTTACCTCGTTGAGAGAACGGTAGTCAATACATAATCTTTGTGTTCTATCCTTCTTCTCCACGAACAATACTGGGGCTCCCCATGATGAAGAACTTGGTTGCATAAACCCTTTCTGCAACTGTTCTCCTAGCTGCTTTTTGAGCTCTTTCAGTTCATCAACTGACATTTTGTACGGTCTCTTAGCTATTGGTCCAGAACCTGGCACCAAATCTATCAGAAACTCCACAACTCTATCCGGTGGCATTCCTGGTAACTCTTCCGGAAAGACATCCGGATACTCACATACAATTGGCACACTGTCCATGCTAACCCCCTTAAGAGAATTCAACTTACTTCCCTTGGACTCAAAGTTTGACTTGAATTTTATTCTTTTTCCTTCTGGGGTTGTGAGTGTAACTGTAGGATTGGCACAATCTAATACTCCTTCATACTTTGCCATCCAATCCATTCCCAAAATTACGTTTAGTCCTTGGGAATCTAGGATTATCAGGCTTACTGGAAATTTATGCTTTCCAAACTCTATGACGAGATCCCGGCATCCAAGGCTTACTATCATATCTCCCCCCGGAGAACTAACCTTCATTGGACACCCAATGTTTTCTGATGCAAACCCATTTCTATCAACAAATGCCTTTGATATGAATGAATGAGATGCACCGGTATCAAAGAGTACAAATGCTGAAATTGAATTGAGTCTGAACTTACCAGCCACGGCATCAGGCTCCTCATAGACCTCCTCCACATTGATGTGGTTAACCTGTCCTTTCTGAAAAGGATTTGGCTTGTTAGGTCCTTCAACTTTCTTCTCAGGGCACTCATTAGCATAATGCCCCAGCTTCTTGCATTTGAAGCACTCAACCTGACTGATGTCCTTTTTAGGAGGTTGGCTTCCACTTCCACTACCATTTCCACTATAGTGGTTCTTATGTCCACCCTTGTGGTTCTTGTACTTGTCCTTGTCATGACTGCGGTGATGCTTGTTGTCATGACGGTTGTGGTTGTGCTTGCTGAATTTCCCATGCTTATGGGATCCTGAGTTGCCACTGTCATCATAGTGAGATCGTTTGTGAGAAGATCCCGAGCTTTGCTTGTCGGAGTGTTTCCTCTTCCTACTCTCGACTTGCTTCATTTTACTTTCCAAAATAGCAGCCTTGTCACACAAAGACTGATATGTTGGAACATATGCCACTGACAACTGCAGATTTAGCTCATCATTTAAGCCCTCCAGAAATTTTTCCTTTCTTTTGGCATCGGTGTCAACCTCATCCGGAGCATAGCGCGCCAGATTGTTGAACTCTTCTATGTATTCTGCCACACTGCGGTGGCGCTGCTTCAGGTTGTGAAACTCCTTCTTTTTCAGACTCATCATTCCTGATGAGATATGGGCAGTGCGAAAGCCATCTTCAAAGATAGACCAAGTCACCTCATCAATAGGAGTGGTGATTTGGAAGTTGTCCCACCATGTGGCGGCTGGTCCTTCCAACAGATGTGCTATGAACCTGACTTTTTCAGCATCCGTGTAGCCCACGGTCACTAAGTCCTTGTTCACGGAACGTAGCCAGTCATTGGCCTCCATGGGATCAGTTGTTCCCGAAAACTTTGCTGGCCTCAATCGCAGAAATCTGGTGAGCATATCAAAACCCGGTGGGTTGTTGTTGTTGTTGTTGTTGTTGTTGTTGTTGTTGTTGGGGTTGTTGTTGTTGTTGGGGTTGTTGTTGTTGTTATTCTGGTTTTGAATGAATGTCGTCATCATTTGCATAAGCTGTGTCTGCGCATTCATCATTTGTTGCATTTCCGGGGTGATGTTGTTGGGGTTGGGGTTTGCACGACGGGGAGGCATCTGTGGTTTGCTCAAATAGATAAGTATGAGATACCCTTAGATGTTTTATGCACAATACATCACAAGCAATTCACATAACATGCAACATAAGAATAAAACTCAACAACCAGATGATAAGTTCATGAAATAAAACACACAAGTGGCAAGCCATCCACATGTCGGATGGTCCAATAATAAGTTCACAATAATAAGTACGAATATGGAAGGTAAACGAGTAGTCAAGTCTACTCATCAGCATCAATCTCCTCCTCGACAAAGGTAAGACCTGCGTTCTCCATCGCGGTCTTGTTCTCCTCAATCGTAGTAGTCAAGGAATCGACCTTGGCCTTGAGAGCCCTCTTCTGGGAACGAAGCCTCTCAATAACCATCTGCTGCTGCTCTAGCTCGAAATCCTTGGACTTCAGTTCCTCGGTCATGTCCCGGATCTTCTTGTTCCTATCCTGGACGCGTTTCTCCTGACTCTTGAACTTGCGGTCCTGGGCCTCGAACTTTGTCTCCATTTCCTTGATCATCTCATCTTGCTGCGCAAAAAGCTTGTCCTTCTCGCGAAGCTGCACCTGAAGCTCGTCATTTCCGAGCATGACGTTCGTCCTGTCCGTGTCCACGTGCCTGAGAAGAGTCTCTAAGTCCTGGAGGTAGAGACGTATCGGCTCTGCCGTGTCCCTCGAGTCGTCCTCAAAGTCGATGGACTCTCCATCAACATCATGTCTTCCGAAGACGTGAAAGTGGGTGCCCCTAACCTGTCGGGAGTGACGGCTCTAATCGTCAGTCTGCATGACTACCTCCATGCCTCTCTCTCTGTCGTCGTGCATCAGCTTGAAGACAATGGCCTCCGTAGTAGGCTCAGTCTGACGTTCGGGCTGGTTCACCTTGAAGCCCCAGAGGTCCTTCCTCTCGAACTTGGTAAGTGGGTACACCGTGATGGTGGGAAGAGGGAGATCGAGCAAAGTGGTAAGCTCAATGATACGGGGACCAAAACGAGTAACCTGAAACTCCTAAACAGTGCTGATGGCAATAGGCATCTATTTATAAGAATGAAAAAGTTAGGACAACACAATTCAAGGTAAATCAAGACAGCATTCATACATATCCATGGAACCCAACCATCACACAAGTCATGCATACATAAGTCCATTACATCAATCAAGGTCCATACTTATTTATAGTATTATTTTTGGAAAATAAGATGATAAGTGGTGGTCCAACTAACGAAGTGCCCTTACAATCCAATCTCACTGGATCTATTAGCAAACACAATGTTCCTAGAGGCAATCCACCAATCTTGTTCTCTTGACTCTATCACTAAGTCTATAACATCTCCCCTTATCTCTTGGTTGGTGGCTTCCAACTCTTGAGTAAGCTCCTTCTCTTTCTCTAAGTCTTTTTGGAGGTTAGGCATTCTGCACTTGACTCTAGCACTTAGTTCTTTGATAGTCCTCCAAGCTGCATCTCTGGCTGACTCAAAGAATGTGGTGTGCATTGTAGTGTTGGTGTACATGCACAATCCCCTTTCTTTGTGGTTGTCTTCCTTGTTTTTGTACAAGCGAAGTTGCACCCACCAATACTCCACTCCTTCATCCATCACTGGAAAGCCCTTGTATACAGTTGCACCATGTGCTTCCATTGTCACCATGAGGTCCTTGAGAATATTGGGAAACTTAGTTTCACACTCCAAGGTCATGGTCATGAGTGGTCCTTTCTACACGGCTTCGTTGATGGAGTTCATCTACAAAGGAAGTTGAAAGAGATTAGAAAAGTTTTACGAGAATAATAGACAAGTGTAGAAGTAGTTGAAAACTTTTTTTCCTTAGTGGTTTTCCAATCCTAGGGTCATAATCCTACAGGAAACACAGAGCTCTGATACCATCTGTTAGACCCCTCCTTTATAAAGGAAAGGATCCCTGTGATTGCAATGCTAGTCCCTGGATCAATGCTAGCATCCACAGTTTAAGATGAAGTACACATATACAAAGGTCGTTTATTACATTCATTCCAGAGATAAAACATAGTCTTTTACAACTCAGGGCCAAAGGCCTAATACAAGAGTTTATGGAATAAGTAAATAAACATAAGTCTTCATCTTCATGTGCCACAGGCAAGCATGTTGAGTGTAGACTCATGACTCCTATTCATCATCGGAGTAACCTGCAACATCACAAGTTACAGCCACATAGGGTCAATACTTTGGAATAGTATTGGCAAGTGATACCTTAGTATATTTTAAGTGGACTATATTACTATATGCATTTTGGCTAAGTGTAGCTTGGCTTGCTTTGCTTGAAATTAAGTTTTTCCTATTAGTTGAAATCACTAAGTTTTTCTTTGTCAAAACATTCCCAAGGAACCACCAATAGACATTGGGGTCCTTCACCCTTGTTCACCCACAAATTTTTTACTTAGAAGTTGGAGTGATGAGATTCTTGTAGCTTCCATGTCTTGATGCTCAAATTGTGCATTGCCTTGGACTAGGCTAAGTACTTAGGTTTTCCATCTGCAGAGGTTGTGCACTTTCCCCACTAGACTTGGTTTCCCAAGACAGGACCTTTTAGAAGCCTTTCCTTAGTCAAAATGGACGCGCTCCAACCTATCATCCCAACTACCACCAACTTTCCAAGTGACTAAGTTCTAGCTACCTATATGATCAAGGCAGAGCCCATATTGCCAAGTGGTTGCACTGTAAGCTTTCTCAACACTTGGCCTCCAAATCCCTTTGTGCCTGGGTGGCATACCACAAGTGAGATACACAACCCAAGTCCATGGCCTTGTGTAACCACTCAACATAACCCAATCCATCCATTCCACCCAGGAGGTTCATTTGACTTAGTTGTTTTATTAGAAAAAGCATAAGTCTCATGACTTAGAGATATTTTTATCATAGTGTGTATAGATTTCCACCAACCCTTGTTTGCTATATAGCTAGGCTAAGCATGGTAAGATAACTTAACTTCAGAAAATTCCCTAGCAATTCTACCATTCTACTCTACTTAGGATTTCCCAACTTAGCAATAGTCAAAATAGCATGCAAGACTTAGCAAAATATCTAATGATAATACAAAACATAGGATAGAAATATTCATGAACATATCACTTGCCTTGGTAGTGGGGAGAGTAGCACTCTTCACAATCACAATCACTAGCAAAATCTACACAAAAATTATAGCATACAATTACACACAATTTATTCAATCAAAAATAATATGAATGCATGCATGCAAGAATTTTACTAAGTGGTGATTTTGAAAACTCTACCAAGTATGCACATGTTTACAGAAACTTAACAAGTCACAAATTTGCCAACTAAACTTATTTGGCTCCAATACAATTTACCAAAATAAATCTCTACTTAAAATAGCCTTAAAACATGTTCTACAAATAAAATCATTTTAACTGTTACTATATGATAAATAAATTGGATATTCAGAAAGGTCTTGTTTCACTGAATCCAACGGTATAAAGTTTGTAAAATTCTAACGTGGCATTCAAAAGTTATAGTAGTTTGAAGTTTGGATCTAAATCAGGTTTTAAATTCTGTTTTTTGAATTTATCCTTGCCACGCGTCACAACCTCACCGGGCGCATCACCGTTCAGCGGATCAAGCTCTGCAGCCGTTGGATCTAACTAACGTTGCGCGGCTCAGATCTGTCCATACCTCTTCGTTAAGTGAACTGTTCTAAGCGCTGGATCAAGATCTGACGGCTACGATCTATCAACCAGAAACGGGCGGCGCTGGCGGTGTTGACCGGCGGCGGCGCGTCTGACTACCGTGGCGCCGACGTTCTAGATCGTCCGGGGAAACAAGAAGGCGCTTACCAGAACCGCGGTGGCATGCTGAAGCTCGAGGTGGTGTTGGTTTGCGAAGGGACGTGCTGGTACGGCTTCAGGAGCTCGTCGGAGTAACGGGAGGCGTCGGTCGCTTGCAGACGTGGTGCTTGCCGAGGTTTGGCGTCGCCCTAACACGAGCCAGAGGCATCAGGAGTTGCGCAAAATGTAGGCGAACCAACTCGCGTGGAAGAGGGGGCAAGGGGCGCTCGGGTTTTACCTGAATTGATCGCCGGAGTCAAGCGACGGCGCAGGTGGTTTCGGTCGTGGACGGAGACGATGAACTGGGTCACGAGCAGGCAAAAGAAATGTGTCAGCAGGTGCGTAAGAACGTGCTGAGCATCCTTGTTTGATCGAGAGAGAAGGGGGCGGTCGAGGCTCACCGGAATCGGTCGCCGGAGTCGTCGGTACTGCGGCGGTTCTGAGCGAGTCGTGGGCAGCCTGGTGGCGTGATTGTAGAATTGACTGGGGGGAAATGACTGCGAGGAGGTGGGAATCTTATAGCCGGTGTCTCGACAGGAAACGCCCGAGGTTTAATGCCCAATTAAGCCGCGCCATTACCGGCAGTGACTGCAGCTGCGACGTGGTCGCGGGCGTGGTTTGAGGAAGACGGCGATGGCGGATGGGCCCGCCGCTCGTCGATGTGCGAAATGGGTAGGGTCCGTTTGTCGATGGTCGTGCGTGTCACAGCGTGAGAGAAGGAAAAAAATTTCCCGGGTGGGCTTGCTGGGCTCGATCCTCTGCTGGGCCAGATAACTGGCGCTCGGCCTTTTTCTTTTGTTTAATTCTTTTTCTTTTCTAATTTGGTTTTCTGGTTAGATTTAGATATGAATTCAAATGATTCTGGGGATTTTGCAAGGTACTGTAGTTCCAAAAACCAGTCATTTAATCATGTGGTTACCCTATAAGTGTTTGGTCCAGTTTGGTTTAAAACAAATAGAGACAATGCCTCTGGTTTGCAATTGTCTTTTAAGAAAATAAGGTTTTGTATTATTTTCAAATTGAAAAATTTGGTCAAACCTTTATACCTAACTTTCCAAAAATGGAGGCAAGCAAACAAGTTCTTAATCATTCAGGTTTCAAATGGTGTTGGTCTTTTGAATTAAATCTGTCCACATAAAATCATAACACCAAGGCTTATGTTTTTCTGAAGTGATTTTGAGAAAAATCCCTAAATGATGATGAATGCAAGGATGATATGAATGAGTTTTGGAATATGAATTTAGGGATGTTACACAAGCTAATTGGATGACATTCCACCAAGAGGGCCCAGAGTATATCTATCCGTCATATGGATGGACAAATCCCACTCTTGATCCATGTGCCTCAACCCATACTTTCCAAATACTCAATGCCACCTTTATAGCCACCCTGTTACGGTGTGGTGTTTGATGTCATCAAAGCATCCTTCCGGTGATGGTGATTAACATGATCTCATGGTCGAAGGAATTAGGTTACTATGTATCAGAAAGCTTATAGCAAATGAACTATATTAAATGACCTGATCTTTATGCTACGCTTAACTTATAGGAGTATGTCCTTCAAATCATTCTCCTAATGATATGACCCTGTTGTTAATAACATCTCTATGTTCATGATTAGGAAACCATGATCATATATTAACCAACAAGCTAGTTTAACAAGAGGCTTTACTAGGGACTCTTTTATGTTTACAAATCACACAAGTATTAATGTTTCATGTTAATACAATTATAGCATGGTATGTAAACATATATCATAAGTATGAAGATATGATAAGAACCACTTTATTATTGCCTCTTGGGCATATCTCCAACAGTCTCCCACTTGCACTAGAGTCAATAATCTAGTTTCAAACCTTTGTGTATTCAACACCTATGGCTTTCTGCTGTCGTATGTACACGATTGCTAGTGGTCAACTGATCTCCGGATCTGACACTTCCAGGTCCGTGTGTAATTGCATGTCTTTGCGTCTCTACGCATCACTCATTCTCTAATGAGATGGCTTCGTACAAATTTGGTCCTTTGGTGTGACCTTTAGTTCTTTGGGGTTAAAACATGTCGATAATATTGTCATACAATATATCTTCATAGTATTATCCCTGCTGTGAACTACACTTAGTTTGATAACAAACTACTTGACACAAACGCCCTCTTATGCTGCTATAATAGCAATCATATACTTAGCCCTTTTGTTGTAGTATCTGTCACAATGTCTTAACTTTGGAACTCATCCAAATCCATTATGGAACTTACTTTCCATTATATTGTGCCACCCTTAGTTTAGATTGAGATAAACTTAATTTGTACTTTGTGACAAAACTAGTATCAATGTAGTACTTTTACAATGAACTAACCATCTATTTGTCACTTCTACAAATAATATACTCTTAGTTCTTCCAAAATATCATAAGAATATCCTTACTATTGTCCAATGATCATCTTATGAATCATTCTGGTATATTCTCATGACATTTAGAGCATAGGACATATCTGGATTTGTACATATCACAGTATGATTGATATAAATACTCTTTGTGATTTCATACATCAAGTATCAATCTATACTTGAATCTTTGTTTCACTTACCAAGTGTCAATACACTTGAATATATCATCAATATTGAACTTATTCAATCCTTTCTGTGCGACAAGAACCTTTCTTGTAGTTTCTATATTGAACTCATTCAATATATCATCTATGTACTTTCGGCACAACCACATTAGCGTCTATTGATGCCAAATATTTGGGTTTTGCCTAAGTCTTTCATCAGGATGAAATTTTTAATATGTGTTAAGAAAAGATACATCATTTCTAATCAACAATATGTCTTCCACATAATGTATTAGAAACATGTCTTAGCGCTCCCACTTAATTTCTTGCAAATGCAAGCATCTTCATCGTCTCCGACGAATTTAAACTCCTTTAACAGTTTCATCATGGTGAAGATTCCAACTCCGCAATGCTTACTTCAACCATTGAAGTTTGCATATGCTTTTAGCATCCTTTGAATTAACAAAACCCTATGGACCGTGTTATGCACATGTCCTAGGTAACAATTCTATTAGAAGAACTTGTTTTATTTATTCAATTACCACATAACAAAATTATATGTAGTGGTTGCTACATTAATCCGTCTAGACTAAATATCGCTATGAAAGATCAAATCTTGTCATAGTTAACCTTTGAACATTGTTGTGAACTATTTCCCAACATGTCGACTATTTCATAGATGTGCAACATCCATGTCTATTTCTTTGTAGATCCAAACACAATTGTAAGGTCTTACACCTTTCTCGACGGTCCTTCAAGTTCAAAACTTGATTTCTCGTGTATGGAACTATCACGAATTTTATGGCTTCAAGCCATTTTACGGAGTCAGGGCCCATCATCACTTCTTTGCATGTAGTACGTTCATTAGTCTCAAATAATGATTCAACCCTCAAATCTTGGTATTTGATTTTTTACTCGACCTACTTGGTTCAATAGAAACTTTGACCTTCGTAACCACAATCTTTGAGGCACGTGAGCCATGAGCATTGTTGCTGCCTCCGGAAAAATTTTCGGCGCTACGCAACTTTGCACACATAGCTAAGGTTCTTTTAACCTTATCAAAGTTCTATTGTCCTCCCACTTAACTTTTTACGAAAAATTCCTTCTCTAAGAAACTTGATGTTCTAGGCGACAAACATTTTTTTTCTCCGATGTTATGGAGGAACAGTTATTCGAAATAACATACAAAGACAGGTTCATCCGACTTTGGTTGCAAACATCTTTCTTATGCAAAGCATACCAAGGTTTAAGAAAGGACAACTTGGGTTTTATCCCAAACCATAACTTTATATGGTGTCAATTCAACGGATTATGATGAAGCTCTTTTCAGTGGAAAAACGGTAGTCTCTATAGCTTTTAATCTTTAAAATATAATGGCTGTTTTATGATTTACACCTTCGATCTTACCATGCCAAACAAGGTTTAATTACCTATCTCGAACGCTCCATACTCTTATGGTGTTTCGGGAAAAATACAAATCCACGAAACGATTCCTTAAATCTTAGGTATTATGCTAAACTTGTAACTCAAATATCTTCCTTTATGATCTTATCATAAACTATTTATATTCTTGTTACAATGATTTTGCACTTCATCTTGAAAGTCTTTGAACTTTTCAAATGTTTCATACTTTATCCTTATTAAGTAAATATTCATATATTCACTCAAATTTTCGGAGAAAGCATATGAAGTTGAAATCCATCGCTCTTGACTACACATAATGGACTTCATACAACAATATGTACAAGTTCCAATAAGCTAGTCATTCGTTCCCATTTTGGCCTATGAACGAAGTTTTAATTATCTCTAGGAAAGTTTCACAAGCATCATTTGATCAAAAATCAAAAGACTCCAAAATTCCATCCACATGGAGTTTCTTCATGTTTTCTTTCCAATATAATTTAAACGGCGATGTCACTTCCTAAGTGATCTTTCAATCAATTTGTCTTTCGACATTTTTAGCACTAGTTTTATGGATGTGATTTCTCCAACGAGATTTGTGAATCATCCATCTTTTATGGATTACGGCAATTATTTGAACAACCCTTTTGTTCTCATAATACGTGATAAAACAAATCTTGAAGGCAAGCTTTGATGTTTAATGAGCAGCATAATAACCCTTTATTTGTTCTCGATGAACATCATCACATATTCTTTTGCTAGTTACTTAGGCCATTGTGGTTCATGAATTCTGTTGTTTCGTATGACGATTCATACCAACAAATTCAGTATCCAGTATTAAGAACCACATTATTTAACAAGCAAAGAATACGGCCATAACACGTATATCCTCTATATACCCAAACTGAACAATTCTAGTCTTTTCTTTTCTGCCATATATTTATGAGATTCTCTTTTAGTATTTCTTTTCCTGTTTGAAAGAATCTATCAACATCCATAGTGGAGCCATACACATGACACATAGTCCAAAGCATGTATAGTTAAATACCAATGTCTTTGGACTTGCACTTTGAAGTAGATTACCATCATCAAATGTTTGGTGTTCTTTCAAATTCCTTTCTTTAGTAATCTCTTGGTGTAGTAAACATTTTACCTACATCAAATATTCACCCTTATCATAGAATCATCCATGATCAAACTACTTTTAGCTTATAACGGTGAATCACGAGTATAATGTTGCTCTCCAAAATGTTTTGGAGGTTTAGGACAACTAGTGTCTCCAACCTTTTGCAAATTCTCATCAAATATGAGAACATGACTTTTGCCATATTATACTCTATCATGTTGCAACCAAAACTTCATTTCAGATATCACAATATCTTCCACACATCATGGTTTCTGAAACAAATCTTTCAGATCCTAGATAACCTTGATATTAAGACAATCCTTTGAATATCAAGAATCATGGAGATAAACATGATACTTATATACTAACACTGGAATTGTTACTCTTGATTTAATACCAACTATTTAAACTTCATGGAGTAACCGGAACTTACTGAAAGTTTGCAATGGGACTTTTAAACTTTAGATTAACACTTCAAAAACAATACGATACCAGTTCGTAAAGTAACTAACCAGAATTCTATAGTTCTATCATCTCAATTATAACTAAGCGCAAGGTGGTAAACCAATGCCAATGACTACAACAATTATGCAGATTCACTTTGATTTAATTTGTGATAAATAGTGTTCAACTTTTAATCATATTGCCATTGAACTCCCACTCAAAACAATATCCCTCACATTGTTTTAGTGATCACACGAACCAAATCCACCACATCAAAACCGATCATCACGAGAGTTGATGTAGCTTCAATGGCGAACAATCAACATGTTCATCATATCTACTATATGACTCATGCTTTACCTTTCGGTGATCCGTGTTCCGAGACCATGTCTGTACATGCTAGGCTCGTCAAGATCAAACCTTAGCTTCCGCATGAGCAAATCTGGCTTGATCACGCTGTATACACTCGCAGAATCTAACACACCCGATCATCACGTGGTGCTTCAAAACAACGAGCTTTAGCAACGGTGCTTACTAAGGATGAACACTTTAATACTTGAATTTGTGTGCTTGAGGGATCATCTTATAATGCTACCGTCGTGAACTAAGCAATACAAGATGCATAAAAGGATTAACATCACATGCAATTCATAATATGTGATATGATATGGCCTTTCTTCTTGTGCTTCCGATCTCCATCTTCAAGCACGAACATGATCTCCATCAACACCGGTGTGGCGTCAAGGTCAATGGCGCCGCTTCATGGTTGTCTTCCACCAGCATCAACTATTACAACTACTTTGAATAGACACGCGGGTCTTAACAGAATTTAAAGACAACCATATGGATCCTGTCGGTTGCCAACTTACAATAAGGAACATTGCATACATCAAATATAATCACAATCATGGCCATATCACATCACAGCACACCCCTGCAAAACAAAGTTAGACGCCTCTAATTTTCTTTGCATATTTTACGTGGTTTGGGGCTTTCAATAAGTGTCGTTCTAACTTACGAACAAGAACCACACCATTGATACTAGTATTGTCAATCACCCGTTGTAAATTGAATCTTAACTATGTTGGGAGAAACAGGCACCCGCAAAGCCACTTATGCAATACAAGTTGCATGTCAAGCGTGGAGCAAGTCTCATGAACGATGTCATGTAAGTTTAGCCCGGGCCGCTTCATCCCACCATCCCACAAGATGCAAAATACACAAGAAGCAATCGACAACAAAAGCATCAACGCCCACAATGACCATTGTGTTCTACTCGTGCAACAGATCTACATATAGACACGGCTCTGATACCACTGTAGGGGTTCGTAGCATGGAAAACAAAATTTTCTACCGCATACAAACAAACAAGCCAAGATCTATCTACTAGATTGTAGCAACGAGTCGATAGAGGAACTCACCCTCGAAGATTCAAAAGCGGTTAACGAGAGCAGATTCTCGTGGGTGATGTAGTCGTACACTTCCGATCTCAAGATCGCGTAGACAAACCTTCCGGCGCTGCGTTCTGGCAGCGCTTCCGCAGTCGGTCACACGTTCGGTACTCGATGAAGACCTTCCTCTCCCTTGTTCCAGCAGGCAGCGGAGGTTGTAGAACTCTCCTCGCGATTCCGGCAGCACGACGGCATGGTACCGGAAGTAGAGGGGAGATCTCGTAGGGCTTCGCCTTAAGCCGGAGCGAGTATGGTGGACTATGAGAGAGGCCTTGGCGATCTAGGGTTTAGAGGCACCAAGGGGTTTAGAGCAACCAGCAACTAGGGATTAGCTAGACGGCGGTTTAGAGGAGCTCTAGGGCAGCCGCATCTAGAGGGGGGGGGCGGCTGGCCTAGGGTTTAGAGGGGCGCCGGCTAAGGGACAAGGTGTAGGGAGAGGGGCGCCCCCTCCCTTTCTTTTATAGGTGGGAGGGGCGGCTAGGGATAGCCGAGTCCTCCCCAACTCCCTTGTTGGCCGGCGGTTTGGAGGAGAGAAGGGAAACCTTCTCTTCCCAGGTTTCCTTCTCTCCCTCCACCTCACAAAATAGCCGTTTGACTTTTCCAATTGGCGTTTTACTTTTCAAACTAGGATTTGATTAAACCCTTTATTTTGTTCAGCGATGACACCTATTACATGATGCAATCATTCCAACTTGTTATGACACATTCATGTACCCTTCCCCTCGGGAGTGCCGGACATTCCGGAACCTTCTAGAACATTCCCGATGAAAACACCGAAACCATTCTTCAACCCCGAAACGAGACTTTCCTTATATGAATCTTATTCTCCAGACCATTCCGGATCTCCTCGTGATATCCCGGATCCCATCCGAGACTCCGAACAACATTCGGTCTCTTACTCATCATTCCATAACTACTCAACAACATCGAATCCTTAAGTGTGTCTCCCTACGGTTCGTGAATTATGCGGACATGACCGAGACACTTCTCCGATCAATAACCAATAGAGGAATCTGGAAATTCATATGGATCCCACATATTTCTACGATTACTTTGTGATCGAATGAACCATTTACATACGATACCAATTTCCCTTTGTCTCACGATAGATTACTTATCCGAGGTTTTGATCGTCGGTATCTCTGCATACCTAGTTCAACCTCGTTACCGATAAGTACTCTTTTCTCGTTCCCATGGCATGTGATCCCTTGTGAGCCAGTCACATGCTTGCAAGATAATTGGATGACATTCCACCAAGAGGGCCCAGAGTATATCTATCCGTCATATGGATGGACAAATCCCACTCTTGATCCATGTGCCTCAACCCATACTTTCCGAATACTCAATTCCACCTTTATAGCCACCCTGTTACGGTGTGGTGTTTGATTTCATCAAAGAATCCTTCCAGTGATGGTGATTAACATGATCTCATGGTCGAAGGAATTAGGTTACTATGTATCAGAAAGCTTATAGCAAATGAACTATATTAAATGACTTGATCTTTATGCTACGCTTAACTTATAGGAGTATGTCCATCACATCATTCTCCTAATGATATGACCCTGTTGTTAATAACATCTCTATGTTCATGATTAGGAAACCATGATCATATATTAACCAACAAGCTAGTTTAACAAGAGGCTTTACTAGGGACTCTTTTATGTTTACAAATCACACAAGTATTAATGTTTCATGTTAATACAATTATAGCATGGTATGTAAACATTTATCATAAGTATGAAGATATGATAATAACCACTTTATTATTGCCTCTTGGGCATATCTCCAACAACTATACCATGGTCTGTCTCTTTTCTCTTAGCCTGGCCATGCAGATCATTAGAGAGAACACACCGGGCATCGCTATAGTGGACCCCTACTACATGCGTGACGGCTTCTTGGGTTGCCCCGCCGAACGACGTATCGTGGCCTCGTACCTAAAAAGAATATTCGTGGCGAACAAGACAAAGGAATACATTCTCGTGCCTTACATTCCATTTGAATTTTTTGCGCAGAGATGAACACTGCACGCTCATCTCCTTATCGCCAAAGCATTCCCACGCCACGTATTTTGACTTGGGGAGTCTAGAAAAGAAGAAAAACTACGACAAGATCAAGGAAGTTCTGGATGATGCTCTCACTAGCTTTGCCTCGACGGAAGGCACCACCTTCGTGCGTACGAAGGTCAAGTTCGGCAGGCACATCTTCAACCACGTAACGGAGTTCCCCTGCGTGAAGCAGCCGGAAAACAGTAAGAAGGAAGCCTACTACGCACTCCATCACATGAGGGCGTTCCTACTTGACTAGCAGAATTCTACGCTGCCAGATCATCTCAAACAGTGGGCCGAAGCAAAGGCCAAGATCAATGATTCGGATATTAGACAAGAGATGTATCGCATCTAGCTGCAGTTTGGGGCAATCATTTTTCGTGATGTCATGACTTCGGGGGGGGGGGGGGGTATTCTACGGAGTAAATATCCCGAATAACCGTGACATAGAAGATCGCCTAGAGATGCAGGGTGACTATAGGAAGTTCATGACGAGACAAGGCGTCCTCCCGTTCCCTAAGCCGAGCCAGAAGGGTTGATGTTGGCCTAGTTGTAGTTACAAACTCTAGATGACCTTTGTGTGTGTGTGGACAAGTGTACTTATCTTATTAGGTTTATGAATCATCGCTTACTTATTTTGCTTATTATTATTATATATCAATCAATGCTTGGTTTTTTGCTTACTCTTTGGTCCTTTGCTCACTTTGGTCCTTCTTTTTTTCCTTACTCTTTTTTTGAGAATAATGCCGATGATTGAAATGTCCTGGCACACTATATATGTGAATGTGCTACGATGGGATTGTGAGCCTTGTGATATGCACAAGTCCAGGTCTTGTGCATCCTACTTGGCTCACCGTTCCATCGTAGCATATTCTAGATCAACGACCTATGTATATATATGAGGCATTCTTTTCGAGTTATTTTTGTCTTTTTCGAGAATAATGCCGATGATTGAAATGTCGTGGCACAATATATATGTGAATGTGCTACGACGGGATAGTTAGCCTTGTGATATGCACAAGTCTAGGAATTGTGCATCCTACTTGGCAGATTGTTCCGTCGTAGCATATTCCTGTGTCCAACGACCTATGTATATATATGAGGCATTCTTTTCGAGTTATTTTTGTCTTTTTCGAGAATAATGCCGATGATTGAA
Source organism: Avena longiglumis (assembly GCA_030063025.1). Lineage (NCBI taxonomy): Eukaryota > Viridiplantae > Streptophyta > Magnoliopsida > Poales > Poaceae > Avena > Avena longiglumis. The sequence continues at coordinate 153,068,202 of CP125975.1, read as the reverse complement.
ATGTTGTGGAATATTATATATATGAATGTGCTATGATGGGATTGTGAGAGTTGTGATATGCACAAGTCCAGGTCTTATGCATCCTACTTGGCTCACGGTTCTATCATAGCATATTCCTGTGTCCAACGACCTGTGTATATATATGAGGCATTCATTTCGAGTTATTTTTGTCTTTTTCGAGAATATGCCGATGATTGAAATGTCGTGGCACAATATATATGTGAATGTGCTATGACGGGATAGTTAGGCTTGTGATATGCACAAGTCCAGGAATTGTGCATCCTACTTGGCTAACCGTCACATAGCATATTCCTGTGTCCAACGACCTAGCTAGTTATATATGAGGCATTCTTTTCGAGCTACTTTGGTCTTTTTCGAGAATAATGCCGATGATTGAAATGTCGTGGCACACTATATATGTGAATGTGCTACGATGGGATTGTACGCCTTGTGCTATGCACAAGTCTAGATGTTGCGCATCCTACTTGGCGTACGGTTCCATCGTAGCATATTCATATGTCCAACGACCTATGTATATATATGAGGCATGCGTTTTGAGTTACTTTGGTCTTTTTCGAGAATAATGCCGATGATTGAAATGTCGTGGCACACTATATGTGAATGTGCTGCGATGGGATTGTTCGCCTTGTGCTATGCACAGATCTAGGTGTTGTGCATCCTACTTCGCGAACAGTTCCATCGTAGCATATTCCTGTGTCGAACAACCTAGTTATATATGAGGCATAATTTTTGAGTTTGGTCTTTTTGATTTAGGAGTACTTTCTATAAGTGTATCTTCATATGCGACTTTAATTATATATGTTTTTTTTCAATCACCGGTTAATTATTATTGTCAACTTATAGATGACGTGGTACGTCGTGTACAAGGGACGGGTTCCCGTAGTCTACGATGATTGGGAAGACTACCGGAGACAGGTGCAACGTTTCAGCGGCAATATCTACAAAGGGTACAACACTATGGCGGATGCGGAAGCTAGATACACGTGCTGTCTAGCGGGAGTTAGGACAAGGAACCGGATGAAGACCTACACCTTCGTCGCGGCGGTGATCATGCTTATCTTCTTTGGTTGTTTATCCCGCGTTTGTGTCTAACTAGTTTAGATGTCTAGGCGAGCTTCCGAGCTCTAACTTGTTCGATCGACACATGTATTCGCATGTCACCAACTACTACTTTGTAACTTGATCGAAACAATGTAACTTATACTATGTATTAATGTATGAGACTTATCTATATGTATTTGTTTAAATCTTGTTTTTCATATTGTGTATTCATATATATAATTGTATATCTTGTATCTGTGTATATCTGCTGTAATATTGTATATAATCTGTATTGTATATAATCTGGCTGGGAAATTAAAAAAAACAAAAAACACATCTGTGGAGCACATGATCTACCTTCTGTGGCGCACTACACCTAAAGCGCACTATAGAAGCTTAGTGGCGCACTAGGAAGTGCGCCACAGAAGATCCTAGGCGTAGCGCACCTGCCCACACATCTGTGGCACACTAGCAGGTGCGCTACGCCTATCTCTACACAACCGTGGCGCACTAAGTAGTGCGCCATGGCTAAGAGATAGCCGTAGCGCAAGGCACGTGGCGCACTGCTAGTGCGCCACAGATGATGTTTTCAGGTGCGCCACTAAAGGCCGTTTTCCTAGTAGTGCGCACACCCACAATCCAATGGTCAAGTTGAGCGAGCCAATGGATTAATTCTACAGGGAATCAAGCCACGTCTTGAGGCACCGCTACATAGAGCAGCTGGAGCCTGGGCGGAAGAATTGCCATCTGTGCTGTGGAGTTAACGAACTACACCCAACAGATCTACCGGCTACACCCCTTACTTCATGGTATATGGAGCAGAAGACATCCTACCTTCCGACATCCTCCACCATGGAAGAGTTGCCGCCTATGACGAAGATGACTCTGAAGAATCCAGACACCTATATGTGGACTTTCTTGAGGAGGAGCGCGTTTTGGCATGCCAAAGATCCGCCATCTACCAGCAGAAGCTACGCAGCTACCATAGTCGCCGCGTCCGGCATCGCTCGTTTAAAGAGGGGGATTTGGTGCTCCGACTTAAGCAGAAGAAGTCACACAAATTATCCCCGCCATGGGAAGGACCGTTCATCATAAGCAAGGTGCTGCTTAATGGGTCTTATTACCTTGTCGCCAATTGTGAGCTCAAGGATAGACCCAACGAGGATCATAAGCAGAAGCGACATGACCCGGATGATGACTACCCGGAGCTTGATCGGCCATGGAACATAGCACAGCTACGTCCTTTCTACACTTAGCATTTTTTATCTAATTGTGTACCTCTTATATGATCAATGAAATAAATCTCTTTGGTTCACTCATATTGCTGAGTCTTTTACCTCCTTTAGTGTTTATTTTTGGATCATATAAACCTTTATGCACAAGCTTTGCGATTGCACTTGTGAAAATTCCGCCTACGGGCGTTAGCTTAAGTTTTCTGGTCTACACGTTCTTTGTTGTTTTTATGTGGATTCTGGAGTAGTGACTTTCGGCACTTATTGTCGGCGATTTTGTGCTAAGGTTTTTGACGGTGCCATTGGGTATCATCACCTAAGCGCATGGTTCCGACAACGAGTCTTCCGACTCACGAAAAGTCAAGCATAAGAACCAAAGTAATGGATAAGCCAGCACTTGCTTAAAAAATATATACATGCTGGGCATTAATTCTTAAGTAGCAGGACAAGACAAACATTGTTTTCCGCCTTAAGATTACATCACCAAGTTTTTTCAGTGCACATTCCAGAGGTGAAACAAGAATTACAAAGTGTTTTTCACTCCTTGGGTGCAGGGGACTTGGAGGCCGCATCATCACCAGCCGGAGATTCACCCTCAGCGTCGCCACTATGAGGAGACTCGGAGGATTCAGGCTCGGCGTTGTCAAGAAAATTCCTGGGCACGAAGACGTCGACGTCCACCAACTCGGCAACCCTGGTGTCATAGCCCGCGAGTGATGACAGGATGGCTTCGTGATCAATCTCCTTGCCGTCATCATCCACGTCGGGGATACCAGATATCACTGTGTCGATGTCGGCACCTTCATAGTGTGCCTTCACCATGGACAACGCCATCCTTGCGCCATCCCGTGCACATGAAGCTTTCCAGCTTGCGACACGCTTGGGGGCTCGGCGCAGAATCTCCGAGTACTTCACCATGGAGTCCGAAGCCTTGATGTAAATCTGCAGGGGTGTGGCGATATCTTTGGCTTGGGTGATGGCGGTGTTGATGAAGTTTCCGTCAAGAATCATGCATTCCTTGTCCGAAGGAGGCGAGTGGGTTAAACCCAGCGGCGCTGAAAATTCCGACAATGATTGCATGAGTTCAAAAATTCTAAAGTATCCAGCTTACAGAGCTACAAGGCGGAGGATACTTACTGAATATGCTGGCCTTAGCCTGCTAGATGATGTCTGCCAAGGATTCTTTCTCTTGTTGGAGGAGCTTAAACGCCTCGCTATGGCGAAGGTTTTGCTCATCGGCAGCTTGCTTCTGATCCTTTAGGATCGCAAGCTCCTCCTTCAAGCGATTGATCTCAGCGGAGGCGGAGTCCTGCAAGGCTTTCATGGAATCCTCATGCATCTTCAGCATTTGTTCCCTCTCCTTCTTAAGGATCTTGTTCTCGCTGTCCAGCTGCTGGATGTGCTTGGACAACTCGACAATATCTTTAGCCTTGGCAACATGCTCTGCAAGTCGGAGGAAACACAGTACATCGTGAGTACTCGAAGAAGGAATGCACAAAAGTAAGACGGAAATGCGCAAAAAGAAAACAGACACTTGTTTTTTGATGATCTGTTCCTTCAAGTTGGCGGTTTTACCCTTTTCAGCTTCAAGGTCCGTGCGCATCTTCTGGTACTTATCATTGGCCATGCCCCTCCGAGCATTCTCGTTCTGTGGAAACAAATACAAAGTCAAGTCGTTGTTTAGTCTACTTGGAGCCCCTAGTCGGAGATTTTTCCATCTAGGTGCTCGGGGGCTACAGCGAGAGTTTTTAACTTAGCAATATGCTTAGCTTTTCTTTAAGCATCTAGTCGGAGCTAATTCAGTTCTCAACTAGAAGCTTGGGGCCTACAGTATAAAGTTTTAACTCGGAAAATGCTTAGCTTTTCTTTAAGTATCTAGTCGGAACTGATTCAGTTACAACTAGAAGCTTGGGGGCTACAACACTTAAAATTATGAACACTATGTATGCTACTCTTAAAGCATCTAGTCGGAATAATTCATTCCACCTAAATGCTTTGGGGCTACAGTGAGAGTTTTTTCTAACTTAGTCACTCTTAGAGCATATAGATGCAAAACCAATGGTTTTCCGTCTACATCCTCGGGGGCTATAGTGGGATACTCATATGAAGTGCAAAAGGTAAAGAAACACTTACAAGTGCGATGATCTTGAGGTTTGTAGCACTCTCGGCCAGCAGCTTGCCAAAGGAAACACTGTTGCTTCGCAAGATGTCTTCTTGACGGAGTAGCTCCTCAAGACCGCACGTCGGAGATGACGGCACTCCTCCAGGAACCGTAGTTGTGCTACCCGGCGTTAGCTCCGGGAAGATAATCTTTGGTAGTCCTAAGGGTTTCTGGGGAGCAGAGGTGCCGCCTTCGGCAGATGTACCAGCAACCACCACCGCCTTGCCGCTACCGATGGCATCCTTAGCCGGAGCTTCAGCCATTTGAAGAGCAGCGCTCTCCTGCGTCGCCTGCTCGCCCACAACTGCGAGTTTGGTAGAGGCGCCAGAATCCACTTCCATGGCGGAAGGGCCTGGTGCCTCCTGGGCTTGGGAGCTTTACGGAGCAGAGGAGGGCTTGACGGTAGGAGTAGCAGGGGCGATGGTGGGGGAAGAGTCGCGATGCAACATATTCTTGATATTTTTAGAAGCCTGAAGAGTCTTGGAGGACTTCCTGAGGCTGGTTGTGGCTTTCTTCCTGAAACGTGCAAAATGCATAAGTACAGGCATGAGACAGATAAACAAGGAAATGTCGGAGAATAAGAAGCTTACACTAGGGGGGTGCTTTGGCAAACATCCCGGTGGATTTCTTCTTTTCCGCCTCCAGGGCGGCAGTACTCTTTTTGGAGGCTCCACCCTCCGTCTTCTTTTTCTTTCCTCCGCCGGGACATCATCGTCGGACACGACCGTGACTTCCTTCATCTTGGGATCATAGATTTGGGCGGCCAGGTTGTCCTCCTCTAGATCGGTAAGCTGTTAAGTGAGAAATCATCGTGTTAGACAAGATGGTATTAGCAAGACGGAAAAAATGGAGTAATGTCATACACGGAGAATAAATACCTACCTTTGGGCACTTACCATTTACGAACATGTCGTAGGTAAGGGTGAAGCCACGCTTCTTCTCCTTCACCTTGACGATGTCCTTAAGACGGAACTTGACGGAGTCTAGAAGTTGTCCTCGGAGATCCGGAGGGTATCCCTTCGGTCGCCGGTGTACTTGTGCATGACCTTCGCACGGTGCTGCAGAGGTTGGATCCGCCTGATGAACCAACACATGGCTAGGTCCAAGCCGGTCAGACCCGTATCTACAAACCATTCGATCCGCCTTATTGCGCGAGAAGCGTTGAGGTCGGAGGGAAGGGAGGCATGGGACCGCCATGTGGAGGCTTCAGTGGCGGCTCCATCCACGAAGTCCGGGTACGTTGTTTCTCGGACCGACAAAGGAATGTCGAGGCCGTAGAAGTACGTCCGCTGCCAGTTCTTACACGACTCGTGGCCGACAATGTCAGGGAACCGCCTGCCAGGTCGGATCTTGAAGCTTATGGTGCCGCAGTTTATAAGCTCCTCCTTGCTGTGTCCGGCTTCACGTTTGACGGTGAAAAAGTAGACAAACAGATCTAACCTAGGCCTAATCCCTAGGTAACCTCGCAAAGTGCCGCGAAGTTGCTAAGCACTAGGATGCTATTGGGGGAGAGGTTGTGGGGTTGGACCTGGAAGTGGTTCATGAAGGGTTTCACGGCATAGTAAATCAAAATTTTCTACGGAGCGAACAGAGGGAAAGCCAAGATCTAATCTAGGAGATGCAAACAACGAGAGAGATTGGATTAGATCTTCATACCCTTGAAGATTCGCACAGCGGAACGTTCGTCGGAACGTGGGTGATGTAGTCGTACTCGCTTCTCCTCCTTGCGATCCGATCCGATCTAGCACCACAAGTTGCGGTGCCTCCGTGAGATGCACACGTGAAGCACCTCGACGTCTCCTCCTTCCTCGGACCAGCAAGTATGGTGGAGAGATAGATTGGATCTACAACACGACGGCGTGGTGTATATGGTGGAGAATTTCTGCAGCAGGGCTTCGCCTACAAACAGTCGGGAGGGAGAGAGGAAAGCTAGCAAGGCGGCTAGGGTTTGGAGGAGAGGTGTGGGGGGTTGGTGCGCCCACCCTCTTTATATAGAGGGGGCGCAGCTAGCCCCTCCCCCAAGCCCAAAGTATAAGGAGTGGGGGGCATGGACTCTCCCCTCTTCTAGAAACCCTATCTCTAGTTTAAACGATTCAAACTCTCTAGGATCGGCTGGGCCCTATGGGGCCTTGTGCCCCTGGCCCAATGCGGCCAGGACACTCCCTCATAGGCCCATGCCCCCTCCCGGAAGGTGAGGCCACGTTGGTCCCCTTCCGGAAGGTTCTAGAAGCTTCCGGTACAATACCGATTAACCCGGAACAATTCCGAACTCCAAAAACTGCATTGCCTTATATGAATCTTATTCTCCGGACCATTCCGGAACCTCTCGTGACATCCCGGATCCCATCCGATACTCCTAACAAAAATTCATAAACCAATTATCCAATCTATCCTAGCGTCGAGATACGTTAAGTGTGTGACTGTCACATCCCAAGATTTTCCAAATCTTGTAATGTGAAAATAAATGAATAAAATAAAACTTTGTTTGATTTTCAGGGCTAGAAGAAACTTTTTGAATTCAATTAGAACTTCAAACCCATTTGAATAAACCTAAAGGGATTTTAAAAGATAAACATTTAATAAAAGGAAAAATAAAAACATTTGGAAATACTATTTTGAAACTCTTAAGTGAAAAGATTCATTTTCAAATGAAATAGAAGTTTATAAATAAAGAATATTTTATAAAGCCAAATTAAACCTTAGCCAAGCTTTGGAATTAAAACTTTTATTATTTAAATTAACTAAAGTTTATTTAAATAAATTAATAAGGATTTAATATCCAACCTTAATTAAATAAAAGGTTTTACCAATTTAGTTGAAACATCAAAACTTATTAAAATTATTTAAAATAAGTTTTCCAAATATTTGATATTCACAAATAGAACCTACTAAAGTGTTTTGGCTTTATTTTAGATTTCAAAATAAATAACTCAATAAAACAAATTCTATTTTAATAAGAAAGTCTATTATTTTAATAATGGACTCTAAAATAAAAGGGTATTTTGTTTTAAACAAATTTTCCAATTATTCTTTATTAAACCTACTGATTTGGTTTTGAAAATATTTGGATTTTAAATGAAGATTTTATTAATTAAAACAAACCCTATTTTATTAAATAACTAATGGGCTATTTTATTTAATTATAAAATAGATCTTAAAAATGAATAAAGATATAATTTTTTATTTTGAGATTTGGTTTATGTTAATAAACAGAAACAAAAACTCGGTACAATGGTTTGAATTGTTTGAATTATTTGAATGCTTGAATAGTTGGATGAAATTCAAATCAGAAAAATAGAATTATAAATAGAAAAAGATTTAGACAGAAAAAATAGAACAGCCCACCATCTGGCCCAACTAGCCCAACACAGCCCAATCCAGCCCAGCTTCTTTCCCCCGAAGGAAATGGTTGGCACCAATTCCCTTACCCACACAGAGTATGACTGGTGGACCCTTCGCTCACTTCTTTCCCCACTGACTACTGGACCTGTTTTCCCTGTTCATCCTCCCCACTCCCACGACCCGTTCTTCCTCCCCTCGCCACCGTTGCTGCCATTGATTCTTCGATTGAATACGCCTTATTGCAGCATTAATCTCTCGCCGCGAGCACGCTGTCTTAATCGCCCACGCTCTCTCCTCCATTCCCCTCTGTCGCCACTCTTTCTCCGCCCCGAGGCTGCCACAATTCGACCCAGCACTTCCTCTGTCGCTGACGACTTCCAATGCCAATTCCGGCGACTCAACGCCGCCCCTTGTCTCGTTAACCACGCACACACACTCCCCATTCCCTGGCGCATCTGTTCGTGCCCTCCGTTCAACCGCGGGCGCCCCAGAACGTCGTCTTCGACAAGCTCTGAGCGCCGCCGCGTCTGTCTTCTTCTTCGGCGAGCTCCCCAGGTAGAAACCGACCGCCCCTCTGCTTCTAGATTATGCTAGCATCTTCGCCTTGGTCTTGCGCACCTAATCATGCCCTCTGTTTGGCTTCTCGTGATCGACAGCGTCGCCTCCGACCACAACCAGGACCACCTGACGCAGTTCGCAACTCCGACGAGGAATTCCTGCAACCCTAGTGCGCCCCTTGACCAACCACGAGTACCTTGAGCTTCTCCGTGTTCTCCTGAGCCTGGTGAGCATCTCCTTACACTTCCTTGCTTCCTGCTTAGCCAGCGCCGCCGCCATCTGGCCGCACCGCCGCTCGCCGGTGACCTCAAACTAGATCCTGCGGTCCGCAGCACGCGATCCATACGAACCGGTATCGGCCAATCACGACGTGACGCGTGGCCATGTTTTGATTTAAAAACAGATTTGAATCTGTTCTAGATTCAATTTTCAAACCTCTGTAACTTTCAAACCACACGTCCAAAAATTATAAATTTTATGTCATTGGATTCAGGAGAACAAACCCTAGCCAACCATGCCCTTAGTTTAGAAAATAGTAGTTGTTAGCTTGTTTGAAATTGTAGAAACATTTGTATGCTTGTTAAGAATGTAAAAATTGTTGTAAATTGAATTTAGGGTTAAAATCTTTGGAAATTGGATTGATTTGAACCTACTGACCCTAGGAAACACTTTGTAGACTCAAAAATGTATTTGGAGAAATTAAGAAATGATTCTTTGATTTAAAACCATTTCTAGTCAAATAGAAATGTAATTTATTTATTGAAAATAATTATGAAGTAAAACCTTTGCAAATTGGATTGTTGTGACCTTACTGACCCTAGGAACCAACCCTTGGTGTTAAAAATGATTATGGAAAGATTTAGGTTGGATTACTTGACTTAGTCATTTTCTAGCCAAATAAAAAGAATGGTTTTTGTTATAAAAATGTTTATGGAAAGAAAACTTTAAGGAAATGTTTTGGACCAAACCTACTGACCTAAAACACCAAGTTTTGCAAATTAGCAAATCATTTGGTGAACAACTTAAGAGTTTTACCTTGATAAAAACATTTTTCACCACATGAAATGATGAATGGATTTAAAAGTGGTTTTGGATAAAACCCATTTGCTAATGACCTTACCACTTTGGTAAATGACCAATTTGGATCTTACAAAGTTTAGAAACCCCATAGAGACCTTTGCAAAATAAAACTATCTTGTGCATGCTCCCATGCATGACTTAGATTCCATTACTTAGTGTGTGTGAAGAATTGTTTGTTTGACTTTGGCTTAGAATGTGAATTGAATTTGTGTTTACTTGATTGATTTGTAGTGAAGTGTGAAACTAGAAAGATCAAGGAGTGAACCACCATTCCCTACCAAAAAGGCAAGTGATGCTTCATACTTTTTGTCCTATTACTTTCTCTATGCATTAGTGTTTTTGCTGAGTAAAACTTGCATGGATTTTGCTAAGTATGGATCTTACTATAGGAAAACCTAGTAGATGAATCCTTAGTAGGATTTTCCTAAGTTAAATATTCCTACTACTATCAAGCTTAGCCTAGATAATAGAAAACATGGGTGGAAAATATATTCACACTATGGAAAAAACTCTAAGTCTGAGGACTTATGTTTTTGTTTAATAAAACAACTAAGTTAATGAATCCCCTGGGTGGAATGGGCTTGCTTGGTGGAGATTGGTTGAGTGGTTCACAATGCCATGGACTTGGATTGTGTATCTCACTTGTGGTATGCCACCCAGGAACAAAGAGATTTGAGATGTCAAATGTTGAGAAGCTTCAAGTGCAACCACTTGGCAATATGGGCTCTGCCATGATCATATAGGTTGCAAGAACTTAGCCATATGGACAGTGGGTGGTAGTGTTTGATAGGTTGGAGCACGTCCATTTTGGTCTAAGGGAAAGCTACTGAAAGATCTTGTCTTGGGAAACCAAGTCTTGTGGGGAAAGTGCACCACCTCTGCAGAGTGTAGAATCTAAGTACTTAGCCATGTCCCTGGTAAAGGACAATTTGAGCATCAAGACATGGAAGCAATCAAGAATCTCATCATTCAAATTTCTAAATTAAAATCTTGTGGTTTGAACAAGGGTTGTTTGAATTCTTCAATCATTGATGGAGAGATGGCTTGGTACAAGGATCTTGAAATCTTTGATTGAAAAAAATGATTTTGTCAAGCAAAAACTTAGTATTTTTCAAAATGTTAAGGAAAAATCTATTTTGAGGAATGCAAGCCTAAGCTCCACTTAGCCAAATGCATATAGATGATAGATTCCACTATACTACCATAGTATCACTTGCCAATACAATTCAAATGTATTGACCCTTGTGGCTGTAACTTGTATGTTGCAGGTTTGATTGATTTTAGTGAAGATTGATTGTTTAGGATTACAAAGTCTACAACCAACATCTGCCTGTGGCACTTTGAAGATGAAGGACCACTTGACCATAGTTATTCCGCTGCAATGTAATGTAATAGCCTAATGAGCTATGTTTGATGTAATAAACTTATGTTATTCCTGGTTATAAAGTTATATTATGACCTTTGTTTCTTGATATTACATATTAACTGTGGATGCTAGCTATTGATCCAGGGACTAGCATTGTAAACACAGGAGGCTCTATCTTATTAAAGGTTGGGACCTCTACAGATGGTATCAGAGCATTATGTTGCCTGTAGGATTTGTAAACCCTAGGATTGGACAAAAACCCTTAGAAAAATAGGAGTTGTCTTATTCCAAAAACTTATTTACAAAAACACTTGTAAACTCTTTCCTCAACCATTTTGGTTTCAACTCTACAATCTCTTCTATTTCAACTTGATGGAAAAACCTACCCTATGGCCAAAGACTACACCATGTGCAAAGGACTTCTTCAACTTCTTCAACTCTAATGACTTCAACATCTTCAGCATGATCACCAAGGACTTCCAACTTGGAAACTACTAAGGACTACAAGTGAGATAAGAAAATCTTGCTCAAGATTTAGAGACTAAGGGAATGCAAAATAAGAAGGAACCATCAACAACTTTAAAGTATTGTGACCCAGAGTTTTTCTCAAGGAAACCAAGATCTCATGAAAGAAGAATCATAAAATATGGAAAGATCACAAGTAAACCATATAGATGGACCACCATAATTTAGTTAAGTCAAACACACCAACTTATGTGGTGTAACAAAAATATTTTGTTGCCTAAGTATGTGCTTGAAACTTGTTTGAGTGAAATGTTGTTTGTGATTGCTTGCACATTGCTTGTGTGAATTGTGATGAGTGTGATTAGAAATATTTCCATAGAAAAACCTTTTGCCTATTCTAATCTCCCTTCAACCCAAACAGATGACTACTCCAAGAAACTCCAACATCAAGGTTGATGACATCAACAACAACCAAGAGAACAACATAAGAGAGCTTAGAGCAACCCAAAACCAGTTGAACCAAGAGACAACTCAGCTTTTAGCTAACAACAATGGACTAGACCCAGCCATACAAAGGATTTTGAAACTTCAATCCCAATTGTTGCAAGGATTAGTTACTCAAGTGATCAACATGAGAGAAAACTTTTCCCAAGGAGTTAATGACAACAAGGATGACAAAGATGTTATTCTAGAAGGAACCCAAGCTAGCAATATTTTTAGAGACAAGGATCATGCATCCAAGGAACATGAAGATCAATGTCCCAAGAAGAGAGAAAGATCTTCCACCTATGAAGAACATGAACTAGAAGAACTCCTAGCTTTGGAGAAACCCAAGAAGAAGAAGAAATGCCCCAACCCTAACAAGAAAGATATTACTCAAGAGCAATGTTACAATTGCAAAGAGATGGGACACTATGCTAATGAATGCCCAGAAAAGAAGAAGAACCAAAGAAACAAACAAAAGGCAATGATACCAAAGGAAAAGAAAGATATCAGCCAAGTGATGTGTTTCAAATGCAAGGAACTAGGCCACTATGCAAGCAATTGTCCAGAAAAGATGAAGAACAAGTTAAATCAGTCTATGAAGGATCTCAACCTTGGGCCATGAGTCAAATATGGAAATTAAGAACACATGCAACTGTTTGCTTAGAGAAAGTATTTCTCATGATCCCAAGAAGGACAAAGTGTTATTTTTGTTTAAAAATTTTTAAGGGTGGTAGTACCCTAGTTTTTCTGAACTTGCTTGTAACCCCAGCCTTCCCAAATCTCAGGACGAGATTTATTTTAAGGGTGGTAGCCTGTCACATCCCAAGATTTTCCAAATCTTGTAATGTGAAAATAAATGAATAAAATAAAACTTTGTTTGATTTTCAGGGCTAGAAGAAACTTTTTGAATTCAATTAGAACTTCAAACCCATTTGAATAAACCTAAAGGGATTTAAAAAGATAAACATTTAATAAAAGGAAAAATAAAAACATTTGGAAATACTATTTTGAAACTCTTAAGTGAAAAGATTCATTTTCAAATGAGATAGAAGTTTATAAATAAAGAATATTTTATAAAGCCAAATTAAACCTTAGCCAAGCTTTGGAATTAAAACATTTTATTATTTAAATTAACTAAAGTTTATTTAAATAAATTAATAAGGATTTAATATCCAACCTTAATTAAATAAAAGGTTTTACCAATTTAGTTGAAACATCAAAACTTATTAAAATTATTTAAAATAAGTTTTCCAAATATTTGATATTCACAAATAGAACCTACTAAAGTGTTTTGGCTTTATTTTAGATTTCAAAATAAATAACTCAATAAAACAAATTCTATTTTAATAAGAAAGTCTATTATTTTAATAATGGACTCTAAAATAAAAGGGTATTTTGTTTTAAACAAATTTTCCAATTATTCTTTATTAAACCTACTGATTTGGTTTTGAAAATATTTGGATTTTAAATGAAGATTTTATTAATTAAAACAAACCCTATTTTATTAAATAACTAATGGGCTATTTTATTTAATTATAAAATAGATCTTAAAAATGAATAAAGATATAATTTTTTTATTTTGAGATTTGGTTTATGTTAATAAACAGAAACAAAAACTCATTACAATGGTTTGAATTGTTTGAATTATTTGAATGCTTGAATAGTTGGATGAAATTCAAATCAGAAAAATAGAATTATAAATAGAAAAAGATTTAGACAGAAAAAATAGAACAGCCCACCATCTGGCCCAACTAGCCCAACACAGCCCAATCCAGCCCAGCTTCTTTCCCCCGAAGGAAACGGTTGGCACCAATTCCCTTACCCACACAGAGTATGACTGGTGGACCCTTCGCTCACTTCTTTCCCCACTGACTACTGGACCCGTTTTCCCTGTTCATCCTCCCCACTCCCACGACCCGTTCTTCCTCCCCTCGCCACCGTTGCTGCCATTGATTCTTCGATTGAATACGCCTTATTGCAGCATTAATCTCTCGCCGCGAGCACGCTGTCTTAATCGCCCACGCTCTCTCCTCCATTCCCTCTGCGCCACTCTTTCTCCGCCCAGGTCGCCAATTCGACCCAAGACTTCCTCTGCCGACGACTTCCAATGCACCCGCGACTCAACGCCGCCCCTTGTCTCGTTAACCACGCACACACACTCCCCATTCCCTGGCGCATCTGTTCGTGCCCTCCGTTCAACCGCGGGCGCCCCAGAACGCCGTCTTCGACAAGCTCTGAGCGCCGCCGCGTCTGTCTTCTTCTTCGGCGAGCTCCCTAGGTAGAAACCGACCGCCCCTCTTCTTCTAGATCATGCTAGCATCTTCGCCTTGGTCTTGCGCACCTAATCATGCCCTCCGTTTGGCTTCTCGTGATCGACATCGTCGCCTCCGACCACAACCAGGACCACCTAACGCAGTTCGCAACTCCGACGAGGAATTCCTGCAACCCTAGTGCGCCCCTTGACCAACCACGAGTACCTTGAGCTTCTCCATGTTCTCCTGAGCCTGGTGAGCATCTCCTTACACTTCCTTGCTTCCTGCTTAGCCAGCGCCGCCGCCATCTGGCCGCACCGCCGCTCGCCGATGACCTCGCGCCGCCAGTTCTTGGCTATCAGATAGGAGCCGTTCGATATCGATCGAGTGGACGTGATAGAATCACTTAATAGCGAAGGGGTACGCGCCCTGTGTCGTGCGATCAAACTAGATCCTGCGGTCCGCAGCACGCGATCCAGACGAACCGGTATCGGCCAATCACGACGTGACGCGTGGCCATGTTTTGATTTAAAAACAGATTTGAATCTGTTCTAGATTCAATTTTCAAACCTCTGTAACTTTCAAACCACACGTCCAAAAATTATGAATTTTATGTCGTTGGATTCAGGAGAACAAACCCTATCCAACCATGCCCTTAGTTTAGCAAATAGTAGTTGTTAGCTTGTTTGAAATTGCAGAAACATTTGTATGCTTGTTAAGAATGTAAAAAATGTTTTAAATTGAATTTAGGGTTAAAATCTTTGGAAATTGGATTGATTTGAACCTACTGACCCTAGGAAACACTTTGTGGACTCAAAAATGTATTTGGAGAAATTAAGAAATGATTCTTTGATTTAAAACCATTTCTAGTCAAATAGAAATGTAATTTATTTATTGAAAATAATTATGAAGTAGAACCTTTGCAAATTGGATTGTTTTGACCTTACTGACCCTAGGAACCAACCCTTGGTGTTAAAAATGATTATGGAAAGATTTAGGTTGGATTACTTGACTTAGTCATTTTCTAGCCAAATAAAAAGAATGGTTTTTGTTATAAAAATGTTTATGGAAAGAAAACTTTAAGGAAATGTTTTGGACCAAACCTACTGACCTAAAACACCAAGTTTTGCAAATTAGCAAATCATTTGGTGAACAACTTAAGAGTTTTACCTTGATAAGAACATTTTTCACCACATGAAATGATGAATGGATTTAAAAGTGGTTTTGGATAAAACCCATTTGCTAATGACCTTACCACTTTGGTAAATGACCAATTTGGATCTTACAAAGTTTAGAAACCCCATAGAGACCTTTGCAAAATAAAACTATCTTGTGCATGCTCCCATGCATGACTTAGATTCCATTACTTAGTGTGTGTGAAGAATTGTTTGTTTGACTTTGGCTTAGAATGTGAATTGAATTTGTGTTTGCTTGATTGATTTGTAGTGAAGTGTGAAACTAGAAAGATCAAGGAGTGAACCACCATTCCCTACCAAAAATGCAAGTGATGCTTCATACTTTTTGTCCTATTACTTTCTCTATGCATTAGTGTTTTTGCTGAGTAAAACTTGCATGGATTTTGCTAAGTATGGATATTACTATAGGAAAACCTAGTAGATGAATCCTTAGTAGGATTTTCCTAAGTTAAAGATTCCTACTACTATCAAGATGAGCCTAGCTAATAGAAAACATGGGTGGAAAATATATTCACACTATGGAAAAATCTCTAAGTCTGAGGACTTATGTTTTTGTTTAATAAAACAACTAAGTTAATGAATCCCCTGGGTGGAATGGGCTTGCTTGGTGGAGATTGGTTAAGTGGTTCACAATGCCATGGACTTGGATTGTGTATCTCACTTGTGGTATGCCACCCAGGAACAAAGAGATTTGAGATGTCAAATGTTGAGAAGCTTCAAGTGCAACCACTTGGCAATATGGGCTCTGCCATGATCATATAGGTTGCAAGAACTTAGCCATATGGACAGTGGGTGGTAGTGTTTGATAGGTTGGAGCGCGTCCATTTTGGTCTAAGGGAAAGCTACTGAAAGATCTTGTCTTGGGAAACCAAGTCTTGTGGGGAAAGTGCACCACCTCTGCAGAGTGTAGAATCTAAGTACTTAGCCATGTCCCTGGTAAAGGACAATTTGAGCATCAAGACATGGAAGCAATCAAGAATATCATCATTCAAATTTCTAAATTAAAATCTTGTGGTTTGAACAAGGGTTGTTTGAATTCTTCAATCATTGATGGAGAGATGGCTCGGTACAAGGATCTTGAAATCTTTGATTGAGAAAAATGATTTTGTCAAGAAAAAACTTAGTATTTTTCAAAATGTTAAGGAAAAATCTATTTTGAGGAATGCAAGCCTAAGCTCCACTTAGCCAAATGCATATAGATGATAGATTCCACTATACTACCATAGTATCACTTGCCAATACAATTCAAATGTATTGACCCTTGTGGCTGTAACTTGTATGTTGCAGGTTTGATTGATTTTAGTGAAGATTGATTGTTTAGGATTACAAAGTCTACAACCAACATCTGCCTGTGGCACTTTGAAGATGAAGGACCACTTGACCATAGTTATTCCGCTGCAATGTAATGTAATAGCCTAATGAGCTATGTTTGATGTAATAAACTTATGTTATTTCTGGTTATAAAGTTATATTATGACCTTTGTTTCTTGATATTACATCTTAACTGTGGATGCTAGCTATTGATCCAGGGACTAGCATTGTAAACACAGGAGGCTCTATCTTATTAAAGGTTGGGACCTCTACAGTGACCCTGCGGGTTCGAGAATATGCAGACATGATCTTCTATCAATAATCAACAGCGGGGTCTGGGCACCCATATTGACTCCCACACATTCATCGATGATCATATCGGATGAACCACGATGCCAGGATTCAAACAATCCCATATATATTCCCTTCGTCTCGCGATATTTTACTTGCCCGAGATTCGATCGTCGGTACCGTCATACCTAGTTCAATCTCGTTCACAGCAAGTACTTTACTCGTTCCGTAATCCGATATCACTTTGTGATTAACTCCTTAACCACATGCTTGCAAGCGGTGTTGATATCGATTACCGAGTGGGCCCGAAGTATATCTCTCCGACTTGGGAGGGACAAATCCCATCTCGATACATACAACCCAATGATACTTTCCGATCACGAGAGACACCTTTATGATCACCCTCTCATAGGATGACGTTTGATGACCTCAAAGCTTTCTTCCGATACTGTGGAGTTGTATTATCTCATGGTCTAAGGAATACAATATTTGACATAGGAAAGCTTCGAAAGATGAACACGATGAAACGATCTAATTGCTTTGCTTAGTTTGGTCTGCATCCATCATATCATTCTCCAATGATATGATCTCATTATCAATTGACAACTCATGTCTATGGTTAGGAAACCTTAACCATCATTGATCAATGAGCTAGTCCATAGAGGCGTACTAGGGACACGGTGTTGTTCACAAACCACACAAGTATTAAAGTTTCCGCTTAATACAATTCTAGCATGGAATATAAACTTTATCATGAACATGAATTATAATAATAACATATTTATTATTGCCTCTAGGGCATAATTCCAACAGTCTCCCACTTGCACTAGAGTCAATAATCTAGTTTACATCTGGTAACAATCTCACACCCATGGCACTGAGGTGTTGATCATGTTTACACGTGGAAGAGGTTTAGTCAATGGATCTGCGACATTCAGTATGTATTTTGCTAATCTTCGATCTCCATCCGCAATATAATCTCGGATTATATGAAACTTGCGGTTGATATGCTTGGTCTTTGGATGATATCTTGGTTCCTTAGCGAGTGCTATGGCGCCGGTGTTGTCACACAATATCTCCAATGGGTCCAATGCACTCGGAACCACGCCAAGCTCGATGATGAAGTTTCGATCCAAACTCCTTCACTTGACGCTGCAGCGACCATGTATTCCGCTTCCACCGTAGATCCTGCGATCACGCTTTGCTTGCTTCTCCACTCAGCTCCTCCATTCAAAATATAAACGTATCCTGTCTGAGATTTGGAATCATCCTTGTCGGTGTCAAAACTAGCGTCGACGTAACCTTTTACGACAAGCTGTTCATCACCCCCATAGACTAAGAACATTTCTTTAGTCCTATTTAGGTACTTTAGGATGTTCTTCACGGCTGTCCAGTGTTCCACTCCTGGATCACTTTGATATCTGCTCGTCAAACTAAGAGCATTGGACACATATACAACTCTTCACGGCTGTCCAGGGTTGCATCATATACAACTCTTCATCAATGTTGCCATTGAGGAAAGCAGTATTGACATCCATCTGCCATATTTCATAATCATGAAATGCAGCAATTGCTAATAAAATCCGAATGGACTTAAACAACGCTATGGGAGAGAAAGTCTCATCGTAGTCAACACCTTGAACTTGTCGAAAACCTTTCGCGACAAGCCGTGCTTTATAGACGGTAACATTACCATCCGCGTCCGTTTTCTTCTTGAAGATCCATTTGCACTCAACGACCTTTCTTGCCGCTAGGAGGGTCCACCAAAGTCCATACTTGGTTTTCGCTCATGGATCCCAATTCGATTTCATGGCTTATAGCCATTTCTCGTAGTCTGGGCTCATCATCGCTTCCTCATAGTTCGTGGGTTCACCGTCTTCTACCAACAAGACAGTCAAGACAGGTTGCCATACCACTCGGGAGGGCACGCGACCTTGTCGACTGCGACGTTCAAGAGCAGACATCGTCCAAAGCTTCATGATCCTTGTCATTAGCTTCCTCTATTGTTGGTGCAGTGCATGGAACAATTTCAGGTGCTTGCGCTACTCTCCAATTCAAGAGAAGGTTCAATAACCTCGTCAAGCTCTACTTTCCTCCCACTCACTTCTTTCGAGAGAAACTCCTTCTCAAGAAAGGAACCGTTCTTCATGACAAACACTTTGCCTTCGGTTCTGTGATAGAAGGTATACCCAATAGTTTCCTTAGGGTATCCTATGAAGACGCATTTCTCCGCTTTGGGTTCGAGCTTGTCCGGCATCAACTTCTTGACGTAAGCTTCGCATCCCCAAACTTTAAGAAACGACAACTTAGGTTTAGCACCAAACCACAGTTCAAACGGTGTCGTCTCAACGGATTTAGATGGAGCCCTATTTAAAGTGAATACAGCGGTTTCTAATGCATAACCCCAAAATGATAACGACAAATCAGTAAGAGACATCATTGATCGGACCATATCTAATAGGGTTCGATTCCTAGCTCAGACACACCATTATTGTTGTGGTGTTCCGGGTGGCGTGAGTTGTGAAACGATTCCACTTTCTCTAAGATGCGTGAGAAAATCATAACTCAAATATTTACCTCCACGATCGGATCGTAGAAACTTAATCTTTCTGTTACGATGGTTCTCCACTTCATTCTGAAATTCCTTGAAATTTTCAAATGTTTGATTTATGTTTCATTAAATAGATATACCCATATCTACTTAAGTCATCGGTAAAAGTGAGGAAATAGCGATATCCACCGGCCGAAACACTCATCGGTCGCATACATCGGTATGTATGATTTCCAACAAGTCCGTTGCTCGCTCCATCATACCGGAGAACGGGTTTTGATCATCTTGCCCATGAGGCATGGTTCATGTGTCAAATGATTCAAAATCAAGAGACTCCAAAAGTTCATCGAATGGAGTTTCTTCATGCGCTTTACACCAATATGACCTGAGCAGACGATTGCCACAAATAAGTAGTATTATCACTATCTACTTTGCATCTCTTAGCCTCAATGTTATGGATGTGTGTTTCATCCCTTTCGAGATTTAGAAGAAATAAACCATTTACAAGAGGTGCATGACCATAAAAGATGTTACTCATATAAATAGAACAACCATTATTCTCCGATTTAAATGAATAACCGTCTTGCAATAAACACGATCCAGAAATAATGTTCATGCTCAACGCAGGCACATAATAACACTTATTATGGTTTAAAACTAATCCCGAAGGTAAAACTAAGGAGAGCGTGCCGACGGCCATCACATCAACTCTTGATCCGTTGCCAACGCGCATCGTCACCTCATCCCTCGCAAGCCGCCGTCTATTCCGTAGCTCCTGTTTCGAGTTACAAATATTAGCAACTGAACCGGTATCAAATACCCAGGCACTACAACGAGGGCTAGTAAGTAAAACATCAATAACATGTATATCAAATATACCTTTGATGGTGCCAGCCTTCTTGTCCGCTAAGTACTTCGGACAGTTGCGCTTCCAGTGACCCTTGTCCTTGCAATAGAAGCACTCAGTGTCGGGCTTAGGACCAGACTTGAGCTTCTTCTCAGCAGGGGCATTGCGCTTGCCGCCGCCCTTCTTGAAGGGTTTCTTTGCTCCCTTACCTTTCTTAAAGGAGGGCTTGTTGAACATCAACACATGATTATCCTTCTTGATGTCCACTTCCGTAGCCTTCAGCTTTGCGAAGAGCTCGGTGATCGTATCAGTGGAACCAATCTGGTTATAAGTCACTACAAAACTTTTGTAGCTGGGAGGGAGTGATTGGAGAACCCTGTCAATCTTGAGTTCCTCTGGAATCGTGCATTCCAGTTGCTCAAGGCTTTGAGTGTAGCCCGACATCTTTATGGCGTGCTCACTAACGGAACTCCCTTCCTCCATCTTGCAGTTAAAGAACTTCTCAGAGATCTCATATCTCTCAAAACGGGCTTGAGTAAAACATGGTTTCGGCTCCTCGAGAATCTCAAAGGGCGGATAGGTTTCAAAACGATTTTGAAGTTCGGTTCCATAGCAAACAACATGGTGCTCTTAATCACACCATAATCATCTTGCGCCGATCGACAGATGCTTTCTCATCGGTAGCAGTTGCAGCAAGGGGTCACCTAACGCTTTCCCAAGGACATAGTCCTTTTGTCCGCTGCATGAATGATTCTTAGATTGCGGAACCAATTGGTGAAGTTAGACCCATTATTTCTAAGCTTTTCCTTCTCAGAAAAAGTTGAAGTTGAAGTTGGATTTGACCATGTGATCTACTGATTTGCAAGTACAATTTAGACTATGTTCATGATAAATAGTTCAACTTAATCAAATTACTAGATGAACTCCCACTAAATTCAACATCCCTCAAGTTGTTTAGTGAACACGATCCAAATTCACCACACCTAATCGATCATCACGAGAAGAGATGTGGTTTCAATGGTGGACAACAAAGTGTCGATCATATCATTCATATGACTCATGCTTAACCTTTTCTTCTTGTGTTCCGAGGCCATACGTACATGTTAGGCTCGTCAAGCTAGACCCAAGTATTTCTGCGTGTGCAAAGCGGCTTGCACCTTGTATGTGAGCGTAGAGTCTATAGCACCCGATCATCACGTGATGCTTGGAAACAACGAACTTTCGCAACGGTGCATACTTGGGGAGAACACAGTTTTATCTTGATCTTTAAGTGAGGAATCATCTTATAATGCTACCGTCGCGATCTAAGCATAATAAGATACATAAAAGGATAAACATCACATGCATATAACTTTATGTGACATGGTATAGCCAATCTTCGCGCAATGATCTCCATCTTGTGCGTTCCGGCATGATCTCCATCACTCCACCATGATTGCCTCCACCACGAATAGCAACTACAACTATTGCTAACTACTTAGCGATAAAGTAAAGCTATTACATGGCGTATAAGAAGTTGACTCGCAAGTCATACACAATTATAAAGACAACCATATGGCTCCTTCCGGTTGTGTACTCATCGTCATGCAAGTCGTGAAACATTACAAAACATGATCATCGCATACAATATACACATCACATCTTGGGCCATACCATATCACAGAAAACACTCCCTGCAAAAACAAGTTAGACGCCTCTACTTTGTTGTTGCATGTTTTACGTGGCTTATGGGAGTAGATGCTAAGAACGATTCTTACCTACGGAAAGCCACAACGGTGATATTATGGTTGCCAAACTCCGGTGTTAATCCCATGACAACTATAGTGAGAGAAACTGACATCCACCAGCCGCATGTGTGGAACAAGCCACACGTCAAGTGCGGAGCCGGTCTCGCGAACGATGTCGCGTAAGGTTGGCCCGGACCGCTTCAATCTCACTATCCCGCGTCATAAGAAGAACACAAACAAGAGGCTTGCAACAGAAAACATCAACGCCAGCAACAACCATGTTGCGTTCTACTCGTGAATCACATCTATGCATAGATCTATCTCTGATACCACTGAAGGGTTTCACGGCATAGTAAATCAAAATTTTCTACGGAGCGAACAAAGGGAAAGCCAAGATCTAATCTAGGAGATGCAAACAACGAGAGAGATTGGATTAGATCTTCATACCCTTGAAGATTCGCACAGCGGAACGTTCGTCGGAACGTGGGTGATGTAGTCGTACTCGCTTCTCCTCCTTCCGATCCGATCCGATCTAGCACCACAAGTGGCGGTGCCTCCGTGAGATGCACACGTGCAGCACCTCGACGTCTCCTCCTTCCTCGGACCAGCAAGTATGGTGGAGAGATAGATTGGATCTACAACACGACGGCGTGGTGTATATGGTGGAGAATTTCTGTAGCAGGGCTTCGCCTACAAACAGTCGGGAGGGAGAGAGGAAAGCTAGCAAGGCGGCTAGGGTTTGGAGGAGAGGTGTAGGGGGTTGGTGCACCCCCACCCCTCTTTATATAGAGGGGGGCGCAGCCCTAGCCCCTCCCCCAAGCCCAAAGGATAAGGAGTGGGGGGCATGGACTCTCCCCTCTTCTAGAAACCCTATCTCTAGTTTAAACGATTTAAACTCTCTAGGATCGGCTGGGCCCTATGGGGCCTTGTGCCCCTGGCCCAATGCGGCCAGGACACTCCCTCATAGGCCCATGCCCCCTCCCGGAAGGTGGGGCCACGTTGGTCCCCTTCCGGAAGGTTCTAGAAGCTTCCGGTACAATACCGATTAACCCGGAACAATTCCGAACTCCAAAAACTGCATTGCCTTATATGAATCTTATTCTCCGGACCATTCCGGAACCTCTCGTGACATCCCGGATCCCATCCGAGACTCCGAACAAAAATTCATAAACCAATTATCCAATCTATCCTAGCGTCAAGATACATTAAGTGTGTGACCCTGCGGGTTCGAGAATATGCAGACATGATCTTCTATCAATAATCAACAGCGGGGTATGGGCACCCATATTGACTCCCACACATTCATCGATGATCATATCGGATGAACCACGATGCCAGGATTCAAACAATCCCATATATATATTCCCTTCGTCTCGCGATATTTTACTTGCCCGAGATTCGATGGTCGGTACCGTCATACCTAGTTCAATCTCGTTCACAGCAAGTACTTTACTCGTTCCGTAATCCGATATCACTTTGTGATTAACTCCTTAACCACATGCTTGCAAGCGGTGTTGATATCGACACGAGTGGGCCCGAAGTATATCTCTCCGACTTGGGAGGGACAAATCCCATCTCGATACATACAACCCAATAGATACTTTCCGATCACCTGAGAGACACCTTTATGATCACCCTCTCATAGGATGACGTTTGATGACCTCAAAGCTTTCTTCCGATACCAGGGAGTTGTATTATCTCATGGTCTAAGGAATACAATATTTGACATAGGAAAAGCTTCGCAAAGATGAACACGATGAAACGATCTAATTGCTTTGCTTAGTTTGGGTCTTTCCATCATATCATTCTCCAATGATATGATCTCATTATCAATTGACAACTCATGTCTATGGTTAGGAAACCTTAACCATCATTGATCAATGAGCTAGTCCATAGAGGAGTACTAGGGACACGGTGTTGTTCACAAACCACACAAGTATTAAAGTTTCCGCTTAATACAATTCTAGCATGGAATATAAACTTTATCATGAACATGAATTATAATAATAACATCTTTATTATTGCCTCTAGGGCATTATTCCAACAGTTCAAGACGGACAGGAAGAAGTGGGAGATGGGAAAAGAAACGCCGCGTACCAATTGCGCCTTGAGGTATACCTTCTCTCCAACTCGGGGAGAAGGGGTCACCTTGCCGGCCGGCGCAGCCCGCCAGGCGAGCCCCTCCGTCGCAGGGAGGTAACCCTCCGCGACCATCTCTTGAATGTCGCGGCCGGTGATGTCCGAGCTGTGCCAGTCGCCTTTGTGCGAGTCTGGCTCCTCTTCCAGGGGCTCCAGCGCCGCCAAGTTATGGTCACCGCCGGTGGTTTCTATCACCGCCGATGCGGGGATGACCAGGCCCTCTGGGGGAACAACGATGGAGCTCGCCGGCTTCACCGCGGCTTCGCTCGACGCCGCCATTGATGGATATGAACCACTGCTAGCCATGGAGGTAGGAGAGGATGCGACTGGTGCGGGAAGTGGGGCTAGGGTTTCTCGAGGTTTTCGCGGAGCGCTCGAGGAGGCGTGCGGCTGGAGGAAGAAGACGATGACGCGAGAGAATGAGGTGAAAAAGTGGAAAGTGTCCCACGGCCGCTATTTATCTTATTCTGTGTCAAGATTCGTGCAGCTAATCGGACGGTTGCCGCGTAGACGACGTGTACGTGAACGTGCGCAGTAATTTCGCCACGTCTCCAACCGTCGCTGCCAACAGTTTGTATCGCTCGCGCGGGAAAATCGGCTATTATTACGTTCTCTGCATGTGTGAGTTACGAGGCGTCGCTGACCTATAGCCTACATCGTCATAACTGACATGGTAGATGAGCCGTCACATCGAAGATTCCAGCATGGACGGATTTAATCCGACAACGGGAGCGTACGATGGAAGATTCTGCATTTCTCCGACTTACTCGTAGAAGATGGAGAAAACCTTGCAGGGTTCTTTGGGAGGACTACAAGATATTGCTTGAAGATTTGCCGATATCCATCTAGACGGAGCAGTCCACGGGAAGAGGCAAGACGGTGCAAGATCTCGGAGTTCTCCGGGGGCTACTGTTGGGGATATGCTATATGGGTATCCTCATAGCATGTCTCTTATCCGACTAACCCGGGTGGCCCATAGTCGGTAGCATGGCCTATAATTCTTGGCGGCCCAGTTAGGTGGATACAGAAGGGAGGCCCATGCCGGATAAAGGAAGGCTACGGTGGAGTCACCAGCGTACCCGGAGCCTTGGAGTGCAAGATACACAAGACTAGTAATAGACGGTGTAGGACTCTGTAACCTGTCCGGCTAGGACTCTTCCCTGTCCGGCTAGGACTCTTCCTTGTAACCCTAGGACCTGACGACTATATAAGCCGGGCCTATGGGAGCCTTTAGGGCAGACAACCTAGCATCGTTCTACACACACCTCGCACAGCGAACCTAATCTCTATAACTCGGCGTATTGCCATTATAGTGATTTATAGCAGGAGTAGGATTCCGCCACCGTTGTGGGATCTGAACCAGGTGGTAAGTTACCTGTGTTACCGTCAACCGTCCGCCTTACCCCACGTCTCTAAACACGCACTGTGAGGACCCCTCCATGGCGTACTCGTTGGCAATACCACGACAAAAGATTGGACCGGGGTCCATAGTTCACTAGAGGTGTTCTCCTTAAGATAAACAACATAACATGCTGGGTAAACAAATTACAGCGGGGCAATTGACAGGACAGAGCAAGGCATAACAATGCAATAATAGACATTCATGATCCTATGAGATTTGATTGGGCATTACAACAATATACATAGACCGCCATCCAACTGCATCTATGACTAGTAATCCACCTTCAGGTTATCATCCGAACCCCCTCGAGCATTAAGTTGCAAGCAACGGGTAACTGCTTTAAGCAAGGTGTGTAAAGTAAACAATACACTTGTTCCATGAACAAGAGATCATTGTTTTCTCCCAGAAATAAAGACCACATGTACAACCTTAGAGATTTCTGTCACTTCCCTAGATTCAATAGAGGCATGAACCCACTATCAAGCATAAATACCCCCTCTTGGAGTCACTAGCATCTACTTGGCCAAGATAGCTACTAGAAACATAGAGCATGCAAGATCTCAAACAACACAAACATGATAGAATCAATAAGATAGAATCATTAACCAATCTGACATAGTAATCTCAATATCCATCGGATTCCCGCAAACACAACATGCATGATTACACATATGTGATCTTGGTCATGAACGGACCTCCAAGATCTAAACATGGTAGCACAAAGCAGGAGAAACAACCATCTAGCTACTACACAGACCCATAGTCCAAGGTGAAACTACTCACGCATCATACCGGAGGCTGGAATGGTGATGAAGAAGGCCTCTGGGATGATCTCTCCCCTCCGGCAGGGTGCCGGGAAGAGCTTCTGGTCGCCCCCGATCAAGGGACGATGGTGGCGGCGGCTACAGAACTTTTCTTGGAAGATTGATCGGGTACTTAGGGTTTAGGTATCGGGGGCTTCTTATAGGCGAAGAGGGAGGCCGAGGGGGTGCCCGAGGCGGTCGCACACCCTAGTCGCGGGCTAGGCCTGGCCGCATGACGACTCACAAGTATAGGGGATCGTAACAGTATTTGCGGGTAGTATTACCTAATTTATTGATTCGACACAAGGGGAGCCAAAGAATACTTGCAAGCCTTAACAATTGATTTTTCAATTTACCTGCACCTAGAAATAGTTCTTGCTCACAAAGATTATGAGTAGCAACAATTTTTAGTAGCAATAGCAAATCAACAGCAATAGTAGAACAAGAGCAATAGTAACAGTAACAGTAACAGTAAACAGTAGGATACGAGCGTGGTAGGCATAGGGATGGATGGACGGGCGTTGCATGGACGAGTCTAAACATGTAACTTCAAGATCTAGGGCATTGCAGATAAATAATAATAAGCATCCAAGTACTAAACGATCCTAGGCATATGCTCCATATATAGTCATACGTGCTCGTAATGCGAACTTGCACAACATATTCTGTCTAGCCAGCCCATGGCATAGGGGCCTCTAGGGAACTACTGGCAATTAAGGTGCTCCTTTTAATAGAGCACCGGAGCAAAACATTAACACTTCGTGAACACATGTGATCCTCACACCACAACCATCCCCTCCGGTTGTCCCAACTTCTGTCACTTCGGGGCCTTTGTATCCGGACAATGATATGTGTACACAACTTGCAGATAAGATCACAAACAATATTATCATAATGATTCAATAATAAGTTCAGATCTGAGATCATGGCACTCGGGCCCTAGTGACAAGCATTAAGCACAACAAGTTGCAACAAAGTCAAATAGCACTAATAGAGATACTAGGCACTATGCCCTAACAATCTTATTTGATTACATGATAGAACTCATCCAATCCCTACCATCCCCATAGCCTACAGCGGGGGATTACTCACTCATGGATGAGGGAAACATTTATGGTTGATGGAGAGGCATTGGTGATGACGATGGCGATGATACTCTCCATATTCCCTGTCCTGGCAGGGTGCCAGAACGGAGTTTCTGGATCCGAATCTTGGTTTCTGTCGGTGGCGGCGCAACGGAACTCTTTCTGGAAAAACGTCGACCCCCCCTCGGTTTTTAGGTCAAGGGGTAGCTTATAGGCGTAGAGGGAGCCCGAGGGGGTGCCTGGGGTGCATGCACCCCTAGGCGCGGGCAGGGCCCACCCGTGCCTGGCAGGGGTCTGGGCCCCCTAGGCCTCCACTCCGTTTCTTCTTCTGGCTCTGTGGATCTTCTGGCAAAATAGGATTTTTGGCATATTTTCTAGGATTTTTCCTCATAGTTGATTTTCTGCACAAAAACTAGACACCAAGGTAATTTTGCTGAAAAAAGCGTTAGTCTGTGTTAGTTGTATCCAAATCACACAAGTTTAGAGGAGAAACAATAGCAAAAGTGTTCGGGAAAGTAGATACGTTTTGGACGTATCAACTCCCCCCAAGCTTAGCTTATTGCTTGTCCTCAAGCAATTCAGTTGAAAACTGAGTGCAATAAAAGAACTTTCACGAACACATTTGCTTCATATGATGTATATATTCTCAGCATAGGAGTAGATACTTAAACCATTCATAATAAGAAACAGGCAGCCAAGTCTACTCAATAGTCATTGCAAGATATGAAGAGAAACCAACTCAATAATAATAAGTAGCATGGAACATAAACATAAACATAAACAACATTCCAATGCTCATAATAAGGTATGATAGAGTGGTATCTCGCTTGCCTTTGTTTGTAGATCACAATATAAATGTCAGGCACCTCTGAAGTTCAAGTAAAGACTAGAGGTAAAAATATCAGAGATACAAGCATCAAAGCCATGACATAATTAATCAAGTTTTGAGATAAACACAAGAATGACAACTATGCTCTCAAGAAGGTGCTCATAGAATAAGTGGTGAATCAACAAGGGAGTGAAAATGGTTTTGAAAAGTTTGAAAGGCTTCCTAATGCTGAAAGGAAGATACTCATTAGCTTTGAGCTATCATTGCCCCTATCATAGGCATCTTCATATGGTTAATATGAAAGTGAGGTCCAATATGAGTTATATGCTTGACAGACCATAAACTGGAAATCCCAAGTCCCTTGAGTATGAGGGCCGCTCTGCATACTACTCAACTTTAGTTACCATCAAGTTCTTGTCATTGTACATACATGCATATCATAGAGAACCGCCAACGGTGTACCCCTTGCACATGATACAAGAGCTATCCCATGATCAAAATGACAAGGCAAGCAGACAATGAGCATCTTAGTGATATTTTTATTTACTATGTGCATAGCTTTTTATTGAGGATGCTTCATAGAATGCTCATTATGGTGATGCTGCAAGCTTCCACCATGCTTAGGCATGGCTTAGGCTAGCGGCCCAGGCGTTTCTCTAACACATATATATGCTACATGAACTCACAAGCTCCCCTTTTATTTCACACCTTCGACATCCGCAAACAAAAGAGAAAAGTATCAACTGGATATGTATCAATAAGTGTTGAAAGCTTTCCCCGTGATAGCACGGTTCTGTCCCAGTATATAATTTGCAAGCATATAACTTTCATGGTGAAGTCACAATGGTTCAGGATTATTAAGTGCAAGGAATAAAGTGTTGCATCAAGTTCGTGAGAGCTTTACTAACTAACTTTCTCAAAACAGACACACATTTTATTTGGAAGAAAACAAGCCATATAGAATATGCACTGAAATAACAAACGATGCTAATAGGTGGGTATGGTGGACACAGTTGGCAATATTGGTTTTGGGGAGTTGGATGCACAAGTAGATCTCATACTCAGTGCAAGTGAAGGCTAGCAATAGAGAGGGGGCGACAAACGAGAGAGCAATAATTGTCATAATCATGCTTGCAACAAAACAAGACTAATTATGGCCTGAAAGTGATACAAGAACTCAGAGGCAAAATAAATCATCGAGGTTTACTGACTATTGTTTAGTCATATGCATGCGTGAGCATGTGCCAAGTCAATTCACATGAAACTTTTAGAGGAGAATACCACAATATCATACCAAAATATGAATAAAACAATGCAAGCAAACATGCATATGACATGCTACAAACTATTAGCAAGCTGGAGCTAATCATAGACAAGCAAGAACTACTAAGCATCCATCAGTAACACACTCCTTACAATGAACAGACTAAGCATGCTCACAATGATGAGTATATGTACAAAAATGAAAACAAATAGAGTTCGTTACCAGCCTCATACCACACCTCAAGTTTTATTAATCTTCATTATTGCCCTTCACTTGTGTGACTTGAATAATAACATGAAACCAAAATCCATTGAGGACGGCTGAAACCTGCAAAGAACTCACAAAACCAAAGAAGAACAACAAATCTTTTTGCTGTTTTTATTTTTTTTTAAACAAGCCAACAAAGCAAAAACAAGCAAAGAAAAAACAAACCAAGCAAAGCAAAATATTTTTGGATTTTTTTCTTTAAAGGAAAACCAAAGCAAAGAAACAAACCAAGAGAAACAACAAAAATATTTTTGGCATTTTTGTGTTTTGAGAAAGCAGAAACAAAAACAAAAAAGAAAGCGAAACAATGAATATACAAAGAACCAACCGATCATGATATATAGATGAGTGTGATGTTGGTATACCTCCCCCCAAGATTAGGCTTTTGGCCTAAGTGAGGCTCAATCCCATGGTGCCCAAGTAGGTGCACCTCCGTAGTATGACGAGGAGGCTCCCTCGTCCTGGTATGAGCTCGAGGACTCCCCTGTGTAGTATAGAGAGGGGACGAATGAGGGCGCTTCCCCCTGATAATGTCCATGGAAACAAAGAATGCGCAACTTCTCATCCATCTCCTCCTTGGAGCATGACAAAGGTCCCTAAGAAATACTGAACAAATTGGTTTGGGGGAGAGGGATCTCTCTCTCTCTTCCCCATCAATAAATAGCATTCTATAAACCAAGTTCTCAAGGGTAGAGTTAGTGGTGAAAATGTGATGTGCCTTCATGGAAGCAAGATCAAGCCTCTAAGGATCCAAAACTGTATCATTTGGATCAATAGCAAGGTCCTAGGTGTAAGGTTCCCAACCTTTAATAAGGTAGAGATCCCTGTGTTTACAATGCTAGTCCCTGGATCAATAGCTAGCATCCACAGTTAAGATGTAATATCAAGAAACAAAGGTCATAATACAACTTTATAACCAGGAATAAAATAATTCATTACATCTTACATAGCTCATTTGGCTATCTCATTACAATGCAGCAGAATATCTATAAGCATGGGGTCCTTCATCTTCAAAGTGCCACAGGCAAACATGTTGGTTGTATACTTGTAATCCTATTCAACACACTTCACTAACATCAAACAAAACTGCAACATAATAATTTGCAGCCACAAAGGTCAATACATTTGAATTGTATTGGCAAGTTTCACTACTATGTAGAAATAAGTGGATCCTATCATTACATGCATATTTGGCTAAGTAGGGTTTAGGCTCATTTGTAGAAAGCAATATAGTTTTATCCAATCTTTTCAAAATAGTTTTTGATCTTTGTCAAATCTTTCTGAACTCCTTGGAAAACTCCAAGTGCTTCAAAATCCCTTGTTGTCACCATCAAGTTTTACTTTGAGAAATTGGAATGTCAAGATCTTCCATATCTTCAGGCCTTAGTTGCTCAGTATTGTCCATAACCGGGGACACGGCTAAGTACTTAGAATTTTGATCTTCTGCAGAAGTTGTACACTTTACCCACATGGCACAATCTCATATTGATGCCACCAGTGGCCGCTGGATAAGTACTCACCAAGATGGAGTACTGGCAGATTGAGAATGTGACAAAGTCTTTCCATAGAAGTCCTCCCAATACACAATGCTAGCTTGTCATCCAGGCACCAATGTAGGGTTTCAAGTTCCCTTACACAATTCTACTTAACCTGAAGATGCCAATGCATGGGTCTTCCACTATGTAGTTGACTAAGCCAGATCCCATTTAGCATGTGGTTGTACACGGAAGCCACTGTACGAGAAACATGTTCAATCTCTAAGTCCCTGGGTGGTTTTTCTTCTAGTGCACATACAAAAAGAGATAGCCATATAAACATGGTTCCTTTTGTTGCCACCTTTTCCAAAACTTGAGTATCCTTGTCCACCCAGGTGGTTCATTGAGTACTTGTTTTATTATATAAAACATATATCTTTTCAACTCTTCATATAATCATAACATGTATCCCATCCCAATATATAGCAGGGCTAAGCATACTACAACTACATTGTTTCCACTAAGGGATATATAAGGGTATCCTATTAGGATTTAGCATAGCATAAAATATAGTAAACCTTTCCATGCATGTTACAAAAATCCACTAAGTGTAATGAAAATAGTAGGACATGGATGATAGTGTCACTTGCCTTTTTAGTAGAGAATGATGGTTCACTTCTTGATCTTGCAGATATCACACTCTTCTAATTCCACTACAATTCAATCAAGCAAACACAAATTCAACTAGCATTCCAACCATTTCTCACACATAAAATAACAAAAACAAAGTCATACATGCAAGCATGCAAAAGATAGTTTTATTTGCAAAAGTGGTTTCTACTAGGCTCTAACATTGTAAGGTTCAAAAATTCGTCATTTTCTAAAGTGGTAAAACCATTTGCGAAAGGTTTTATCTATAAACCATTTTTAAATCAAATCATTATTTTATGTGGTTGAAAATACTTTTAGCAAAGCAATATTCTTTAAAGGGTTTACCAAATATATTTTAATTCTCAAAACTTGGTGTTTAGGGTCAGAAAGTTTGAATAAAATCATTTCCCAAAGGTTTCACTCAAAAATCATTTCTAAATCATAATCAATATTTTCATTTGACTAGAAATGAGCTAATTCAATTATTTATTGCCTAACTTCACAAAATACATGTTTAAGTCCATAATTTGGTTCCTAGGGTCAGTAGGTTCACAACAAACCATTTTGCAAAGATTTCACATTAAAATTATATCTAGAACAATTTTTATATTCAAAATAAGCCTACACATGTTTCTGCAAATTCAACCAATTTTACAGAAGCAAAACATTAAACAAAGTGCATGGTTGCAAAATACTTGTTCTACTGATTCCATTGATATAAAATTTGCAAAATTTGGACGTGTAGTATTAAAGTTATGAAATTTTCAAATTTGCAAATCTAATAGAACATATTTCTGTTTTTAATCCTGAGTCTGGCCACGTGGCGTGTTTCTATTGGCCGTTACCGCTTCGTTTGGATCGAGCTCTCTGGACCGCAGGATTTAAGTGAGATTGTGCGGCGCAGAGACACTCGTACCTCTTCGTTTAATGATTCTATCTAAGCCGCCAGATGGAGATCTAACGGTGTAAAATGATTCGACCTAATTCGAGCGGCGCTGACGGCGGCGCTCTGGCGGCAGCGCTCAGGCGTGGTCGTCGCCGATGATGCACGACACGAGAAAGAATGGGAGAGGGCTCACCGTGTTCGCCTTGACGTGCTGATGCTCAACCTGTTTACGAGGAGGCAGGGGGCGCACTGGAATGGAGGGGATTTCTCGCCAGAGTCGGTGGCGGCGTCAGGCGGTTCTGTGCGTCGTCGGGGACAGAGCTGCAGATCGTGTCGAGGCAAAACAACGACATGTTTAGATGCGGACGAACGTGGGGTTCACGTGAGCATGATCGAGAGGGCTCGGGGATGCGGCTTACCAGGGAGGTCGCGGAGAAGGGATGGAACACGGCGGTGCTCGGTGATGACGGTTTACATTTTGGGCTGGCGAGTGTATGGAGCACACGGGCAGGTGCGCCTCTAGGTGGAGAACAAGCTCGTGCGCAGTGGGAGGCGAGAGGTCTGATACCATCTGTAAGGTTCCCAACCTTTAATAAGGTAGAGATCCCTGTGTTTACAATGCTAGTCCCTGGATCAATAGCTAGCATCCACAGTTAAGATGTAATATCAAGAAAAAAAGGTCATAATACAACTTTATAAACAGGAATAAAATAATTCATTACATCTTATAGAGCTCATTTGGCTATCTCATTACAATGCAGCAGAATATCTATAAGCATGGGGTCCTTCATCTTCAAAGTGCCACAGGCAAACATGTTGGTTGTAGACTTGTAATCCTATTCAACACACTTCACTAACATCAAACAAACCTGCAACATAATAAGTTGCAGCCACAAGGGTCAATACATTTTAATTGTATTGGCAAGTTTCACTACTATGTAGAAATAAGTGGATCCTATCATTACATGCATATTTGGCTAAGTAGGGTTTAGGCTCATTTGTAGAAAGCAATATAGTTTTATCCAATCTTTTCAAAATAGTTTTTGATCTTTTCAAATCTTTCTGAACTCCTTGGAAAACTCCAAGTGCTTCAAAATCCCTTGTTGTCACCATCAAGTTTTACTTTGAGAAATTGGAATGTCAAGATCTTCCATATCTTCAGGCCTTAGTTGCTTAGTATTGTCCATAACCGGGACACGGTGAGTACTTAGAATTTTGATATTATGCAAGTTGTACACTTTACCCACATGACACAATCTCATCTTGATGCCACCACTGGCCGCTGGATAAGTACTCACCAAGATGGAGTACTGGAAGATTCAGAATGTGACAAAGTCTTTCCATAGAAGTCCTCCCAATACACAATGCTAGCTTGTCATCCAGGCACCAATGTAGGGTTTCAAGTTCCTTACACAATTCTACTTAACCTGAAGATGCCAATGCATGGGTCTTCCACTATGTAGTTGACTAAGCCAGATCCCATTTAGCATGTGGTCATACGGAAGCCACTGTCGAGAAACATGTTCAATCTCTAAGTCCTGGTGGTTTTCTTCTAGTGCACATACAAAAAGAGATAGCCATATAAACATGGTTACTTTTGTTGCCGCCTTGTCCAAAACTTGAGTATCCTTGTCCACCCATGTGGTTCATTGAGTACTTGTTTTATTATATAAAACATATATCTTTTCAACTCTTCATATAATCATAACATGTATCCCATCCCAATATATAGCAGGGCTAAGCATACTACAACTACATTGTTTCCACTAAGGGATATATAAGGGTATCCTATTAGGATTTAGCATAGCATAAAATATAGTAAACCTTTCCATGCATGTTACAAAAATCCACTAAGTGTAATGAAAATAGTAGGACATGGATGATAGTGTCACTTGCCTTTTTAGTAGAGAATGATGGTTCACTTCTTGATCTTGCAAATATCACACTCTTATAATTCCACTACAATTCAATCAAGCAAACACAAATTCAACTAGCATTCCAACCATTTCTCACACATAAAATAACAAAAACAAAGTCATACATGCAAGCATGCAAAAGATAGTTTTATTTGCAAAAGTGGTTTCTACTAGGCTCTAACATTGTAAGGTTCAAAAATTCGTCATTTTCTAAAGTGGTAAAACCATTTGCGAAAGGTTTTATCTATAAACCATTTTTAAATCAAATCATTATTTTATGTGGTTGAAAATACTTTTAGCAAAGCAATATTCTTT
Organism: Avena longiglumis; assembly: GCA_030063025.1. Classification (NCBI taxonomy): domain Eukaryota; kingdom Viridiplantae; phylum Streptophyta; class Magnoliopsida; order Poales; family Poaceae; genus Avena; species Avena longiglumis. Next base: position 153,033,243 of record CP125975.1, on the reverse strand, counting down.
AAAGGGTTTACCAAATATATTTTAATTCTCAAAACTTGGTGTTTAGGGTCAGAAAGTTTGAATAAAATCATTTCCCAAAGGTTTCACTCAAAAATCATTTCTAAATCATAATCAATATTTTCATTTGACTAGAAATGAGCTAATTCAATTATTTATTTCCTAACTTCACAAAATACATGTTTAAGTCCATAATTTGGCTCCTAGGGTCAGTAGGTTCACAACAAACCATTTTGCAAAGATTTCACATTAAAATTATATCTAGAACAATTTTTATATTCAAAATAAGCCTACACATGTTTCTGCAAATTCAACCAATTTTATAGAAGCAAAACATTAAACAAAGTGCATGGTTGCAAAATACTTGTTCTACTGATTCCATTGATATAAAATTTGCAAAATTTGGACGTGTAGTATTAAAGTTATGAATTTTTCAAATTTGCAAATCTAATAGAACATATTTCGCTTTTAATCACGAGTCCCGCCACGTGTTTCTATTGGCCGTTACGCTGCTTGGATCGAGCTCTCTGGACCGCAGGATTTAAGTGAGATTGTGCGGCGCAGAGACACTCGTACCTCTTCGTTTAATGATTCTATCTAAGCCGCCAGATGGAGATCTAACGGTGTAAAATGATTCGACCTAATTCGAGCGGCGCTGACGGCGGCGCTCTGGCGGCAGCGCTCAGGCGTGGTCGTCGCCGATGATGCACGACACGAGAAAGAATGGGAGAGGGCTCACCGTGTTCGCCTTGACGTGCTGATGCTCAACCTGTTTACGAGGAGGCAGGGGGCGCACTGGAATGGAGGGGATTTCTCGCCAGAGTCGGTGGCGGCGTCAGGCGGTTCTGTGCGTCGTCGGGGACAGAGCTGCAGATCGTGTCGAGGCAAAACAACGACATGTTTAGATGCGGACGAACGTGGGGTTCACGTGAGCATGATCGAGAGGGCTCGGGGCGGCTTACTGGGGAGGTCAGGAGAAGGGATGAACGGCGGTGCTCAGGTGATGACGAAGCCGACATTTTGGAGCGCGCGCGAGTGTATGGAGCACACGGGCAGGTGCGCCTGTAGGTGGAGAACAAGCTCGTGCGCAGTGGGAGGCGAGAGGTCTGATACCATCTGTAAGGTTCCCAACCTTTAATAAGGTAGAGATCCCTGTGTTTACAATGCTAGTCCCTGGATCAATAGCTAGCATCCACAGTTAAGATGTAATATCAAGAAAAAAAGGTCATAATACAACTTTATAAACAGGAATAAAATAATTCATTACATCTTATAGAGCTCATTTGGCTATCTCATTACAATGCAGCAGAATATCTATAAGCATGGGGTCCTTCATCTTCAAAGTGCCACAGGCAAACATGTTGGTTGTAGACTTGTAATCCTATTCAACACACTTCACTAACATCAAACAAACCTGCAACATAATAAGTTGCAGCCACAAGGGTCAATACATTTTAATTGTATTGGCAAGTTTCACTACTATGTAGAAATAAGTGGATCCTATCATTACATGCATATTTGGCTAAGTAGGGTTTAGGCTCATTTGTAGAAAGCAATATAGTTTTATCCAATCTTTTCAAAATAGTTTTTGATCTTTTCAAATCTTTCTGAACTCCTTGGAAAACTCCAAGTGCTTCAAAATCCCTTGTTGTCACCATCAAGTTTTACTTTGAGAAATTGGAATGTCAAGATCTTCCATATCTTCAGGCCTTAGTTGCTTAGTATTGTCCATAACCGGGGACACGGCTGAGTACTTAGAATTTTGATATTATGCAGAAGTTGTACACTTTACCCACATGACACAATCTCATCTTGATGCCACCACTGGCCGCTGGATAAGTACTCACCAAGATGGAGTACTGGAAGATTGAGAATGTGACAAAGTCTTTCCATAGAAGTCCTCCCAATACACAATGCTAGCTTGTCATCCAGGCACCAATGTAGGGTTTCAAGTTCCCTTACACAATTCTACTTAACCTGAAGATGCCAATGCATGGGTCTTCCACTATGTAGTTGACTAAGCCAGATCCCATTTAGCATGTGGCTGTACACGGAAGCCACTGTACGAGAAACATGTTCAATCTCTAAGTCCCTGGGTGGTTTTTCTTCTAGTGCACATACAAAAAGAGATAGCCATATAAACATGGTTCCTTTTGTTGCCACCTTGTCCAAAACTTGAGTATCCTTGTCCACCCAGGTGGTTCATTGAGTACTTGTTTTATTATATAAAACATATATCTTTTCAACTCTTCATATAATCATAACATGTATCCCATCCCAATATATAGCAGGGCTAAGCATACTACAACTACATTGTTTCCACTAAGGGATATATAAGGGTATCCTATTAGGATTTAGCATAGCATAAAATATAGTAAACCTTTCCATGCATGTTACAAAAATCCACTAAGTGTAATGAAAATAGTAGGACATGGATGATAGTGTCACTTGCCTTTTTAGTAGAGAATGATGGTTCACTTCTTGATCTTGCAGATATCACACTCTTCTAATTCCACTACAATTCAATCAAGCAAACACAAATTCAACTAGCATTCCAACCATTTCTCACACATAAAATAACAAAAACAAAGTCATACATGCAAGCATGCAAAAGATAGTTTTATTTGCAAAAGTGGTTTCTACTAGGCTCTAACATTGTAAGGTTCAAAAATTCGTCATTTTCTAAAGTGGTAAAACCATTTGGAAAGGTTTTATCTATAAACCATTTTTAAATCAAATCATTATTTTATGTGGTTGAAAATACTTTTAGCAAAGCAATATTCTTTAAAGGGTTTACCAAATATATTTTAATTCTCAAAACTTGGTGTTTAGGGTCAGAAAGTTTGAATAAAATCATTTCCCAAAGGTTTCACTCAAAAATCATTTCTAAATCATAATCAATATTTTCATTTGACTAGAAATGAGCTAATTCAATTATTTATTTCCTAACTTCACAAAATACATGTTTAAGTCCATAATTTGGCTCCTTGGTCAGTAGGTTCACAACAAACCATTTTGCAAAGATTTCACATTAAAATTATATCTAGAACAATTTTTATATTCATATTCAAAAGCCTAAGCCTACATGTTTCTGCAAATTCAACCAATTTTATAGAAGCAAAACATTAAACAAAGTGCATGGTTGCAAAATACTTGTTCTACTGATTCCATTGATATAAAATTTGCAAAATTTGGACGTAGTATTAAAGTTATGAATTTTTCAAATTTGCAAATCTAATAGAACATATTTCTGTTTTAATCACGAGTCCGCCACGTGGCGTGTTTCTATTGGCCGTTACATTCGTTTGGATCGAGCTCTGGACCGCAGGATTTAAGTGAGATTGTGCGCGCAGACACTCGTACCTCTTCGTTTAATGATTCTATCTAAGCCGCCAGATGGAGATCTAACGGTGTAAAATGATTCGACCTAATTCGAGCGGCGCTGACGGCGGCGCTCTGGCGGCAGCGCTCAGGCGTGGTCGTCGCCGATGATGCACGACACGAGAAAGAATGGGAGAGGGCTCACCGTGTTCGCCTTGACGTGCTGATGCTCAACCTGTTTACGAGGAGGCGGGCGCCTTTGGAATGGAGGGATTTCGCCGAGTCGGTGGCGGCGGTTCTCAGCGCGTCGTCGGGGACAGAGCTGCAGATCGTGTCGAGGCAAAACAACGACATGTTTAGATGCGGACGAACGTGGGGTTCACGTGAGCATGATCGAGAGGGCTCGGGGCGGTCTGGCTTACCAGGGGGAGGTCGCCGGAGAAGGGACAGACACGGCGGTGCTCAGGTGATGACGGTTTACATTTTGGGCTGCGAGTGTATGGAGCACACGGGCAGGTGCGCCTGTAGGTGGAGAACAAGCTCGTGCGCAGTGGGAGGCGAGAGGTCTGATACCATCTGTAAGGTTCCCAACCTTTAATAAGGTAGAGATCCCTGTGTTTACAATGCTAGTCCCTGGATCAATAGCTAGCATCCACAGTTAAGATGTAATATCAAGAAAAAAAGGTCATAATACAACTTTATAAACAGGAATAAAATAATTCATTACATCTTATAGAGCTCATTTGGCTATCTCATTACAATGCAGCAGAATATCTATAAGCATGGGGTCCTTCATCTTCAAAGTGCCACAGGCAAACATGTTGGTTGTAGACTTGTAATCCTATTCAACACACTTCACTAACATCAAACAAACCTGCAACATAATAAGTTGCAGCCACAAGGGTCAATACATTTTAATTGTATTGGCAAGTTTCACTACTATGTAGAAATAAGTGGATCCTATCATTACATGCATATTTGGCTAAGTAGGGTTTAGGCTCATTTGTAGAAAGCAATATAGTTTTATCCAATCTTTTCAAAATAGTTTTTGATCTTTTCAAATCTTTCTGAACTCCTTGGAAAACTCCAAGTGCTTCAAAATCCTTGTTGTCACCATCAAGTTTTACTTTGAGAAATTGGAATGTCAAGATCTTCCATATCTTCAGGCCTTAGTTGCTTAGTATTGTCCATAACCGGGACACGGGTGAGTACTTAGAATTTTGATATTATGCAGAAGTTGTACACTTTACCCACATGACACAATCTCATCTTGATGCCACCACTGGCCGCTGGATAAGTACTCACCAAGATGGAGTACTGGAAGATTCAGAATGTGACAAAGTCTTTCCATAGAAGTCCTCCCAATACACAATGCTAGCTTGTCATCCAGGCACCAATGTAGGGTTTCAAGTTCCTTACAATTCTACTTAACTGAAGATGCCAATGCATGGGTCTTCCACTATGTAGTTGACTAAGCCAGATCCCATTTAGCATGTGGCTGTACACGGAAGCCACTGTACGAGAAACATGTTCAATCTCTAAGTCCCTGGGTGGTTTTTCTTCTAGTGCACATACAAAAAGAGATAGCCATATAAACATGGTTCCTTTTGTTGCCACCTTGTCCAAAACTTGAGTATCCTTGTCCACCCAGGTGGTTCATTGAGTACTTGTTTTATTATATAAAACATATATCTTTTCAACTCTTCATATAATCATAACATGTATCCCATCCCAATATATAGCAGGGCTAAGCATACTACAACTACATTGTTTCCACTAAGGGATATATAAGGGTATCCTATTAGGATTTAGCATAGCATAAAATATAGTAAACCTTTCCATGCATGTTACAAAAATCCACTAAGTGTAATGAAAATAGTAGGACATGGATGATAGTGTCACTTGCCTTTTTAGTAGAGAATGATGGTTCACTTCTTGATCTTGCAGATATCACACTCTTCTAATTCCACTACAATTCAATCAAGCAAACACAAATTCAACTAGCATTCCAACCATTTCTCACACATAAAATAACAAAAACAAAGTCATACATGCAAGCATGCAAAAGATAGTTTTATTTGAAAAAGTGGTTTCTACTAGGCTCTAACATTGTAAGGTTCAAAAATTCGTCATTTTCTAAAGTGGTAAAACCATTTGCGAAAGGTTTTATCTATAAACCATTTTTAAATCAAATCATTATTTTATGTGGTTGAAAATACTTTTAGCAAAGAAATATTCTTTAAAGGGTTTACCAAATATATTTTAATTCTCAAAACTTGGTGTTTAGGGTCAGAAGGTTTGAATAAAATCATTTCCCAAAGGTTTCACTCAAAAATCATTTCTAAATCATAATCAATATTTTCATTTGACTAGAAATGAGCTAATTCGATTATTTATTGCCTAACTTCACAAAATACATGTTTAAGTCCATAAGTTGGTTCCTAGGGTCAGTAGGTTCACAACAAACCATTTTGCAAAGATTTCACATTAAAATTATATCTAGAACAATTTTTATATTCAAAATAAGCCTACACATGTTTCTGCAAATTCAACCAATTTTACAGAAGCAAAACATTAAACAAAGTGCATGGTTGCAAAATACTTGTTCTACTGATTCCATTGATATAAAATTTGCAAAATTTGGACGTGTAGAACTAAAGTTATGAATTTTTGAAATTTGCAAATCTAATAGAACATATTTCTGTTTTTAATCCTGAGTCTGGCCACGTGGCGTGTTTCTATTGGCCGTTACCGCTTCGTTTGGATCGAGCTCTTTGGACCGCAGGATTTAAGTGAGATCGTGCGGCGCAGAGACACTCGTACCTCTTCATTTAATGATTCTATCTAAGCCGCCAGATGGAGATCTAACGGTGTAAAACGATTCGACCTAATTCGAGCGGCGCTGACGGCGGCGCTCTAGCGGCAGCGCTTAGGCGTGGTCGTCGCCGGTGATGCACGACACGAGAAAGAATGGGAGAGGGCTCACCGTGTTCGCCTTGACGTGCTGATGCTCAACCTGTTTACGAGGAGGCAGGGGGCGCACTGGAATGGAGGGGATTTCTCGCCAGAGTCGGTGGCGGCGTCAGGCGGTTCTGTGCGTCGTCGGGGACAGAGCTGCAGATCGTGTCGAGGCAAAACAACGACATGTTTAGATGCGGACGAACGTGGGGTTCACGTGAGCATGATCGAGAGGGCTCGGGGCGGTCTGGCTTACCAGGGGGAGGTCGCCGGAGAAGGGACAGACACGGCGGTGCTCAGGTGATGACGAAGCCGACATTTTGGAGCGCGCGCGAGTGTATGGAGCACACGGGCAGGTGCGCCTGTAGGTGGAGAACAAGCTCGTGCGCAGTGGGAGGCGAGAGGTCTGATACCATCTGTAAGGTTCCCAACCTTTAATAAGGTAGAGATCCCTGTGTTTACAATGCTAGTCCCTGGATCAATAGCTAGCATCCATAGTTAAGATGTAATATCAAGAAAAAAATGTCATAATACAACTTTATAACCAGGAATAAAATAATTCATTACATCTTACAGAGCTCATTTGGCTATCTCATTACAATGCAGCAGAATATCTATAAGCATGGGGTACTTCATCTTCAAAGTGCCACAGGCAAACATGTTGGTTGTAGACTTGTAATCCTATTCAACACACTTCACTAACATCAAACAAACCTGCAACATAATAAGTTGCAGCCACAAGGGTCAATACATTTTAATTGTATTGGCAAGTTTCACTACTATGTAGAAATAAGTGGATCCTATCATTACATGCATATTTGGCTAAGTAGGGTTTAGGATCATTTGTAGAAAGCAATATAGTTTTATCCAATCTTTTCAAAATAGTTTTTGATCTTTTCAAATCTTTCTGAACTCCTTGGAAAACTCCAAGTGCTTCAAAATCCCTTGTTGTCACCATCAAGTTTTACTTTGAGAAATTGGAATGTCAAGATCTTCCATATCTTCAGGCCTTAGTTGCTTAGTATTGTCCATAACCGGGGACACGGCTGAGTACTTAGAATTTTGATATTCTGCAGAAGTTGTACACTTTACCCACATGACACAATCTCATCTTGATGCCACCACTGGCCGCTGGATAAGTACTCACCAAGATGGAGTACTGGAAGATTGAGAATGTGACAAAGTCTTTCCATAGAAGTCCTCCCAATACACAATGCTAGCTTGTCATCCAGGCACCAATGTAGGGTTTCAAGTTCCCTTACACAATTCTACTTAACCTGAAGATGCCAATGCATGGGTCTTCCACTATGTAGTTGACTAAGCCAGATCCCATTTAGCATGTGGCTGTACACGGAAGCCACTGTACGAGAAACATGTTCAATCTCTAAGTCCCTAGGTGGTTTTCTTTTGGTGCACATACAAAAAGGAGATAGCCATATAAACATGGTTCCTTTTGTTGCCACCTTGTCCAAAACTTGAGTATCCTTGTCCACCCAGGTGGTTCATTGAGTACTTGTTTTATTATATAAAACATATATCTTTTCAACTCTTCATATAATCATAACATGTATCCCATCCCAATATATAGCAGGGCTAAGCATACTACAACTACATTGTTTCCACTAAGGGATATATAAGGGTATCCTATTAGGATTTAGCATAGCATAAAATATAGTAAACCTTTCCATGCATGTTACAAAAATCCACTAAGTGTAATGAAAATAGTAGGACATGGATGATAGTGTCACTTGCCTTTTTAGTAGAGAATGATGGTTCACTTCTTGATCTTGCAAATATCACACTCTTCTAATTCCACTACAATTCAATCAAGCAAACACAAATTCAACTAGCATTCCAACCATTTCTCACACATAAAATAACAAAAACAAAGTCATACATGCAAGCATTCAAAAGATAGTTTTATTTGAAAAAGTGGTTTCTACTAGGCTCTAACATTGTAAGGTTCAAAAATTCGTCATTTTCTAAAGTGGTAAAACCATTTGCGAAAGGTTTTATCTATAAACCATTTTTAAATCAAATCATTATTTTATGTGGTTGAAAATACTTTTAGCAAAGAAATATTCTTTAAAGGGTTTACCAAATATATTTTAATTCTCAAAACTTGGTGTTTAGGGTCAGAAGGTTTGAATCAAATCATTTCCCAAAGGTTTCACTCAAAAATCATTTCTAAATCATAATCAATATTTTCATTTGACTAGAAATGAGCTAATTCGATTATTTATTGCCTAACTTCACAAAATACATGTTTAAGTCCATAAGTTGGTTCCTAGGGTCAGTAGGTTCACAACAAACCATTTTGCAAAGATTTCACATTAAAATTATATCTAGAACAATTTTTATATTCAAAATAAGCCTACACATGTTTCTGCAAATTCAACCAATTTTACAGAAGCAAAACATTAAACAAAGTTCATGGTTGCAAAATACTTGTTCTACTGATTCCATTGATATAAAATTTGCAAAATTTGGACGTGTAGAACTAAAGTTATGAATTTTTGAAATTTGCAAATCTAATAGAACATATTTACATTTTAATCCGAGTCCGCGTGGCGTGTTTCTATTGGCCGTTACCGCTTCGTTTGGATCGAGCTCTGTGGACCGTAGGATTTAAGTGAGATCGTGCGGCGCAGAGACACTCGTACCTCTTCTTTTAATGATTCTATCTAAGCCGCCAGATGGAGATCTAACGGTGTAAAACGATTCGACCTAATTCGAGCGGCGCTGACGGCGGCGCTCTAGCGGCAGCGCTTAGGCGTGGTCGTCGCCGGTGATGCACGACACGAGAAAGAATGGGAGAGGGCTCACCGTGTTCGCCTTGACGTGCTGATGCTCAACCTGTTTACGAGGAGGCAGGGGGCGCACTGGAATGGAGGGGATTTCTCGCCAGAGTCGGTGGCGGCGTCAGGTGGTTCTGTGCGTCGTCGGGGACGGAGCTGCAGATCGTGTCGAGGCAAAACAACGACATGGTTAGATGCGGACGAACGTGGGGTTCACGTGAGCATGATCGAGAGGGCTCGGGGCGGTCTGGCTTACCAGGGGGAGGTCGCCGGAGAAGGGACAGACGCGGCGGTGCTCAGGTGATGACGAAGCCGACATTTTGGAGCACGCGCGAGTGTATGGAGCACACGGGCAGGTGCGCCTGTAGGTGGAGAACAAGCTCGTGCGCAGTGGGAGGCGAGAGGTCTGATACCATCTGTAAGGTTCCCAACCTTTAATAAGGTAGAGATCCCTGTGTTTACAATGCTAGTCCCTGGATCAATAGCTAGCATCCACAGTTAAGATGTAATATCAAGAAAAAAAGGTCATAATACAACTTTATAAGCAGGAATAAAATAATTCATTACATCTTACAGAGCTCATTTGGCTATCTCATTACAATGCAGCAGAATATCTATAAGCATGGGGTCCTTCATCTTCAAAGTGCCACAGGAAAACATGTTGGTTGTAGACTTGTAATCCTATTCAACACACTTCACTAACATCAAACAAACCTGCAACATAATAAGTTGCAGCCACAAGGGTCAATACATTTTAATTGTATTGGCAAGTTTCACTACTATGTAGAAATAAGTGGATCCTATCATTACATGCATATTTGGCTAAGTAGGATTTAGGCTCATTTGTAGAAAGCAATATAGTTTTATCCAATCTTTTCAAAATAGTTTTTGATCTTTTTCAAATCTTTCTGAACTCCTTGGAAAACTCCAAGTGCTTCAAAATCCCTTGTTGTCACCATCAAGTTTTACTTTGAGAAATTGGAATGTCGAGATCTTCCATAGCTTCAGGCCTTAGTTGCTTAGTATTGTCCATAACCGGGGACACGGCTAAGTACTTAGAATTTTGATCTTCTGCAGAAGTTGTGCACTTTACCCACATGACACAATCTCATCTTGATGCCACCAGTGGCCGCTAGATAAGTACTCACCAAGATGGAGTACTGGCAGATTGAGAATGTGACAAAGTCTTTCCATAGAAGTCCTCCCAATACACAATGCTAGCTTGTCACCCAGGCACCAATGTAGGGTTTCAAGTTCCCTTACACAATTCTAGTTAACTGAAGATTCCAATGCATGGGTCTTCCACTATGTAGTTGACTAAGCCAGAGCCCATTTAGCATGTGGCTGTACACGGAAGCCACTGTACGAGAAACATGTTCAATCTCTAAGTCCCTGGGTGGTTTTCTTCTAGTGCACATACAAAAAGAGATAGCCATATAAACATGGTTCCTTTTGTTGCCACCTTGTCCAAAACTTGAGTATCCTTGTCCACCCAGGTGGTTCATTGAGTACTTGTTTTATTATATAAAACATATATCTTTTCAACTCTTCATATAATCATAACATGTATCCCATCCCAATATATAGCAGGGCTAAGCATACTACAACTACATTGTTTCCACTAAGGGATATATAAGGGTATCCTATTAGGATTTAGCATAGCATAAAATATAGTAAACCTTTCCATGCATGTTACAAAAATCCACTAAGTGTAATGAAAATAGTAGGACATGGATGATAGTGTCACTTGCCTTTTTAGTAGAGAATGATGGTTCACTTCTTGATCTTGCAAATATCACACTCTTCTAATTCCACTACAATTCAATCAAGCAAACACAAATTCAACTAGCATTCCAACCATTTCTCACACATAAAATAACAAAAACAAAGTCATACATGCAAGCATTCAAAAGATAGTTTTATTTGAAGAAGTGGTTTCTACTAGGCTCTAACATTGTAAGGTTCAAAAAGTGGTCATTTTCTAAAGTGGTAAAACCATTTGCAAAAGGTTTTATCTATAAAACATTTTTAAATCAAATCATTATTTTATGTGGTTGAAAATACTTTTAGCAAAGCAATATTCTTTAAAGGGTTTACCAAATATATTTTATTTCTCAAAAATTGGTGTTTAGGGTCACAAGGTTTGAATCAAATCATTTCCCAAAGGTTTCACTCAAAAATCATTTCTAAATCATAATCAATATTTTCATTTGACTAGAAATGAGCTAATTCAATTATTTTTTGCCTAACTTCACAAAATACATGTTTAAGTCCATAAGTTGGTTCCTAGGGTCAGTAGGTTCACAACAAACCATTTTGCAAAGATTTCACATTAAAATTATATCTAGAACAATTTTTATATTCAAAATAAGCCTACACATGTTTCTGCAAATTCAACCAATTTAAAGAAGCAAAACATTAAACAAAGTGCATGGTTGCAAAATACTTGTTCTACTGATTCCATTGATATAAAATTTGCAAAATTTGGACGTGTAGAATTAAAGTTATGAATTTTTAAAATTTGCAAATCTAATAGAACATATTTCTGTTTTTAATCCTGAGTCTGGCCACGTGGCGTGTTTCTATTGGCCGTTATCGCTTTTGGATCGAGCTCTCGGACCGCAGGATTTCGTGAGATCGTCGGGCGCAGAGACACTCGTACCTCTTCGCTTAATGATTCTATCTAAGCGCGATGGAGATCTAACGTGTAAACGATTCGACCTAATTCGGCCGACGGCGCCGGCGCTCGAGGCGTGGTCGCCGGTGATGCACGACACAAGAAAGAATGGGAGAGGGCTCACCGTGTTCGCCTTGACGTGCTGATGCTCAACCTGTTTACGAGGAGGCAGGGGCGCACTGGAATGGAGGGGATTTCTCGCCAGAGTCGGTGGCGGCGTCAGGCGGTTCTGTGCGTCGTCGGGGACGGAGCTGCAGATCGTGTCGAGGCAAAACAACGACATGGTTAGATGCGGACGAACGTGGGGTTCACGTGAGCATGATCGAGAGGGCTCGGGGCGGTCTGGCTTACCTGGGGGAGGTCGCCGGAGAAGGGACAGACGCGGCGGTTCTCAGGTGATGACGAAGCCGACATTTTGGAGCGCGCGCGAGTGTATGGAGCACACGGGCAGGTGCGCCTGTAGGTGGAGAACAAGCTCGTGCGCAGTGGGAGGCGAGAGGTCTGATACCATCTGTAAGGTTCCCAACCTTTAATAAGGTAGAGATCCCTGTGTTTACAATGCTAGTCCCTGGATCAATAGCTAGCATCCACAGTTAAGATGTAATATCAAGAAAAAAAGGTCATAATACAACTTTATAAGCAGGAATAAAATAATTCATTACATCTTACAGAGCTCATTTGGCTATCTCATTACAATGCAGCAGAATATCTATAAGCATGGGGTCCTTCATCTTCAAAGTGCCACAGGAAAACATGTTGGTTGTAGACTTGTAATCCTATTCAACACACTTCACTAACATCAAACAAACCTGCAACATAATAAGTTGCAGCCACAAGGGTCAATACATTTTAATTGTATTGGCAAGTTTCACTACTATGTAGAAATAAGTGGATCCTATCATTACATGCATATTTGGCTAAGTAGGATTTAGGCTCATTTGTAGAAAGCAATATAGTTTTATCCAATATTTTCAAAATAGTTTTTGATCTTTTTCAAATCTTTCTGAACTCCTTGGAAAACTCCAAGTGCTTCAAAATCCCTTGTTGTCACCATCAAGTTTTACTTCGAGAAATTGGAATGTCGAGATCTTCCATAGCTTCAGGCCTTAGTTGCTTAGTATTGTCCATAACCGGGGACACGGCTAAGTACTTAGAATTTTGATCTTCTGCAGAAGTTGTGCACTTTACCCACATGACACAATCTCATCTTGATGCCACCAGTGGCCGCTAGATAAGTACTCACCAAGATGGAGTACTGGCAGATTGAGAATGTGACAAAGTCTTTCCATAGAAGTCCTCCCAATACACAATGCTAGCTTGTCACCCAGGCACCAATGTAGGGTTTCAAGTTCCCTTACACAATTCTAGTTAACCTGAAGATTCCAATGCATGGGTCTTCCACTATGTAGTTGACTAAGCCAGAGCCCATTTAGCATGTGGCTGTACACGGAAGCCACTGTACGAGAAACATGTTCAATCTCTAAGTCCCTGGGTGGTTTTTCTTCTAGTGCACATACAAAAAGAGATAGCCATATAAACATGGTTCCTTTTGTTGCCACCTTGTCCAAAACTTGAGTATCCTTGTCCACCCAGGTGGTTCATTGAGTACTTGTTTTATTATATAAAACATATATCTTTTCAACTCTTCATATAATCATAACATGTATCCCATCCCAATATATAGCAGGGCTAAGCATACTACAACTACATTGTTTCCACTAAGGGATATATAAGGGTATCCTATTAGGATTTAGCATAGCATAAAATATAGTAAACCTTTCCATGCATGTTACAAAAATCCACTAAGTGTAATGAAAATAGTAGGACATGGATGATAGTGTCACTTGCCTTTTTAGTAGAGAATGATGGTTCACTTCTTGATCTTGCAAATATCACACTCTTCTAATTCCACTACAATTCAATCAAGCAAACACAAATTCAACTAGCATTCCAACCATTTCTCACACATAAAATAACAAAAACAAAGTCATACATGCAAGCATTCAAAAGATAGTTTTATTTGAAGAAGTGGTTTCTACTAGGCTCTAACATTGTAAGGTTCAAAAAGTGGTCATTTTCTAAAGTGGTAAAACCATTTGCAAAAGGTTTTATCTATAAAACATTTTTAAATCAAATCATTATTTTATGTGGTTGAAAATACTTTTAGCAAAGCAATATTCTTTAAAGGGTTTACCAAATATATTTTATTTCTCAAAAATTGGTGTTTAGGGTCACAAGGTTTGAATCAAATCATTTCCCAAAGGTTTCACTCAAAAATCATTTCTAAATCATAATCAATATTTTCATTTGACTAGAAATGAGCTAATTCAATTATTTTTGCCTAACTTCACAAAATACATGTTTAAGTCCATAAGTTGGTTCCTAGGGTCAGTAGGTTCACAACAAACCATTTTGCAAAGATTTCACATTAAAATTATATCTAGAACAATTTTTATATTCAAAATAAGCCTACACATGTTTCTGCAAATTCAACCAATTTAAAGAAGCAAAACATTAAACAAAGTGCATGGTTGCAAAATACTTGTTCTACTGATTCCATTGATATAAAATTTGCAAAATTTGGACGTGTAGAATTAAAGTTATGAATTTTTAAAATTTGCAAATCTAATAGAACATATTTCTGTTTTTAATCCTGAGTCTGGCCACGTGGCGTGTTTCTATTGGCCGTTATCGCTTCGTTTGGATCGAGCTCTCTGGACCGCAGGATTTCAGTGAGATCGTGCGGCGCAGAGACACTCGTACCTCTTCGTTTAATGATTCTATCTAAGCCGCCAGATGGAGATCTAACGGTGTAAAACGATTCGACCTAATTCGAGCGGCGCTGACGGCGGCGCCCTGGCGGCAGCGCTCAGGCGTGGTCGTCGCCGGTGATGCACGACACAAGAAAGAATGGGAGAGGGCTCACCGTGTTCGCCTTGACGTGCTGATGCTCAACCTGTTTACGAGGAGGCAGGGGCGCACTGGAATGGAGGGGATTTCTCGCCAGAGTCGGTGGCGGCGTCAGGCGGTTCTGTGCGTCGTCGGGGACGGAGCTGCAGATCGTGTCGAGGCAAAACAACGACATGGTTAGATGCGGACGAACGTGGGGTTCACATGAGCATGATCGAGAGGGCTCGGGGCGGTCTGGCTTACCAGGGGGAGGTCGCCGGAGAAGGGACAGACGCGGCGGTGCTCAGGTGATGACGAAGCCGACATTTTGGAGCGCGCGCGAGTGTATGGAGCACACACGGGCAGTGCCTGTTGGTGGAGAACAAGCTCGTCTTGTGGGAGGCGAGAGGTCTGATACCATCTGTAAGGTTCCCAACCTTTAATAAGGTAGAGATCCCTGTGTTTACAATGCTAGTCCCTGGATCAATAGCTAGCATCCACAGTTAAGATGTAATATCAAGAAAAAAAGGTCATAATACAAATTTATAACCAGGAATAAAATAATTCATTACATCTTACATAGCTCATTTGGCTATCTCATTACAATGCAGCAGAATATCTATAAGCATGGGGTCCTTCATCTTCAAAGTGCCACAGGCAAACATGTTGGTTGTAGACTTGTAATCCTATTCAACACACTTCACTAACATCAAACAAACCTGCAACATAATAAGTTGTAGCCACAAGGGTCAATACATTTTAATTGTATTGACAAGTTTCACTACTATGTAGAAATAAGTGGATCCTATCATTACATGCATATTTGGCTAAGTAGGGTTTAGGCTCATTTGTAGAAAGCAATATAGTTTTATCCAATCTTTTCAAAATAGTTTTTGATCTTTTTCAAATCTTTCTGAACTCCTTGGAAAACTCCAAGTGCTTCAAAATCCCTTGTTGCCACCATCAAGTTTTACTTTGAGAAATTGGAATGTCGAGATCTTCCATAGCTTCAGGCCTTAGTTGCTTAGTATTGTCCATAACCGGGGACACGGCAAAGTACTTAGAATTTTGATCTTCTGCAGAAGTTGTACACTTTACCCACATGACACAATCTCATCTTGATGCCACCAGTGGCCGCTGGATAAGTACTCACCAAGATGGAGTACTGGCAGATTGACAATGTGACAAAGTCTTTCCATAGAATTCCTCCCAATACACAATGCTAGCTTGTCATCCAGGCACCAATGTAGGGTTTCAAGTTCCCTTACACAATTCTAGTTAACCTGAAGATGCCAATGCATGGGTATTCCACTATGTAGTTGACAAAGCCAGAGCCCATTTAGCATGTGGCTGTACACGGAAGCCACTGTAAGAGAAACATGTTCAATCTCTAAGTCCCTGGGTGGTTTTTCTTCTAGTGCACATACAAAAATAGATAGCCACATAAACATGGTTCCTTTTGTTGCCACCTTGTCCAAAACTTGAGTATCCTTGTCCACCCAGGTGGTTCATTGAGTACTTGTTTTATTATATAAAACATATATCTTTTCAACTCTTCATATAATCATAACATGTATCCCATCCCAATATATAGCAGGGCTAAGCATACTACAACTACATTGTTTCCACTAAGGGATATATAAAGGTATCCTATTAGAATTTAGCATAGCATAAAATATAGTAAACCTTTCCATGCATGTTACAAAAATCAACTAAGTGTAATGAAAATAGTAGGACATGGATGATAGTGTCACTTGCCTTTTTAGTAGAGAATGATGGTTCACTTCTTGATCTTGCAAATATCACACTCTTCTAATTCCACTACAATTCAATCAAGCAAACACAAATTCAACTAGAATTCCAACCATTTCTCACACATAAAATAACAAAAACAAAGTCATACATGCAAGCATGCAAAAGATAGTTTTATTTGCAAAAGTGGTTTCTACTATGTTCTAACATTGTAAGGTTCAAAAAGTGGTCATTTTCTAAAGTGGTAAAACCATTTGCGAAAGCTTTTATCTATAAACCATTTTTAAATCAAATCATTATTTTATGTGGTTGAAAATACTTTTAGCAAAGCAACATTCTTTAAAGGGTTTACCAAATATATTTTAATTCTCAAAACCTTGTGTTTAGGGTCAGAAAGTTTGAATCAAATCATTTCCCAAAGGTTTCACTCAAAAATCATTTCTAAATTATAATCAATATTTTCATTTGACTAGAAATGAGCTAATTCAATTATGTATTCCCTAACCTCACAAAATAAATGTTTAAGTCCATAAGTTGGTTCCTAGGGTCAGTAGGTTCACAACAAACCATTTTGCAAAGATTTCACATTAAAATTATATCTAGAACAATTTTTATATTCAAAATAAGCCTACACATGTTTCTGCAAATTCAACCAATTTTACAGAAGCAAAACATTAAACAAAGTGCATGGTTGCAAAATACTTGTTCTACTGATTCCATTGATATAAAATTTGCAAAATTTGGACGTGTAGAATTAAAGTTATGAATTTTTCAAATTTGCAAATCTAATAGAACATATTTCTGTTTTTAATCCTGAGTCTGGCCACGTGGCGTGTTTCTATTGGCCGTTACCGCTTCGTTTGGATCGAGCTCTCTGGACCGCAGGATTTAAGTGAGATCGTGCGGCGCAGAGACACTCGTACCTCTTCGTTTAATGATTCTATCTAAGACGCCAGATGGAGATCTAACGGTGTAAAACGATTCGACCTAATTCGAGCGGCGCTGACGGCGGCGCTCTGGCAGCAGCGCTTAGGCGTGGTCGTCGCCGGTGATGCACGACACGAGAAAGAATGGGAGAGGGCTCACCGTGTTCACCTTGACGTGCTGATGCTCAACCTGTTTACGAGGAGGCAGGGGGCGCACTGGAATGGAGGGGATTTCTCGCCGGAGTCGGTGGCGGCGTCAGGCGGTTCTGTGCGTCGTCGGGGATGGAGCTGCAGATCGTGCCGAGGCAAAACAACGACATGGTTAGATGCGGACGAACATGGGGTTCACGTGAGCATGATCGAGAGGGCTCGAGGCGGTCTGGCTTACCAGGGGGAGGTCGCCGGAGAAGGGACAGACGCGGCGGTGCTCAGGTGATGACGATGCCGATGTTTTGGAGCGCGCGCGAGTGTATGGAGCACATGGGCAGGTGCGCCTGGAGGTGGAGAACAAGCTCGTGCGCAGTGGGAGGCGAGAGGTGGTGGGGTGTGGCCGGAATTGCTCGGGAAACCTCGTCGGAGCTGAAGGTTTCGAGCTCGCGATTGGAGCAGCCCGGTGGCAGAGAGGAGGCGATGTTTGGGGGGAAAGATAGAGGAGAGAGGGGCGCTTATGTGTGCGTGATCACAGCGAGGTTTTACTCAGCCAATTACGCGTATTGACACCGACAATAACTCGGCAGCAACGGCAGGTCGACGTGGTCGCGAGATTGAAGACGACCGCGTGGCAGTGGGGTCCGTCTGGCAGTGAGGGAGAGAGAGTGGGAGTGGGTCCTCTGTGTCAGTGACTGTGTGGGTGCGATATTCAGTGAAAAACAGTTCACTGCGGGGAGGGGTTAGTTGGGCTGGACTGGGCCTTGCTGGGCCTGTTGGGTTGGGTCATGTTTGTTTCATTTTTTTATACAGATTGCTTTTTATTTTTCTATTTGATTTTCTGTTTTGATTTTCAAATAAACAATTCAAACACCAATTCAAATCAAACCACCACCAAACCTTGTATTTATTTTAATTCTGTTTAACAACATAATCCAAAGTCCAAAACAAAATATTTTTATTCTTTTTAGGATTCATTAATAATTAAATAAATAGACCTTGGTCATTAATTCAAATAGGATTTAATTTATTTTATACTCCATTTTAAATCTAAAATAATATCAAAACCATTTCAGTAGGTTTTATTTGAATAAATAAAACACTTGGAAAACTTATTTAAAATAAAATAACAAGTTTTAATGTTTATTTAAAATGGAAAAGCCTTTACTTTAATAAAATTGGATATTAATAAATCCTCATTATTTTATTTAAATAAACCCTTACTCTTTTTATCAAATAGAAATATTTTATTTCAAAAGCTTGGCCAAGATTTAATTTGGCTCTATAAAATAATCCTTATTTATAATTCTACGTTTGCTTTTGAAAATCAAATCTTTTTATTAAAAGATCTAAAAATAGTAATTCCAACTATTATAATTTTATTGTTTATTTATCTTTTTAAATCCCTTTAGGATTTTATTTGATCAAAATAGGTTTTGATATTTCCAATTGGAATCAAAAAGTTTCTTCTCACCCTAAAAATCAACAATTGTTTATTTTGTTTATTTATTTTTTCAGATTTCAAATTTTTGAAAAGATAGGATAAAACTATATTGCTTTCTACAAATGAGCCTAAACCCTACTTAGCCAAATATATATGTAATGATAGGATCCACTTATTTCTACATAGTAGTGAAACTTGCCAATACAATTCAAATGTATTGACCCTTGTAGCTGCAACTTATTATGTTGCAGGTTTGTTTGATGTTAATGAAGTGTGTTGAATAGGATTACAAGTCTACAACCAACATGTTTGACTGTGGCACTTTGAAGATGAAGGACCCCATGCTTATAGATATTCTGCTGCATTGTAATGAGATAGCCAAATGAGCTATGTAAGATGTAATGAATTATTTTATTCCTGGTTATAAAGTTGTATTATGACCTTTGTTTCTTGATATTACATCTTAACTGTGGATGCTAGCTATTGATCCAGGGACTAGCATTGTAAACACAGGGATCTCTACCTTATTAAAGGTTGGGAACCTTATACAAGGCAGCAGCAACACGCGTTGCAATAATTCCCCCATAAATGGGTCCCTTAGAAGTTAAGCGATGAGAAATGTCAGAACCAAGTTTGTACTTAGTATCATTGTTGAGCGCAGCAGCTAAGAATGCCAAATGATAGTTGGAAATATTACTCGTGTTCTCCCTACGAAGAACACTAGTGGCAAGATAGTAAGCAAAGTACCTAACGGCTGGAAGTTGAATATTTCATATCTTTCCCCGTTGAGCTCTATAGTTATCATCATTGGTTATCCCGCAATAGAGCTCTAACAAATCAGCGGGTTGAGCTGGAATATTCTTTGCTGACCCAGCTGTACCAAGTCATAGAGCCTCACAAAATTTCTTCAATGTCATATTATAAGACCTGCCATAAATTTTGAAAGAAACATCTGGCTTGAACATGCTGTTAGTAAAGTAGAAGCTCTCCACAAATGTTTTAGTGAGCATAGCATATTTCATGTTCTCATCCTGCATAAGTCTTGTTAGTCCAGCCCTCCGAACCAAGGTTGTAAAATCATCAAGAATCCCAGCAGCCCGCAAAAAGGTTGGGCAAGGAAAGGTGGAAGGGTGAGCATCCCCCTCGTCGCTGAATCGCGGAGTGATGAGATCCTCATTGTATGAGGGCCTGGCTCGGGAGGATGATCTTGCAGGCCTTGCCCTCCTAGGTGCATCACCCTCAAATATCTCTACAAATGTGTGGTTGTCCATGACCACTCTTTTCTGAAATTTTTAGACAAATATCAAACCAAGTGATTTCCAAGTTGATAAATGATGAGAAACTACTATAGGAACTTGCTAGAGGGCTACACATGCATCAAAATGAAATCTCTAAGCATAGAACAAGCATGCAATATCACACAACCCGACACCTATGGCAGCAAAATACTCAAGATACAATCTATAAATCACAAATCTAATTGGACAAGTGGAGGAGGCACATACCAAGGAGCAATCCCTCCAAAAATCAACAGCAAAGAGGGGCTGAGCAAGGATATCGAAAATTGCTAGCAAGAACAGCAGGAAATTGATCTTGAGCAAGTTTTCCGGTGTTTTTCGGGAGAGAGAGAAGATGGCTGGGAGGAGACACTTTAGAGGGACCCAGGTGGGCCACACCCCACCCAGGCGCCACCTGTAGGGGGGCGCGCCCACCATGGGAGGTGGTTCCTGGGGTGGCCCCCTGGGTCACTTCAGGTGTTCCTCTACCCCTTTTTTCGAGGAGAAATTTATTTTCAATTTTGTGGGATTTTTCGGGAAACTTTATTTTTGGCCAATTTTTAGGTATGAAAATTGACTTTCTCACAGAAACAGTTTTTTTAGAAGAAGCAAAAGCAAACCAAAAGCCAAACTAAAGAACCTCTAAGACACTGTAACAAATAAGCAACTACAAAAACCAAATCTAGCAAAATAAAAGGCAAAGAATAGGAAGGAGAAGAATAAAAGAAAGCAAGTGTAACCATAGTGAAAACATTATTTTGTTCATTAAAATCCTTTTGTTAACAAGGTTAATCAAGTCTTGTTACCAAAACAATCTTATATGAAACAAAACTTTGCATTCCACAAGGTGATTATGTTACCTCATACTTGATAGCAATAGTCTCAATCATAATAGTTTCAAAATTTTCTTATGGAATGGGACTATATTTCTCCAACCTTGATGCTCTCAATATTTTCAATGGAATTTAGGCAATAGCTCTTAAAAACCTTCTTGGGGAAATAAATAGTATGCTCTTTGTCATTAATATTGAATGTTACTTTTCCTTGATTGCAATTAATAATAGCACCTGCAGCATTAAGAAAAGGTCTCCCAAGAATAATAGACATATTATCATATTCAGGCATTTCAAGCACAACAAAATCCGTTAAAACCAAGCAATTATGAGCTACTTGAACAGGAACATCCTCACATATACCAACAGGAATAGTAGTTGACTTATCAGCCATTTGCAAAGATATATCAGTTGGTATCAACTTTTCTAGCTGGAGTCTCTTGTAGAGAGAAAAAGGCATAACACTAACTCCAGCTCTCAAATCACATGAAGCAGTTCTAACATAATTATTCTTAATAGAGCAAGGAATAGTTGGTATACCTAGATCACCAAGTTTCTTTGGAACCTTACCATTGAAGGAATAATTAGCAAGCAAAGTAGAAATCTCATCATTAGGAATCTTCCTTTTATTAGAGACAATATCCTTCATATACTTTGAATAAGGAGGCAACTTAATAGCATCAGTCAAAGGAATTTTCAAAAATAAAGGTTTCATCCACTCACAAAACTTGTGGTAGTGTTCTTCCTCCTTTGACATGTGTTTCTTACCTTGAAAAAGCATAGGTTTTTGCACCCAAGGTTCTCTCTCTTTACCATGTTTATTAAGAATAAAATCTTCCTTAGTGTACCTAGTGTTCCTAGTGTGCTTATCAGGTTCTTCCTCAACTTCCTCCTTATCAGGAGCATCATTTTTATCATTACCACTCTCAGTTTCAGCATCAGAGACAGATATACTATTAGGATCTGCAGTAGGTTCAAGTGGTTCCACAACTATTTTGTGTTTCTTTTTCTTTCTCTTACGAGGACTACCACTACTTTCACCTTGTTGAGAATCCTGCTCAATTCTTTTAGGGTGTCCTTTAGGATATAAAGGATCTTGAGTAGCTATACCACTCCTAGTTCTAATTCCATAAGCATGTTTATCTCCTGAGGCATTGAATAGCATATCCTTTTGTACCTTAGCAAGTTGATCAAGTTGGGTTTGAACCATTTGAAAGTATTTACAAAGCATTTTAATATCATTAGAAGTTCTTTCCACAATATCTTTCAACTCATTGATAGCTCTAGAGTTTTGCAATAAATGATTCTGAACTTGTTTATTAAAATTACCTTGTTTAACAATAAATGTGTCAAGCTCCTCTAAGCATTGATCAGGAGGCTTACCATAGGGAATATCACCTTCATTAAAGTGGAGAAAGTGTACCTCAATAGTAGATGAGTAGGGAATTAGCTTACATAATTCTTCTATAGGAGGTAGATTATTCACATCTTCAGCTCTAATACCTTTCTCCTTTAGACACTTCTTAGCTTCCTTCATCACTTCATCATTTAATGCAATAATTCCCCTCTTCTTTGGTGTTTGTGTTGGATCTGGTTCAGGCACAACTGGTTCAGGAGTAATAGGCCCAGGTGTATTTAGCTCAGTTGAAGTCCAATCATCATAATTCTTGCTTATGTTAGCCATTAATTCTTCAGCATTTGTAGGAGTTCTTTTCCTGAAAACACAATCAGCAAAGCTATCTAGGTATGTCCTAGAATTATCAGTTAGTCCATTATAATAAATATCACGAAGCTCATTTTTAGGCAATGGACATCCAGGATGTGCATGAATCAAGGCACAGAACCTTATCCATGACTCAGGCAATTTCTCTTCTTATCCCTGTTTAAAATAAAAAATTCTCTCCAAAGCAGCATGTCTAGCATTGGGAGGAAAATATTTCTGGAAGAAAGAAGCAATCAAGCAATCATGGCTATCAATGGAACCAGGAGGCAATCTATTAAACCAAGCCCTAGCTTCTCCTTTTAGTGAAAAAGGGAAGATCTTAGTATCAAAGTAGTAACGCATCTTAAAATCATGAGAGAATAAAGCACTCATAGTAGAAAGCTCATTCTTATGAGCCACAACACTCTCATTTTCAGTCCCACAAAAAGGTTATTTCTCAACAATGTCCAAATAGGATAAATCAAAATAGAAATCATAATCTTTATCTTTAATATATATGGGAGAGGTGGCAAACTTAGGATCAGAGGACAGTTTAGGAATAATGGTACGCCTAGCAAGGATACTCTTAATAGCACTAGTACCATGTGTGTTTCGGCACTCTTTAAGAAATTCATTGGTGAACTCAATGTAACCATCATTAATAGCATAACTCTCTCTAGACTCAGGTGAGCTAACAGGTGTAACCGTTTCTTCACTAGGAGTTTCAGTATTTCCCAGACTAGCCATAGTAGTATATAGGAAAGGACCTAATGAACCACTCGCATCAATCACAGTAGAATTAACATCATGAGCATCAAAAGCAGTTTCATATTCAGCAGTAGTTGCAATGTGTGTGTGGCATGAGTATGTGGTGGTGGTGTGAAAAGCTTACTTATAAGAGACAGTGAATCAAGAGAAACAGAGGTGTTTAGGACTGTACCTCTTCTTGTATTGGATGGTAAAATAGGAAACTTTCCATCATGAGACTTCCCCATGATGAAAGGAGTAGCAATGAACAATAGTAGTTCCAAGTGAACTTACAAATAAAGCTATGCTCCCCGGCAACGGCGCCAGAAAATAGTATTGGTGATCCACAAGTATAGGGGATCGCAACAGTCTTCGCGGGTAGTATTACCCAATTTATTGATTCGACACAAGGGGAGCCAAAGAATACTTGCAAGCCTTAACAACTGAGTTGTCAATTCAGCTGCACCTAGAAATAGTTCTTTCTCACAGAAGTTTATCAGTAGCAACAGTTTGTAATAGCAATAGAAAAGCAATAGTAACAGTACAACAAGAGCGATAGTAACAGTAACAGTAAACAGTAGGACACGAGCGCGGTAGGCATAGGAATGGATGGATGGGCATAGCATGGACGAGTCTAAACATGTAACTTCAAGATCTAGGGCATTGCAGATAAATAAGAATAAGGATCCAAGTACTAAACAATCCTAGGCATGTGCTCCATATATAGTCATACGTGCTCGCAATGGGAACTTGCACAACATGTTCTGTCCAGCCAGCCCGTGGCAGCGGGGCCTCTAGGGAACTACTAGAAATTAAGGTGCTCCTTTTAATAGAGCACCGGAGCAAAATATTAACACTATGTGAACACATGTGATCCTCACACTTCAGGGCCTTTGTATCCGGACAATGATATGTGTACACAACTTGCAGATAAGATCACAAACAATACTATCATAATGATTCAATAATAAGTTTAGATCTGAGATCATGGCACTAGGGCCCTAGTGACAAGTATTAAGCACAACAAGTTGCAACAAAGTCAAATAGCACTAATAGAGAAACTAGGCACTATGCCCTAACAATTTTATTCTATTACATGATAGAACTCATCCAATCCCTACCATCCCAATAGCTTACAGCAGGGGATTACTCACTCATGGATTAGGGAAACATTGATGGTTGATGGAGAGGCGTTGGTGATGACGATGGCGACGATCCTCTCCAAATTCCCCGTCCCGGTAGGGTGCCAGAACAGAGTTTCTAGATCCAAATCTTGGTTTCTGCGGTGGCGGCGCAACAGAACTCTTTCTGGAAAAATGTCGAACCCTCCTCGGTTTTTAGGTCAAGGGGTATCTTATAGGCGCAGGGGTGCACAGGGTGGCCGCACCCCTAGGCGGGCAGGCCCACCCCTGCTACCGGTGTGTGGGCCCCTAGGCCTCCACTCCGTTTCGTATTCTGGCTCTGTGGATCTTCTGGCCAAATAGGATTTTTGGCATATTTTCTGGGATTTTTCCTGATAGTTGATTTTCTGCACAAAAAACTAGACACCAAGGTAATTCTGCTAAAAACAGCGTTAGTCCGTGTTAGTTGTATCCAAATCACACAAGTTTAGAGGAGAAACAATAGGAAAAGTGTTCGGGAAAGTAGATACGTTTTGGACGTATCACCACACAGCCAGTGGGTGTGGGCCCCTCGAGGCCCTCCTCCGTCTCGTCTTCTGGCTTCGTGTTCTCCTTTGTAAAATATTGACTTTGGCTTTTATCCCGTCCAATTCCGAGAATATTCATTTTCTGACTTTTCTGGAACCAAAAACAACAGAAAACATGCAAATGTCACTGTGGCATCTTGTTAATAGGTTAGTCCCAGAAAACATATAAGAATACCTCAAAGTGTAGACAAAGCAAAGTAGATACTAAAAAAGCATGGAACATCAAAAATTATGGATACGTTTATGATGTATCACATTCCCTCTTACTACATGTTTTTTTAGCAAGCATAATAACTGAAAGAAAGAAACAAACATACAAGTGACAGAAACAATCGTGCAATCTTCCTTGAAAACAAACATGATTTTATGAGGGAAGTGGGTCACATGCAAGGGCTTCAGGAGCCGTTTTCCCTTTATTTTTTATTATTTTTAGACTTTGTGTGGTGCTGCCGAAGAAAATGATGAAACCCGCTGGAGGCTGCGGCAACGCGACGATCAGTGCAATCTTGGACCCAGGCATGCATCCAGCCTAGGTGCCCCATGGGTCACCCCAAACCATTTTTCCCTAAAAATTGAGAGTGTATTATAGGGTACATACATTTAGAAACCACATTTACCGGGCTGTAACTCAAAAAATACAGTATATGCCTGCACCACGAGATAAATACCCATCTCACGGGAATGGCCATGCACCATGGTGTAGCATGCATGGAAATTTCCTCGGGCCCATGGGAGCACCCTAATCTTGCACCTCCTTTGGGCAAACGCCAGGTTTTTGGGTTCAGAAAATGGAAAGTCGAGATATCTCCAAAGCATGACGAAATCTCTAGTTGGAGAAGTCACTTGTGATGCCGAGAGGGAGCTAGGTGCCAGGTTTGGGCTCTATCCATGGAGTGGTTCCTTGTTCTGGGCAGCGATGGGGGGATCTAGGGTTGGAAGCCATGTTAACTCACACTCGATAGACATCCTGGTGGTGCCTTGGGTTCCAAAGGACCTGGTATACCCTGCCTATGATTTTATGAGGGAAGTGGGTCACATGCAAGGGCTCCAGGAGCCGTTTTCATATTTTTTTAGATTTTGTTTGGTGCTGCCCAAGAAAACGGTGAAACCCGTCGGCGGCCGTGGCAACGAGACGGTCGGTGCAATCTTGGACCCAGGCATGCATCCAGCCTAGGTACCCCATGGGGCACCCCAAATCAGTTTTCCCTGAAAATTGAGAGTGTCTTATAGGGTACATACAGTTAGAAACCGCATTTATCGGGCCGTAACTCAAAAAAATACAGTATGCCTGCACCACGAGATAAATACCCACCTCCCAGGAATGGCCATGCACCATGGTGTAGCATGAGTGGAAATTGCCTCGGGCCCATGGGCGCGCCCTAATCTTGCACCTACTTTGGGAAAACGCTGGTTTTTCGGGTTCAAAAAATGGAAAGTCGAGATTTCTCCAAAATCCCACAAAATCTCTAGTTGGAGAAGTCGCTTGCGATGCTAGAGGATTTTGTTCTAACAATATTGTACTGAGTAATTCAACACATAAAAGTACATAAGAGGGAGCTAGGTGTCGGGTTTGGGCTCAATCCATGGAGTGGTTCCATGTTCTAGGCAGCGAGGGGGGAATATAGGGTTAGAAGCCATGTTAACTCATATTTGCGCTCTATGCTAGTCACAAATACTCAGAAAAGCCCTTACTATAGCTCACGCAGAAACCAACACGTCCTGATTGGTTAGACAGTTGTCACGCGGATCGTGCGAGCCGACCGTTGGTCCTCTTTGACCCAACGGACACATGAAATTGTTATAGTAGAAACATCCCAGTATTATTACACACGACATGGTAGTTACAACAATTACAATGCAGGACGTGGAAGGTAAATATGTAATAACAATACTAACAATAGAACATTACTCCTTGTCATCATCGTCGTTGTCGGTGGCGGCGGCGGTGTCCTCCGATGACTTGTCGGTAACTCCCTCCTCGTATATACGCGCCCTCTCCTCGTCGGATTCCTCCTCCTCCTCGTAGTCCCACGGGTCGACATCACTCTCCTCCGCTTCTGCCTCCAACTGCTCCATGAACGCCTCCTCATTGCCCGAGTCAGACTCGTCCTCGTCGCTGGCTCCTCTATTCCTCCTGCCCTTCTTCATGGTGGTCTTGCATGCTTTCCTCTAGTGCTCATTCGCCTTGGCTACTTCTTGGCACTCCTCCATCTCTGCCGGTGCAACGTGCTTCTCGAGTGTGGCAGGTATGAAAAGCATCGATGTCGCGGTGTCCTCGATCACCGATGTCGATGGATCCAGGCGCGGTTGCACACGTCGTGGTACCTCAGATGGCTGCCGGCGGGCACGAACGATACCACGACGAGTAGGTGACACAGGACGGTCAGCCACCGGCAAGGATCTGCCACTGCCACGACACGGTTCCATGCTGCACGAGGAAGTTGTTCGGAAAAGCGGGTACGCAGAGTTGGGTGCCGATACTATTAGGGGCCCCAGGAGCATCTCATAGTCTAGTCATGTAATATTGTGCTACATCGTAAAATATCTATGTACTGGGAGTGTTTTCACGTAACAAACCACAAAATGCGCCGTGTGGCAGTTTCGGGTAGTGTCCAGTGCATGCCTGTGGACATGGAGTTGAACGTCCCAGCATGTTCTGTCCGTGCAGCAGTTGTGCGCATCGTGACAACCCCTTGAGCACACACGCACGCTGGACGTGCAGCCCGTAATTACTTCCTCCCTCAGAGTCCCAGCCCTATCCACCGGATACTAGGTGGCACGCACCGAAGCCCCCGCTGAACCATTCATCTCATTAAAGCCAGTCCAATCGAGTCCCATCGTTTGGACTTTGGGGTTTTATTCCCTTGTTCTGCCAGTCACGCTTCTTTGAGAAGGAAGCGACATAGGCCATCAATTAACAAATGAACGGTGGATGTAGGTTGACATAGCACTGGAGTAAATGGTGGTCTTGTATAATACTGTCCCACAGACTAGACTCTTTGACCATTCTCCCTCGCCCATCACTTTTTTCTTCCTCCTGCCCCACCTTCCTCCATCTGTATTAGCGATCACTCCCCGGAGGAGAGGCGGATCGACCGTGCGTGTGGAGAGAATGGAGAAAACTCGCCGCCTTGGACTTACTGCTCAACCAACTACTCAGTCCCCCCTCGCATAGAGACCCAATCTCTCCTAGCAATGGCGCTGAATGTTCCAGCAGGCTGGGGCTCTTGCCGCTCCCGGTATAGTCTTCTTCTTCTTCTTCTTCTTCTTCTTCTTCATCTTCTCTATTTTCTTCTTCTTCGTCTATGTCTACTTCTTCTTCTATGTCTAATTCTTCTTCTTCTTATTATTATTATTAATATGCTACATATTCCAGGGCGGTCGTGGACCCTGAAAATAGCACGATGGCGGCGGCGGCGCTGCATGTTGTAGTAGGCCAGGGCTCCTCCCGGTACAGTCTTTTTCTTCTATGTCTACTTCTTATTCTTCTTCTTATTACTATGATACATATTCCAGGGCGGCCGTGGACCCTGAAAGCAGCACGATGGCGGCGGAGGCGCTGCATGTTAAACCAGGCCAGGGCTCCTCCCGGTACAGTCTTCTTCTTCTTCTTCTTCTTCTTCTTCTTATTCTTATTATTCTTCTACGTCTACTTCTTATTCTTCTTATTATTACTATACTACATATTCTAGGGCGCCCGTGGACCCTAAAGCAGCACGATGGCGGTGGTGGCGCTGAATGTTGCAGCAGGCCAGGGCTCCTCCCGTTACAGTATTCTTCTTCTTCTTCTTATTCTGCTATGTCTACTTCTACTTCTTCTTCTTCTTCTTCTTCTTCTTCTTCTTACTATGCTACATATTCTAGGGCGGTCGTGGATCCTAAAAACTGCAGGGTGCACGCTCCCTAACCCAGGCTAATGATCACCTTCGGAGGCATTTGTCTCTCCAGAAGGAGGTCACGCTTGGTTTTTCAATTAACATCAAGCAGCTCGAAGCAGAGCGCGACGAGCTATAGAGGGTGATCAACAAGCTGCAGAAGTTGATCGCACATAGCTTGTCCAAACAAGACCTGGCCATCAACTTAATTATGAACTCTTGTGTGACAAGAAGAATCTCTAGAATAGATGCGTCCTCCCGCTGGACGAAGCCACCAAGACACGCAGAGAATGCATCATCAAAGCAAAGGCTTCCATTAAAGCCTAAAATGACAGGGACCATTGCCTAGATGCATTGAGACAGATGAAGGTGGACATGGTCCGAGGTCTCACCATGCCCAAGAGTCCAAACAAGGAGAACGGGGAGCTAACGGCAAAGCCCAATACAGATTCAGAGTAGAGGGGGGGGGCAGGGATCTCAGTTCATGCTCCGCTTCTTTTGTAATTTATACATGTCGTGCAATTAAGGAATCTTGGAGCAACTCCTTATTTCTCTGTTTATCTTACTTTCTTGTCAACTGAATTATGGGTTTGTGTTCTCATGAATGGTCATCATACTTTCTTTCCATTATGTATCTGAGCTTGGAATTAGATTATGACTATGCCACTACTATTTGGTTACATTGGAAAAACCCACAGCACCCAAAGTTGGATGTAGTCCCACGTTGCTTTGAAATTGAAATTAGGACCATGCCACTACTTTATCCTATTGAATTAGGAAAAAAGGCTTTATTGCTCTGAAATTGAAATTAGGACCGTTCCACTACTTTATCATGTTGAATTGGGAAAAGGCTATATTGCTTTGAAATTGAAATTAGGACTATGCCATTACTTTATCCCGTTGAATTGGAAAAAGGGTATATTGCTCTGTCATATAAATTAGAAGTATGCTACTAGTTTATCTAGTTGAATTAGGAAAAATTCTATATTGATCTGACATTATATCTAGAATTAGGACTGTGGCACTAGTTGATTCTGTTAAATTTTGAACAATCCTTGATTGCTTTGTCCTTCAAATGATGACTTTGACACTAGTTAATTGTTTAAATTGTGGAAACTAACCACATATTTTTGTTGCAGCAGAGAGGCAAAAGCTCAAGCCAGAACTGCCGACCTGGCTAAAGGACAAGATGGCTATCCAAATGGAGAAGAAAAATTTTCAGAAAGTTTCCCATGACTGCCTAAGAGAAGAAGTCACCATCCTTTATGACAAGTGCCACAATCTGAAGGTGGACATCGCCGGCTGGAAGGAACTTCACGAGAAAAGTATTGCCCCGGCACATGCGAAGGAGGACATCATCAAGGATCTCATGGTGGATAATCTTAAGCTTACTGATAAGCTTGTCGCTTCCCAGACAGAGCGCTTGAACCAGCGGAAGGCGCATGTCCAAGTACTGAGGGAGCAGGTAAAAACCAAAGCAGATCTGATCGAACGAACCCTCAAACTGGAGCTTCTCAGGAAGGAACACGACCATCTCCGTGCTAGCCTCAGTGCAAACTATAAGTTCCTCTGAAGTTAGTTTGTAAACTATGTGTTCTGACGGACCAAATCGTGTTTTATCCATGTAGTAGTGATTTTGTAAACGTGGACCTCTCTCTATGCAAACTATGCTTTTTACTGAAAGGTTATTTTGCTCAAGGATTGAGTTTGGATTAGTCAAGATATCACAACTGCAAGTCTTACAGTTAACTAGTTTCAGATATTGCCACGACACAAATTATTCATCTAAAATTTCCTTGATCGTCTGTAGCTTGTCCTTGTTCACCTCGCGCTCCTTCTTTAGATCCTTCAACAGCTCCGCAATGTTGTACTCTAGCTTCTTATTCTCTTCCATGAGATGATCCCTCTCCTTTTCTGCCTTCTGAATCTTCCTTGCAGTTCCCACCACCAAGCTCCCATTGATTGTGTCATTTAGGTATAATCGCAAATGCTTGATTTCATGTTCCAGCTCCTTATTTCCTACCAAGATCTTGTAATTTTACGTTGCTGCATCACAGGCATCTATAAATCTCCCCGCCCTTTCGAGCTCATACATATCCCACAACTTGGCCAAACATTTCTTAAGTGCGTCTGGCCACTCAAGATCCACCCAATCTACTGCTTTACACACCGGCCCAACCTAAGAAAAACACGGGACCTAATTATCAACATAACACTACACAATTTTCTTCATGTCTACATTGTACATAACGAAATCAAACCTGATTTGTCCAGCCCAAAAACCTTCTTCCAGTGTTACTGCCTTCAAATGCAACATATTTTCTCAGTTTTAGCCCATGGTCACATGGTACTTCCCAATCGAGATCTAGGCCCTCCCAATCAGGGTCGTAGATAGTGAGTGGTACCTATAAGGGAACGAAAAGCTAGAAATAAACACGGTTGCATGCACATTTCAATTCTTGGGTCGAGGTAATTACCAATGCCTAACCATTGCCGAGAAAACAGAGGAACTCACATCGGGGAGGGAAGACTCGATGTTGGAGAGAAAGTTGTCGCTGATCGACTGGTCGTTCTCGTCGTTCTAGGGCGGCATGGCGAATGCGGCCGCGGCGACGCGTCGGCAACGGTGAGGAGAGAGAGAGAGGAGGGTAGTGAGTGGAGAGAGAAGGAGTGGGGAAAGTGAAGTGCGTCAACGTTGCAACATTGACTAAATTGGCATGCTACAATGGTTTAATTGATACAATGTCCGGTGGCTGGATTACTATCTCATATCTAATAATTTTTCTCTTCCTTCATTTTAATTTGTAATATTAATCATGTACTTCCTCCTTCCCTATTTGTTTGACTTATAGCAACATACAAAATCTTATGTACCAAACAATATAGGATTATGGTTTATGGTTTAGGGTCTAATGAACTGTTTATTGTACTAACCCCTTAACCCTTATTCCTAAATCATAGACATGTGCGTCCAATAGATCACTGTCTCCTACTTAGTAAGTTTTTTTCCTAAACCCTACGCTCGTTCATCCATCCATGATAGTACTTCCTTCTAAGTATAGTTATCCAGCGATTAGTCAAATTGCTGATCCCACAGAGCATTATATTACATCATAATCATGTCAACTACAAGGTACTTATATATCACCTTGTTCAGTCATGGTTTCAATGAATGATATGTCCCAAAATCCCAACAGCTCACAACACATTATATTACAATCTCTCAACAATCATAATCTTAGAAACAAATTTATCACATCATCTCAGCAAACATAATCATGTCAACTACAATGTACTTGTGTCGTATTACAACAACGATGCTTTCATCGAGTGATATGTCCAAAAATCTCAACAGCTCACAGAACATCGAATTGCAATCTCTGAACAAACATGACCACATCAACACAGTTTCAAAGCAACAACAATCTTGTTACAAATATAGGTAGGGGAGCGTTGCGGTCTATTTGACAAGCCCTCGGTAGCAGCTCTCATCAGATCTGATCAACGTCTATCGCCTCGTTCTGTTCAGCCACAACAGGGGCCTCTGCATCCACTAAAACCTGTCTAACAACATCAGAAATGGCAGCTAGGAAGAACAACTTCCTCGTTTGCTTCTTTCATCGCATAATCTGCATCAGATCATCGGTATCCAAAACCTCTATGAACTCCTGCTTCTTATGATGCCACCACCGGAGTCGTGCCATTTGCTTAAAGACAATAATGATTTCCTTACCAATCATCTCTCTCAGTTCAACAAGAGTTATGTTTTTGGAATCAACGGATATCTCTAGAGTACATGATGAAATTTGCTTACTAATTCCGCCATCAAGTTTTGCTGTGTATGAATCCACCTCCAGGTGTATATTGAACTTAGCTTGATCAGCATCTGGTGGTCCATAAACTCAAGAAGCAGAAGCTCTGGCAGCAAGATCTCTAGTATTTGCATACATATCAACAATCATCACTTCAACTTTCACCTGACGATCAGCTGCACAACACTCCCAAAGCATTTGAAGCTCATGGGAGTGCTCAATTTGCAGATAGGTGTCACTCATGTTACGCCACACCAATTTTTTCCTCTGTCTGGATCCCAAAGGAATTCTAGAATGAATCATATCTATCAACTGCGAAACAGAACAACCTCTTTGTAGTTGACAAGCAGATGCACATCCTGCCCGAACACAACCCTCTCGCAACCAAAAACTAGTTTTCCAGTGTACTGGCGGACATGAACCGTGAACTCATATAGGTCCACTGCATCGAAGTTGTTCCTAATTTGATTAAAAAGGGGACCTTTAAGTTCATTCGACAGTACTTTGCAGTAACTAATCTATTTGCAAGACAAGGAACAAATTATAAAAATTCACCTCTCGCTCTTCTCTCGGGTGGTTTTCTTCGAGATATGAGTTGCATGACCCCGAACTGCAGCCGAACACTCCGCCGCCGGCCTAGATTTCTCTTCAACCCGCTGCTTGTAGGTACCCTGTTAGCATATTTCTGGTTGACCTCCTCGCTAGCCTGGGCTGCAGACTCCACCGCTGCTTCGCTCAAGTGCCCGAGATGTCAAGCTGACGGTCAATCAGTCGCCGACGTAGCTACCACCTTGGCCTCGCTTGACATGCCGCCTCCGTATTCAGTGTGTGTGTGTGGGTGGGTGGGTGGGGAGGTGGAGGGGGGAGAAAAACAATCGTCACCGCCGCCGAACCGGATTCAGTGTAGGTGGAGGGAGAAAAAGGACCGCCGCTGGATTTAGTGTCCAGGGTTAGGAAAGTACAGAAATGGATTTGCCCATGCGGCACGTGGACGGTGACTTAGAAGGGGCACATCAGGGGCACGATAGGTACTAATGTAATAGAATATCCTGACATAACGGCTAAGATTTGAAAATATTTGGTTTGGCCACCATTCACTCGAAATTCCCCTCTTGGTAATTACCCCTCGAACTTTTTGAATCGCGGTGATTACACGCAACATGGGCCCCGCGTTGCCTTCGCCTGCTAACTTTTGGGCCGCAAAGTAGTATCCTCGGTGGTGTTTCCTTGTCATCATCGGAAGTTTTGATTTTGCATGTCGTAGAGTGGAGCTTGTAATTGGTTACTGGTCTGATGGAGCGAGAGTATTTCATCCCGAAGCTTGGCAGTCTCCTTCTTGTGTTTAGCGACGAGTTTTGAACTTATCTTATGGATGACGTCCACTTCGCGTTCTGCCATCTTATTATACCTAAAAACTTCTTGCTCCAACGCTTCCATCCTATCTTACAAACTGCCTTCTCCTTTAGTGCCCTGAACCTCCTTTATCTGTACCTTCCCATCCTTGAGCAACAAATCATTGGGGTGAATCTTCAACTCATACATGTACAGGTTGATGATGTCCGCATAGGAATCCTCCTTGGGTGATCCAGAGGAAGACATTGTGGCTCCAAAATTGAGAATCTGCCTGATAGAAACAGATCGAAACAAAACATGATGAGAACACGATATATGGACCTAGGGGGTCTAGGGGATTATATATTACAAAGTTTAATGACAAAAGGAAGGTACTGGGAGAAAACGGGACGGAGACGGGCTCCGTGGTGGTCACACCACCTGGTGGAGTGGCCAGGTGGGCCCGTGCCACAGGGTGGTGTGAGACTCCCGGGCTCCGTTTCCTTCCCTCTTTTGACTCATTATCTTCCATATTATATAAAAAATGCAAAAAATATAAATTGGAAAGTTTTTCGCGAACCTTTTCTTACCAGAACTATTACCTATTTGAAAATGGACTTAACAGATTCCTGAATTTGTTCTTTAATAAATTCTTCCGGAGTCACCACTTGAATAATTTCAATATCTTCATCTCCAGAAATATAATGTTTAAGCCTTTGAACATTCTTCATCTCTTTACATCATTCTCTTCCAACACTTGAAAATTTCTTTCATAAATTTTTTCACACAATCTTCATTAGCAACATTAGTGTAAGCAAGATAACAAACCTTTGGGTTCAATTTCAACTGAAGTCCATCAAAACATAAGCTACTATAGCAACTCCTTTCAAAATGCCATTTTTTTTAAAAGGAAATCGATTTAAGAGGGAAATGCAACAATGGCAGAAATCTGTAAAACCAGACCTGCAGGTAAAGATTGATTTTTTCAAAAATCTTCTATTTTTCAAATCGAAAAGTGCAAAACTAACAAAAGTTATATAATAACTTGGGGCATATGCAAAAAAAGTTACATCTCAATCCCACGTACTGGGATTTTTCTCGATTTTTTTACAATGCGGCACAAAAATATGTCCCGGGACAACAACTTTCCCACATCTCACCTCTCTCTCATTAGAGGTTAATCTTGAATCAAAAAACAAAGAAAAAGGATAAGGAGATGTTATTACAGAGGTAATAACTTCCAAGACTCAAATAAACAAAACTAAATTGAAAGCAAAATAAAATGTGTTATCTCCCACAAGCTCTTTCTCTATAGCCATTAAGATAGGCATGATAATTTCAATGATGCTCACATAGGAAATATGGATTTGAAGTAACAGAGAGCATCAAGAATAAAATATCCAACACATTTAAGTCTAACCCACTTCCTATGCAAAGGAATTTTGTAACAAAACAAATTATTGAAAGAAGAAGCTACTAGCATATGAAGGCTTCAAATCATTCAACATAAAGCGGGGAAACTTAATATTATTGAGATGCATAAAACCATGTTTCCCTCTCTCATAATAACTTTCAGTAGCATTATGAATAAAATTAACAAATAACTATCACATAAGACATTCTTATCATCAAAATGAGCATATTTAAAATCATCAAATAGAGGTTTAAGGTCAAAAACTGGATCAGTAGAAGCAAGTTGTTCAACTCTAAAATTCGCATTAGGCAATTCATTTTCATAAGGAGCTTTAGCAAATTTTGAAAAATTAAAATCATAAGATTCTACATCAAATTTAGTTAAAATTTTCTCATTCTTACAATCTATAATAGCTCCATAAGTGTTCAAGAAATGTCTACCAAAAATGATAGAACAAGTTTTACAAGCAACTGAACCAAGTACTAGAATATTAGCAGGATATTTAGTCTTACCACAAAGAACTTCTATGTCTCTTACAATACCAATTCGACAGATGGTTTCTCTATTAGCAAGCTGAATAACCACATCAATGTATTCAAGTTCACAAGGACCAATTTCATTCATAATTTCTTTATAAAGTTCATAAGGGATAGCACTTGAACTTGCACCAATATCACATAAACCATATTAGCAATGATCACCAATTCTAATAGAAAGCACATGGACACTAGCTAGGATGTGAGACAATATTAGAAGCATCTTCACAATAGATAATGTGTCCATCTTCTACATTTTTAGTGACAGGGTATTTCACAATTGCTACTGCAGGTTCAACATTTATTAGTTCATCAGGTTCTACAGCTTTTTTGTACTTTTTTTCACCACACTAGCTATCATAGAATGTTCCTTTACCTTAGTAGGGAAAGATATTTTCTCAATATAAGGTTCAGGCAAAATATGATCAAAAGTATAAACGTCAGCATTTCTAGCTAGAACATGATTAAAAATATCTTTATATGGTGCATGATACTTGTTCCACTCCTTTTTAGGAATTTCAATATAAGAGGCAAAGGCCTTAAAACAATTATCTATACTTTGGGAATCAAGACCATAAGTAGTACTAATATTATGAAAGTCATCAGTTCCCATAAAAGATTTAATGCATTCATAATCATAATTTATA
Organism: Avena longiglumis; assembly: GCA_030063025.1. NCBI lineage: Eukaryota > Viridiplantae > Streptophyta > Magnoliopsida > Poales > Poaceae > Avena > Avena longiglumis. The sequence continues at coordinate 152,996,451 of CP125975.1, read as the reverse complement.
CCTGAATTTATTCCTTTGTCATTCTCCCATGCTTTAGTATTTTCTTGAATTCGGTCTAGAAGATTCCATTTAGCTTCTTTTCTTCTTTCATACGTGTGAATGATCCTTCACAAGAAGCATCTAATAAATCCTTATCATGAAGAGAAAGCCTTGCATAAAAGTTATTAATAATAATATTATTAGGGAGCTCATGAATAGGGCATTTGAGCATTAGTAACTTCAGTCTCCTCCAAGCTTGGGCTGTACTCTCTCCATCACGAGGCCAAAAGTTATATATTTGATTCCGGTATTTATGAATCTCACTAGGAGGATAGAATTTAGAATAAAAGAGAGGTACAATTTCCTCCCATTCCATATATTGGCCATTCTTCAGCAACTTATACCATTCCTCAACTCTGCCTTTCAATGATATAGAGAGTATTTTTTCTTAACTTGTTCCGTTGTAATACCTGCACACTTGAACAACCCGCATAATTTGCGTATAAAAAGTGAATGATCACCAGGATGGACAGTTCCATCTCCAAAATAGTAGTTATCCATAACACTGCAACTATTTTCTATGGGCCTTGCAAAGGTCAGGAGAGAGACAATTTTGTGCAATGGCTTTATGATTTGCAAATACCTGTCCATGAACACTGGTTGTTGTTAGGGGATTTCAACTTCATTCGGTCAGTTGAAAACAGAAACAAAGATGGGGCTGACATGAATGATATTTTCCTATTTAATAGTATTATTAGTCGCCTTGCCCTTATAGATTTGGCTTTAAAAGGAAGAAATTTCACTTGGTGCAATATGAAGGACAACCCACTATTAGAAAAGCTTGACTGGTTCTTCACTTCTTGCAATTGGACAATCCAATATCCCAACACTATGGTTAATCCACTATCAAAAACTACTTCTGAACACATTCCATGTGTGATATACATTTCCACAAATATTCCAAAAGCAAAAAAATTCAGATTTGAAAATATGTGGCTTCAGCAACCTGGTTTTCTTGATGTGGTTAAGCAAGCTTGGGGACAACCAGTTAAGCAGGGTCCTATTGCCAACATAATAACTGCAAAGTTCAAAAATACAAGATATGCTCTTGAAAAGTGGGGGAAAAGGTTGTCTCATATCAAAGCCCTAATAGAAAAATGTAATAAGGTCATTCTAATGCTTGATGATACTGAAGACAAGAGAATTCTTAGCAGACCTGAATTTAATTTCAGAAATATTGTAAAGTTACACTTAAAAATATTATTGAATATTCAGTCAACCTACTGGAAGAATAGATGCACAATAAGATGGGTAAAGTTTGGAGGAGAAAATTCCAAATTCTTTCATGCAAAGGCCACAGAAAGGTATAGGCACAATGTGATTAATGAGATAAAATATGAACATGGTAATACATTAATCAATCACAATGACAAAGATGATGCATTATGGAGATGTTATAAGAATCGTATGGGTGTTTCTACAAGTGTTGAGAAAGAGCAGATCTATTAGAATTGATTCAAGAAGTGGATAATCTGCATTGTCTGTCGGCAGAATTCAGTAATTCAGAAATTGAGGATGTAGTAAAATTTATGAAATCTGACAAAGCACCAGGCCCTGATGGATTCAATGGAGCTTTTGTTAAAAAGTGTTGGCATATTATTAAAGAATACTTTATCAAGCTATGTCATTATTTCCATAAGGGCCTCACACCCCTTGAAAGCATAAATGGTTCCTATATCACCCTGGTCCCAAAAAAGAACAACCCTGAGACAGTTAATGATTTTAGACCCATTTCTCTCACAAATACCTGTTTGAAATTTCTTACTAAACTAGCTGCCAACAGACTTCAAAAGGAAATAAAGAGATGTATTCATCACAACCAATATGGATTTATTAAATGCATAAAAATACAAGATTTCCTTGGTTGGACTTTTGAATATTTGCATCAATGTCATGTTTCCAAGAGAAGAACAGTAATTATAAAGCTGGATTTTGAAAAGGCTTTTGACACTATTGAACATGAAGCAATTATCAGGATTCTGAGGTGTAAAGGATTTGATGAAGTTTTTATTGGCTGGGTAAAAGAAATTCTCTCATCTGGCTCATCCTCTATATTGCTGAATGGAGTTCTAGGAAGGAATTTTTATTGTAAGTGTAGGGTAAGACAGGGTGACCCCCTATCTCCTTTAGTGTATGTCCTAGGAGGGGATTTATTATAAAGTTTCATAAATAAGGCTTATAGAGATGGAAGACTAAGAACTCCAATCCCAAACAGCGGCACTTATGATTTCCCTATTGTCCAATATGCTGATGACACCATCATTTTCATGCAAGCAGATCCAGACCAGTTACATATACTAAAAGAGATACTTGATGAATATTATTCCTTCACTGGGCTAAAGGTCAACTTCCATAAATCTGCTCTGATACCAATCAATATGAATCAAGATGATGCCAGTTTGCTTGCTTCGGAAATTGGTTGTATTACTGCTACAATACCATTACCATACCTTGGTTTGCCTATGGGAGTCACAAAACCAACTATTAAAGATATCTCACCTCTAATTGATAGAGTGGAAAGAAGGCTTACTGCCATTGCCTCTTTCCTTTCTTATGGAGATAGGCTGGTCATTGTAAATTCTGTGCTTTCTTCAATGCCTCTACACTACCTCTATTCTCTAGAAATTCCAAAAGGGGTCATTGAAGTAATAAATAGAGCAAGGAGGCACTGCTTATGGAGGAAGAAGAAAGACGATGGGAAGATAAACTCCCTTGCCTCATGGGATATGATTTGCAAACCAAAAGTGAAAGGTGGTTTAGGCATAATAAATTTAGAAGTCCAAAACAAATGTCTGCTCATGAAACATCTGCACAAGTTGTACAATAATGAGGATCTTCCATGGGTAAAGTTGGTAAGAAATGCTTACTATTACAATGAGGTGCCTCACAATGTTACTGTTTGTGGCTCTTTTTGGTGGAGAAAGTATTATGAAGTTTGAATAAGATTTTTGATCAATGTCAATATGTAAAATTGGTAAAGGTGTTTCGTCACTATTCTGGTTAGATACTTGAATAATTTACCTTTAGATCAGTCTTACCCAAGGATTTTATCTTTTGCACTTGATAAGGACTGCTCAGTCCAACAAGCCATTGATTTAGTTTAGCTGGAGGAGGCATTTCAACTACCATTATTGGATGAAGCCAATACAGAACTTTTATTGTTACAAATTCAATTACAAGATGTCAGCATTGACCCACATGCACAGGACAAATGGGATAACAAGATAACAAAGTATGGGGATTACTCTGCAAATATGGTGTACAAGTCCCACTTCAATCTGATTCCAGATCATTTCCCTTCTAAGTGGCTATGGAAGAGTAAATGTATGTCAAAACACAAAGTCTTTGCTTGATTAATCTTACATGATCGAATTAACACAAAGGAAATGCTAATAAGAAGACACTGGAATCTGATTACTGATTCAGATTGTGTGTTATGTCCCTGTCATACTCTGGAGGATTGGTCTCATTTATTCTTTGAATGTAACTATAGTGTCAGAGTTTGGACATATTTGCAGATTAATTGGGGAACGGGTTCAGGTCCAGAAATGTTAAAAGATACAAAGAAGAGATTCTTAGGTCCATGTTTTGTTGAGATAGTCATCTTAGCTTTCTGGAATATTTCGAGACAAAGAAATAATAAGATTTTTAAAGGGATGAGACCAACTTTCAAAGCATGGAAGGCTGGATTTGTCCAAGATGTCTCCCTGCTCAAACATAGGATTAAAAGCTCTAAAGTTGCAGTTCTCTCAAATTGGATTGACAATCTATTGTAATTTTGTTTTTGCTCTTTAGCTTTTTAGATTTCTTTTTTGTTTCACAGTTTGTATATATTTATGAAACCCTAGTTTTTACTATTCAATAAAGGGCTGTGGGGGTCTCCCCTATAGTAGTTAAGCTTAAAAAAAACTATTTTTGTAGGTATCTTAAAAGGATCTATTTCAGCTGGTGGTGGTTCATCTACTACCCTAGCAGTGGTAGTAGCTTTCCCAAATAGTAAACTAAGTTAATTATCCATAATGAAAACAAAGTAACAAATAGAAATTAAAACAATACTCACAGTAGAAATTTCCTTTACTAGTTCCACTCTTCAATAGCGCTTCACTCCCCGGCAACGACACCAGAAAATAGTCTTGATGACCCAAATAAGAGTGTCGAAACCAACGAGGAGAAGAAGGCGTTAACAAGTGGTTTGGGTCAGGAATTCTCTGTAATTACTAGCAAATGGATTTTTAGGGGTTTTTGATAATGTAGATAAATAAAGTGCGAGTAAATAAAAGACAAGAATAATAATTGCAGCAAGTGGCCCAGTCCTTTCTTCAGCAAAGGACAAGTCGGTTGTATTACTTATGAGGACCAAACGTTCTCGAGGACACATGGGAATACTATCAAGTGCTTTCACTTCATATAGTCGTTTAATCTTCTTTGGTTGGAAAAGTGTTGTATGGGTTTACCTATGCTAATGTACCGACCTTACTTGGACTAATACATACTTGTGATTATACCCCTTGCAAGCATCCGCAACTACAAGGAAGTAATTAAGATAAAAACCTAATCACAACATTAAACTCTAAGATCCTACACTCCCTTGTGCAAAGGTTTCCTAAAGGGTGTTTAGGTTTCTGTCACTCCGGCAACCCCACAATTAGTAGACAAATACATAATAAATTCCCCTAGGCCCATAAAGGTGAAGTATCATGTAGTCGACGTTCACATGACACCACTATAAGAATAACACCACAACTTAAATATCAAACCATTGAATATTTTTCAACACAATTCCACTACTAACAACATGACTTCTCCCATGTCCTCAAGAACTAAGCGAGCTACTCACGAGACATCATATGGATCAAGATCAGAGATGATATAATGATAAGTAACAATATGAACATGAACAATAATTCAATGGTTCCACTCAATAGCATCAACTACAACAAGTAATAAACACCGGGAAAGTTTCCCCTAAGAACTATGCAAGATTCAACCCAATTGTTATAGCGGGATGGAGTGGTGGTGATGGTGCTAGTGGAGATGATGATGATCCCGATGAAGTCTAGCTTGATGACGGTGTTGATGGCGTTGATATCCCCTCTCCGGGAAGGACTTTCCCCGACAGAAATCTGCCTGCCAGAGAGCTCTTTCTCTCTCTGTAGTTTCCACCCTGTAGAGGTGGCAGAATCTTTCTGTGGTCACTCCCTGAGTCTTAGCGTTTAAGGGGGATGATATAGGCAAAAGGGCGATGCCAGAGGTAGGCCAGGGTGGCCACACCACCTGGTGGCGCTGGCCAGGGGGCGCGCCAGGGGTGGTGTGGGCCCCCTGTGGCCCATCTCAACTTCCCTTTTTGGTTTCCTTCGTCTTCTAGAAAAAATAGGGATTTACATATTGTAACATCCCAAAAATCATGAATTATAAAGTTTGCATATCATTCATGTATCCTCATGCATTTGGGTTATTTTCAAACAAAGTTTCAAATCAGGAACCATTTGTTTTGCCTATTATTTCATGTAAGCAAGTCAATGGCTTTATTTCTACTCTCTAATATGAGAATACTTTGTTTCAACCAGAAAAGATTTGAATATTGATTTCAAAGCTTACTCAAGATTTCAAAAAAAAGAATCTAAATTAAAACCATTTTTAATGCCTTATATAAATAAATAGGCAAGGCATGGTTTTATTTTATTTTATTTTCAATGGGACAAGTCATTTGTGAGCAAACAGCAATGTTTTATACACAAAAATGAGCATGGTTCACTTTACAAAAATCTAGAAGTGGTTTGAATTCAAACTCATTTGGAATTCATTTGAATTTAGTTTTTGAAAATCAAAACAGAAATATAAATGGAATAAAGAAAAAGAAAAGGGCCAGCGCCAGCCTTTCGGCCCAGCAACAGAGCCAGCCCAACAACCATCCCACCCGGGGTTTCCCTCTCCCTCTGTTTCTCACCCGCACGAGCATCCCCCTCTCGCTGACGCCCTGGAACCACCTGCCCCGTCATCATCGTCCCCAAACCCTGCCCACGACCTGGCCTCGCCATTTCTTCCTCCTCCTTCACTGCCGCATTTTAATTCGATTAATTACCGTTGATTCCGTGCACAATCCTCGCCCCTGCTCTGGCTACTTAATCCCCTCCCCCTTGCGGCCATTTTCCCCAACACAACCAGCCAGAAGCCCCGCCAGGCTCCGCGAATTCCCGCTTGCACCGCCACAGCACCGAGCAGCTCTGGCAACCGATTCCGGTGAGTTCCGACCACCCCTTGCCTCCTGATTGACCCTGTCGAGTTCTCCATGTCCTGGTGCATCTTCTAATGCCTCTGGTTTGCCTGCGCATGACACAGGTCGCCGTCCCCGTTCACCTTTGCAAACGACAGAGCCACCTCTCAACTCCGACGAGCGATTTAGGTAAAAACCGACCGCCCCTTGCCTTCTCCCTAACCCTACCATGTCCGCCTGATCGCTGTGCACGCGCTGATGCCTTTGCTTTGTGTTAGGGCGGTCTAGAACGTCGCCAATGTCGCCGTCCACCCGAGCCTGACGTTGTCTGCCACTCCGACGAGCTCCCACGGCCACAGCAGCTCGCCCCTGTCCACGCCAGCAGCATTTTGAGCTTCCCCGCAGCCTTGCGACACTGGTAAGCACCGCCACTGCCCCTAGCCCCCTCTGGAACCGCTGGAGCACCGTCGCCAGCAGCGCCGCCACCATAATCCATTTGCGCCGCTCATCCATGGTCGCATGCTCGGCAGCCGTTGGATCTAGATCTAGCGCGTATGATTAGATCACTTTACGAAGGGGTACGAGTAGATCTGGCCCATGCAATTTCATTTAGATCGTGCGGCTCACGTTGATCGATCCGTGCGAATTGGTATCAGCCAATAGAATCATCCCACGTGGCCTAGCCTGTCTGTTTAAAATTCCAGAAATGATTTTTGAATGTTTAAACTTGTAAATTTAATAACTTTTGTTTTGTTTATCCAAAAAATGCAAATAAGATATCAATGGAATCACAAAAATAAATCCTACACATCTGTATGCTTAGTTTTGTATTTTGCCTCTATTAAAATAGAATTTTATGCTGAGACATTTGTAGGCCTATTTTGTGTATAAAAATTATTTGGAAAATGTTTTAAAAGCCAAATTAAGTTTATTTGGTGTATAAATGTTTAGTGTATTGATCAATACTGTTTTACTTGTCTTGTTTAGTTTAGAAAAATCATCACATAGCATTTGCATGCATTCATATATTTTTGCTTGATTATATTGGAATATGAATTTGGTGCTAGCATTTTATGTCTAGATTTTGGTGCTAGTGGTGATTGTGACTATGACGATTGTTGTTACTTCCTCAAATACCAAGGAAAGTGGTGCTTCATATTTTTGTCCCAATATTTTGACTATGCATTAGAAATATTTTTTATCGGGCTTGCATGATAATTTTTGCTAAGTATCTATATGCTATGCTTGGGAAATCCTAGTAGTTATAGAATTGTTAGAATTTTCCTCTAAGTTAAGATACTTGCTATTACCATGCTTAGCCTAGCTAGTAGCAACCAAGGGTGGAATATATTCATGCTATGTAAAAATATTGCTAAGTCTTTGACTTATGGTTTTGCTTAATAAAACAACTAAGTGAATGAAACACCTGGGTGGAATGGTAATTGCTTGGTGTCTTTGGTTGAGTGGTTACACAAGGCCCATTTCTATGGTTTACCTTGTGTATCTCACTTGTGGATTGTCACCCAGGAACAAAGGGATTTGAGATGCCAAATGTTAAGAAGCTTCTAGTGCAGCCACATGGCATTATGGGCTCTGCCTGGATCATATAGGTTGCAATAAATTAGCCAAATGGACAGTTGGTGGTAGGGGATTGATAGGTTTGGAGCGCGTCCATTTTGGTCTAAGGGAAGGCTTCTGAAAGGTCCTGTCTTGATGAAAGTCAAGTCTTGTGGGGAAAGTGCACCACCTCTGTAGAAGGAAGCATCTAAGTACTTAGCCGTGTCTCCAGAAATGTACGATTTGAGCATCAAGACATGTAATCTATCAAGAATCTCCTCATCCCAATTTCTAAGTTAAAAACTTGTGGTTGAACAAGGGTAAAGGTTCACCAATGTCTATTGATGGTTCCTTGGGAGTTTTTGCCAAACAAAAACTTAGTGTTTTCAACTGATAGGTAAAACCTATTTTGAGCAAAGCAAGCCTAAGCTACACTTAGCCAAATTCATATAGAAGCTAGATACTATTATTCTACTAAGGTATCACTTGCCAATACTATTCCAATGTATTGACCACATGTGGCTATAACTTGTGATGTTGCAGGTTACTCTGATGAGGATTAGGGTTATGAGTCTACACTCAACATGCTTGCCTGTGGCACATGAAGATGGAGACTTTTATTTATATTGTTAAGTTAAACTCTTGTACTAGCCTATGGCTATGGAGATGTAAAAGACTATATTATCTCTGGAATGAAGATGTAATAATGACCTTTGATTCTGTGTACTTCATCTTAAACTGTGGATGCTAGCATTTGATCCAGGGACTAGCATTGCAATCACAGGGACCTTTACCTTTATAAAGGTGGGGTCTTACAGATGGTATCAGAGCACTGTGTTTCCTATAGGATTATGACCCTATGATTGGATTAGACTAAGAAAACACTAAGGAAAAAATTTCAACACTTTGAAAAATTTCCACAATTGTCTTTTTCTTCTCGTAAACTTTTCTAATCTTCTTTCTCATCCCTATTTGTAGATGAACTCCATCAACGAAGACATAAGGAAGGGACCACTCATGACCATGACTTTGGAATGTGAGACTGAATTTCCCAAGGCACTCAAGAACCTTATGGTTACCATGTGGATACATGGTGCAGCTATGTACAAGGGATTCCTTGTGATGGATGAAGGATAAGAGTATTGGTGGGTGCAACTTCACTTGTACAAAAACAAGGAAGAAAACCACAAGGAGTCAGGATTTTGCATGGTCACCAACTCTAAAATACACACAACATTTTTTGACTCTACAAGAAATGCAGCTTGGAATGCCATCAAGGAGCTTGGTGATAGACTCAAGTGCAGAATGACCTTAGAGAAGGAAAGAAACATACCCAAGAATTAGAGACTACCAACCAACAACTAAGGGGAGACATCATAGACCTAATATGGGAGTCTTGTGAACAAGATAGACAGATGTCCACTAAGGATGCCCTGATAGATATTTTGTCTAGTGAGTGAGAGTTGTAACGTACTTCGTTAGTTGGACCACCACACTTATCGTTTTACTTCCAATTTTTTTGTCTAAGTATGTTGAACCTTTGATGCTTGTAATGGATTTGTGTATGCCATGAATTGTGTGTTTGTTGCAAAAAGATGTGCTTGTGATATTTTATCTTGTGAGATTTCTATACTTCTGTTGATTCTAACTTTCTCTATCTTATAAAAATAGATGCCTAACGTTGTTATTAGCACGGCCGAGGAGTTCAAGGGAACTCGTTTTGGTACTCGTCTCATTGAGCTCACTAGTGTGCTCAACCTTCCACTTCCTAGCATCATGACACTCCAGCTCACCAAGTTTGAGAGGAAGGACCTATGGGGATTCAGAGTCACACAGCCGGGACGCTAGACAGAGCCACCCACAGAGGCTATCACTTTCAAGATGATGCATGACGACAAGGAGAAAGGCTTAGATGTAGTCATGCAGGAGTTACTTGGACGCCTGGTAGGGAGACACTCCATCGATCTTAGAGGTCTTTACTTTCACCCCTTTGGGAGACGCAACGAGGAGGGTGAGGCTATAGAGTATGAGGATGCTACTAGAGAGACGATGGAGCCGATTCGTCTATACCTTCAGGACCTAGAGGGTCTTATTAGACACCTTGATACTGATAGGACAAACGTCATGCTTAGCAATGACGAGCTCTAGGTTCAGCTTCGTGAGAAGGACAAGCTCTTCGCGGAGAAAGACGAGATTGTCAAGGAAATGGAGGCCAAGTTTGAAAGCCAGGACAAGAATTTCAAGAGCCAGAAGAAAAGAGTCCAAGACAGGAACAATAAGATCCGGGAGATGAAGGAAGAGTTAGAGGCTAAGGACTTCGAGCTTGAGCACCAGCAGGGAGTGATCGAGAGGCTTCGCTCACAGAAGAGGGCTCTTAGGGCGAAGATTGAGACCTTGACTGCTAGTGTTGATGAGTCCAAGACCGCCATGGAGAATGCAGGTCTTACCCTCGCTGATGTGGAGAATGATGTGGAGGAGTAGTGTAGACTACTCGATTATCTTTCATCTACCATACTTTGATTATTGAGTCACAATGACCATCCAACATGTGGATGGCTTGCTATGGTGTGTTTGCTTTTTCCAAAACTTGTTGTTTATGATGTTCAAACTCTATGTTATTTTGATGCTTGGTTATTGTGATTGTTCTATGTGATGTATTGTACATGTTAAGCATCTATGGGTTTCTCATTCTTATCCTTATTAAAACCACAGATGCCTCCTCCTCGACGTGCCAACCCCAACCAAAACAACAACAACAATGTCACTCCCGAGATGCAACAGTTGATGACAGCATAAGATCAACTGATGTAGATGATGACAACCTTCATGCAGAACCAGAACCAGAATAACAACAACAACAATAACAACAACAACAACAACCAAAATAATCCACCGGGATTTGACATGCTCACCAGATTTTTAAGACTAAGGCCTGCAAACTTCTCAGGAACCATTGATCCAATGGTGGACAATGGTTGGTTACGTTCAGTGAACAAAGACTTGGTGACTGTTGGCTGCACCAACGAAGAGAAGGTCAGTTTTGCAGCACATCTGCTAGAAGGACCAGCAGCAACCTGGTGGGACAACTTTCAGATCACCACTCCCATTGAGGATGTGACTTGGGCTATCTTTGAGGATGGATTCCGTACAGCTCACATCTCATCCAGAGTGATGAATTTGAAGAAGAAGGAGTTCCACAACCTAAAACAGCCTCACCCAGTGTGGCTGAGTATATTGAGGAATTCAACAATCTGGCGCGTTATGCACCGGATGAAGTTTATACAGATACCAAGAGGAAGGAGAAATTCCTCGAAGGACTGAATGATGAGTTAAATCTGAAAATGTCCGTGGCTTATGTCCCAACCTACCAATCACTTTGTGACAAGGCTACCATCTTGCAAAACAAGATGAAACAGGTTGAGAGCAGGAAGAGAAAGCATAGATTTGATAAGCACAACTCGGGATCATCTCACAAGCGTTCCCACCATGATGATAGTGGGAGTTCTGGATCCCACAAACATGGAAAGTACAACAACCACCACAGCCACAACCGTCATCATGACAACAAGCATCACCGCAGTTATGATAATGACAAGTATAAGAACCACAAAAGTGGACACAAGAGCCACTACAGTGGAGGTGGAAGTGGTAGTGGAAGTCAGCCTGTCAAGAAAGATCTCAGTCAGGTTGAATGCTTCAAGTGTAAGAAGATGGGGCACTATTATAATTAGTGCCCAGAAAATAAAGTCGAAGGTGCCAACAAGCCCAATCCCTTCCAAAAGGGACAAGTGAACCACATCAATGTGGAAGAAATATATGAGGAACCTGATGCTGTGGCTGGTAAGTTCAAACTCAATTCTGTTCTAGCACTTGTTCTTTTTGATACTGGCGCATCGCATTCATTCATATCAAGAGCATTTGTTGATAGAAATGGACTTACAGTTGAAACTATTGGGTGTCCTATAAAAGTAAGTTCTCCTGGTGGAGAAATGATAGTGAACTCGGGATGTCATGACCTAGTGATAGAATTTGGGAAGTATAAGTTTCCCGTTAGTTTGGTAATCCTAAATTCCCAAGGATTGGATGTCATTTTGGGAATGGATTGGATGACTAAGTACAAGGGAGTGCTAGATTGTGCCAACCATACAGTCACACTCACAACCCTGGATAATAAAAGGATTAGATTCAAGTCTAATTTTGAATCAAAAGGGAGTAAGCTAAATTCTCTTAAGGGGTTAGGATCGATAGTGTGCTAATTGTGAGAGAATATCCCGATGTGTTTCCGGGAATGCCACCGGATAGAGATGTTGAGTTTCTAATTGACTTTCTGCCAGGATCTGAGCCAATAGCAAAGAGACCTTACAAGATGTCAGTTGATGAGTTGAAGGAACTCAAGAAACAACTTGGGGAACAGTTACAGAAAGGATTTATTCAACCAAGTTCTTCATCTTGGGGTGCACCAGTTTTGTTTGTGGAAAAGAAAGATAGAAGTCAAAGGTTATGCATAGATTATCGTTCACTCAATGAGGTGACTATCAAGAACAGGTATCCTTTGCCCAGAATCAATGACTTGTTTGATCAGTTAGAAGGAGCCCATGTGTTCTCAAAGATTGATCTTCGATCAGGCTATTTTTAGCTAAAGATAAGGGAACAAGACATACCTAAGACTGCTTTCACCACTAGGTATGGATTTTATGAGTACACTGTCATGCCATTTGGCTTAACAAATGCACCAGCCTACTTCATGAATATGATGAACAAGGTGTTCATGGAATTTCTTGACAAGTTCGTTGTTGTTTTCATCGATGACATTTTGATCTATTCCAAGAGCAATGAAGAGCATGAAGAACATTTGCGATTGATTCTTGAGAAGCTTAGAGAGCATAAGATGTATGCCAAATTCAGCAAGTGTGAATTCTGGTTGAATGAAGTCGGATTTCTTGGAAACATTGTGTCAAGAGATGGTGTAGCAGTTGATCCCGCAAAAGTGTCAGCTGGAACTGAATGGGAATCTCCTAAGTCAGTGAAAGAAGTTCGTAGTTTCCTTGGCTTGGTAGGATACTATAGAAGATTTATTGAGAATTTCTCAAAAGTAGCTAAGCCAATGATAGAGTTACTTAAGAAAGACAAGAAATTTGATTGAACCGAAGGATGTGAACTCAGTTTCCAAGAGTTGAAGAAGAGACTAGTGACAGCACCAGTCTTATGCCTACCAGATTTGGAGAAGGATTTCCAATTTTATTGTGATGCATCTCACCAAGGTTTAGGTGCAGTTTTGATGCAAGAAGGGAAAGTTGTGGCGTATGCCTCGAGACAACTCAAAACTCATGAAGTGAATTATCCTACTCATGATTTGGAGTTAGCCTCTATTGTCCATGCACTAAAAACATGGAGACATTATCTTTTGGGAAAGCGATGTGAAGTGTTCACATATCACAAAAGTTTGAATTATATCTTCACTCAGAAAGAAATCAACATGAGACAAAGAAGATGGCTTGAACTCATCAAGGACTATGACTTGAGTTTGCAATACCACCCTGGTAAAGCAAATGTTGTAGCGGATGCATTAAGACGTAAGGTTTATGTGAATGGCCTTACTAAGGGAGATTTGCCAGATTATCTATGTTCCCAATTCAAAGATCTCAGATTGGAGATAGTGACTGAAGGAAATCTCATGTCATTGGATGTTCAACCCACCTTGTTGGACAAAATAAAGGAAGCGCAAAAGATAGACAAAGAAATTGAAGAGATTAAGGAAAAGATTAGCAAGGGAAAGGCCAAAGGATTCCATGAAGATGAACATGGTAGTTTATGGTATGGGTAACGTATCTACATTCATGCAACATCCCTAAAATCATGTTTTCAAAGCTTGCATATCATTCATGCATTCATAATCATTTTAGGATCATTTTCAAATGAAATTTCAAAACAGAAACATTTGAATGTCTGTTATTTTATGTAAGCAAGGCATTAGCCACTACTACTTTCCAATATGAGATTACTTGTATTAAACCAGTAAGATTTGAACTTAGGATTGTTTGTTATTTCAAAACTTGGTCAAGGTTCTCAAACAAAAATGAAATCAAAACCATTCTTTAACCTATTGAAAATATTTCACTAAGGGCATAGTTTTAAACCTTATTTCCAAACCCATTTTGAATTTGAGTTTAAATGGGTGCTTTATACACCCCAGGATGCAAGAAACAATAAACAAAAGTTTGGAGGAAAATTCCAATAGAAACAGATTTGATTTGGGTATTTGAATTCAAACGAGAAAATCAAATCAGAAAAAGAAAAAGATAAAGGGAGAAAAAAATAAAGCAAACTGACTAAACTAGCACAACCCAGCCCAGTTAGCCCATTTAGCCCAACAACTCTCCACCCCGCAGAAAACGTTTTGCACCGCAGAGCGAACCAGCGCCGTCGCTGACGACTAGACCCCACCCCGTATATCTCTCTCTTACTAAACGCGAGGCCCCACACGCTAGTCATCGTCTCCACCCCGCGAACCCTTCTTCCCCAAATCACGGCGGCTGTTTCCGGTGATTAACCCCGCATCAATTCGAATGCATGTTTCAGTAATTCTCGCCTCGACCTTGCGTACTTAACCGCCCGCGTCCTCCCCTCCTTTTCCCCAGTCGCCACCCTCTCTCTGCCCCTAGGCTTCTCGGAATTAGCCCAGAACCACCCACTGCTCTGACGAGCTCCATCTCAAATTCCGGCCAACCACCATCGCCCCTTGCCTTCCAGACACCGCGAGTGAGTTCCTCATCACCCTCTCCACCTGCTAGTATCCCACACTCGCCCGCGCGTGCTCTCTATCGTCAGCAACCTCAACGACAAGCAAGCACCACCGTCTGTCTCGACTCCGGCGACATCCCCTGGTAGTTCCTGACCGCCCCCTTCTCTCTTTTTGTTGCTCACGTGTTAGCCAGACTTGTGCGCATCTAACGGCACCGTTCTTTTGGCTAGGCGCGACCAGTATCTTTGCCAACGACGACGAGCGACCGTAACCAACGACTGAAGGTTCTCCGGCGAGCAATAGCGGTCGAGTCCGTGCGCCCCTGTCCCTCCCTCGACCACCTTGATCATCGTGACGACCCCACGAGCTCGGTAAGCCCCTCTGTTTCCTCCCTTGCTTCCTAGAACCACCGGAACATCGTCGGCAGCAACGCCGCCTCTGCCAGCAACCATCTGCGCCGCCGGTTTTTAGGTCAAAGCGATTTAATCCACTGGATCTAGATCCAGTGGTTTAGATTAGATGCCAGGCCGAAGAGGTACGAGCAGATCTGAGCTGCTGGTTTTCATTAGATCTAAAGGTGCGCGAGCATGATCTAGTGCGAAGCGGTACCGTCCAATCAGGAGCTGCCCCGTGGCATGTGTTTCGTTTTAAAAATATGAATTAGATCTATTAGTGATTCCAACTTGCAAAATTCATAACTTTTGATCGACACGTTCAAATTTTGTAAATTTTATATCATTGGAATCAGGAGAAAGAATCTATCCAATTATGCACTTTGTGTAATAAATTTCATCTGTAAAATGGGTTGTTTTTGCAGAGACATTTCTAAGCTTATTTTGTATATAAAAATTGTATGGAAAATGTTCTAAGGGCCAAATTAATTTTATTTAGTGTATAATTGTTTTTTTTATAATTCGGTACTTTTTCACTTGTCTGGTTTGATGTAGAAAAATAATCACATGGCATTTGCATGCATTCATATATTTTTTCTTGTATATTTTTTATATGTGAATTTGGTGCTATCATTTCATGTGTAGATTTTGGTGCTAATAGTGATTGTGGTTGTGAAGATTGTTGCTACTCCCCCAACTACCAAGTAAAGTGGTGCTTCATATTTTTGTCCCTATATTTTGACTATGCATTAGAAATATTTTGTATAGGGCTTGCATGAATATTTTGCTAAGTATCTAAATGCTATGCTTGGGAAATCCTAGTAGTTGTAGAATTGTTAGAATTTCTCTAAGTTAAGATACTTGCTATGTCCATGCTTAGCCTAGCTAGTAGCAAACAAGGGTGGAATATATTCATGTAAAAATATTTCTAAGTCTTTGACTTATGGTTTTGCTTAATAAAACAACTAAGTGAATGAAACACCTGGGTGGAATGGTAATTGCTTGGTGTCTTTGGTTGAGTGGTTACACAAGGCCCATTTCTATGGTTTACCTTGTGTATCTCACTTGTGGATTGCCACCCAGGAACAAAGGGATTTGAGATGCCAAATGTTAAGAAGCTTCTAGTGCAGCCACATGGCATTATGGGCTCTGCCTGGATCATATAGGTTGCAATAAATTAGCCAAATGGACAGTTGGTGGTAGGGGATGATAGGTTTGGAGCGTGTCCATTTTGGTATAAGGGAAGGCTTCTGAAAGGTCCTGTCTTGGTGAAAATCAAGTCTTGTGGGGAAAGTGCACAACCTCTGCAGATGCACTACTAGGAAAATGGCTATAGGTAATTAGCACATCTGTGGCTCACATTGTCGAAGTGCCCCACGACTAAAACAGGCGTGGCTCACCTATGGGCAGTGCCCTACTAGTAACTAGAACAACTGTGGCGCACATGGTCATAGTGCGCCACAGATATGTGTGGGCCAAGGCCCTGCTGGCCGCACGCCAGATACCCGTAGCGCACATAGGGTAGGTGCGCTACGTTTGTTAGTGTCAACCGTGGCGCACATGGAGGGGGTGCGCTACGCCTAAGCGCATGCCCCTCTGCTCTGTAAAACGGACAGACACATCCGTGGCGCACTATGGCATGTGCGCCACGAATGTTATTATTCCCTGTGGCGCACTGGGGCCACGTGCGCCACGGATGTGGCGACCCTTTTTTTGGTAGCTCCACTTTGTCCACATGTGTGACCATCCACCACCCCACACTTCACTTTCCCCTTCTTCTTCCTCCTTAGATCTAGTCGGGATCCTTCTCCTTCCCACCTCAATTTCTCCACTCATTCACCATTTTTAGCATGTAGAACTTGCCTTGGATGTTACACACGTAATAGAGGAAGCTCTCCGGTCTCTCATCTCCTTCTCCAGTCTCGCGCGCACCTCTCCTTTCCATCTTCTCGCGATCGGTCTCTCATCTCGGTAAGTTGTCCATGTAAGGATGTGTTCATGTGTATATGGATGATATGCTCATATGTATGTAGATGATTAATGCTCAAGATATGTGTATGGAGAGGATCGATGGTCATGTGTGTGTATATGGAGAGTATCGATGATGCTCATGCATGTGTGTATGGAGAGGATAATGATATGTTCATGTGTGTATGGATCGGTCTCTATCTCTCTCTCTCTTGTGTTTGTATGTGAACAAGTTGCCATTTGTTTTGCCAAAATGTTCATTCATTTCCATTTTGGCAAGACTTTGGCATTTCGCAAAGGTCCTATTTTTAGGATAGGTCATGCCGAAATTTTCTATCGACCATTGCATGCATGCATTGATTATGTGGTTCTAATATACTTCTCATTGTACCGTGTACACAGTGCAGGCAAAAATGGTGCTCATAATGAGCGAAGACATTGTGGCTAGATTTTTGAAATGTGCGACGGACGATATGATACGAAATAACAAGAAGGAGATAAGATGTCCGTGCAGAAGATGCAAACTCAACTGGGTGATCGACCCAGATTCCGGGAATCTGCAGGCGCACCTGCTCCGCCATGGTTTCATGGATGGATACACTCGTTGGATAAGCGATGACGAAGATGATGGAGACGGTGAAGGTGGGCAACATGACGATGATCATCATGGTGAGAGCGGGCGAGATGATGAAGAGTCTCCTAGAGATGGTGAAGGTGCGGAAGCAGACCATGATGATGATGATCTAGATGCCGGAGGAGCAGACGATGATGGAACAACGTCAGGGTGGGTGCGGGACCCTTATGTGCAAGAGCTGCTTCTCAAGCAGACGAGTAAAGCCAGGGCTGCCGCTAGAGATAAATCCAAGATTGAGCAACTTGAGACAGACGCGGTTACTCCATTGTATTAAGGATGTAGGCCCGATGATACCCGGTTGAATGTAACGCTCAAGGCTATGGAGATGAAGGCAAAACACAAATTGAGCGACGCAAGCTTCGACGATATGTGGCATTCTGGCACGATCGTCTCCTGGAGGGGAACACCTGTCCAACTAGTATCGAGGACGACAAGAAAATCGTCTGTCCTCTCGATCTACCGCACGTTAGATATCACGTATGCATCAATGATTGCATCATTTATCGGGGCGAGGACGCGGAGAAAACAACATGTCCGGTGTGCGCGCGTGAGTCGATACAAGAAAGGGAAGAAAGCACCTCGAAAAGTGGTATGGTACTTTCCTATCACTCCTCGTCTGCAGCGCTATTTAGTGGACCCTAAGGAAGCGAAGCTCATACGATGGCATGCGGAAAGGAAGAAGCCACGAGATGACGATGATGACCCCGAAAAGGATGAGCTGTTGACTCACCCTTCAGATGCTAGCTAGTGGAAAGCATTTGACCTCGAATTCCCAGAATTCGGTGGAGATTCGAGGAACATCGGGCTTGGTGCGAGCACCCATGGACTCAATCCTTTCGGTAGCCAGAGCAGCACGCATAGAACTTGGCCCGTGTTTGTATGGATGTACAACCTCCCTCCATGGTTGTGCAAGAAGAAGAAGTACATACAAATGAGTATGCTAATTCAAGGGCCAAAACAACCTGGTACCGACATCAATCTATATCTCGGGCTGTTGAAAGAGGAGCTAGCCACGTTATGGGAATCTGGAGCCAATACTTACGACGCTGTCGCACAAGATTATTTCACTATGAGAGCCGCGGTGGTCACTACGGTGCAAGACTATCCAGGTTGCGGGTATATCTCGGGGCAGGTTATCCAAGGATTTTGCGCATGCGTTAGGTGCATGGATAACACAAGCTATCTCCAACTAGAGAAAGATCCAGGGTCTTCGAAAACCGTGTTCATGGCGCACCGGAGGTGGCTCGGCAAGAATGGTCCATGGAGAAAACGTGGAGACCTGTTCGATGGAAAATCCGAGACCCGAGGAATCCCAGAGCATAGGAGCATTGAAGAAGTGGAAGAGTTGCTAAAAAACTGGAAAGATTGTCCTGATCCTGGAAAGAAGCGAAAGAGGCAGCAAGATAAGCCGCTGATGAAGGTATGGAAAACAAGGTATGTTTTATGGGAGTTGCCATACTGGAAGTTTCTCCGCACGCCTCATAGCCTCGACATCATGCATATCACGAAAAACATGTGCGATATTCTGGTCGCCACCATAATCAACATGCCAAATAGGACGAAAGATGGTCCGAAAGCAAGGCACGACCTGATATTCATGGGTATTCGGAAGGAGCTTCACGGAGGACGCACTACTCCTGATGATCAGGAAGATGACGATGATCATGAGTCGGAGATGACACAAGGTCGTCGGAAGGGTAAAAAGTTCAAGAAGAACGAATATTACTGCCCTCCTTCTTTCTTCACCCTAAGCCAGGATGAGATCAAACAGTTTTTCAAGTGCCTTCTAGGAGTCAAATTTCCTTACGGCTACACGGGCAAGATAAGCAGATACCTAGACGAGGCGAAGCAGAGGTTCAGTGGCATGAAGTCTCACGATTGTGACGTGCTAATGACACAGGTACTTCCGGTTGCACTAAGAGGGATAATGGACGAGCATATCCGTGAAACGTTATTTGTCCTCTGCAAGTTTTTCGACGTCATCTCTAGGAAGTCGATTGGCGTGAATCAGCTCAGGAGGCTACAGGAGGAGATCGTGGTGATACTATGCGAGCTTGAGGTCTACTTCCCACCCGCATTCTTCGACATTATGGTGCATCTGCTGGTCCATGGCGTGGAGGACATCGTCCAACTCGGGCCGATGTTCCTCCGCAGCATGATGGTGTTCGAAAGGATGAATAGACACATCAAAGGATATGTTCGCAACAGGTCCCGTCCATATGGAAGCATAGCCAAGGGCTTTCTGGCCGAAGAGTGCATCTCTTTCTGCATGAATTATCTAGACATCGAGAACCCTGTCGGTCTTCCTGTCAATAGGCACCTTGGCAAGCTCGACAGATCTGGTCACCGAGAGGGTCATCGCATACTGCATGCAGACTTCAATTTTTGACGCGCAGACTTTGATCGAGCAAACCTCGTCGCGCTATAGCATTTAGAACTGGTCGATCTTTGGGTACAGAAGCACAAAAGGTTAATCGAGAATAAGTACAGTGACCACGGCATACAGAGGACCCAGGGATAAATAATGAAAGAGCACAACTCATATTTCACGCGTTGGTTTAGGCAGACGCTCCTTGATAATACCCTGCAATCGCATTCTTCTGACACGGAAAAGATCATATTCACCTTGTCACAGGGAGCGATGCAAAACCTGGTGACCTATCAGGCGTATGATATCAACGGCTACACATTCTACACGGAGGAAAAGGACAACAAGTGTGATTATCATAACTCAGGCGTGACGTTGGAATTCTACACCGATGACAACGTGAAGGAAAGATTCTACGGAAGAATCAAGGAGATTTGGGAGCTCGACTACTGTGGAGAAAAGGTGTCGATATTCCGTGTTAGATGGGCAAAGAGCGTCGAAAGAGAAGACCGGTATTTCACAACCATGGTTATATACGAAGAAGCCAAATCCAAGGCCGCCGGTGCGAACGTGGCCGCGAAAAATGAACCATGGGTATTGGCTACCAAAGTGGACCAATGTTTTTTCATTACCGACCCGACAAAGCCTAGCCGTGTTGTCGTGAGGAGAGGAAAAAGAAACATCATCGGAATGGATGGAGTCGCCAACGAGCAAGACTTCGACCAGTACGGCGATCCAAAGATTGAAGATGACGATGACTACGATGCAGCAACATACATCACAAGAAGAAAAAGGACAACCCTACCCAAAAAAGGTAGACCGTTCGAAAGAAGAAACATTAAAGTGACTGGGCTAAATTATTCAACCGCGACAAAGAAGGGAAAAAAGATTGTAAAACGTTAGCTCAAAAAATATTGTAAAACGCATGGTCAAAAAAGATTGTAATATTCATGGACAAATTATTATGAAATTTAGTTATACTTTGAATCATATTTGTACCACTTTTATGACATATATTATCACTTTTGGGCATTTTTGGAATATTTAAAAGTATTTTTAAAAATAAAACAAAACTTGTATGGCATATATCACCACTTTTGGGCATTTTTTGGAAAATTTAAAAGTATTTTTAAAATAAAAATAAAAAAGGGGGGCACCAGGATTCGAACAGGGTGCTCACAAGTTTAGAACAGAGCAGTGGGCAGAACCAGTGGGATAGGCTAGTGTAGTTGCTAGAAGGAGTGTTGCAGCGTTGTTATAGAGTGGTTACAACCCAGATAGGCGTGGTGGCGCGCTGAGTCATGAGATATCCGTAGCGCACTCTGGCATAGTGCGCTACGCCTATCTGGGTTGTATCCACGTCATCATTCCCAACTCTCCCCCATCTCATACACTCATCGATCCCCATCTCTCCCAGCGCGCTCGATCCCCCCTGCCACCGCTGTGCTCGACCCGCCAGCCGCCGCCGCCGCACTCTATCCCCCCAGCAGCCACCGCTCGAGGAGGAGGCCGTGGAGGAAGATCACCGCCAGTGTCCGAGGAGGAGGCCCACGCACGTGTCCGAGGAGGACGAGGAGGCCACCCGTGTCCGAGAGGAGGATAAGGCCGTCGTTCGCTCGTCGTCGTTCGCCCTCCAACGTCATCCTCATCTTAGAGGTTAGCCCCTACCCTCTCTCCCTCTCTCCCTTTATCCCTCTGTCCCTATCTCCACGGGTTAGCTAGGGTTTGAGGATCTCGGAGATCATCTCGAAGTTGTCGATGTAGATGAACCTGGCTTGTGGGAGGTTGATGTTCAGCGTGTTCACCATGCCCTTCACCTTGCTGTTGAAGGGGGCGATAAGCTCGTCCACGTCCGGTGAGCACATGTTCGTGGGGCTCCTGGAGCACATGTTGAGATATATAGCACAATATTGATAAACTGCCCTGGCTAGCTGGATGTGTTGTTTCTAACCGCCACTGAGGTTGATCCCTCGCTCTCCTATTTCAGTCTGGTCACCGAACTCCATCATATATAAATATTTTTCTAAGCAACAAGCATGTACAACTTGCCTGTAATTCTTTGGATGTATCAGCCGCCCAAATAAAATGTTTTATTGAATAGTTCCATTCTGGATCCAAGCTGTATGAGTGACACATGCCGTGGTCCCACATATGCTAACCTATCAAAAGATAAAACACTGCAGAAAAGTAAAGTGATTTGAGAAATATGACAGATGTTGGCAAGGTATAGAAATATGACAGATGTTGGCAAGGTATAAACACTGCAGAAAAGTAAAGTGATTTTCGGTAATTTGAGAAAATATTTTATACAATGTAAATGTATAAATTCCACGATGCAGAGCATGACTAAGTGCGAAGAAAGGGACTGGCCCTCGTAGTAGAGCCAACTTATCCATATGATGATTTATCCTAGAAAAGATATGCTCTCCTGTTGAACAGCTACAATGTAATATTTTACTGATAGAATTGTCTAGGGAATTGTATGCTAGCTTCAGTACTTTTATCTGTCAATATTGATGGTTTCTACTATGATGGGTGTAGGTTTAGATGGTAGATACTCAATATCACTTTTACTGTGTAGGGTGTAGGTTTTTATCTCATCAGATAAGCATACTAAATATCACTACACAGTGTTAATATTATTTGATGGTTTTTCTCTCATCAGATAAGCTACTGTTTTGCAAAGCTACTATTTTTGCAAAGCTATCTGGATCTACTGCTTTTGCAAAGCTACTGTATGTGCTGCTACTATATGTGCTGCTGGTTACTACTACTATATGTGTTGCTGGCTACAAAAAACTACTGTGCTGCTACTACTATATGTGTTGTTGGATCTGGCCATTTATTTTTATATACCTAGTAATGATCTTGTGCTTGTTGTGCTGGTAATGTGTTGGTAATGTACTGGCTGTGCTGGTTGTGCTTGTGCTTGTACGAAGCACTTTATTATGTCGTGTATGCAGGTTCTTGTATGAAATGAGTCCCGATTTTTGCCGGAATATTGATTAACTTCCGTTTCGGCAGAAATCGGGCACTCCTAGTTTAAGAAAATTAGCAAAGGTCATGCCGGATTTTTCTGTGCATTTAACCAATTTTTTTTTTTATTAGTGCAAAGATTTGTGACAATGATGAGGCTGGATGTTCTAAGCGCATCAGCACTGATGGAGAACTCAGACCTCCAAATAAACAATTGACGTTCTGGGAGGCGGCCCAGCGGCTAGAGGACAATGAAGAATACCATCCTTCGGAGAGCGAGGATGATGAGATGGAAGACGCGGTGGAAGAAGCCGAAGGAACGGCGGGTGATGAAACCACTGATGGCGGCGAGGGCACAGGGAGTGGTAGAAATCCTCCTAAGAAGAAGAAGAAGAAGCCGAAGGAACGGCACCCGAACACGTGAACAACAAGCTGAGGGATGTTGCCAAGGGTACCATCGTTCAACCCTTGCAGCGCACGTTCCACTCAAGGCCGATGCCAGATAGCGTGCACAGGGTTAAAATTTGTTGGGTGCTAAGGGGCTGCGACGACCTGGAATCTCCCATTCAACCCCCAGGAGTGGATGAAGAAGAGCCGGCTGTCCTCAAAAGTTGCTTCGGCTTATTCTTGCAATGGACAAAGAGCACGATCCGTTTGGGGACGGCGGGGGCCATCACGCCACGGACAACATCACCGCCTATCGTGCCAGCGACAAGCGGTGGCAAGGCCCCCTTACCGCCCTTGTCGTCACCTCCACGCGGTGGGTCGGATGATCATGTTGATGATATGCACATGGCGCAGGATCCGGCCAAGGACGACGAAGACTGGAATGATCACCTCTTCAACACTCAGTTTAGCAACGAAGACCTAGCTAGTGGCCCCACAGATAAAGCCACTATCACCAAGCGTTTGTTTGGTTCTCAGGAGACACCTCTAGCTTGCGCCTTTACAGAGCCAGCTGATACAACCAACCGGCCCTTTATTCTTAGCCATGACACACTACATAGCCGGTGCTCTGATTGTGATGCATGCCCGCTCTCCAAAAGGAAAAAAAGGGCAGGAAAAGAAAATCTAGCAGCTCGAGCCAGCCGGTGGCGTCAACTGCGAATCCGATCAGGTTTCGGGATGGGCCACCAAGACCCGAGGGTATTATGTGGAGGATTCATGTGGCGGGTGAGCCCATGCTACCTAAGAATTTGCGGAGGCTCGCCAGTTCGGAACTCCAGAGTGTGCATGATGGCATGCTGACGATAGAGAGACGCCTTCTGTCAGAGAAAGATCCCTCGCACCCGGTATTCGTGGTTAAGGTGCCACCAGGCTTGGGCTTCGTCGATAATGCCCCTGCGGATCTGTTCTTCCTATGGTTCGACGACATCTTCAATATGTTCTACCTATACCCGCTGCACTATACCATGGTCCCCCTGTTTTCTCTCAGCCTGGCCATGCAGATCATTAGAGAGAACACACCGGGCATCGCTATAGTGGACCCCTACTACATGCGTGACGGCTGCTTGGGTTCCCCCCGCTGAACGACGTATCTTGGCCTTGTACCTAAAAACAATCCTCGTGGCGAACAAGACAAAGGAATATATTCTCATGCCTTACTTTCCTGAGTAAGTCGTTATTCAATCGCCACCGTCGATTGGCTTTATTAGATTATCATCATTCTTTTTTCCAACACATTCCATTTGAATTTTTTGCGCAGAGATGAACACTATACACTCATCTCCTTATCGCCGAAGCATTCCCACGCCACGTATTTTGACTCGGGGAGTCTAGAAAAGAAGAAAAACTACGACAAGATCAAGGAAGTTCTGGATGATGCTCTCAGTGGCTATGCCTCGACGGAAGGCACCACCTTCGTGCGTACGAAGGTCAAGTTCGGCAGGCACGTCTTCAACCACATAACGGAGTTCCCCCACATGAAGCAGCCGGAAAACAGTAAGAAGGAAGCCTACTACGCACTCCATCACATGAGGGCGTTCCTACTTGACCAGCAGAATTCTACGCTGCCAGATCATCTCAAACAGTGGGCCGAAGCAAAGGCCAAGATCACTGATTCAGATATTAGACAAGAGATGTATCGCATCCAGCAGCAGTTTGGGGCAATCATCTTTCGTGATGTCATGACTTCGTGGGGGAACTTCTACGGAGTAAATATCCCGAATAACCGTGACATAGAAGATCGCCTAGAGATGCAGGGTGACTATAGGAAGTTCATGACTAGACAAGGCGTCCTCCCGTTCCCTAAGCCGATCCAGAAGGCTTGATGTTGGCCTAGTTGTAGTTACAAACTATAGATGACATTTGTGTGTATGTGGACAAGTGTACATGCTACTATACTTATCTTATTAGGTTTATGAATCATCGCTTACTTCTTTTGCTTATTATTATTATATATCAATCAATGCTTGGTTTTTTTGCTTACTCTTTGGTCCTTTGATCATTTTGGTCCTTCTTTTTTTCCTTACTTTATTAGTCTTTTTTCGAGAATAATGCCGATGATTGAAATGTCGTGGCACAATATATATGTGAATGTGCTACGAAGGGATTGTGAGCCTTGTGATATGCACAAGTCCAGGTGTTGTGCATCCTACTTGGCTCATAGTTCCATCGTAGCATATTCCTGTGTCCAATGACCTATGTATATATATATATGAGGCATTCTTTTTGATTTACTTTGGTCTTTTTCGATAATAATGCCGATGACTGAAATGTCGTGGAACACTATATATGTGAATGTGCTGTGATGGGATTGTAAGCCTTGTGTTATGCACAAGTCCAGATGTTGTGCATCCTACTTGGCTTACGATTCCATCATAGCATATTCCTGTGTCCAACGACCTAGCTAGTTATATATGAGGCATTCTTTTCGAGTTACTTTGGTCTTTTTCGAGAATAATGCCGATGATTGAAATGTCGTGGCACACTATATATGTGAATGTGCTGCGATGGGATTGTCTGCCTTGTGCTATGCACAGGTCCAGGTGTTGTGCATCCTACTTAGCGGACAGTTCCATCATAGCATATTCCTGTGTCGAACAACCTAGTTATATATGAGGCATGCTTTTTGAGTTTGGTCTTTTTGATTTAGGAGTACTTTCTATAAGTGTATCTTCATATACGACTTTAATTATATATGTTTTGTTTCAATCACCGGTTAATTATTATTGTCAACTTGTAGATGACGTGGTACATCGTGTACAAGGGACGGGTTCCCGGAGTCTACGATGATTGGGAAGACTACCGGAGACAGGTGCACCATTTCAGGGGCAATAGCTACAAAGGGTACAACACTATGGCGGAGGCGGAAGCTAGATACACGCGCTATCTTTCGGGAGTTAGGACGAGGAACCGGATGAAGACCTACACCTTCGTCGCGGTGATCATGCTTATCTTCTTTGGTTGTTTATCCCGCATTTGTGTCTAGCTAGTTTAGATGTCTAGGCGAGATTCCGAGCTCTAACTTTTTGATCGACACGTGTATTCGCATGTCACCAACTACTTTGTAACTTGATCGAAACAATGTATAACTTATGTATTCATGTATGAGACTTATCTATATGTATTTGTTTCAATCTTGTTTTGCAAATTGTGTATTTATATATATAACTGTATATCTTATATTTGTGTTATAATCTGTATTGTATATCATGTGGACCTGAAATTAAAAAAAGACACCCTGGCGCACATGGCAGAGCATCTGTGGCGCACAGTGTCTAAAGCGCACCTGCGCAGGCTAGTGGCGCCCTAACACATGCGCCACAGAAGATAAGTCTTGTAGCGCACCTGGACAGGTATCTGTGGCGCACTGGCATGTGCGCCACGCCTATATCTGCACATGCGTGGCGCACCAGGGTAGTGCGCCACGGCTATGAGATAGCCACAGCGCAAGCCTAGTGGCGCACGGGCAGTGCGCCACGGATGGCTTTTCCACGTGCGCCACTAACGAGTGTTTTCCTAGTAGTGATGGAATAAATTAAGTACTTAGTCGTGTCCCCGGTAGTGGACAACTTGAGCATCAAGACATGGAATCTATCAAGAATCCCCTCATCCCAATTTTCTAAGTTAAAACTTCTGGTTGAACAAGGGTGAAGGTACACCAATTTCTATTGGAGGTTCCTTGGGGAAAGTTTTTGCCAAACAAAAACTTACTGTTTTCAACTGATAGGTAAAACCTATTTTGAGCAAAGCAAGCCTAAGCTACACTTAGCCAAATTCTTGTAGTTACTAGATACTAATATTCTACTAAGGTATCACTTGCCAATACTATTCTAATGTATTGACCCACTGTGGATGTAACTTGTGATGTTACAGGTTACTCTGATGATTATTAGGGGTTATGAGTCTACACTCAACATGCTTGCCTGTGGAACATGAAGATGAAGACTTCTATTTTATATTGTTATGTTAAACTCTTGTACCAGCTATGGCTATGGAGTTGTAAAAGACTATGTTATCTATGGAATGACGATGTAATAATGACCTTTGTTTCTATGTACTTTATCTTAAACTGTGGATGCTAGCAATTGATCCAGGGACTAGCATTGAAATCACACGGATCTTTACCTTTATAAAGGTGGGATCTTACAGATGGTATCAGAGCACTGTGTTGCCTGTAGGATTATAACCCTAGGATTAGATTAGAAACCACTAAGGAAAAAAATTCAACAATTTCCACACTTGTCTTTTTCTTCTCGTAAACTTTTCTAATCTTCTTTCTCATCTCTATTTGTAGATGAACTCCATCAACAAAGCCATGAGGAAGGGACCACTCATGACCATGACCTTGGAGTGTGAGACAGAATTTCCCAAGGCCCTCAAGGACCTCATGGTTTCCATGGGGATACATGGTGCAGTTGTGTACAAAGGATTCCTCGTGATGGATGCAGGAGTAGAGTACTGGTGGGTGCAACTTCACTTGTACAAAAACAAGGAAGACAACCATAAGGAATCAGGATTCTGCATGGTCACCAACTCAGTAATGCACACCACATTCTTTGACTCTGCAAGAGATGCAGCTTGGAAGGCCATCGAGGAGCTTGGTGACAGACTCAAGTGCAGAATGCTTAACACCCAAAATGACCTTAGGAAGAAAATAAGCATACCCAAGAGTTATAGGCTACCAACCAACGTTTAAGAGAGGACATCATAGACTTAGCAATGGAGTCATGTGATCAGGATCGACAAATTGCCTCTAGGGACCTTGTTAGCCAACTTGGCAAGTGAGATGGGATTGTAATGTACTTCTTTAGTTGGACCACAACACTTATCGTTTTATTTCCAAAAAAATTATCTAAGTTGTGTTGAACCTTTGATGCTTGTAATGGATTTGTGTATGCCATGACTTGTGCGTTTGTTGCAAAGATATGCTTGTGATATTCTGTCTTGTGATTTTCTCTATTGATGTTGATTCTAACTTTTCTCTATCTTGTAAAATAGATGCCTAATGTTACTATCAACACGGCTGAAGAGTTAAAGGGAACTCGTTTTGGCACTCGTCTTATTGAGCTCACTAGTGTGCTCAACCTTCCGCTCCCTAGCATCATGATGCTTCCCCTCACCAAGTTTGAGAGGAAGGACCTTTGGGGCTTCAAGGTTACTCAGCCAGGACGCCAAACTGAGCCAACCACAGAGGCTATCACTTTGAAGCTAATGCATGACGACAAGGAGAGAGGCTTAGATGTAGTCATGCAGGACTTACTTGGGCATCTGGTAGGGAGGCACTCCAGGGAGCTTAGAGGTCTTTACTTTCACCCCTTCGGGAGACGCGACGAGGATGGTGAGGCTATTGAGTTCGAGGATGCTGCTAGAGAGACGGTGGAGCCGGTTCGTCTGTACCTTCAGGACCTAGAAGTTCTTATTAGGCACCTAGATACCGATAGGACCAACGTCATGCTTAGCAATGACGAGCTCCAGGTGTAGCTTCGTGAGAAGGACAAGCTCCTCGTGGAGCAAGACGAGATAGTCAAGGAAATGGAGGCCAAGTTTGAGAGCCAGGACAGGAAATTCAAGAGCCAGGAGAAGAGACTCCAAGACCGGAACAAGAAGATACGGGAGATGAAGGAAGAGCTAGAGACCAAGGACTTCGAGCTCGAGCATCAGCAGGGTGTCATTGAGAGACTTTGATCACAGAAGAGGGCTCTTAAGGCCAAGATAGAGGCCTTGACTACCAATGTCGAGGAATACAAGACCGCTATGGAAAATGCAGGTCTTACACTTGTTGATGAGGAGGTTGATGCAGAGGAGTAGTGATGACTACTCATTTATATGTAAGATCCCTCCCTTATAAATGTAAGGATCCCTGTGATTGCAATGCTAGTCCCTGGATCAAATGCTAGCATCCACAGTTTAAGATGAAGTACATCATCATTCCAGAGATAACATAGTCTTTTACAACTCCATGGCCATAGGCCTAATACAAGAGTTTAAGCATAAGAATATAAATAAAGTCTTCATCTTCATGTGCCACAGGCAAGCATGTTGAGTGTAGACTCATAACCCCTAATCATCATCAGAGCAACCTGCAACGTCACAATTTACAGCCACAGTGGGTCAATACATTGGAATAGTATTGGCAAGTGATACCTTAGTAGAATATTAACATCTAGTTACTACATGAATTTTGGCTAAGTGTAGCTTAGGCTTGCTTTGCTCAAAGTAGGTTTTATCTATTAGTTGAAAACACTAAGTTTTTCTTTGCAAAACATTTCCCAAGGAACCACCAATAGGGAATTGGTGAACCTTCACCCTTGTTCAACCACAAGTTTTAACTTAGAAAATTGGGATGAGGAGATTCTTGATAGCTTCCATGTCTTGATGCTCAAATTGTCCAATACCAGGGACATGGCTAAGTACTTAGATTCTTCCATCTACAGAGGTTGTGCACTTTCCCCATAAGACTTGATTTTCACCAAGACAGGACCTTTCAGAAGCCTTCCCTTAGACCAAAATGGACGCGCTCCAAACCTATCATTTCCCCTACCACCAACTGTCCATTTGGCTAAGTTATTGCAACCTATATGATCCCGGCAGAGCCCATGATGCCATGTGGCTGCACTAGAAGCTTCTTAACATTTGGCATCTCAAATCCCTTTGCTCCTGGGTGGCTTTCCAAAAGTGAGATTCACAAGGTAAACCATAAAAATGGGCCTTGTGTAACCACTCAACACAAACCATTCTTTCCAGTCCACCCAGGTGTTTCATTTACTTAGTTGTTTTATTAAGCAAAACATAAGTCAAAGACTTAGAAATATTTATCATAGCATGAATATATAATTCACCCTTGGTTTCTACTAGCTAGGCTAAGAATGGCAATATAAAATATCTTAACTTAGAGGAAATTCTAACAATACTACACCTACTAGGATTTCCCAAGCATAGCAAATAGATACTTAACAAAATAATCATGCAAGTCCTATACAAAAAATATTTCTAATGCATAGGTAAAAATATTGGGATAAAAACATGAAGCACCACTTGCCTTGGTAGTTTGGGGAGTAGCAAAAATCTTCACAACCACAATCACTATTAGCACCAAAATCTACACATAAAATAATGGCACCAAATTCACATATCAAAATACACAAGCAAAAATATATGAATGCATGCAAATGCTATGTGATGATTTTTTTCCAAATCAAACAAGACAAGTGAAACAGTACTGAATCATAAACAAGGCAAAAACACCCTAAACAAACTTTATTAGTCTCTAAATCATTTTTCAAACAATTTCTATACTCAAACTGATCCTATAAATGTCTCTTCATAAATAATCAATTTTACAGAAGCAAAACATTAAACACATTTCATAAATGGATAGAATTATTTCTCCTGATTCCAATGATATATAATTTGCAAAATTTGAACGTGTGGATCAAAAGTTATGAATTTTGCAAGTTTGAATCACTAATAGATCTAATTCAGATTTTTAAAACGAATAACAGGCCACGCGTCACGTCCTGATTCGTCCATACCGCTTCGCACGGATCGGCCGATGCGGTGCGTTGGATCAAAAGTGGATCGCATAGATCAGATCAAAAGATACCCCTTCGGGTTATGTTCTATCGTAGCCACTGGATCAAGATCCTACGGCCGTTGATCAAGCGACCAACAACTGGTGAGCGGCGGTGCGCTCGGTCTACGGCGTTGCGGCGGCTACTGGAAGCGAGGAAGAGAATGGGGAGGCTCACCAGACTCGCAGAGACGTGCTGGAGCTCAACGTGGCAGTAGCTTGTCGAGGGGCGCACGGACACAGCGACAAGACCTCGTCGCAGTTGCTGGCGGCGTCGGGTGCTTGTAGACGAAGACATTGCCGAGACTCTGGATCACCCTAGCATGAATCATATGGGTCAGGAGGTGCGCAAGGCCATGGAGAACACGATGGCATCCAAGAGAAGGCAAGGGGCGGTCGGGCTTTACCTAGATTTCTCGTCGGAGTCGAGCGGTGGTTATGTCGCTTGCGGGTGCGGACGGGGATGGCGACCTGGATCACCCGAAGACAAACCAATGGCTTCAGGAGACATGCAAAGTTGCAGTGACTGTACTGGCGAAGTTAGGAGTCAAGGGGCGTAGAGAGATCACCGGAATTCACTGCCGGAGTTCGTCGGTACCGCGGTAGAGTTCGGTGAAATATGGGAAGCCTGGTGGCGAGGAGAGGGTTCTGAGTGGGGGAAACGACCGTGGTGGCGAGGGGATTAAGTAGCCAGGAGCGGGGCGAGAGTTACGCTCCGAATCAATGGAATTTAACAAGGTTTTAAACGCGACGTCTTTGGCGCGGTGGTAACGACGGAGCAATCATCGCGCGGTGATTGAGGACGACGATGACGGGGCAAGGTAGGTCCAGGGTGTCAGCGGGTGGGTGTGCGCTGCTGCGGTGAGAAACAGAGGGAGACCCCTGGTGGGCTGTTTTGGCTACTAGGCCGGAAGGGTGGCGCCTGGCCCAGTTCTAATTCTTTTATCCTTTTCTATTTCTATTTCTATTTTCAGGAAACATTTTCAAATGAGTTTCAAATAAGTTTGAATTCAAACAACTTCTGGATTTTTGTAAATTGAAAATTGTACAAATTTGGTTGCAAAACAATGTTGTACACTTTAAAATAATTTGGCACTTCGGAATTTTAAAATAAACAATGTTTTTACCCATTCCTTAATAAAGACAAAGAAATGGTTTAAATTTGTTTCTTTGTTTTGAATCTTTGTCCAAGCTTTGGAATTTATCAAACAAACCCATGAATAAACATCTTTGGTTAAAACAAATAATCTCTCATTAGAGAGTAGCATTGGATCAATGCCTTGCTTACATAAAATAATAGGCATATAAATGCTTCTGTTTTTGTAATGACTTTGAAAATGAACCTAAAATGATTATGAATGCATGGATGATATGCAAACTTTGAAAAAATGATTTTAGGGATGTTACAAATCTAACCCCCTTAAGGTGAATCTCTCCCTCAAGATTCTGATTGGCTAGCAAATAGGTGAGGGTGGTCTTTCCGAAGATCATCTTCTCTTTCCCATGTTGCTTCTTCTTCGGAATGATGGTTCCATTGAACTTTGCAGAATTTGATAGTCTTAGTCCGAGTAACTCTTTCTGCAGTCTCAAGAATCTTGATGGGTTTTTCCTCATCAGTGAGACCACTTTCCAATTGGACTTCCTCCAAAGGTATAATATCCTTCAAATAAGTCTCTTCCATCTCTGAATGGCATTTCTTTAGCTGACGCACATGAAACACATTGTGAACGGCATACAATGATTCTGGCAATTCAATCTCATAAGCTACTTATCCTTTACGAGTCAGAATCTTGAATGGTCCAACATATCTTGGGGCCAATTTTCCTTTGACTCCAAATCTCTTCACTCCACGAAGTGGTGACACCCTAAGATAAGGTCTATCACCCACTTCATAGGTGACTTCTCTACGCTTAGGATCTGCGTAGCTCTTTTTTCGGGACTGTGCTATCTTCAATATGTCCTTTACTAGCTTGACTTTCTCTTCAGCCTCCTTGATTAGTTTTGGTCCGAACAAGTTTCTTTCTCCCACACCATTCCATAGCAATGGGGTAATACACTTTCTCCCATAGAGAAACTCAAACGGTGCCATCTCAATACTGGCTTGATAGTTGTTATTGTAAGAGAAATCTGCGTAAGGCAGACTTTCATCCCAACTAGCTCCATAGTCTAGGGCACATGCCCTTAACATATCTTCTAGAATCTGGTTGGTCCTTTCTATCTGTCCATCAGTCTGAGGATGAAAAACAGTGCTGAATTCCAATCTCGTTCCCAATGACTCATGTAGTTGCCTCCAAAAATGAGAAGTGAACTGAGTTCCCCTATCAGACACAATAATCTTGGGTACTCCATGCAGACATACAATCCTATTCATATAGATCTTGGCTAACTTAGCACTTGTATAGGTTGTCTTCACGGGTATGAAATGAGCCACTTTAGTGAGGCGATCCACTACTACCCAAATAGAATCATATCCTGACCTAGTCCTTGGCAATCTGGTGATGAAATTCATGCCAATCTTGTCCCACTTCCAAACAGGAATAGGTAGTGGTTGTAGCAATCCTGCTGGTTTCTGATGTTCCGCTTTCACTCTACTACATACATCACACAAAGAAATATGTTCGGCGATGTCCTTCTTGAGATTATTCAACCAAAATCTTTCCTTCATATCCATGTACATTTTGGTGTTACCCGGATGAATCGAATATGGTGAGTTGTGTCCTTCCTGTAAAATCAATTTTCGAAGTTCCGGATCTTGCGGAACGCAGATACGTTTTCCGTACCATAAAGTACCATGTTCATCTTCATGGAATCCTTTGGCTTTTCCCTTGCCAATCTTTTCCTTAATCTCTTCTATTTCATTGTCCGTCTTTTGGGCTTCCTTGATCTTGTCCAACAATGTGGGTTGAACATCCAATGACATGAGATGTCCCTCAGGCACATCTCCAATCTAAGGTCTCTAAATTAGGCACACAGATCATCTGGCAACTCTCCCTTAGTAAGGCCATTCACAAATACCTTACGGCTTAGAGAATATGCTACAACATTTGCTTTACCGGGGTGGTATTGCAAACTCAAGTCATAGTCCTTTATGAGTTCTAGCCATCTTCTTTATCTCATGTTGATTTCTTTATGAGTGAAGATATACTTCAAACTTTTGTGATCTGTGAACACTTCACATCGTTTTCCCAAAAGATATTGTCTCCATGTTTTGAGTGCATGGACAACAGAGGCTAACTCCAAATCATGAGTAGGGTAATTTACCTCATGAGTTTTGAGTTGTCTCGAGGCATAAGCCACAACTTTCCCTTCTTGCATTAGAACTGCACCTAATCCATGATGAGATGCATCAAAATACACTTGGAAATCTTTCTCCAAATCTGGCAGACATAGGACTGGTGCTGTCACTAGTCTCTTCTTCATTTCTTGGAAACTGAGTTCACATCCTTCAGACCAAGCAAATTTCTTGTCTTTCTTTAGTAACTCCATCATTGGGTTAGCTACCTTGGAGAAATTCTCAATGAATCTTCTGTAGTATCCTGCCAAGCCAAGGAAACTACGAACTTCCTTTAATTACTTAGGAGTTTCCCATTCAGTTACAGCTGGCACTTTTGCGGGATCAACTGTTATACCATCTCCTGACACAACGTGTCCAAGAAATCCAACTTCATTTAGCCAGAATTCACATTTGCTGAATTTGGCATACAGCTTATGCTCTCTAAGTTTCTCAAGTATCAAACGCAAATGTCCTTCATGCTCTTCTTTGCTCTTGGATTAGATCAAAATGTCATCAATGAAAACGACAACAAACTTGTCAAGGAACTCCATGAACACCTTGTTCATCATATTCATGAAGTAAGCTGGTGCATTGGTTAAACCAAATGGCATCACTGTATACTCATACAATCCATACCTAGTGGTGAAAGCTGTCTTAGGTATGTCTTGGTCCCTTACCTTAAGCTGAAAATAACCTGACCGGAGATAAATCTTTGAGAATACACATGCTCCTTCTAATTGATCAAACAAGTCATTCATTCTAGGCAAAGGATATTTGTTCTTGATAGTCACCTCATTGATGGAACGATAATCTATGCATAACCTTTGACTTCTATCTTTCTTTTCCACAAATAAGACTGGTGCTCCCCAAGATGAAGAACTTGGTTGAATAAATCCTTTCTGCAAATGTTCTCCAAGTTGTTTCTTGAGTTCTTTCAACTCATCAACTGACATATTGTAAGGTCTCTTTGCTATTGGTCCTGATCCTGGCAGCAAGTTAATCAGAAATTCCACATCTCTATCTGGTGGCATTCCCGACAATTCTTCCGGAAACACATCCGGATATTCACTCACAATTCGCACGCTGTCTATGCTAACCCCCTTAAGAGAATTTAGCTTACTCCCTTTTGATTCAAAGTTAGAATTGAATCTTATCCGTTTCTTTTTCGGGTTTGTGAGTGTGACTGTACGATTGGCACAATCTAGTACTCCTTCATACTTTGTCATCCAGTCCATTCCCAAAATTACATCCAGTCCTTGGGAATCTAGGATTGTTAGACTAACTGGAAACTTATGCTTCCCAAATTCTATCACTAGATCACGACATCCAAGACTTACTATCATATCTCCATCGGGAGAACTTACTTTTATTGGGAACCCAATATTTTCCATTGGAAACCCATTTCTATCAACAAATGCTTTTGATATGAATAAATGTGATGCACCAGTATCAAAAAGAACAAGTGCTGGAATAGAATTGAGTTTGAACTTACCAGCCACAGCATCAGACTCCTCATAAATCTCTTCCACATTGATGTGGTTCACTTGTCCCTTCTGGAAAGGGTTGGGCTTGTTGGGTCCTTCAACTTTCTTTTCTAGGCACTCATTTGCATAATGCCCCAGCTTCTTACACTTGAAACATTCAACCTGACTGATATCTCTTTTTGCAGGCTGACTTCCACTTCCACTTCCACTGTGGTGACTCTTGTGTCCACCCTTGTGGTTCTTGTACTTGTCATTATCATGACTACGGTGATGCTTGTTGTCATGATGGCGGTTGTGGTTGTGGTGGCTGTTGTACTTTCCATGCTTGTGGGATCCAGAACCCCCACTATCATCATGATGGGGATGTTTGTGAGACGATCCCGAGCTATGCTTGTCAGAGCTGTGCTTCCTCTTTCTGCTTTCAACCTGTTTCATCTTGTTCTCCAAGATGGTATCCTTGTCACAAAGAGATTGGTAGGTGGGTACATAGGCCACAGATAAATACAGATTCAATTCATCGTTCAGTCCTTCCAGGAACTTCTCTTTCCTCTTGGCATCGGTATCAACTTCATCCGGTGCATAACGCGCCAGATTGTTGAACTCCTCAATATATTCAGCCACATTACGGTGGCGCTGCTTCAGGTTATGGAACTCCTTCTTCTTCAAACTCATCACTCCGGATGAAATGTGAGCTATACGGAAACCATCTTCAAAGATAGCCCATGTCACATCCTCAATGGGAGTGGTGATCTGGAAGTTATCCCACCAAGTAGCTGCTGGTCCTTCCAACAGGTGTGCTGCAAACCTGACTTTCTCCTCGTCGACAAAGCGGTCACCAAATCTTT
Organism: Avena longiglumis; assembly: GCA_030063025.1. Taxonomy (NCBI): domain Eukaryota; kingdom Viridiplantae; phylum Streptophyta; class Magnoliopsida; order Poales; family Poaceae; genus Avena; species Avena longiglumis. The sequence goes on along the minus strand of CP125975.1, from coordinate 152,959,944 downwards.
GTTCACCGAACGTAGCCAATCATTGGCCACCATGGGATCAGTGGTTCTTGAGAACTTTGCAGGCCTCAGTCTTAGGAATCTGGTGAGCATGTCAAATCCTGGTGGATTGTTCTGATTGTTGTTATTGTTGTTGTTGTTGTTGTTATTCTGATTCTTCATGAAAGTGGTCATCAACTGCATCAGCTGTGCTTGTGTTGTCATGAACTGCTGCATCTCGGGGGTGACATTGTTGTTGCTCGGGTTGGGGTTGGCACGTCAAGGAGGCATCTGTGGTTTTCAATAAGGATAAGAATGAGATACCCATAGATGCTTAACATGCACAATACATCACATAGACAATCACCAAAACAAGCATCAAAATAACATAAAGTTCAACGACATAAACGACAAGTTTGAAAAGCAAACACACCAATAGCAAGCCATCCACATGTTGGATGGTCATTGCGACTCAATAATCATAAGCATGGTAAATGATAGATGTAGCACCCCCCAGGGTTGGGGTTGAAATAACCTCAGATCATTCATCTAAGATAAGTTCAACTCCCAAGCACGGAAGATCACAGTATGATTTGGTAACATTACAGAACACAGGGATTCAACAACATAAGTTTAAACTCTTAACAGAGTAAGATATTAGAGTTATTACAAACCAGAGGTCGAAGACCCAACATTACATCACACAGCGAAAGCAAATTATGTTGTTCTACACGACAACTTAGCAAAAGACCTAAGAGTCCATAAACAAAAGTGACGTCCATCCCATAGTCCTCAGTCTGCTACCTGGGACCCCCAACTACTCGTCGATGTCAACGTAGAAGCCACCTTTCAGTTGCAACCAGATCCTCTATAGAAAAACAACAATGGCGCAAGGCTGAGTACGAGAATGTACTCCGCGAGACTTAGATAACCTAGCATCTACATGCTCTGGCTAGAAAGGCTTTCTCTGGATTTTCTTTTGCGGAAAGCAATCTTTATTTGTAAACAAGAGAGAGAGAAGAGGCTCGACTACTCAGAATTTTTTTGAAGGGATGAGATAGCGACTTCTTCATCCTGTTCATCACATATTCGTAACCACCAGCTTCATCAGAATCTCCTATCTAGGATCACCCCCTCGACCCAGAGGAAGCATCCTTAAGCACACGTGGATCAACAAGTTTTATAGTGGTTAAAGTTATCTATGATCTTAAGTCCGGTCGCGAAGTCGTTCATAACCGTGAACACGACTTTTCGAAAAGATTTAACCCTGCAGGGGTGTACAACTTTACCCACACGCACCAACCGACTCTTAATGCCAAATTATTATTCCTCTTCCTTGGAAGGCCGGCAGAGGGTGGTTGACCATGACCTTTACCTTGCTTTCGCTGAGACCATGAGTCACGCAATAAGTATGATTCAGCCATAACGGGTCAAATCCCGAAGCCGGTACTTAAAGATGTGAGGCGAGGTTGGTTTACCAGGGGCTCTATCTACCCCAAGCAACCTCGGCCACACTTACCTACCTGTTATGAATGCACCAACTTCACCCGGCAAATCTTTCAAAATATTTTATATGCATATGTCGAATGGAACGCCCGAACTATGTGATTCATAGAATCTACTAGGCAAGTTAGTCAGTCATGAGGTTGTCCAGGCCCCGTGTGGTTGCACGCTCGTCTTGGTTCCAAAGGTAAGAACTCAGTTCCTAGTGGTGGCAAGCATGGGACTACAAAAACCACACCCAACGTGGCCTCCCATACAAGCCTCAGCATGATTAGTTAACTCCTTTGGAAAATGTCACCAACTCCTACCTTTATAGATTTTCTGACACCTCTGATTCATCGTTCGGATACATCCAACGTTCATACTATGCATGGCTAAGCTGTCGATCTCATAAGCTCTAGCAACGCTCAGATGCCAAACCTAGGTATGCTAGGAGCAGTGGATCAGGAGTATAAGGCTACAACAGGGAAACTATGCAGCAGATAGGTAACCCTAACTACTGACAAAAGACCATATTGGAATCGTGTGCATCATAGCGAGAAAGTAATATACTTTGTAAAAGTAGGTTCAGAATGAGAGGCTACGCTTGCCTTGTCCGTCAGTAGACAAGTATTGATCTTCGGTGTTGTTGACTTCAACTTCGGGGTCAGATCCTATCGCGAAGAACCAAATACCGGAAAGGGAGAACAACATTCAAAACATGGCATGTGCAATCTCAATCAATGGTTGATATGACAAGTTAACTTGCGTTGAAATGAAACCCTAAGGCATGCTTGACAACTTAAACGGGGTTCCGAGGGTTGAAAACCCTAATTCGAGAAAACTCCGGAATCACCTGTGAGGGGTTACTATGTTCTTCTAATTAAACTTGTCATATAAGTTGCTTAACAATGCATGATTATAGCTCTATTAGATGGCTCTCATTTTTCTGAACATTTTGATATATTATTAGTATTTTTCTGATTTAAAATGAATTAGTTATGGATTTCTCAAATTTTAATTCATTTTAAATTATTTGTTGAATATTTAAATTATTTTTCATCTTGGGCCCACATGTCAGACTTTTATTAATTTCAGAAATAATTTACAAAATTGTTAAAATCCTGACAGACAGGGCCCACCTATCAGCAATAATCTATTACAGAAATGATTTACAGAAATAACAAAAAAAGGAATATGACGCCTTGACATGGCCATGGCGTCATCAATAGAAGCCCCGAATTCGAGCACGGATCTCGATCCCGTGCGCTGGCGCTGAGCGTGATGGGCGTTGAGAGAGGCGGTCGCCGACCCAAGAGTGGCGGCGTGGCCCTCGAATGGTCGCCAAAACAGTGTCCCCGGCAAGAACCCGAGGCGGTAGACGGCGGTTCTAGACGCGGGCGACGAACCAGGACACGGGGGAGAAAACAAGGAGGTGCCTAGGCACCGCGGGATCACCCTGGTGCTTATGGTGAGGTCGGGGAGGCCGCGGGAGGTCGGGGTCGCCGGCAATGTCTACGGCGAGCGTCAACCAGAGACGGAGAAGAAGTCGTTGTTCCGCTCGATTCTGCATGCCCGGCTTCGATTCCTTTGGCTAAATGAACCAAGGTGACGAGGTGGAGCTCAAGGTGGTGTTGGCTGGGCTCGGGGTGGCCAGAGACGGCGAGGCTTCGCCGGCTTGGGTTCGGCCATGCGCGGTGCAGAGAAGAGAAAGAGCGCGCGAGGGGGAAGAAGGTGTTAGGGTTCTCCACGGCGATGGGGTAGGGTTCTTGTAGTCACGAGCAGCGTCGGTGGCCTTGAATCTTGAGGCCTTGTGCATGGCGACATCGCCCGGACATGAAAGTAGATCTTCGTCGTCGACGATTACGACGCCTTGCGAAGCGGTACAGGGCCGCGTGGCCCTTGGCTGGGCCGCAGGAGGGGAGAAAGGAAAGAGGCTTGCTGGGCTGCGGCCTGTCTTGCTCTCTTGCTCTATTTCTTTAGCAAAACATTTTTCTTTTCCTGTTTTCTATTTCTATTCGTATTTTGAATTCAAATACTAGTTTAAACATTCCAAAAATACCAGGAGGTTTACAAAATAGATAGGAAATAATTAGGGTCCCTTTTAATCCATTTGGGATCCATATTTTTTTTGATACTTTTCAAATATTTCAAAACCATTTGAGTTGATTTTCAAATAAAGAGAGGAAATTTAGGGTTTTGAATCTTGTATTTATTTTAACACCTTCTCACATGCAAAGGTTGTATTAATTTGAACTGATGCATGCCATGCTTAAGTACTGATTACACATTACAAACTTGGGCTGTTACAGCTCTACCCCCTTACAAGAATCTCGACCCGAGATTCCTAAGTTTTAGAAAAGAAGGAAGGGTACTGAGATCTAAGACGATCTTCTCGTTCCCAGGTTGCTTCATCCTCAAAGTGATGAGACCACTGAACTTTCAGGAACTTGTTGTTTTGACGACGAGTCTTGCGCTCGGTTTCATCAAGGATACGAACAAGATACTCACGATAAGTCAAATCCTTTTGGAGATCAAGAGTTTGGTGATCAACGCCACGGACATGATCTTTGAAGCAACGCTTGAGTTGTGACACATGAAAGACGTCATGCACCTCAGGGAAGTTTGCAGGCAACTCTAACTTGTATGCGAGGTTATCTTGCTTGGATAGAACACGAAAAGGACCAACATAGCGAGGAGCTAGTTTGCCATTGATACCGAAACGATGGACACCCTTTAAAGGAGTGACCCGGAGATAAGCTTGATCACCAACTTCATATTCAATATGTTGATGGTGACGATCATGATAACTTTTCTGGCAAGACTGGGCAGTTTTCAAACGATCTCGGATGATACCAACTTGTTCTTCTGCTTCCTGAATCATATCCGGACCAAAGAACTTTCTTTCGCCGGTTTCTGACCAGTTCAATGGAGTACGACAGGTTCTTCCATATAAGAATTGGAAAGGTGCCATACCAATACTGGACTGAAAACTGTTGTTGTAGGAGAACTCAGCAAAAGGAAGGCATTTCTCCTAGTTCTTGCCAAAAGATATAACACACGCTCTTAGCATGTCTTCAAGAATTTGATTCACTCTCTTGGTTTGACCACCGGTAATAGGATGATAGGCTGTGCTGAAGGAGAGGCAAGTTCCCATAGCAGCTTGGAAGGTTGTCCAGAACCTTGAGGTGAACAAACTCCCTCGGTCAGAGATGATTTTCTTCGAAATCCCATGAAGAACAACTATTAGAGAGATATAAATATCTGCTAGCTGACTAGCGTTGATACTCTCACGAACAGGTAGAAAGTGAGCAACCTTGGACAGATAGTCAACGATTACCCAGATGGCATCATTTCCTTTCTGAGTCTTAGGAATGCCAGTGATGAAATCCATACCAACTTCATCCCATTTCCACTCAGGTATCTTATGTGGTTGCAGGAGACCAGCGGGTCTTTGGTGCTCAGCTTTGACGCGATGGCAAATGTCACATTCAGCAATGAAACGAGCGATGTCCTTCTTCATACCAGACCACCAGAATCTTTGACGAAGATCCCGATACATCTTGGTACCTCCAGGGTGGATAGAAAGAGGTGATTCATGAGGCTCTTGGAGAATTAGATCCCTCAATTTTGTTCTCTTCGGCCCTACCAGACGGTTACCAAAGTAGACAGTACCTTGTATATCAAGAGAGAAACACTTAGCAACTCCGTTAGCAATGTTCCCTTTGATGTCGGCAATTTTAGAATCATGTTTCTGAGCAAACTTGATTTCATCCTCTATAGAAGACTTCACTTCAAGAGTAGAAATGAATCCACGAGGAACTACTTCAAGATTCAATCGAGCAAGTTCCTCATGAAGAGAAGGTTGAGATTGTTTGATCAGCAGGGTGTTGCAATAAGATTTATGGCTCAGCGCGTCAGCAATGACATTGGCTTTGCTAGGTTGATAGTTGAGACCCAATTCATAGTCCTTGATGAGTTCAAACCATCTTCTTTGCCTGAGATTCAGATCAGGTTGTGTGAAAAGGTACTTCAGACTTTGATGATCTGAGGATAAGTCACAACGACTACCGAGAAGGTAATGTCGCCATTTCTTAAGAGCATGACAACAGCTGCACGCTCAAGATCATGAGTTGGGTAGTTGTTCTCATGTGGTTTTAGCTGAAGGGAAGCATAAGACACCACATGTCCATCTTGCACCAACACACATCCAAGACCTTCGTGGGAAGCATCGCAAAAGACAACAAAGTCTTTGCTGGTGTCTGGGAGAACTAACACCGGAGCGGTGGTTAATTTGGTTTTCAGCAACTGGAAGCTTTCTTCAGCCTTATCAGACCATTCAAACTTCTTCTCCTTCTTAAGAAGATCAGTCATCGACTTTGCAATCCTGTAAAAGTTCTCGATGAACCGACGGTAATAACCAGCCATTCTGAGAAAACTTCTGACATCCTTGACGGATTTAGGAGACTCCCAGTCAAGGATAGTTTGAACCTTATCAGGCATAACAACAACCCCTTTGGCGGAAACAACATGACCAAGGAATACGATCTCTTGTAACCAGAATTCACATTTAGAAAACTTGGCATAGAGACGATGTTCTCGAAGTTTTGTTAACACCAAACGAAGATGTTTAGTGTGCTCTTCTTCAGTCTTGGAATAGACCAGAATATCATCGATGTAGACCACGACGAACTTGTGAAGATACTCCATGAAGACAGAGTTCATAAGTCACATGAAAGTGGCTGGAGCGTTGGTAAGACCAAAGGACATGACTGTATACTCGTGAAGACCATAACGAGTGGTGAAAGCAGTCTTTGGAATATGTTCCTTACGGATCTTTATCTGGTGATACCCTGACCTTAGATCCATTTTGGAAAAGACAGTGGCACCACTTAACTGATCAAAGAGATCGTTGATCCTAGGGAGAGGATACTTGTTCTTGATAGTCACAGTGTCGGGGGGTTAACCTCGGCTAGGTCGAGCAGGAAAAGGCAGTCTTGTCCCGGTTTCGAACTCTGGCCTAGGTCGGCGAATCATGGATATGTCGGCCGATGAGCGGAGGCAAGAAGCCCATGTAGGTATCAAGTAGTTACGGCCGAGTTAATGGGAAAATCGGCGGGTTACCCAAATGATCTTCATGCGGTGAAGAACGAGCCGAGTAACACGAGGTAAGGCCGAGTAATCTGGCTTGCAGGAGAAGGAGAAGCCCAGGTCAAAGTATAGGCTGAGGCTAGAAGGAATCGAACAGGGCCAAGCGCAAGAGACAAGGATGCCTGCAGCGTCGGAGGGCTGAAGGAGGTCACGGAGGTGATCCACGAGCCCGAGGCACGAGGAGGGGCCACCGGATCCTTGCCGTCATTAGAAGAAGGGCGACAGGGAAAGGAGGCCGCCGAACTACTATTTTGGGACAAGCATATTCCACGAATATGCTTGCCTCGTCAGCCCTAAGAGCACCCAAGGCACCCCTTTATAAGGGGAGGTTAGGACCCTGAGGAGGGGAGGGGGAAAAGGAGCACCGTTAGGCTGGGGAGATTCACATTGTCCCCCTGAAAACAGCTCAAGGAACACTTGTAACCCATCAAGAGAGGAATAAAGTTCATCACTTTGGCAGCTTGAGTGTAAAGACAGTTTCATCTTCCCTCCCCAGATCCCACTAGCATCCATTGGCCCCATACTTTAGCCTACCCATGGCATCTGCCGTGCCACCACCACGACAGTTGGCGCCCACCGTGGGGCCAGCAGCGGTGCTAGCTGGAGTTGTGATCCGGACGGGAAACTTCTTCAACACCGGCGAGCGCGTTGTTTCTGGCTTGGTCGAGAGATTTGGTCTCTGCGACTATGTCAGAGACAATGCAGGGAGCTTCAGGGGGAAAACCCCCCCGCGCAACGGGATCTTCATCGGCCTGGGCGAGCACAGGGTCTACGTCGGCGTCGACATCACCGACATTTATCCTCACCAGGTTGTTGTTGCAGGGGAACCGCCTCGAAGCGCGGAAAGCTGTCCATCAGGAGAGCATCTGGCAGGCAGTGTCGAGGTGATGGTCGCAGCAGGGACTCAAGCAGGAGCAGCATTAGCCGGGGCAAGCAGCGAGAGAACCATGGCACGAAGTCGCCCAAGCAGATCGCACTGCAAACCACCGAGGTAATTCCGCCAGTGACAAACCCGACCGAGCTACATGACACCACCCCAAAGGCACCAAGAGTGAGAGGACCACCTCTGGAAAGACCAGAGAACATTCTTCAGGCAACTATAGAGAACTTAACCACACCTGTAGCGCCGATACTTGATCCGGCAAATGCTCAGGCAGAGTTAGAGAAAACCAGGCAGAAGGTGCTGGTAGAGGACAAAAAAGTATCAGCCCTGCGGGAGTCCTTGAACAGGACACTGAGAGAGTATGCAAAAGCTAATAAGCTTGATATCGCACCCGAGCGGGTGGACGAACTGAGATTAAGAGGAAAGAACCTCATGAATGATATTAACAAAGAGCATGAAGCTCACATAGCCGAATCAGGCGATTTGGGTTTGCCGAGGTACAAACGGCGAAAAACACGAGCGGCAAATGCCGCGGCATTGGAATTAGAGGGGTTAACAGGGGAAGCTCGGTAGCAGCAACAAGAAAGAGTGAATGAGCTGGTGCGCATCGCGAACCAGCAAAATGAGGAAATGCTCAGAGCAAACCCGGCAAAACCAGGGGCTTCACGGATGGTTCATTCGGCAGGGGCAGCACCTGCTTTATCTGCAGCAGCGGCATCTTCACCCGGAAACAACGCTAGAAAAGAAAACCAGTAACCTCAGGGAAGAGGAACAAACAGATTGTTCCATATGACCCAGCAATAGCTGGAAAGGTGAATGAGAACAGAGGCAATGCAAGCCGAGGTAATAGTGGGGAGAGAAACCACGGCCGCATGGAAAAGGACGGCGGCGGCCGAGGTAATGGGGAGCACGGCAGGAAAGAACCTGCAAGAGACAATCATGAAAACCAAACCCCGGCCGAGGTAAGAAGAGAAGTGCCGCTCAACCCGCAACCAAGACATGAGCCTCGGCAGGAAAGAGAAGTGAGGCCAGCTCGCTACAATCAGATGAATGAAAGGTATAATGATGGATATTCCGAGGTAGAATACGCAAACCAGGGTGGAAACAATCACTATGGGATGCAGGATAGAATCCTGTACAGAGATTTGCCAGCAAATGATGCAAGAGTAAAGTTGGATCGGCTATACCGGTCCGAGCTATTGGAAGAGCAAGGTCCACCAGGTCCGGCATGTTTTGGACCACGGATCATGGGCGAACCACCAGTGCCGAATTTTCAGTTGGCAAGAGGCACAAAAACGTACAATGGAAGTACCAAACCACAAGACTGGTTGATTGATTATGCCACCGCTGTGAAGATAGCAGGTGGCAATCTGAGATGGGCTGTGCGGTATGTCCCACAGATGTTGGAAGGACCAGCCAGGGTATGGTTGAATAATCAACCAGCTGGCAGTATCAACTGCTGGTTGGATTTCGAAGAGATGTTCGTTAGCAACTTTACCAGCACATACAAGAGACCGAATAGACCACAGCAACTAGCCATGTGCAAGCAGAGGCCGAATGAAACAGATAGAGAGTTTTTAACTCGATGGTGTAACCTGAGAAACTCATGTGAGGGAGTTATCGAATCGCAAGCGATCGCTTGGTTCGCGCAAGGCTGCCGTTATGGCAGCGTACTGTGGCAACGCCTGCAGAGAGATATGCCAACTACACTAACAGAAACTATCAGAATAGCGGACTCCTATGCATTGGGTGACCCAACCCAACCGGAGTTAATGTCGGCAGATCATCGTGAGCAACAAGACCAGTACACGAGAGAATTGGCCGGACCATCTAGGCGTGATTTCAGAGGAAGAAGAAGAGAAGAGAGGCCGGATTATAGGTATAATTCAGCCCAGGTGGCGGCTGTAGCACAAGATCAGCCGAGTCACGGAGCAACTCAACGACAGAAAAATGGACCTCAACAGTGGACATCAAGGAATGAGGGAAAGAGGCAATGGACCCCAGAGCAAAAGAAGCAATGGCAAGAGAGGCCGAAGTATACGTTCGAATCCATGTTAGATCAGCCGTGCAAATTTCACACATCAAACCCATCTAGACCGGCCAATCATACAACCCGGCAATGCGCCTGGATGAAAAATGCGATGGGGAACCCGGCAGGAGTTCAGGTTCCCCATCAGGTGCAACAGCAGCATCAGCCGCAATTAACTGGAGCAAATACACAGCAACTGATGCTACCGCCCCCTCCCCCGAGGTACGATAACTCGGATCGAAGGGATGCAGTGCATCAAGTAATGAACCAGGGGCAGGACGGAAGGATAAATCCGGCGAATCTTTGGACGTAATGATTCTGAGGAACATCACCGGTCTTATTGTGTGTTCACGAGCAACAGGACAAGCAGTGTGCGGCCGGCATATGGAAGTGAATGCAGTTGTACCGGCAGTGCCAAGATACCAGCCATGGTCCGATCAGGAGATGACCTGGAGCATGAAAGACCACCCCAGAATAATGCCGAGTCCAGGATCATATGCACTCGTGTTGGATCCAACGTTTGTGGGACCCAGCATCAATGTGAAATTCTCAAAAGTACTCATCGATAATGGAAGCAGTATCAACATCATGTACAAAGATACCATGCACAAGCTCGGAATATCGCAGAATATGCTGCAGTCCACGAGGACAACTTTCCATGGGATAGTGCCAGGGCTTTCATGTGAGCCCATCGGTAAAGTCCGAGTGGACGTGTTATTCGGTACAAGAGATAACTGCAGAGCAGAAAATTTAGAGTTTGAGGTGGTCGATCTGGAAAGTTGTTATCATGCTCTCGGACTGACCCCTGGCCAAATTCATGAGCAAATGTCATATAGGTTATCTAAAGATGAAGTTACCCGGACCACAAGGGTGATAACAGTTGTAGGGGATTACAAGAAGTCAATGGAGTGTGCTTGGCGGGTCAAATTGGCGAGTCATTGGTTATAGCAAGAGAAAAGAAAAGGATTCAGAGGTAGCAGCCCTCGCTCGATCGCCTGAGTTAAGCATGCCTTTGGCCAACCCTCATGGCAGTGTTTCTTTTCAGCTGACCAAAGAGACGAAGAAATTTCAGATTGATGAGCAGTTTCCAGAGCGCACTGTCACTATTGGTGCAGGCCTTGACGCCAAATAGGAAGGCGAGCTCACCAACTTCCTCCGTGAGAATCGGGACATATTTGCATGGTCAACTCAAGATCGCAAGGTGTGCCGGGAGTTGGTGAGCACTCTTTAAACGGGCCGTGAGCACGGCCGGTGAAGCAACCTCTCCGCCGCTTCGCCGAAGACAGGAGAAAAGTAATAGGGGATGAAATAGCTCGGCTTCTCGCAGCCGGGTTCATCATGGAGGTGCTGTATCCGGATTGGTTATCAAATCCGGTACTAGTAGAAAAGAAAAAAGATGACCCCAATGTAGCCATTGTGTGGCGAATGTGTATCGACTACACTAACCTGAACAAGGCATGTCCGAAAGATCCTTTTCCTTTGCCTAGAATAGACCAAGTCATTGACTCGACCGGCCGGTAGCTGTTATCATTTGTAGACGCGTATTCGGTTTCCACGGAATCTTGTTAAATCCGGCCGATCAAATAAAGACTGCATTTATTACCCCGTACGGGGCTTATTGTTATCGCACAATGCCATTCGGCCTGCGAAATGCAGGAGCAACGTATCAAAGGTGCATGCAAAAGTGCCTACATGATCAGATAGGAAAAAATGTACAAGTATATGTGGATGACGTAGTCATCAAAACTAAGGAGAGCAAAACCTTGCTAGAAGATATACGGCAAACTTTCGCGAACCTGAGAAGGTTCCGAATGAAACTTAATCCAGAGAAGTGCACATTTGGCGTGCCGGCAGGAAAATTACTCGGTTTCCTTGTGTCCAGCCGAGGTATCGAGGCTAATCCAACGAAGATAAGAGCAATAGAAAGAATGGAATTGCCGAGATGCTTGAACGATGTACAAAAATTCACGGGCTGCCTGGCCTCGCTTAGTCGATTTGTATGTCGGCTAGGAGAAAAGGCACTGCCACTTTATCAGCTGATGAGAAAGTCGGACAAATTCAGCTGGACTCCCCAGGCGGACCTTGCATTTCATGAGTTGAAAAAGATGCTAGTTACGGCACCCATTTTAGCTTCTCCATTATCGAAAGAACCTATGCTACTCTATGTAGCGGCTACCAATCGAGTAGTTAGTACTGTGGTTGTAGTGGAACGACTTGAAGAGGGTAAGTCAGTTCAGAGGCCAGTATACTATCTAAGTGAAGTATTATCCACTTCAAAGCAGAATTATCCGCACTATCAGAAGATGGCTTATGGAGTATATATGTCGGCAAAAAAGCTGAAGCATTACTTTGAAGAGCACCCCATCAAAGTAATGTGAGGCACCCATAGCGACATATTGAACAAGAGATGCAAGTGGCGAATAGCAAAATGGGCGTCGAGTTATCACCGTATGCTCCACAATTTGATAGAAGAGATGCGATCAAATCTCAGTCATCGCCGACTTTCTAGATCGGGCGAGGTGCAATATGAGCCACCACGCGGATCCAAATTCTTGGACAATGCATTTTGATGGTTCCAAACTAAGGAGAACGGTTTGGGAGCAGGAATAGTGCTAACCTCGCCTGAGAAAGATCGGTTGAAATATGTACTGCAAATACATTTTGCCGCATCCAACAATGTAGCTGAATATGAAGCACTAGTTCATGGATTGAAAGTGGCAAAAGAAATTGGTATACGCCGAATCCTATGCTACGGTGACTCGGATCTAGTAGTACAGCAAGTATCGGGCAGTTGGGACGCATTAGATGCTAATATGGCTTTATACAGATTCCATGTGCAAAAGATAAGTGGATATTTTGAAGGATGTGAATTCTACCACATACCACGAGAAAATGACGTCGACACATTGTCAAAATTAGGATCAACCCGGCAATCAATTCCGCCAGGTATTGCCCTGGAGCACCTCAGGAAACCATCAATAAACCCATCACCAGAGTCCGAATCAATCTTTATCCCAGCAAGTTCTGCAGAGAATCATACGCCAATGGAGGTAGATCCATGAAGATTCAGAATCCCTAAAGAGAGGGACAGCCGAGGTAATAGCAATCATGGAGAGAGCCGAGGTATATACGTCGGCAGAAAACATGGAGATAGACAGTGGGATCACTGCAGAAAGAGTAACGCCGATATGGGCGCAACCAATATTTTCGTACCTAAAAGACGCGGTATTGCCGAGTAACAAAATATTAGCCAGACAAACCATCAGAAGAACAAAATCCTATACAATCATAAACAATGAGTTATATAAGAGAAGCGTAACAAACATATTGCAGAAGTGCGTGAGTTCCACAGAAGGTCAGGAAATCCTTCTAGACATACACCAAGGAGAATGTGGGCACCATGCCTCATCTCGCGCTTTAGTAGCCAAGGCTTTCAGGCATGGATTTTACTGGCCAACGGCGTTAAAAGAGGCAGAAGAATTAGTTAAGAAGTGCAATGGGTGTCAGAGATATGCAACCAGAATACATATGCCGTCGGCCGAGTTAAAAACAATACCCATCACTTGGCCATTTTCTGTATGGGGTTTAGACATGGTGGGACCTTTCAAGCCGGTGAGAGGAGGAATGACCCACATCTTGGTTATGGTAGACAAGTTCACAAAGTGGATTGAAGTAAAACCAATCAAAAAGTGTGATGGGCACACAGCAGTGAAATTTCTCAAGGATATCATCTTGAGATACGGATACCCACATAGCATTATTACGGATAATGGCACGAACTTTGCAGAAGGAGCCTTCGCCAGATTTTGCCAAGAGAAGCACATAAGACTAGATGTTGCCTCGGTGGCCCACCCAGCATCCAATGGGCAAGTTGAAAGATCTAATGGACTGGTGTTATCAGGAATAAAACCACGACTTGTTGAACCTTTGCAACGGTCGGCAGGATGTTGGATCGAACAAATCCCAGCCGTGTTATGGAGCCTCCGGACTACTCCGAATAGATCAACAGGTTACACTCCATTCTTTCTGGTATACGGGGCAGAGGCCGTACTCCCAGCCGACATAATCTATGACTCGCCAAGGGTTGCTCAGTACACAACCTCAGAAACAAATGAAATAGCTCGGCAGGATGCCGTAGACCTGTTGGAAGAAGCCAGGGAGTTGACATTATCACGATCGACCATTTATCAACAGAACTTATGACGATATCACAGCAAGAAAGTGAATCCAAGAGTATTCAAAGAAGGAGATTTAGTCCTCCGGCTGGTGCAGCGCACGACCGGCATGCACAAATTATCACCCCCATGGGAAGGACCATTTATCGTGAGCAAAGCATTGCACAACGATGCATATTATCTGATCGATGCTCAATCCCCTGGAGAGAACAAAGGCATAAAGCTGGTGAAGAAAGCAAGCGCCCACAATGTGGCTTTACTTCGGCCATTTTACTCGTAGCGTTCTATCTCAAGGTCAAAAACCAATGATGTATTTGCATCTCGGCACCCAGAGCAGTGACTCGGGGACTGCCGTAGGATATATTTATGTCATATCGTGTATTTCAAGCCTCAGCACCCAGAGCAGTTACTCGGGGACTACAATATGTTATGTTATTTCATGTTAGATGTTTAAACCTCGGAACCCAGAGCAGTTACTCGGGGACTGCCATATGTAATGATTATTTCGTATTATATGTTTGAACCTCGACACGCAGAGCAATGACTCGGGGACTGCCATATGGTATATTTATTTCTTTCGCGTTACATACTTGAACATTGGCGACCAGAGCAGTGACTCGGGGACTGCCGTATGTCGTGTTCCTTTCATATTCGAATATGTACCTCGGTACCAAAAGCATTGACTCAGGGACTATCATATGATATGTCAAATGCGTATTGACACTTAAACCTCGGCATCTAAAGCAACGATTAGGGGACTACCGTATGATACCTCAAACCTATGTTAAACGCAATCATATCAGTTTTATACCACCTCCGAAACGTGATTTATATAAGAAAGTTCCGGACGATGGCACGATCCATGATTGTTGCTTGATCCCTAGCGAGTAGTTAACTTATATTCAAAACAGGTCAATAGTGTAGATATTCAGCGCTAATGCCTGGATAAGACCATCAAAATAACGGCAAAGTTGAGGCCTAAAAGATAAAGAAATTACGAGCCAGCAAGGCAAGAATTCGGACGAGCATCCACTTAACAAAGAATCTCAACAACACATAGCAAAAGAAATTCGAATCATACGAGTTGACAAATTTTTCGTCTACATCATACGCCCGGCATACCAGGGATCACAAATAACCTAGGCGTTGTTCGTTGGAGGGGCAGCTCCTTGCTCAAGCGCGGGGCACTCCGAAGTAGGAGGAACTTCGACTGAGGTCGCCTCGCCCTCCGCCGACCCAGGTGTAACTTCGGCGGTATCACGGGGTTGTTCAGAGGCGTCGATCTGGCGGTAGAATGCCCGGTGCCTTTGGAGGAAGACCGCGCATCGCCGTTGCTATCTGAGCTTGAGCTGGAGCTATCGGATGTGGCCGAATCATCTTCACCTTCCCCGTGCTCAGCTGAATCATCACCCGAAGCACCTTCAGCCGCGACCTCCTGATCTGGATCTGGGAGAAAACTCGGCCCTTCATTCCAAGTGTGCACATCGGCATACTCGACGAGCTGGAAAGCCCGAGCTTGCCGAAGAGCAACAAAGGTGGGATCTTCAACCCAGCGGGAGCCAGTGCGCAGATTCCTCAGAATGTCAAGAGAAATGTCTTCATACCATGACATGATTACTGAAGAGGCCATGTCGGCACCAAGGCCGCAGCAGATTCTCTCCAAAGACTCAACTGTCTCTCAGATGCCATCAGCCTGGTCACCAATAACTTAACCTCGTTGATATCAGGAGTCCCTGAGGTATTCGGCCAGAGTACATGGTAAGCTCGGATAGCGGCCTGCACCAAGTCCCGACCCATAATTTTCATCGGACCAACTGCAGCACCAACAGCAACCAAGAAATCCTCCATCGAATATTCATTGTCAACAGCAACAGGTTCACCTCGACGAGCGCGAGCTGCAAGAACAGCTTTAGAACTCACGGGTTTGGCCTCGGGGAAGTGATCTGCGCAGAACATGGACGTGTCAAAGGATAGCAGCGACGACAAAGAAAAATATAGTTCGGCCAGGCCAACTAACTTACGATGAATGTAGCTCATCATTATCTGAAGGTCTTTGGCCCAAGCAGCTTTACTCTTCTCGAAACGAGCAATTTCCTCGCTCAAACCGCGAGTTTTAAGTTCGGCAGCTTCGAGGAGTTCTTTGTTCTTCTGTAAGTCCAGAGTCAGCCGATTCTTTTCCTCGGCAAATTCTTGGTCAACCTTTTCTAGCTCGGACTTCTGAGAGAGTTTGAGTGTATTCACCTCAGATCTCAGGCGAGCTATCTCATCATCTTTTTCTTGTAGTTGCGCCGAATGAACTGCGCTTTGTTCTAAAAAATGAAGCATCACGTCAGGCATGGGCACGCAATCTTGTTGCGATACTGCAAAGTCTTGCAACTCGGCTTTACCACAGCCCAACGCAATAAGGAAACTTAGCATAGATACTAAAAGGAGAAGGAGTGAAGTAGAAAGGAAACTAACCTTCCAAGGTCTTGATCTTCTTTTCAAGGCGGATATTGAGGTTATTAATATTACCTATTCAACAAGAAGTAAGCCGGCATTCCGCGGACGAGTATATGAGAAAGGTAGAAATAAGGAAAACGAACTATCGACTTACCGGCCTTCTTTGCCACGAGCAGAACTTTCTCGTACTTCTCTTCCAGCTTGCGGTGCGAAAAAAGCAACCTCTAGAACTCGGCGGTCCGTCGGTCATGTGCAACCTGAGCAATGGAGCAAAATGATAAAACAACAAGTAGAAGCTAAATTAGATCCAAATCAAGCAAAGCTTAATTCTGCTCTAGGTGGCTGGATATTCAAAGCAATACCAGATCCGAATCAAGCGAAGCTTAATTCGGCTCTGGGTGGCTGGATATTCAAAGCTATACCAGATCCAAATCAAGCAAAGCTTAATTCGGCTCTAGGTGGCTGGATATTCAAAGCAATGCCAGATCCAAATCAAGCGAAGCTTAATTCGGCTCTGGGTGGCTGGATATTCAAAGCTATACCAGATCCAAATCAAGCAAAGCTTAATACGGCTCTAGGTGGCTGGATATTCAAAGCGAGACCATATCCGAATCAAGCAAAGCTCAATTCGGCTCTAGGTGGCTGGATATTCAAAGCTATACTAAATCCGAATCAAGCAAAGCTCACTTCGGCTCTAGGTGGTTGGATATTCAAAGCTATACTAGATCCAAGTCAAGAAGGACTAGACTCAGATCTAGGTGGCTAGATCTTCAAAGTTAAACTAGATCCGAATCAAGCAAAGCTTAATTCGGCTATAGGTGGCTGGATATTCAAAGCTATGTCAGATCCGAGTCAAGAAGGACTTAACTCGGCTCTAGGTGGATGGATATTCAAAGCTACACCAAGTCCGAATAAACTATGAACTAGATGGCCGGACTAACAAACCTTAGAAATAAAATTAAGTCAAACTTCCAAGCATACAACAAGTTATTTCCTTGCAAGTTTCGGGGACTAGAGAATATGGTAACATCTGGAGAATAATTTAAGACTCAGAGATAAAATAATTACCGCATTCATCTTGTTGGTATCAATGATAAACTGGGCTGCATGGTCAAAACGGCCGCTGATGTCAGAAAGCTGGAAAGGTTGGTTGGCTGGATTGCCCTCAAATTGATCAGCAGCATTCCAGTTATTGGCATACTCAACTAGCGCTCCAATGTTACCGCTAGCTGTCCGAGTTAAAACTTTACCCCGGGCAGGCGGTCCGACCACGGCAGTCGCAGGGCTCTTATGAAGAGCAAGTCGATCACGGTGGTAATAACGATGACTTTGGCGGATGCAGCTCCCTTGCAGCGTCTGCAATACTCGGCTGAGAAGAGCCGGCAAGACCTTTCTGAGAAGAAGTCTTGACGGCAATAGCACGTTTCTCCTTAGAAGAGGCATCAGCAGGAAGTTGCGCCTCCGAAGTGGGGACGGATAAGCTCGCAGAGGGCGCCGGGGCAACGACCTTTTCGGCCAAGGTCGGGATGACCGTAGAAACTGCCGCAGTAGATGGAGGCTCAATGGTAACGCTGGGGCCCATAGAGGGGACAGCTGGCTCAACGAAAACATCGGAGGGCCGGATCAGATCCAGATCAATGGAAGAAGTCTCAGGGGCATCACGACGAAAGGCGGCGTGTTGGAGCGGGGAGAAGCGGGACGAATAGGACTAGGAATTCGTGTCATCAGCGGGAGGAGGAGATGGCGGCGAATCGGACTGACTAGTCATACTAGGACCGCCGGGTTTAATGAGACAGGAGCACCGCAAAAATAAGAAAGAAGATTCGTCGGTATGGGAAGCAGAAGAGAGAAACAAGAAATATAGGCAAAAGAACTTACCCAGCAACCCGGGCATAGTCTTGCGCTGGGGATTCGAGCGGATTTCTTTATTCGCTTCTTAGGAACCGCCTCGAGGCACTAGCAGGAGCCCCGCTTCCCGAGGTAACGGAGGCCGGGAAGCAATAGGTTCAAGGCCATGAACCTGACCGGCGGATTAGCTAGGAAAGTAGAAGCCGGAAATGCATAAGAAATAGGCATGGCGGCAACTACCTCAAGAATTTGGACCTCGTCCAATCACCTTCCTCCTCTTCGCTGAAGCTTTGCATGAGCTCGAGCCGGAGCAGGATCCGACTTAGGGACGAACTCCTCGGAGTCCGGCTCGCCAGTATCCGGGGTACTCCTGTTTGCGGGCCAAGGGAGCTGCAGAACTTCGGCGTCCTCATTCTTCTGCTCTGCGAACCTCTGCAGGACAAGGAGAAAGAAAATCATGTAAACCAGTCTCTAGGAACTGAGGAAAAATAGAGTAATGGAGATTAGGCGTACCTCGGGAGGCGGATTGTCGCGGGTGAATGGTTTTAACCCCCAAGACCAATCCTCAGGCATCTCGGTCTTGAAGATAGCTCGGACGCGCTTATGAATAAGGTAATTGTCCAACTCCACGGTCGAGACTCGGTTAGGGTCAAGAGGACCACTCATGTAGCATAGCTTGTGGGTCCGGCTCTTTGGAAGCGATCCGCTACTAATAAAAGTTGCCATCAGGTCTTCGCCGCACAACCCGGCCCGGATCAACTCTTTTAGCCGAATCTCGAAGGCCTCGGCCAGGGCATGAGTTTTCCTCGGATTATATAGCCAGTTCACTTTGGAAGGTGGGCCAATTGAGAATGGTGGGAGCCGAATCTTGTCTTCCGCCCCTCTGTTCTTGACATAGAAGAATGATTTGTGCCATTTCTTGCATGACTCCAACCCAGTGACACGGGGGAACACGGATTTCCTCCGAGGTGTAATAGACGCCGCCCCACATTGGGTGAGCAACTTCTCGGAAGGATGCAGAGATTTGTCGGGAACGACGTTGGAGCGGATCTGGAAGAACTTCGACCAGACATGCACTGACGGCCACAGGCCGAAGTAACCCTCCGAAGCGGAGATGAAAGCAGAAAGAGAAGCTATGGCGTTCGCAGGAAGGTGGTGCGGCTGAAGGCCGAAGTAATCAAGGAATTCTCTAGCGAAATCGCTGAGAGGGAGACCGAAGCCGCGGGCGAAGTGAGACATGAAAACCACATACTCGCCCTCTCTGATAACTGGAGAGGATTCGCTGCCGGGTAAACGGCAGGAAACCTCGGCAGGAATCCGTCGAGTTCGGATGAGCCATTCAATCTCACGGCGCGTGACTGAAGAGCCCTGCCACGATCCACGCTCGGGCCTAGAGCCAGCGTCATCGTCCTCAACAAGAGCACCGCTAAACGAACTAGACATGGGTGCGCCAGAGAGATCGCCGGAGGAAAAACTGGCGGCGGAGGGGATCTTAGAGCTACAAGGCCCCGTCGGAACTTAGCACGAAAACGATGGAGAAGAGAGGAGGAACCGCCGCCTGAGCACGAAAACGGAGCGGGTCGATCTAGGGCAAGATCAGGGCAAGATGGTCAGAAAGGACTCACCGGCGGAGCCACAGCGTAAGAGCGCGAGCAACGGCGGAATCCTCACCGGCGGAGGCTCTGGCGGATGAACGGCGGCGGAGCGGCAAGAGAACACGCAGGCGAAGGGAAGAAGGAGAGCGGACGCGAGCGATAAGGGGAAAGATGAACCCTGCGGGCGCGTTTCCCCTCTTTATAGTCAAGCCACGAACAGGGAGTGGGATCGTGGGTGTGGCAGTTACCTGTGTAGATCGTGGGAACAGCACGAACACACGACGGTAAGTGGAGCCACACCAACGGCCACAGACAAAGAAAAGTTGTTACGATCCCGAGGGGAGCGGCACACGAGGCGTCGCGGCGGCGGCGCAGCAAGAACAGGGTTCACTGTAGCTTGTCAGTAAAGCACTGTAGAAGGACCTAAAAACTAGAAGAGCAATGATGGGGTGACACGTAGGACGTGGCGTACGATGGAAGGAACGAGGAAACCTCGGACGAGGCCATAGCTCGGAAACAAGACTTAAGAAAGTAATGAAGCTGATATAACCCGGCCAAAGCTATTGACAGGGCCACACCAGCTTCGGGGACTAATGTCGGGGGGTTAACCTCGGCTAGGTCAGAGACGGGGAAAGAGGCATCTTGTCCCGTCTGGTTTCCGAGCTACGGCCTAGGTCGGCCGAATCATGGATATGTCGGCCGATGAACGGAGGCAAGAAGCCCATGTGTAGGTATCAAGTAGTTACCCGGCCGAGTTAATGGGAAAATCGGCCGGGTTACCCAAATGATCTTCATGCAGGTGAAGAACGAGCCGAGTAACACGAGGTAAGGCCGAGTGATACGAAGCTTGCAGGAGAAGGAGAAGCCCAGGGTCAAAGTATAGCTGCAGGAGGGGCTGAAGGAGGTCACGGAGGTGACAGTCCTGGAGCCCGAGGCACGCAGGAGGGGGGCCACTGGATCCTTGCCGTCATTAGAAGGGCGACAGGGAAAGGAGGCCGCCGAACTACTATTTTGGGACAAGCATATTCCACGAATATGCTTGCCTCGTCAGCCCTAAGAGCACCCAAGGCACCCCTTTATAAGGGGAGGTTAGGACCCTGAGGAGGGGAGGGGGAAAAGGAGCACCGTTAGGCTGGGGAGATTCACATTGTCCCCCTGAAAACAGCTCCAGGAGCACTTGTAACCCATCAAGAGAGGAATAAAGTTCATCACTTTGGCAGCTTGAGTGTAAAGACAGTTTCATCTTCCCTCCCCAGATCCCACTATCATCCATTGGCCCCATACTTTAGCCTACCCATGGCATCTGCCGTGCCACCACCATGACACACAGCATTGAGTGGGCGATGATCCACAACCAGACGCGGTATATTAGTATCCCGCTTCTTGACAAAGATGGTAGGACATCCCCAAGAATATGTGCTAGGTTGAATGTATCCTTTTCCTTCTAACTCCTCTAATTGTTTCTTCAACTCCACAAGCTCATGAGGAGGCATACGATAGGGTCTTTTAGAAACAGGAGCAGTTCCAGGAACTAACTCTATAACAAACTCCACACTTCGATCAGGTGGCATGCCAGGCAACTCCTCAGGAAAGACATCCGGGAATTAATAGACCACGGAAACATCTTGGATCTCTAACGGAGATACAACTTCAAGAGCATACAGCTCTGCTTCAGGAATAGAAATAGCTAAAGGAGATAGTGACCCTACGGTCCAATACTTGACTGTTATGCCAGCAGGACTAGTCAGAGTCACAGACTTGGTGGTACAATCGAGAATGTCTTGATAACAATTCAACCAGTCCATGCCCAAAATGATGTCAATATCAGTTGACTTGAGGGTGATCAAAGAAGTGGGGAAAAGTTGAAATGCAACTTTGATTAAATTCCCATGACTAACCATGGTAGAATGCCAACTGGAACCAGGAGACTGAACTAGCAAAGGAACAAATAACCCCTCAAAGTTTATCCCATGCATTTGAGCAAAAGCTTGTGACTGGAATGAATGCGATGCTCCAGAATCAAACAAAACTTTAGCTAGAATTTGATTGATACAAAGCGTACCCATAATGACGCTTGGATCTTCCTGATCCTCCTTAGCAGAGATGTGGTTCAGGCGTCCTTTTCCAGCACCTGGATACTTATCATTCTTCTTTGGGGGTTGTGCCTTTTCAGCAGCACTCTTTTGAGGACAGTCTCTTGCATAGTGGCCAGGCTGGCGACAATTGAAACATATAAGACCTAATCCAGTACCAGCAACATGATAATTTGATCCACTAGTATTGCTTGGAGTAGCATTCGGACGAGGTGCATATCCAGAAGTCCTTGGAGTATAAGGAGCACGTGGCACATCACTATAAGGCACGAAGACACGACGCTTCTTATTACCAGAACCAGCCTTGTTGTACCCCTCCTGAGGATGCTTACGAGTTTCTTCATACTCCACCTTCCCACTCTCGGATTTCATAGCCTTGTTGATAAGACCTTGGAAGTTAACGAAGTCCATGAGATGGAGATCACGACGAACCTCAGGATCTAGTCCCTTGCGGAACAGATCTTGCTTCTTAACATCAGTGGAGACCTCTTCAGTAGCATAGCAGGCAAGACGATTAAAGTTGCACTAGTAATCACACTCGAAACCAGTGCCCTGCTTAAGCTTGAGGAACTCCTCCCTCTTTTGATCCATCGGACCCTCCGGAATATGATAAGCTCGGAAGGCTTCAGTGAACTCTTGCCATGTAACAACATGTTGAGCTTCTTGCATAGCCAAGAAGTTTTACCACCAGGAGTTGGCTGCTCCCTCCAGATGATAGGCAGCAAAAGTCACCCAATAAGCTTGAGCAACATGACCAACCTGAAGTTTGCGCTCAATGGTGCAAAGCCAGTAGTCCGCATCAAGTGGCTCAGTGGAATAGCTGAAAATTGGTGGAGTGAGACGTGTGAAGTCCTTGATTCCAACTTGATTGTTCTGGCGTTGAGCAATGTTGCGCTCAATCCTTTCAAGGAGCCTCATGTTGTCAGCACGGTTGGTTTCGTACATGGCCATGAGTTGAACCATGGACGGTGGTGGAGGAAGGTTGGAAGATTCAACCTCATTTGCAGCACCTGGTGCATGAGCACGGGTACGGGCACGAGAAGTGTCACCCATCCTGAAAGAACAAGAGAAAGGTTAGAGAAGGGATCCAAAGGAACAAGACGGAAAGAAGAACAAAGAGTACTTGATATAAAGGTATCATCTTATCAAGCATGGTAGTACCAAAGCATACTAAAGTATACACTAACCAGCTGACTTACAAACCATGACAATGGAATGCTAACATGTTACATACCAAGCAAAACTGAGATATCTTGGAACTCTGAGAATAGCAACCAAGTACGGAGTACTTTTTAGAAGAACAACCCCAAAACCACGATCCTGAAAGTTTTGAGATATAAGGTAAGGAATGGAAACCTTTTCAAACCAAATAAGATAAGAGAAACTCCAGCAACAGAAACACACCAGAGAAGGAGTAAAAAGAATCCTAGTCAGAGTTTCTGCAAATAGTTTTAACTTTCGAATAGTTTTGTCAACTTCTAGACTCAACATCGACCAATAAAAGGGTTTCCTACAGGCAGTCCTGCTCTGATACCAAAACCTGTAGCACCCCCTGGGGTTGGTGTTGAAATAACCTCAGATCATTCATCTAAGATAAGTTCAACTCCCAAGAACGGAAGATCACAGTATGATTTGGTAACATTACAGAACACAGGGATTCAAGAGCATAAGTTTAAACTCTTAACAGAGTAAGATATTAGAGTTATTACAAACCAGAGGTCGAAGACCCAACATTACATCACACAGCGAAAGCAAATTATGTTGTTCTACACGACAACTTAGCAAAAGACCTAAGAGTCCATAAACAAAAGTGACGTTCATCCCATAGTCCTCAGTCTGCTACCTGGGACCCCCAACTACTCGTCGATGTCAACATAGAAGCCACCTTTCAGTTGCAACCAGATCCTCTATAGAAAAACAACAATGGCGCAAGGCTGAGTACGAGAATGTACTTCACGAGACTTAGATAACCTAGCATCTACATGCTCTGGCTAGAAAGGCTTTCTCTGGATTTTCTTTTGCGGAAAGCAATCTTTATTTGTAAACAAGAGAGAGAAGAGGCTTGACTACTCAGAATCTTTTTAAAGGGATGAGATAGCGACTTCTTCATCTTCTTCATCACATCTTGGTAACCACCAGCTTCATCAGAATCTCCTATCTAGGATCACCCCCTCGACCCAGAGGAAGCATCCTTAAGCACACGTGGATCAACAAGTTTTATAGTGGTTAAAGTTATCTATGATCTTAAGTCCGGTCTCCAAGTCGTTCATAACCGTGAACACGACTTTTTGAAAAGATTTAACCCTGCAGGGGTGTACAACTTTACCCACACGCACCAACCGACTCTTAATGCCAAATTATTAGCCCTCTTCCTTGGAAGGCCGGCAGAGGGTGGTTGACCACGACCTTTACCTTGCTTTTGCCGAGACCATGAGTCATGCAATAAGTATGATTCCGCTGTAACGGGTCAAATCCCGAAGCCGGTACTTAAAGATGTGAGGCAAGGTTGGTTTACCAGGGGCGCTATCTACCCCAAGCAACCTCGGCCACGCTTACCTACCTATTATGAATGCACCAACTTCACCCGACAAATCTTTGAAAAGATTTTATATGCATATGTGGAATGGAACGCCTGAACTATGTGACTCATGGAATCTACTAGGCAAGTTAGTCAGTCATGAGGTTGTCCAGGCCCCGTGTGGTTGCACGCTCGTGTTGGTTCCAAAGGTAAGAACTTAGTTCCTAGTGGTGGCGAGCATGTGACTACAAAAACCACACCCAATGTGGCCTCCCATACAAGCCTCAGCATGATTAGTTAACTCCTTCGGAAAATGTCACCAACTCCTACCTTTATAGATTCTCCGACACCTCTGATTCATCGTTCGGATAGATCAAACGTTGATACTATGCATGGCTAAGCTGTCAATCTCAGAAGCTCTAGCAACACTCATATGCCAAACCTAGGTATGCTAGGAGCAGTGGATCAGGAGTATAAGGCTACAACAGGGAAACTATGCAGCAGATAGGTAACCCTAACTACTGACAAAAGACCACATTGGAATCGTGTGCATCATAGCGAGAAAGTAATATACTTTGTAAAAGTAGGTTCAGAATGAGAGGCTACGCTTGCCTTGTCCGTCAGTAGACAAGTATTGATCTTCGGTGTTGTTGACTTCAACTTCGGGGTTGTCACATCCCAAAATTTTCCAAATTTTGTAATGTGAAAAATAAATAAACAAAATAAATAATTGTTGAAATTTAGGGTGAAAAGAAAAATTTATTTCTAAATGGAAACTTAAAATCCCATCTTGAACAAACTTTGAATAATGTTTGAATCCAACTAAAATTCAAAACAAGTGAAATGCTTTCTTCATAAATGCATCTAGAAATTTAAACACTTGGAAAATGAACCAAAACCCTAAAACCCTAATGGAAGAAAAACATTTCCAAGATATCTCTATGACCATGGATTTTATCCATATAAAAATTGGTCAAACAAACATTTCAAAATGATCGAGAAAAACAAATAGAAATATTATAAAACCATGGGAATTGGTTTCACCTAAATTAGAGCCATAAAGAAAATCTTATGAATTCAATAAGATAAGGAAATTGAATTTCCAAAGCTAATAAAGCACCTATCTAAATTCCATACCAAATGGTGAGCAAATAATCCTAAAAAGATTTAAAAGGATAAACAAATATTACATAAGATTTTACAAATTGGAATCACCAAGTTTGAATCTATAAATAAAAAGATATGGATTTTATAAGATAAAGATAGAAATATTAAATGAGGAATATTTAAAGACCAAATTAAATCTTGACCAAATCCATAAGCAAATGGAATAATTATAATCCAAAGCCAAATAAAATAAATAGATAAAGAATTTTCCAAATGAAATAAAGTGGCATTAACCAAATTCTATTTCTATTTTGAATAAAGATAAAATCCCTATTAAGAAATGATTACTTAAGTCATGGGAAAATAATATTTGGAATTTACCCAAGTGGCATAAAAGTTGTTTAATTAACTTAAATAAGATCAAAGAAATCTTCCAAATAAAATTTATGGAATTAAAACTATATTTAATTTCATTGAAATAAAGACAAATACCCAATTTTAAATGACTAATAAATCATATTAAAAACATTCCAAATAATTTAAGGTGAATTATTTGACACCCTAATAAATAAATAAAACCTACTGAAAAGATTTGGAAAGATTTAGATTTCAAATGGATTTTGAAAATATTATTTGATCTTATTTGAATTTAAAGCAAGGGCTTGTTTTAAAAATTAAAAGACCCTATAAAGAATAAAAGAATTATTCTAAATTTGACTTCAGAATGTGTTAATAAACAGTGCTTGATTATTCACAAAGTTTGGCAAAAGTTTGATTTCAAATGAATGTTTGAATTGATTAAACAAAATCAAAACCGATAAATTGAAAAAGAAAAAAGAAAAGCAATTTGTACAAAAAAATGAGCCCAGCTAGCCCACTAAGCCCAGCAGCCCACCTCTCTTCTCTCCCCAAAGCGTTTTCTGTCACTCATAGACGAACCCGCAAACCCACTGACGAGCAAGTCCCACTCTCCCTCTCTCTCTCGCTGACGTTGAGCCCCACCTACCAGGTTCCTCTTCCTCACTCGCAACGACCACGCCCCCCCTCGCCGGTCGTTTCTGCTGGTTTTAACTCACATCAATACGCGTCAATGCCTCGCTTAAATCTCGCCGCGACCATGTTCGATTAAACGCCTGCCTCTCCTCCCCATTTCCCCTCACTCGCCCCTTCCTCTCTGCCTCCAGGCCGTTCCAATTGGAGCTGAGACCACCTCTGTCTATGATGTCGTTTCCGGCCGATTCCGGCGAACCTAGCCAGCACCTTGCCTCCCAGACTTCGCGAGCGTGATCCCCAGCCTCTGGCGCATCTCCCGGTATTCCTAGCTCGCTCGCGCGTGCCCCTATCGTCGGCAACTACCTCGACTGAACGCACCACCGTCTGCCATTTACTCCGACGACCCTTCCTGGTATCTACTGACTTCCCCTCTCCCTCTCTTTCACACTCACATACTCCCCACTCTCCAGTGCATCTAACAACATGGTTAACTTGCTCTCTTGTGCTCTGTAGCGTCGCCCTCGACGACGACTGACCGCAATCGACGCCGTCTTGAACTCCGGCGAGTGATTAATAGCAACCTCGTGCGCCCCTCGAGTATCCGACCCCACCTCGAGCTTCAGCAAGTCTCTGCGAGCCTGGTAAGCCTCGCTAACCTCTCCCTCGCTTCCTACTTCGCTGGCGAAACCACTGTCAGAGCGCGCGCCGCCACTCGCCGCCGCCAGCGCCGCCACTCGATGGTCAGTAGCTGTGAGCCGTAGGATGTAGATCCATTGACTACGATAGAATCTAAGCGAAGAGGTATCCTGCTATCTGTGTCGTGCGATTAAGTTAGATCCTGCGGCTAGAGCTGATCGATCCACGCGAACCGTTTTTGCCCAATAGGAAGCACACACGTGGCCACCCTTTTGATTTAAAACAGAAACTTGTCTATTAGTTGTTTGATTTTGTAAAATTCATAACTTTTGATCCACACGTCCAATTTTTGCAAATTTTATATCAATGGAATCAGCAAGACAAGTACTTTATAACCATGCACTTTTTTTAGTAAACTGATTCTGTTAAATTGATTGTTTTTTCAGAAACTTGTGTAGGCATATTTTGGATATAAAATTTGTTCTAAAATTATTTTTGTGATAAAACCTTTGGGCAAATGGATTGTTTGAACCTACTCACCATCTAAACCAACTTGTGGTTTCAAAAACATATTTTGTGAAGGAAAAGAATAAATCTTTGATTTAGAACATTTCTAGTCAAATAAAGATAATGTTTATTTATTAAAAATACATTTTGGAGATAATCTTTGGGAAATGTTTTGGAATAAACTCTCTGACCCCAAACACCAAGTTTTAGAATTAAAAATGTATTTGGTGAACCCTATAAAGATTATTACTTAGCTAAAGGCATTTTCAACCACATAAAATATTGATTTGGTTTAAAAATGATTTATAAGTAAAATCTTTTGCAAATGATATTGCCACTTATATAAAATGACCAATAGTTGTTTTAGAATGTTTATAACCTATTAGAAACCACTTTCCCAAATAAAACAATCTTTTGCATGCTTGCATGCATTGCTTTGTTTCTATTATTTTATGTGATGTTTGCTTGAATGGTAGATTGAAATTGTGCCTTGCTTGATTGAATTGTAGTGATTTGAAGAGTGTGAATATTGCAAGGTCAAGGAGTGAACTTATATTCTATACCAAAAAGGCAAGTGATGCTTCATACTTTTTTCCCAATATTTTCACTATGCATTAGTGATATTTCTAAGTAGGACTTGCATGGAATTTTTGCTAAGTATAAACTATGCCATGGGAAATCCTAGTAGATGAAACCTTAGTAGAAATTTCCTAAGTTAAGATTCCTACTACTACCATGCTTAGCTTAGCTAGTAGAAAACAAGGGTGGATTATATTTTTTTTGAGGGTAAAACAGTAGGGTATATAACCCCACTGCAATTTTTCTTTTTATATATCAGGTAGAGTTACAAAAGATTATTTACAAGCAAATTCCACCTCAAAAAAGAGGGATAACATTTAAAGCAGCTATCTCATGTCTAAATTGGTTTCAATCCAGTCCTTAAGGCCCTGATAATACTTTTTCTTAATTCTATAAAGGACCCATCTTAATTCCTGGGCTATAATAGCCTTCCAGGTCTCCACCGACGTATGCTGATTGTTGAAAATTTCATTATTTCTGCAAATCCAGATGCTCCAAGTTCCAAGTATCAGAATTTCCATTGCAAAAGGGACCTTGAGATCTTTTTTAATACTGGCTAGAACTTCAAAGATGCTTTGATCAGCCATATTAACCTGTGAGATTTCAGCCCAGCAGGCTCTAGCAAAGGGGCATTCCCAAAACAAATGTAAACTAGTTTCTTCACTGTGGCAGTTCTGGAAGACACAATCATAAGATGCTAGAGGAAAACATTTTCTTTTCAGAAGATTCCTTGTGTTGAGTCTATCAAGCAGAAGAAGCCAGAAGAAAAATTTGTGCTTCTGTTGGCAAGAAGATTTCCAGATCCAAGAAAAATGTGGCTGAACTGGTTGGTAGCCAACTAAAGAGTAGTAAGCCTTTTTTACTGAAAAATTACTACCCCAAATATAAGACCAACAATCCGATTCCCCTTCCCTGCTATAATCAAGAATTTGTTCAAGACTTTGATATTCCTGATATGCTTGTTGAGACAAAGGCAGATAAAAGAGATCCTGAGTATTTGCAGTATGCATGAACTCACTGACAGAAATGTGTGGATTTTTTGCAAATGTAAGAAGGTGAGGGACCTTATGTTGGAGGCAATTATTATTCCACATATCAGTCTAGAATAGAGTAGATTCCCCATTTCCAACCAAGCACTTTGCAAGTCCTTTAAAAGTGTCAATTAGCTTCAGATGAGCTTTCCACCAAAAGGATCCCTCAACTCTTCTTCCAGGGAGCTTATCATTACAATAGTAGGTGTTCCACACCAAATGCACCCATGGAATATCCCTATGATTATAGAATTTATCCAAATTCTTCAAGAGAAGAGCAGAGTTTTGAACATTAAGGTCCAGAACTCACAATCCACCTTGACTCTTGGGTCTACAAACTTTCTTCCATGCTACAAGAGCAGTACCTCTAGCTTGAACATCAGTAGTTTTCTTTCTCCACAAGCATTGCCTCATATATTTAACCAATTGCTCTTTGATAGAGACAGGGAGATCAAAGCAACTCATGTAATATATGGGGAGGGAAGATAACACAGATTTAACTAACTGTAATTTCCCCCCATAATTCAGAAAGTCAACAATTCCACACAATCTTCTTTCAATTCTCTGAACAATAGGCAAGAAATGTTCCACAGCAGGTTTATTCAAGCTCAAAGGCAGACCAAGATAGGTAAAAGGCAAGGACCTAGTGAGGCAAGAAAGTGTATTAGCAAAGTGCTCAAGCCTTTCAGAATCCATATTAATAGGCATCATGCTGGACTTGGAATAATTGACTTTAAGCCCAGTGGAAATAGCAAAAGTGTGCAGGATTGCTTTAAGACATAATAGTTGCTCAGAATCAGCCTTCAGGATTACTAAAGTGTCATCTGCATACTGGACCACAGGGAAATCAGGACAAAAAACATTCTCAGAGGGCAGAGAAAGCAGACCCATGTACATTGCTTTATTGAGGATGCTCTGAAGAAAATCAGCAGCCAGTACAAACAGCAGAGGGGACAAAGGGTCACCTTGCCTGACACCCCTTCTACAGTAAAAAAATTTCCCGGGCACACCATTTAAAAGCACAGAGGAAGAAGCAGACCCAAAAAGCAACTGAATCCAAGAAATCCATTTAACTCCAAAACCTTTGTCTTTAAGGATATCAATGATTGCAGAATGCTCAATTCTGTCAAAAGCCTTCTCAAAATCCAACTTGAGAATTAAAATTTCCTCCTTTGACTTGTGACACTGATCAAGAAATTCAAAAGCCCAACCTAAACAGTCTTGAATTGATCTTTGCTTGAGGAAACCATATTGATTCTTGTGAACAAGTTTAAGAATGACTTTTTGCAGTATATTGGCCAGAATCTTAGTGATAATCTTGAGGACACTATTTAGTAAGGAAATAGGCCTAAAGTCAGCAGGAGTCAAAGGAGCAGCAATTTTTGGAATGAGGGTGATGAAAGAGGAATTAATGCTCTCTAAAGAGACATTCCCTGCATGGAACTCAAGAAGAAGGTGTATCACATCATCCTTGATAATGGGCCAGCAAAGCTTCATGAATTTGTCACATCCCAAGATTTTCCAAATCTTGTAATGTGAAAATAAATGAATAAAATAAAACTTTGTTTGATTTTTAGAGCCAGAAGAAACTTTTTGAATTCAATTGGAACTTCAAACCCATTTGAATTAAATAAAACCTAAAGAGATTTAAAAAGATAAAGTTTTATTGAAGGAAAATAAAAATATTTAAAATACTATTTTGGATCTTTTAAAATGAAAGGATTTGGTTTCAATTGAAATAAAAAGAGAATATTTTATAAAGCCAAATTAAAACTTGGCCAACTTTTGGAATTAAAACATTTTATTCTAAATAAATTTAGCAAAGGTTTATTTAAAATAAGTTAATAAGGATTTAATATCCAATTTTATTTAATAAAGGACTTTACCATTTTAATTAAAACATCAAAACTTATTAAATGGTTTAAAAATAGGTTTTCCAAGTATTTTGTATTCTCTAATAAAACCTACTAAAGTGTTTTGACTTTATTTTAGATTTCAAAATAAATATCTCAATAAAACAAATCCTATTGGATTTAATAATAAAAGTCTATTATAATAATTAATAAAGGACACTAAAATAAAAGGCTATTTTATTTTAAAACAAATTTCCAAATATTATATATTCCCAAATTAAACCTACTAATTTTATTTTAAAATATTTAGGTGTCAAATAAAGATTTTATTAATAAAATCAAACCCTATTTGATTTAATAACTAAGACCCATTTTATTTAATTATTAATGGACCCTAAAGTAAAAGGATTATATTATTTTAAACAAGTTTTCAAAATATTCTTTATTAACAAATAAAACCTACTGATTTGGATTGAAAACATTTGGATTTCAAATGGAAATTTTATTTAAATAAATCAAACCCTATTTTTAACTAAAGGTCCATTTTATTTAATTGTTAAATGGATCCTAAATTAAATATAAAAATATTATTTTATTCTGGAATTTGGGTGTGTTGATAAACAGAATCAAATTCAAAATTACAAAGCTGAATGATTGTTTGAATTGATTTGGGTGTGAATTATTTGTTTGGAAATTCAAAACAGAATTCAGAAATATAAAAAGAAAAGGATACAGAATAAAAAAAAATGAAAGTGGACAGACCCAACTACCCCGGCCCAAACAGCCCACTTAGCCCACCTCCGTCTCAGCGAGTGAATCGTTTTCCACCACAGAAGTAACCCGCGAGGACGCTTACAAGTGGACCCCCTTCTCGTTTCTTTTCCCGGCGGTGGACCCCTCTTCAGACATCGTCCACACCAGCTGCTTTCTTCCTCCCCTCAACGCTCTGCCGCCATTGATGTCGATTAATCCGCGTTGACCGGCTTAACTCACCCAGAGACCACGCACCTTAAAACGCTCACCCCTCCTCTCGGTTTTCCCCCTGTCACCCCGAAGAAGCACGCCTCCAGGCCGTCGCAATTCGTCCTCGAACAGCTTCGTTTCCGACGACCATCCTCGCCAAAATCCGACCAGCCCACACCACCCCGAGCCTCCCCAAGCACCCTGGCAGCCTCCCCACTCCTAGACCTTCCTCCCCGTATCACCCATTCGACCGCGGACGCCCTCTATCCTCGCCAACGACGACGATCTGCAGCGCCGCCGTCTGTCTCCTTCTCCGGCGACTCTTCCTGGTAAGCTCGAACCTCCCCGATGACAATCAGTGATGCTCACATACTCCTTAGCACCAGGCGCGTCTAACGCACCCCCTGCCTTGCTTCGGCGAGCCCCGTAGCCTCGCCCCTGACAGCGTCTGACCGCACCCGAGAACCAGAGCAGCTCCAGCGAGCAATTCCCGCAACACCAACGCACCCCTCGACAAGCAGAAGGCACGTGGAGCTTCCCCACGCCACAGCGAACACGGTAAGCACCCCCTCTGTCTTCCTCACTTCCTAGAACCACCGCGAGCATCTCGTCCGGCCGTCGCCATTGCACCACCGCAGCGCCGCTGCTTTGGATGCGAATGTTTGCACTGCTCGATCCAGAGTGAGCGAGCAGGATTAGATGACTTAAGCCGCGAAGAGGTACGCATGCGTCGTGACGATCAAACTAGATCCAACGCCCACAGCCACGATCCGCCGAACCGGTACCAGCTAATAGCAACGTGTCACAGGTCGTTGTTCGCTTTAAAATGAATTTGAAAATGTAATGTTTTGCAAACTTTAAACCTTTGTAACTTTCAAACCACACGTCCAAATTTTGCAAACTTTATATCAATGAATTCAGGAGAACAAGCCCTAACCAACCCTACCCTTAGTTTAGCAAATAGTATTTGATAGATTGTTTTATTTTGCAGATTCTTTTGTGTGCTTGCTAACATTAGAAAAATCATTTAAAAATGAATTTTGAGATCAAACCTTTGCCAATTGATTTGTTGTGACCCTACTGACCCTAGGAACCAACCCATAGTGTTAAAAATGATTTTTGTGAAATTTAAGTTGAATTATTTAACTAAGTCATTTTCTAGCCAAATAAAAAAGAATAGTTTTATTTATGAAAATGTGTATGGAAAGAAAACTTTGAGAAAATAGTTTGGACCAAACCTACTGACCCAAGAACACCAAGTTTTGCAATAGAAACTCATTTGGTGAACCCTATATACTAATGCCATAATAAAAATATTTCTACACCACATAAAATAACACTTTGTTTTGAAAAGGGTTTTTGAGAGAAACCTTTTGCAAATGACTTAGCCACTTTAGGAAATGACCATTAGATGTACCCAAATGACTATGACCCACTAGGAACCACTTTTTCAAACAAAACAAAGCTTGGCATGCTTGCATGCATTTCTTTGACTTTGTTATTTATGTGTGTTGTTTTGCTTGATTGGTAGATTGAGTTTGTGCCTTGCTTGATTGATTTGTAGTGACTTGAAGAGTGTGATTGTTGCAGAGATCAAGAAGTGAACCTATACTCTACCAAAAAGGCAAGTGATGCTTCATACTTTTTGTCCTATTACTTTCACTATGCATTAGTGATTTTGCTAAGTAAAACTTGCATGGATTTTGCTAAGTATAGATCTTGCTATAGGAAAACATGGTAATGAAACCTTAGTAGGATTTTCCTAAGTTAAAGATTCATACTACTATCAAGCTTAGCCTAGCTAATAGAAAACATGGGTGGAAAATATATGCACACTATGGAAAAATATTCTAAGTCTGAGGACTTATGTTTTTGTTTAATAAAACAACTAAGTTAATGAATCCCCTGGGTGGAACGGGCTTGCTTGGTGGAGAATGGTTGAGTGGTTCACAATGCCATGGGCTTGGATTGTGTATCTCACTTGTGGAATGCCACCCAGGAAACAAAGGGATTTGAGATGTCAAATGTTGAGAAGCTTCAAGTGCAACCACTTGGCAATATGGGCTCTGCCATGATCATATAGGTGGCAAGAACTTAGCCATATGGACAGTGGGTGGTAGTGTTTGATAGGTTGGAGCGCGTCCATTTTGGTCTAAGGGAAAGCTTCTGAAAGATCTTGTCTTGGGAAACCAAGTCTTGTGGGGAAAATGCACCACCTCTGCAGAGTGGAAAACCTAAGTACTTAGCCATGTCCCTGGTAAAGGACAATTTGAGCATCAAGACATGGAAGCAATCAAGAATCTCATCATTCAAATTTCTAAATTAAAATCTTGTGGTTTGAACAAGGGTTGTTTGAATTCTTCAATCATTGATGGAGAGATGGCTTGGTACAAGGATCTTGAAATCTTTGATTGAGGAAAATGATTTTGTCAAGCAAAAACTTAGTATTTTCAAAATGATAAGAAAAATCTATTTTGAGCAATGCAAGCCTCAACTCCACTTAGCCAAATGCATATAGATGATAGACTCCACTATACTACCATAGTATCACTTGCCAATACAATTCAAATGTATTGACCCTTTGTGGCTGTAACTTGTATGTTGCAGGTTTGATTGATTTTAGTGAAGATTGATTGTTTAGGATTACAAAGTCTACAACCAACATCTGTCTGTGGAACTTTGAAGATGAAGGACCCATGACTATATTTATTCCGCTGCAATGAAATGTAATAGCCTAATGAGCTATGTTTGATGTAATAAAATTATGTTATTCCTGGTTATAAAGTTATATTATGACCCTTGTTTCTTGATATTACATCTAAAACTGTGGATGCTAGCTATTGATCCAGGGACTAGCATTGTAAACACAGGAGGGATCAATCTTATCTCAGTTTGGGACCCCTACAGAATTCATTATTAAAACCATCAGGGCCAGGAGACTTATCATTAGGCAAATTTGTGATGACTTCATCAATTTCTTCATCAGAGAAAGGCTTTTCCAAATCTTCCTTATCCTCCTGGCTTAAGCAATCACTAGCCAAGTCATCAAGATTAAAATGCATTTCAGGCTTATCAGAAGTACCCATTCTATCTTTAAAGGAAGTCCAAAGAAGATTTGCTTTGCCATCATGATCATAGATCTCAAGATCAGAATCACCTTTGAGCATGGAGATGTAATTATGTCGAAAACTAATGGTAGCTTTGGAGTGAAAGAATTTGGTGTTCTCATCCCCCAGTTTAACCCATTTGATTTTCCCTCTCTGCTTCCAATAAGTATTCTGGCTTTGTAAAAGGGTGGATTATATTCATGCTATGGAATATTTCTAAGTCAATGACTTGTGTTTTGTTTAATAAAACAACTAAGTGAATGAATCACCTGGGTGGAATGGAAGGAATGGTTTCTGTTGAGTGGTTACACAAGGCCCATTTCTATGGTTTACCTTGTGTATCTCACTTGTGGATGGCCACCCAGGAACAAAGATATTTGAGATGTCAAATGTTGAGAAGCTTCAAGTGCAGCCACTAGGCATTATGGGCTCTGCCTGGGTCATATAGGTTGCAATAACTTAACCAAATGGACAGTTGGTGGTAGGGGATGATAGGTTGGAACCCGTCCATTCTGGTCTAAGGGAAGGCTTCTGAAAGATCTTGTCTTGGTGAAACCAAGTCTTGTGGGGAAAGTGCACCACCTCTCCAGAGTGTAAAATCGAAGTACTTGGCCATGTCCATGGTAAAGGACAATTTGAGCATCAAGACATGGAAGCTATCAAGAATCTCCTCATACCAATTTCTAAGTAAAAACTTGTGGTTGAACAAGGGTTGAAGGATCACCAATTTCTATTGGGAGATGCCTTGGGTGATTTTGTCAAGCAAAAACTTAGTGTCTTCAAATAATAAGGAAAATCTATTTTGAGCAAAGCAAGCCTAAGCTCCACTTAGCCAAATGAATATAGATGATAGACTCCACTATATTACCATAGTATCACTTGCCAATACAATTCAAGTGTATTGACCCTTGTGGCTGTAACTTATTATGTTGCAAGTTTGTTTGATGTTTAGTGAAGTATGTTGATTAGGAATACAAGTCTACAACCAACATGATTGCATGTGGCACTTTGAAGATGAAGGACCCCATGCTATAGTTATTTCTGCTGCATTGTAATGTGATAGCCAAATGAGCTATGTAAGATGTAATAAATTATTTTATTCCTGGTTATAAAGTTGTATTATGACCTTTGTTTCTTGATATTACATCTTAACTGTGGATGCTAGCTATTGATCCAGGGACTAGCATTGTAAACACAGTGATCTCTACCTTATTGAAGGTTGGGACCTCTACAGATGGTATCAGAGCATTGTGTTGCCTGTAGGATTGTAACCCTAGGATTGGACAAAACCCCTTAGAAAAATAGGAGTTGTATTTGTTCCAAAACTTATTTACAAACAATCTTGTAAACTCTTTCCTCAACCATTTTTGGTTTTGATTCTACATCTCTTCTATTTCAAATTTGATGGACAAAGCCTACCCATGGCCAAAGAATTCAACATGAACAAAGGACTTCACCAACTCAAGTGATTTCAACCTTAATCTCAACAAGGACTTCAACTTGAATATCACTAAGGCCTACAAGTGAGACAAGTAATGTTGCTCAAGAATTGAAGATTAAGGAAACACAACTTAGAAAGAACCATCATCACCTTTGAAATTTTGTGACCAAGACACAAGAATTTTCCCTAAGGAAACCATGATCCCATTCAAGAAGAATCAACTAAGAAGGCACTACAAGAAAACCGGTCTATTGCGACATAATCTATCACTACGGTTTTTTTCGTTGCGATGTAGTACAAAATTAACACAAATTCTCCGGTCGTGGTGATAGGCCGCTCATATTTCCACGACTATTCTTGGTCGCGATACATTGCCAAATTTGTTGCGGTAGAGGCCGCCTATTGCAACGATCTGCATCACGTTGGAATACAATCGCGTTTTAGCGACAAATAAGCTCCGTTGCGCGATGTAGCAATTTTGTTGCCTTAGAGGCTAGTTCTTCCAACGTAATAAGTATGCGTGGTAAATATCATATGTTTTTCGCCTCAAATTTATCTTGCGGCAATAACTATTGTTTACTGCGACAATTTGGGCTGTATGGTAATAGGTTGACCATAATGCAACAATCACCAGCTGCTGCGAAAACGAACAAGTTTTTTGGAACGAGAAAGTTCATAGCATAGCTAACGGGCCTCCTGGGCCGTGGCCCTTGATTAATATTGCAATTTTCTTAGGACAACAATTCATTTATGGTCCAGTATCACCAATATTCGGTGAGCCGATATTTTTTGCAAGTTTACCTTAAACAGACCTCCTGGGTGTTGGCACCCGAGCCTAATTGAAATTTATTTAGGATACGTGTTCACGTATGGTCCAGTATATATCTTCATTTTTGTCACCTTTTTCTGACATAAAATTCACGTAAAACTGTTAGAGTTATTTACTATATCAACCAGCTGAACCTTTGTAGGTCCGAACAACTGTAATTCTGAAGCACTTAGCATTTACTTGTGTTGTAAAAAGTGACAGTACTAAATAATCAATCAAGAACTCATGTAAGATGCAAATTTCACTAGAACAGTTAGCATCGCAATTCATAATTACTTGACACTGAAACTTTGGACCTTTTAAACTCAAAGTATATTATTACACGATCTTTCAAGCACATAAATGTGTCCATGATCATGGCAAAACCTTTAAGACAAATAGTGCACAGACAACCTACTAAATGAATCCTAGGTCATCATCAGATTCATCTTGTACCAAAGGAGCAACATGGCCATCATTTACGTAAGCCTCATCATCATCCGTATCAGCATCATATTCCACTTGATCTTCGTCAAACTCAGCAGGCCTTATACTTTGTATGACTGAAACATCAACGTTGGTTCCTTCATCATCATTTCTGCACCAACTAGTCATCTGGTCAGGTAGATTAAATTATGGAACTGTAATTCCTGCATCGACGACATCCTGTACATCTGCTTCAGCACGTTCACTTCCTTCTGCAGCATCATCAACGTTTGCACCATTTAAAACAAAAGGAGCAAACAAATTGCATGGGTTCATTTTAATAGTACTTGCCCAATTAGGGTTCTTCACATCTCTCACGTAGAAAACCTGTTCAGCTTGGATGCCTAGAATGTAAGGGTCTTCCTTGAATCGGTGTATAGTAGTGTCAAGGTCAATAATTCCATATATGTCCTTCTTATATCCCTTACTCTGATTTCTATTGGCAGTAGGCACGTCGAACCAGTCACACTGCAATAGAACAACCTCCTTATCAGGAGGAAAGTCAAGAAATATGATTTTCTTTATCACCCCATAGTGATCAGTACTGCCATTGCCTTCTTGCACATTGACTACGACGCCACTATTATGGGTACTCAATTCCTGCTCTATATAGGCATTTCGAAAGTAATATCCATTCAGTACTGTACGGTTGTACACACGAGCAATTTGATCAGGCCCTTTAGCTAGTGCATACAACAGTTTGCTGACCTTCCCATCTTTATGGAGTTGTGTGATCTTTTTCATGGAATAGAATATGTGTGAGCGTAATGTAGACAATTTTTTTACTAGTAATTCCCCCGTGCTATATCAAGTTATGAACATGAAGGAGAGGTAGGTTTAAACCAAAATGTGAAAGTAAGTTACCCGTCTCTCGAACCAGCCAACAAATTCTTCCTTGTGTTTCCTTTTAGGATTAGGACAATTGTTCCTTTTTAGCTCCTCAATATGTTTCCTTCAAAAAATAATGATGGTTACTTCATGACCAAAGTATTAATGCATGTCATGACATGAAACAAATACATAAGTATCCTTAATCAATCCATGGCTCGGTTTCCAAGCAGTTTGTTATGATGTAGTGCCTCATTTGATTAATACCTTCCAAAGAGACTAATTCACGGGAAAAACCTTTCTTGGAGTAATCAACTATACCCACTATGGTAATCTCTGTTGGTGGTTCATCTGTACCTCCATTAGCATGGCGTTCGGACTGACTTAGTTTTGTAGGCATGCCTTGAACGAATCGACTGCAGAACGTCATGCACTCTTCAAGTATGTACCCCTCTGCAATCGAACCTTCTGCGTGAGCCTTGTTACACACATATCCCTTCAGCGTACGCAGGTATCGCTCAACCGGATACATCCATCTGTACTTTACAGGCCCTCCCAACTTTGCTTCTTTAGCTAGATGAATTGGGAGATGCATCATAATATCAAAGAAAGCTGGTGGAAATATCATCTCTAGCTGACATAGAATTTCTGCGATTTGCTTGTCCAAATTCTCCAAATCTTCATCCCTTAACTCCTTGGAGCATAAATTAGAAAAGAATTTACCAAGCTGAAGCAATGGGATAAGGACATTCTCTGGAAGAAGCTTGCGCAACACAATAGGAAGAAGTTTCTGTAATATAACATGGCAGTCATGATTTTTGAGTCCAATAAACTTGCACTGCTCGAGGACCACACATCGCTTAATGTGTGAAGCATAGCCATCAGGCATCCGTATGCTCTGCAGAAACCTGAGGAGCATCATCTTCTCTTCCTTTTTTAAAGCATACACGGCTTTCTTAAAATTGTACTTACCCTTACCGGTGGGCCTTGCATGCTGATCCACCCTAATTTTCAATTCCTCCAAATCAAGACGAGCCTTTGCAACATCCTTTGATTTCCCATCCATGTCAAGCAATGTCCCCAGAATGCTGTCACAAATGTTCTTCTCGATGTGCATAACATCCAAATTGTGCCTCACGAGCAAGTGCCTCCAATACGGCAGCTGGAAAAACACACTTTTCTTCCGCCAATTGTGCCAGGGATTAGTTTCCGGTCGCTTTATCTTATTTGACCGCCCTAATGGTGCGTGTTGAATTCTATCTAGCTCCTGTAGAACTTCTATGACCGTAAGTGGCACCGGGGCATCTCTAGTATCTGTGTTGTTGTTGAACATACACTTGTTTCGACGCCATTTGTGGTATTTATTTAGAAAACTTCGGTGTCCCATGTAGCAATGCTTTCTACCATAGTTGAGCCATAAGTAATCTGTATGCTTGTGGCAGTAAGGGCATGCTAGCTTTCCTTTTGTGCTCCAACCACTCAGCCTTGTGTAAGCCGGGTAGTCATTGATGGTCCACAACACGCATTCATACAACGTGAAATTTTCCTCAGTTGCAGCATCATATGCTTCAGCACCATCCTCCCATAGAACTAATAGTTCATCAATCAAAGGCTGCAAGTACACGTCAATGTTATTTCTTGCTGACTTTGGTCCTGGAATAATCATCGACATTATCCAGTTCTGTTGTTTAATACACATCCAGGGTGGCAAATTATATGGGATCAGAATGACTGGCCATGTAGTGTGTGATATACTCATGAGCCCAAAGGGGTTGAATCCATCCGAAGCAAGGCCAAGCCGAACACTGCGAGCATCTTTTGCGAATTCTTTTTCACTATATTTTTCATCAAGGTGTTTCCAGGCCTTCGAATCTGCAGGATGCCTCATTACGCCATCATCGGTACGTTTCTCCTTATGCCATTTCATATCAGTTGACATATCTTTTGTCATGTACAGCCTTTGCAGTCTTTTAATGAGTGGGAAATACCATAGAACTTTCCGTGGCACTGGATTCTTTGATTTACCGCTCGATGAATCATCTTTGTCTACTGTACGACTAGGTTTCCATCGAGACATATGATATACAGGGCATTCTTGGGCATCAACATGTTCATTACGGAATAGCACACAATCATTTTCACACGCGTGTATCTTCTTGTAATCCAGACCAAGCTCTCGGATGACCTTCCTTACTTCTACAAGATTTTTAGGGATGTAGTGACCCTTTGGCATCAACTCCTTGAACAGCTGGAGCATTAAGTCACATGCTCTATTGGTCATCCCAGACACGCACTTGATTTGGTAAAGCTTCACAATGAAAGATATCTTTGTGACCTCCTCACAACCTGGGTACAACCCTGTTTTTCCCTCTTCCAATAGTTGGTAGAACTCCTTGGCTGATGCATTTGGATCCTGTTTATTTCCATCACCGCCGATGTCTCCTGCATTATTTCCCACTTTTGTGCCCCTTACGAGAGTTTGGAGCATGTCACATATCCCAGCACCATCATCCGCAGCGTTTTCATCATCTGAATCTTCAGCCATGTTGTCC
Organism: Avena longiglumis; assembly: GCA_030063025.1. NCBI lineage: Eukaryota > Viridiplantae > Streptophyta > Magnoliopsida > Poales > Poaceae > Avena > Avena longiglumis. The sequence continues at coordinate 152,918,861 of CP125975.1, read as the reverse complement.
TCATCGGGTTGTTCACCATGGTATATCCAGTTAGTGTAGGTCGGATCCATCCCATTCCGAAGCAAGTGCATATGGACATCCTTTCTCGTTCTCTGAGCATTATTCTGACATTTCATACACGGGCAAGGGATTCTTGAGTCTGGGTGAGCACCATTGAAACAAAATTCCAAGAAACTCTTGATGCCACTTTGCCACTCTAGAGACTCTCTATCCTTTTTCATCCAGCTCTTGTCTCGTGACATTATTCCTTATCTCCTTGCAGCCTGTCTTGTTAAGAATAAAATAGCAGCAGCATTAATTTACAAGTAAGTATTTCCAAACAACAGATACATGATAGCGACACTCATATGTGTACCTAAGCAGCTATACTATCTAACAGCAATAGCAATCGCCATTGACTAATCTATACGTCCAGTTTTAATCGACGCGAGCTAACGCAGAGCACGTGAGCAATTTGGCTGGTGCTGTCGTCAATTAAAGGGGAACATAGGTAGTACATCTGTATTGGTGCAAACCTTGTAATTTTGTCTGACGAGCGGCAGAGGAAGCAGAGATAGGTTGAGTACAAGTCGGTAGGCAACCGTTTACGCTGATTCAATTCGGATGGCAGCGAGGTCACAATGGCGGATTGGTCGGTCGCGCATTGCCGATACGGCGGCGACGTCGTCTGGGGGCAGTGCCGATACGGCGGCGACGTCGTGTGGGGGCAGTACCGATACGGCGGCGACGTCGTGTGGGGGCAGGACAGTTTCGGCGGAGACCTGGCGGAGCTACGTAGGCCTTTCGCTCGGCCCATGTCCTACCCCAAGATTGGGCCCAAATTTGGTGGAGCACGCGTAGCAGGCGATGTGGACGTGGAGATTAGTCCCACCTCGCTAACTGACTGGTAGATCGACCAGCTTATATACCCGACCGAGAGTAAGCCATCGAGCTCCTCTCAACTGATACCATATACGCTGGTCGTTCTGCCCTGTGGGTCCAATCCTGGGGTCCCTCACATACTCCAGTGATTTGGCGGGCAACTTTTTTCTGCTTTCTTTTGTTATTTTTTAAATATTCCTCAAGTTTATGATACATGCCAACAACCAAGCAACATATGCCAACCTGGTGGTCGTCTGAACAATAGCTTCAGAGTCGTCATCACAGATGATGAATTCATGAATGGTCAAGTAAGTTTAATATTGCAAATTTTTAAGGTTTAATTTATCTTTAATGTTATGATTAACTTAATAACATCCTGCGGTATGTTGCAGTAACACTCGAGTTTGGCTGCAGCTATGGGGGAGAAAGAGGGAAGCTGATCGGTTACAGTGACAGCGACATGGCCAGCGACGTGGACTCACGCAAGAACACCACTGGAGTACTGTTCTTCCTCGGCAACAACCCCATCAGCTGACAGTCCCAGAAACAGAAGGTGCTGGCGCTCTCAACCTGTGAAGCAGAATACATTGCAGCCACCACTGGAGCTTGTCAGGCGATCTGGCTGGCTAGGCTGCTGGGTGATATCACTAGAGAAAAACCGAGAGCAGCCACACTGAGGGTAGACAACAAGTCTGCTATCTCACTGATCAAGAACCCCGTGTTTCACGAGAGGAGCAAGCACATTGATCTACGCTTTCACTTCATCCGTGAGTGTGTGGAGAAAGGGCAGATCTTCGTCGAGTTCACGAGAACAGAAGCGCAGCTTGCTGACATTCTGACGAAGCCTCTTGGTCGAGTCAAGTTTCAGGAGATGCGCGAGAAGATTGGAGTTACTAAAATAATGTAAGCATGACAGGGATTAGGGGGCGAATGTTAGCATAAACCCTGTCATTGCACTTTTCAGTTTCAGTTAGTTTCAGTGTACTGTAGCTGTTCAGACTGGTTTTCGACAACAGTCTGAATCTCGTCAGGTTTAGGTGTCCGTTTCTTCAGAGTAGTTAGATGGGCCTGGTCGTTGCTTGTTATGGATTCAATATTTTTTTAATATTATCCATATTAGACATGGAATTTCAGGGCATCCGACAGCTATTTCTGCATTGTGGAATTTGTTAAGCAACGCGAGATGAACAACATCGCAGCTTCTATGTTCGAAGAATTACAACTAGCAGCACGATAATATCAGGAAATTCGACAATCTAATATAGAGTCTTAACACATTTTTTTATTGTAGCAACGGGGCTGCATCTATAGTTGGACAGAGAAACCATTATCACTGGCTTCCTAGTTCAGACCAATTTCAGGCACACGGGTAGCAAACAGGTAAAGCCCTTCAGTCCCCAGGTAGAGCAAGAACAGCATCTTGTCATGAGATGATTTTCCTTCGTCATGAACTCTTTCCATCCGCTGACACACATACGACCATCAAGCTAAGAAATTGTATATGTAGATGCCACCTCTATTTTCGGGTGACAACAAATTGTGATGGTACCAGATTTTTCCATTGTTTCAGGAATCAAACAGCTTGAGATTTTCTGTTGCATGCAAAGATTTATAGTCAAGAGAACATCTAGCGGAAAATAAACATGTTAAAATACAGGAAAATATAATTAGTGTACAAAATATATATATGGCCTCACATAGTACTTTGTGCATAAGAGAAGATGTGTTCTTAATGATTACCACATGTTTATTGAACTTCATGTTGTTTGTCCAGTTTAGAGTATGTAGCACACCGAAAACCAATTCTCCTTCCTCATACTCTCCATCTCTGTGGAACAGAACAAGGTAATCCAAGTTTTCAACTGTGTTGATCACCGTCTCCATCATCCTCCAATTAATCATGGTTCCATCAGTGCTAGAGAGTGAGTCAACAATGGGACGCCTCTCAGGGGACATCAGGTAGTATGCTGTGTATAAATTTAATACAACTGAAATTAGTGGAGTACACATGTCGCAACCAAGTAATATAGTCATGGTTATGTGCACAACATAAATTTGTTGAATTAAGAAGGAAAATTACATGGATGGATGATTGGGTCATTTCCAGTTATGACCTCAGTTTGCTTGGTTCGTGTGTCAGTCTTGAATATTAGCTCCATACCAACCTTAAATTGGTAAACTCTGCCTAATTCTTTCCAAGATTCTCTATTTACATAGGTTATCCCATTAATACTGGTAAGCTCAACATGGAATGAAAAATCTTCCTTGGTTTTCAGAGTAGTTTGAAAACTTGTGGTCTCGAATGGCAGAACAGCATGCATGTCTAGGAAATATTTTCTCATGTAGCAAGGGATCACCTGATGAAGAGTATGCAATTTATTACATTATGAGCCAGTACAAAATTTGACTTAATATTACATATATATCCTAGCTAGAAGAGTAACTGTTTGTACTTATTCCTATAATTGGACACTAAAGCAACTGCCCTTTACTGCAAAAGACCTGAACATGCACTCATAGTTTCAGATAGGTACCTTGAAGTATCAAAATTACATGTTGGTACTGGAAAAAAAACACACGTGCATGACTAATACAGATCACACTCACAGCCTTTTTGATAGCTAGATCTGATACGTATATTACATGAATGATTAACACATGACACAATGAGTACTAACACTGTTAGATCTGATACGTATATTACATGTGAATAACCACAAATAAATCAAATCAGGCCCATGTGTAGTTGAGTATGTTAGATGCATTACCGTCTTCTCCTCAAATCCCTCTACAAGGGTTATCACGCAGTAATCATGTGTCATGGTCTTCGACACACTGCCACACATCCCGAGTTTGTCAAAACAAACTGGACACTTCAAAAAAAATGAAAGTCATCACATATAGATCTGGTAATCACGATCATTGCTTATCAAGAGAAAAAGTGAGGCGTGGAGTAGGCACGGATTTTCTTGGTGCCATCGGTCCAAGAGTAGCATCAGACGACTCGCTGACGACGGGCGCCGCCTTCTGATCTGCCTCGGCGTCAAAGGATTCCCTTGATGTCGTCATGGCGGCTGGGTCGTAGGGGCGTGGAACCGTCTACGGTTTGGATATTTGCGAAGAATGAGGAAGGAAGGACGTGGATTGGCGTCAGGCCGTCTATTTATATAGTTATGTCACGTCTGAATCTAGGGTTTTCTTTTGTGGTTGTTTTTACATATTATTTTCAGAAAATTAAATGGGGGAATTTAAGTACAAATGAAGTGAATGTCCCCTGTTGAGCTAGCTGAGCCAAGTCTAACTCGCTCGAACTCGACTCGTTTGCAACCCTAGTCACAACTTCCAAAAATAAACACAATCAGCAATAGTAGGTAATGAAGCTTGCATAAGCCATCACAGAACATGTCATCACAGTACCAAAAGAAGCACCAGAAACAGCATGTGCTAGTTAAACTTACTAAGTTTCTAGCTAACCATAATTTAACAAACTTATAGTAGCGCTAACATGCTACTATATTGTCCACAGCCAACACAAACTGCATAATGTACAATATCAAAACCAGAACACCCAATCATGGAGCAGCAACGCGATTCATCGCCCTCAGCAGAGCAGCATGCTGACCCCTAACACGCGCCGAGGCATCTTCTTTTGCTAGGGCTTCAGCATGCTGGATGAGGCTCATCCTACTGCCATCCCTTGGCTTGTGGATATGGTAGGGGCAAAAGTACCTCCCCCTCCTCTTGAATGCATGGGTGCCCTGTTGCTGCAGCTTCTTCGCCTCCTTGTCTGTAAAAGAGACAAGGTTTCTCTTCTGCAGAGTCTCGGTGGAGTCAGTGGAGTCATACTACAATATAGATTTGCAAATTTGTTAGCATGTGTATACTACAAAAAACACATAACATATGTAAACACAATCAAGTTACACTCACTTCGGTCTGCTCGCCGTCGTCGTCGTGTGAGAGAAAATCATGACATGCAGCTTTTTCAAACATTTCCACTACAAGAAATGTGTCAAACTATTACGTTTTGGTAGTGACCGTAAATAAAATCATCATAGATTTATGACGATTCTACATCAGATGGTCATAGGTTGGTTGGGCGGGCCAAATCCTTATTAAACTATGACGATTTCATGAAAAAACGTCGTAATTTCTATGGACAAAATCGTCATAATTGCTAGACAGATCAAGATATAAGAGAAGGTCAATATCAGCCGTAGGATGTAAACATAATGAATGGATGGATGGTGAAGTATGGAAACTTGTTGTGTGGATCGATGACCTGGCATCCAGCGCGCGCATAGTGGCAAATATTTGGCGCACACACCAAAGTCCCCGCCGCAACCCTCTATCCTCTAACCCTAACCCTTATCTCTCCCCCGCTGCCACACCACGCCCATCTCCGGTCTTTCTCTCCCCTCGCTCTTCTCCTCCGATGGATCCACAGCACCACCATCCTATCATCCTCTCCTCACCGCACCTCGATGGCCACCGGTGGCTGACCTCGATGCCCATAGATCCCTATGGCGGCTGTCGTATCCTCCTCGATGCACGCGGATCTGGCCGCTTGGGCCTCAGCATAGTGCCCTAGTAGATGGCAGCGGTGCTCCATGGTTGGCAGTGGGGTTTCCAACGCCGCGGCGACGGTACTTGGCGCTGGGAGAGCCACCAAGCTCTGTGTGCAGACGTCCGAGCTCCCTACCTCGATGCCCAACCATCCCGGCCTCACGACGAAGACAGAGGCCGTCGGGTGGAGGCCTCGCTGGCCTCGTGCCACCACGACGAACTGCCACCACCACGACGAATGCATCCTTCCCTCACATCACATCCCCTGATTCCCTCCCGTTGATGTTGATTCGATTTTCCTCTCCGTGCATGTGGGTCGACGGCTGCTCCCTCTCGGTCACCCCCATCCCCTGATGTTGATCTCGTGGCTGCCAGCGACCAAGATGCTGATGTCCATTTTCAATCGCAAGGGCGCCTCGGGCTTCTCCTGGGCCTCCACCGCCGACCAGGTCACCCAATATCTCACCGCCATCATCACCGGTAACACCCCTCCCATCCCCTCCTGCCTCCTTAGTTTCCCCTTGTCGTCGCTGCCCACTTGTTGACGGACCCGATTCTAGAACCCAGGGGCATCCAGCGGGATCGGCGCCGAGACGACGCGAGTCTTGGCAGAGCGCAGCGCCCACGTCGTCATGACCTCGAGGAACCTCGCCGCCAAGAACCAGGTCGCCATGAACCCGGTCAACACTGTTTTCGGTGAGCAACCCCACCACCTTTGTCATTCTTTGTGTGTCACCGCAGATCTGTCGATTGGGGCTCTGTTGCGTGTGCGGATCTAGCTTAGTTCAACATGTTTAGATCCGAGGCTCTCGAGTTGGTATGGATTGGTAGTGGTGATTGCTTTAGGCAGAGTATCCTACTGTGTGCTCTGCTAGTTGTTGCTTGGGCTTCAGTTGATTTTATCTGCTGATGGCCACTAATTAGTTAGTACGCATGTGACTAGATTTTATCTCTGAACTTGCAGTAATCAACCTTTGATGTAAATTGACCAATTTGCTTCATAAGTTATTATTCCAAATGAAATCACCATCTTTCGGCTGAGGTTGCTTACTTTAACTCCATATATGTTGTTCTCAGTGCCATATGGTATCTGACATGTGATCTTATTTGTGTCCACGTGTCTCGAAATGTGGCATATACTAAGGGGGAGCAGACTTTGCGACACTGTTTGCTCCTCATGAGCCTCTAGTTACTATATAACTGTTTACATGTTACTTTACTAGCTAGTTTGTCATACTTTTAATTCTTGGAGTAACAAATCATACTATATGCCATTTTTATATTTGACTGTCCAGTTTGTTTTTCTGTTAAAGTATAGGTCGATATGTGGTGCTGACTACTAGTCAAATAGTGTACCCTTTGTGTGCTTTGCTCTCTAAGCTTTTGTATCTTTTCTGGTGGTTAATTACTGATGTATACTTCTTGCACTTGTGTTTGTCCTGGCATGCCTTGGTTGACGGTGTTACTGATTTGTGTTATTCTTGCACTAGTTCGCTTCTGGCGCCGCCACTCACTGAAGTTGGTATTCTAGGCAGTGGGATGTCAGGCCCTGGGCTGCTCCCTGTGCCGCCTTGGTGGTGAGAGTGATGCTGGGCTAGGTGGTGGTGTATGGTGAAGCCTTCCCCGTGGTGTTCTGTTGCCGTTGCCATCTATACTCCTTCTGCCTCCTCTCCGTGAGATAGAACTCGCCCAGTAGGTGCTCCTTTTATGCTTCCCTCGTGCTTTATCTACCTTCCATGTCAAGTGTGTTTTCTGTGATTCCCCATCGTCTAGATTTCATATCTGAACCTAGGGTTCACATCCGTGAATAAGCGTATGCGGTGGAGATATCTTAGCTCGGTTTGATGCTCAATTGACATGCTTGGTTTACTTGTGATGGTCTCAAGGCCCTGTTTTAATTCTGTACCCTGTGATTAAATGATGAGGTACTATGGTAAGGGTAGGTTTATGCTACGCTTAATCTGGGTAGATGATCTGAGAAACCCTTCTGGATGATTATAGTAGACATGAAAATTCAAAACATTGGTTTGGATTTTATCTGTTTGGGATACTTGCTGGTCTGAACATTTGCTAGTTCATGTTGATAGTTAAGAACTATTGACACTGATTCCTAGTTGAATTGGTTAGGAAAATGATCTGGAAATCATATTTGCTTGAAATTATTGTTGGATGCAAGTAGCTAGTGGATTCAGAACTTATATGACCATGGAATATTCACTAAAATGATTCCCAGAAACACTTTCTAGGAAAATGCTTTATTCTCTGTCAGATCTGACAGTGAAATAAGGTATAACTTTGATTCTAGAATTACTGCTAGGAAAATGATAAAGATTATTTGGGTAATATTGGTAAGTGTAAATGGATGATCAATATGATTACTCTGTCCATATGATGTGGCATACCGCAAAAAACACTACTAGAAAATCGCGTTGTTTTTGTGCATTGCATCATCATGACCGCATGCTCATGTCATCATGCCACATTGCATTTGAGCATCGTCATCATCTTGCATTTTGCCTGCATAAAATTATTTGCGGAAAAACCCGTTCATGTTTTCTAAACGCCCCGTGTTTTATTCAAACGTCAAACCCGGGTCTCCGGAATATTTTGTTTTGACTAAATATGTTTTGCAAACGGTCCGTTTAAATAAATAAAATCTTGCATTATTTTAGAGGGGGCAGTCGAACGGGCCGATTCGACCCGAACGACCACCCCCAGGATTTTTAAAACGGTCCACCTATCAGCCCCCTCTAAATCCTAAAGCTACCAACCTATCTACCCACACCCACCGGCCACCTCACCCCAACCTATCCTATGTCGCCACCTCACCCTCATCCCTCCTCCCCACCACTCATATCCTGCCACCTCCTCTTTTTCTCTCTCCCCCTCTCACTCCTGGTCAACCTCTCCTCCCCACACCCCACCCCCTGATCCTCCTCTCCCTCACCCAGCCTGCACACACTCACCCCGCGGGCCCACCCACCTGCCGCTGTCCCCGACCCCGTCCTTCCCCCACGCGTCCACGTTCTTCCACCTCTCCCCCGCACGCGTCTTCCCCCCCGCCTCCGGCCGTTCTCCCCCTCGGCGCGCCGCTCGCCCCAATCCCAGCTCCCGCGCCGTCCTCGGCCCCCTCTCACCGCCTTCCTCCCTCGGCGCCAAGCCACCGCCGCCTCAGCGCCAAGCGACCGCTTCCCGGCGTCCTCCGCCGCCTCGTTCGCCTCCTAGCTCGCCCCTCCGGCCGCGGTCACTGCCCGCCGCCAGCTACCCTCTCCGCCCGAGCCTCGCTGTTCTCCTCTCCGGCCCGGCGAGGCTGCGGCCTGTCCGCGGCCGACCCGAGCTCCTGCGCCGCTCGCCTCCCCACTGTCCCGCTGCGAGCCCCTCGCCACCGCCCGCGCTCGGACCCCGCCTCGCGCCGCCCTCCCGCGGTCCCCTCGTCGTTCCTCAGCTCGAGCCGACGCCGCCCTCACCATCCCGTGCCTCCGCCCTCCTCCGGCCGAGCCGCGTCGGCCCTGAAGCTGCTCGCGCGTGTCTCCCTCATCTCGCGTGTCCCTGTGGTTGTGTGCTAGAGACGAGGCCCGGATGTGTTCCTGTTGTGGTGTTGTTACCATGAAGACGAGCCCGAGAAGATTGGGTGGTAGTGTTGTTGCGATGCAACTGCACTTCCAAAGACAAGATCGTCACCAACGGAATTCGGCAACAAAAACGTAACCGCGATGCTCTAAGGTCCCCTTCATGGACGCCAAGGCCCGAACCAAGCCCATCGCAAGCGACCGAAGAAGGAAATGCCGCTGAGGTCGGAGGTCTCTGTACCGCATCGCCTTGGTCTTCGACAAGGATCCGACAAGATCGCCTACATGAATGTCAAGTTCCCCTTCACGACCTCGAACCCTCGGAACCGCCAAGTTCGCCAAGACCCGCTCACGGATTCCGTTTGTCGAGTCGAACCGTGGAACCCGAAACCTCCCAAGATCTACGCTATGAACAACAAGGCCGATGGATTGGAGTCGACAAGATCTACCATCTAACGCCAAGCTCGCCTCCATGGGACGCCAAGACACCCGTCGAACCCCGAAGGTCGAACCCCGAGGACCGGACGCGACAAGGTCTACCTCACGGACACCGAGAACTTCCCCCCTGAACGCCAAGTTCGCCGACACGGATGCGACAAGTATTTCCTCGAGGACGCCGAGTACTTCACCCCGAACACCGCGACCCTGGACGACAAGTTCTCCTTCCGTAAGCATTGACGCTCGTGCGACAAGATCTACTACCCGGAACCGAAGACCGCTAAGATCGCCACGGAACGGCAAGCTCTCCATCCCGGATACGTCAAGTACTCCGTCCCGGACACCAAGTTCTGCATCCCGAACGTCAAGACCGACAACATGGCCCGACCACCGCGGATGCGACAAGATCTACTTCTGTAGTCCGAGAACGCTCCCGTCGAACCCTGAACCCCAGGTCCGAACCCTGAGCCCGACCCCGAACCCCGGAACCAAGATCTGCTGAACCTCAATGTGTGAACCCCTTCCCGAAAACCCTATTTTATAATATAATAAACTTGTCGCATATTAATTATTCATCTCGCATGCATATTTGTGTGGTTTGGTGCCTTATGCCGATTCACCTAATAATTAAATATGGGGCCCATATGCGGGCAAATCTAGTCTCATATCGGCCTCATTTAAATTTGTGTAGCGAACCGGTGCTATCTTTTGCCATGTTAAGACAACATTTAAATTGCGGGGTAGCTAAACAACAGGAACCACCTAATTAATTGTCGGGACCCCGGTTCCACTTAATATGACCTAATTGCATCGCACCTTTGCAATGTCATACATCATACATGCATCATGCCCGATCTTTGCCGTAGTATTAAATATTGCATCTGGTGTTTCTTCTAGTGGTTTGCTTCTTCGCGGATAAGGCCGTTGAGTTGATGCGAGTGTCGACCCGATCTTCGGTTGAACCTTCGACAATGTTTTCAGGCGAGCATCTCCCCCTTTCTACCTATCTTACTTTTATAGTCTTTATTCCCTCCTGTTGATCTATTGCTATCTGTGTTGCGATGCTTTAGTTTCCGTACCTGTGATATCCCTTGCCGCCTTATATTGCCTTGGACACATCCTATTACCTGTTGTTTGATAGATAGTTGGACTTGCGCGTCGTAGTCGCTTGCTCAAGTGCTGTTGCGTGTCGTCCAGTGCCACAGTTGTTGATGTATTGCCGCATGTTGCTGTTGGAGATGATCTTAGTTTTACTTATCGTTCCCTTTAATTCCGGTTTAACAACTAAAATTGAAGTAAGCAGAGGCATCGGTGGGTGATAGATAATATTTGGTTTCCGAATGCCCACTTGTGTCCCGTAGGACCCCGAGTACTTGATACCTGTTCCTTGATTTATCGCGCTATCCACATACGGGGAGTATGGGACCCCCTTAGCCAGAGCTTGATTCCGTCTTATTTCTTGGGGCCACAACTAGTTTGAGGTTTTATTTACTATCCTGTACCTATGCCATGCTTTACTGCTTTATTTACGATTGTGTGAGGAGCACGCTGTACTGTTTTGGAAGCGGAATGTTTTCGCGGTATCGACAGTCCCCGTTTGGGGATTTGCTGTCGTTTACAGCCATTGTCGCAAACCTTGAGTCCGTCTCGGAGCTTGCTTACTTCGTTGCGGGTGTACTCCAAGGGGTGGCCCCCTGAAATATTTCTGAATCCTGTGATTGCTCTGTCGTGAAGACCTCGTTGGGTTTTGATTTGGTTTTTCCGAGGTTGATCGTGTGTGTGTTGCTATTTGTGCACCCCGGCCGGGTTAAAACTTTCTGAAAGCCGTGTCCGCGGTTATGGACGACTTGGAGCACAGTATCTCGACCATAGACAAGCATAACTAAAGTTTATTGCTATAAATTTGACTTTATAATTGACTAGTAATCAGCTTCACTATAATGGAATGGCTAAATAATACTTCCCACAAATGCTTGTTGGAGTGTCGCTTGCGAACATTGTACCTGACTAGTAAGTATTGCAACTACAACGGAATGGCTGAGTAAAAGTACCAACAACTGCTGGGTTTTGGGGTTATCTCATGCTATTTGTATCTGATTAGTAAGTGTTGCAACTATAACGGAATGATTAACTAAAAGTGCCCACTGCTTATTTTATCAGGATGATTATCTATAATTGACTAGTAATTGCTGCAACGATAACTGAATAAATAAAAATGCCAACTGTGTGAGTTCCTCGGTTGACTTCCTCGTTTGGTCTCGAGGGGGAAACACCAGGATGGGTTTGTTTGGTGGTAGTATCAGGTTGGTTCCGAATAGGTCTTTCTTACCCCTCTCTGATTGCCGCCAGTTGTTTCGAGTCTCTATAGGTTGTTTAGTGCATGCTGCCGCTGCCGCTTCAGTCCACCATAGCTATGTAGGCGAGGACCGCCAAATTCTAGCCTCGCCGTGTACTGGCCTCGATCGACGCCTCTTTTTCCTTTGCCCTTTGTCGGCACCCTTTTGTTTAAGCAGGTTTTGAGATCGACGTCGTTAGCGGGTTACCCTTCCGGCTTGGCCTGGGCGGGGTTATGGATGCCATTGGTTATTCTTGTGGCTCTTAGCCCCATTTGCATCTTGTCCGTGGCGACGTATCGCTTTTCTGGTGATTTGGATCTTTATATATGATATATGTATTCTTGACTCATGGAGTCATTTATATATATATCTGCTCGTGGGTCCCATCGAGGATTGTTGTGTAATGTTATTACCGTTTTCCACCATGCGAAAGTGCCTGGTGGGCACCTTTGAATCGTTTCTATGCGGGTTTGGCGGGTTTCACTAAAACTTGCATAGGTCCGATTCTGAGGGTGTTACAGAGTGGTATCAGAGCTCAGTAGTTGCGATACCCCACAAGTCCAGCCTGTAGGATAACCTAGCTAACGGCCGAAGTAGAGTGTCAAAACTATTTTTGAAAATCGGTTGGATAGTTCTGGTTAGATCTGATTTTACTCCTTACCCCTCTGCTGTTCTCCTCTTACCTCTACGTGTTTTGAATCCGCTCTCGTCTCTTTCTTCGAGTCCAGGAATTCTCGTGGTTGGGTTTCCGTCGTACCTTCAGGGTTTCGCTTCCTCCTATGGTAACGGTGATGCTACGTCCGGTGTTCATTCTGCCCGAGGAATCCTTCGTCGGTGGTACCATTCTTTGTTCCTTGTTTGTGCCTTCCGGTGTTCTCCGACGCGACGACTTCGTATACGCCAGATCCGATGCAGAGTCTGCATCCCTTCGTTGTTCCGAACCTCGTTTGTCGGGATCTTCAGTCTGATTCCGAGAATGGTTGCACGCTTTTCCACTAATTGTGCGGAGTAATAGTTTGGGTGCGTGATGGATTGGCCCCCATGCCGACTACCCCTTCTATTCGCTTTTGTACATTGAAGTGGATGAGAGTGCATCGGTTCCCCTTTTCCATCGGAGCTAGAGGTGGCTTTATTTGTTGATACCTCTACCTTCGACCTGTTGTTCCCGGAGTGTTCTCTCGACGATCACGGACAACGACCTCTTGTTAGTGGTGTCGCGAGGATCTACACGAAGCGAGAAGATTCAGATCGCCGACCTTCCTTCCGGTACCATGAGGCGGATCTCGAGGGCGAGATCCATTGTTACTGGTGTCGAATTGTGGCTTCCCGCAAAAAACACTACTAGAAAATCGCGTTGTTTTTGTGCATTGCATCATCATGACCGCATGCTCATGTCATCATGCCACATTGCATTTGAGCATCGTCATCATCTTGCATTTTGCCTGCATAAAATTATTTGCGGAAAAACCCGTTCATGTTTTCTAAACGCCCCATGTTTTATTCAAACGTCAAACCCGGGTCTCCGGAATATTTTGTTTTGACTAAATATGTTTTGCAAACGGTCCGTTTAAATAAATAAAATCTTGCATTATTTTAGAGGGGGCAGTCGAACGGGCCGATTCGACCCGAACGACCACCCCCAGGATTTTTAAAACGGTCCACCTATCAGCCCCTTCTAAATCCTAAAGCTACCAACCTATCTACCCACACCCACCGGCCACCTCACCCCAACCTATCCTATGTCGCCACCTCACCCTCATCCCTCCTCCCCACCACTCATATCCTGCCACCTCCTCTTTTTCTCTCTCCCCCTCTCACTCCCTGGTCAACCCTCTCCTCCCCCTGGCCCCACACGCCAGCCCCACCCCCCCTGATCTGATCCACTCCTCTCCCTCACCCAGCCTGCACACACTCACCCCGCGGGCCCACCAACCTGCCGCTGTCCCCGACCCCGTCCTTCCCCCACGCGTCCACGTTCTTCCACCTCTCCCCCGCACGCGTCTTCCCCGCCTCCGCCGTTCTCTCCCCTCGTGCGCCCTAATCCAGCTCAGCGCCGTCCTCGGCCTCTCACCGCCTTCCTCCTCGGCGCCAAGCCACCGCCGCCTCCGCCTCCATGCGCCTGCCGCTTCCAGCGTCCTCCGCTCGCCTCCTAGCTCGCCCTCAGCCGCTGACAGCGTGCCGCCCGCTGGCTACCCTCTCTCGCGCCCGAGCCTCCAGACGCTGTTCTCCTCTCCAAGCCGCCCGGCAGCCCGCGGCCCGTCATGACCCGAGCTCCTGCGCCGCTCGCCTCCCACGTCCCGCTGCGAGCCCTCGCCACCGCCCCGCCCGCCGCTCGGACCCCGCCTCGCTGCCACCCTCCCGGCCCCTCGTCGTTCCTCACCGAGCCGCCGCCCTCTCCATCCCGTGCCTCCGCCCTCCTCCGGCCGAGCCGCGTCGGCCCTGCAGCTGCTCGCGCGTGTCTCCCTCATCTCGCGTGTCCTTGTGGTTGTGTGCTAGAGACGAGGCCCGGATGTGTTCCTGTTGTGGTGTTGTTACCATGAAGACGAGCCCGAGCAGATTGGGTGGTAGTGTTGTTGCGATGCAACTGCACTTCCAAAGACAAGATCGTCACCAATGGAATTCGGCAACAAAAACGTAACCGCGATGCTCCAAGGTCCCCTTCATGGACGCCAAGGCCCGAACCAAGCCCATCGCAAGCGACCGAAGAAGGAAATGCCGCTGAGGTCGGAGGTCTCTGTACCGCATCGCCTTGGTCTTCGACAAGGATCCGACAAGATCGCCTACATGAATGTCAAGTTCCCCTTCACGACCTCGAACCCTCGGAACCGCCAAGTTCGCCAAGACCCGCTCACGGATTCCGTTTGTCGAGTCGAACCCGTGGAACCCCGAAACCTCCCCAAGATCTACGTTGCGGAACAACAAGGCCGATGGATTGGAGTCGACAAGATCTACCATCTAACGCCAAGCTCGCCTCCATGGGACGCCAAGACACCCGTCGAACCCCGAAGGTCGAACCCCGAGGACCGGACGCGACAAGGTCTACCTCACGGACACCGAGAACTTCCCCCTGAACGCCAAGTTCGCCGACACGGATGCGACAAGTATTTCCTCGAGGACGTCGAGTACTTCACCCCAGACACCGCGACCCTGGACGACAAGTTCTCCTTCCGTAAGCATTGACGCTCGTGCGACAAGATCTACTACCCGGAACCGAAGACCGCTAAGATCGCCACGGAACGGCAAGCTCTCCATCCCGGATATGTCAAGTACTCCGTCCCGGACACCAAGTTCTGCATCCCGAGCGTCAAGACCGACAACATGGCCCGACCACCGCGGATGCGACAAGATCTACTTCTGTAGTCCGAGAACGCTCCCGTCGAACCCTGAACCCCAGGTCCGAACCCTGAGCCCGACCCCGAACCCCGGAACCAAGATCTGCCGAACCTCAATGTGTGAACCCCTTCCCGAAAACCCTATTTTATAATATAATAAACTTGTCGCATATTAATTATTCATCTCGCATGCATATTTGTGTGGTTTGGGGCCTTATGCCGATTCACCTAATAATTAAATATGGGGCCCATATGCGGGCAAATCTAGTCTCATATCGGCCTCATTTAAATTTGTGTAGCGAACCGGTGCTATCTTTTTCCATGTTAAGAGAACATTTAAATTGCGGGGTAGCTAAACAACAGGAACCACCTAATTAATTGTCGGGACCCCGGTTCCACTTAATATGACCTAATTGCATCGCACCTTTTCCAAGTCATACATCATACATGCATCATGCCCAATCTTTGCCGTAGTATTAAATATTGCATCCGGTGTTTCTTCTAGTGGTTTGCTTCTTCGCGGATAAGGCCGTTGAGTTGATGCGAGTGTCGACCTGATCTTCGGTTGAACCTTCGACAATGTTTTCAGGCGAGCATCTCCCCCTTTCTACCTATCTTACTTTTATAGTCTTTATTCCCTCCTGTTGATCTATTGCTATCTGTGTTGCGATGCTTTAGTTTCCGTACCTGTGATATCCCTTGCCGCCTTATATTGCCTTGGACACATCCTATTACCTGTTGTTTGGTAGATAGTTGGACTTGCGCGTCGTAGTCTCTTGCTCAAGTGCTGTTGCGTGTTGTCCAGTGCCACAGTTGTTGATGTATTGCCGCATGTTGCTGTTGGAGATGATCTTAGTTTTACTTATCGTTCACTTTAATTCCTGTTTAACAACTAAAATTGAAGTAAGCAGAGGCATCGGTGGGTGATAGATAATATTTGGTTTCCGAACGCCCACTTGTGTCCCGTAGGACCCCGAGTACTTGATACCTGTTCCTTGATTTATCGCGCTATCCACATACGGGGAGTATGGGCCCCCCTTAGCCAGAGCTTGATTCCATCTTATTTCTTGGGGACACAACTAGTTTGAGGTTTTATTTACTATCCTGTACCTATGCCATGCTTTACTGCTTTATTTACGATTGTGTGAGGAGCACGCTGTACTGTTTTGGAAGCGGAATGTTTTCGCGGTATCGACAGTCCCCGTTTGGGGATTTCTTTGTCGTTCTGACCATTGTCGCAAACCTTGAGTCCGTCTCGGAGCTTGCTTACTTCGTTGCGGGTGTACTCCAAGGGGTGGCCCCCTGAAATATTTCTGAATCCTGTGATTGCTCTGTCGTGAAGACCTCGTTGGGTTTTGATTTGGTTTTTCCGAGGTTGATCGTGTGTGTGTTGCTATTTGTGCACCCCGGCCGGGTTAAAACTTTCTGAAAGCCGTGTCCGCGGTTATGGACGACTTGGAGCACAGTATCTCGACCATAGACAAGCATAACTAAAGTTTATTGCTATAAATTTGACTTTATAATTGACTAGTAATCAGCTTCACTATAATGGAATGGCTAAATAATACTGCCCACAAATGCTTGTTGGAGTGTCGCTTGCGAACATTGTACCTGACTAGTAAGTATTGCAACTACAACGGAATGGCTGAGTAAAAGTACCAACAACTGCTGGGTTTTTGGGTTATCTCATGCTATTTGTATCTGATTAGTAAGTGTTGCAACTATAACGGAATGATTAACTAAAAGTGCCCACTGCTTATTTTATCAGGATGATTATCTATAATTGACTAGTAATTGCTGCAACGATAACTGAATAAATAAAAATGCCAACTGTGTGAGTTCCTCGGTTGACTTCCTCGTTTGGTCTCGAGGGGGAAACACCAGGATGGGTTTGTTTGGTGGTAGTATCAGGTTGGTTCGAATAGGTCTTTCTTACCCTCTCGATTGCCGCCATTGTTTGAGTCTCTATAGGTTGTTTAGTGCATCGCCGCTGCCGCTTGATCCACCATAGCTATGTAGGCGAGGACCGCCAAATTCTAGCCTCGCTGTCTTGGCCTCGATCGACGCTCCTCTTTTCCTTTGCCCTTTGTCGGCACCCCTTTGTTTTAAAGGTTTTGAGATCGACGTCGTTAGTAGGGTTACCCTTCCGGCTTGGCCTGGGCAGGGTTATGGACGCCATTGGTTATTCTTCAGGGCTCTTAGCCCCATTTGCATCTTGTCCGTAGCCGGACGCTGTATCGTTTTACAGGTGATTTGGATCTTTATATATGATATCTGTATTCTTGACTCATGGAGTCGCTGTTATATATATCTGTTCTGTGGGTCCCATCGAGGATTGTTGTGTAATGTTATTACTTCGTTTTCCACCCGCACGAAAGTGCCTGGTGGGCACCTTTGAATCGTTTCTATGCGGGTTTGGCGGGTTTCGCTAAAACTTGCATAGGTCCGATTCTGAGGGTGTTACATATGACAACAATAATCTAAATGATTCCTACCCAAATGGCTATGAAGATGATTTCATTTAAAGAGCATGTTTTGTGATGTTGCAAATCCCCTATGGCCTGTATTTTTGTTCAATTGCTGGAGCTATATGAGTTCTAGTTTCCTTGAATCGAACTGTGAAGATGAGCAGTGTGTAATTCAGTTACCTTTGTTTTAAAATATAAAATGATTCTTAGATATTTTTGAATATCTAAGAAAAGGATTTGTTATCAAACTTGTTGAAGGGCTGATGTTCTAGTTTTAGAGACTAGATTGAGAGTTTGGTGGGAGTGAGTTTGGGATTGTGCCTGAGGTGCAATTCCAATTCTTTTGGGTTTGTGCCCAGCAATCCCTCATGCTTGCTGGTTTGTGCAAAGATGATTTGTATGCTTTTATGGCCTTGGTATGATTAGTAGAAGTGTGCTATAGCCCCTGCCTAGGATGCAAAGGCTGAGGCCAACTCTAAATAAGAACAGAGATTATGGTGTATCTTTTTATTTCTCTATGAGGAACATACATAGCATCTCTATGTAAATTTGAGAGAACACCCTCATCCAATCCTCCTAGATGATCATCTAGTTGAAATGGTATAGGGGTGGATTTGATGGGTATTAGTCTCTTTATTTTCCCAAGATGGTGATGCAAAAGAGAATACATATGCTGAAAATATTGTAAAGTTCTACCTGCTACAAGATATGATTATTGATCTTGTTATGCTACTAATATAAGCTTCCATGCATCCTGTCCTGGAAATCCTTCTCCTCCTTCCTTACTGGATCTATTTTGAATCCTATCCTGATACTTGATATGCTGGCTAGTTCTTCTTTGGACTACTAGTGCTTCTTGCCTCCTCCTACCTTGCAACCATGTTGCCTTTGCTGTGAATCCCTCTACTTCTAGCTCCTGGATGGCTCCAAGGAGCAACCAGAGTTGGTTGAGGGTGAGGTATAACACTCTGATGGTAACTTTGTGTGGATGTGCTGTGGAGTGTGGCCAGGTAATTGTTAGCTACGGCTGTTCCTTCTTATCTGGTTTCCTGGTCTGCTGTGGTGTTGACAGCAGCTACTTGCATGTTGATGCGCAAGCTGCTTGCAAGTGGGACCTGCTGGTGTGGATGAGATCAAGTGAAAACTTGATATTTGTGGAATCTTTATCTTATTACCTTAGCTGTCATGGTGAAACTTGCCCCTCTCCAGCCTATGATGTTATACTGAGGCAAAATATACTGATATGAACAGATCTACTTTTTTTTGGTGAAACTTGCCCCTTTCTAAAGTTTAGCTCAATGATGAACTTTTAACAGTGCAACACACTATTCATTTCTGAGAGCAAACTAACCAACTAACCATTCTTCCTTTGGTAATAGTTTCTTGTTTCTTAAAAAATCTGTGTACAGAACTACATTGGCTAAGTAATGGATAATAATAGCTTATATGCTATGACTTCATACACAAATTATAAGATTTCATCCCCGTGTTAGTATTTTTACTGCTTTCGGTTGTTTTGGGAATCTGATTACCACTTTGAGAGTGTATATCCACTCCAAGCTTTGTTCGAGTGTACTGTTCAGAGTTCGGAAGAGGAAGCATGAAGAAGTTCCGGAGAGAAAGCGTGAAGAAGTTTGGATTTTATTCTTTCTGTAAATTTTTTATTGTATTTTGGTAGCTCCACTGATGTGAACTATGTAGAACTGTGTGTGATTGTAATGTGCCGATCTCTATGTAGAACTGTGTATGATTGTAATGTGTCGATCATAATGTGCTCTGTTTGAATCAAAATGATTTTGTATATTCTGTTGGTCTTGATTAAATTGTTAGATTTTAATTACTGAGAAAATATATACTGGCTACAGGTGAAGGGGAAACTCAACTCAAATTTGCAGTGAAAACAACCATTCTTTGGAAGAAGGAACACATTGTGCTTCCAAATTGGAGGTCACTGGCACCTCCATGGCCGTCAGCTGATCGAGCCGCTTCAGCTATCTCTGTGGCAGCCATCTCCGGCCATCTCTCTGTGCAGCCATCTCGCCGTCGGCCATCTCCTCTGTGGCAGCCATCTCCGTCGGCCATCTCTGTGACCATCTCGGCCGTCGGCCATCTCCGGTGCTTCAGCCATCTCCTCGGAAGCGGAAGAGCACCGCCACGAGGATCATCAGTAGCACCGCCACAAAGAAATCCGCGAAACCGTCGCCAAAGAGTTCAAAAACTACGTCCGCAGCCTTCCGCCAAGCCATTGTCGGTTTTACGTGGAATCGCAGCGACGAGGAGACCAATAGGATCTCGGGAGAACAGGTCAAGAAATTCTTTGCACCTAGGCGGGCGAGCCAAAGGAGAAAATAGATCCAGCGGTGGTGGAGAAGTTTTACAAAATCTTTTGAAACCTGAAACCCCACTTGTGGGACTACGAGTGCGATTTTGAAGGCGGATGCAAAGGCGCCGTAGGGAGACTGAAAGTAGCGATCGTGAGGCACCCTGAAAACAGTTCCCATGCTCGGAGAGCAGGAAAACCAATCATGCGCCCGCTCCAAATGTTTGACAAACGGACGCTCCTCCCATAGATGATTACGAGCTACAAAGAAAGGCCAATGAGATGGGGATGACTTACATTGCATACTTGAACGTCATGGGAGACAACTTGCCCAAATGCGATGTCAACCCCATAAATCCATGGAAGTATGGGAAGAATCTAGTCAAGAAAGAGGAGCTCAAGAATCTACCAACAAAGATGCGAAAATTGCACAAGTGGTACCTTCATTTCTGCAAGACGAGAAAAGAAGAATGGATCACGGCGCATATAAGAGATCAGATTTTCTTGTGCGGAGACGACGCGATCGACTTCAACATTCAAGACTTGCATTTTCTATTCAATCAGAAGGAACTCGACAAATCTGCCATCAGCCTTTATTGTGTGTAAGTACTATTTCTATAATTTTTATCTCATCTCATTCACTTCATTAATTGCATGTATATATATATGCTCACCATATATGTATATACTATTATGCAGGAAAAAGGTTATGGAATGCATGAAAGGAGGCCCTTTTGACATTGGGTTCGTTGACCCAAATAGAGTTCATGAAGAAGTGGTAAGAGACAAACCCGGGAAAATAGAAGATTACTTGCTAAAGTCTTTACTGAGACAACAAACCAAAAGAGAAATACTATTGCCTTACAACTTCTCGTGAGTACTGTTACCCTCTCTCTTTTACACATTACATTTGACTTACTCGATGTTAAGTGTAACGATGATGAGTTATCGTCGTAGGTTCCACTTTATTCTGCTAGTCATTCAACCCGACTCAGGAAAAGTCCTTGTCATGGACTCGTTACGAAAAGAAAAAGAGCTATGGGCAGACTTTAGAGAGATGCTCCAGAGGTAATTTCAATCATATTATCGCACTAGATCGGCAACTTTCGTGACAATAAGTAATTAATTACTCCTTTATCCATTTTCTTTGTCGGACAGGGTTTGGAAAATGTTCACGGGCAGGGCCATGGGTGAATGGTCAGAAGAACTAAAATTTGTAGACCAAAATGTAAGTAATACTAGCTAGCTTCCAATTCCATTATATCATGCTTTATTGATTATTATTTTGATTGAACTCTCTATTCTCGTAAAGTGCGCGCATCAAGGACACGGCAATAACTTATGTGGGTACTATGTTTGCGAATTCATTCGCAACACGATATGTGCGACATACCAAGCCGCACTAGAACAACTTAGAGTAAGTAAACAAAGTCCACAACATTATTTTATTACCATCAATTATGTTGAGTTTTATTCTTATATATATATTGACGGCCCATTCTTCATATATATTCAGATCGAACGGATGCGGGACCAACTCCTACCATTTGAACGCATATGAGCCATTCAAGAGGAATTGGCGGGGTTCATACTTGATGAGGTCGTCACGCCTGGCGGAGAACTCTTTAGATATCCACCAAAATGAACGATGACGATGTATGTGCCGATGTATGTATGCGATGGCGATGTTTGTGTATAATAATAGTTGCTTAATTATTCATGTACTCGTATGTACCGATGACGATTTATAAGTATACCGCTCGATCGATTCCCCTCGCCCCCTCCATAAATACGCCGAGCAGGCGGGCAGAAATGCCATGGCGAAATTTAGGCCGTCTTCCTGCCGCGGAAGGAAAACAGCCTAAATCTCTGCCGCGGCAGAAGAACCTTTAACACCGGTTCAGACTGAACCGGTGTTAAAGAAGCTGAGCTGGCGACGTGCGCCACCCTTTAATACCGGTTCGTATAAGAACCGGTGTTAAAGGGGCCCCCCTCTAACACCGAACCCTCAATAGCGGTTGGGGAACCGCTGTTAGAGGGCCCTCCCAACCGGATTTAAAGGGGGGGCTCTGCACTAGTGACACTATTCATTTCTGAGAGCAAACTAACCAACTAACCATTCTTCCTTTGGTAATAGTTTCTTGTTTCTTAAAAAATCTGTGTACAGAACTACATTGGCTAAGTAATGGATAATAATAGCTTATATGCTATGACTTCATACACAAATTATAAGATTTCATCCCCGTGTTAGTATTTTTACTGCTTTCGGTTGTTTTGGGAAGTACAGATTACCACTTTGAGAGTGTATATCCACTCCGAAGCTTTGTTCAGAGTGTACTGTTCAGAGAGTTCCAGGAAGAGGAAGCATGAAGAAGTTCCAGGAAGAGAAAGCGTGAAGAAGTTTGGATTTTATTCTTTCTGTAAATTTTTTATTGTATTTTGGTAGCTCCAGATGTGAACTATGTAGAACTGTGTGATTGTAATGTGCCGATCTCTATGTAGAAGCGTATGATTGTAATGTGCCGATCATAATGTGCTCTGTTTGAATCAAAATGATTTTGTATATTCTTGGTCTTGATTAAATTGTTAGATTTTAATTCGAGAAAATATAGACCGCAATCGGGACCGTATGAATTATGGAACACCAGGTGTGACCGGCCCAAAATAAGAAGGCCCAAAGTAAAAATCTGTCCAAAGAAAAGGCCAATGCAACGAAACAAAAAAATGCTTGAATGATGGGCTTGGCCCATGTAGCTAACCAGATTTGATGAGAAAATCAATCCAGAATAGTTGGGCTAAGCCCATGTGGAATCCAGAAATGGACTGGGCTGATTTTGATTTAAGACGATTTAATTTCGTCACAATTTTGCCACGTAGGATCAGCCACGTAGGATCTGACTTGGCATGCTAGATGGCCCGTGACGATATTGGATCGTCATAGACGTTATGACGATCCAATATCGTCATAGAAGGTTATGACGATTTTATAAAAAACGTCGTTATAGTTTGTTTGCGACGCCCATCTTTCGACGATCTCAAAATCGTCATAAAATCGTTATAAAAAGACTATTATGACGATTCTGTGACGAAAATAGAGGGTCATATATTGCCAGATTTCTTGTAGTGTTTATCAATTTCTGCTTACATGCGCTTCTTCCTGTTCACAATCTGGGAAGATATTTGACGTTAAGCTTTTTCAAACATTGACATTATATTATAAATGCAAAAATTTACATGTGAAGCACCTCAAAGGTAACAGATTAACACATTTACATCTGCCATTACAATAACTATGAAAATGAGAATTTTAAATATTATCCACTATACATGAAATAATGAACATTACTTTTGATGAAATAGATCTTCTATAACTTGAGTTAAGCTTAATATTTTATTAGTCAGAAATAGCCATATTCTATAACTTGAGTTAAACTATATCATATAAAGAGAAATATGTGATTGTACATATTATAAATAGCTAGATTATATAACATGACCTAAGATCCTATATATGAACTTCATTATAAGTTATATTTTAGTACTCAGCACTAAATTGGTTAAGCAGAATCATCACAGATTTTTTTTAACAAATACCATGATTAACTAGTGAGGCAAAGATCTTTTCAACAACATGAAGGACTTGATCCCAAGTTATCCCTTCCTTCACTATATATGAGGATATGATAAGGAACATGATTACAAACTTAATACTAAAAGCCACTGCCACAAAGTTTTTGAATGAAATTAAAATGTTACATCATATTTAAATATAGAATAACCTACTCACAAGTAAACAACACTAGGATGATATTAGGAGTCATTAACAATTGAAATGCAAAGACAAGGTGAAACAACATGTCTTAATAAATATTTACAACTCCATTATACTGAAACCATTGCCAGAAATAGTTTTTCTGATTAATCCAAACAAAATAACAGCAGGTTTTATGTCCTGGTGCACAAAAATAATAGTTTGCACAAATTAATTGGTCCCTGGTGCACAATAACAATAGTTTGCACAAATTAATTGGTCCGACTGAGATATTCTCGTTGCTTAGCAAATATGTTCATCAACATTGTGCACAAGAATGTCTATGAGACATTTAGCTCAAATGCTTGCCGATCACACTAGCCCAGCAGCACCTAGCGTTTTTCAAGATCTCAGCACCACTCTCTGATCAATTCTGTCTCCGCCTCTGCTGATGCATGTGCACCAGGCATAGCCTATGCAGCTCCTATGGCAATATCGCATTATAGTAAAAGGAACAAGGGTGAGGGATTTGACGGATTTACCACTTCAGGCGCCGGTGGGTTTGCGTCGACGACATCGGCCACCGCGGCATCTGGGACGGAGGCATCGGCGACGGCGTCATATGGGACGGCGACAGCGGCATCTGGGACGCCTTCTTCACCGCCATCGCCTCCCCCACTTCCGGTCGGATCCGTCAGCGCCAGATCCGGCCCCGCAGCGGTAGCCGCCTCCTCCTCTTCCACCGCTCCCACCACATCTGACGCCTCCTCCTCCACCGCTTCCACCAGAGCCGTCGTGACCGTGGCCGCACCGCTCTCCGCCGTGAGGTCGGCTGCGGTCTCCGCATCGCCCAAATCGGCTGCACCCGCCGCGGCCTCTACCGTCTCCTCCGCAACAGCCATGGCCGCGACCAAGGTGGCCGTGACGCCTTCCGCCGTGAGCTCGGTACCCTCCACATCCGCCGCACCTACCGCGGCGGACGCATTTGCGCTCGAGCGACTCGACATCGCTTCTACCGGCCGCGAGGTTACCGGCCGCGAGGTGCACCGGCGGGGACGAGGTGGGATGGGATGGCTAGGGTTTCTCCACTTGCTCCGATTGGGGAAGAAAGCGGTGGGTGTGTGGGAGATGCTTTTATATCTCTGCCGCTTCGCACTCCCTGTCCTCCTGTCCTATGCACTCCTTTTTGTACGCATACGTACAAAGGCTAGATTTATTCCAAGTACTTTACGGTACACACGTGAACGTACAATTATTCCTCGTACACGTACAAACTGACACCCACTGACGTGTGGGGCCGTTTAGCAGTAGTAGTTCCATTATTTTAGTCTCGAACCACAACCGCAATTGTTTTAATCTCTGCAACCGCGCATTCACACCCAGACGCTTCTGCTTCTGCCTCCTCTGTTCTTCCCCCAAAAAATCCCATTCTCGCCTCCTCCGCTGGCCATTGACGCTTCTTCTTCCGCCGCCGCCGTCCGCCCGCCATTCTCCGTCGTCCGCCCGTTATCCTCCTTCATTTCTCTCTCTACTGCCTCCTCCGCCATGGCTACATCATCATCTGCTAGCGCGGATCCAGGAAATATCGGTTTTACTAGAACCGAGACCTTCCGTGTCCATGGCGACAAGGAAATATAGGTTGTATACACCAATGAGGAGGAGACGGTGATGAAAAACCTCCAGCTCTTCGAGGAGTGGTATGAGTAGGAAAAGGAGAATAAATTTGTTGGATTGGACCTCGAGTACACCAAGGAGGACCCCATCTACGAGAACTACCTCGCCGTCCTTCAACTCTGCATGAAGAACCGCGTCCTCGTCTACCACTTCTCCGCGTATAAATTTCTATACTCACTTGTGAAAATTTACTGATGTTGTAGTGCCTTTTTAATTTGCGACTGAACTTTATTGATGTTGTGGTGTGAATTTCTGAATCCTCTGTACTTATTTTCAATGATTAGTTCCATGTTATGTTTAATTTACTGAATATTTCATCTCAAGTGAGTGCACTAGTTTTAAGTTACTTGGTTTGTGCGAAAACATCACCAAGAGTTACTTGTTTGTGCAATTTTCTCAGTACCAAATGAATTTCATTATGAGATTTTATTCAAGTTATGATATTCTAAACTGAATTTCATTATACTGAATTTGATTATAATAAACTTATGTAGTTTCAAATTTTATTCAAGTTATCAAATTGAATCTATCCATATGCTCATCTAGCATGTGTACTGAATTTCATTATACCTAATTAATTATCACAAACAAATTTTCAGAGCCTTGTTCTTGCATTTAATAAACTTTTCTTAGCTTCAAATTATATGATGCAAAATGATATTTCGGTGACTAAACAATTTCAGTTACACATTTCATGCAAGTGTTGGTCATGCATTCTTTGACAAACAAACTAAATATGCTTTGAGGACCGACAAGACCTGTCCAGCGCTCCGCTCATTCCTTCAACACAAACGGATTGTCTTCTGCACCGTTGACAAAACACAAGATTTTTACAAGTTGATGTACGAGGGTATTACAATTCCTGAAGAAAACTGGATCGATATTCAGCCTCTTGTCAAGATCAAAGGAAGGAATAAAAAGGATGGAATGGCTGATCTTGCATCTCGCATCATCGACGAGTATTACGGCGAGATGAAGAGTAAATTCCCTAGTATAAGGCATGATTACTAGGAAGAGGTGCCTTTGTCTAAAATAAACCTAGAGTATGCTGCTAAAGATGCATACGTGACCTACTAGCTGTACGTCAAGATACAGTTCTTCCTCCGGTACCTCGTGGTTTGCCCTGGTTGCAAGAGGGTCGAAGGGTTTACGGAGTTCTGTGTCGGAAATGCAGGATACAGGAAATGGATGCAAAAACTGATTGTAAAAAACATAGGCTTGACTAAATTTGAATCATGGTCAAACCTAGGCTAGTTAAATTATTATCAGAATGCCAGAAGACCATTTTCTTAATCCTTTAATCAGAGGAAAGAGGTGCCACATGTTTGCAATCATGTGATAAGCGAGTTAAAGTATAGTAACTCATGTATTGCTGTTTTCTGTCCTTCTGTTTGATTCACATTGTTCACTGGATCATTCTTTATTGTTTCCACTGAATTACTGCTGTGTACTCGTTTGCTGAACAATCAACAATGAACTGTGAATCATGAAATGGACCAAACAGTTTGGTATAATAGCTTCAAATTGGAGTAAATAAGAAGGATCCAAGCTTAGTTTTCCAACTTTCATGTTCTGAACAATGTTTGAATCATGGTCAAACCTAGGGTTGACTCAATTTGAAAGGTGGATAGACAATTCAAAAAAATATGAAACCAGGTCTCATAGTCTTATAATGTCATCTACTAACCATATGAACTAATAAAGAAGGTGTAGGTACCATGGAACAAACAAAACCATGTGAGGACTCTCGTATTATCTGACACCGCATGAAATCCAAGGATCCAAGCCGTTTGCTATGAACTGTGAATCATGAAATGGACCCAACAGTTTGGTATAATAGCTTCATATTGGAGTAAATAAGAAGGATCCAAGCTTAGTTTTCCAACTTTCATGTTCTAAACAATGTTTGAATCATGGTCAAACCTAGGGTTAACTAAATTTCAAAGGTGGATAGACAAAAAATATGAAACCAGGTCTCATAGTCTTATAATGTCATCTACTAACCATATGAACTAATAAAGAAGGTGTAGGTACCATGGAACAAACAAAACCATGTGAGGACTCTCATATCTCAAACACCGCCGCATGAAATCCAAGGATCCAAGCCGTTTGCTATGAACTGTGAATCATGAAATGCACGAAATAGTTTGGTATAATAGCTTCATATTGGAGCAAATAAGAACGATCCAAGCTTAGTTTTCCAACTTTCATGTTCTAAAAAATGTTTGAATCATCGTCAAACCTAGGGTTGACTAAATTTCATAGGTGGATAGACAATTCAAAAAAATATGAAACCAGGTCTCATAGTCTTATAATGTCATCTACTAACCATATGAACTAATAAATAAGGTGTAGGTACCATGGAACAAACAAAACCATGTGAGGACTCTCATATCTTAGACACCGCCGCATGAAATCCAAGGATCCAAGCCGTTTGCTATGAACTGTGAATCATGAAATGAACCAAACAGTTTGGTATAATAGCTTCAAATTGGAGAAATAAGAAGGATCCGAGCTTAGTTTTCCAAATTTCATGTTCTGAACAATGTTTGAATCATGGTCAAACCTAGGGTTGACTAAATTTGAAAGGTGGATAGACAATTCAAAAAAATATGAAACAAGGTCTCATAGTCTTATAATGTCATCTACTAACCATATGAACTAATAAAGAAGGTGTAGGTACCATGCAACAAACAAAACCATGTGAGGACTCTCATATCTCAGACACCACCGCATGAAATCCAAGGATCCAAGCCGTTTGCTATGAACTGTGAATCATGAAATGGACCAAACAGTTTGGTATAATAGCTTCATATTGGAGTAAGTAAGAAGGATCCAAGCTTAGTTTTCCAACTTTCATGTTCTGAACAATGTTTGAATCATGGTCAAACCTAGGGTTGACTAAATTTGAAAGGTGGATAGACAATTCAAAAATATATGAAACCAGGTCTCATAGTCTTATAATGTCATCTACTAACCATATGAACTAATAAAGAAGGTGTAGGTACCATAGAACAAACAAAACCATGTGAGGACTCTCATATCTCAGACACCGCCGCATGAAATCCAAGGATCCAAACCGTTTGCTATGAACTGTGAATCATGAAATGGACCAAACAGTTTGGTATAATAGCTTCATATTGGAGTAAATAATAAGGTTCAAAGCTTAGTTTTCCATCTTTTATGTTCTGAACAATGTTTAAATCATGGTTAAAACTAGGGTTAACTAAATTTGAAAGGTGGATAGACAATTCAAAAAAATATGAAACCAGGTCTCATAGTCTTATAATGTCATCTACTAACCATATGAACTAATAAAGAAGGTGTAGGTACCATGGAACAACCAAAACCATGTGAGGACTCTCATATCTCAGACACCGCCGCATGAAATCCAAGGATCCAAGCCGTTTGCTATGAACTGTGAATCATGAAATGGACCCAACAGTTTGGTATAATAGCTTCATATTGGAGTAAATAAGAAGGATCCAAGCTTAGTTTTCCAACTTTCATGTTCTAAACAATGTTTGAATCATGGTCAAACCTAGGGTTAACTAAATTTCAAAGGTGGATAGACAATTCAAAAATATATGAAACTAGGTCTCATAGTCTTACAATGTCATCTACTAACCATATGAACTAATAAAGAAGGTGTAGGTACCATAGAACAAACAAAACCATGTGAGGACTCGCATATCTCATACACCGCCGCATGAAATCCAAGGATCCAAACCGTTTGCTATGAACTGTGAATCATGAAATGGACCAACCAGATTAGTATAATAGCTTCATATTGGAGTAAATAAGAAGGATCCATGCTTAGTTTTCCAAATTTCATGTTCTGAACAATGTTTGAATCATGGTCAAACCTAGGGTTGACTAAATTTGAAAGGTGGATAGACAATTCTAAAAAATATGAAACCAGGTCTCATAGTCTTATAATGTCATTTACTAACCATATCAACTAATAAAGAAGGTGTAGGTACCATGGAACAAACAAAACCATGTGAGGACTCTCATATCTCAGACACCGCCGCATGAAATCCAAGGATCCAAGCCGTTTGCTATGAACTGTGAATCATGAAATGGACCAAACAGTTTGGTATAATAGCTTCATATTGGAGTAAATAAGAAGGATCAAAGCTTAGTTTTCCAACTTTTATGTTCTGAACAATGTTTGAATCATGGTCAAACTTAGGGTTGACTAAATTTGAAAGGTGGATAGACAATTCAAAAAAATATGAAACCAGGTCTCATAGTCTTATAATGTCATCTACTAACCATATGAACTAATAAAGAAGGTGTAGGTACCATGGAACAAAAAAAACCATATGAGGACTCTCATATCTCAGACCCCGCCGCATGAAATCCAAGGATCCAAGTTGTTTGCTATGAACTGTGAATCATGAAATGGACCCAACAGTTTGGTATAATAGCTTCATATTGGAGTAAATAAGAAGGATCCAAGCTTAGTTTTCCAACTTTCATGTTCTAAACAATGTTTGAATCATGGTCAAACCTAGGGTTAAGTAAATTTCAAAGGTGGATAGACAATTCAAAAATATATGAAACCAGGTCTCATAGTCTTATAATGTCATCTACTAACCATATGAACTAATAAAGAAGGTGTAGGTACCATAGAACAAACAAAACCATGTGAGGACTCTCATATCTCAGACACCGCCGCATGAAATCCAAGGATCCAAACCGTTTGCTATGAACTGTGAATCATGAAATGGACCAAACAGTTTGGTATAATAGCTTCATATTGGAGTAAATAAGAAGGATCCAAGCTTAGTTTTCCAACTTTCATGTTCTGAACAATGTTTGAATCATGGTCAAACCTAGGGTTGACTAAATTTGAAAGGTGGATAGACAATTCTAAAAAATATGAAACCAGGTCTCATAGTCTTATAATGTCATCTACTAACCATATGAACTAGTAAAGAAGGTGTAGGTACCATGGAACAAACAAAACCATGTGAGGACTCTCATATCTGAGACACCGCCGCATGAAATCCAAGGATCCAAGCCGTTTGCTATGAACTGTGAATCATGAAATGGACCAAACAGTTAGGTATAATAGCTTCATATTTGTTAGACCCCTCCTTTATGAAGGAAAGGATCCTTGTGATTGCAATGCTAGTCCCTGGATCAATGCTAGCATCCACAGTTTAAGATGAAGTACACAGATACAAAGGTCGTTTATTACATTCATTCCAGAGATAAAACATAGTCTTTTACAACTCAGGGCCATAGGCCTAATACAAGAGTTTAAGGAATAAGTAAATAAACACAAGTCTTCATCTTCATGTGCCACAGGCAAGCATGTTGAGTGTAGACTCATGACTCCTATTCATCATCGGAGTAATCTGCAACATCACAAGTTACAGCCACAGAGGGTCAATACTTTGGAATAGTATTGGCAAGTGATACCTTGGTATATTTTAAGTGGACTATATTACTATATGCATTTTGGATAGGTGTAGCTTGGATTGCTTTGCTTAAAAATAGTTTTTACCTATTAGTTGAAATCACTAGGTTTTTCTTTGTCAAAACATTCCCAAAGAACCACCAATAGACATTGGGGTCCTTCACCCTTGTTCACCCACCAATTTTTTTTTACTTAGAAGTTGGAGTGATGAGATTCTTGTATCTTCCATGTCTTGATGCTCAAATTGTCCATTTCCTTGGACTAGGCTAAGTACTTAGGTTTTCCATATGCAGAGGTTGTTCACTTTCCCCACCAGACTTGGTTTCCCAAGACAGGATCTTTCAGAAGCTTTTCCTTAGTCAAATGGACGCGTTCCAACCTATCATCCCAACTACCACCAACTGTCCAAGTGACTAAGTTCTAGCAACCTATATGATCAAGGCAGAGCCCATATTGCCAAGTGGTTGCACTGTAAGCTTTCTCAACACTTGGCCTCCAAATCCCTTTGTGCCTGGGTGGCATACCACAAGTGAGATACACAACCCAAGTCCATGGCCTTGTGTAATCACTCAACATAACCCAATCCTTCCATTCCACCCAGGAGGTTCATTTGACTTAGTTGTTTTATTAGGAAAGCATAAGTCTCATGACTTAGAATTATTTCTCTATAGTAAGTATAGATTTTTACCAACCCTTGTTTGCTACATAGCTAGGCTAAGCATGGTAAGATAACTTAACTTAGGAAAATTCCTTAGCAATTCTACAATTCTACACTACTTAGGATTTCCCAAATTAGCATTAGGAAAAAATAGCATGCAAGACTTAGCAAAATATCTAATGCTAGTACAAAAACATAGGATAGAAATATTCATGTAAATATGACTTGCCTTGGTAGTGGGGAGAGCTGCACTCTTCACAATCACAATCACTAGCAAAATCTACACAAAATTATAGCATACAATTACACACAATTATATACAATCAAAAATAATATGAATGCATGTATGCAAGAATTTACCAAGTGGTGATTTTTGAAAATTCTACCAAGCATGTGCATGATACTGAAACACAACAGGACACAAAACTTGCCAAAACAAACTTATTTGACACTAAAACCACTTACCAAAATAAATCTATACTCAAAATAGCTTTAAACATGATTCCACAAATAAAGTCATTTTAATGGTTACTATTTTTTAAACACCTTGAATAATCAGAAAGGTCTTGAATCACTGAATCCAACGGTATAAAGTTTGTAAAATTCTAACGTGACATTCAAAAGTTATATCAGTTTGAAGTTTGGATCTAAATCAGGTTTAAATTCTTTTTTTGAATTCATCCTAGCCACGCGTCGCAACCTCACTGGCGCGTACCGGTTCGGATCGAGCTCTGCGGACCGCACGATCTAAATGAGATCTGGCGGCTCAGACACACGCGTACCCCTTCATCCTACTTCTATTCTACGCCACAGGATCTAGATCCAACGCTCCCAAACATTCTGACCACACTCTGGTGATGCTAGCGGCGCTGACCGGCGGCAGTGAGTCAGACTACGGTGGCGCCGGCGTTCTAGATCGTCCAAGGAAGCAGGGAGGTGCTTACCAGATCCGCAAGGTCGTGCTGAAGCTTGACGTGGTACTGGTTTGCGGAGGGGCGCTCGGAGATGGACTCTGGATCTCGTCGGAGTTGCGTCTGGCGTCGGGTGGATGTTGTCTGAGTTGTTGTCGAGGCTCCGCGTCGCCCTAACACGAACCAGGGGGTTTAGGAGGTGCGCAAGACGGTTGCGAACACACTCGTGTGAAGGAAAAGGTAAGGGGTGCACGGGACTTACTGAGATTGGTCGCCGGAGTTGGGGTGGTCGTCAGGTGCTTACGGTGTCAAGCGAATACGGGGACCTGGGGTAATACAGGATGAGCTAGTGGGGTCAGGAGGTGCGCCAGGAGATTACAAAGTGGCTCGAACAATCCAGAGGGGAAGGGGCGCACGGGGCTCACCTGAATCGATCGCCGGAGTGAGCGGCGGTTTTGAGCGAGTCGTGGGCAGCCTGGTGGCGTGAATGCAGAATTGGATGGGGGGAAATGACTGCGAGGAGGTGGGGATCTTATAGCCGGAGTTTCGACAGGAAACGCTCGTCGCATCAATGCAATTTACGCCATGATTCGATCTTTACGCAACGGCCAGCGCGGAGGTCATCTGCGCGAATCGAGGAAGACGATGACTACGTGGACCGGGCCCGTTTCGCTGAAAGGTGCGAGGTGGAGGTGGGGTATGGTCGTCGATGGTGAACGCTGCGCCAAGCGTGAGAAGAAAGGAACTCCGGGTGGCTTGTTGGGCTGGGTTCATTGTTGGGCGGATATCCGCGCGTGGCCTTTTCCTTTGTTTAGTTCTTTTCTTTTCTAATTCGATTTTCGATTAGGTTTTCAAATGGTTTCATAAACAATTTGAATTCAAATTTTCTGAGGTTTTGTAGGGGTGAATTGGTCTCGAAATAGGTCAAAACTTGGGGCTATCTTGCAAGGGCTTGGTCCAACTTGATTTCAAACAACAGGCTTTGCATCTGTTTTGAAAATGCTTGGAAAAGGGATTTTGAATTTCTTTCTAAATTGAAACTTTGGTTAACCCTTCTCTCCTAAACTTTTCCAACAATGGGGCAAGCAAACAAGTTCCTAAACATTCAAGTTTCAAATGGTGTTGGTCTTTTGAATTAAATCTGTCCACATAAAATCATAACATCAAAAGCTTGTTTTTAAAATGATTTTGAGAAAATCCCTAAATGATGATGAATGGAAGGATGATATGAATGAGTTTTGGAATATGAATTTAGGGATGTTACAAATCTAACCCCCTTAAGATGAATCTCGCCCTCGAGATTCGGATTGGCTAGCTAATAGGTGAGGGTGGTCTTTCCGAAGATCATCTTCTCTTTCCCATGTTGCTTCCTCTTCGGAATGATGATTCCATTGCACTTTGCAAAACTTGATAGTTTTTGTCCTTGTGACTCTTTCTGCGGTCTCAAGAATCTTGACAGGCTTTTCTCATAGGTGAGATCACTTTCTAGTTGGACTTCTTCGAAAGGTATGGTATCCTTCAAAGATGATTCTTCCATCTCCGGGTGACATTTCTTGAGCTGACTCACATGAAACACATTATGGACAGCTGACAGAGATTCTGGTAATTCAACTTCATATGCAACTTCTCCCTTGCGACTTAGAATCTTGAATGGCCCAACATATCTTGGTGCCAACTTTCCTTTGACTCCAAATCTTTTCACTCCACGAAGTGGTGATACTCTAAGATAAGCTCTATCCCCAACTTCGTAGGTGACTTCTCTACGCTTAGAATCCGCGTAGATTTTCTGTCGGGACTGTGCTATGTTCAATCTGTCCTTAACCAATTTGACTTTCTCTTCGGCATCTTTGATAAGATCAGGTCCAAATAAGCTTCTTTCTCCCACACCATTCCATAACAATGGGGTGGTACACTTCCTTCCGTAGAGTAACTCAAACAGTGCCATTCCAATACTAGATTGATGACTGTTATTGTAAGAGAACTCTGCGTAAGGCAAGCTTTCATCCCAACTTGCTCCATAATCTAAAGCACATGCCCTCAACATGTCTTCAAGAATCTGGTTAGTCCTTTCTGTTTGCCCATCAGTTTGAGGATGAAAAGCAGTGCTGAATTCCAATCTCGTTCCTAAGGATTCATGAAGCTGTCTCCAAAAGTGAGAAGTGAATTGAGTTCCTCTATCTGATACAATACTCTTAGGCACACCGTGAAGGCATACAATCCTACTCATGTAGATTTTAGCTAACTTGGCACTCGTATATGTTGTCTTCACGGGTATAAAATGAGCCACTTTAGTTAGGCGATCCACTACTACCCATATGGAATCATACCCTGACCTGGTCCTTGGTAATCCGGTAATGAAATCCATACCGATATTCTCCCACTTCCATTCAGGAATAGGTAGTGGTTGAAGCAAACCTGCTGGTTTCTGATGCTCCGCCTTCACTCTACTACACACATCACACAATGCAATATGCTCGGCGATGTCCCTTTTGAGATTGTTCCACCAAAATCTTTCTTTCATGTCCATGTACATCTTGGTGTTTCCTGGGTGAATAGAATACGGAGAGTTGTGACCTTCTTGTAAGATCAGTTTTCGCAACTCCGGGTCTTGTGGAACACATATACGTTTCCCGTGCCATAAAGTGCCTTGTTCGTCTATATGGAAACTCTTAGCTTTCCCTAGACTTATATTTTCCTTAATCTTTTCAATTTCCTTATCAGTCTTCTGAGCTTCTTGGATCTTGTCCAATAAAGTGGGTTGAACATCCAAAGACATGAGATGTCCTTCAGGCACAATCTCCAATCTGAGTTCTTTGAATTGCTTACACAAGTCATCTGGCAATTCTCCTTTGGTAAGGCCATTTACAAACGTCTTACGACTTAGAGCAGCTGCTACTACATTTGCTTTACCGGGGTGATATTGCAAACTTAAGTCGTAATATTTTATAAGCTCTAGCCATCTTCTTTGTCTCATATTGATTTCCTTCTGGGTGAAGATATACTTCAAACTCTTATGATCGGTGAATACTTCACAACGCTTTCCCAAAAGGTAATGTCTCCATGTTTTGAGTGCATGGACGACAGAGGCCAACTCCAAATCATGAGTAGGATGGTTTACTTCATGAGTTTTGAGTTGTCTCGAAGCATAGGCTACGAATTTACCGTCTTGCATAAGTACGGCACCTAAACCTTGATGAGAAGCATCACAATATACTTGGAAATCCTTTTCCAAATCTGGCAGACATAGAACTGGTGCTGTCACAAGTCTCTTCTTCAATTCTTGGAAGCTGACTTTACAACCTTCAGACCAAGTAAATTTCTTGTCCTTCTTTAACAATTCTATCATTGGATTAGCAACCTTCGAGAAATTTTCAATGAACCTTCTGTAGTAACCTGCTAAGCCGAGGAAACTACGAACTTCTTTCACATTCTTGGGAGATTCCCATTCTGCGACAGCTGAAACTTTAGCAGGATCAACTGCCACACCATCCTTTGTCATAACATGACCAAGAAAGCCAACTTCCTCTAACCAAAACTCACACTTGCTGAATTTAGCATAGAGTTTATGTTCTCTTAACTTTTCAAGTATCAAGCGTAAGTGTCTTTCATGTTCTTCCTTGCTCTTGGAGTAGAACAAGATGTCATCGATGAATACGACAACAAACTTGTCGAGAAATTCCATGAATACCTTGTTCATCATATTCATGAAGTATGCCGGAGCGTTGGTTAAACCAAAAGGCATCACAGTATACTCATATAATCCATACCTTGTGGTGAATGTTGTTTTAGGTATGTCTTGCTCTCTTATCTTGAGTTGAAAATAGCCTGACCGAAGATCAATCTTCGAGAATACACATGCTCCTTCTAGCTGATCAAACAAGTCGTTGATTCTTGGCAAAGGATATTTGTTCTTGATGGTTACCTCGTTGAGTGAACGGTAGTCATTACATAATCTTTGTGTTCTATCCTTCTTCTCTACGAACAATACTGGGGCTCCCCAAGATGAAGAACTTGGTTGAATAAACCCTTTCTGCAACTGTTCTCCTAGTTGCTTCTTGAGTTCTTTCAGTTCATCAACTGACATTTTGTATGGTCTCTTAGCTATTGGTCCAGAACCTGGTACCAAATCTATCAGAAACTCCACATCTCTATCCGGTGGCATTCCTGGTAACTCTTCCGGAAATACATCCGGATACTCACACACAATTGGCACACTGTCCATGCTAACCCCCTTAAGAGAATTCAGCTTACTTCCCTTGGATTCAAAGTTTGACTTGAATTTTATTCTTTTTCCTTCTGGGGTTGTGAGTGTAACTGTACAATTGGCACAATCTAGTACCCCCTCATACTTAGCCATCCAATCCATTCCCAAAATCACATCCAATCCTTGGGAATTCAGGATTATTAGGTTCACAAAAACAAACGAGATGGCTCTCCTCTCCGTTCCACCGTAAGTTCATCTCTCCTCGCCGCCGGTGATCTCTCGCCGGGATCCCCACCTTCCCACCTTCTCTACCTCAGTTCTCTGTGCGATGATGTCCTCTCCTACGTGGTGTTGGGAGGCCACGTTTGTGCCCATTGTGGATCCAGATCTGGAGGTTACTCCTTCGAAAGGTATGATCAGTATCTGGTCTAATTGGATCACTTTACAAACTTCCAAGGGTTTTGGGATCATAGGGCGCCCCCTTCGTTCTGGTGAGTTGATCTCCTTGGGCGCGGAGGTTCTTTTTCAAACGCATGTTGCTTTTGTTGGATCGTGTTCCATCTCTCTGAATGGGGACCATTCTTGCATGGTTGTGGATCCCGAGGTACGTAGCACTGGTGCTGATCGGGATCTGCGGCTTTCAGTTATCTCTAGCACCAGCGAGGCTGTTACTTCTAGGTCTGGTCTTGGCGAGATCAAATGTTGGTCTATCACTTATTCTACGTTACATGACCTGAATCGTGGCAGAATGAAGGCTTATGATGGATCTATTGAACTGTGCTCAAATAGTGGTAAAATTTCTCTTTTCAATGCAAAGGGTTCTCGTATTGGACACCTTTTAGTCCCTCCGAGATCCAATTTTGGCATTGGTGAAAAGCTTTATTTTCCTGAGCACGTGGTTCGGATTGGTCGTATCTTGTCTGCTATGCCAAGGATCTAGGATTTGGCATCCAAGGAGTTTAAAGACGAGGTCACCGATTTATATCCTGGCCTCCTTTAATGAGGTTCCTCTCTCGTTGGATTTAAATGTCTCTCATGGTATTAATTTCTCGAAAGATGTGCGATCTAAATTCCATTCTGAAGTGCACCCTTTGGACAAGGCCAGGAATTTCATTCTTGTGATCTCGTTTGGTAGAGCTTGTTTCAAACGATGAGCTCTCTGTCGGTTTGGCGCTTGAATCTGTTATTGGTGGGGTTGGAAAGCTTTTCAAGGTATCTTTGCTTCGTGATGAGTTTTTCCTTCATGTGGCATCCAAAGTTGTGGGTTTTCACATTCTCAAAATGAGGAAATATGTTTGCTCCAAGTTTAAATGTTTCTTTCATCTTTGGGGCCGGGGTGGGCCTAATTGGTTCAGAGAATTCAAGGAATGGCAAATGGAGGCTGATATGGAATGGACATTAGTCAGTCCCTCCAAAAGAAGGATGCAACTTGGTCTTCAAGCTCTTTATAAAGGAAAGCCTAAATCTATTATTAAATCCAATGCTTCAAATTCTAGGCGTCTTGTCTTTGCTGAGGAGATATCTTATCCAGCCTGTCATGGTTATGCTCCTTTTGTTTCTGATATTCAAAGTGATCCAGTTTCTACGACCGTTCTAAATGATGTTGTCTCTAAGGATTCAGCTCCAATCCTTAATGACTTTACTACGATTAATAAATCGGTTGTTTTAAATGAGTCTGATGAAGATACTTACTCGGATCCCACGGGCTTTGAGGATGTTGTGGATGATATTGTATTTAGAGCTTGGGACTGCAGTAAATGCTTAAGTATGGGCCATAAAGTTGAGGTGTGCAAGCGTCAAGTTAGATGTAAACAATGTTTCAATTATGGTCATGTTAAACGGGACTGTCTGAATCGTTTTTCCTCTAGTCTGCAAAAATGGGTTCCTAAAAATCCTGTGTTACCGTTCGACACGACTCTGGAGAGTCCGTGCTAAAGACCCGGTCGTTACAACTTCTCAAGATATTGTCGCTTTAAAGTGTCCTTCGCAGAGCTCTCCGCCGCCCCTGCCTTCCCCTCTTCCTTCAGATTGCTCTCCTCTGGCGAGTTGGGAAGTGGATCCTTTGGTCTGGCTACCTTGGGGCCATGAGATCATTGACGGTGGAGTAACCAGGTTGCCCCGTTCCTTCTACTATGCTACACAAGACCCAACTCCCCTTCATCAATCTTGGGTGGTGGCCATTGTGGAACCGAAGGGCCGCTCTGGTTGATCATTGGAGAAATCAGTACATCAATTTATGATTGGTATTTGAATCGCCATGTGGTTGAGGATCAGCCTAGTGTCTTTGGTGTTGGCCTATTCCAACTCAATGGTCCCAATGCTGCGCATGCTCTTGTTAACCATGGGCATTATCAGTTGAATGGTAGTTTTGTCAGATTTGTTTTCTCCGATGATACTGAGACTCATAGAGCGGAACATGGTTTTCGACATGGTTGGTTGATGTTTTTGGGGGTGCCCCCAGACTACAGAACTGATGTGCACATTGCTAATGCCGTCTCCACCTTCGGGAAGTTTCACTACTGGAATAGTAATGACCCAATCAAGGATAGAGTTCTTGTTTATGCTTCTTTCCCTTCACCTGCTTTGGTGCCTCGTGATGTGTACTTTGGTAAATTTGCTTCAGTGGGAGGGGTTATTGAATCTTGGACTGCTGCTGTTTTCATTCTCTCGGCTCACTTTGCTGATAATCTACCTCCTGATGTGGATCAGATGCCCCCTGATGGCAACCCTCACCCCCTACCTGGAAATTTGGCTGTTAACAACAATA
This sequence comes from Avena longiglumis, assembly GCA_030063025.1. Taxonomy (NCBI): domain Eukaryota; kingdom Viridiplantae; phylum Streptophyta; class Magnoliopsida; order Poales; family Poaceae; genus Avena; species Avena longiglumis. The sequence goes on along the minus strand of CP125975.1, from coordinate 152,879,575 downwards.
TGTGGGTGGGACCTCAATTCCCTGAAATTGGCTGGGACCATGCGCATTTGCAAGATAATAATGTGAATCATGAGGCTCATGGGCAAAATCCACAGAATCAAAACAATATGGAAGAGGAACAGGAAGCTCAGGATTCACAAGAGTCTATTGTTGTTGAGGATTCTATACATGCAAACTCTTCTGAGGTGGCTCCTGTTGGGCAGGAGCTTCAGTTGGGTCTGGGGCAAGTGGCAAATAACAACCCTTTGGGGCCTATTGGACCTCACCAAGTTTTCTATGATTTTCTGCATGTGGGACAGGTACATCATACTGTGGGACCTGTTCTGCCTCCTGATATGTTATGGAGAAGGTTTTTTGATGGAATGCTACCATTGTACCTGTATTCCAAGCTACCTTTAGCAATGCAGACATCTCCTTTTCATATGCTAAATGCTAAGAGATCTTGGTCTGAAGCTTTCTTTCCATGGACTGATCTGTTTCAACATGATTGGGTAACCCCAATTTGTGCTAATATGCCCTCCAGTGACAAGGTTACAAAGGTTTACAAACAAAAGCCTGTTGAAATTCAGTCTACTTTGCAGGTGCAGCCTGATCAAAGGGAGCCAATCTTCTTGGCTACTAGTGAGATTACTCCTAAAGGAAAAGTGGGGAAGAAAAAGAAATTAGTGGTTCAATCTTCTGAGAGAAGATTCACCAGAAGTCTGCTTGCTTCACAAGGGATGAGGCCAAAGTCTGTTTCTGACACACCTCCAAGACCCAGGAAACGTGGTCGTGCGGCGTTGCTTGTACCACTTTTATCTGATCCAAGTACTGAGGGGGAAGATGGCACTGATCAGTCTAATGAGGTGCCTTTGCCGGTTACACCTCTGCATATATTGCAGGCAGTGGGGTCTCAGCTCGGCATTGATCAGCAGGATCTCACGAAGGAGAAGCTTGAAGCCAATCCTGATGACAAGGTGGACAAAGTTTAGCTATGTGTAGGCACTGCTTTTGGAGGGTTAGACCATTATCCATAAATGGTACTTTACAGTCTGTTTGTCTTTACTGTGAACCTTGTCTGTCAGTTTCTCAAGTCTGTCAGTCCTTCAAGTGTGGGTCTGGTGTTGTTTATGTCTTTGTTCAGTATCCGGTTGTGACAGTTATATCTCTATCGATCGTGTCATGGTTTTATGGTACTTGAAACTATGTCTCAAGTGGTGTTTTATTTTAGCCCTCGTTTTTCATGAATCATATTACCAAAAGGAAATGGCGGGTTTTATGTTGGAATGTGAGAGGGCTTAATGTGCTTTAAGTGAGGCAAAGAGCGTTTTAACAAGATTAATGAGAGTGAATGTGATATAGTTTGTCTGCAAGAAACCAAATGTGAATCTTTTGACTGGAGGTTTATTAGAAAATTTTGTCCCAAGAGGTTTGATAATTTTTCTTTTGCACCCTCTGTTGGTGCATCGGGGGGGATTATTATTCTATGGAACTCTGCAATTTTTAATGGCATTTTGGTTGATACCCAGCGTTTTGGTGTGATCATCAAATTCACATCATCACATAATAATGATGCCTGGACACTTGTTTCTGTTTATGGACCTTGTACTGGGGTTGAAAGAGATTTGTTTGTTTCATGGCTATATAATTTAAATATTCCTTCAGATGAGAATTGGTTGATTATTGGGGATTTTAACTTTATTAGAGCACCTGATATGTAAATAGACCTGGTGGAGATTTAAATGACATGTTCCTTTTTAATGAGATCATTGGGCATCTGGGTCTGCTTGAATTGCCTTTGAAAGGTCGGGCATACACTTGGTCTAATATGCAAAGAACACCCTTACTTGAACAGTTGGACTGGTTTTTCACTAGCACAAATTGGGTATCTGATTATCCTAATTCTATGGTTCTACCTTTGGCTAGAAATGGATCTGATCATACTCCCTGTGTGATTAATATTGACACCAATATACCTAAAGCAAAGATTTTTAGGTTTGACAACTTTTGGGTGGATCTACCTGGGTTCCATGATTGTGTGGCTTCTTCTTGGAGTAAGCAGTCTTTTAAAGATTATAGCTCAGCCGTACTAGTGGATAAATTTAAAACTCTGAGACATGATCTGAGGAAATGGCACACCAGTCTCTCTAAACTAAAATGGCTCATCAAAAAAGGCAATGAAGTCATTTTTTACTTTGATTCTCTTGAAGAGATTAGGCCACCGTCTGCATCGAGTTTAACTTCGTGAAAATTGTGAAGGTGCACCTAGACAGTTATTACTTGCAGAGTGTAATTCCGCGTAAAAGGTGCATGAGACGATGGATACAACAAGGTGAAGATAACACTAAATTCTTCCATGCTATGGCTACTGAAAGATTTAGAAGGAATGCCATTTCTGCCTTAAGAGATGAGAATGGGGTGGAACACTCTGATCATGAGTCTATGGCTGGATTACTTTGGCAGTCTTATAAAGATAAGATGGGATGTTCTGAGGGGATTTCAATGCAATTTGATTTAAGTAATCTCTTACCAAAAGTGGAGGGGTTGGATGATCTGACTGTTCCTTTTACTAAGAAGGAGATGGATGAGGTAATGACCTCAATGCCTGTTGACCGTGCTCCTGGGCCGGATGGTTTTAATGGCCTTTTCGTTAAGAGATGTTGGCCTATCATTCAATCTGAATTCTATCAAATTGCCAAGGATTTTCATACGGGCACTCTGAAACTTGAGAATATTAATGGCTCATATATTACTTTGATTCCTAAAAAGCATGCCCCTATTGAGGTTAATGACTTTAGGCCAATCTCTCTAACCAATGTATGTCTCAAGTTCTTAACTAAACTTGTTGCCAATAGACTACAGGATAAGATTCTATCTTGTATTCACAAGAATCAATATGGGTTTCTGAGGAATAGGTCAATTCAGGACTGTCTGGCTTGGTCTTTTGAGTATTTGTTTCTCTATCATACTTCTAAGAAACCTATCATTATCTTAAAACTGGATTTTGCTAAGGCTTTTGATACCATTGAACATGAGGCTATTTTGGAGATTATGAAGCACAAAGGTTTTAACTCAGTTTGGATTGGATGGATGAAAGCAATCCTGTCATCTGGCAACTCTTCTATTCTGCTTAATGGGATTCCTGGCAAACAGTTTAAATGCAAGAGGGGTGTTCGACAGGGAGACCCTTTGTCTCCTATTTTATATACCCTGGGATCTGATTTGCTACAATCTGCAGTAAATGAGCTCTTATGTTCAAATGGTATCAGTTTGCCTATTGTCACCAATGAGAATGATTATCCAATAATACAATATGCAGATGATACTTTGATGATTATGCTCGATATGATTCAACTTAGGGCTCAAGGTTTTATTGCATAAATTTGCACTTTCTAACGGCCTTAAAATTAATTATAGCAAATCTATGATGGTTCCAATCAATGTTCCCGATGACGGTGAAGGAGTCTTGATGAGTTTGGTTGTCTTGTGGGGTCTATGCCTTTTACCTACCTGGGGCTGCCTTTGGGTACTACTAGACCCACTATAGCTGAAATGCAACCGTTGGTTTGCAGACTTGAAAGGAAGCTCACCTCTAGCTCTAGTTTCTTATCTCAGGGGGCTAGATTACAGCTCATCAACTCTGCCTTGTCTTCTATGCCATTACACTTTCTAAGTTCCTTACAACTAGCTAAAGGTTTAACTAAGCAGCTAGATCGAATACTCAAGCAATGTCTTTGGAGGAAGAAACATGATGAGCCAAATCCTGCTTTGGCAGCATGGGACATTGTCTGTTTGCCGAAGGAAAAAGGTGGACTTGGTGTTATAGATTTTCAGAAGAAGAATGCATCTCTCCTCATTAAATTTCTGGATAAATATTATAATAGTAAAGATATACCTTGGGTCAAATTAGTGAAACATGCTTATTACACAGATAAGGTGCCTCATGCTGAAAACTTATGTGGTTCTTTTTGGTGGAAAGATGTTTTGAAACAAGTGGATAACTTTCGAGGGGTGGCTGCAGTGCACCAGGGTTGTGGGGATTCTTTTCTGTTTTGGTCAGATAATTGGGAACTAAATGGATCTACCAGGCCTTTAAAAGAAAGATACCCAAAACTTTTCTCATTTGTGCTCAATGAAAATTTATCTGCTCAGTGTTTATTCTTCGAGAATATCCATGATTTATTCTATCTGCCTCTATCTGTTGAGGCTTTTGAGGAATTGAGAGAGATTCGTAATGTGATGGTAGCTAACCCACTTTCTCAGCGAAGGATGTATGGACTTATAGGTGGGGGATAATTATGCCCCAAGTAAACTCTACAAGTGCATTTTGAAAATATAATGGCCCCTAAGGTTTATGTTTGGTTATGGAAATCTTGTTGTACCATGAAAACTAAGGTGTTTGCTTGGTTACTTCAAGGACAGATTGAACACGTAGATTTGTTGCAAAGGAGACATTGGACCGTTCGATGATACACATTGTGAATCTGTGCCCTTCCGAGCATATGAGGACAGATCTCATCTTTTCTTTGAGTGCAATTTCAGTGCTAGGATATGGAATTACTTACAGATTGTTTGGTTACCTCGTGGAGATTTGCAGTTGATTGTTGCAGCAGCTAAAAGATCTTTTGGACATCAGTTTTTCATGGAAGTCTTGATCACTGCTTGCTGGAATATTTGGTTAATTCGAAATGATAAAATTTTTAATCATCAGAGACCGTCTTTCTCACAATGGAAATCAAGATTTATTCATGATATCAACTTGCTTAAATATAGAATTAAGAAGAAATGGAGAGCTTCTCTAATAGATTGGGTAGAGGGTTTACACTAGGGATCAAGACATGCTTATTGATCCTGCTTGTAATTAGTAGTACTAGAAGTACTCTTTGTCTTTTTCTTTTAGCCTTGACACTTGTAAGTATTTATTTTTGACTCTTTGTTTTCTGTTTTTTATTATTAATAAATTGCTGTGGGGCTTTTGCCTCACAGTCTTATAGTCAAAAAAAAAAGTCATGACATCCTGAGTTTACTATCATTTCTCCACCCGGAGAACTTACTCTTATAGGACACCCCAATGGTTTCTACCGGTAGTTCATTTCTTTCAACAAATGCTTTTGATATGAATGAATGAGATGCACCGGTATCAAAGAGTACAAATGCTGAAATTGAATTGAGTCTGAACTTACCAGCAACGGCATCAGGCTCCTCAAAGACCTCCTCCACATTGATGTGGTTAACCTGTCCTTTCTGAAAAGGATTTGGCTTGTTAGGTCCATCAACTTTCTTCTCAGGGCACTCATTAGCATAATGCCCCAGCTTCTTGAATTTGAAGCACTCAACCTGACTGATATCCTTTTTAGGAGGTTGGCTTCCACTTCCACTACCATTTCCACTATAGTGGCTCTTATGTCCACCCTTGTGGTTCTTGTACTTATCCTTTGTAACACCCTCCGAATCGGACCTATGCAAGTTTTAGCAAAATTCGCCAAACCCGCATAGAAGCGATTCAAAGGTGCCCGAGCACTTCGCATGCGTGGAAAAGCGAAGTAATAACATTACACAAGTCCTCGATGGGACCCACGTAGCAGATATATATAATGACTCCATGAGTCAAGAATACGAATATATTATACAAAGATCCAAATCACCTTGGGAATGGTAGGCGTCCGACTACGGACAAGATGCAAATGGGGCTAAGAGCCCGAAGAATAACCAATGGCGTCCATAACCCTGCCCGAGCCAAGACGGAAGGGTAACCACCGCTAACGGCGTCGATCTCAAAACCTGCTTGACAAAGGGTGCCGACAAAGGGCAAAGCAGAAAACAAAGAAGGAGCGTCGATCGAGGCCAAGTGCAGCGAGGCTAGAATTGCGGTCCTCGCCTACATAGGTATGGTGGATCAAGCGGCAAAGCATGCACTAAACAACCTATAGAGACTCGATACAATGGCGGATATCGAGAGGGATAAGAATGACCTAACGGATCCAACCGAAGCTAACACCGACAAACCCATCCTGGGGTTTCCCCCTCGAGACCAAACGAGGAAGTCAACCGAGGAACTCACTCCGTTGGCAGTTTTACTTATTCGGTTATAGTTGTGACAATTACTAGTCAGGTGTATATAATCATCCTGATAAAGTAAACAGTGGGCACTTTTATTTAATCATTCCGTTGAAGTTGCAGCAATTACTAATCAAATACAGATAGTATGAGATAAACCCAAAACCCAGCAGTTGTTGGTACTTTTATTCAGCCAATTCGTTGAAGTTGCAATACTTACTAGTCAGATACAATTGTCGCAAGCGACAACCAAATAAGCAATTGTGGGCAGTATTGATTAGCCATTCCGTTATAGTGGAGCTGATTACTAGTCATTATAAGTCAAATTTATAACAGTAAACTTTAGTTATGCTTGTCTATGATCGAGATACTGTGCTCCAAGTCGTCCATATCCGCGGACACGGCTTTCAGAAAGTTTTAACCCGGCCGGGGTGCACCAATAGCAACACACGCTCGATCAACCTCGGAAAAACCAAATCAAAACCCAACGAGGCTTTCACGACTGAACAATCACAGGATTCAGAAATATTTCAGGGGGCCACCCCTTAAGTAGAATCCATAGCGGAGTAGACAAGCTCGAGACGGCCTCAAGGTCTGCGACAATGGCTGTGGACTGGGAACCCCAAAGCGGGCTTGTCGACACAGCGTAAACACTCCGCTTCCAAAAGCGATGAGTGCGATTACCTCGCACAATCGTAAATAAAGCAGTAAATCATGGCATAAGTACAGGATCGTAAATAAAACCTCAAACTAGTTTGTGGCCCCAAGAAATAAGACTGAATCAAGCTCTGGCTCAGGGGGGTCCCATATACCTCCCGGATGTGGATAGCGCGCAAAATCAAGGAACAGGTATCAAGTACTCGGGGTCTTACGGGACACAAGTGGGCGTTCGGAAACCAAATATTATCTATCACCCACCGATGCCTCTGCTTATTCAATTTTAGTTGTTAAACGGAAATTAAAGTGACGATAAGTAAAGCTAGTATCATCTCCATCATCAACATGCGGCAATACATCAACAACTGAGGCGTTTGACAACACGCGGCAACACTTGAGCAAGCGACTACGACACGCAAGTCCAACTATCTACCAAACAACAGGTAATAGGATGTGTCCAAGGCAATATACGGCTGCAGGGGAAAACACAGGTACGGAAACTAAAGCATCGCAACTCAGATAGCAATAGATCAACAGGAGGGAAGTAAATACTATAAAGTAAGATAGGTAGAAAGGGAGATGCTGCTTTGAAAACATTGCGAAGGTTCGACGTAAGATCGGTGACTCACATCAACTCAACGGCCTTATCGCGAAGAAGCAAAACACTAGAATAAACACGGATGCAATATTTAATACACGGCGGAAGATCGCACGATGCATGTATGATGTATGGCATGGAAAAGGTGCGATGCATTAGGTCATATTAAGCGAACCGAGGTCCGACAATTATTTAGGTGGTTCATGTTATTTAGAAGCCCATAATTTAAATGTTGTATAGCAAGACAACATATGGATCCGATTACTACACATGTTTAAATGAGGCCGATATAAGGCTAGATTTGCCCGCATATGGGCCCCATATTTAATTATTAGGTGAATCGGCATAAGGCCCCCAAACCACATGAATGTATGCATGCAAAGCAATTATTATGCGACAAGTTGTTATTATGTGATAAAATAGGGTTCGAGAGAAAGGGTCACACATCAGAGGGGGGCTCGACGATCTCGGGGTTCTGGGGTTCGGGGTCAGGGTCCAGGGTTCGACGAGAAGCAGATCTCGGGGTTCAGGGTTCGACGAACTTGACGGGATCGTCCTCGGACCCCGGGGGTAGGTCTTGGCGCATCCGGGGGCGGGACTTGGGGTCATGTCGACGGTCCAGGCGTTCAGGGGGAAGCACTTGTCGCGTCGGGGGTCTCGGTGCCCGGGGTGAAGTACTTGACGTTCTCGAGGGAGTACTTGTCGCACATGTGTTCTTTGTATCCGTGAAGTAGATCTTGGCATGCGGGTTCGGGATCGGTCTCCGGGTTCGGGGGGTCTCGGCGTCCAGGGATCCTCCGGGTCCGGGGTGGAGGACTTGGGTTTTGGCGGTGTCTCGTTGGGTCCATGTCGAAGTACTTGGCGTCCGTGCAGAGTTCCTTCGGTCATCGAGCCCTCGTAGGCGTACCCTGGTCTCGACGCCTAGGTTCCGAGAAGATCTTGGCTCATCCGGTCATCGACCCTGCTTGTGCTTCCCGTTGCCGATCTTGTCGCAAGGTCCCTGTACATCTCCGAAACATGCACTCCTTGACAGAGGGCCAACCCACGCATCCTTGTCTTCGGGAGAACTTGTCTAGCCTTGTCGCATGCGGGCACACAGGTACTAGGCAGATCGTCTGGCAGGCGCACAACAGCCTCAACCAAGCGCCAGGGGCCTGGGGCGAGCTTGGCGGAGGTCGACGCGGAGGCCGCTGGCAGCGCCGGAGGGAGGACGGCCGATGGCCGGGAGGCGGGCGGCGGGCGCTGCCACGGTCGCTGGCGGGTACGAGCAGTTGGGAGGAGGCGGAGCTCAGGCGCCGGGCTCGAGGGCGGGCTCATGGGCTGGAGGGACCGCTGGCGGCCAAAGCACGGCGCGGCGGCGAGGTGTCCTTGGCGGCGGGGCGCAGCGAGGCGGGGAGCTCGGGGCGAGGCGGCAGCTGGAGCGGTGGAGGTAGGCGGGCGAAGCGGGCGGCGCTGAAGGAGGGGGCCAGCGGCGGCGGAGGAGAGGGCAGAGGCGTGGAGGCGGGCTCAGCGACGCTTCCGGCGCAGCCTCCAGCAGCGGAGGATGCGCTGGGGCGAAGCTCGCTGGCGAGCCTTGAGGAGAGCGGTGGAGGCGGCGATGCAGTGGAACGCGCAGGCGGCGGCGGTTAGCGGCTCAGGGAGGCTTGGGCTCGACGGGCGGCTAGAGGTGGGGAAGGCCAGCGGCGGCGGAGAGAGCCCTGGGAGGTGGCAAGACGGTTCGGTGGTGAGGTGAGGGGATGACCAAGGTGAGGGAGGCCTGGGACGGGGTGGAGCTCGGCGAGAGAGGGCCGAGGCCGGCGGAGAGGGAGGCGGCTCGGTGCAGCCAAGGCGAGGAGGGAGCGAGCCGGGGCTGGCGGCCTCCTGGGGTCTGTGGTCTGAGAGAGTCACGGAGGAAGAGGAGAAGGAGAGGAGAGAACGGGGCACGCTACAGGCGTGGACCTGTGGTGGGTCCAGGCGGACGGGTCCAGGAATGGGGCTGGCGATGGGGCCCAGGCGATGGGCAAGGGCGACAGGGCGGGGCCCAGGGGTCAGTGGCATGGGTGGGGCGGCTGAGGGGTGAGGGAGTGGGCTGCACGCGTGCTGAGTGGGGTCAGGGGTGGATCTGGTGGGAGCAGGTGGAGAGAGAGGTGAGGGAGCTGGGCCACGTGGCACTTTGTGGTTGGGTAGGTGGAGAGGAGAGGGTGAGGTGGCGCAGCGAGATAGGCCGGGGTGATGTGGCTGGGAGGGATGGGTAGCTTTTTAGGTGGGTTTAGAATTAGATGGGGCTGCAGGTTGGACCGATTAGAAAAATTGGGGCGGTCGTTCGGGTCGATCTGACCCGTTCGGCTGCCCCCACTAAAATAATTAAGTCTTTTATTTAATTTAATTGGGCCGTTGGCAAACCGATAGCGGCCAAAAGAAAATATTCCGGGGACCCGGTTTTGATGTTTGAATAAGATGGGGCGTTTGGAAAATAGAACGGGGTTTGCGACAATATTTTTATGCAACAATGCATGACGATGACGATGCAATGCACAAATTCAACGCGATTTTCTAGTAGTGGTTTTGCGGGATGCCACAATTCGACACCACTAACAAGGGATCTCGCCCTCGAGATCCGCCTCAAGGTACCGGAAAGAAGGTCGGCGTTCTCCGTCTTCTCGCCTTGTGTAGATCCTCGCGACACCACTAACGAGGGTTGTTGTCCGTGATCGTCGAGAGAACACTCCGGAAAACAAAAGGTCGAAGGTAGAGGTATCGACAAATAAAGCCACCTCTATCTCCGATGGAAGAGGGGAGCCGATGCATTCTCGTCCACTTCAATGTACAAAAGCGAATAGAAAGGGTAGTCGGCATGGGGGCCAATCCATCACGCACCCAAACTATTACTCTGCACAATCAGTAGAAAAGAGTGCAACCATTCTCGAAATCAGACTGAAGATCTCGACAAGCGAGGTTCGGAAACAAAGGAGGGATGCGGACTCTGCATCGGGTCTGGCTCAGCGGATGTCGTCGCGTCGGAAAACACCGGAAGGAACAAACAAGAAATACAGGATGGTAACACCGTAGACGGATTCATCAGGCAGCTTGAACACCAGAGGGTAGAACACCGTTACCAAAGAAGGAAGCGAAACCCTAAAGGTACGACGGAAACCCAACCACGAGAATTCCTGGACTCGAAGAACGAGAAGAGAGCGGATTCAAAACACGTAGGGGTAAGAGGAGAACAGCAGAGGGGTAAGGAGTAAAATCAGACCTAACCAGAACTATCCAACCGATTTTCAAAAAATAGTTTTGACACTCTACTTCGGCCGTTAGCTAGGTTATCCTACAGGCTGGACTTGTGGGGTATCGCAACTGCTGAGCTCTGATACCACTCTGTAACACCCTCCGAATCGGACCTATGCAAGTTTTAGCAAAATTCGCCAAACCCGCATAGAAGCGATTCAAAGGTGCCCACCAGGCACTTTCGTGCGGGTGGAAAACGAAGTAATAACATTACACAACAGTCCTCGATGGGACCCACAGAACAGATATATATAACAGCGACTCCATGAGTCAAGAATACAGATATATTATACAAAGATCCAAATCACCTTGGGAATGGTAGAGCGTCCGACTACGGACAAGATGCAAATGGGGCTAAGAGCCCTGAAGAATAACCAATGGCGTCCATAACCCTGCCCAGGCCAAGACGGAAGGGTAACCCTGCTAACGGCGTCGATCTCAAAACCTGCTTGACAAAAGGGGTGCCGACAAAGGGCAAAGCAGAAAACAAAGAAGGAGCGCCAAGATCGAGGCCAAGACACAGCGAGGCTAGAATTCGGGTCCTCGCCTACATAGGTATGGTGGATCAAGCGGCGGCAGCATGCACTAAACAACCTATAGAGACTCGATACAACTGGCGGATATCAGAGAGGGATAAGAATGACCTAACCGGATCCAACCTGAAGCTAACACCAGACAAACCCATCCTGGGGTTTCCCCCTCGAGACCAAACGAGGAAGTCAACCGAGGAACTCACTCCGTTGGCAGTTTTACTTATTCGGTTATAGTTGTGACAATTACTAGTCAGGTGTATATAATCATCCTGATAAAGTAAACAGTGGGCACTTTTATTTAATCATTCCGTTGAAGTTGCAGCAATTACTAATCAAATACAGATAGTATGAGATAAACCCAAAACCCAGCAGTTGTTGGTACTTTTATTCAGCCAATTCGTTGAAGTTGCAATACTTACTAGTCAGATACAATTGTCGCAAGCGACAACCAAATAAGCAATTGTGGGCAGTATTGATTAGCCATTCCGTTATAGTGGAGCTGATTACTAGTCATTATAAGTCAAATTTATAACAGTAAACTTTAGTTATGCTTGTCTATGATCGAGATACTGTGCTCCAAGTCGTCCATATCCGCGGACACGGCTTTCAGAAAGTTTTAACCGCCGGGTGCACCAATAGCAACACGCCGATCAACCTCGGAAAAACCAAATCAAAACCCAACGAGGCTTTCACGATGAACAATCACAGGATTCAGAAATATTTCAGGGGCCACCCTTAAGTAGAATCCGATAGCGGAGACAAGCTCCGAGACGGCCTCAAGGTCTGCGACAATGGCTGTGGATCGGGAACCCCAAACGGGGCTTGTCGACACCGCGTAAACACTCCGCTTCCAAAACAGTACAGTGTGCAGTACCTCGCACAATCGTAAATAAAGCAGTAAATCATGGCATAAGTACAGGATCGTAAATAAAACCTCAAACTAGTTTGTGGCCCCAAGAAATAAGACTGAGGCCCATATACCTCCCGGATGTGGATAGCGCGCAAAATCAAGGAACAGGTATCAAGTACTCGGGGTCTTACGGGACACAAGTGGGCGTTCGGAAACCAAATATTATCTATCACCCACCGATGCCTCTGCTTATTCAATTTTAGTTGTTAAACGGAAATTAAAGTGACGATAAGTAAAGCTAGTATCATCTCCATCATCAACATGCGGCAATACATCAACAACTGAGGCGTTTGACAACACGCGGCAACACTTGAGCAAGCGACTACGACACGCAAGTCCAACTATCTACCAAACAACAGGTAATAGGATGTGTCCAAGGCAATATACGACTGCAGGGGAAAACACAGGTACGGAAACTAAAGCATCGCAACTCAGATAGCAATAGATCAACAGGAGGGAAGTAAATACTATAAAAGTAAGATAGGTAGAAAGGGGGAGATGCTCGCCTGAAAACATTGCCGAAGGTTCGACAGAAGATCGGGGCGAAGCTCACATCAACTCAACGGCCTTATCCGCGAAGAAGCAAAACACTAGAATAAACACCGGATGCAATATTTAATACACGGCAGAAGATCGGCACGATGCATGTATGATGTATGGCATGGCAAAGGTGCGATGCAGTTAGGTCATATTAAGCGGAACCGAGGTCCCGACAATTATTTAGGTGGTTCATGTTATTTAGAAGCCCCGCAATTTAAATGTTGTATAGCAAGACAACATATGGATCCGGTTCGCTACACATGTTTAAATGAGGCCGATATAAGGCTAGATTTGCCCGCATATGGGCCCCATATTTAATTATTAGGTGAATCGGCATAAGGCCCCCAAACCACATGAATGTATGCATGCAAAGCAATTATTATGCGACAAGTTGTTATTATGTGATAAAATAGGGTTCGAGAGAAAGGGTCACACATCAGAGGGGGGCTCGACGATCTCGGGGTTCTGGGGTTCGGGGTCAGGGTCCAGGGTTCGACGAGAAGCAGATCTCGGGGTTCAGGGTTCGACGAACTTGACGGGATCGTCCTCGGACCCCGGGGGTAGGTCTTGGCGCATCCGGGGGCGGGACTTGGGGTCATGTCGACGGTCCAGGCGTTCAGGGGGAAGCACTTGTCGCGTCGGGGGTCTCGGTGCCCGGGGTGAAGTACTTGACGTTCTCGAGGGAGTACTTGTCGCATGTGTTCTTTGTATCCGTGAAGTAGATCTTGGCATGCGGGTTCGGGATCGGTCTCCGGGTTCGGGGGGTCTCGGCGTCCAGGGATCCTCCGGGTCCGGGGTGGAGGACTTGGGTTTTGGCGGTGTCTCGTTGGGTCCATGTCGAAGTACTTGGCGTCCGTGCAGAGTTCCTTCGGTCATCGAGCCCTCGTGGCGTACATTCTGTCTCGACGCCTAGGTTCCGAGAAGATCTTGGCTCATCCGGTCATCGACCCTGCTTGTGCTTCCGTTGCGATCTTGTCGCAAGGTCCTGTACATCTCCGAAACATGCACTCCTTGACGGAGGGCCAACCCACGCATCCTTGTCTTCGGAAGAACTTGTCTAGCCTTGTCGCATGCGGGCACCCAGGTTCTAGGCAGATCGTCTGGCAGGCGCACAGCAGCCTCAACCAAGCGCCAGGGGCGAGCTGGCGGAGGTCGCGGAGGCGGGCAGCGCCGGAGGGAGGACGGCCGATGGCCGGAGTGCGGGCCGGCGGGGACGCGGGCCACGGTCGCTGGCGGGGTACGAGCCGGTTGGGAGGAGGAGGCGGAGCTCCAGGGGCGCGGCCGGGCTCGAGGGCGGGCTCGCGGGCTGGAGGGACCGCGGCGGCTCGGAGCCAAAGCACGGCGCCGAGGTGTCCTTGGCGGCGGGCGCGAGGCGGGAGAGCTCGGGGACGGCGAGGGGCCGCGGCTCGCTGAGCGGTGGAGGTAGGCGGCGGGCGGCGGCAGCGCCCGGAGGAGGCGCGGCAGCGGAGGGCAGAGGCGTGGCGGGCTCATGCACGCAGAGGCGCGCTTCCGGCGAGGGCAGGTCGCGGACGCGGCGCAGCTCCGGCGCGGAGGGGATGCGCTTGGGGCGAGCTCGCCGGCGAGGAGAGGCGAGCGAGGAGGCGGTGATGCGGTGGAACAGCGCAGAGGGCGGCGGTTGTGGCTCGGGAGGCCGCGGGCTCGACGGGGCCAGCTAGAGGTGGGGGAAGGCCCGACGGCGGCCGGAGAGAGCCTGGGGAGGGGGCGGCGAAGGTAGACGGTTCGGCGGTGAGGGTGAGGGGATGACCGGCGGTGAGGGAGGCCTGGGGACGGGGTGGAGCTCGGCGAGAGAGAGGGGGCCGGAGGCGGCGCGGAGAGGGAGGCGAGGCGGCTCCGGTGCGGCCAAGGCGAGGGGAGCGAGCGTGGGGCTCGCTGCCTCTGGGGTCTGTGGTCTGAGAGAGTCACGGGAGGAAGAGGGAGAAGGGAGAGGAGAGAGCGGGGGCACGCGCGTGGGGCGTGGACCCAGGGTGGGTCCCGCGGGGCGGACCGGGTCCAGGGAATGGGGGGCTGGCGGCGATGGGGCCCGCGCGGCAGTGGGCAAGGGCGACAGGGCGGGGCCCAGGGGTCAGTGGCATGGGTGGGGCGGCTGAGGGGTGAGGGAGTGGGCTGCACGCGTGCTGAGTGGGGTCAGGGGTGGATCTGGTGGGAGCAGGTGGAGAGAGAGGTGAGGGAGCTGGGCCACGTGGCACTTTGTGGTTGGGTAGGTGGAGAGGAGAGGGTGAGGTGGCGCAGCGAGATAGGCCGGGGTGATGTGGCTGGGAGGGATGGGTAGCTTTTTAGGTGGGTTTAGAATTAGATGGGGCTGCAGGTTGGACCGATTAGAAAAATTGGGCGTCGTTGGGTCGATCTGACCGTTCGCTGCCCCACTAAAATAATTAAGTCTTTTATTTAATTTAATTGGCTGGCAAACCGATAGCGGCCAAAAGAAAATATTCCGGGGACCCGGTTTTGATGTTTGAATAAGATGGGGCGTTTGGAAAATAGAACGGGGTTTGCGACAATATTTTTATGCAACAATGCATGACGATGACGATGCAATGCACAAATTCAACGCGATTTTCTAGTAGTGGTTTTGCGGGATGCCACATCCTTGTCATGACTGCGGTGATGCTTGTTGTCATGACGGTTGTGGTTGTGGTGCTTGCTGAATTTCCCATGCTTATGGGATCCTGAGCTGCCACTGTCATCATAGTGAGATCGTTTGTGAGACGATCCCGAGCTGTGCTTGTCGGAGTGTTTCCTCTTTCTACTCTCGACTTGCTTCATTTTACTCTCCAAAATAGCAGCCTTGTCACACAAAGACTGATAAGTTGGAACATATGCCACAGACAACTGTAGATTCAGTTCATCATTCAAGCCCTCCAAAAACTTTTCCTTTCTTTTGGCATCTGTGTCAACTTCATCCGGTGCATAACGCGCCAGATTGCTGAACTCTTCTATGTATTCTGCCAAGCTACGGTGGCGCTGCTTCAGGTTGTGAAACTCCTTCTTTTTCAGACTCATCATTCCTGATGAGATATGAGCAGTGCGAAAGCCATCTTCGAAGATAGCCCAAGTCACCTTATCAATAGGAGTGGTGATTTAGAAGTTGTCCCACCATGTGGCGGCTGGTCCTTCCAACAGATGTGCGGCGAACCTGACTTTTTCAGCATCCGTGCAACCCACGGTCACTAAGTCCTTGTTCACAGAACGTAGCCAGTCATTGGCTACCATGGGATCAGTTGTTCCCGAAAACTTAGCTGGCCTCAATCGCAGAAATCTGGTGAGCATATCAAAACCCGGTGGGTTGTTGTTGTTGTTATTGTTGTTGTTGTTGTTGTTGTTGTTGTTGTTGTTGTTGTTGTTGTTGTTGTTGTTGTTGTTGTTGTTGTTGTTGTTGTTGTTGTTGTTGTTGTTGTTGTTGTTGTTGTTGTTGTTGTTGTTGTTATTGGGGTTGTTGTTGTTGTTGGGGTTGTTGTTGTTGTTATTCTGGTTTTGAATGAATGTCGTCATCATTTGCATAAAATTTGTGTTTATGGCTCATCATTTGTTGCATTTCCGGGGTGATGTTGTTGGGGTTGGGGTTTGCGCGACGGGGAGGCATCTGTGGTTTGTTCAAATAGATAAGAATGAGATACCCATAGATGATTTATGCACAATACATCACAAGCAAACACATAACATGCAACATAAGAATAAAAACTCAACAACCAGATGGTAAGTTCATGAAATAAAACACACAAGTGGCAAGCCATCCACATGTCGGATGGTCCAATAACGAGTTCACAAATAACGAGTACGAATATAAAAGATAAACGAGTAGTCAAGTCTACTCATCAGCATCAATCTCCTCCTCGACGAAGGTAAGACCTGCGTTCTCCATCGCGGTCTTGTTCTCCTCAATCGTAGTGGTCAAGGAATCGACCTTGGCCTTGAGAGCCCTCTTCGGGCGAAGCCTCTCAATAACCATCTGCTGTGCTCTAGCTCGAAATCCTTGGACTTGGTTCCTCGGTCATGTCCCGGATCTTCTTGTTCCTATCCCGGACGCTGCTTTCTCGACTCTTGAACTTGCGGTCCTGGGCCTCGAACTTTGTCTCCATTTCCTTGATCATCTCATCCTGCTGCGCAAAAAGCTTGTCCTTCTCGCGAAGCTGCACCTGAAGCTCGTCATTTCCGAGCATGACGTTTCGTCCTGTCCGTGTCTACGTGCCTGAGAAAAGTCTCTAAGTCCTGGAGGTAGAGACGTATCGGCTCTGCCGTGTCCCTCTAGTCGTCCTCAAAGTCGATGGACTCTCCATCAACATCACGTCTTCCGAAGACGTGAAAGTGGGTGCCTCTAACCTGTCGGGAGTGACGGCCTAACAGTCGTCCTATCAGGTCCTGCATGACTACCTCCATGCCTCTCTCCCTGTCGTGCATCAGCTTGAAGACGATGGCCTCCGTAGTAGGCTCAGTCTGGCGTCCGGGCTGGTTCACCTTGAAACCCCAGAGGTCCTTCCTCTCGAACTTGGTGAGTGGGTACACCGTGATGGTGGGAAGAGGGAGATCGAGCAAACTGGTAAGCTCAATGATAAGGGGACCAAAACGAGTAACCTGGAACTCCTCAACAGTGCTGATGGCAATAGGCATCTATTTATAAGAATGAAAAAGTTAGAACAGCACAATTTAAGACAAATAAAGACAACATCACATACACATCCTTGGAATCACAAATCACACAAGTCATGCATACATGAAACCATTACATCAATCAAGGTCCATACTTATTTAAGGTATCATTTTTGGAAAATAAGGTGATAAGTGGTGGTCCAACTAACGAAGTGCCCTTACAATCCAATCTCACTGGATCTATTAGCAAACACAATGTTCCTAGAGTCAATCCACCAATCTTGTTCTCTTGACTCCATCACTAAGTCTATAACATATCCCCTTAACTCTTGGTTGGTGGCTTCCAACTCCTGAGTAAGTTCCTTCTCTTTCTCTAAGTCCTTTTGGAGGTTGAGCATTCTGCACTTGACTCTAGCACTTAGTTCTTTGATAGTCCTCCAAGCTGCATCTCTGGCTGACTCAAAGAATGTGGTGTGCATTGTAGTGTTGGTGTACATGCAGAATCCCCTTTCTTTGTGGTTGTCTTCCTTGTTCTTGTACAAGTGAAGTTGCACCCACCAATACTCCACTCCTTCATCCATCACTGGAAAGCCCTTGTACACAGCTGCACCATGTGCTTCCATTGCCACCATGAGGTCCTTGAGAATATTGGGAAACTCAGTTTCACACTCCAAGGTCATGGTCATGAGTGGTCCTTTCTTCACGGCTTCGTTGATGGAGTTCATCTACAAAGGGAGTTGAGAATGAAAAGATTAGAAAAGTTTTACGAGAAGAATAGACAAGTGTAGAAGTAGTTGAAAACTTTTCCTTAGTGGTTTTCAAATCCTAGGGTCATAATCCTACAGGCAACACAGTGATATGATACCATATGTTAGACCCCTCCTTTATAAAGGAAAGGATCCCTGTGATTGCAATGCTAGTCCCTGGATCAATGCTAGCATCCACAGTTTAAGATGAAGTACACAGATACAAAGGTCGTTTATTACATTCATTCCAGAGATAAAACATAGTCTTTTACAACTCAGGGCCATAGGCCTAATACAAGAGTTTAAGGAATAAGTAAATAAACACAAGTCTTCATCTTCATGTGCCACAGGCAAGCATGTTGAGTGTAGACTCATGACTCCTATTCATCATCGGAGTAACGTGCAACATCACAAGTTACAGCCACAGAGGGTCAATACTTTGCAATAGTATTGGCAAGTGATACCTTGGTATATTTGAAGTAGACTATATTACTATATGCATTTTGGCTAGGTGTAGCTTGGCTTGCTTTGCTTAAAAATAGGTTTTACCTATTAGTTGAAATCACTAGGTTTTTCTTTGTCAAAACATTCCCAAAGAACCACCAATAGACATTGGGGTCCTTCACCCTTGTTCACCCACCAATTTTTTTTTACTTAGAAGTTGGAGTGATGAGATTCTTGTAGCTTCCATGTCTTGATGCTCAAATTGTCCATTTCCTTGGACTAGGCTAAGTACTTAGGTTTTCCATCTGCAGAGGTTGTGCACTTTCCCCACCAGACTTGGTTTCCCAAGACAGGATCTTTCAGAAGCTTTTCCTTAGTCAAATGGACGCGTTCCAACCTATCATCCCAACTACCACCAGCTGTCCAAGTGACTAAGATCTAGCAACCTATATGATCAAGGCAGAGCCCATATTGCCAAGTGTTTGCACTGTAAGATTTCTCAACACTTGGCCTCCAAATCCCTTTGTGCCTGGGTGGCATACCACAAGTGAGATACACAACCCAAGTCCATGGCCTTGTGTAACCACTCAACATAACCCAATCCTTCCATTCCACCCAGGAGGTTCATTTGACTTAGTTGTTTTATTAGGAAAGCATAAGTCTCATGACTTAGAATTATTTCTCTATAGTAAGTATAGATTTTTACCAACCCTTGTTTGCTACATAGCTAGACTAAGCATGGTAAGATAACTTAACTTAGGAAAATTCCTTAGCAATTCTACAATTCTACACTACTTAGGATTTCCCAAATTAGCATTAGGCAAAAATAGCATGCAAGACTTAGCAAAATATCTAATGCTAGTACAAAAACATAGGATAGAAATATTCATGTAAATATGACTTGCCTTGGTAGTGGGGAGAGCTGCACTCTTCACAATCACAATCACTAGCAAAATCTACACAAAATTATAGCATACAATTACACACAATTATATACAATCAAAAATAATTTGAATGCATGTATGCAAGAATTTAACAAGTGGTGATTTTTGAAAATTCTACCAAGCATGTGCATGATACTGAAACACAACAGGACACAAAACTTGCCAAAACAAACTTATTTGACACTAAAACCACTTACCAAAATAAATCTATACTCAAAATAGCTTTAAACATGATTCCACAAATAAAGTCATTTTAATGGTTACTATTTGTTAAACACCTTGCATAATCAGAAAGGTCTTGAATCACTGAATCCAACGGTATAAAGTTTGTAAAATTTTAACGTGGCATTCAAAAGTTATAGCAGTTTGAAGTTTGGATCTAAATCAGGTTTAAATTTTGTTTTTGAATTCATCCTAGCCACGCGTCGCAACCTCACTGGCGCGTACCGGTTCGCGCGGATCGAGATCTGCGGACCGCACGATCTAAATGAGATCTGGCGGCTCAGACACACGCGCACCCCTTCGTCCTACTTCTATTCTACGCCACAGGATCTAGATCCAACGCTCCCAAACATTCTGACCACACTCTGGCGACGCTAGCGGCGCTGACCGGCGGCGGTGAGTCAGACTACGGTGGCGCCGACGTTCTAGATCGTCCCAGGAAGCAGGGAGGTGCTTACCAGATCTGCAAGGTCATGCTGAAGCTTGACGTGGTACTGGTTTGCGGAGGGGCGCTCGGAGATGGACTCTGGATCTCGTCGGAGTTGCGTCTGGCGTCGGGTGGATGTTGTCGGAGTTGTTGCCGAGGCTCCGCGTCGCCCTAACACGAACCAGGGGTTTAGGAGGTGCGAAGACGATTCGAACACGCCGTGTGAAGGAAAAGGTAAGGGGTGCACGGGACTTACTGAGATTGGTCGCCGGAGTTGGGGTGGTCGTCAGGTGCTTACGGTGTCAAGCGAATACGGCGACCTGGGGCAATACAGGATGAGCTAGTGGGGTCAGGAGGTGCGCCAGGAGATTACAAAGTGGCTCGAACAATCCAGAGGGAAGGGCGACGGGCTCACCTAAATCGATCGCCGGTGAGCTCTGCTGCGCGTTTTGAGTCGTGGGCAGCCTGGTGGCGTGAATGCAGAATTGGCCGGGGAAATGACCGCGAGGAGGTGGGGATCTTATAGCCGAGTTTCGACAGAAACGCCGTCGCATCAATGCAATTTCGCCGCGGATCCAAGGTCTTTACGCGGCCAGGCGAGGTCACGCGGAATCAGAGGAAGACGATGACGACGTGGACCGGGCCCGTTCGTCAGTGAAAGGTGCGAGGTGGAGGTGGGGTATGGTCGCCGCGATGAACGCAGCGCCAAGGCGTGAGAAGAAAAGGAACTCCCCGGGTGGCTTGTTGGGCTGGGTTCGTTGTTGGGCCAGATATCTGGCGTGTGGCCTTTTTTCCTTTGTTTAGTTCTTTTCTTTTCTAATTCGATTTCCTGATTAGGTTTTCAAATGGTTTCATAAACAATTTGAATTCAAATTTTCCTGAGGTTTTGTAGGGGTGAATTGGTCTCAGAAATAGGTCAAAACTCGTGGGGCTACCTTGCAAGGGCTTGGTCCAACTTGGATTTCAAACAACAGAGGCTTTGCATCTGTTTTGAAAATGCTTGGAAAAGGGATTTTGAATTTCTTTCTAAATTGAAACTTTGGTTAACCCTTCTCTCCTAAACTTCTCCAACAATGGGGCAAGCAAACAAGTTCCTAAACATTCAAGTTTCAAATGGTGTTGGTCTATTGAATTAAATCTGTCCACATAAAATCATAACATCAAAAGCTTCTGTTTTTCTGAAATGATTTTGAGAAAATCCCTAAATGATGATGAATGCAAGGATGATATGAATGAGTTTTGGAATATGAATTTAGGGATGTTACAATATTGGAGTAAATAAGAAGGATCCAAGCTTAGTTTTCCAACTTTCATGTTCTAAACAATGTTTGAATCATGGTCAAACCTAGGGTTGACTAAATTTGAAAGGTGGATAGACAATTCAAAAAAATATGAAACCAGGTCTCATAGTCTTATAATGTCATCTACTAACCATATGAACTAATAAAGAAGGTGTAGGTACCATGGAACAAACAAAACCATGTGAGGACTCTCATATCTCAGACACCGCCGCATGAAATCCAAGGATCCAAGCCGTTTGCTATGAACTGTGAATCATGAAATGGACCAAACAGTTTGGTATAATAGCTTCATATTGGAGTAAATAAGAAGGATCCATGCTTAGTTTTCCAACATTCATGTTATGAACAATGTTTGAATCATGGTCAAACCTAGGGTTGACTAAATTTGAAAGGTGGATAGACAATTCAAAAAAATATGAAACCAGGTCTCATAGTCTTATAATGTCATCTACTAACCGTATCAACTAATAAAGAAGGTGTAGATACCATGGAACAAACAAAACCATGTGAGGACTCTCATATCTCAGACACCGCCGCATGAAAACCAAGGATCCAAGCCGTTTGCTATGAACTGTGAATCATGAAATGGACCAAACAGTTTGGTATAATAGCTTCATATTGGAGTAAATAAGAAGGATCCAAGCTTAGTTTTCCAACTTTCATGTTCTGAATAATGTCTGAATCATGGTCAAACCTAGGGTTGACTAAATTTGAAAGGTGGATAGACAATTCAAAAAAATATGAAACCAGGTCTCATAGTCTTATAATGTCATCTACTAACCATATCAACTAATAAAGAAGGTGTAGGTACCATGGAACAAACAAAACCATGTGAGGACTCTCATATCTCAGACACCGCCGCATGAAATCCAAGGATCCAAGCCGTTTGCTATGAACTGTGAATCATGAAATGGACCAAACAATTTGGTATAATAGCTTCATATTGGAGTAAATAAGAAGGATCCAAGCTTAGTTTTCCAACATTCATGTTCTGAACAATGTTTGAATCATGGTCAAACCTAGGGTTGACTAAATTTGAAAGGTGGATAGACAATTCAAAAAAATATGAAACCAGGTCTCATAGTCTTATAATGTCATCTACTAACCATATCAACTAATAAAGAAGGTGTAGGTACCATGGAAAAAACAAAACCATGTGAGGACTCTCATATCTCAGACACCGCCGCATGAAATCCAAGGATCCAAGCCGTTTGCTATGAACTATGAATCATGAAATGGACCAAACAGTTTGGTATAATAGCTTCATATTGGAGTAAATAAGAAGGATCAAAGCTTAGTTTTCCAACTTTTATGTTCTGAACAATGTTTGAATCATGGTCAAACCTAGGGTTGTCTAAATTTGAAAGGTGGATAGACAATTCAAAAAAATATGAAACTAGGTCTCATAGTCTTATAATGTCATATACTAACCATATGAACTAATAAAGAAGGTGTAGGTACCATGGAACAAACAAAACCATGTGAGGACTCTCATATCTCAGACACCGCCGCATGAAATCCAAGGATCCAAGCCGTTTGCTATGAACTGTGAATCATGAAATGGACCCAACAGTTTGGTATAATAGCTTCATATTGGAGTAAATAAGAAGGATCCAAGCTTAGTTTTCCAACTTTCATGTTCTGAACAATGTTTGAATCATGGTCAAACCTAGGGTTGACTAAATTTGAAAGGTGGATAGACAATTCAAAAAAATATGAAACCAGGTCTCATAGTCTTATAATGTCATCTACTAACCATATCAACTAATAAAGAAGGTGTAGGTACCATGGAACAAACAAAACCATGTGAGGACTCACATATCTCGAATCACCGCATGAAATCCAAGGATCCAAGCCGTTTGCTATGAACTGTGAATCATGAAATGGACCAAACAGTTTGGTATAATAGCTTCATATTGGAGTAAATAAGAAGGATCAAAGCTTAGTTTTCCAACTTTTATGTTCTGAACAATGTTTGAATCATGGTCAAACCTAGGGTTGTCTAAATTTGAAAGGTGGATAGACAATTCAAAAAAATATGAAACCAGGTCTCATAGTCTTATAATGTCATCTACTAACCATATGAACTAATAAAGAAGGTGTAGGTACCATGGAACAAACGAAACCATGTGAGGACTCTCATATCTCAGACACCGCCGCATGAAATCCAAGGATCCAAGCCGTTTGCTATGAACTGTGAATCATGAAATGGACCCAACAGTTTGGTATGATAGCTTCATATTGGAGTAAATAAGAAGGATCCAAGCTTAGTTTTCCAACTTTCATGTTCTGAAAAATGTTTGAATCATGGTCAAACCTAGGGTTGACTAAATTTCAAAGGTGGATAGACAATTGAAAAAAATATGAAACCAGGTCTCATAGTCTTATAATGTCATCTACTTACCATATGAACTAATAAAGAAGGTGTAGGTACCATAGAACAAACAAAACCATGTGAGGACTCTCATATCTCATACACCGCCGCATGAAATCCAAGGATCCAAACTGTTTGCTATGAACTGTGAATCATGAAATGGAGCAAACAGTTTGGTATGATAGCTTCATATTGGAGTAAATAAGAAGGATCCAAGCTTAGTTTTCCAACTTTCATGTTCTGAACAATGTTTGAATCATGGTTAAACCTAGGGTTGACTAAATTTGAAAGGTGGATAGACAATTGTAAAAAATATGAAACCAGGTCTCATAGTCTTATAATGTCATCTACTAACCATATGAACTAATAAAGAAGGTGTAGGTACCATGGAACAAACAAAACCATGTGAGGACTCTCATATCTCGTACACATGCATGAAATCCAAGGATCCAAGCCGTTTGCTATGAACTGTGAATCATGAAATGGACCAAACAGTTTGGTATAATAGCTTCATATTGGAGTAAATAAGAAGGATCCAAGCTTAGTTTTCCAACTTTCATGTTCTAAACAATGTTTGAATCATGGTCAAACCTAGGGTTGACTAAATTTGAAAGGTGGATAGACAATTCAAAAAAATATGAAACCAGGTCTCATAGTCTTATAATGTCATCTACTAACCATATGAACTAATAAAGAAGGTGTAGGTACCATGGAACAAACAAAACCATGTGAGGACTCTCATATCTCAGACACCGCCGCATGAAATCCAAGGATCCAAGCCGTTTGCTATGAACTGTGAATCATGAAATGGACCAAACAGTTTGGTATAATAGCTTCATATTGGAGTAAATAAGAAGGATCCAAGCTTAGTTTTCCAACTTTCATGTTCTAAACAATGTTTGAATCATGGTCAAACCTAGGGTTGACTAAATTTGAAAGGTGGATAGACAATTCAAAAAAATATGAAACCAGGTCTCATAGTCTTATAATGTCATCTACTAACCATATCAACTAATAAAGAAGGTGTAGGTACCATGGAACAAACAAAACCATGTGAGGACTCTCATATCTCAGACACCGCCGCATGAAATCCAAGGATCCAAGCCGTTTGCTCTGAACTGTGAATCATGAAATGGACCAAACAGTTTGGTATAATAGCTTCATATTGGAGTAAATAAGAAGGATCAAAGCTTAGTTTTCCAACTTTTATGTTCTGAACAATGTTTGAATCATGGTCAAACCTAGGGTTGTCTAAATTTGAAAGGTGGATAGACAATTCAAAAAAATATGAAACCAGGTCTCATAGTCTTATAATGTCATCTACTAACCATATGAACTAATAAAGAAGGTGTAGGTACCATGGAACAAACAAAACCATGTGAGGACTCTCATATCTCAGACACCGCCGCATGAAATCCAAGGATCCAAGCCGTTTGCTATGAACTGTGAATCATGAAATGGACCCAACAGTTTGGTATAATAGCTTCATATTGGAGTAAATAAGAAGGATCCAAGCTTCGTTTTCCAACTTTCATGTTCTGAAAAATGTTTGAATCATGGTCAAACCTAGGGTTGACTAAATTTCAAAGGTGGATAGACAATTGAAAAAAATATGAAACCAGGTCTCATAGTCTTATAATGTCATCTACTAACCATATGAACTAATAAAGAAGGTGTAGGTACCATAGAACAAACAAAACCATGTGAGGACTCTCATATCTCATAACCCGCCGCATGAAATCCAAGGATCCAAATCGTTTGCTATGAACTGTGAATCATGAAATGGAGCAAACAGTTTGGTATGATAGCTTCATATTGGAGTAAATAAGAAGGATCCAAGCTTAGTTTTCCAACTTTCATGTTCTGAACAATGTTTGAATCATGGTCAAACCTAGGGTTGACTAAATTTGAAAGGTGGATAGACAATTCTAAAAAATATGAAACCAGGTCTCATAGTCTTATAATGTCATCTACTAACCATATGAACTAATAAAGAAGCTGTAGGTACCATGGAACAAACAAAACCATGTGAGGACTCTCATATCTCAGACACCGCCGCATGAAATCCAAGGATCCAAGTCGTTTGCTATGAACTGTGAATCATGAAATGGACCAAACAGTTTGGTATAATAGCTTCATATTGGTGTAAATAAGAAGGATCCAAGCTTAGTTTTCCAACTTTCATGTTCTGAACAATGTTTGAATCATGGTCAAACCTAGGGTTGACTAAATTTGAAAGGTGGATAGACAATTCTAAAAAATATGAAACCAGGTCTCATAGTCTTATAATGTCATCTACTAACCATATGAACTAAAAAAGAAGGTGTAGGTACCATGGAACAAACAAAACCATGTGAGGACTCTCATATCTCATACACCGCCGCATGAAATCCAAGGATCCAAGCCGTTTGCTATGAACTGTGAATCATGAAATGGACCAAACAGTTTGGTATAATAGCTTCATATTGGAGTAAATAAGAAGGATCCAAGCTTAGTTTTCCAACTTTCATGTTCTGAACAATGTTTGAATCATGGTCAAACCTAGGGTTGACTAAATTTGAAAGGTGGATAGACAATTCAAAAAAATATGAAACCAGGTCTCATAGTCTTATAATGTCATCTACTAACCATATGAACTAATAGAGAAGGTGTAGGTACCATGGAACAAACAAAACCATGTGAGGACTCTCATATCTCAGACACCGCCGCATGAAATCCAAGGATCCAAGCCGTTTGCTATGAACTGTGAATCATGAAATGGACCAAATAGTTTGGTATAATAGCTTAATATTGGAGTAAATAAGAAGGATCCAAGCTTTGTTTTCCAACTTTCATGTTCTAAACAATGTTTGAATCATGGTCAAACCTAGGGTTAACTAAATTTCAAAGGTGGATAGACAATTCAATAAAATATGAAACCAGGTCTCATAGTCTTATAATGTCATCTACTAACCATATGAACTAATAAAGAAGGTGTAGGTACCATAGAACAAACAAAACCATGTGAGAACTCTCATATCTCAGACACCGCCGCATGAAATCCAAGGATCCAAACCGTTTGCTATGAACTGTGAATCATAAAATGGACCAAACAGTTTGGTATAATAGCTTCATATTGGAGTAAATAAGAAGGATCCAAGCTTAGTTTTCCAACTTTCATGTTCTGAACAATGTTTGAATCATGGTCAAACCTAGGGTTGACTAAATTTGAAAGGTGGATAGACAATTCAAAAAAATATGAAACCAGGTCTCATAGTCTTATAATGTCATCTACTAACCATATGAACTAATAAAGAAGGTGTAGGTACCATGGAACAAACAAAACCATGTGAGGACTCTCATATCTCAGACACCGCCGCATGAAATCCAAGGATCCAAGCCGTTTGCTATGAACTGTGAATCATGAAATGGACCAAACAATTTGGTATAATAGCTTAATATTGGAGTAAATAAGAAGGATCCAAGCTTTGTTTTCCAACTTTCATGTTCTGAACAATGTTTGAATCATGGTCAAACCTAGGGTTGACTAAATTTGAAAGGTGGATAGACAATTCAAAAAAATATGAAACCAGGTCTCATAGTCTTATAATGTCATCTACTAACCATATCAACTAATAAAGAAGGTGTAGGTACCATGGAACAAACAAAACCATGTGAGGACTCTCATATCTCAGACACCGCCGCATGAAATCCAAGGATCCAAGCCGTTTGCTATGAACTGTGAATCATGAAATGGACCAAACAGTTTGGTATAATAGCTTCATATTGGAGTAAATAAGAAGGATCCAAGATTAGTTTTCCAACATTCATGTTCTGAACAATGTTTGAATCATGGTCAAACCTAGGGTTGACTAAATTTGAAAGGTGGATAGACAATTCAAAAAAATATGAAACCAGGTCTCATAGTCTTATAATGTCATCTACTAACCATATCAACTAATAAAGAAGGTGTAGGTACCATGGAACAAACAAAACCATGTGAGGACTCTCATATCTCAGACACCGCCGCATGAAATCCAAGGATCTAAGCCGTTTGCTATGAACTGTGAATCATGAAATGGACCAAACAGTTTGGTATAATAGCTTCATATTGGAGTAAATAAGAAGGATCAAAGCTTAGTTTTCCAACTTTTATGTTCTGAACAATGTTTGAATCATGGTCAAACCTAGGGTTGTCTAAATTTGAAAGGTGGATAGACAATTCAAAAAAATATGAAACCAGGTCTCATAGTCTTATAATGTCATCTACTAACCATATCAACTAATAAAGAAGGTGTAGGTACCATGGAACAAACAAAACCATGTGAGGACTCTCATATCTCAGACACCGCCGCATGAAATCCAAGGATCCAAGCCGTTTGCTATGAACTGTGAATCATGAAATGGACCAAACAGTTTGGTATAATAGCTTCATATTGGAGTAAATAAGAAGGATCCAAGATTTGTTTTCCAACATTCATGTTCTGAACAATGTTTGAATCATGGTCAAACCTAGGGTTGACTAAATTTGAAAGGTGGATAGACAATTCAAAAAAATATGAAACCAGGTCTCATAGTCTTATAATGTCATCTACTAACCATATCAACTAATAAAGAAGGTGTAGGTACCATGGAACAAACAAAACCATGTGAGGACTCTCATATCTCAGACACCGCCGCATGAAATCCAAGGATCCAAGCCGTTTGCTATGAACTGTGAATCATGAAATGGACCAAACAGTTTGGTATAATAGCTTCATATTGGAGTAAATAAGAAGGATCAAAGCTTAGTTTTCCAACTTTTATGTTCTGAACAATGTTTGAATCATGGTCAAACCTAGGGTTGTCTAAATTTGAAAGGTGGATAGACAATTCAAAAAAATATGAAACCAGGTCTCATAGTCTTATAATGTCATCTACTAACCATATGAACTAATAAAGAAGGTGTAGGTACCATGGAACAAACAAAACCATGTGAGGACTCTCATATCTCAGACACCGCCGCATGAAATCCAAGGATCCAAGCCGTTTGCTATGAACTGTGAATCATGAAATGGACCCAACAGTTTGGTATAATAGCTTCATATTGGTGTAAATAAGAAGGTGTAAGGGGTCCCAATCTTAGATAAGATAGAGCCTCCTGTGTTTACAATGCTAGTCCCTGGATCAATAGCTAGCATCCACAGTTAAGATGTAATATCAAGAAACAAAGGTCATATTATAACTTTATAACCAGGAATAACATAATTTCATTACATCTTACATAGCTCATTTGGCTATTACATTACATTGCAGCGGAAATAACTATAAGCATGGGTCCTTCATCTTCAAAGTGCCACAGGCAGATGTTGGTTGTAGACTTTGTAATCCTAAACAATAAATCTTCACTAAAATCAATCAATCCTGCAACATACAAGTTCTGACCACAAAGGGTCAATACATTTGAATTGTATTGGCAAGTGATACTATGGTAGTATAGTGGAGTCTATCATTTATATGCATTTGGCTAAGTAGAGTTGAGGCTTTGCATTGCTCAAAATAGATTTTCCCTATCATTTTGAAAATACTAAGTTTTTGCTTGACAAAATCATTTTTCTCAATCAAAGATTTCAATATCCTTGTACCAAGCCATCTCTCCATCAATGATTGAAGAATTCAGACAACCCTTGTTCAAACCACAAGATTTTAACTTAGAAATTTGAATGATGAGATTCTTGATTGCTTCCATGTCTTGATGCTCAAATTGTCCTTTACCAGGGACATGGCTAAGTACTTAGATTTTACACTCTGCAGAGGTGGTGCACTTTCCCCACAAGACTTGGTTTCCCAAGACAAGATCTTTCAGAAGCTTTCCCTTAGACCAAATGGACATGCTCCAACCTATCAAACACTACCACCAACTGTCCATATGGCTAAGTTCTTGCAACCTATATGATCATGGCAGAGCCCATATTGCCAAGTGGTTGCACTTGAAGCTTCTCAACATTTGACATCTCAAATCTCTTTGTTCCTGGGTGGCATACCACAAGTGAGATACACAATCCAAGTCCATGGCATTGTGAACCACTCAACCAATCTCCACCAAGCAAGCCCATTCCACCCAGGGGATTCATTAACTTAGTTGTTTTATTAAACAAAAACATAAGTCCTCAGACTTAGAGATTTTTCCATAGTGTGAATATATTTTCCACCCATGTTTTCTATTAGCTAGGCTAAGCTTGATAGTAGTAGGAATCTTTAACTTAGGAAAATCCTACTAAGGATTCATCTACTAGGTTTTCCTATAGTAAGATCCATACTTAGCAAAATCCATGCAAGTTTACTTAGCAAAATCACTAATGCATAGAAAAAGTAATGGGACAAAAAGTATGAAGCATCACTTGCCTTTTTTGTAGGGAATGGTGGTTCACTCCTTGATATTTCTAGTCTCACACTTCACTACAAATCAATCAAGCAAACACAAATTCAATTCACATTCTAAGCCAAAGTCAAACAAACAATTCTTCACACACACAAAGTAATGGAATCTAAGTCATGCATGGGAGCATGCACAAGATAGTTTTATTTTGCAAAGGGTCTCTATGGGGTTTCTAAACTTTGTAAGATCCAAATTGGTCATTTACCAAAGTGGCAAGGTCATTAGCAAATGGGTTTTATCCAAAACCACTTTTAAATCCATTCATCATTTCATGTGGTGAAAAATGTTTTTATCAAGGTAAAACTCTTAAGTTGTTCACCAGATGATTTGCTAATTTGCAAAACTTTGTGTTTTAGGTCAGTAGGTTTGGTCCAAACATTTCCTTAAAGTTTTCTTTCCATAAACATTTTTATAACAAAAACCATTTTTTTATTTGGCTAGAAAATGACTAAGTCAAGTAATCCAACCTAAATCTTACAAAAATCATTTTTAACACCATGGGTTGGTTCCTAGGGTCAGTATGATCACAACAAACCATTTTGCAAAGGTTTTAATCCAAAAAATCATTTTTAAACAATTTTTCTAATCTAAACAAGTACACAAATGTTTCTGCAAATTCAAACAAGCTAACAGATACTATTTGTCAAACTAAGGCCATGGTTAGCTAGGGCTTGTTCTCCTGAATTCATTGATATAAAATTTGTAAAATTTGGATGTGTGGTTTGAAAGCTATAGCAATTACAAGTTTGCATTCTAATCAGGTTCAAATTCTGTTTTTCAAATTTCTGGTGACACGCGGCACTCTCTTATTCGCTGGTACCGGTTCGCACGGATCAGTCGCTGTGGAGCATTGGATTAAATGTGATCATACGGATCAGAGCTAGCGTACCCTTTCAGTTAAGTGGATCTATCGTGACGCTGCGATCTAGATCGGACGGTGCTGGCGAGTTTGACAATATGCGGGCGGCGCTGACGGCGGCTAGCGGAGGTGCACGGCCAGGCGGTGGTGCTACGGTGGTTCGAGGAAGCGAGAGAGGAGGAGAAGAAGCTCACCGGGTTCAGGAGGTCACGGTGATGCTCGAGGAGGTGTTGGTCGGGCGAGGGGCGCTCTGGTCTTGGCAGGATTTCTCGTCGGAGTGGAGGACGGCGTCGGGTGCTTCAGGTGGTCATCGTGGATGGCGCTGTGGATCACCCCAAGGCGAAACATCGACGCGGTTAGATGCAGAAGGATGTGGCAAGTATGGGAGTGTGAGACGAGGCGGTCTGGTTTACCTGGGGTCGTCGTCGGAGAAGAAACAGGCGGCGGCGCTGTCAGAGCTAGTCCAAGCCAAAGCTCTGGGGCGCCCGCGGTCGAGTGAAGGACACGGGGAGAAGCGTCTGGGAGTGGGGAACTTTCTCGTGTGCTCAGTGTGGCATGGGGTGGTCAGGTTTGGACGGAATCGACAATGGACCTCGTCGGAGACAGAGAGGATCGAGGAGGAATTGGGGCAACCTCGGGGCGTGTTGAAGTGAGGTGACAGAGGGAAAATGGAGAGGAATCACTGGCGTTTAAAGGGGCGTGGTCATCACAATAAATCAAAGCCTCCTTCATGTGCAATCAATCGCCGGAGTAATTCTCTCTACAACGGTCAGGGCGACGGTGTCTCGTTGAAGAAGATGGCTGGGGATGTGGGGCCTGCTTGTCAGTGAGTGAGGAAAGTTTCAGGTGGGCTCCAGTTGTCATTCACTGCGTGGGTTTGTTTTGCGGTGAAAAACGATTCACTTCGCTCAGAGAGGGAGGTGGGCTCGGTTGGGCTGAGTTGGGCTGGGGTAGTTGGGCTGCTGTTGTTTCCCCCCTTTTTTTTGTACAGAAACATTTTCCTTTTCTATTTCTATTTGCTGATTTGATTTTTAATCAACATTACAAACATTCAAACCATTCAAACAATTCAAACTATTGTAATGAGTTTTTGGTTCTGTTTAGTAGTATAAACCAACTTCCAAAATAAAATAATATTTTAAATCTTTTTAGGTTCCATTTATTAATTAAATAAAATGGACCATGGTTTATTAATAAAATAGGGTTTGGTTTATTTAATAAAAATCTCCATTTTAAATCCAAATATTTTCAAAACCAAATCAGTAGGTTTTATTTGGGAAGTATAGAATACTTGGAAATTTGTTTAAAACAAAATAACCCTTTATTTTAGAGTCCATTATTAATTAAATATAATAGACTTTCATTATTAAATCAAATAGGTTTTGTTTTATTGAGATATTTATTTTGAAAAATAAAGCCTAAACACTTTAGTAGGTATTATTTGTGAATATCAATATTTGGAAAACTTATTTTAAACAATTTAATAAGTTTTGTTGTTTCAATTAAATTGGTAAAACCTTTTATTTAAATAAAGTTGGATATTAAATCCTTATTAATTTATTTAAATAAACCTTTGCTAATTTTATTTAAAATAAAATGTTTTAATTTCCAAAGCTTGGCCAAGGTTTAATTTGGCTTTATAAAATAATCCTTATTTGTAAAACTTCTATTTCATTTGAAAACAAATCTTTTCATTTAATTGTTTCAAAATAGTATTTCCAAATGTTTTATTTTTCCTTTTTATTAAATGTTTATCTTTTTAAATCGCTTTAGGTTTTTATTTAAATCAAATGGGTTTGAAGTTCCAATTGCATTCAAAAGTTTCTTCTGGCTCTGAAAATCAAACAAAGTTTTATTTTATTAATTTATTTTCACATTACAAGATTTGGAAAATCTTGGGATGTGACAATTTCCTTAAAATAAATCTCGTCCCGAGATTTGGGGAGGCTAGGGTTACAAGCAGGTTCAAAACAACTAGGGTACTGCCACCCTTAAAAAAATTTCAAACAAAAATTACATATTGTCCTTCTTGGGATCCTGGGAAAACTTTCTCTAAGCAAACAGTTGCATTTATGTCCTTAATTTCCATGCTTGACTCATGGGCCAAGGTTGAGATCCTTCATAGACTTGTTTAACTTGTTCTCCATCCTTTCTGGACAATTGTTTGCATAGTGGCTTAGTTCCTTGCATTTGAAACATGTGACAAGGCTGAGATCCCTCATAGGCTGGTTTATCTTATGCTTCATCTTTTCTGGACAGTAGTTTGCATAATGTCCTAACTCTTTGCAGTGTTTGCACATCACTTGGCTAATATCTTTCTTTTTCTTTGGTATTATTGTCTCTTGTTTGTTTCCTTGGTTCTTCTTCTTTTCTGGGCACTCATTGGCATAGTGTCCCATCTCTTTGCATTTGAAACATTGCACTTGGCTTATGTCCTTTTTCTTCTTTTTGGGTCTCTCCAAAGCTAGGAGTTCTTCAAGTTCATATTCTTCATAGGTGGGAGATCTTTCTCTCTTCTTGGGGCATTGATCTTCATGCTCCTTGGATGCATGATCTTTGTCTCTAAAACTATTGTTGTCTTGGGTTCCTTCTAGAATAGCATCTTTGTCATCCTTATTGTCATTAGTTCTTTGGAAAAAGTTTTCTCTCATGTTGATCATTTGAGTAACCATTCCTTGCAACAATTGGGATTGAAGTTTCAAAATCCTTTGTATGGCTGGGTCTAGTCCATTGTTGTTGGCTAAAAGCTGAGTTGTCTCTTGGCTCAACTGGTTTTGGGTTGCTATAAGTTCTTTCATGTTGTCCTTTTGGTTGGTGTTGGTGTCATCAACCTTGATGTTGGAGTCTCTTGGAGTAGTCATCTGTTTGGGTTGAAGGGAGATTAGAATAGGCAAGATATTTCTAAGGACTCAATTCTAATCACACACATCACAATTCACACAAGCAATGTGCATGTAATCTCAAACAAACTTTTCACTCAAACAAGGTTCAAGCACATACTTAGTCAACAAAATATTTTTGTTACACCACATAAATGGTGGTTTTGACTTAACTAGAATATGGTGGTCCATTTATATGGTTCACTTGTGACCTTTCCATCATTCTTGGTTGCTTCTTCTTACTTGGGATTATGGTTTCCTTGAGAAAAGCTCTTGGTTACAATACTTCAAGTGATGTAGGCTCCTTCTAACTTTTGCATTCCCTCAGTCTCTAAATCTTGAGTAAGATTTCCTTGTCTCACTTGTAGTCCTTAGTGGTATCTAAGTTGGAAGTCCTTGGTGAATATGCTGAAGATGTTGAAGTCATTAGAGTTGAAGAAGTTGAAGAAGTCCTTTGCACATGGTGTAGTCTTTGGCCATGGGTAGGTTTTTCCATCAAGTTTAATTAGAAGATATGTAGAGTTGAAACCAAAATGGTTGAGGAAAGAGTTTACAAGTGGTTTTGTAAATAAGTTTTTGGAATAAGACAAATCCTATTTTTTTCTAAGGGTTTTTGTCCAATCCTAGGGTTTACAAATCCTACAGGCAACACAATGCTCTGATACCATCTATAAGGGGTCCCAATCTTTGATAAGATAGAGCCTCCTGTGTTTACAATGCTAGTCCCTGGATCAATAGCTAGCATCGACAGTTAAGATGTAATATCAAGAAACAAAGGTCATATTATAACTTTATAACCAGGAATAACATAATTTCATTACATCTTACATAGCTCATTTGGCTATTACATTACATTGCAGCGGAAATAACTATAAGCATGGGTCCTTCATCTTCAAAGTGCCACAGGCAGATGTTGGTTGTAGACTTTGTAATCCTAAACAATAAATCTTCACTAAAATCAATCAATCCTGCAACATACAAGTTACAGCCACAAAGGGTCAATACATTTGAATTGTATTGGCAAGTGATACTATGGTAGTATAGTGGAGTCTATCATTTATATGCATTTGGCTAAGTAGAGTTGAGGCTTTGCATTGCTCAAAATAGATTTTCCCTATCATTTTGAAAATACTAAGTTTTTGCTTGACAAAATCATTTTTCTCAATCAAAGATTTCAAGATCCTTGTACCAAGCCATCTCTCCATCAATGATTGAAGAATTCAGACAACCCTTGTTTAAACCACAAGATTTTAACTTAGAAATTTGAATGATGAGATTCTTAATTGCTTCCATGTCTTGATGCTCAAATTGTCCTTTACCAGGGACATGGCTAAGTACTTAGATTTTACACTCTGCAGAGGTGGTGCACTTTCCCCACAAGACTTGGTTTCCCAAGACAAGATCTTTCAGAAGCTTTCCCTTAGACCAAATGGACCCGCTCCAACCTATCAAACACTACCACCAACTGTCCATATGGCTAAGTTCTTGCAACCTATATGATCATGGCAGAGCCCATATTGCCAAGTGGTTGCACTTGAAGCTTCTCAACATTTGACATCTCAAATCTCTTTGTTCCTGGGTGGCATACCACAAGTGAGATACACAATCCAAGTACATGGCATTGTGAACCACTCAACCAATCTCCACCAAGCAAGCCCATTCCACCCAGGGGATTCATTAACTTAGTTGTTTTATTAAACAAAAACATAAGTCCTCAGACTTAGAGATTTTTCCATAGTGTGAATATATTTTCCACCCATGTTTTCTATTAGCTAGGCTAAGCTTGATAGTAGTAGGAATCTTTAACTTAGGAAAATCCTACTAAGGATTCATCTACTAGGTTTTCCTATAGTAAGATCCATACTTAGCAAAATCCATGCAAGTTTACTTAGCAAAATCACTAATGCATAGAAAAAGTAATGGGACAAAAAGTATGAAGCATCACTTGCCTTTTTTGTAGGGAATGGTGGTTCACTCCTTGATCTTTCTAGTCTCACACTTCACTACAAATCAATCAAGCAAACACAAATTCAATTCACATTCTAAGCCAAAGTCAAACAAACAATTCTTCACACACACAAAGTAATGGAATCTAAGTCATGCATGGGAGCATGCACAAGATAGTTTTATTTTGCAAAGGGTCTCTATGGGGTTTCTAAACTTTGTAAGATCCAAATTGGTTAATTACCAAAGTGGCAAGGTCATTAGCAAATGGGTTTTATCCAAAACCACTTTTAAATCCATTCATCATTTCATGTGGTGAAAAATGTTTTTAGCAAGGTAAAACTCTTAAGTTGTTCACCAGATGATTTGCTAATTTGCAAAACTTGGTGTTTTAGGTCAGTAGGTTTGGTCCAAACATTTCCTTAAAGTTTTCTTTCCATAAACATTTTTATAACAAAAACCATTTTTTTATTTGGCTAGAAAATGACTAAGTCAAGTAATCCAACCTAAATCTTACAAAAATCATTTTTAACACCATGGGTTGGTTCCTAGGGTCAGTATGATCACAACAAACCATTTTGCAAAGGTTTTAAACCAAAAATCATTTTTAAACAATTTTTCTAATCTAAACAAGTACACAAATGTTTCTGCAAATTCAAACAAGCTAACAGATATTATTTGTCAAACTAATACCATGGTTGACTAGGGCTTGTTCTCCTGAATTCATTGATATAAAATTTGTAAAATTTGGACGTGTGGTTTGAAAGTTATAGCAATTACAAGTTTGCATTCTA
Organism: Avena longiglumis; assembly: GCA_030063025.1. NCBI lineage: Eukaryota > Viridiplantae > Streptophyta > Magnoliopsida > Poales > Poaceae > Avena > Avena longiglumis. The sequence goes on along the minus strand of CP125975.1, from coordinate 152,843,098 downwards.
ATCAGGTTCAAATTCTGTTTTTCAAATTTCTGGTGACACGCGGCACTCTCTTATTCGCTGGTACTGGTTCGCACGGATCAGTCGCTGTGGAGCGTTGGATTAAATGTGATCATACGGCTCAGAGCTAGCGTACCCTTTCAGTTAAGTGGATCTATCGTGACGCTGCGATCTAGATCGGACGGTGCTGGCGAGTTTGACCATATGCGGGCGGCGCTGATGGCGGCTAGCGGCGGCGCACGGCCAGGCGATGGTGCTACGGTGGTTCGAGGAAGCGAGAGAGGAGGAGAAGAAGCTCACCGGGTTCAGGAGGTCACGGTGATGCTCGAGGAGGTGTTGGTCGGGCGAGGGGCGCTCTGGTCTTGGCAGGATTTCTCGCCGGAGTGGAGGACGGCGTCGGGTGCTTCAGGTGGTCGTCGTGGACAGCGCTGTGGATCACCCCAAGGCGAAACATTGACGCGGTTAGATGCAGAAGGATGTGGCAAGTATGGGAGTGTGAACGAGGAGACGCGGGGCGGTCTGGTTTACCTGGGGTCGTCGTCGGAGAAGAAACAGCGGCTGCCGAGCTAGTCCAAGCCAAAGCTCTGGGGCGCCCGCGGTCGAGTGAAGGACACGGGGAGAAGCGTCTGGGAGTGGGGAACTTTCTCGTGTGCTCAGTGTGGCATGGGGTGGTCAGGTTTGGACGGAATCGACAATGGACCTCGTCGGAGACAGAGAGGCTCGAGGAGGAATTGGGGCAAGCTCGGGGCGTGTCGAAGTGAGGTGACAGAGGGAAAATGGAGAGGAATCACTGGCGTTTAAAGGGGCGTGGTCATTACAAGAAATCAAAGCCTCCTTCATGTGCAATCAATCGCCGGAGTAATTCTCTACGGCAGTCGTGGCGACTGTCTCGTTGAAGACGATGGCTGGGGATGTGGGGCCTGCTTGTCAGCGAGTGAGGAAAGTTTCAGGTGGGCTCCAGTTGTCGTTCACTGTGTGGGTTTGTTTTGCGGTGAAAAACGATTCACTTCGCTCAGAGTGGGAGGTGGGCTCGGTTGAAAGTTGAAATGGGGTAGTTGGGCTGCTGTTGTTTCCCCCCTTTTTTTTGTACAGAAACATTTTCCTTTTCTATTTCTATTTGCTGATTTGATTTTCAATCAACATTACAAACATTCAAACCATTCAAACAATTCAAACTATTGTAATGAGTTTTTGGTTCTGTTTAGTAGTATAAACCAACTTCCAAAATAAAATAATATTTTAAATCTTTTTAGGTTCCATTTATTAATTAAATAAAATGGACCATGGTTTATTAATAAAATAGGGTTTGGTTTATTTAATAAAATCTCCATTTTAAATCCAAATATTTTCAAAACCAAATCAGTAGGTTTTATTTGGGAAGTATAGAATACTTGGAAATTTGTTTAAAACAAAATAACCCTTTATTTTAGAGTCCATTATTAATTAAATATAATAGACTTTCATTATTAAATCAAATAGGTTTTGTTTTATTGAGATATTTATTTTGAAAAATAAAGCCTAAACACTTTAGTAGGTATTATTTGTGAATATCAATATTTGGAAAACTTATTTTAAACAATTTAATAAGTTTTGTTGTTTCAATTAAATTGGTAAAAACTTTTATTTAAATAAAGTTGGATATTAAATCCTTATTAATTTATTTAAAATAAACCTTTGCTAATTTTATTTAAAATAAAATGTTTTAATTTCCAAAGCTTGGCCAAGGTTTAATTTGGCTTTATAAAATAATCCTTATTTGTAAAACTTCTATTTCATTTGAAAACAAATCTTTTCATTTAATTGTTTCAAAATAGTATTTCCAAATGTTTTATTTTTCCTTTTTATTAAATGTTTATCTTTTTAAATCGCTTTAGGTTTTTATTTAAATCAAATGGGTTTGAAGTTCCAATTGCATTCAAAAGTTTCTTCTGGCTCTGAAAATCAAACAAAGTTTTATTTTATTAATTTATTTTCACATTACAAGATTTGGAAAATCTTGGGATGTGACAGGCTACCACCCTTGAAATAAATCTTGTCCCGAGATTTGGGGAGGCTAGGGTTACAAGCAGGTTCAAAACAACTAGGGTACTGCCACCCTTAAAAAATTTTCAAACAAAAATTACATATTGTCCTTCTTGGGATCCTGGGAAAACTTTCTCTAAGCAAACAGTTGCATTTATGTCCTTAATTTCCATGCTTGACTCATGGGCCAAGGTTGAGATCCTTCATAGACTTGTTTAACTTGTTCTCCATCCTTTCTGGACAATTGTTTGCATAGTGTCTTAGTTCCTTGCATTTGAAACATGTGACAAGGCTGAGATCCCTCATAGGCTGGTTTATCTTATGCTTCATCTTTTCTGGACAGTAGTTTGCATAAGGTCCTAACTCTTTGCAGTGTTTGCACATCACTTGGCTAATATCTTTATTTTTCTTTGGTATTACTGTCTCTTGTTTGTTTCCTTGGTTCTTCTTCTTTTCTGGGCACTCATTGGCATAGTGTCCCATCTCTTTGCATTTGAAACATTGCACTTGGCTTATGTCCTTTTTCTTCTTTTTGGGTCTCTCCAAAGCTAGGAGTTCTTCTAGTTCATATTCTTCATAGGTGGGAGATCTTTCTCTCTTCTTGGGGCATTGATCTTCATGCTCCTTGGATGCATGATCTTTGTCTCTAAAACTATTGTTGGCTTGGGTTCCTTCTAGAATAGCATCTTTGTCATCCTTGTTGTCATTAGTTCTTTGGAAAAAGTTTTCTCTCATGTTGATAATTTGAGTAACCATTCCTTGCAACAATTGGGATTGAAGTTTCAAAATCCTTTGTATGGCTGGGTCTAGTCCATTGTTGTTGGCTAAAAGCTGAGTTGTCTCTTGGCTCAACTGGTTTTGGGTTGCTATAAGTTCTTTCATGTTGTCCTTTTGGTTGGTGTTGGTGTCATCAACCTTGATGTTGGAGTCTCTTGGAGTAGTCATATATTTGGGTTGAAGGGAGATTAGAATAGGCAAGATATTTCTAAGGACTCAATTCTAATCACACACATCACAATTCACACAAGCAATGTGCATGTAATCTCAAACAAACTTTTCACTCAAACAAGGTTCAAGCACATACTTAGTCAACAAAATATTTTTGTTACACCACATAAATGGTGGTTTTGACTTAACTAGAATTTGGTGGTCCATCTATATGGCTCACTTGTGATCTTTCCATCATTCTTGGTTGCTTCTTCTTACTTGGGATTATGGTTTCCTTGAGAAAAGCTCTTGGTTACAATACTTCAAGTGATGTAGGCTCCTTCTAACTTTTGCATTCCCTCAGTCTCTAAATCTTGAGTAAGATTTCCTTGTCTCACTTGTAGTCCTTAGTGGTATCTAAGTTGGAAGTCCTTGGTGAATATGCTGAAGATGTTGAAGTCATTAGAGTTGAAGAAGTTGAAGAAGTCCTTTGCAAATGGTGTAGTCTTTGCCCATGGGTAGGTTTTTCCATCAAGTTGAATTAGAAGATATGTAGAGTTGAAACCAAAATGGTTGAGGAAAGAGTTTACAAGTGTTTTTGTAAATAAGTTTTTGGAATAAGACAACTCCTATTTTTTTTCTAAGGGTTTTTGTCCAATCCTAGGGTTTACAAATCCTACAGGCAACACAATGCTCTGATACCATATGTAAGGGGTCCCAATATTAGATAAGATAGAGCCTCCTGTGTTTACAATGCTAGTCCCTGGATCAATAGCTAGCATCCATAGTTAAGATGTAATATCAAGAAACAAAGGTCATAATATAACTTTATAACCAGGAATAACATAATTTCATTACATCTTACATAGCTCATTTGGCTATTACATTACATTGCAGAGGAAATAACTATAAGCATGGGTCCTTCATCTTCAAAGTGCCACAGGCAGATGTTGGTTGTAGAATTTGTAATCCTAAACAATAAATCTTCACTAAAATCAATCAATCCTGCAACATACAAGTTACATCCACAAAGGGTCAATACATTTGAATTGTATTGGCAAGTGATAATATGGTAGTATAGTGGAGTCTATCATTTATATGCATTTGGCTAAGTAGAGTTGAGGCTTTGCATTGCTCAAAATAGATTTTCCCTATCATTTTGAAAATACTAAGTTTTTGCTTGACAAAATCATTTTTCTCAATCAAAGATTTCAAGATCCTTGTACCAAGCCATCTCTCCATCAATGATTGAAGAATTCAGACAACCCTTGTTCAAACCACAAGATTTTAACTTAGAAATTTGAATGATGAGATTCTTGATTGCTTCCATGTCTTGATGCTCAAATTGTCCTTTACCAGGGACATGGCTAAGTACTTAGATTTTACACTCTGCAGAGGTGGTGCACTTTCCCCACAAGACTTGGTTTCCCAAGACAAGATCTTTCAGAAGCTTTCCCTTAGACCAAATGGACGTGCTCCAACCTATCAAACACTACCACCAACTGTCCATATGGCTAAGTTCTTGCAACCTATATGATCATGGCAGAGCCCATATTGCCAAGTGGTTGCACTTGAAGCTTCTCAACATTTGACATCTCAAATCTCTTTGTTCCTGGGTGGCATACCACAAGTGAGATACACAATCCAAGTCCATGGCATTGTGAACCACTCAACCAATCTCCACCAAGCAAGCCCATTCCACCCAGGGGATTCATTAACTTAGTTGTTTTATTAAACAAAAACATAAGTCCTCAGACTTAGAGATTTTTCCATAGTGTGAATATATTTTCCACCCATGTTTTCTATTAGCTAGGCTAAGCTTGATAGTAGTAGGAATCTTTAACTTAGGAAAATCCTACTAAGGATTCATCTACTAGGTTTTCCTATAGTAAGATCCATACTTAGCAAAATCCATGCAAGTTTACTTAGCAAAATCACTAATGCATAGAAAAAGTAATGGGACAAAAAGTATGAAGCATCACTTGCTATTTTTGTAGGGAATGGTGGTTCACTCCTTGATCTTTCTAGTCTCACACTTCACTACAAATCAATCAAGCAAACACAAATTCAATTCACATTCTAAGCCAAAGTCAAACAAACAATTCTTCACACACACAAAGTAATGGAATCTAAGTCATGCATGGGAGCATGCACAAGATAGTTTTATTTTGCAAAGGGTCTCTATGGGGTTTCTAAACTTTGCAAGATCCAAATTGGTCATTTACCAAAGTGGAAAGGTCATTAGCAAATGGGTTTTATCCAAAACCACTTTTAAATCCATTCATCATTTCATGTGGTGAAAAATATTTTTATCAAGGTAAAACTCTTAAGTTGTTCACCAAATGATTTGCTAATTTGCAAAACTTGGTGTTTTAGGTCAGTAGGTTTGGTCCCAACATTTCCTTAAAGTTTTCTTTCCATAAACATTTTTATAACAAAAACCATTTTTTTATTTGGCTAGAAAATGACTAAGTCAAGTAATCCAACCTAAATCTTACAAAAATCATTTTTAACACCATGGGTTGGTTCCTAGGGTCAGTATGATCACAACAAACCATTTTGCAAAGGTTTTAATCCAAAAATCATTTTTAAACAATTTTTCTAATCTAAACAAGTATACAAATGTTTCTGCAAATTCAAACAAGCTAACAGATACTATTTGTCAAACTAAGGCCATAGTTGGCTAGGGCTTGTTCTCCTGAATTCGTTGATATAAAATTTGTAAAATTTGGACGTGTGGTTTGAAAGTTATAGCAATTACAAGTTTGCATTCTAATCGGGTTCAAATTCTGTTTTTCAAATTTCTGGTGACACGCGGCACTCTCTTATTCGCTGGTACCGGTTCGCACGGATCAGTCGCTGTGGAGCGTTGGATTAAATGTGATCATACGGCTCAGAGCTAGCGTACCCTTTCAGTTAAGTGGATCTATCGTGACGCTGCGATCTAGATCGGACGGTGCTGGTGTAACACCCTCAGAATCGGACCTATGCAAGTTTGAGCAAAATTCACCAAACCCGCATAGAAACGATTCAAAGGTGCCCACCAGGCACTTTCGTGCGGGTGGAAAACGAAGTAATAACATTACACAACAGTCCTCGATGGGACCCACGCAGATATATATATATGACTCAAAGAGCCGATACAGATATAATATACAAAGATCCAAATCACCTTGAACGACATAGCGTCCAGCTACGGACAAGATGCAAATGGGGCTAAGAGCCCGAAGAATAACCAATGGCGTCCATAACCTGCGAGCCAAGCCGGAAGGGTAACCCTGCTAACGGCGTCGATCTCAAAACCTGCTTAACAAAGGGGTGCCGACAAAGGGCAAAGCAGAAAACAAAGAAGGAGCGTCAGTACTGAGGCCAGTACACGGCGAGGCTAGAATTCGGCGGTCCTCGCCTACAAAGGTATGGTGGACTGAGCGGCAGCGGCAGCATGCACTAAACAACCTATAGAGACTCGATAGAACTGGCGGATATCAGAGAGGGATGAGAATGACCTATCCGGATCCAACCTGAAGCTAACACCAAACAAACTCATCCTGGTGTTTCCCCCTCGAGACCAAACGAGGAAGTCAACCGAGGAACTCACGCAGTTGGCAGTTTTATTTATTCAGTTATCGTTGCAGCACTTACTAGTCAGGTTTAGATAATCGTCCTGATAAAGTAAACAGTGGGCACTTTTAGTTAACCATTCCGTTATAGTTGTAACTCTTACTAATCAGATATGAATAGCATGAGATATCCCATAAAACCCAGCAGTTGTTGGTACTTTTTATTCAGCCAATTCGTTGTAGTTGCCATACTTACTAGTCATATACAATTGTATGGCGACAACCAAACAAGCAATTGTGGGCGTATTAATTAGCCATTCCGTTATAGTGGAGCTGATTACTAGTCATTATAAGTCAAATTTATAGCGGTAAACTTTAGTCATGCTTGTCTATGATCGAGATCATGCTCCAAGTCGTCCATATCCATGGACACGGCTTTCGAAAGTTTTAACCGGCGGGTGCACCAATAGCAACACACGCTCGATCAACCTCGGAAAAACCAAATCAAAACCCAACGAGGCTTTCACGGTGAACAATCACAGGATTCAGAAATATTTCAGGGGCCACCCTTTGAGTAGAACCATAGCGGGTAAGCAAGCTCGACGGCCTCAAGGTTTGGCTAGACGGTGTGAACGTGGGAACCCCAAAGCGGGCTTGTCGACACCGCGAAATCGTGGTCCGAACCTAACAAAAGATGCAGAGACCTCACAATCGTAAATAAAGCGGTAAAACATGGCATAAGCAGGATCGTAAATAAAACCTCAAACTAGTTTGTGGCCCCAAGAAATAAGAATGAATCAAGCTCGCTCAGGGGGTCCCATATACCTCCGGATGTGGATAGCGCATAAAATCAAGGAAAGTATCAAGTACTCGGGGTCTTACGGGACACAAGTGGGCGTTGAAACCAAATATTATCTATCACCCACCGATGCCTCTGCTTATTCAATTTTAGTTGTTAAGCAAAGTAAAGTGCCGATAAGTAAAACTAGAATCATATCCAACATCAACATGCGGCAATACGTCAAGAATCGTGGCATATGACGACACACATCAGCACTTGAGCAAGCAACTACGACGCGCAAGTCCAACTATCTACCAAACGACAGGTAATAGGGGGTGTCCAAGGCTATATATGGCTGCAAGGGATATCAAGGGTACGGAATCTAGAGCATCGCAACAGATAGCAATAGATCAACAGGAGGAATAAATACTATAAAAGTAAGATAGGTAGAAAGAGGGAGATGCTCGCCTGAAAACATTGTCGAAGGTTTTCCCCGAAGATCGGGGCGATGCTCACATCAACTCAACGGCCTTATCCGCGAAGAAGCAAAACACTAGAATAAACACCGGATGCGATATTTAATACTAAGGCAGAAGATCGGCATGATGCATGCATGATGAATGACATGGCAAGGGGCGATGCAATTAGGTCAAGATTAAGCGGAACCGGGGTCCCGACAATTAATTAGATGGTTCAAGTTATTTAGAACCCCCGCAGTTTAAATGTTGTTTTAACATGGCAAAGAGATAGTACCGGTTTGCTACACCAATTTAAATGAGGCCGATATGAGAATAGCTTTGCCCGCATATGGGCCCCATATTTAATTATTAGGTGAATCGGCATAAGGCCCCCAAACCAATGACATGCATGCGAGATGGATGACAATTAAACATGCATCAAGTTGTTATGTTATAAAATAGGGTCCGAGGAAAAGAGGTCACACATTGAGGGGTCTCGACGGTCTTGGGGGTTCCGGGGTTCGGGGTCGGTCTCAGGGTCCAGGGTTCGACGATCTGGGGTTCGGGGGTTCGGCGGAAACGTTCTCTGTCACGGGGCAGATCTTGTCGCATCGGGGTCTCGAAGTCCGGGAAGCAGAACTTGGGTCGGTGTCGTCCTTATCGTCGCGAAGGTCTTGTCGGGTCCCACGCCATCGAGGCGGTCTTGACATCTGGGGCGTCGGGTCATGGCGTCCTCGAGAAGCACTTGTCGTACATGTGTTTTCGGTTCCGTGCCGATGATCCTGTCGTTCGATGTCGGGGTCTCCAGGGTCTTGACGGCTGCGGGTCCGAGAGGGAGATCTTGGCGTCGGGGTTTCCGTGATGAAGATCTTGTCGAGGGTTCGGCGCCGAAGGTCGTTGGCGAGCTCGGGTTGCCTCGGAACGGTCATAGGGTTCACACGCGTTTACCATGACACATACACGAGCACACGCATACACGAGCACACACATACACGAGCACACGCATACACGAGCACTCGCATACACGAGCACACACATACACGAGCACACGCATACACGAGCACACACATACACGAGCACACGTGCAGCGGGCCCACAGCGGTCGGGCGGCGAGGGCCGAGACGAGCCGGGCCAGGCGGCGATGGAGCTGCGGGTCCGGGCGACGGCGGCGGCCTCGAACGCGGGCGGCTGGGGAGGAGCCAGCAGCGGCAACGGGCTGCAGGGCGCCGCGACAGCTGGGTGGGGAGGCTCGGGCGGAGGAGGTGATGCGCCGGGTCCTGGACGGAGGGGCCGGGCGGCGCAGGCGGCTCGACGGAGCTCGGCAGTGGTGAGGGAAACCGCGGGTCGAGGCGGGTCGGCGGGGCTCAGGGAGGAGTTGCAGCGGAGCGGCCTGGGCCAGCCATGCGGCGAGCGTGAGGCGGCAGCGAGCGCGGTGGCGGTGGGCTCGGGGCTCGGCCAGACGGCAACGACGGGTGGCTCGAGCTGCTGGCGCCGCTGCGTGGCGAGGTTGGGCGCCTGTGAGCGGGCGAGGCGGGCCTTGGCGCGCTCGAGGCGGGGCGAGGGCCGAGGTGGAGCCGGGCGACGCGTGGCGGCTTGCGGCGTCGAGGCGAGGGCAGCGGGCCGGCGCGAGGCGGCGGCTGACAGCCTGGGGGCGGCGGTCAGGGCGGCTGAGGCGAGGGCGCGGGCAGTGGTGAAGGAGCGTGGCGGGCGGGGTACTGGCGGGCGGCTTCTGGGGCGCGGCAGGAGGGGGCGGTGAGTGGGGTGAGGGACTGGGTGCGGGTCGGCAGAGGTGGGGTCGACCCCGCGGGGGCCCGCGTGGCAGAGGGAGTGGGGTGGGAACTGGGGGTGCGTGGGGAGGGCTAGCTGGGGTAGGTGGGATCGGTTGTGGCCAGGGGATCCAGTGTGCGTGCGTGGTGTGCGGCCTGGTTGTGGGGAGTGAGAGAGGTGGGTTGGGGTTAGGATAGGTGGCAGTTTTTGAGTGGTTGAGGGGAGAGGGAGGGGTAAGGTGGCGAGGGCTGATTGGCCCGGGTGATGTGGCTTGGGTGTGTGGGTAGGTTTTTAGGTGGCCATAGGATTAGAAGGGCAGGGGTTTGGACCGATTTGAAAAACTGGGGCGGTCGTTCGGGTCTACTCGGCCCGTTCGACTGCCCCTACTAAAAATAAAATAAAACTTTATTTGTTTAGTTGGACCGTTTGCAAACCGCTCGCGGCCAAAACAAATCAATCCGGCGAGCCGGGGTTTGGCGTTTCCATAAAAGATGGGGCGTTTGGAAAACGAATCGGGTTTTGCAAAATAGTTTTTGACAAACAACATGCGACGATGACGATGCCATGCACAAATTCAACGCGATTTTCTAGTAGTGGTTTTGCGGGATGCCACAATTCGACACCACTAACAATGGATCTCGCCCTCGAGATCCGCCTCATAGTACCGGGAAGAAGGTCGGCGTTCTCCGTCTTCTCGCTTTGTGTAGATCCTCGCGACACCACTAACAAGAGGTCGTTGTCCGTGATCGTCGAGAGAACACTCCGGGGACAAAAGGTCGAAGGTAGGGTATCACAAATTAAGCCACCCTAACTTCCGTGAACGGAGTAAAATCGCGGGACCCACCGATTCGATGTACAAGAGCGAATGATAAGAGTAGTCGGATGGTGATCAGTCCATCGCGCACCCAAACCATTACTCTGCACACGAATAGGCGGATTATGCAACCAACTCTCGGATTCAGACTGAAGGTCTCGACAAGCGAGTTTCGGAACAAAGAAGTGATGCCGACTCTGCATCGGATCTGGCGTAGATGATGTCGTCGCGTCGGAAAAACACCGGAAAGCACAAACAAGGAACAAAGAATGATACCGCAGTGGACGGATTCGTCAGGCAGCTGGAACACCGGATGGCAGAACACCGTTATCGAAGAAGCGAAACCACGAAGGTACGACGAAACCCAACCACGAAATCACGGACTCAAGAAAGAGATGAGTGGATTCAAATCACGTCGAGATAAGAGGAGAATAGCGGAGGGTAAGGAATAAAATCAGACCTAATCGTAACTATCCAACCGTTTTGCGAAAATAGTTTTGACACTCTACTTGACCGTTAGCTAGGTTATCCTCAGAAATTGGACTTGTGGGTATCGCAACTGCTGTGCTCGATACCATCAGAACACCCTCAGAATCGGACCTATGCAAGTTTGAGCAAAATTCACCAAACCCATAGAAACGATTCAAAGGTGCTCACCAGCACTTCGCGGGTGGAAAGCGGTAATAACATTACACAGTCCTCGATGGGACCCACAGAGCAGATATATATAACGACTCAAAGAGCCGAATACAGATATAATATACAAAGATCCAAATCACCTTGAAACGACATAGCGTCCAACGGACAAGATGCAAATGGGGCTAAGAGCCACGAAGAATAACCAATGGCGTCCATAACCCCGAGCCAAGCCGGAAGGGTAACCCTGCTAACGGCGTCGATCTCAAAACCTGCTTAACAAAGGGGTGCCGACAAAGGGCAGAAAACAAAGAAGGAGGCGTCGATCGAGGCCAGTACACGGCGAGGCTAGAATTCGGCGGTCCTCGCCTACATAGGTATGGTGGACTGAGCGGCAGCGGCGGCATGCACTAAACAACCTATAGAGACTCGATAGAACTGGCGGATATCAGAGAGGGATGAGAATGACCTATCCGGATCCAACCTGAAGCTAACACCAAACAAACTCATCCTGGTGTTTCCCCCTCGAGACCAAACGAGGAAGTCAACCGAGGAACTCACGCAGTTGGCAGTTTTATTTATTCAGTTATCGTTGCAGCACTTACTAGTCAGGTTTAGATAATCGTCCTGATAAAGTAAACAGTGGGCACTTTTAGTTAACCATTCCGTTATAGTTGTAACTCTTACTAATCAGATATGAATAGCATGAGATATCCCATAAAACCCAGCAGTTGTTGGTACTTTTTATTCAGCCAATTCGTTGTAGTTGCCATACTTACTAGTCATATACAATTGTCGCAAGCGACAACCAAACAAGCAATTGTGGGCAGTATTAATTAGCCATTCCGTTATAGTGGAGCTGATTACTAGTCATTATAAGTCAAATTTATAGCGGTAAACTTTAGTCATGCTTGTCTATGATCGAGATACTGTGCTCCAAGTCGTCCATATCCGCGGACACGGCTTTCAGAAAGTTTTACCCGGCCGGGGTGCACCAATAGCAACACACGCTCGATCAACCTCGGAAAAACCAAATCAAAACCCAACGAGGCTTTCACGACTGAACAATCACAGGATTCAGAAATATTTCAGGGGGCCACCCCTTTGAGTAGAACCCGCAACGGAGTAAGCAAGCTCCGAGACGGCCTCAAGGTTTGGCTAGACGGCTGTGAACGACTGGGAACCCAAAACTGGGCTTGTCGACACCGCGGAATCGTGGTCCGATCCTAACAAGATAAAGGTGCAGACTGCACAATCGTAAATAAAGCGGTAAAACATGGCATAAGTACAGATCGTAAATAAAACCTCAAACTAGTTTGTGGCCCCAAGAAATAAGAATGAATCAAGCTCGCTCAGGGGTCCCATATACCTCCCGGATGTGGATAGCGCGCAAAATCAAGGAACAGGTATCAAGTACTCGGGGTCTTACGGGACACAAGTGGGCGTTCGGAAACCAAATATTATCTATCACCCACCGATGCCTCTGCTTATTCAATTTTAGTTGTTAAACAGAAAGTAAAGTGCCGATAAGTAAAACTAGAATCATATCCAACATCAACATGCGGCAATACGTCAGCAACTGTGGCATATGACGACACACATCAGCACTTGAGCAAGCAACTACGACGCGCAAGTCCAACTATCTACCAAACAACAGGTAATAGGGGGTGTCCAAGGCTATATATGGCTGCAAGGGATATCAAGGGTACGGAATCTAGAGCATCGCAACACAGATAGCAATAGATCAACAGGAGGGAATAAATACTATAAAAGTAAGATAGGTAGAAAGAGGGAGATGCTCGCCTGAAAACATTGTCGAAGGTTTTCCCCGAAGATCGGGGCGATGCTCACATCAACTCAACGGCCTTATCCGCGAAGAAGCAAAACACTAGAATAAACACCGGATGCGATATTTAATACTAAGGCAGAAGATCGGCATGATGCATGCATGATGAATGACATGGCAAGGGGCGATGCAATTAGGTCAAGATTAAGCGGAACCGGGGTCCCGACAATTAATTAGATGGTTCAAGTTATTTAGAACCCCCGCAGTTTAAATGTTGTTTTAACATGGCAAAGAGATAGTACCGGTTTGCTACACCAATTTAAATGAGGCCGATATGAGAATAGCTTTGCCCGCATATGGGCCCCATATTTAATTATTAGGTGAATCGGCATAAGGCCCCCAAACCAATGACATGCATGCGAGATGGATGACAATTAAACATGCATCAAGTTGTTATGTTATAAAATAGGGTCCGAGGAAAAGAGGTCACACATTGAGGGGTCTCGACGGTCTTGGGGGTTCCGGGGTTCGGGGTCGGTCTCAGGGTCCAGGGTTCGACGATCTGGGGTTCGGGGGTTCGCGAAACGTTCTACATCCAGGGCAGATCTTGTCGCATCGGGGTCTCGAAGTCCGGGAAGCAGAACTTGGGTCGGTGTCGTCCTTATCGTCGCGAAGGTCTTGTCGGGTCCCACGCCATCGAGGCGGTCTTGACATCTGGGGCGTCGGGTCATGGCGTCCTCGAGAAGCACTTGTCGTACATGTGTTTTCGGTTCCGTGCCGATGATCCTGTCGATGCTCGGGTCTGTGGTCTTGACGGCTGCGGGTCCGAGAGGGAGATCTTGGCGTCGGGGTTTCCGTGATGAAGATCTTGTCGAGGGTTCGGCGCCGAAGGTCGTTGGCGAGCTCGGGTTGCCTCGGAACGGTCATAGGGTTCACACGCGTTTACCATGACACATACACGAGCACACGCATACACGAGCACACACATACACGAGCACACGCATACACGAGCACACACATACACGAGCACACGCATACACGAGCACACACATACACGAGCACACGCATACACGAGCACACGTGCAGCGGGCCCACAGGCGGTCGGGGCGGCCAGGGACGCGACGAGGCGAGCCGGGCCAGGAGCGATGGGAGCTGCGGGTCCGGCGACGGCGGCGGGCGCCTCAACGCGGGCGGCTGGGGAGGAGCCAGCGGCAACGGGCTGCAGGGCGACGCGCCGCGGGTGGGGAGGCTCAGGCGCGGAGGAGGTGATGCGCCGGGTCCTGGCGACGAGGGGCTGGGCGGCGCAGGCTCGACGGAGCTCGACGGGGCCGGGGCGCGTGAGGGAAACCGCGGGTCGAGGCAGGGCTCGGGCGGCCTGGGTCGGCGGAGGTTGCAGGCGGAGCGGGCCAGCGGCGCGGGCGGCGCCGCTGGAGGCGAGCGGACGAGCGCGAAGGTGGCGGTGGGCTCGGGCTCGACCGGCGACGACGGCCCGACGGGCGGGTGGCTCGAGCTGCAGGCGGCGCGCGGCGCCTGCGGGCGAGGTTGGGCGACGCTGGCGAGCGCGAGGCGGGCCGCTGGGAGCTGGGCGAAGCTCGGGGCGAGGGCGCGGCGGTGGAGCCGGGCGAGGTCGCGAGGCGCTTGCGCGTCGGGGCGAAGAGGGCCGGACGGCGCCGGAGCGAGAGGGGGCCGGCCTGTGGGCGGCGAGCGCGGCCTGGGTCGCGGGGGTCCGTGGGCAGGGGGCCGAGGGCGAGGGGCGCGGGGCCGGTGGTGAAGGAGCGCAGGCGGGTACGGCCCGGGCGGCTGCTGCCGGGGACGCCACGGGCAGGAGGGGGGCGGAGTGGGGTGAGGGACCATGGTCGGCAGAGGGGCGGGGGGATGCGGGGTTGTGGCTAGCCAGGTGGGATCCAGGTGTGCGGCCTGGTTGTGGGGAGTGAGAGAGGTGGGTTGGGGTTAGGATAGGTGGCAGTTTTTGAGTGGTTGAGGGGAGAGGGAGGGGTAAGGTGGCGAGGGCTGATTGGCCCGGGTGATGTGGCTTGGGTGTGTGGGTAGGTTTTTAGGTGGCCATAGGATTAGAAGGGCAGGGGTTTGGACCGATTTGAAAAACTGGGGCGGTCGTTCGGGTCTACTCGGCCCGTTCGACTGCCCCTACTAAAAATAAAATAAAACTTTATTTGTTTAGTTGGACCGTTTGCAAACCGCTCGCGGCCAAAACAAATCAATCCGGCGAGCCGGGGTTTGGCGTTTCCATAAAAGATGGGGCGTTTGGAAAACGAATCGGGTTTTGCAAAATAGTTTTTGACAAACAACATGCGACGATGACGATGCCATGCACAAATTCAACGCGATTTTCTAGTAGTGGTTTTGCGGGATGCCACAGCTGGCGAGTTTGACCATATGCGGGCGGCGCTGACGGTGGCTAGCGCCGGCGCACGGCCAGGCGGTGGTGCTACGGTGGTTCGAGGAAGCGAGAGAGGAGGAGAAGAAGCTCACCGGGTTCAGGAGGTCACGGTGATGCTCGAGGAGGTGTTGGTCGGGCGAGGGGCGCTCTGGTCTTGGCAGGATTTCTCGCCGGAGTGGAGGACGGCGTTGGGTGCTTCAGGTGGTCGTCATGGACGTCGCTGTGGATCACCCCAAGGAGAAACATCGACGCGGTTAGATGCAGAAGGATGTGGCAAGTATGGGAGTGTGAACGAGGAGACGCGGGGCGGTCTGGTTTACCTGGGGTCGTCGTCGGAGAAGAAATAGGCGGCGGCGCTGTCAGAGATAGTCCAAGCCAAAGCTCTGGGGCGCCCGCGGTCGAGTGAAGGACACGGGGAGAAGCGTCTGGGAGTGGGGAACTTTCTCGTGTGCTCAGTGTGGCATGGGGTGGTCAGGTTTGGACGGAATCGACAATGGACCTCGTCGGAGACAGAGAGGATCGAGGAGGAATTGGGGCAACCTCGGGGCGTGTCGAAGTGAGGTGACAGAGGGAAATTGGAGAGGAATCACTGGCGTTTAAAGGGGCGTGGTCATTACAAGAAATCAAAGCCTCCTTCATGTGCAATCAATCGCTGGAGTAATTCTCTGCAACGGTCAGGGCGACGGTGTCTCGTTGAAGACGATGGCTGGGGATGTGGGGCCTGCTTGTCAGTGAGTGAAGAAAGTTTCAGGTGGGCTCCAGTTGTCATTCACTGCGTGGGTTTGTTTTGCGGGGAAAAACGATTCACTTCGCTCAGAGAGGGAGGTGGGCTCGGTTGGGGTGAGTTGGGCTGGGGTAGTTGGGCTGCTGTCGTTTCCCCCCTTTTTTGTACAGAAACATTTTCCTTTTCTATTTCTATTTGCTGATTTGATTTTCAATCAACATTACAAACATTCAAACCATTCAAACAATTCAAACTATTGTAATGAGTTTTTGGTTCTGTTTAGTAGTATAAACCAACTTCCAAAATAAAATAATATTTTAAATCTTTTTAGGTTCCATTTATTAATTAAATAAAATGGACCATGGTTTATTAATAAAATAGGGTTTGGTTTATTTAATAAAAATCTCCATTTTAAATCCAAATATTTTCAAAACCAAATCAGTAGGTTTTATTTGGGAAGTATAGAATACTTGGAAATTTGTTTAAAACAAAATAACCCTTTATTTTAGAGTCCATTATTAATTAAATATAATAGACTTTCATTATTAAATCAAATAGGTTTTGTTTTATTGAGATATTTATTTTGAAAAATAAAGCCTAAACACTTTAGTAGGTATTATTTGTGAATATCAATATTTGGAAAACT
This sequence comes from Avena longiglumis, assembly GCA_030063025.1. Lineage (NCBI taxonomy): Eukaryota > Viridiplantae > Streptophyta > Magnoliopsida > Poales > Poaceae > Avena > Avena longiglumis. The sequence continues at coordinate 152,826,582 of CP125975.1, read as the reverse complement.
TATTTTAAACAATTTAATAAGTTTTGTTGTTTCAATTAAATTGGTAAAACCTTTTATTTAAATAAAGTTGGATATTAAATCCTTATTAATTTATTTAAATAAACCTTTGCTAATTTTATTTAAAATAAAATGTTTTAATTTCCAAAGCTTGGCCAAGGTTTAATTTGGCTTTATAAAATAATCCTTATTTGTAAAACTTCTATTTCATTTGAAAACAAATCTTTTCATTTAATTGTTTCCAAATAGTATTTCCAAATGTTTTATTTTTCCTTTTTATTAAATGTTTATCTTTTTAAATCCCTTTAGGTTTTTATTTAAATCAAATGGGTTTGAAGTTCCAATTGCATTCAAAAGTTTCTTCTGGCTCTGAAAATCAAACAAAGTTTTATTTTATTAATTTATTTTCACATTACAAGATTTGGAAAATCTTGGGATGTGACAGAAGGATCCAAGCTTAGTTTTCCAACTTTCATGTTCTAAACAATGTTTGAATCATGGTCAAACCTAGGGTTAACTAAATTTCAAAGGTGGATAGACAATTCAAAAAATATGAAACCAGGTCTCATAGTCTTATAATGTCATCTACTAACCATATGAACTAATAAAGAAGGTGTAGGTACCATAGAACAGACAAAACCATGTGAGGACTCTCATATCTCATACACCGCCGCATGAAATCAAGGATCCAAGCCGTTTTCTATGAACTGTGAATCATGAAATGCACCAAATAGTTTGGTATAATAGCTTCATATTGGAGTAAATAAGAAGGATCCAAGCTTAGTTTTCCAACTTTCATGTTCTAAAAAATGTTTGAATCATGGTCAAACCTAGGGTTGACTAAATTTCAAAGGTGGATAGATAATTGAAAAAAATATGAAACCAGGTCTCAAACCTAGTCTTATAATGTCTGTTAGGTTCCCAATCTTAGATAAGATAGAGCCCCCTGTGTTTACAATGCTAGTCCCTGGATCAATAGCTAGCATCCACAGTTAAGATGTAATATCATGAAACAAAGGTCATAATATAACTTTATAACCAGGAATAACATAATTTTTATTACATCTTACATAGCTCATTGGCTATTACATTACATTGCAGCGGAACAACTATAAGCATGGGGTCCTTCATCTTCAAAATGCCACAGGCAGATGTTGGTTGTAGACTTTGTAATCCTAATCAATCAATCTTCACTAAAATCAATCAAACCTGCAACATACAAGTTACAGCCACAAAGGGTCAATACATTTGAATTGTATTGGCAAGTGATACAATGGTAGTATAGTGGTGTCTATCATCTATATGCATTTGGCTAAGTGGAGTTGAGGCTTGCATTGCTCAAAAAAAAGTTTTTTCCTTAACATTTGAAAATACTAAGTTTTACTTGGCAAAATCATTTTTCTCCATCAAAGATTTGAAGATCCTTTCAAGGCATCTCTTCATCAAAGATTGAAGATTTCAAACAACCCTTGTTCAAACCACAAGATTTTAACTTAGAAATTTGAATGATGAGATTCTTGATTGCTTCCATGTCTTGATGCTCAAATTGTCCTTTACCAGGGACATGGCTAAGTACTTAGAGTTTACACTCTGCAGAGGTGGTGCACTTTCCCCTCAAGACTTGGTTTCCCAAGACAAGATCTTTCAGAAACCTTCCCTTAGACCAAATTGGACGCGCTCCAACCTATCAAACACTACCACCCACTGTCCATATGGCTAAGTTCTTGCAACCTATATGATCATGGCAGAGCCCATATTGCCAAGTGGTTGCACTTGAAGCTTCTCAACATTTGACATCTCAAATCTCTTTGTTCCTGGGTGGCATACCACAAGTGAGATACACAAGCCAATTCCATGGCCTTGTGTAACCACTCAACATAAACCAATCCTTCCATTCCACCCAGGTGATTCATTAGCTTAGTTGTTTTATTAAACAAAAACATAAGTCCTCAGACTTAGAGATTTTTCCATAGTGTGAATATATTTTCCACCCATGTTTGCTATTAGCTAGGCTAAGCTTGATAGTAGTAGGAATCTTAACTTAGGAAATCCTACTAAGGATTCATCTACTAGGTTTTCTTATAGCAAGGTCTATACTTAGCAAAATCCATGCAAGTTTTACTTAGCAAAAACACTAATGCATAGTGAAAGTAATGGGACAAAAAGTATGAAGCATCACTTGCCTTTTTGGTAGAGTATAGGTTCACTCCTTGTCCTTGTAACAATCACACTCTTCAAGTCACTACAAATCAATCAAGCAAGGCACAAATTCAATCTACCAATCAAGCAAAACAACACAAAAATGACAAAGTCAAAGTAATGCATGCAAGCATGCAAAAGATGGTCCTAATTGCAAAGGTGGTCTCCACTAGGCTTCTAAACTTTGTAGGTTCCAAATTGGTCATTCACCAAAATGGCAAAGTCAATTGCAAAAGGGTTTTATCTCAACCATTTTTAAAATCCATTCATCATTTTATGTGGTGAAAAATGTTTTTATCAAAACAAAACTTTTAAGTTTTTCACCAAATGAGTTGCTATTGCAAAACTTGGTGTTTTTGGGTCAGTAGGCTTGGTCCAAACTATTTTCTCCAAAGTTTTTACTCAAAATCATTTTCATAAACAAATCAATAGTTTTATTTAGCTAGAAATGGACTAAACCAATAAATCCATTCTAAAATTTTCCAAATCCATTTTGCAAATCATGGGTTGGTTCCTAGGGTCAGTAAGGTCACAACAAACCATTTTGCAAAAGTTTTAACCCTAAATTCAATTTTAAACAATTTTTCTACTCTAAACAAGCTCACAAAAGAATCTAGAAAAACAAGAAAACTAACAAATACTATTGGCTAAACCAAAGGCATGGTTGGCTAGGTCTTGCTCTCCTGAATCCAACGACATAAAATTTGTAATTTTTGGACGTGTGGATCCAAAGTTACAAGGGTTTGAAGTTTGCAAATAAACCTGATTCAAGAATTCTTTTAAACAGATTTAGTGCCACGCGGCAGGGTTTCATTGGACGGTACTGTTTCGCGCGGATCAGCGTTGCGGTGCGTTGGATCTAATCGATCGTGCGGCTCAGAGAACGTACCCCTTCGCAGCTCGAGCGATCTATCGTAAGCGTCGGATCGAGATCCTACGGCACTGGTGCGTTTGACCATATCTGCGCGGCGCGACGGGCGCAATCGGGTCAGCGGTCAGGTGTGGACGATGCCGGTGGTCTAGGAAGCGAGAGAGGAGGAGGAGGGGCTCACCAGGTTCGCAATGCAGCACTGCTACTCAACGTGCTCTTGGTTGGTGGAGGGGCGCACGGGGACGGGCAGGATTCCTCGCCGGAGTTGGTTCTGGCGACGAACGCACGCGGTCGAGGTCGAGGACGATGCTAGGGATCACCCGGAGTCAAACGAAACACACAGTCAGGAGCGCAAGGACACGGCGAAGGTGTGTGTGTGAACGAGAGGGGAAGAGGCGGTCTGGTCTTACCGGAGGAACTCGACGGAGTTGAAGTCAGACGGCGGCGCTCAGAGCTTGGTCGGAGTCGACACTCAGGGACGCCCGCGGGTGAACAGAGGGTACCGGCAGATGCGCCAGGAAGTGGTGAACGTGTTCGTGTGCTCGGAAAGGTAGGGGGTGGTGTCGAGTCGCCGGAATCGGCACCGGACTTCGTCCGAACAGAGGGTGCTCGGGGAGGAAATTGGGGAGGTCTGGGGCGTGCCAGCGCGGTGTGTCAGAGGGGAAATGTAGAGGAGGTATGGGCGTTTAAGACTGCGTGATCAAATCGAGAAACGGTGGTCGCATTAAGGCGAATTAAGTCTGCGAATTCATCGGCAGGAAACAGCGTCGAGGGAGGGAGAAAAGGTCGCGCGGGTGAGAAAGAAGAACAGTAGGAGTGGGGTCGGTCGGTCAGTGGGAAAAGAAATGAGGGGAGGGTCCACTGGTCATTGGTTCTGTGGGTCAGAATCTGGGTGCGAATCGTTTTCTTTCGGGGAGAGGGAAAGCTGGGCTGCTGGGCCTAGTGGGCTTGGCCAGTTGGGTCAGTCTAATCTTTATTTTTTTCCTGCGTTGAACTCTTTTCTTTTTCTATTTCCAATTTCTGTTTTGAATTTCCAAACAAACAAACAAACAATGTCCAAATCAAATCAAATAATCACCAAACCTTGCACTAAGAATTTGGTTCTGTTTAGTAGCATAAACCAACTTCCAAAATAAAATAATACTTTAAATCTTTTTAGGTTCCATTTATTAATTAAGTAAAATGGTCCATGGTTTATTAATAAAATAGGGTTTGGTTTATTTAATAAAATCTTCATTTGAAATCCAAATACTTTCAAAACCAATCAGTAGATTTTATTTGGAAATAAATAATATTTGGAAAACTTGTTTAAAAGAAAATAACCTTTTATTTTAGGGTCCATTAATAATTAAATAAAATGGGCCTTAGTTATTAAATCAAATAGAGTTTGATTTTATTAATAAAATCTTTATTTGAAACCTAAATATTTTCAAAACCAAATCAGTAGGTTTTATTTAGGAAATATAGAATACTTGGAAATTTGTTTAAAACAAAATAACCTTTTATTTTAGAGTCCATTATTAATTAAATATAATAGACTTTCATTATTAAATCAAATAGGATTTGTTTTATTGAGATATTTATTTTGAAATCTAAAATAAACCCAAAACACTTTAGTAGGTTTTATTTGTGAATATCAAATATTTGGAAAACTTATTTTAAATAATTTAATAAGTTTTGATGTTTCAATTAAATTGGTAAAACCTTTTATTTAAATAAAGTTGGATATTAAATCCTTATTAATTTATTTAAATAAACCTTTGCTAATTTTATTTAAAATCAAATGTTTTAATTCCCAAAGCTTGGCCAAGGTTTAATTTGGCTTTATAAAATATTCTTTATTTATAAACTTCCATTTCATTTGAAAACAAATCTTTTCATTTAATTGTTTCCAAATAGTATTTCCAAATGTTTTTTATTTTTCCTTTTATTAATTGTTTATCTTTTTAAATCCCTTTAGGTTTTATTTAATTCAAATGGGTTTGAAGTTCCAATTGAATTCAAAAAGTTTCTTCTGGCTCTGAAAATCAAACAAAGTTTTATTTTATTCATTTACTTTCACATTACAAGATTTGGAAAATCTTGGGATGTGACAGTCATTTACTAACCATATGAACTAATAAATAAGGTGTAGGTACCATGGAACAAACAAAACCATGTGAGGACTCTCATATCTCAGACACCGCCGCATGAAATCCAAGGATCCAAGCCGTTTGCTATGAACTGTGAATCATGAAATGAACCAAACAGTTTGGTATAATAGCTTCAGATTGGATAAATAAGAAGGATCCAAGCTTAGTTTTCCAAATTTCATGTTCTGAACAATGTTTGAATCATGGTCAAACCTAGGGTTGACTAAATTTGAAAGGTGGATAGACAATTCTAAAAAATATGAAACCATGTCTCATAGTCTTATAATGTCATCTACTAACCATATGAACTAATAAAGAAGGTGTAGGTACCATGGAACAAACAAAACCATGTGAGGACTCTCATATCTCAGAAACCGCCGCATGAAACCCAAGGATCCAAGCCGTTTGCTATGAACTGTGAATCATGAAATGGACCAAACAGTTTGGTATAATAGCTTCATATTGGAGTAAATAAGAAGGATCCAAGCTTAGTTTTCCAACTTTCATGTTCTGAACAATGTTTGAATCATGGTCAAACCTAGGGTTGGCTAAATTTAAAGGTGGATAGACAATTCAAAAAAATATGAAACAAGGTTTCATAGTCTTATAATGTCATCTACTAACCATATGAACTAATAAAGAAGGTGTAGGTACCATGGAACAAACAAAACCATGTGAGGACTCTCATATCTCAGACACCGCCGCATGAAATCCAAGGCTCCAAGCCGTTTGCTATGAACTGTGAATCATGAAATGGACCAAACAGTTTGGTATAATAGCTTCATATTGGAGTAAATAAGAAGGATCCAAGCTTAGTTTTCCAACTTTCATGTTCTGAACAATGTTTGAATCATGGTCAAACCTAAGGTTAACTAAATTTGAAAGGTGGATAGACAATTCAAAAAAAATATGAAACTAGGTCTCATAGTCTTATAATGTCATCTACTAACCATATCAACTAATAAAGAAGGTGTAGGTACCATGGAACAAACAAAACCATGTGAGGACTCTCATATCTCAGACACCGCCGCATGAAATCCAAGGATCCAAGCCGTTTGCTATGAACTGTGAATCATGAAATGGACCAAACAGTTTGGTATAATAGCTTCATATTGGAGTAAATAAGAAGGATCCAAGCTTAGTTTTCCAACATTCATGTTCTGAACAATGTTTGAATCATGGTCAAACCTAGGGTTGACTAAATTTGAAAGGTGGATAGACAATTCAAAAAAATATGAAACCAGGTCTCATAGTCTTATAATGTCATCTACTAACCATATCAACTAATAAAGAAGGTGTAGGTACCATGGAACAAACAAAACCATATGAGGACTCACATATCTCGAATCACCACATGAAATCCAAGGATCCAAGTCGTTTGCTATGAACTGTGAATCATGAAATGGACCAAAAAGTTTGGTATAATAGCTTCATATTGGAGTAAATAAGAAGGATCCAAGCTTAGTTTTCCAACTTTCATGTTCTGAACAATGTTTGAATCATGGTCAAACCTAGGGTTGACTAAATTTGAAAGGTGGATAGACAATTCAAAAAAATATGAAACCAGGTCTCATAGTCTTATAATGTCATCTACTAACCATATCAACTAATAAAGAAGGTGTAGGTACCATGGAACAAACAAAACCATGTGAGGACTCTCATATCTCAGACACCGCCGCATGAAATCCAAGGATCCAAGCCGTTTGCTATGAACTGTGAATCATGAAATGGACCAAACAGTTTGGTATAATAGCTTCATATTGGAGTAAATAAGAAGGATCCAAACTTAGTTTTCCAACTTTCATGTTCTGAACAATGTTTGAATCATGGTCAAACCTAGGGTTGACTAAATTTGAAAGGTGGATAGACAATTCAAAAATATATGAAACCAGGTCTCATAGTCTTATAATGTCATCTACTAACCATATGAACTAATAAAGAAGGTGTAGGTACCATGGAACAAACAAAACCATGTGAGGACTCTCATATCTCAGACACCGCCGCATGAAATCCAAGGATCCAAGCCGTTTGGTATGAACTATGAATCATGAAACGGACCAAACAGTTTGGTATAATAGCTTCATATTGGAGTAAATAAGAAGGATCCAAGCTTAGTTTTCCAACTTTCTTGTTCTGAACAATGTTTGAATCATGGTCAAACCTAGGCTTGACTAAATTTCAAAGGTGGATAGACAATTCAAAAAAATATGAAACCAGGTCTCATAGTCTTATAATGTCATCTACTAACAATATGAACTAATAAAGAAGGTGTAGGTACCATGGAACAAACAAAACCATGTGAGGACTCTCATATCTCAGACACCACCACATGAAATCCAAGGATCCAAGCCGTTTGCTATGAACTGTGAATCATGAAATGGACCAAACATTTTGGTATAATAGCTTCATATTGGAGTAAGTAAGAAGGATCCAAGCTTAGTTTTCCAACTTTCATGTTCTGAACAATGTTTGAATCATGGTCACACCTAGGGTTGACTAAATTTGAAAGGTGGATAGACAATTCAAAAATATATGAAACCAGGTCTCATAGTCTTATAATGTCATCTACTAACCATATGAACTAATAAAGAAGGTGTAGGTACCATAGAACAAACAAAACCATGTGAGGACTCCCATATCTCAGACACCGCCGCATGAAATCCAAGGATCCAAGCCGTTTGCTATGAACTGTGAATCATGAAATGGACCAAACAGTTTGGTATAATAGCTTCATATTGGAGTAAATAAGAAGGATCCAAGCTTAGTTTTCCAACTTTCATGTTCTGAACAATGTTTAAATCATGGTCAAACCTAGGGTTGACTAAATTTGAAAGGTGGATAGACAATTCAAAAAAATATGAAACAAGGTTTCATAGTCTTATAATGTCATCTACTAACCATATGAACTAATAAAGAAGGTGTAGGTAGCATGGAACAAACAAAACCATGTGAGGACTCTCATATCTCAGACACCACCGCATGAAATCCAAGGATCCAAGCCGTTTGCTATGAACTGTGAATCATGAAATGGACCAAACATTTTGGTATAATAGCTTCATATTGGAGTAAGTAAGAAGGATCCAAGCTTAGTTTTCCAACTTTCATGTTCTGAACAATGTTTGAATCATGGTCACACCTAGGGTTGACTAAATTTGAAAGGTGGATAGACAATTCAAAAATATATGAAACCAGGTCTCATAGTCTTATAATGTCATCTACTAACCATATGAACTAATAAAGAAGATGTAGGTACCATAGAACAAACAAAACCATGTGAGGACTCCCATATCTCAGACACCGCCGCATGAAATCCAAGGATCCAAGCCGTTTGCTATGAACTGTGAATCATGAAATGGACCAAACAGTTTGGTATAATAGCTTCATATTGGAGTAAATAAGAAGGATCCAAGCTTAGTTTTCCAACTTTCATGTTCTGAACAATGTTTAAATCATGGTCAAACCTAGGGTTGACTAAATTTGAAAGGTGGATAGACAATTCAAAAAAATATGAAACAAGGTTTCATAGTCTTATAATGTCATCTACTAACCATATGAACTAATAAAGGAGGTGTAGGTACCATGGAACAAACAAAACCATGTGAGGACTCTCATATCTCAGACACCGCCGCATGAAATCCAAGGCTCCAAGCCGTTTGCTATGAACTGTGAATCATGAAATGGACCAAACAGTTTGGTATAATAGCTTCATATTGGAGTAAATAAGAAGGATCCAAGCTTAGTTTTCCAACTTTCATGTTCTGAACAATGTTTGAATCATGGTCAAACCTAAGGTTAACTAAATTTGAAAGGTGGATAGACAATTCAAAAAAAATATGAAACTAGGTCTCATAGTCTTATAATGTCATCTACTAACCATATCAACTAATAAAGAAGGTGTAGGTACCATGGAACAAACAAAACCATGTGAGGACTCTCATATCTCGTAGACACGCATGAAATCCAAGGATCCAAGCCGTTTGCTATGAACTGTGAATCATGAAATGGACCAAACAGTTTGGTATAATAGCTTCATATTGGAGTAAATAAGAAGGATCCAAGATTAGTTTTCCAACATTCATGTTCTGAACAATGTTTGAATCATGGTCAAACCTAGGGTTGACTAAATTTGAAAGGTGGATAGACAATTCAAAAAATATGAAACCAGGTCTCATAGTCTTATAATGTCATCTACTAACCATATCAACTAATAAAGAAGGTGTAGGTACCATGGAACAAACAAAACCATGTGAGGACTCACATATCTCGCATAATCACGCATGAAATCCAAGGATCCAAGCCGTTTGCTATGAACTGTGAATCATGAAATGGACCAAACAGTTTGGTATAATAGCTTCATATTGGAGTAAATAAGAAGGATCCAAGCTTAGTTTTCCAACTTTCATGTTCTGAACAATGTTTGAATCATGGTCAAACCTAGGGTTGACTAAATTTGAAAGGTGGATAGACAATTCAAAAAAAAATATGAAACTAGGTCTCATAGTCTTATAATGTCATCTACTAACCATATCAACTAATAAAGAAGGTGTATGTACCATGGAACAAACAAAACCATGTGAGGACTCACATATCTCAGACACCGCCGCATGAAATCCAAGGATCCAAGCCGTTTGCTATGAACTGTGAATCATGAAATGGACCAAACAGTTTGGTATAATAGCTTCATATTTGAGTAAATAAGAAGGATCCAAGCTTAGTTTTCCAACTTTCATGTTCTGAACAATGTTTGAATCATGGTCAAACCTAGGGTTGACTAAATTTGAAAGGTGGATAGACAATTCAAAAAAATATGAAACCAGGTCTCATAGTCTTATAATGTCATCTACTAACCATATCAACTAATAAAGAAGGTGTAGGTACCATGGAACAAACAAAACCATGTGAGGACTCTTATATCTCAGACACCGCCGCATGAAATCCAAGGATCCAAGCCGTTTGCTATGAACTGTGAATCATGAAATGGACCAAACAGTTTGGTATAATAGCTTCATATTGGAGTAAATAAGAAGGATCCAAGCTTAGTTTTCCAACTTTCATGTTCTGAACAATGTTTGAATCATGGTCAAACCTAGGGTTGACTAAATTTGAAAGGTGGATAGACAATTCAAAAAAATATGAAACCAGGTCTCATAGTCTTATAATGTCATCTACTAACCATATGAACTAATAAATAAGGTGTAGGTACCATGGAACAAACAAAACCATGTGAGGACTCTCATATCTCAGACACCGCCGCATGAAATCCAAGGATCCAAGCCGTTTGGTATGAACTATGAATCATGAAACGGACAAAACAGTTTGGTATAATAGCTTCATATTGGAGTAAATAAGAAGGATCCAAGCTTAGTTTTCCAACTTTCTTGTTCTGAACAATGTTTGAATCATGGTCAAACCTAGGGTTGACTAAATTTCAAAGGTGGATAGAAAATTCAAAAAAATATGAAACCAGGTCTCATAGTCTTATAATGTCATCTACTAACAATATGAACTAATAAAGAAGGTGTAGGTACCATGGAACAAACAAAACCATGTGAGGACTCTCATATCTCAGACACCACCGCATGAAATCCAAGGATCCAAGCCGTTTGCTATGAACTGTGAATCATGAAATGGACCAAACAGTTTTGTATAATGGCTTCATATTGGAGTAAGTAAGAAGGATCCAAGCTTAGTTTTCCAACTTTCATGTTCTGAACAATGTTTGAATCATGGTCAAACCTAGGGTTGACTAAATTTGAAAGGTGGATACACAATTCAAAAATATATGAAACCAGGTCTCATAGTCTTATAATGTCATCTACTAACCATATGAACTAATAAAGAAGGTGTAGGTACCATAGAACAAACAAAATCATGTGAGGACTCTCATATCTCAGAAACCGCCGCATGAGATCCAAGGATCCAAGCCGTTTGCTATGAACTGTGAATCATGAAATGGACCAAACATTTTGGTATAATAGCTTCATATTGGAGTTTATAAGAAGGATCCAAGCTTAGTTTTCCAACTTTCATGTTCTAAACAATGTTTGAATCATGGTCAAACCTAGGGTTGACTAAATTTGAAAGGTGGATAGACAATTCTAAAAAATATGAAACCATGTCTCATAGTCTTATAATGTCATCTACTAACCATATGAACTAATAAATAAGGTGTAGGTACCATGGAACAAACAAAACCATGTCAGGACTCTCATATCTCAGACACCGCCGCATGAAACCCAAGGATCCAAGCCGTTTGCTATGAACTGTGAATCATGAAATGGACCAAACAGTTTGGTATAATAGCTTCATATTGGACTAAATAAGAAGGATCCAAGCTTAGTTTTCCAACTTTCATGTTCTGAACAATGTTTGAATCATGGTCAAACCTAGGGTTGACTAAATTTGAAAGGTGGATAGACAATTCAAAAAAATATGAAACAAGGTTTCATAGTCTTATAATGCCATCTACTAACCATATGAACTAATAAAGAAGGTGTAGGTACCATGGAACAAACAAAACCATGTGAGGACTCTCATATCTAAGACACCGCCGCATGAAATCCAAGGCTCCAAGCCGTTTGCTATGAACTGTGAATCATGAAATGGACCAAACAGTTTGGTATAATAGCTTCATATTGGAGTAAATAAGAAGGATCCAAGCTTAGTTTTCCAACTTTCATGTTCTGGACAATGTTTGAATCATGGTCAAACCTAAGGTTAACTAAATTTGAAAGGTGGATAGACAATTCAAAAAAATATGAAACTAGGTCTCATAGTCTTATAATGTCATCTATTAACCATATGAACTAATAAAGAAGGTGTAGGTACCATGGAACAAACAAAACCATGTGAGGACTCTCATATCTCAGACACCGCCCCATGAAATCCAAGGATCCAAGCCGTTTGGTATGAACTATGAATCATGAAACGGACCAAACAGTTTGGTATAATAGCTTCATATTGGAGTAAATAAGAAGGATCCAAGCTTAGTTTTCCAACTTTCTTATTCTGAACAATGTTTGAATCATGGTCAAACCTAGGGTTGACTAAATTTCAAAGGTGGATAGAAAATTCAAAAAAATATGAAACCAGGTCTCATAGTCTTATAATGTCATCTACTAACAATATGAACTAATAAAGAAGGTCAAGGTACCATGGAACAAACAAAACCATGTGAGGACTCTCATATCTCAGACACCACCGCATGAAATCCAAGGATCCAAGCCGTTTGCTATGAACTGTGAATCATGAAATGGACCAAACAGTTTTGTATAATAGCTTCATATTGGAGTAAGTAAGAAGGATCCAAGCTTAGTTTTCCAACTTTCATGTTTTGAACAATGTTTGAATCATGGTCAAACCTAGGGTTGACTAAATTTGAAAGGTGGATAGACAATTCAAAAAATATATGAAACCAGGTCTCATAGTCTTATAATGTCAACTACTAACCATATGAACTAATAAAGAAGGTGTAGGTACCATAGAACAAACAAAACCATGTGAGGACTCTCATATCTCAGACACTGCCGCATGAAATCCAAGGATCCAAGCCGTTTGCTATGAACTGTGAATCATGAAATGGACCAAACATTTTGGTATAATAGCTTCATATAGGAGTTTATAAGAAGGATCCAAGCTTAGTTTTCCAACTTTCATGTTCTGAACAATGTTTGAATCATGGTCAAACCTAGGGTTGACTAAATTTGAAAGGTGGATAGACAATTCTAAAAAATATGAAACCATGTCTCATAGTCTTATAATGTCATCTACTAACCATATGAACTAATAAAGAAGGTGTAGGTACCATGGAACAAACAAAACCATGTGAGGACTCTCATATCTCGAGACATACCGCATGAAACCCAAGGATCCAAGCTTTGCTATGAACTGTGAATCATGAAATGGACCAAACAGTTTGGTATAATAGCTTCATATTGGAGTAAATAAGAAGGATCCAAGCTTAGTTTTCCAACTTTCATGTTCTGAACAATGTTTGAATCATGGTCAAACCTAGGGTTGACTAAATTTGAAAGGTGGATAGACAATTCAAAAAAATATGAAACAAGGTTTCATAGTCTTATAATGTCATCTACTAACCATATGAACTAATAAAGAAGGTGTAGGTACCATGGAACAAACAAAACCATGTGAGGACTCTCATATCTCAGACACCGCCGCATGAAACCCAAGGATCCAAGCCGTTTGCTATGAACTGTGAATCATGAAATGGACCAAACAGTTTTGTATAATAGCTTCATATTGGAGTAAGTAAGAAGGATCCAAGCTTAGTTTTCCAACTTTCATGTTCTGAACAATGTTTGAATCATGGTCAAACCTAGGGTTGACTAAATTTGAAAGGTGGATAGACAATTCAAAAAATATATGAAACCAGGTCTCATAGTCTTATAATGTCATCTACTAACCATATGAACTAATAAAGAAGGTGTAGGTACCATAGAACAAACAAAACCATGTGAGGACTCTCATATCTCAGACACCGCCGCATGAAATCCAAGGATCCAAGCCGTTTGCTATGAACTGTGAATCATGAAATGGACCAAACATTTTGGTATAATAGCTTCATATAGGAGTTTATAAGAAGGATCCAAGCTTAGTTTTCCAACTTTCATGTTCTGAACAATGTTTGAATCATGGTCAAACCTAGGGTTGACTAAATTTGAAAGGTGGATAGACAATTCTAAAAAATATGAAACCATGTCTCATAGTCTTATAATGTCATCTACTAACCATATGAACTAATAAAGAAGGTGTAGGTACCATGGAACAAACAAAACCATGTGAGGACTCTCATATCTCAGACACCGCCGCATGAAACCCAAGGATCCAAGCCGTTTGCTATGAACTGTGAATCATGAAATGGACCAAACAGTTTGGTATAATAGCTTCATATTGGAGTAAATAAGAAGGATCCAAGCTTAGTTTTCCAACTTTCATGTTCTGAACAATGTTTGAATCATGGTCAAACCTAGGGTTGACTAAATTTGAAAGGTGGATAGACAATTCAAAAAAATATGAAACAAGGTTTCATAGTCTTATAATGTCATCTACTAACCATATGAACTAATAAAGAAGGTGTAGGTACCATGGAACAAACAAAACCATGTGAGGACTCTCATATCTCGATAATCACCAAGATGAAATCCAAGGCTCCAAGCCGTTTGCTATGAACTGTGAATCATGAAATGGACCAAACAGTTTGGTATAATAGCTTCATATTAGAGTAAATAATAAGGATCCAAGCTTAGTTTTCCAACTTTCATGTTCTGAACAATGTTTGAATCATGGTCAAACCTAAGGTTAACTAAATTTGAAAGGTGGATAGACAATTCAAAAAAAATATGAAACTAGGTCTCATAGTCTTATAATGTCATCTACTAACCATATCAACTAATAAAGAAGGTGTAGGTACCATGGAACAAACAAAACCATGTGAGGACTCTCATATCTCGTAATCACCGCATGAAATCCAAGGATCCAAGCCGTTTGCTATGAACTGTGAATCATGAAATGGACCAAACAGTTTGGTATAATAGCTTCATATTGGAGTAAATAAGAAGGATCCAAGCTTAGTTTTCCACATTTCATGTTCTGAACAATGTTTGAATCATGGTCAAACCTAGGGTTGACTAAATTTGAAAGGTGGATAGACAATTCAAAAAAATATGAAACCAGGTCTCATAGTCTTATAATGTCATCTACTAACCATATGAACTAATAAAGAAGGTGTAGGTACCATAGAACAAACAAAACCATGTGAGGACTCTCATATCTCGTATACACCGCATGAAATCCAAGGATCCAAGCCGTTTGCTATGAACTGTGAATCATGAAATGGACCAAACATTTTGGTATAATAGCTTCATATAGGAGTTTATAAGAAGGATCCAAGCTTAGTTTTCCAACTTTCATGTTCTGAACAATGTTTGAATCATGGTCAAACCTAGGGTTGACTAAATTTGAAAGGTGGATAGACAATTCTAAAAAATATGAAACCATGTCTCATAGTCTTATAATGTCATCTACTAACCATACGAACTAATAAAGAAGGTGTAGGTACCATGGAACAAACAAAACCATGTGAGGACTCTCATATCTCAGACACCGCCGCATGAAACCCAAGGATCCAAGCCGTTTGCTATGAACTGTGAATCATGAAATGGACCAAACAGTTTGGTATAATAGCTTCATATTGGAGTAAATAAGAAGGATCCAAGCTAAGTTTTCCAACTTTCATGTTCTGAACAATGTTTGAATCATGGTCAAACCTAGGGTTGACTAAATTTGAAAGGTGGATAGACAATTCAAAAAAATATGAAACAAGGTTTCATAGTCTTATAATGTCATCTACTAACCATATGAACTAATAAAGAAGGTGTAGGTACCATGGAACAAACAAAACCATGTGAGGACTCTCATATCTCAGACACCGCCGCATGAAATCCAAGGTTCCAAGCCGTTTGCTATGAACTGTGAATCATGAAATGGACCAAACAGTTTGGTATAATAGCTTCATATTGGAGTAAATAAGAAGGATCCAAGCTTAGTTTTCCAACTTTCATGTTCTGAACAATGTTTGAATCATGGTCAAACCTAAGGTTAACTAAATTTGAAAGGTGCATAGACAATTCAAAAAAATATGAAACTAGGTCTCATAGTCTTATAATGTCATCTACTAACCATATCAACTAATAAAGAAGGTGTAGGTACCATGGAAAAAACAAAACCATGTGAGGACTCTCATATCTCAGACACCGCCGCATGAAATCCAAGGATCCAAGCCGTTTGCTATGAACTGTGAATCATGAAATGGACCAAACAGTTTGGTATAATAGCTTCATATTGGAGTAAATAAGAAGGATCCAAGCTTAGTTTTCCACATTTCATGTTCTGGACAATGTTTGAATCATGGTCAAACCTAGGGTTGACTAAATTTGAAAGGTGGATAGACAATTCAAAAAAATATGAAACCAGGTCTCATAGTCTTATAATGTCATCTACTGACCATATGAACTAATAAAGAAGGTGTAGGTACCATGGAACAAACAAAACCATGTGAGGACTCACATATCTCAGACACCGCCGCATGAATTCCAAGGATCCAAGCCGTTTGCTATGAACTGTGAATCATGAAATGGACCAAACAGTTTGGTATAATAGCTTCATATTGGAGTAAATAAGAAGGATCCAAGCTTAGTTTTCCAACTTTCATGTTCTGAGCAATGTTTGAATCATGGTCAAACCTAGGGTTGACTAAATTTGAAAGGTGGATAGACAATTCAAAAAAAAATATGAAACCAGGTCTCATAGTCTTATAATGTCATCTACTAACCATATCAACTAATAAAGAAGGTGTAGGTACCATGGAACAAACAAAACCATGTGAGGACTCTCATATCTCAGACACCGCCGCATGAAATCCAAGGATCCAAGCCGTTTGGTATGAACTGTGAATCATGAAATGGACCAAACAGTTTGGTATAATAGCTTCATATTGGAGTAAATAAGAAGGATCCAAGCTTAGTTTTCCAACTTTCATGTTCTGAACAATGTTTGAATCATGGTCAAACCTAGGGTTGACTAAATTTGAAAGGTGGATAGAAAATTCAAAAAAATATGAAACCAGGTCTCATAGTCTTATAATGTCATCTACTAACCATATCAACTAATAAAGAAGGTGTAGGTACCATGGAACAAACAAAACCATGTGAGGACTCTCATATCTCAGACACCGCCACATGAAACCCAAGGATCCAAGCCGTTTGCTATGAACTGTGAATCATGAAATGGACCAAACAGTTTGGTATAATAGCTTCATATTGGAGTAAATAAGAAGGATCCAAGCTTAGTTTTCCAACTTTCATGTTCTGAACAATGTTTGAATCATGGTCAAACCTAGGGTTGACTAAATTTCAAAGGTGGATAGACAATTCAAAAAAATATGAAACCAGGTCTCATAGTCTTATAATGTCATCTACTAACCATATCAACTAATAAAGAAGGTGTAGGTACCATGGAACAAACAAAACCATGCGAGGACTCTCATATCTCAGACACCACCGCATGAAATCCAAGGATCCAAGCCGTTTGCTATGAACTGTGAATCATGAAATGGACCAAACAGTTTCGTATAATAGCTTCATATTGGAGTAAATAAGAAGGATCCAAGCTTAGTTTTCCAACTTTCATGTTCTGAACAATGTTTGAATCATGGTCAAACCTAGGGTTGACTAAATTTGAAAGGTGGATAGACAATTCAAAAAAATATGAAACCAGGTCTCATAGTCTTATAATGTCATCTACTAACCATATCAACTAATAAAGAAGGTGTAGGTACCATGGAACAAACAAAACCATGTGAGGACTCTCATATCTCGAGAATCACCGCATGAAATCCAAGGATCCAAGCCGTTTGCTATGAACTGTGAATCATGAAATGGACCAAACAGTTTGGTATAATAGCTTCATATTGGAGTAAATAAGAAGGATCCAAGCTTAGTTTTCCACATTTCATGTTCTGAACAATGTTTGAATCATGGTCAAACCTAGGGTTGACTAAATTTCAAAGGTGGATAGACAATTCAAAAAAATATGAAACCAGGTCTCATAGTCTTATAATGTCATCTACTAACCATATCAACTAATAAAGAAGGTGTAGGTACCATGGAACAAACAAAACCATGTGAGGACTCACATATCTCAGACACCGCCGCATGAATTCCAAGGATCCAAGCCGTTTGCTATGAACTGTGAATCATGAAATGGACCAAACAGTTTGGTATAATAGCTTCATATTGGAGTAAATAAGAAGGATCCAAGCTTAGTTTTCCAACTTTCATGTTCTGAACAATGTTTGAATCATGGTCAAACCTAGGGTTGACTAAATTTGAAAGGTGGATAGACAATTCAAAAAAATATGAAACCAGGTCTCATAGTCTTATAATGTCATCTACTAACCATATCAACTAATAAAGAAGGTGTAGGTACCATGGAACAAACAAAACCATGTGAGGACTCTCATATCTCAGACACCGCCGCATGAAATCCAAGGATCCAAGCCGTTTGCTATGAACTGTGAATCATGAAATGGACCAAACAGTTTGGTATAATAGCTTCATATTGGAGTAAATAAGAAGGATCCAAGCTTAGTTTTCCAACTTTCATGTTCTGAACAATGTTTGAATCATGGTCAAACCTAGGGTTGACTAAATTTGAAAGGTGGATAGACAATTCAAAAAAATATGAAACCAGGTCTCATAGTCTTATAATGTCATCTACTAACCATATCAACTAATAAAGAAGGTGTAGGTACCATGGAACAAACAAAACCATGTGAGGACTCTCATATCTCAGACACCGCCGCATGAAATCCAAGGATCCAAGCCGTTTGCTATGAACTGTGAATCATGAAATGGACCAAACAGTTTGGTATAATAGCTTCATATTGGAGTAAATAAGAAGGATCCAAGCTTAGTTTTCCAAATTTCATGTTCTGAACAATGTTTGAATCATGGTCAAACCTAGGGTTGACTAAATTTCAAAGGTGGATAGACAATTCAAAAAAATATGAAACCAGGTCTCATAGTCTTATAATGTCATCTACTAACCATATCAACTAATAAAGAAGGTGTAGGTACCATGGAACAAACAAAACCATGTGAGGACTCTCATATCTCAGACACCGCCGCATGAAATCCAAGGATCCAAGCCGTTTGCTATGAACTGTGAATCATGAAATGGACCAAACAGTTTCGTATAATAGCTTCATATTGGAGTAAATAAGAAGGATCCAAGCTTAGTTTTCCAACTTTCATGTTCTGAACAATGTTTGAATCATGGTCAAACCTAGGGTTGACTAAATTTGAAAGGTGGATAGACAATTCAAGAAAATATGAAACCAGGTCTCATAGTCTTATAATGTCATCTACTAACCATATCAACTAATAAAGAAGGTGTAGGTACCATGGAACAAACAAAACCATGTGAGGACTCTCATATCTCAGACACCGCCGCATCAAATCCAAGGATCCAAGCCGTTTTCTATGAACTGTGAATCATGAAATGGACCAAACAGTTTGGTATAATAGCTTCATATTGGAGAAAATAAGAAGGATCCAAGCTTAGTTTTCCAACTTTCATGTTCTGAACAATGTTTGAATCATGGTCAAACCTAGGGTTGACTAAATGTGAAAGGTGGATAGACAATTCTAAAAAATATGAAACCAGGTCTCATAGTCTTATAATGTCATCTACTAACCATATCAACTAATAAAGAAGGTGTAGGTACCATGGAACAAACAAAACCATGTGAGGACTCTCATATCTCGCATACACCGCATGAAATCCAAGGATCCAAGCCGTTTGCTATGAACTGTGAATCATGAAATGGACCAAACAGTTTGGTATAATAGCTTCATATTGGAGTAAATAAGAAGGATCCAAGCTTAGTTTTCCAAATTTCATGTTCTGAACAATGTTTGAATCATGGTCAAACCTAGGTTTGACTAAATTTCAAAGGTGGATAGACAATTCAAAAAAATATGAAACCAGGACTCATAGTCTTATAATGTCATCTACTAACCATATGAACTAATAAAGAAGGTGTAGGTACCATGGAACAAACAAAACCATGTGAGGACTCTCATATCTCAGACACCGCCGCATCAAATCCAAGGATCCAAGCCGTTTTCTATGAACTGTGAATCATGAAATGGACCAAACAGTTTGGTATAATAGCTTCATATTGGAGTAAATAAGAAGGATCCAAGCTTAGTTTTCCAACTTTCATGTTCTGAACAATGTTTGCATCATGGTCAAACCAAGGGTTGACTAAATTTAAAAGGTGGATAGACAATTCTAAAAAATATGAAACCAGGTCTCATAGTCTTATAATGTCATCTACTAACCATGTGAACTAATAAAGAAGGTGTAGGTACCATGGAACAAACAAAACCATGTGAGGACTCTCATATCTCAGACACCGCCGCATGAAATCCAAGGATCCAAGCTGTTTGCTATGAACTATGAATCATGAAATGGACCAAACAGTTTGGTATAATAGCTTCATATTGGAGAAAATAAGAAGGATCCAACCTTAGTTTTCCAACTTTCATGTTCTGAACAATGTTTGAATCATGGTCAAACCTAGGGTTGACTAAATTTGAAAGGTGGATAGACAATTCTCAAAAAATATGAAACTAGGTCTCATAGTCTTATAATGTCATCTACTAAACATATGAACTAATAAAGAAGGTGTAGGTACCATGGAACAAATAAAACCATGTGAGGACTCTCATATCTCAGACACCGCCGCATGAAATACAAGGATCCAAGCCGTTTGCTATGAACTGTGAATCATGAAATGGACCAAACAGTTTGGTATAATAGCTTCATATTGGAGTAAATAAGAAGGATCCAAGCTTAGTTTTCGAAATTTCATGTTCTGAACAATGTTTGAATCATGGTCAAACCTAGGGTTGACTAAATTTGAAAGGTGGATAGGCAATTCTAAAAAATATGAAATCAGGTCTCATAGTCTCATAAATTTGAAAGGTGGATAGATAACCTGGAGTATAAAGGATCACCCGAGGATAATGCCGAACCCAAGGTTGTACGCATTGGTACTGGATCCGACATTTGTCGGGCCTAACATCAATGTGAAATTCTCGAAGGTACTCATATATGATGGAAGTAGTATCAACACCATGTACAAGGACACAATGCACAAACTTGGAATAGCACAGAATATGTTGCATCCCACAAGGACCACATTCCATGGGATAGTGCCGGGGCACTCGTGCGAGCCCATTGGGAAAGTCCGAGTAGATGTGTTATTCGGCACAAGGGAGAATTGCAGAGCGGAGAATCTGGAGTTCGAGGTGGTGGACCTAGAAAGTTGCTATCATGCTTTACTCGGACGGCCAGCACTGGCTAAATTCATGAGCATATGTCACATTACCTACATGAAAATGAAGTTGCCAGGGACTTAGGGAGTAATAACAGTGTCTGGGATTACAAAAAAATAAATGGAACGTGCTTCAGCCGGGTCGAACTTGGCCGAATCATTAGTAATTGCAAGGGAGAAAAGAAGAATTCAGGAAGTAGCAGCTATGGCTCAGTCGGCACACCTTAATATGCCGGCATTAGCCAACCCGCATGGGAGTGTATCTTTCCAGCTGACTAAAGAGACGAAAAAGATCCAGATTGATGATTAATTCCCGGAGCGCACCATCACGATTGGTGCTGGCCTAGATGCCAAATAGGAAAGCGAGCTCACCAACTTCTTCCGTAAGAATCGGGATATCTTTGCGTGGTCAACTCAGGACCTGCAAGTTGTGCCGAGAGAGTTGGATGAGCACTATTTGCATGTGAGGCCAAGGGCAAGACCGGTGAAGCAACCTCTCCGCCGCTTCACCAAAGATAGGAGAAAAATCATAGGTGATGAGATAGCTCGGCTCCTTGCAACCGGGTTTATTATGGAAGTGCTTCACCCGGATTGGCTATCAAATCCGGTGTTGGTAGAAAAGAAAAAAGGATGAACCAAATGTAGCGGTCGTATGGCGAATGTGCATCGATTACACGAACCTCAATAAGGCGTGTCCCAAAGATCCTTTTCCTTTACCTAGGATATACCAAGTCATTGATTCAACCGCTGGCTGTGAACTGTTATCATTTGTAGACGCGTATTCTGGTTTCCACCAGATACCGTTAAACCCGGCTGGTCAAATAAAGACTGCGTTTATCACCCCGTATGGGTCTTATTGCTACCGGACCATGCCATTCGGCCTGCGTAATGCAGGAGCAACATACCAAAGGTGCATGCAAAAATGTCTGCACGAGAAAATAGGAAAAAATGTGCAAGCATATGTTGATGATGTGGTTATCAAAACCAAAGAGAGCAAAACACTCCTCGAAGATATTCGGCAGACACTCGCAAACCTGAGAAGGTTCTGAATGAAACTTAACCCGGAAAAATGCACCTTTGGAGTACCGGATGGAAAATTACTCGGTTTACTTGTGTGGAGCCGAGGTATAGAGGCTAATCCAACTAAGATCCGAGCAGTTGAAAGAATGGAACTGCCGAGGTGCCTGAACGATTCGTGTGTCGGCTAGGGGAAAAAGCATTACCTTTATACCAACTGATGAAAAAATCCGACAAGTTTATCTGGACGCCACAAGCCGATAATGCATTTCATGAGTTAAAAAAGATGCTGGTCACAGCACCAATTTTGGCTTCTCCATTGTCAAAAGAGCCTATGCTACTCTATGTGGCAGCTACTAATAGAGTGGTAAGTGCTGTAATTGTTGTGGACCGGAAAGAAGGGGATAAATCAGTATAAAGGCCGGTATATTACCTAAGTGAGGTATTATCGGCCTCAAAGCAAAACTATCCGCACTACCAGAAGATGGCTTATGGAGTATACATGTCGGCGAAAAAATTCAAACACTACTTCGAAGAACATCCGATAAAAGTGATCTGCGAGGCACCCATAGTCGAGATATTAAGTAATAAAGATGCGAGGGGGCGAATAGCAAAATGGGCAATCGAGTTATCACCCTATGCTCCACAATTTGATAGACGAGACGTGATTAAGTCTCAAGCAGTGGCCAACTTCTTCGTAGATTGGGCCGAGGTACAATATGAGCCCCCATTGCCAGATCCGAACTATTGGACAACGCATTTTGACGGGTCCAAATTAAGAAATGTGCTAGGAGCAGGAATAGTATTGACCTCACCGAAAAAAGATCAGCTGAAATATGTGTTGCAGATACATTTCACTGCATCAAACAATGTGGCCGAGTATGAATCACTCATCCATGGCCTAAAAATGGCCAAAGAGATTGGCATACGTCGGATTCTGTGTTATGGGGATTCAGACCTAGTAGTACATCAAGTATCAGGGAATTGGGACGCGCTAGATGCGAATATGGCCCTGTATAGGTTTCATGTGCAAAAAATCAGTGGTTCTTTTGATGGGTGTGAATTCCATCACATATCTCAGTCGGAAAATGATGATGCAGACACATTGTCGAAACTCGGATCCACTAGGCATTCAATTCCCCCCGGCATAGCTCCGGAACACCTGAGAAAACCATCGATTACGCCTTCGCCAAAATCTGATTCAATCCGTATCTCGGCATAATAGATGGAAGGGAGTGTCCCAATGGATATTCACAAAGAGTATGATCCAAATTATCTAAGGGTTAATTCAGCTGACCTACGAGTGAACGGGGAAAAACCCAAAGATGTTATGTCGGCAGAAATTATCGAAATTGATATCTTAATTCTCCCAGAGAAAGTCACGCCGACATGGGCACAACCCATATTCTCATTCCTCAAAGAGGAAATTTTGCTAGATGATGAGGTCATGTCCAGGCAAATAGTAAGAAGAGCAAAAGCCTACACAGTCATAAACAATGAGCTCTATAAGAGAAGTGTGACGAACGTGCTACAACGATGCGTTGACTCGGCAGAAGGGCAGAAAATCCTCTTGGATATCCATCAAGGAGAATGTGGGCATCACGCCTTGTGCAGAGCCCTAGTAGCCAAAGCATTTAGGCATGGGTTTTATTGGCCAACTGCGCTGAAAGAAGCAAAAGAATTGGTAGAGAGGTGTAATGGTTGCCAAAGATACGCCAGCAAGATACATCTGCCTTCATCCGAATTAAAAACAATACCAATCACTTGGCCATTTTCAGTGTGGTGTTTAGATATGGTAGGTCCATTTAGGCCGGCTCGCGGCGGAATGACTCATATTATGGTCATGGTGGACAAGTTCACAAAGTGGATAGAAGTAAAGCTAGTAAGAAAATGTGACGGTCCCACATCAGTGAAGTTCCTCAAAGATATTATCCTAAGATATGGATACCCGCACAGTATCATCACGGATAACGGCACGAACTTCTCCGAAGGAGCTTTCGCTAGTTTCTGCCAAGAGAAACATATAAGGCTCGATGTTGCCTCGGTATCTCACCCGACATCAAATGGGCAAGTAGAAAGAGCAAATGGACTAGTATTATCAGGAATAAAACCTTGGCTAATAGAACCGCTACAAAGGTCGATAGGATGCTGGATTGAGGAACTTCCAGCAGTGTTGTGGAGCCTCAGGACCACCCCCAACAGATCGATGGGATATACCCCGTTCTTTCTCGTATACGGGGCGGAAGCTATACTTATAGACGACATAATGCATGACTCGCCAAGAGTGGCCCAATACACAAATGCCAAGATAAATGAAGTATCGCGGCAAGATGATGTGGACTTGCTAGAGGAAGCAAGGGAATTGGCATTATCAAGATCATCTATTTATCAGCAAGAGCTCAGACGATATCATAGCAAAAAGGTCAGTCCAGGAGTTTTTAAAGAAGGAGATCTAGTTCTTCGGCTAGTGAAACGCACAGCCGGCATGCACAAGCTCTCACCCCCTTGGGAAGGACCATTTATCGTGAGTAAAGCATTACACAATGACGCATACTACCTGATCGATGCTCAGACATCAGAAAATAACAAGGCAAGCAAGGCCGGAGATGAATCAAAGAGACCATGGAACATAGCCTTACTTCGTCCATTCTACACTTAGAAGCCCTATATTGCATATTGTGGCATGATGCACCAAATCAGTGTATCAAGCATGTATCAAACTTCGGCACCTCGAGCAGTGACTCGGGGACTGCCCCATGTTATTTCCTATTTTGAACTATGTATCAGACTTCGGCACCTCGAGAAGTGACTCGGGGACTGCCCCATGCTATTTCTTATTTTTGAATTCTGTATCAAACTTCGGCACCCCAAACAGTGACTCGGGGACTGCCCCATGTTATTTCTTATTTTTGAATTATGTATCAAACTTCGGCACCCCAAACATTGACTCGGGGACTGACCCATGTTATTTCTTATTTTGTACTATGTATCACACCTCGGCAACCCGAGCTGTAACTCGGGGACTGCCTCATGTTATTTGTTATTTTTGAGCATGTGTGAAACTTCGGCAACCCGAGCAATAACTCGAGGAATGGCTCAGGATGTTTATTATTTTTGAGCATGTATGAAACTTTGGCAACCCGAGCAATAACTCGGGGACTGCCTCGTATTATCCGCTGATTTTTGGCATATACATAGAGGTTCAGTAACTCAAGAAATTACTCGGTGACTGACCCGACTAATCAGTCATCAATCAAAAAACGCGATGTAAACTTGCCTCGACAATCGGAGTAAGAAATATATGAGCTTAGGATTTATGCTCCTCCAAGGAGAAATTGCAGAACCAATAGTTCTGCAACCAGGAATGAATAAGAAACACAAGATGGGTGGCAAACGGAAATCAGCTTCATGAAAAAAGTGATCCGGATTTTCGAAATTTGACAAAGCAAAGATACGATTCACATATTCAATTAGATAGAGTAACAACAATTATCAGGGCATCAGAGGCCAAAGGCAAAACAATTCACATTGTACCAAAAGGCGACAATTGTTTCAAAGACAACATACACTCGACATACCGGGGCTTAAATAAAACAAGAGTTGCTGAGCCTAAACATCGGCAGAGGCCAGATCACCCATGGGAGGAATAGTAGAAGGACTAGGAGTCTCAGACGCGGGAATCTCTGCAGAGGTTACCTCGGCATCGACACGGCCCGTAGTAACACCTGGGCCAAGCTCTGGCAGCTGGGAGACATCACCTTGAGCTTGAGAAGCTTCGGTTCCTTTGGAAGACAATCGGCCATCGCCATCTCCACCTGAGCTATCATTGGAGTCATCGGCATTATCCGAGCCATCCTCCAATTCATCTTGATCAGCCGAATCACCACCAGATGCATCTTCAGCTTCGGCATCATCGGCCGGGTTGGGAATAAAGCTAGGCCCATCAATCCAATGATGCACGTCAGCGTACTCGATAAGTTGATAGGCACGGGCCTGGCGGCGAGTAACGAACTTCGTATTCTCAATCCAAGGAGAGCCAGTGCGCAAATTCATCAAGATATCGAATGAAATATCCTCATACCATGAAAAAACAACTGTAAGCGCCATAACAGCACCAGCCCTTCCAGCAGATTCCCTCCAGAGATTAAGTTGAGTCTGAGATTCCATCAACCTCGCCACAAACACTTCTACTTCATCAATATCCGGCGTATTTGGCCAAAGGACATGGTAGGCTCGGATTGCTTCTTGCACCAGATCTCTTCCCATAATTTTCATTGGTCCAATAGCAGCACCAACGGCAATCAGGAAGTCTTCCATCAAATATTCTTGACGCGGAGCAACGGGAACATCTCGGCGCTCGCGAGCAGAAATCACAGCCTTGGAGCTCACGGGTTTAGCTTCTGGAAAATGATCTACACGAAAGGAAGTCATATAAGTTAAGATAAAAAAGGGAAGAAAATAACTCGGCGAGAGACGGAAACTTACGATTGATGTAACTCAGCATTTTCAGGAGATATAGGGACCAATCGACCCTACTCTTCTCAAAACGAGTTCCTCGCTCATCGCCCGATTTTTCAGTTCGGCAGCGTCAAGAAGTTCTTTTCCCTTCTGAAGCTGCAGGCTCAGTCAGTTCTTTTCTTCGGAAAACTTCTGGTCAACCTTCTCCAACTCAGACTTCTGGGAGACATTAAGAGACTCAACCTCGGCACGTAACCGGGTTATCTCGTCATCCTTTTCCTTGAGAACGGCCGAGTGAGTGGCATCTTGTTCTAAAAAATGTAGCTTCACATCAGGCATAAATATGCATTCTTGATGCGACGCTGCAAGGGTTTGTAACTCGGCTATACCAAAGTCGGGGGATCATAAGATACCCAAGATTTACCTCAAATGAAGAATTGACAAATTAAAAGGAAAGAAGGAGTAACTAACTTTCAAGAGCACCAACTTTCTTGGTAAGACGAGTATTCAGATTATTGACACTAGCTGCATATCAGCAAGATATGGATTAGCATAAAAACTAAATATTTTAAAAGGGTAAGATGAACGAAATGGACGAGATAATTTACCAGTTTTCTTCACCACAGGGACAATTTGCTCATATTTATCTTGAAGTTTCTAGTGTGCAAAGAGCAACCTTTGAAATTCGGCTGTCCGCCGATCATGGGTAACCTGAATACAAAAGCAAGTTAAAAAGGTGGCTGGATATACAAAGCTAAATAGATCCGAATTAAGTAAAACTTGACTCGGATCTAGGTGGCTGGATATTCAAGGCTAAAATAGATCCGAATCAAGTAAAACTTGACTCGGATCCAGGTGGCTGGATATTCAAGGCTAAAACAGATCCGAATTAAGCAAAAGTTGACTCAGATCTAGGTGGCTAGATATTCAAAGCTAAAACAGATCCGAATCAAGTAAAACTTGACTCGGATCTAGGTGGCTGGATATTTAAAGGTAAGATAGAACCGAATCAAGTAAAACTTGACTCAGAGCTGAATGGTTTGATATTATAGACCACGGATAATCCGAGTCACGAAGAAAATTGACTTAGGAATTAATGCATTTGAAAACATGATGAAGCTTCCAAACAAACAACAAATTATCCGGTTGCAAGATTCGGGGACTAGTGTGTGTATAATACCAGCTGAATAATAGACAAAGGATCAGCAAAGGCGCTTACCTCGTTCATCTTATCACTATCATGGACAATCTTAACAGCCATATGGAAGCGACTGCTGATGTCGGAAAGCTGAAATGGTTGGCTGCTCGGATTGCCTTCAAGTTGATTGGCGGCATTCCAGTTATTTGCATACTCCACCAGTGAGCCGAGGCTGTTCCCGCTTTCAGTACGGGTCAGCACCTTACGTCGGGCCTGTTGTGTAACTGCCGTCGCTGCTGGACTCTTATGAAGAGTAAGCTGAGTGCCAACAGCAAGGGCGACACCGAGTTTAGCGGAGGAAGCTCCCTTACGAAGTACATCAGAAATGCTGGGCTGAGAAGTGCTTGTTGGACCCTTTTGAGATGCCGAGGGTTTGGTAACAACAACTTTCTTGCTCTTAGTAGAGACTTCGGCAGGGGCAACAACTTCAGCACTGGGAATCACACCCTTGGAGATAGGAGGTACTACAGTTTCCGAAGGGGCCGAAGTAGTGGTGCCCTCGGTAAGAATTGGAGTAGGAACTAGAGCTACAGTAATCGAAGGATCATCGGGGGAAACCTCGGCGGTCTTAAGAGGGACAGCAGGGTTGGCCGGGTGATCCGGCGTGGGGATTTCGTCGGCAACAACGGTGGGAGCAATGGGCTCATCTTGTCGAGGCGATACATTGGTCGGCACAGGAGGAGAATAAACACGAGAGGGACTAGGAACCCGAGTATCCTCCGGATGTGGGAGAGAAGACGGCCGAGTATTATGGCTTTTCATACTCGGACCGCTTGGCTCTGCGGAGAGAGAAGCTCTTCAAGAGAGAGAAAAAGCTGAGTCAGAAACAGAAAGAGACAAACAAGAAATACAAATGAAAATAAACTCACCCAGTAACCCTAGGCATGGTCTTACGCCTCGGGATATGCTGAGCAGATTTATTGACTCTCTTCTTGGGGGCAGCACCAGAAGGATCCGTCGAAGCGGTGCGCTTCTTCGAAGCAACAGGAGCCTCGGAAGCAAGAGGTTCAGCGTCATGCACCTGGCCAGCTTGGTTAGCTGGGAAAGGAGCCGGAAATGCGTAAGAGATAGGCACCATGGCAACAACCTCAAGAATTTGGATGTCGTTTGAATCACCTTCATCCGCACGGGCCGAGGTCTTGCTCCGGGGACGAAAAGGAGTAGCATCCGACTTAGGAACAAATTCCTCCGGGTCAGGCTCTCCATTGTCCGGGGCATTGCGGTGAGCAGTCTAAGGAAGAGCCAAGACCTCGGCGTCTTCTGTCTTCTGCTCCGCAAACCCCCATGAGAAAAGTGAATAATAACTAGCAAAATAACAATGGGAAAACAACTCGGAAGAAAACACCTGTGTTTAACTTACCTGAGGGGGAGGATTCAAGCCAAAAAACGGTCGCAGTCCCCACGTCCATTTCTCGGGCATCTCAGTCTTAAAAATAGCCCGGACACATTTATAGATCCGATAGTTGTCAAGCTCAACCGTAGAAACTCGGTTGGGATCCAGAGGACCGCTCATGTAACAGAGCATGTGAGAGCGAAGCTACAAGGGGCAGATTCGGCTGCTAACGAACGCAGTTATCAAATCCTCACCTCGAAGCCCAGCACGAGTCAGTTCCTTGAGCGGAGCTCAAATGGCTCGGCAAGAGCATGGCTTTTCCTCGGTTTGTAGATCCAGTTCTTCTTCGAGGGAGGGCCGATGGAGAAGGCAGGAAGCCGAATTTTGTCTTCCTTCCTAGTATTCTTGACATAGAAGAATGATTTATGCCACTTCATACAAGATTCGAGGCCGGCGACTCGAGGGAACATGGAGTTTTTCAGAGGTGTAATGGATGCAGCCCCTCATTGTTTGAGAGATTTTTCAGAAGGATGAAGAGATTTATCCGGTACAACGTTAGCTCGGATCTGAAAGAATTTGGACCAAACGTCTACGGAAGGCCAGAGGCCTAAATACCCCTCCGAAGCCGAGATATAGGCCGACAGAGAGGCAACAGCGTTAGCCGGCAGGTGATGCGGCTGAAGGCCGAAGTAGTCTAAGAAGCTCCTAGCAAAGTCACTAAGAGGGAGGCCAAATCCACGAGCAAAGTGGGACATAAAAACTACGTACTCTCCCTCATTGAGTACGGGGGAGGATTCATTGTCGGGTAAGCAACAACTTACTTCGGCAGGAATTCGGCGCATTTTGATCAACCACTCTACCTCGCGGCGAGTAACCGTGGAACCCTGCCAGGAACCACGCTCTGGCCCGGCCGCAAGATCATCTTCCCCGACGAGAGCACGCTAGCGGAGCTAGACATAGGTTCGTCGGAGGAATCGACCGAGGAAAACTAACGGCGGGGATAGGCCTAGAGGTGCAGGGCCCTGTCATGACGGTGACGAACATGGCGGCGGAACAGAGAAAGAACCGCCGCGGGCAGTCTTGGAAAACTAAAAAAATGCCTAGCGCTGGGACCTAGCGGCGGAGCCATAGAAAAATTCACCGGCGAGAACACCAAAGCGGAGGCG
The DNA here is from genome assembly GCA_030063025.1 of Avena longiglumis. Lineage (NCBI taxonomy): Eukaryota > Viridiplantae > Streptophyta > Magnoliopsida > Poales > Poaceae > Avena > Avena longiglumis. The sequence continues at coordinate 152,796,289 of CP125975.1, read as the reverse complement.
CTGCAGCGAGTTCGCAGGAGCCGGAGAACCGCAACGTGACCGTCGAGGGGGGCAGGGTGGCGCAGCCACAGGAACATGAATAGAGGCGGCGGCAATGGGAGGAAGATGAAGGGAATAGAAAGGGGGAAAGTGATTCATCCAACACCGCTACCCTCTTTATAACCATGTAGGGTAAACCGTAGTGGGATCGTGGTTGTGCCACATTAACCGCGTAATCGCGTGTATGGCTTAACCGCTCGCAGGTAGTGGAGCCACAGCGAAGACCACATGGCATAGGAGGGGATCGGGCCTTCTGACTGTTGCGGTACTCGAGTCTTCACTGCGCCGATGCGACAGGTGCAGTAATCACTGTAGCGTGTCAGTGGACACTGTAGAGGAACAAAAAACTAGAGAACAATGATGATTGGGACACGTAGGACGAGGCTTACCCAGGAAGCCAAGCAAATATCTCGAACGAAAGAAGATAACTCGGAACGTATCCCACAGCGAGAAAAGGATGAGATCAGGAAGAGGGTAATGGAAAAATAACGTCGGCTAAGAAATACCTCGGAAAGAAAGAAAGAAGATAAATGTCTGGAAACGGATGTGGCCCGGCCGAGGTTTCCGGCAGGACCGCACCACCTTCGGGGACTAATGTTGGGGGGTGACCCCGGATAGGGTCAAGATAGGGGAAAGAAGAAAGGGCTCTCCCTTACCTTAAGCCAAATTACTGACTGTGTCGGCCGAATCATGTAATACCGGCCGAGATAAGTTGAGCCTTGGCAAATAAAGAACGAGTAACACCCTAGTCGGCCGACGTATGAGCTATGTCGGCCGAATGAGGCGGATAGATTTGTATGCAGGTGAAGGCCGAGCCGAAGTATGCGAGATGAGGCCGAATAACATGAAACTTGCAGGAGAAGGAGGTGCCTATAGTCAAACCCTAGTTGCTGGCTAGGAGGAATCTAGAAAGAGCCAAGCGCTAAGGACAAAGAGCAAAGCAACAGAGGGGCAGACGAGTGTCACGGAGGTGACAGTGAGGAAGCCCGAGGTAGTCATGTGAGGGCCTCTGGAACTTTGCCGTCGATAGAAGGGGGGACACGGAAAGGAGTCCGCCGAGTTACCACTTTGGCACAAGCATATTCTGGGAATATGCTTGCCACGTCAGCCCTAGAAGGAGTCCAGGAACCCCTTTATAAGGAGGGGTACGGGCTCTTGAGAGAGGGATCGATTCATTCCACACCGAAAGGCTCGCGTTGTAGTTTTCTTCTTCCTCTCTCTGATACAGCTCTAGGAGCACTTGTAACTTGATTGAGGAGAAATAAAGATCTATGTACTAGTCAGTTGTGTGTAGAAATCACTACATCTTCCCTCCCCAAATCCCACTAGCTTCCATTGGCCCCATACTTTAGCCTACCCATGGAATCTGCCGTGCCACCACCACGACAATGCTTAGCCTAGCTAGTAGCAACCAAGGGGGGATTATATATGCTATGGAAATATATTGCTAAGTCTTTGACTTGTGTTTTTTCTTAATAAAACAACTAAGTGAATGAAACACCTGGGTGGAATGGTTGTTTGGGTTATGTTGAGTGGTTACACAAGGCCCATATCTATGGTCTACCTTGTGTATCACACTTGTGGAAATCCACCCAGGAACAAAGGGATTTGAGATGCCATGTGTTAAGAAGCTTCTAGTGCAGCCACATGGCATTATGGGCTCTGCCTGGATCATATAGGTTGCAATAACTTAGCCAAATGGACAGTGGGTGGTAGGGGGTTATAGGTGTGGAACGCATCCATTTTGGTTTAAGGGAAGGCTTCTGAAAGGTCCTGTCTTGATGAAAGTCAAGTCTTGTGGGGAAAGTGCACCACCTCCGCAGAAGGAAGAATCTAAGTACTTAGCCATGTCCCCGGAAATGGACGATTTGAGCATCAAGACATGGAAGCTATCAAGAATCTCCTCATCCCAATTTCTAAGTTAAGAACTTGTGGTTGACCAAGGTTAAAGGTTCACCAATGTCTATTGGTGGTTCCTTGGGAGTTTTTGCCAAACAAAAACTTAGTGTTTTCCACTGATAGGTAAAACCTATTTTGAGCAAAGAAAGCCTAAGCTACACTTAGCCAAATTCATGTAGAAGCTAGATACTATTATTCTACTAAGGTATCACTTGCCAATACTATTCCAATGTATTGACCCACTATGGCTGTAACTTGTGATGTTGTAGGTTACTCTGATGAGGATTAGGGTTATGAGTCTACACTCAACATGCTTGCCTGTGGCACATGAAGATGAAGACTTTTATTTATATTGTTAAGTTAAACTCTTGTACTAGCCTATGGCTATGGAGTTGTAAAAGACTATGTTATCTCTGGAATGACGGTGTAATAATGACCTTTGTTTCTGTGTACTTCATCTTAAACTTTGGATGCTAGCATTTGATCCAGGAACTAGCATTGCAATCACAGGGACCTTTACCTTTATAAAGGTTGGGTCTTACACATATATTTTTTGGAATTTTCTGATCTTCGCGAATATTGCATCTGGACACCGCTTTTTCCATTATAATCCAGAATCTAGCAGTTCATCCTCCATAAGTCATCCAACAGGAAAAATAGATGAAATAACATAAGTATCATATCTTAATATGAAATATATCAATAAATAACTGAAAATTATGATATAAAATAGTGATTCAAAATGGACGTATCACTCCTCCGAAAACTTTTCAAAGACTCCGGTCCCTTGTACACAGGAGACTCCGGTCTAGCCACGCTCGAGAATACGGTCTGAGTGCTTGCACCGGATAATCCGGTTCGTCTTCGGTCCATCCCCGGACCCCTATATAATTGTCCTAGGGGAGTTTCTGGAGGCCCCTCCGGAGACTCTTGGGGAAACTCTGGACCACACCGGAGACTCCGGTGTTTTCACACCAGAGACTATGATCTGGAAATCCCTGAAATGTGTAGATTCTTGTAGGAACAATATCACATGGCAAAGACCTTTTCACTTTTCATTATTTCATCCCGTAGAAAATAACACACTGTAAAATGATCTACATGTTGTTAACAAACACCAAAACTGATGAAGACAATAAATGTCATTTCAATCTCCCCCTTTTTGGTGTTCAATGACAACAAGTGATTTTGCATGGAAATATTTGCAATGAGATAAAATTTATGTATAACAATGCTCCCCCCCGACGATGTGCACTAAGATAAACCAGTAATTCAAGCACACCGGGTAATAGGTAATAAACATAGGTCTCACACAGATTACAGTAGCATAGGAGAATAACACAAACATAGGTCCTCACACACATAATATCTCACAAATCAAAAAAGAAAAAGCAAATGTTCGAAGGTAAGAGCATAAAAGAGCCAAATTCCTAGCCCATGCAAATCCCGATGACAGTGTCTTCTCCCCCTTTGGCATCGAAACGCCGAAAAAGGGAAAATACCTAAGCTAGCGCCCCAAAGGATCACTCGGAGTCATCGTCATCATCATCCTCATCCATGTCCGCATCCTCGTAATCATCGTACTCAGAGTCATCGTTACCACCGGGAGCAGCCGGCCCTTTGCTGTGAGGGAGAGAAGAGGATGTGCCCTGAGATACCAACCCAGAAGTGACCTTAGAGAAAGTCTTCTAATCCACCAGGCTATCTTGCTGGGAATTCCATGCCCCAAATGAGAGTGTATAAGTAGAAATATAGAATTCACCACACGTCTATTCATCTCAGCTTGTCACATATAAATACACAGGGGGTGCTTCCCAGATCGTGGGAGCGTGGCGCTAATCTAGGATCTCATCTAGACTACTTCTATCCTAACGACTAGCTCAGGTAGTCGCATATATACACGATGGTTACAATTTTACAAAGAATTAAAAAAGTACATTGACACATTCTGTACATTTCCGTCAACACCCCCCCCCCCCTCAGACGAAACATCTGGTGGAAAGATGTTCAGGTTGGACCTGAATTCTTCGAAGACATGCGACGGAAGCCCCTTCGTAAATATATCTGCAAACTGAGATGTTGTTGGCACGTGCAGAATCTTTGTTTCACCGAGTTCCACCTTGTCCCGAACAAAATGAAGATCTATCTCGACATGTTTAGTACGCTGATGTTGCATAGGGTTTGATGACAAATATATGGCACTGACATTGTCACAAAAGACCACCGTCGCTCGGCTTGGTGGATGATGGAGTTCTTGCATCAATTGTCAGAACCAGCAAGATTCGGCAACACAATTGGCAACGCCCCTATACTCCGCTTAAGCACTTGAACGAGAGACCATGGCTTGGCATTTGGATGACCACGACATAAGGTTGCTCCCCAAGAAGACACAAAAGCAAGAAGTAGACTTGCGGGTGTCCGGGCACCTCGCCCATTCAACATCACTATAGGCAAAAAGATGGTGTGACGATGAATGATATAGCTGCAACCCAAAGTGGGAGGTGCCCTGAATATAGCGAAGGATGCGTTTTATGAGCTGGAAGTGGGCAGTCGTGGGGGCGTGCATAAAAACACAGACTTGGCGCACTGCATAGGTGAGGTCAGGGCATGTTAAGGTGAGGTATTGGAGAGCACCTACGAGGCTACGGTAGTGATGGATTGGTGAAGGGTGTGCCGTCAATAACCGAGATTTTTGAGCGAGTATCAATCGGTGTGGATATAGGGTTGCAGTTGGACATGTTGGAACAATCAAGTAGCTCTAGGTCATACTGTTGTTGGGAAAGAAACAACCCGGTGGAGGTGTGCTGCACATTTATGCCAAGAAAGTGATGCAAGTCACCCAAATCAGTCATGGAAAACTCTTTGGCCAATGAAGAAATGATGGAGTGGAGTAAGGCAGTGGTGTTGGCGGTTAGGATTATGTCATCTATGTAGAGAAGTAAATATGCGGTGTGGGTGCCAGTTTTGAGAATGAATAGGGATGAGTCACACCGAGATGCCACAAAACCGAGGGAGAGAATGAATGTAGTGAATCGAAGGAACCAGGTGCGGGGTGCTTGTTTAAGCCCATAGAGGGACTTGTGGAGACGACAAACATGAGATGGAAAGTGAGGATCAGCAAAACCTGAGGGTTGATGGCAATAGACGTTTTCTTGAAGATCTCCATGCATGAATGCATTTTTCATGTCTAATTGGTGGATTGGCCAAGCTTGAGAGGTTGTGAGGGCAAGAACCACTCGAATTGTAGTGGGCTTGACGATGGGGTTGAACATTTTTCCATAGTCCACGCCAGCCTGTTGGGTAAATCCACGTAGCACCCACCTTGCCTTGTAACACGCCAATGTGCCATCCGTGTTCATCTTGTGCCAAAAAATCCATTTTCCCGTGACCAGGTTCACACCTGCAGGACAAGGCACCAAAGACCAAGTTTCATTCTGTAACAGTGCATTAAAATCATCGAGCATCGCTGCATACCAATTAGGATCTTTTAGGGATTGTTTATAGGCGGAGGGGATAGGCGAGATGGCATAAGTGGAGACAGATAGGTTGATTAAACAACGAGGCAGCAAAAATCCTTGTTTCGCTCTTGTGCGCATTTGGTGTAGGTTCTGGGGTGGCTCTACTGGTTTGGCATGTGGGGGCAGCGGCTGGTGACGTGGCACGAGCGGAGTGGTGGGAGGTGGGCTCAGGTGGGGCGTGGGAGCGGTGGACGAGGAAGATTCGGTGGAGGGGACCGTGGGCGACGTGGTGTCAACGGGCAATGATTGGCGCACGGACTCGGAGGAAGATCTGATCTGGGGCGATCCCTAGAAGGATGCGGGTGACGTGGGAGGCTGAGGTTGGCTGGGCCAGGAGATGCGAATCCCAGAGTAGATCAGTCCGTGCCCCCCCCGGATCGGCTGTGGCTGGAGCTGGTGGAGGCGTTTGTGGGGCGGACTCTGCAGAGATATGATTACGCGCTAGGTAGTGAGATCAAAGCACATGTAGCCTTTGTGATCGCGAGGATAACCGATGAATACGCAGCGGGATGAGCGAGGGAGGAGTTTGTTCATGGTCGTGGCATACAAATTTGGGTAACACAGGCATCCGAATAACCGGAGATGGTTGTAGGTTGGATGTTGGCCGTAGAGGAGAAAATGAGGCGTGGCATGATTAATAACACAGGAAGGGCGAATATTAAGCAGGTGCGTGGCTGTGTGGAGGTATTCGACCCAAAACGGGGGAAGTAGATTTGCTTGGAAAAGGAAAGTACGAACAATGTCATTTGTAGTTCGAAGGACTCGTTCAACTTTCCCATTTTATGGAGAGGTGTGAGGACATGATAGTCGAAAGGAGACGCCATTAGTAGAGAAAAAGTATCGCAAATAATAATTAAGAAACTCACCCCTGTTATCACTTTGAACACATTTAATAATCACATGGAATTGGGTTTGGACATAGGCAAAGAAGTGCTTCAGAACAGGGGATGTTTCAGATTTGTGTCGGAGAGGGAAAGTCCATGAGTAGTGTGAGTAATCATCTAATACAACCAAATAATAATCATAACCTGAATAACATGAAATTGGTGATGTCCACAAGTCACAGTGCACAATATGAAAAGGGGTCGTGGTGAAACTAGAAGAAGAACAACAGGGGATCCTAGCTTGCTTGCCTGTTAGACCCCACCTTTATAAAGGAAAGGATCCCTGTGATTGCAATGCTAGTCCCTGGATCAATGCTAGCATCCACAGTTTAAGATGAAGTACACAGATACAAAGGTCGTTTATTACATTCATTCCAGAGATAAAACATAGTCTTTTACAACTCAGGGCCAAAGGCCTAATACAAGAGTCTATGGAATAAGTAAATAAACATAAGTCTTCATCTTCATGTGCCACAGGCAAGCATGTTGAGTGTAGACTCATGACTCCTACTCATCATCGGAGTAACCTGCAACATCACAAGTTACAGCCACAGAGGGTCAATACTTTGGAATAGTATTGGCAAGTGATACCTTAGTATATTCTAGGTGGACTATATTACTATATGCATTTTGGCTAAGTGTAGCTTGGCTTGCTTTGCTTGAAAATAAGTTTTACCTATTAGTTGATATCACTAAGTTTTTCTTTGTCAAAACATTCCCAAGAAACCACCAATAGACATTGGGGTCCTTCACCCTTGTTCACCCACAAATTTTTATTTAGAAGTTGGAGTGATGAGATTCTTGTAGCTTCCATGTCTTGATGCTCAAATTGTCCATTGCCTTGGACAAGGCTAAGTACTTAGGTTTTCCATCTGCAGAGGTTGTGCACTTTCCCCACCAGACTTGGTTTCCCAAGACAAGACCTTTCAGTAGCCTTTCCTTAGTCAAATGGACGCGTTCCAACCTATCATCCCAACTACCACCAACTGTCCAAATGACTAAGTTCTAGCAACCTATCTGATCATGGCAGAGCCCATATTGCCAAGTGGTTGCACTGTAAGCTTTCTCAACACTTGGCCTCCAAATCCCTTTGTGCCTGGGTGGCATTCCACAAGTGAGATACACAACCCAAGTCCATGGCCTTGTGTAACCACTCAACATAACCCAATCTTTCTATTCCACCCAGGAGGTTCATTTGACTTAGTTGTTTTATTAGGAAAGCATAAGTCTCTTGACTTAGAAATATTTTATCATAAAATGTATAGATGTTCACCACCCTTGTTTGCTAAGTAGCTAGGCTAAGCATGTTGTGGTAACTTAACTTAGGAAAATTCCCTAGCAATTCTACCATTCTACACTACTTAGGATTTCCCAACTTAGCCTTTAAACAAAAATAGCATGCAAGATTTAGCAAAATATCTAATGCTAGTACAAAACATAGGACAGAAATATTCATGAAAATATCACTTGCCTTGGTAATGGGGAGAGTAGCACTCTTCACAATCACAGTCACTAGCAAAATCTACAAGAAAAATTATCACATTCAATTTCACACAATTTATTCAATGAAAAATAATATGAATGCATGCATGCAAGAATTTTACTAAGTGGTGATTTTGGAAATTTTACCAAGCATGTGCATGCTACTGAAACATAACAGGACACCAAATTTTCCATAACAAACTTATTTAACCTTAAAACCAATTATCAAAACAAATCTATACTCAAAATAGCTTTAAATATGATTCCACAAATAAAGTCATTTTAATGGTTACTATTTGTTAAACTAATTGAACATTCAGAAAGGTCTGGTTTCACTGAATCCAACGGTATAAAATTTGTAAAATTCTAACGTGGCATTCAAAAGTTATAGCAGTTTGAAGTTTGGATCTAAATCAGGTTTTAAATTCTGTTTTTGATTTAAACCTTGCCACGCGTCGCAACCACACTGGTGCGTACCGCTTCGCGCGGATCAGCAGTCGCAGGCCGTAGGATCCAGCTTAGATCTAACGATCCAGACGCGCGTGTACCTCTTCAGCCTAGATCTATCCTAGCCCTACGATGCAGATCCAACGGGCCAAACCATCAAACCATGAACGGGCGGCGCTGGCGGCGTTGACTAGCGACGGCGCGTCTGACTATGGCGGCGCGGGCGTTCTACATCGTCCGCGAGAGGGAGAGGGGTCTTACCAGGTTCGCCGGAGGCTGCTGAAGCTCGTCGTGGTACTGGCTTGCGGAGGGGCGCTCGGAGATGGGTTCTAGTTCTCGTCAGAGTTGCGTCTGGCGTCGGGTGGGTGTTGTCGGAGTTGTTGCCGAGGTCCTGCGTCGCCCTAACACGAACCAATGGGTTTAGAAGATGCGCAGGACAATTGCGAACACGCTCGGGTGAATAAGATAGCAAGGGGCGCTCGGAACTTACTGAGATTGCTCGCCGGAGTTGGGGTGGTCGTCGGGTGCTTACGGCGTCAAGTGAACACGTCGACCTGGGGCAGTACAGGATGCTCTGTTGTGGTTAGAAGGTGCGCAAGAGGATTACTAAGCATCTCGAACAATCCAGAGGGAAAGGGGCGCACGGGGCTCACCTGAATCGGTCGCCGGAGTTGCTCTGTCTGCGGTGGTTTTGAGCGAGTCGTGGGCAGCCTGGGGGCGTGAGTGTGGAATTGACTGGGGGAAAATGACTGCGAGGAGGTGGGGATCTTATAACCGGTGCCTCGACAGGAAACGCCCGTGTTTTAATGCCCAATTAAGCCGCGCCATTACCGGCAGTCACTGCAGCTGCGACGTGGTCGCGGGCGTGGTTTGGGGAAGACGATGACAGCGTGGGCCGCTCGTCGGCGATGTCTTGTGAGTGTGTGGGGTCCGTCATCGGCTGACGCGTCAAGGCTTGTGCGTGAGAGAAGAAAAAGAAATCCCCGGGTGGGCTAGTTGGGCTCGATCCTCTGCTGGGCCAGATATCTGGCGCTCGGCCTTTTTCCTTTGTTCAGTTCTTTTTCTTTTTCTAATTCGATTTTCTGATTAGGTTTTCAAATAGTTTCAAAAACAATTTGAATTCAAATCTTTCTGAGGTTTTGCAGGGGTGAATTGGTCTCAGAAATAAGTCAAAGCTCATGGGGTTGCCTTGCAAAGGCTTGATCAGACTTGGATTTCAAACAACCAGAGACTTTGCACTATTTTGCAAGTGTTTGAAAATAAAGGTTTTGAAATTATTTCAAATTTAAAAATTTTGGTTTAAACTTTTACACCTAATATTTCCAATAGTGGGGCAAGCAAACAAGTTCCTTAACATTTAAGTTTCAAAAGGTGATAGCCTAATGATGGAAATTTACTCACATGAAATCATAGCACAAGCTTCTGTTTTTGAGAAGAACCCTAAATGATGATGAATGCTTAGATGATATGAATGAGTTTTGGAATATGAATTTAGGGATGTTACATTGCCTAATTAACATGCCTCACAAATCGGGGAGGAGCCATTAGATTTATTACAAAGGGGAGAAAGCGAAGAGGAAATCTTGGATAGACTATCTCCACTAGGGTGACCGAGGCGGCAGTGCCAAATGTCGCGGGTGGTGGAGACATTGAGGGCAGCAGCCAAGCACACGAGATCGCCGAAAAAGGGGTATAGTTCGTCGCTGCTACTAGACTTCAAAATGATTTTCCGCATAGCCAAATCCTTCACAATGAAGCCAAATGGATCAAACTCAACATAACACGAATTATATCTTGTGAATTTTCGAATAGAAATCAAATTTTTGATGATAGAGGGAGAGACAAGAACATTGTTTAGGTGGAAGGGACGATTAGTGAGGGTGGTGGAGCCGATAGAGGAGATTGGAAGGGAAGATCCATTACCCACAACAATACTACCACAATTAATGCCTGTAGAAGAATCTAACAAGGTCAAGGTACCTAGGTGGTTTTTGACATGCATGGTCGCGCTAGAGTCTATAACCCACTCCGGCACGAGATGGTTGGCGTTGTAGCTTGGCGTGTTCTGGAGCCTGGCCGAGTAGTCGTACGATTGCAGCGGCGGCGACGCGTAGATGGATGACGATGGAGTGGATGGCGTAGAGATCATCAGCGGGTAGGCCTGCATCTGGATACCGGGGTGGGGGTCCAGCATGCTGGCGGCGTTCGGTGGCACATAGGGCCGTGGCTGAGGTGGTGCACCGCCGTACCCCTGTTGCTGGTGGTACCTGCCATGGTACTGCTGGTGCGGCCGGTAGCCACCGCCATAGCCTGCTCGTAGTAACCGACATGTCCCTGCTGGTAGTCGCCGTCGCGCCCGCCATAGTGACCGTGTCCATGGCCGCGTCCGCGATCGCCACACCGTTGTGGCCGCCGCGGTTGTACCCGTTGAAGGTGTTGCCGCCGTACCCCTGCTGATAGCTGCCACAACGGCTGTGCTGGTAGCCGTGGCCGGTGTGCCCACCGCCCGTGGGGCAGTTCCTGGCGAAGTGGCCCGACTCACCGCAGGTGTAGCAGGTACCTCCGTTCCGAGGGCCAGAGGTGTTGTTGCCGTTGACATGCAGGACTTGGGGGGCTGGACTTGGGTTTGTTCAGCAGCTTGATCTCGGCTAGTTGGAGACGGGACTGCGCCTGTCCGAAAGAGGGGAAGGTGTCGTGGGAATGGTCACGGCAGATGCTGCAATCGGCAGCGAGTAGTAGAACGAGGGGCAAGGGCGGCCAGCCATCTGCGGTGCGAGATGAGGGCAAAGACACCGGGTTTTACCTAGGTTCGGCCCCCCGGAGGGTAAAGACCTACTCCTGCTAGATTGTATTATGGAGGTGTTACAATGGGCGAGCTCGGCGGCTAGGCGGCGAGTCGCTTGGGTGTATGAGGGAACGTATCTCTACTCACCCTTTAGGGAGGTTTATATAGGCTCACCTCCCCTAGGGTTTACCTATCTCAACCGATTCGGTTACAGCTTTAATAGTCGTTTAACCCAATCCGATCGGGCCTATCTACTACTTTGGGCCTTCACTTCGATCTCGGTACCTTCTTTGGGCTTCAATCCACTCGCCGTTCTGCAGGCCCACTCGCCAGCTCTCGGTCCAGTCGGAAACGCCTTGCTGGGTATACCCCAGTAGGCATATCCCCATCAGTAGTCCCCGAGGCCGTCGTCGATTGGGCGTAAGTGGCTGGGCGATGAGTATACGGCTTCAGAGTAGGCATCTAGTCGAATCGTCGGCGGGCTCCTGTATAAAGGAGGAAATCCGGTGAACCAAGTCGCGGCTTGGGCGAGTCGAGTCGGCGGGACGCGGTCATGTTGATTGACCTGGCGAGCCGAGTGGCTGGAGTTGGACCGTCAGGCGTGGTCAAACTAGCCGTTGGGGTAATCCAACGGTAACTTTCGGCGTAATCATCGCGCGGTAACGGCCTCCTGATTTGGCGGGTAACTCCCGCTATATAAGAGGAATGGCAGGCAATCGTAGAACCAACTTCCCACCACTTCTTCCGAGTGCGCACATTTTCCTTCCTTTGCTCCGCGATCCAATCGACCTGAAATCCTCCGATCTCCAACCAACCTCTCGGCCATGGCCCTTTCCACCGAACCATGGGGCAGGTCCAAGTGCACGAGGGCGCAGCTGGCCTCTTTCGAGGAGGCCGGGATCCTGAGCTGTTGGCGTATCCCCGCAGCCGGAGAAACGACCCCAAACCCGCGAGAGAGGGAGTTCGTTTGTTTCACCAGTCATCTCGAGCGAGGGCTAGGGTTTCCCACGTCCTTGTTCTTCCGGCGCTTTTGCGCCTACTATGGGATCCAGCCTTCAGATCTGGGTCCCCACAGCATCGAGCAGCTCGCCATCTTCATGGCTTTCTGCGAATGCTACTTGGGCTGCCGGCCCTACTTTCCCTTGTGGCAGGATCTGTTCCATGGACGGATCATCCGCGAGGAGGCAGGCGGCCCAATGCTAGCCGCGGGCGGCTTGACGTTCCAGCTCAAGTCCAAAGCCTCCTTCTTCGACCTGATGCTACCCACCAAGGCAGCGAGCGACTGGAAAAAGTCGTGGTTCTACGTGACCGAGGCGACCCCGGAGGGCGAGGCGGCGATCCCGCGGTACTCCGCTATCCGTTCGGAGCCGCGCCATCTCCAAGTCGGCAAGCTTCCCGACGACCAGCGGATGGTCGTTGACGAGATGATCCAGACCATCCGTGGTTTGAAGAAGAAGGGCCTCCAAACGATAAATCTATACAATTGCTGGCTTGGGCGGCGGCTTGTTCCACTCGCCCAGCGCGACCACTACATGTACCAATACACCGGCCGGGGGGACTCGACGAAGGCCTGCCTCGACGAGTGGAGGCTAGAAGATTACCTCCCAGCACTGAAGAAGATTACCCAGGCGGTGTACCTGGATGCGCAGGCCGGGATCGGCCCCTACACCGCGAAGCGTCCAGCTCCAACGGTAATTTCTTAACTTTGTTCGCAGTCGCAGTGTATGCAGTCGCGGTAATCCTGATCCTGTTTGTATCCATCGCAGTTATTCCAGGTGGTGGAAGGGTGGCTCCCACCTTCGGATGATGAGAGCCCGGACCCATCCGCCCAGGACGTAGGCGAATCACCACCCGCAAGGGGCAACGAAGATGACGAGGACGAGTCCGAAGAAGAGGTCGCCCCACTGGTCCGAAAGACCCACGGGCAACGTCAGCGCGAGATCGAAGCGAGTAGAAGCCTCGAGCGCCATGATGATGACGACGAACTCCCAGAGACCACCTCGCGTCGTCAAGCCACTCCGTCGAAGAAGAAGGAGAAAAAGAGGGAGGCGAGGGCCCCCCTGAAGAAGAAAACAAAGTCGTCGAAGACGGCCTCACCGCCACACTCGGCGAGCAGCTCCGATGCTCCCATCCCAACTGGTGACGGTGCACCACCAGCGACAACCGCGCTGGACACGGTGACTACGGAGGTGCCGCTGGCCTCATTGCCTCCGCCATTCGCCCCAGTCTCCGGGCTGCGGGAGGCTCCGGCCGCCGCTGCAGGAGGCTCCGGCCGCGGCTTCACCTCAAGGAGGCTCCAGCTGCAGCAGCTTCGACTCACGAGGAAGCTCCCGCCGAGGATGTCCCAGAGGCGCCGGCTGCAGCCTCAACGACGAAGAAGCCGTCCGTGTCTTGGGCACACGATGTCACAGGCGGGGCTCGATCGCCGATCGGCCTGAACTGGAAAAACCGGCCGGCCTTCGTACGGGGCTACGTTTCATCCCAGTCGCCAAGTGAGTGTGCTCTCCCCTTCTTATTTTCCATAACTTTTTCGATTGTCTTTGTTGATTCGATTAATGCGCAGGACCGGAGTGAAAAGGATGGGCCATCCGACCGTGGCCAAGGTGCCCTCCGCCGCTAGCGAGGAGGATCCTTCACGCAAGAGGAAGGCGGACGAGGTCGTCGCCTCGGTGATGGCGATAAGAAGGCCAAGGCGGCGACATCGTCACCATCTCGACGATCTGGCGGCGCGCCGCCGAGCCCGCGGTGGAGGCAGTCGCGTCTACGAAGGAACCCGCGGCGGAGGCGACCTCCCTTGGAGCGGGTGCCTCCATCGCTACCTTCCCCCGCTTCGTGACCAAGGCGGCCACGGCGAGTGGGGTTGCGCCCTCAAGCCACGCTCCTGGGACCGCCGATGCTGAAGTCGACCAGCGTCGTGGGCACACGCCAGCGTTACTCGCGTCCGTGGACGCGATCCAGCTCCACGGCATGCTTGGCGCAGCCATCTAGGTACATCCAGTCCCCGAGGATCAGGTCGGTGTTTTGCAGCGGCGTGATTCTTATAATTTCTCGTCTTTTATTTTCGTATCCAGTCCCCGAGTGCGTACTCGATGAATTTCAGCGAGTGGGCACTTAGGAATTTCTTGATCGCCAGTCCCCGAGTGCGCACTCGCTGAATTTCAGCGGGTGGGCACTTATGGAGTTCGTTTTAACTAACTTTTTCGGTGATGTGCAGGGTCTGCAGCTTGAGTCGGCGGACCGATTGGCCGCGAAACAGCGCGCGGAGAAAGAGTTGGCCATCGTCTAGGAGGCGAACAAAGGTCTTCAGGCTGTTGCTGAGAAGGCAAATCAAGCTCGCCAGGGGCTTGTCCCCGCTGGTGAGTTAGTGGCGGCGCGGTCTGCTCTGGGTGCCGCTGAACAACGGATCGCCGACCTCGGCCTTGAACTGCGGAGGCGAGAAGAAGCTAGCGGGCCAGGCGAGCTAAGGCCGCCATTGCGGCCGCAGAGGAGGATCGCAAGGTGTCGGAAGTCCTTATTGCTGGGCTTCAGGACGACCACACGTCGCTTTAGTGCTTCATCACGGGACTCGCCCGCCCGCTGCTTGGTGAGTGCTTCCTCCCATTCTTATGGTTGTGGTTTTTGTGGTACCCATCATACTCATCATTGTATTTTTCTTCGCAGGTCGCATCATTGATAGCGACGAAGAGGCGAGCTCGCTCGACGCAAGGCAGTGCGTAAGCATGCTCGTCGACTCGGCGACGTTGTCAGCGACCTGCATCCGCGCCTACCTCCAAGAAATATCACCCACGGAGGTGATTCCCAGCGACCTCGTTGAGGTGTGGAAGTACTTGGAGAAGGCGCCCGCGGTCGTTGAATTATGACGTGATCGGCGTTTCGGCGTGGAGCATCGACGGCCCTGAGCCTTGGACTCGCCCACTTCCCCGAAGACTTCGACATCGACGATGTGACGAGTGGGTACCCATGGTCAACTGGCGCGGTGGATATGTCCGAGGTTCTCAAGTTGCAAGAGCATGCCGCCACGTACTCGGAGCGTGTCTGGGCGATGGGCGACCTCCTTCCATACCAGGAAACGGTCGTCGCGCCGAACGACCCCGAGCCGCCGCATCGTGACTTCAAGGTCGAGCAGCCTTTTCTCGCGGCGATGGCGGGTGAACCGACGACGTATCCATCAAACCCGTACACCACGTTCATTCGTAATCGCCGGGATGCTGGCGAGTCGTCATCGAAGCCTGCAGAGTAGGGTAGTTTGCCTTGAAGCGTTAGCAGCAGTTCTGCCACGCGGGCATATTTTGTAACATAAGACAATGCAATATGCGATTGAATGGGACGTCGTGTCTATTTTGGTATTTGTTTGTGTGCTTTGGATTGATTTTGGACGAGTCCCTGAGCGCGTCCGCCCTTTTGTGGGGTTTACCTCGTATATGATGTGTGTGTTGTTATCATGTGTTTTGTTGCATTGGTCGACTCGCCCGATCTCGAAGAGCCAGTCGCAAGGCGACTCCCTTGAGTGCTCTGTACTTTACTGTTTTCCCGTACGCGAACGAAGTCGGGTGGCCGAGTCCCCGAGCGTGGTACTTGGTAGTTCTTGGCGCGACTCGAGGGTGGTTGAGGACTTAGCGCGTTGGTGTGAGCGCGTCACTCCTGCCTGGACCGTGGGGTCAGTCGCTTGGCGAGTCCTGGGCATGCTCTCTTACTTGGCGTTTTCCCTGACCGCTCTTGACGAACTGGTATTCAGTCCCCGAGCGTGGTACTTAGC
Organism: Avena longiglumis; assembly: GCA_030063025.1. Lineage (NCBI taxonomy): Eukaryota > Viridiplantae > Streptophyta > Magnoliopsida > Poales > Poaceae > Avena > Avena longiglumis. The sequence goes on along the minus strand of CP125975.1, from coordinate 152,780,479 downwards.
CGTTCGAGTCGCTATGCCGAGGATGCGGAGGACCAAGGTCGCTGTGAGAAGCGAGGGAAGTTGTCTTGGCTCGTAGAACCAGTCGAGCTAGGCGACTCCAATGGGGCTCCGGGTTGGCGTTTTTCGTGGACGATGCAAGACCTGAAGTGATTCAGTGCTCTTACACCGCACTACTTAGCCGTGCCGATCGCTGTACCAAAGGTTGACTTCTGCATTTTAGCATACCACTGTTATTACGAGTGCGAGTGGCACAAGTCATGGAGAGTAGACGCAATTTGCGGTAACCGTTTCTTTTATTTCATAGCGACTGGAGAGTACATGTGTAGGGTTCTAGGAGTAGAACTTCCGGAGGAGGTTTACATTCCATGGTCGCTTGACGTCGAGCTCGCCGTCCCCGCGGACGTCGATGAGGTAGTAGGCGTCGTTGCCGAGTACGCGCCCGATAGCGAATGGGCCTTCCCACGGAGGGGAGAGCTTGTGCATGCCCTTCTTGTCCTGGATGAGGCGTAACACCAGGTCGCCTTCCTGGAAGGTGCGAGCTTTCACCCGCCGGCTGTGGTAGCGGCGGAGTCCTTGCTGGTAGATGGCGGTGCGTGACCGAGCGAGGTCGCGTGCTTCGTCGAGCTGGTCGACCCCATCTTGGCGGGCCAGCTCGTTTGCAGCCTCCGTATAATGGACGACTCGCGGCGAGTCGTGTTCGAGGTCGGTGGGCATGACTGCTTCGGCGCCGTAGACCATGAAGAAGGGAGTGAATCCCGTCGATCTGTTAACCGAGGTACGGATTCCCCAGATGACGGAGGGCAACTCTTCGACCCAGCACCCGGCGGTGCGCTCGAGTGGTACTTGGAGTCGCGGCTTCAGGCCGTGGAGGATGCTTTGGTTGGCCCGTTCCGCCTGGCCGTTGGATTCCGGGTGGGCGACTGACGCGAGGTCGAGCCGGATGTGGTGCTCTTCGCAGAATTCGGCAATGGCTCCTTTGGCGAAGTTGGTGTCGTTGTCCGTGATGATGCTGTTTGGGAACCCGTAGCGATATATGAGCTCGCGTAGGAATTTAGTGGCGGTCTTCCCGTCGCATTTCCGGACTGGCTTGGCCTCCACCCACTTAGTGAATTTGTCGACGGCGACTAGCAGGTGGGTGTAGCGGAGGGCTTTCTTGAAGGGGCCTACCATGTCCATGCCCCATACGGCTAATGGCCGTAATGGGGATTGTTTTGAGCCGAGCTCGATACGCGTCGATTGGCATACCGGCATCCGGCGCATTTGGGCGATGTCGGCGTCGGCGGCGTGTCGGTGGGCGATAAAGCCGTGTCGCATAGCCTTGGCGACCGAGGGAAGCGCGGCGGTGTGGTGTCGCGATCACCGAGTGAATGTCATGGAGGATTTTGCGTCCTTCACCGGTTGGGACGCAGCGTTGAACACGCCGGTGGACTGCGCTTGTGTAGCTCGCCGTCGGTGATGGTGTAGGACTTGCATCGACGAGCGATCATTCGGCGTCTCGTTCTTTGGCAGGTGCGGCTTCGGTAGGTGATGTAGGGCTTGGTCCGATGCGGCTCGGTGACCAAGTCGACCAAGGCTGCCTCTGGTTGAGTGGGACTCTATGTCGATCTCCCTCGGGGAGGACCGATGGTTTGGAGATTGTGTCAAGGAACACGCCGGCGGGTGGTGCGAGTCGAGCCGACCCGATGCGAGAGAGGGCGTCGGCCTCCTCGTTTTTCCGCCTGTCGATCCACTCGACAGAGTAGCCGGTGAAGTAGCCGCCCAATTTGTCCACTGCTTGGCGGTACGCCGCCATGGTAGGGGAGACGGCGTCGCAGGTGCCGGCGACTTGCCCCGCGACGAGGTCGGAATCTCCGTAGCAGCGGAGGCGATTGACGTTCATCTCCTTGGCGTCTCGCATGCCGTGGAGTAGGGCCTCGTATTCGGCCATGTTGTTGGTGCAGGGCGTGAAGTCGAGGCAGAGAATGTAGCGGAGCTTGTCGCCCTTTGGTGAAGTCAGCACTATCCCTGCTCCGCGTTCTTGGAGCCGTCAAGTGCAGGCTCCAGAATGGAGGTACGGTCTCCGCTGCTGGGCCTCTTCCGCCGGGCGATGAAGTCCGCCAGTGCTGCGACTTAATCGCCCTTCGTGGCTCAGATTTAATGTTGTGGACGCCGATCTCGACGCCCACTTGGCGACTCCGCCCGGCCGCCTCATGCAGTATGATGTCTTGCGGTGGCGCTGAGGAGACGACCATGACCGGTGCTCACGGAAGTAGTGCAGCGCCACTGAGCTCAAGACCGCGTATACTAGCTTTTGGTATCAGGTACGGCTGGCGCGACTCGGTGAGGACCTCGCTGATGTAGTACACCGCCGCTGAACCGGCGCCTTTCCTTCCTCTCGTCGTTCGACGACCATCACAAAGATCGACGACGCTCGGACGCCGCGACGTAAACCAGCATAGGTTCTTTGTCGGCGGGGCGGCGGTAGTGGTGCGCGAGTAGCACCTTTTGAGGTCGCGAGCGCCGTCCGCCTCCTTGTCCCACTCGAAGGTGGGGTTCTTGCGATCAGCGGTATAGGGCATCGCTTTCGCCAGCGGGGATGAAGCGATCGAGAGCCGCTACCGCCCGCCAGCTTCGACGCGCAGCACTCGGGTTTGCCGAGCCAGCGATCGTGTCGATCTTTGTTGGGTTCGCCGATCCTCGCTTGGAGACGACGTACCCAGAGTTGTCCGGCGGGTACACCAAGGTGCACTTGCTCGTTGAGCTTTATCTTGTACCTTCGTAGGTTGGCGAAGGTTTCCGCCAGGTCGGCGAGTAGGTCGCCTTGGCGGCGGATTTCACGACCACGCCGTCGATGTAGACGTGATGTTGCGCAATTTGGCTCGCGAGGCATTCTTGCATGCACCGGTAGGTCGCCCGGCGTTCTTGAGGCCGAAGGTCATGGCGGTGTAGCGTAATTCAATGGCGTGATGAACGCCGTCTTCTCCTCGCCTCGACAGCCATTTTGATCTGGTTGTACCCGAGTAGGCGTCGAGGAAACATAGCGACTCAAACCCGCGGTTGAATCGATTATCCGTCGATCCGCTGGAGGACGAATCGCCCTTTGGGCAGGCGCTGCAGTTTGTGTAGTCGATACACATTCTCCGTGTCCCGCTTTTTCTCGACCAGGACTGGGTTTGCCAGCCACTTGAGTACTTGATTGGCCGGATGAAGCCGCAGCAGTAGACGCTGCACTTCCTCGGCGATTGCTCGACGGGCGTTCTTCATTGAAGGGTCAGAGCGACCGCTGATGGTCGCACTTTGGGGTCGGCGTTCGTTTGTGCTCAGCGAGCTCCCTAGGGACACCGGGCATGTCGAGGGTTTCCATGCGAAGATGTCCTCGTTCTCACGGAGGAACTCGATGAGCGCTTCCTATGCTGGGCTCATGCTGTCCCGATCGTCACCGTTCGCCGGAGTCGCCTGGGACCAGCTCGACGGTGCGGGTGTGCGTCGTTGCCTCAAAGGTTGAGGTGTTTGCGCCCTCTGAGTTGGGCTTCTTGAGTATTGTGGGGTCGTCGTTGTTGACCCAGCTCGCGTATTTGGCGAGCTCGTCGGCGTGGTTGGTCTCTGCCGCGATGACGGCGTGCTTCGGCTCCTTTGGCCTTTCGGCGGCCATGTCGGGTCGCCGTTGATGATGATGACGCCGCACGGCCCGGAGCTTCATCGCTGTACGCAGCGTGGCGCTGCCATGAATTTAGCGAACGCCTGGCGCCCCAGGACGCAGTGGTAAGGGCTATCGAAGGGCACCAGCTCGAAGACGATCCGCTCGGTTCGGAAGTTTGCCGGTGTGCCGAAAGTGACTGGCAGCGTGACCTTGCCGATCGGGTACGCCTTCCGACCGGGGACGATGACGTGGAACGTGGTGTGGGTCGTCTCGATCGTCGACTGCGGGAGCCGCAGCCGCCTGAAGATGTCGAGGTAGAGGATGTTGATGGAACTACCGCCGTCCATCAGTGTCTTGGGGAGCCAGTACTCGCCAACCTTGGGCTTGACCACCAAGGCGACTCGTCACCGGTACTCGGCGCGCGCGAGTGGTCTTGCTCCTCGGTGATGGGCTGTTCCGACCAGTTCAGGAACTAGGGACGTCTATTTGGGCCACCGTGACGACGGCGACGGCGCTGGCGATGACCTTCTTCTCGCCGTGTTGAAGCCTGAAGGTGTGAGCGAGCCGGCTACTTTGTCAATTTTCCGCCGTTTGGCGGTCGTTGTCGGGTCCTCCCCGCTTGCCGTGCCTTCTCGATTTCCGAGGGTGTGGCGGTCGGCGGTGGTGTGCGCTATGGATTCCCTTCCTGCTATGGAACGCACATGGTTGGTTAAGGAGGGCCGGATCGAACCTTGGCTTCTTTTGTAATTGCCGCCATCGCGGCGTTGCCTCCGTCAGCGGCGGTAGCTCTTGGGCTCATGCCTGCGTTCGGCGTTGGCGACGAAGTCGACTCGCCTGTCACTGCGGCGCTTGCCAGTGAGGCGAGTGCCTCTGTAGCGTAGGCCGGTTCGGCGTCCGCCGTCGTTGCCGCCCGTGCGGCGTTGCCCTCCTGACTCGTCGTCGGTTTCCTGGTTTGGATCTTCCTCGGCGTACTGTTTGGCGATCTCGAGGAGGTCGGGGATGTTGTCGAGTGTGCAGGAGTGTCGCTTGAGCTTGGCGACTAGAGGCTCGTAGCGGCACGAGGTCTTGAAGCAATGGATCACGGTGTCCGGGTGGATGCCGACCGCGTTGTACCAAAGCTCTTGCCACCGTTGGACCCAGCTATGGTCGACTACGGGGTCCCCGGACGATCGCCCAGGTCCTCAATAGTGGTGGCGCGGGTGTAGGAGCACTCAAGTGCCCGACGAAGGCGCGCATTTCCTCCCGTGAGTCTATACTGTCATGGGGAGAGTGTTGATCCATCGCCGCACGCCCCTCCATCATCGGGGAGGTAACGGGCGGCGTAGTAGGTCACAGGACCCGCGATCCCCATTGCCATGAGGTATGTGTCGAGCCGGCGGGTCGCACGAGGAGTCGTATTTTTCTATCTCCTTGGCGCCTTGAAGTTTGGCGGGTACTTCGCCCTCGGATCATTGGTCCGAAGCACTTGGGCCGAGTCGATCGAGCGACCCATGGGCTCGCCGTCGCGCGATTAGTTAGGTGCCGCAGTCGCCGGGCTGGCGTGCGCCAGCTTTTGGTTGTTGATGATGTGGGTGCGGCGCCGATGGTTGCCCGTTAGCGGCGCACGGTTGGTCTCCGCCTGGGGTCGCAGGAGAGTGCCGCTCGTGGGTCGGTGTTGGAGCTGCAGTGGCTCGTGGCGGGCGTTGAGGGTGTTTGCCGCTGGGCGGCCGGAGGCCGCCTCGCTTCCCGAGGAACGCGAGTATACTCGACCTGCGATCGGCGCCCGCTTTTGCTGCTCGACGCCTTCGCGAGCAGGGCCCCGACGTATTGGATCGAGGCGCCGCCGCCGGTGGTCGTGATGTCGTCGGCCGCCGCCTGCCACGAGGTTGTCCATCGGGTGGATAACAGTGGAGGCCGCTGCGCTCGCCCCGTGAGGAGACTACTATCCGCGCTGGTCCTCAGGAGGTGCGGTTGGGCGGAGGTGGGCGCCCATAGCCGTTGATCTGGCGGTGGCCGGGCGCTTCCTCCCGTGGCGCGTTTCGCAGATCGTGCGCCGCCACGCGGGCCGGTCGTTGTTGCCGGTTCAGGGCACGCTTGAACGGTGGGGTTCAGCGTGACCTGATCCGCCGCTGGTGGTAGCGTGATGATCTCGCCGCCACCGCCGAGGCGAAATTTTTCGCGCTCGGCTTGCTCCTTGCGCACCGCCTCTGCCAGTTTCAAGCGGAGTTCCTCGACCTCCGTTGCCGTGGCGTTAGGAGGGATTGGGGTGGAGAACGGATCCTCCGGCGGATCGGCGCCGGTGGCCATGTAGGCCGCGGCGTGGCGACCGGTTCCATCGCGGAGTTCAGCGGAGTTCTCTGACCCGGAGTCGAATTCGAAGATCCCGAGGATGGAGGGGTCCTCGAAGTCTCCCGCGTTGGAGACCTGGGCGATGGAGCCCGCGGACGAGGCCGCGGTGATGGATCCGGCGAGTGACGCCGGGGTCGCCGAGTCGGCGTCGTCGGTGAGGCCGTCTTCGACGGCCGCTGAATTCCCGGCCACGTTGTTGTGGGCCGAGTTGTACTCGGAGGCGAGGCGGTGGATCGTGCGGATCTGGCTCTCGGAGAGCCGATCGCGTGGAGGCGACTCGCGGATGCGAGCCGAGTCCTCCGAGATGATGACGTCGGTGAGGCCGACGAAGAGGCTGATCGTGCCGATTGGCAGGATCACGCTGTGCGTGACGGGTCGCGCCGCCGGGATGTAGCTGCTCGGCAAGATCTAGAGCATCTCGCCGATCGCTATCATGCGGCCGGTGGCGACCGTCTCGCTGATGGGAAGATTGGATCTCGCCGCAGAACACCGGCCAGACCGGCCAGGCCCCACGGTGGGCGCCACTGTCGTGGGAATGGTCACGGCAGATGCTGCAATCGGCAGCGAGTAGTAGAACGAGGGGCAAGGGCGGCCAGCCATCTGCGGTGCGAGATGAGGGCAAAGACACAGGGTTTTACCCAGGTTCGGCCACCCGGAGGGTAAAGACCTACTCCTGCTAGATTGTATTATGGAGGTGTTACAATGGGCGAGCTCGGCGGCTAGGCGGCGAGTCGCTTGGGTGTATGAGGGAACGTATCTCTACTCACCCTTTAGGGAGGTTTATATAGGCTCACCTCCCCTAGGGTTTACATATCTCAACCGATTCGGTTACAGCTTTAATAGTCGTTTAACCCAATCCGACTGGGCCTATCTACTCGCCTGGGCCTTCAGCTTCCAGTCGCTCGGTACCTTGCTGGGCTTCAATCCACTCGCCGTTCTGCAGGCCCACTCGCCAGCTCTCGGGCCAGTCGGAAACGCCTTGCTGGGTATACCCCAGTAGGCATATCCCCATCAGAAGGGCTTCAATGATTTGAGGAATTCCTATTGTACCTTGAAGCGCTCGTCGAGGCTGTCGATGAGGCACATCATGAGCTTCTTGTCGGAGACGGGTGCCCCGACATCGCCCAGCTGGTCGGTGATGCCCTTGAGCTTGCGGCAGTAGGTGACGACGGACATGTCGCCATGTGCGGCCTTGTTGAACTCCTTGTCGAGGTGGATCTCGCGCCCTTCCGCGTTCTCGATGAAGAAGTGGTACAGCGCCGCCAGGTAGTGAAGGCGGTGTTGTCCTCGGTGACGATGATGTCTTGGAGTTCGTCAGAGATGGTGTCATAGATCCAGAGGACGACATCCATGTTCGTGGACTGCCACTCGTCGGTGGCGAGGTGGGGAGAGGTTTCTTCCTCGACGTGATGATAGGTGTTCAACTTGGAGAGGACTTGGAGCATGAGGTTGCGCCAGCGGTGGAAGTTGATGCCGATGGCGTCGAGCTTAAACTTAATGTACTTGGTGACATCTACATCATCAGTGGAGGGTGGGGAGGGGACGAGTTGGATCGAGGTGTTGGCTAGCTATTCAGAGAGAGGAACCACATCAGAGTGGGAAGCAGAATCGACGACCATGGAGAGGGAGAAGGAAGAGGGCAGAGGCTCTGATACCAAGCAGAAATACAGAATTCACCACATGTCTATTCATCTCAGCTGGTCACATATAAATACATAGGGGGTGCTTCCCAGATCGTAGGAGCGTGGCACTAATCTAGGATCTCATCTAGACTACTTCTATCCTAACGACTAGCTCAGGTAGTTACAGATATACACGATGGTTACAATGTTACAGAGAATTACAACGGTACATTGACACGTTCTGTACATCTCCGTCAACAGTATAATCGGACTCTGTGGATGGTTGAGCGCCATGCTCAGATGTGTACTCCTCACCTTCTTCCTCATCCTCCACTTCTCCCTGAGCCTTGATCTCCTTGATAATTTTCTCCATGCGATGGTTTCTCTTGTAGGAGGCATGATGTTGTTTACAAATATCCATGTTCATGAAATAGAGGGTCCTCTCCCAGAATGAGGCTTTCTTGACCTTCTCCTATACATACTCGCGGGTCATGGGAGGCATGGGTGCATTGGAGGCATTCTTCCTCCAAACCCTAGGAGGCGAGGGAGCCCGCTCGGCCTCTGAAATCTCATCCTCCTCTTCCTAAGCATGTGATCATCTAGGGGGTGGCCCCATGTGTCCTTTCTACTAGAGAGACACGAGTGCATGCTCCGTAAGATTGGGAGGCATCGCAAGAGGTGAACGTGAGCCTGGGTGTTGATGAGCCTTAGGACTGGTGGTGCATAGGGAGGGGGACTTCTTGTACAGTATGGCATGATACTATAGGGTTCGCATCATAGAAAACAAATTTTTTCCTATGATTGGAACAACTATGTATCGAGAACTATCTACTAGATACAAGAAACGGGCGGATATACATCCGTAGATAACATACCCTTGAAGACCGACAAAGCTTAATGAGGTTGTACTCGTGGATGATGTAGACGAACGCTTGCCGATCTCAATATCAAAGAGGAGGTCCTAGCGCCGCAAATCAGCGGCGCATCCATGCTCGCACACACGTCTAAGCCACCGAGCAACCTCCGCCTCCTTGCTCCAACTATGCAGCGGAAGAAACAACTCTTTCTTGATGAAAATCCACCGGGAACATGTATCTCGCTAGTCCAATACCATGGGGGATAAACTAGAGGGGGAGAGAGATCCTTCACGAGGAGGTGTGTGTGTGTGAGAGGGAGAAGGGGATTTATAGAGGAGGGACAGGGGGCACCCCAAGGGGGTGGCCGGTGCATGGGGGCTGCCCCCTCCCCTCCTCCATTTATGTGGGTGGCACCCCTTGCTAGTATTTCATTTCACATGCAAAAACACTTTCAACAATTTCACCCGAAACAGGTCTGGTGTCTAGGGAAATAAATTCCCGCGCTTTGTTAATCTTTTCAGCATGAAACTATTTGTTCAAAATGGTGTCGGTGTCTATTAAGTGTGTCACCCTATGGTTTGTGAATAATGTAGACATGATCGAGACCCCTCTCAGATCAATAATCGTAAGAAGGACCTGGAGATCCATACTAACTCCCACACATTCAATGATGACTTTCTTGTGATCGTGAGAACCTTTTACGCTAGAATCTTAATCCCTTTGTCTCGTGATATATTACATGTCCGAGATTCGATCATCGGTATCTTCATACCTAGTTTGATCTCGTTACTGACATGTACTCTGTTCTCGTTCTCGTGATAGAACATTCCAGTGATCAAATCACTTGCTTGCAAGCTAACCAATGTGATATCACCGAGAGGGCTCAGAGTATATCTATCCATCATCGGGATGAACAAATTCCACTCTTGATCCATGGGCCTCAACATAACATTTTAGTAGTACTGAACCCATCTTTATAATCACCCTCCTACGGTGTGACGTTTGATGTTATCAAGATACTCTTCCAGTGTTAGTGTGTAGAGGTCCCAACCTGAAAAGGTAGAGATCCATGTGTTTACAGTGCTAGTCCCTGGATCGAATAACTAGCACCCACAGTTTAAGATGTAATATCAAGAAACAAAGGTCATATTACAACACATAACCAGGAATAAAATAGTTCCTTACAACTTACATAGATCATATGATTATCTTATTACAGAGCAGCAAATATATCTAATAAGCATGGAGTCCTTCATCTTCATCTGCCACAGCCAAACATGTTGGTTGTATACTTGTAATCCCTACTCATAAAACTTCACTAACAGCAAACAAACCTGCAACATAATAAGTTACAGCCACAAGGGTCAATACATTTGAATTGTATTGGCAAGTGATATCATATTGATATGGAGAATCTAACATATACATGAATATATGGCTAAGTGGAGTTTTGTCTGGACTTTGCATAAAATAAGTTTCCCCTATCCTTTGTAAAATAGTTTTCTCTTTTTCAAAAAACTTCATCAAACATGGCACACTGGATACACACCAGGTGCTACCCTTGTTCACCCAACAAGTTTTAACTTAGAGAAAATAGAATGATGAGATTCTTGAACTGCTTCAATGTCTTGATGCTCAAAGTTGTCCATAACCGGGGACATGGCTAAGTACTTAGTTTTTACCCTCTCGAGAGGTGATGCAGTTTCCCCACAAGACTCGACATGCATCAAGACGAGACTTTTTAGAAGAAATCCCTCAGACCACCATGGATGCGTTGCATCCTATCATCACTACCACCTTCTGTCCATCTGGCTGTGTTCTTGCAACTTATTTGGTCAAGGCAGAGCCCATATGCCATGTGGCTGCACTAGAAGCCTTCATGACAAGAATGTCTCCAATCTCTTTGTTCCTGGGTGGCCATCCACAAGTGAGATACACCATGCTAAACCATAGAAATGGTCCCTGAGTAACCACTCAAAAAAATCCATCCATACATTTACCATTTCCACCCAGGTGTTTCATTAACAAGTTGTTTTCTTAGTCAAAAACACATAGGCATATACTTTCCATAACATCATAACATGAATTTACACTCTTGAATTCTAATGGCTAGGCTAAGGATTCTAAACTTACAATGTATCCTATATTTAGGAAATACTACCAAGGTAGATACTATAGGTTTATCATAGCATAGTAATTTAAATAATAGTCTTACCATGCATTCTATAAAATATCACTAATGCAATGAAAAGATAGGAATTTTGATGATCAAAGTATCACTTGACTTTTTAGTAGAAAATCTAGGTACTCTTCTTGATCTTGGAATTGTCACACTCTTAAAAGTTCACTACATCACAATCAAGCAAAGCACACATTCAAAACTAGCACACCAAATAACAAAACAAGAAAACAATGAAATGCATGCAAGCATGCAAAAGGTTATTTTATTGAAAAAAATAATTCTAACAAGGTTCTAAACATTTCAAAACACCTACTGTTCTTTTATAAAAGTGGAATTTCATTCGAAACCAAGTTAGTGAATGTAAGTCATTTAAATCATTTTTCTTTTGTTAGAAAAGCTTTTATTGAAAGGAAAATTTCTAGTGTCAACAAAATATATTTTTAATTTCAAATGTTAGTTTTTATGGTCAGAGGGTTCAAAACAAAACCATTTTGCAAAAGGTTTTACTCAAAAATAATTTTTAGAACAATATTTATACTCAAAATAGCCCTAAAGAAGTCTCTGCATACTACTAGACTCTTAGTGCTCCTAGGCGTGAAGTTCGTAAGTGGGATCGGATAGTGAGCTCGACTCCGGACGAAAGCGAGTACAAAAAAAGACTTTTTTCAGAAGAAAATGAGCAAAGTAAGCACATATATGCAATGGCTTCAATTTTATGAATCCATAGACACCTAATTTGTAATTTTTGGAATTACAGATCAAAATTTATGAATTTTGCAAGTTTAAACATCTAATAGAACAAAATCTGGATTTTAAATCGAAAACCCTGACACGCGGTGTGTTCTGATTGGACGGTACCGTTTTGCACGAATCAGCTACACAGGTCGTTAGATCTAACTGAAATTGCATGGACCATATTGAATCGTACCCCTTCGTTAAGTGGATCTATCCTAACCCTCAGATCTGCATCTAGCGGACCAGATCGCTCTGGCCAGAAACTGGCAGCGCAAATGGTGACTGCGAGGGCTGGGCGTCGGGAGACGGTGTACTGGCGGCGCTAGGGGGTAAGGGGAGGGTTCTGGGTATTACCGAGGTCGTGGCGACGGTGAGGTTGTAGTGGTGGTCACGGGCGACGGAGGGGCGCACAGGTGCGGCGGCGATTCCTTGTCGGAGTAGTGGCCACCATCGGGAGATTTCAGTCAACAACGGGGGTGACGCTCTGGGGAACAAGAGGACGGATGGCATGCATCAGAAGAAGCGCAAGACACATGCGAACAAGCTCGTTTGAATTAGAGGCCGAGGGGCTCTCGGGGCTTACTGCAATGGCTCATCGGAGTTGCACGCTCTATCGGTGGCTTGCAGAGGACGTCATAGACGAGCCTACAGAGCATGAGAAAGAATACTAGAAGGGTCAGTGTGTGCGCCAGAGGATGGTGAGAAAACGAGTTTGAACGAGAGGGTAAGGAGAGGTCAGGGCTTACCGGATTTTTCGCCGAAGTCCGTCGGTGCTACGGTGGCGTGAGCTCGATTACGGGAAGCCTGGGGGCTCTCTGGTGCGGGGAAATGAGGGGAAACGGAGAGGAGGGAGAGGGGGAATAAGTAGCAGGGGTTGGGGAGAAAATTAGTCACGAATTCAAGTGCAATTTAATCAAATTGACTCGACCAGAAACGTCATAGAGAGGGGAGGCGGGTTCAGCGCGTTGAAGACGATGATGATGACGTGGACGTCGGGCCCGGAGGTCAATGGGGTGCGGGTGGTTGCGCGGGTGAGAAAAGAAACAGAGGGGAGAGAGGGGTTTCCGGGTGGGCTGAGTGGGCTGGTTGCTGGGCTGGGCTGGACAGCTGGTTAGGTTTCTCCTTTTTTTCATATCTTTTTCCTTTTCTTTTTCTGTTTTCTGTTTTTATTCAAATCAATTGATTTAAACTTCAATTTGATTTCAAAATTCCTCCAAATCTTTTTAGTAGGTTTTATACAAAAACCAAGTTTGTTATTTAGTCAAATTCAAATATTTTTTATTAATTAATATTCATTTAAAAATAAGTGATGCATATTGGTATTTATTTAAATAAAATTTGAATATGGTTCATAAACCCATATAATTTTATTTAAATAAAATTTTATCCTTTTATATTATTTAATAAACTTTTATTCCATTTACTTATGGATTTATCCATGATTTAAATTGTCTTTGGAATAATTCTTATTTATTTTTTTCTTTCTTTGTCTTATAAAATTCATATCTTTTTATTTATAGCTCCAAAAATAGTGATTCCAATTTGTATAATTCTATTTAATAATTATTTATTTTAATAAATCCTTTTAGGATTACTTTGTCCACAATTAAGTATTGATTTTAGCTAGGAGCTTTATTAGCCTTGGAATACTTTCTTTTATCTTATTAAATCATAAGTTTTTATCCATGGCTCCAAATAGAGTGAAGTAAATTCCTATGGTTTTGTAATATTTTTGTTTACCATTATTGGTCATTTAGAAATGTTGTTGATAAATTTTTATATGGAACAATGCCATAGTCTTAGAGTGATCTTGATGATTTCTTTCATTAGGGTTTAGGTTTTTGGTTTAACTTTTCTAAGTGCATAAAATTAAGATAGATTCCATGCATGAATGCATTTGATCTGTTTGAAAATTTTGTTTGTTGCCTTTTCATTCAAGTTTTGTTAAAGTAAGGTTTTTATGTTTCCATTTAGAAACAAAAACTTTCTTTTTCCCCTAAATTTCATCATTTGTTCTTTTGTTTGTTTATTTTTCACATTTCAAAATTGGGAAAAGTTTCGGATGTGACATAGTGATTGACATGATCTCATGGTCTAAGGATTAGGATTACTTTGTATGATGTTATAGCAATATAAAATCAATGACTTTGATCGTAATGCTATACTTCAAATGAATGTTCATCACACCATTCAAATAATATTGTGACCTCATTATTAACAATATCAAATGTACATGGTCAGGAAACCTTGATCATCTTGTTAATCAACAAGCTAGTTTATAAGAGAGGCATAAATAGGAAATTTCTGTTTGTTTATTAAACACACATGTATTAACATTTCTATATCAGCACAATTATAGCATGCAACATAAACATCTATCATATACTTGGAATATACATAACAACCATTTTATTATTGCCTCTCAGGGATTATTCCCTTCAGTCTCCCACTTGCACTAGAGACAATATTCTAGTTGCATAGTGATAACTCTAACACCCATGGAGTTCTGGTGTTGATCATGTTTTGCTATAGGGAGAGTTTTAGTCAACGGATCTACTACATTGAGATCCGTGTGTACTTTACAAATCGTTATATCTCCATCCTTGACATGCTCGCGGATGGAGTGAAGCCGGCGCTTAATATGCTTGGAATTCTTGTGAGACATTGGTTCTTTGGCATTGGCTATGGCTCCATTGTTGTCACAATAGATCACCATTGGGTCCAATGCGCTTGCAACCACACCTAGTTCGGTTATGAATTCCTTCATCCAAACTACTTCCTGAGCTGCTTCCGAAGCAGCAACATATTCGGCCTCCGTTGTTAATCCCTCCACCACAGGTTGTTTGGAACTCCTCCAACTAATCGCTCCACCATTCATGAGAAATACGTATCTGGATTGAGACTTAAAGTCATCCAGATCGGTATCGAAGCTAGGATCCACATAACACTTAGCGACGAGATCTTCTTCACCTCCGTACACAAGAAACATATCCTTAGTTCTTCTCAAGTACTTAAGGATATTCTTGACCGCTATCTAGTGTTCCGATCTTGGATCATATTGGTATCTACTAGTTAAACTAATAGCATGTGCCACATCCGGTCTTGTACATAGCATGGCGTACATTATGGAGCCTATGGCTAATGCATAGGGGACTTTGTCCATTATATCTCTTTCTTCCACCATAGCCGGACTTTGAGTCTTACTCAATGTCTTGCCTTGCAACATAGGTAAGAACCATTTCTTACTCCCGTCCATTTTAAATTTCTTTAAAATATTATCAAGGTACGTACTTTGCGATAGCCCTATTAGGAGCCTAGATCGATCCGTACATATATTTATGCCTAATATGTATGACGCTTCACCTAGGTCCTTCATTGAAAAATTGCTGTATAGATAACTTTTAACATTGTTTAAAAGATCTATATCATTTCCCATCAATAATATGTCATCCACATATAATATCAGAGCTGTCACATTGCTCCCACTCACTTTCTTGTAAATACAAGCCTCTTCATAAGTTTGGATAAATCCAAACTCTTTGATCACCTCATTGTAACACCCTCATAATCAGCCATATGCAAGTTTCAGCGATTCCCTCCAAACCCGCATAGAAACGATTCAAAGGTGCCCACCAGGCACTTGCGTGCGGGTGGAAAATGAAGTAATATCATTACACAATAGTCCACGATGGAACCCACAGAAAGATATATACAGCAACGACTCCATGAGTCAAGAATACAGATATACAATACAAAGATCCAAATCACCTTTAAAATGATACAACGTCCGAGTACGGACAAGATGCAAATTGATCTAAGAGCCCTGAAGAATAACCAATGGCGTCCATAACCCTGCCCAGGCCAAGCCGGAAGGGTAACCCTGCTAACGACGTCGATCTCAAAACCTGCTTAAACAAAAGGGGTGCCGACAAAAGGCAAAGGAAAAAGAGAGCGGTCAAGATCGAGGCCAAGACACCGAGACTAGAATTCGGCGGTCCTCGCCTACATAGGTATGGTGGACTGAAGCGGCAGCGCAACATGCACTAAACAACCTATAGAGACTCGATATAACTGTCGGCTATCAGAGAGGGATAAGAAATACCTATTTGGAACCAACCTGATACTACCACCAAACATACCCATCCTGGTATTTCCCCCTCGAGACCAAATGAGGAAGTCAACTGAGGAACTCACACAGTTGGGAGTTTTATTTATTCAGTTATCATTGCAGCAATTACTAGTCAGGTATAGATAGTCATCCTGAAATAATAAGTAGTGGGCCCTTTTAGTTAACCATTCCGTTGTAGTTGCAACACTTACTAGTCAGATACAATTAGCATGAGATATCCCAAACCCAGCAGTTGTTGGTACTTTTATTTAGCCATTCCGTTGTAGTGAAGCTGATTACTAGTCATATCGGATACAAGACAAATTATAACAGTAAACTTTAGTTATAGTTGTCTATGATCGAGAACTGTGCTCCAAGTCGTCCATAACCGCAGACATGGCTTCTCGAAAAGATTTAACCCTGCAGGGGTGCACCAAAAATTTCCACACGCACCTACACCCTTGTTTTCAGATCAGGTAGGTACAAGATCACAAAACATACACCCAACGGTATGTCGACGGGGTTTCGGACACGACGTTTCCGAGACCCAAAGCAAGCACATGGGGGCCACCCCACTAAGCTACCCGTAACAAAGTCGGCCGGTCTCCGAGACGGACCCAGAGGTTTGTGACGACGGTTGTAAACGACTGGGAACCAGAAAGTGTGACTGGGCTTGTCGATACAGCGAAAACGTGGCACAGGGTTCCAAAACAGTACGGCGCTTGTATCCCTCCTTTATAAAGGGAAAGGATCCCTGTGATTGCAATGCTAGTCCCTGTATCATTGCTAGCATCCACAGTTTAAGATGAAGTACACAGATACAAAGGTCATTTATTACATCCATTCCAGAGATAAACATAGTCTTTACATCTCAAAGGCCACATGCCTATTACAAGAGTTTGAATAAGTAAATAAATATAAGTCTTCATCTTCATGTGCCACAGGCAAACATGTTGAGTGTAGACTCATGACACCTAATCCTCATCAGAGTAACCTGCAACATCACAAGTTACAGCCACAGTGGGTCAATACTTTGGAATAGTATTGGCAAGTGATACCTTAGTATATTTTAGGTGGACTAGATACTATATGCAAATTTGGCTAAGTGTAGATTGGCTTGCTTTGCTCAAAATAGGTTTTTCCTATTAGTTGAAAATACTAAGTTTTTCTTTGTCAAAACTTTTCCCAAGGGACCACCAATAGACATTGAGGTCCTTCACCCTTGTTCACCCACAAATTTTACTTAGAAATTGGGATGAGGAGATTCTTGATAGCTTCCATGTCTTGATGCTCAAGTTGTCCATTGTCACGGACTTGGCTAAGTACTTAGATTTTTCCATCTACAGAGGTTGTGCACTTTCCCCACCAGACATGGTTTCACCAAGACAGGACCTTTCAGAAGCCTTCCCTTAGACCAAATGGACGCGTTCCAACCTATCATTCCCACTACCACCAACTGTCCAAATGGCTAAGTTCTAGCAACTTATGTGATCCAGGCAGAGCCCATATTGCCAAGTGGCTGCATTAGAAGCTTCTTAACACTTGGCCTCTAAAATCTCTTTGTTCCTGGGTGGCTTACCATAAGTGATATACACAAGGTAAACCATAGCCATGGGCCTTGTGTAACCACTCAACCAAAACCACCATTCAAGTCCCTTTCCACCCAGGTGATTCATTAACTCAGTTATTTTATTAGGCAAAACATAAGTCCAAAGACTTAGAAATATTTTTATCATAGCATTTATATTTCACCAACCCTTGTTTGCTACTAGCTAGGCTAAGCATGGCATAGATAGTAACTTAACTTAGAAATCTCCTAGAAATTCTACAACTACTTAGGATTTCCCAACATGGCATATAGGCAAAATAATAACATGCAAGACTTAGCAAAACATTTCTAATGCTTAGTATAAAATATAGGGATAGAAATATTCATGAAGTACCACTTGCCTTGGTAGTTGGGAGAGTAGCACTCTTCACAATCACAATCACTAGCACCAAAGTCTACACAAAGAATGGTAGCAACAAATTACACACAAAACATATACAAACAAACAAAAATATATGCATGCATGCAAAATGCTAAGTGATGATTTTTCGAACTCAACCAAGCAAGTGAATAGTACTGAATCCTAAACAAGTCAAGAACTTGTCACACAACAATAATTTAAACCCTAAATTAACTCTTAAACAATTCATATGCTCAAATAAGCCCTACACAAGTTTCTGCAAATAAAACCATTTTAACATAGGCAAATCATTAAACACATTGCATAATCTGATAGAGCTTGCTCTCCTGATTCCAACGGTATAAACATTGCCAAAATCTAACGTGGAAATCAAAAGTTACAAACAAAACAAATTTGAACAATATTTTGATTCAAATTCTGTTTTTAAACCTAACTCACTGCCACGCGTCTTAATCTTACTGGCCAATACCGTCTGCCGGATCGAAGCTCGCCCGTAGGATCAACTTAGATCCAACGCGCCAGATCTAAAGAAAACGATTCGTCCTCGTTCTAATCTAATCCCTACGATGCAGATCTAACGGCTGTCGTTGCTCTGACCAAAGTCGAGCGGCTCTAGCAGCGGCGACTGGTGGCGGCGCCTCTGTCAGTGGCGGAGCTGGTGTTCTAGGCCGCGCGGGAGAGGGAGAAGGGGTTTACCAGAATCGCAGGGAGCTGCTGATGCTCAAGGTGGTGATGGTTCGGCAAGGGGCGCTCTAGAGTGGCCGAGGGAGCTCGTCGGAGTCGTGCACGACATCAGGTGGTTGCTGTTGAAGTCATTGTCGAGGTTCCGCATCGCCCTAGCACGAACCAGGTGGTTTAGGAGATGCGCAAGACACTGGCGAACAACCTCGTATGCGAGAGAGATCAAGGGGCGCGCAGTGCTTATCGTAATCGGTCGCCGGAGTTGAGTGGCGGCTCGGTCGTTTGCAGGAACGAACGGGGACGGCGTCCTGGGTCACAAGCAGGAAAGCAAGGGGTATCAGAAGATGCACGAGGTCATGCTGGACACACTCGTTTCAATCAGAGGCACAGGGGCAACGGGGTCTTACCGGAATCGCACGCCGGAGATCGTCGGAGCTGCGGCGGTGTTTGGCGAGTTGTGGGCAGCCTGGTGGCGTGGAGAGAAAATTGAGTGAGGGGAAATGGCCGCGAGGGGGAGGGGTTTAAGTAGGCAGAGCTGGGCATGGAGTTACTCGCGGAATCAATGGGAATCAATGCGGCAGTGACTGCGGCGAGTAACGGCGGCGTGAGCGACGCAGGCGCGCGTGATTGACGAAGACGACGACGTGGTCACGGGTTGTCAGCGAATAGAACAGAGAGGGAGTGGGGTCTGGGTGTCAGCGACTCTGTGGGTGCGTCTGCGCGTGAGAGAGAGAGGAGGAACCCGGGTGGGCTAGATGGGCTGCTTCTGTTGATGGGCTCAAACCCTGGCGCTGGCCCTTTTCCTTTTCTTTATTCCTTTTCTATTTCTAATTTGATTTTCTGGAATGATTTTCAAATGAATTAAAACTCTATTTGAATTCAAATCTTTTCAGGATTTTTTTAGTGTGCAACCTTTACAATTCTAGGCATAAAACCAGGTGGTCACTTTGAATTGGCTTGGTCATTTGGAAAATATTAAAATAAATAGTGACTTAGCACTTGTTTTATATTGGTTTTGAATTTGGTTTTCAAATTGTATTTTCTTTGAAAAATTGGGTTTAGGTCTTAGCAATCTAGCAACTCATTCTAAAAGCAATAAGGCACAAGGTTTGGCTTCATGAACAACAACCTCTCATAGAAGAGTAGCATTTGTTTCAAATGCTAATCACATAAAATAATGACCTCATATGCTCCTGTTTTTGAATTGTTTTGTTTGAAATGAACTCTATATGATCATGGATGCATGGCTGATATGCATGAGTTTGAAACATGATTTTAGGGATGTTACAAATCTAACCCCCTTAAGGTGAATCTTGCCCTCGAGATTCGGTTTGGCTAGCAAATAGGTGAGGGTGGTCTTTCCGAAGATCATCTTCTCTTTCCCATGTTGCTTCCTCTTCGGAATGATGATTCCACTACACTTTGCAGAACTTGATAGTCTTAGTCCTTGTGACTGTTTCTACAGTCTAAAGAATCTTGATAGGTTTCTCTTCATAAGTGAGATCACTTTCTAGTTGAACTTCCTCCAAAGGTATAGTATCCTTCAAAGAAGTTTCTTCCATTTCTGGATGACATTTCTTAAGTTGACTCACATGAAACACATTATGGACAGCTGACAGAGATTCTGGCAGTTCAATTTCATAGGCAACTTCTCCTTTACGACTCAAAATCTTGAACGGCCCAACATATCTTGGTGCCAATTTTCCTTTGACTCCGAATCTCTTCACTAAATGAAGTGGTGACACTCTAAGATAGGATCTATCACCAACTTCGTAGGTGACTTCTCTATGCTTAGGATCTGCGTAGCTTTTCTGTCGGGACTGTGCTATCTTCAACCTGTCTTTAACCAACTTGACCTTCTCTTCGGCTTCCTTGATAAGATCTGGTCCGAATAAACTTCTTTCTCCCACACCATTCCATAACAATGGGGTGGTACACTTTCTTCCGTAGAGAAACTCAAATGGTGCCATCTCAATACTGGCTTGATAGCTGTTGTTATAAGAAAATTCTGCGTAAGGAAGACTTTCATCCCAACTGGCTCCATAGTCTAAGGCACATGCCCTCAACATGTCTTCAAGAATCTGATTATTCCTTTCCGTTTGTCCATCGGTTTGAGGATGAAAAGCAGTGCTAAATTCCAACCTCGTTCCCAATGACTCATGTAACTGTCTCCAAAAATGGGAAGTGAATTGAGTTCCCCTATCAGACACAATACTCTTGGGCACTCCATGTAGACATACAATTCTACTCATGTAGATTCTGGCTAACTTAGCACTTGTATAGGTTGTCTTCACGGGTACGAAATGAGCCACTTTAGTTAGGCGATCCACTATTACCCAAATAGAGTCGTATCCTGACCTGGTCCTTGGTAATCCGGTAATGAAATCCATACCAATCTTGTCCCACTTCCAATCAGGAATAGGTAGTGGTTGAAGCAAACCTGCTGGTTTCTGATGTTCTGCTTTCACTCTACTACATACATCACACAAAGCAATATGTTCGGCGATGTCCTTCTTGAGATGATTCCACCAAAATCTTTCTTTCATGTCCATGTACAATTTGGTGTTACCCGGATGAATGGAATATGGAGAGTTATGTGCTTCTTGCAAAATCAGTTTCCGCAACTCCGGGTCTTGTGGAACACAGATACGTTTCCCATGCCATAAAGTACCCTGTTCGTCTTCATGGAATCCTTTGGCTTTTCCCTTGCCAATCTTTTCTTTAATCTCTTCAATTTCCTTATCAATCTTCTCGGCTTCTTTGATCTTGTCCAACAAAGTGGGTTGAACATACAAAGACATGAGATGTCATTCAGGCACAATCTCCAATCTGAGTTTTCTAAATTGAGTACACAGATCATCTGGCAATTCTCCTTTAGTAAGGCCATTCACAAAAACCTTACGACTTAGAGCATTTGCTACAACATTTGCTTTACCGGGGTGGTATTGTAAGCTTAATTCATAGTCCTTGATAAGTTCTAGCCATCTTCTTTGTCTCATATTAATCTCTTTCTGGGTGAAGATATACTTCAAACTCTTGTGATCTGTGAACACTTCACAACGGTTTCCCAAAGATAGTGTCTCCATGTTTTTAGTGCATGGACAACAGAGGCTAACTCTAAATCATGAGTAGGATAGTTCACCTCATGAGTTTTGAGTTTTCTTGAGGCATAAGCTACAACTTTACCGTCTTGCATAAGTACTGCACCCAAACCCTGATGAGATGCATCACAATATACTTGGAAATCTTTTTCCAAATCTGGCAGACACAAGACTGGTGCTGTCACAAGTCTCTTCTTCAATTCCTGAAAGCTGAGTTCACAACCTTCAGACCAAGCAAACTTCTTGTCTTTCTTTAGTAATTCAGTCATAGGCTTAGCAACCTTAGAGAAATTCTCAATGAACCTTCTGTAGTAACCTGCTAAGCCAAGGAAACTACGAACTTCTTTCACGGACTTGGGAGATTCCCATTCAGTCACAGCTGAAACTTTAGCAGGATCAACTGCTACACCATCCTTTGTCATAACATGTCCTAGAAAACCAACTTTATCCCACCAGAATTCGCACTTGCTGAATTTGGCATAAAATTTATGCTCCCGTAACTTCTCAAGTATCAAACGCAAATGTCCTTCATGCTCTTCTTTGCTCTTGGAGTAGACTAGGATGTCATCGATGAAAACGACAACAAATTTGTCAAGGAATTCCATGAACACCTTGTTCATCATATTCATGAAGTATGCTGGAGCATTGGTCAAACCAAAAGGCATTACGGTATACTCATACAATCCATACCTTGTAGTGAACGCTGTCTTAGGTATGTCTTGTTCTCTTATCTTGAGTTGAAAATATCCTGACCGGAGATCAATCTTTGAGAACACACAAGCTCCTTCTAGTTGATCAAACAAGTCGTTGATTCTAGGCAAAGGGTATTTGTTCTTGATAGTCACCTCATTGAGTGAACGGTAATCTATGCATAACCTTTGACTTCTATCTTTCTTCTCCACGAACAAAACTGGAGCTCCCCAAGATGAAGAACTTGGTTGAATAAATCCTTTCTGGAACTATTCTCCAAGTTGTTTCTTGAGTTCTTTCAGTTCATCAACTGACATTTTATAAGGTCTCTTTGCTATTGGTCCAGATCCTGGTACCAAATCTATAAGAAATTCCACATCTCTATCTGGTGGCATCCCCGGCAACTCTTCCGAAACACATCCGGATATTCACTCACAATTGGCACACTGTCTATGCTAACCCCCTTAAGAGAATTAAGCATACTCCTTTTTGCTTCAAAGTTGGTCTTGAATCTGATCCTTTTATTTTCTGGAGTTGTGAGTGAGACAGTATGGTTGGCACAATCTATCACTCCCTTCTACTTAGTCATCCAGTCCATTCCCAAAATGACATCGAATCCTTGGGAGTTTGGAATTATTAAGTTAACGGGAAACTTATACTTCCCAAACTCTATGACTAGATCATGACATCCTGAATTCACTATCATTTCTCCACCAGGAGAACTTACTTTTATAGGACACCCAATAGTTTCTATCGGTAGTTCATTTCTTTCAACAAATGCTCTTGATATGAATGAATGAGATGCACCAGTATCAAAGAGTACAAATGCTGGAATAGAATTGAGTCTGAACTTACCAGCAACAGCATCAGGCTCCTCATAGACCTCCTCCACATTGATGTGGTTTACTTGTCCCTTCTGAAAAGGGTTGGGCTTGTTGGGTCCTTCAACTTTCTTTTCTGGGCAGTCATTTGCATAATGCCCCATCTTCTTGCATTTGAAGCATTCAACCTGACTAATGTCTCTCTTAACAGGCTGACTTGCACTTCCACTTCCATTACCACTGTGGTGACTCTTGTATCCACCCTTGTGGTTCTTGTATTTGTCATTGTCATGACTACGGTGATGTTTGTCATGACGGTTGTGGTTGTGGTGCTTGTTGAATTTCCCATGCTTGTGGGATCCTGAGCTTCCACTGTCATTATAATGAGATCGTTTGTGAGATGATCCCGAGCTGTGCTTGTCGGAGTGCTTTCAATATCTACTCTCAACTTGCTTCATTTTTCTCTCCAAAATAGCAGCCTTGTCACAGAGCGACTGATAAGTGGGAACATATGCCACAGCCAACTACAGATTCAGCTCATCATTCAAGCCTTCAAGAATTTTTTCCTTTCTCTTAGCATCGGTGTCAACTTCATCCGGTGTGTAACGCGCCAGATTGTTGAACTCCTCAATATATTCAGCCACGTTGCGGCGGCGCTGCTTCAGATTATGGAACTCTTTCTTTTTCAGACTCATCACTCCGGATGAGATGTGAGCAGTACGAAAGCCATCCTCAAAGATAGCCCATGTCACTTCATCTATGGGAGTGGTGATCTAGAAGTTATCCCACCAAGTGGCGGCTGGTCCTTCCGACAGATGTGCTGCAAATCTGACATTTTCAGCATCAGTACAACCCACGGTTACCAAATCCTTGTTCACAGAACGTAGCCAATCATTGGCCACCATGGGATCAGTCGTGCCTGAGAACTTTGCTGGCCTCAATCTCAAGAATCTGGTAAGCATGTCAAAGCCCGGTGGGTTGTTGTTGTTGTTATTGTTGTTGTTTTGGTTCTGGATGAACGTCGTCATCATCTGCATTAGCTGAGTTTGAGCGGTCATCATTTGTTGCATTTCTGGAGTGATGTTGTTGTTGTTGTTGGGGTTGGGGTTTGCACGACGGGGAGGCATCTGTGGTTTGTTCAAATAGAGATAAGAATGAGATACCCATAGATGCTTTCATGCACATTACATCACATAAGCAAACACAAGCATGAATCACAAATATAAAAGTTCAACAACAAGATAACAAGTTCGTAAAGTAAAACACACACAAATAACAAGCCATCCACATGTCGGATGGTCAAATAACAAGTTCTCAAATAACAAGTACGATAATAAATGATAAATGAGTAGTCAAATCTACTCCTCGGCATCAATCTCCTCCTCGACAAAGGTAAGACATGCGTTCTCCATCGCGGTTTTGTATTCCTCGACACTAGTGGTCAAGGTCTCTATCTTGGCCTTGAGAGCCCTCTTCTGGAAACGAAGCCTCTCAATCACTGTCTGCTGCTTCTCCAGCTCGAAGTCCTTGGACTGCAATTCTTCAGTCATGTCCCGGATCTTCTTGTTCCTATCCTGGACACGCTTCTCCTGACTCTTGAACTTCCTGTCCTGGGTCTCGAACTTCGCCTCCATTTCCTTGACTATCTCGTCTTGCTCCGCGAAGAGCTTGTCCTTCTCGCGAAGCTGCACCTGGAGCTCGTCATTGCCGAGCATGACATTGGTCCTGTCAGTGTCCACGTGTCTAATGAGAGACTCTAAGTCCTGGAGGTATAGGCGTATCGGCTCTGCTGCATCCCTCGAATCGTCCTCGAAGTCGATGGACTCTCCATCCTCATCACGTCTTCCGAAGACGTGGAAGTGGGTACCTCTAACCTGTCGGGAGTGTCTCCCTAGTAGACTTCCTATCAGATCCTGCATAACTACCTCAAGGCCTCTCTCCCTGTCATCGTGCATGAGCTTGAAGACAATGGCCTCCGTAGTAGGCTCAGTCTGGCGTCCGGGCTAGTTGACCTTGAAGCCCCAGAGGTCTTTCCTCTCAAACTTGGTGAGGGGATGCACCATGATGGTGGGAAGAGGGAGATTGAGCAAAGTGGTAAGCTCAACGATACGAGGACCAAAGCGGGTAACCTGGAACTCCTCAACAGTGCTGATGGTAATAGGCATCTATTTATAAGATAGAAAAGTTAGGACAACACAAATCATGATAAAACAAAAGACAAAACATCACCTACATATCCTTAGGAAGCAAAACACACAAGTCATGCATACATGAAACCATTACAACAACCAAGGTTCAATCTTATTTTTAAAGCAACATTTGGAAAATAAGGTGATAGGTGGTGGTCCAACTAACGAAGTACATTTACAATCCTATCTCACTGGATCTGTTGGCTAACACAATGTTTCTAGAAGCAATCAACCTATCTTGCTCACATGACTCCATCACTAAGTCTATAATGTCTCCTCTTAAGGTTTGGTTGGTAGCTTCCAACTCTTGGGTATGTTCCTTCTCTTTCCTTAGATCATTTTGGAGGTTGAGCATTCTGCACTTGACTCTATCACCAAGTTCTTTGATGGTCTTCCAAGCTGCATCCTTTGATGATTCAAAGAATGTAGTGTGCACCACTGAATTAGTGAACATGCAGAACCCTTTTTCTTGATGGTTGTCTTCCTTGTTTTTATACAAGTGAAGTTGCACCCACCAGTATTCCACTCCTTCATCCATCACACGAAAACCCTTATACACAGCTGCACCTTGTATCTCTAATGCAACCATGAGGTCCTTGAGAGCCTTGGGGAATTCTGTCTCACACTCCAAAGTCATTGTCATGAGTGGTCCTTTCCTCACGGCTTCGTTGATGGAGTTCATCTACAAATAGAGATGAGAGAGAAGATTAGAAAAGTTTACGAGAAGAATAGACAAGTGTAGAAGTTGCTGAAAATTTTTCCTTAGTGGTTTCCATTCCTAGGGTCATAATCCTACAGGCAACACAGTGCTCTGATACCATCTGTAAGATCCCTCCTTTATAAAGGGAAAGGATCCCTGTGATTGCAATGCTAGTCCCTGGATCATTGCTAGCATCCACAGTTTAAGATGAAGTACACAGATACAAAGGTCATTTATTACATCCATTCCATAGATAAACATAGTCTTTACATCTCAAAGGCCACAGGCCTATTACAAGAGTTTGAATAAGTAAATAAATATAAGTCTTCATCTTCATGTGCCACAGACAAACATGTTGAGTGTAGACTCATGACACCTAATCCTCATCAGAGTGACCTGCAACATCACAAGTTACAGCCAAAGTGGGTCAATACTTTGGAATAGTATTGGCAAGTGATACCTTAGTATATTTTAGGTGGACTAGATACTATATGCAAATTTGGCTAAGTGTAGCTTGGCTTGCTTTGCTCAAAATAGGTTTTTCCTATTAGTTGAAAATACTAAGTTTTTATTTGTCAAAACTTTTCCCAAGGGACCACCAATAGACATTGAGGTCCTTCACCCTTGTTCACCCACAAATTTTACTTAGAAATTGGGATGAGGAGATTCTTGATAGCTTCCATGTCTTGATGCTCAAGTTGTCCATTGCCATGGACTTGGCTAAGTACTTAGATTTTTCCATATGCAGAGGTTGTGCACTTTCTCCACCAGACTTGGTTTCACCAAGACAGGACCTTTCAGAAGCCTTCCCTTAGACCAAATGGACGCGTTCCAACCTATCATTCCCACTACCACCAACTGCCCAAATGGCTAAGTTCTAGCAACTTATGTGATCCAGGCAGAGCCCATATTGCCAAGTGGCTGCACTAGAAGCTTCTTAACACTTGGCCTCTAAAATCACTTTGTTCCTGGGTGGCTTACCACAAGTGATATACACAAGGTAAACCATAGCCATGGGCCTTGTGTAACCACTCAACCAAAACCACCATTCAAGTCCCTTTCCACCCATGTGATTCATTAACTTAGTTGTTTTATTAGGCAAAACATAAGTCCAAAGACTTAGAAATATTTTTATCATAGCATGTATATTTCACCAACCCTTGTTTGCTACTAGCTAGGCTAAGCATGGCATAGATAGTAACTTAACTTAGAAATCTCCTAGCAATTCTACAACTACTTAGGATTTACCAACATGGCATATAGGTAAAATAATAACATGCAAGACTTAGCAAAACATTTCTAATGCTTAGTATAAAATATAGGGATAGAAATATTCATGAAGTACCACTTGCCTTGGTAGTTGGGAGAGTAGAACTCTTCACAATCACAATCACTAGCACCAAAGTCTACACAAAGAATGGTAGCAACAAATTACACACAAAACATATACAAACAAACAAAAATATATGCATGCATGCAAATTCTAAGTGATGATTTTTAAAACTCAACCAAGCAAGTGCATAGTACTGAATCCTAAACAAGTCAAGAACTTGTCACACAACAATAATTTAAACCATAATTAACTCCTAAACAATTCAGATGATCAAATAAGCCCTACACAAGTTTCTGCAAATAAAACCATTTTTACAGAGGCAAAACATTAAACACATTGCATAATCTGATAGAGCCTGCTCTCCTGATTCCAACGGTATAAAATTTGCCAAAATCTAACGTGGAAATCAAAAGTTACAAACAAAACAAATTTGAACAATATTCTGATTCAAATTCTGTTTTTAAACCTAACTCACTGCCATGCGTCTTAATCTTACTGGCCAATACCGCTTCGCGTCGGATCGAGCTTGCGCGCTGTAGGATCAACTTAGATCCAACGCGCCAGATCCAAAGAAAACGATTCGTCCTCGTTCTAATCTAATCCCTACGATGCAGATCTAACGGCTGCCGTTGCTCTGACCAAAGTCGAGCGGCGCTAGCGGCGGCGCCTCTGTCAGTGGTGGAGATGGTGTTCTAGGTCGCGCGGGAGAGGGAGAAGGGGTTTACTAGAGTTGCAGGGAGCTTCTGATGCTCAAGGTGGTGATGGTTCTGCAAGGGGCGCTCTAGAGTGGCCGAGGGAGCTCGTCGGAGTTGTGCACGGCATCAGGTGGTTGTTGTCGAAGTCGTTGCCGAGGTTCCGCGTCGCCCTAGCACGAACCAGGTGGTTTAGGAGATGCGCAAGACACTGGCGAACAACCTCGTATGCGAGAGAGATCAAGGGGCGCGCAGTGCTTACCGTAATCGGTCGCCGGAGTTGAGTGGCGGCTCGGTCGTTTGCAGGAACGAACGGGGATGGCGTCCTGGGTCACAAGCAGGCAAGCAAGGGGTATCAGAAGATGCACGAGGTCATGCTGGACACACTCGTTTGAATCAGAGGCACATGGGCGACGGGGTCTTACCGGAATCGCACGCCGGAGATCGTCGGAGTTGCGGCGGTGTTTGGCGAGTTGTGGGCAGCCTGGTGGCGTGGAGAGAAAATTGAGTGAGGGGAAATGGCCATGAGGGGGAGGGGTTTAAGTAGGCAGAGCTGGGTGTGGAGTTACTCGCGGAATCAATGGGAATCAATGCGGCAGTGACTGCGGCGAGTAACGGCGGCGTGAGCGACGCAGGCGCGCGTGATTGACGAAGACGACGACGTGGTCACAGGTCCACTTGTCAGCGAATAGAACAGAGAGGGAGTGGGGTCCGGGCGTCAGCGACTCTGTGGGTGCGTTTGCGCGTGAGAGAGAGGGGGAACCCGGGTGGGCTAGATGGGCTGCTTCTGTTGATGGGCTCAAACCCTGGCGCTGGCCCTTTTCCTTTTCTTTATTCCTTTTCTATTTCTAATTTGATTTTCTGGAATGATTTTCAAATGAATTAAAACTCTATTTGAATTCAAATCTTTTCAGGATTTTTGTAGTGTGCAACCTTTACAATTCTAGGCATAAAACCAGGTGGTCACTTTGAATTGGCTTGGTCATTTGGAAAATAATAAAATAAACAGTGACTTAGCACTTGTTTTATATTGGTTTTGAATTTGGTTTTCAAATTGTATTTGCTTTGAAAAATTGGGTTTAGGTCTTAGCAATCTAGCAACTCATTCTGAAAGCAATAAGGCACAAGGTTTGGTTTCATGAACATCAACCTCTCATAGAAGAGTAGCATTTGTTTCAAATGCTGATCACATAAAATAATGAGCTCATATGCTCCTGTTTTTGAATTGTTTTGTTTGAAATGAACTCTATATGATCATGGATGCATGGCTGATATGCATGAGTTTGAAACATGATTTTAGGGATGTTACAGCGCTCCACGCGCAATATAAATAAAGCAGTAAAGCATGGCATAAGTACAGGATAGTAATAAAGCCCCAAACTACTTTGTGGCCCCGGTATAGTACTTTGAAATAAGGTACTAATCGATGGGGGTGCCCACACACCCCACTTGTGGTTAGCGCGCTCGATCTCGGAACAGGTGTCAAGAACTCAGGGTCCTACAGGACACAAGTGGACGGTTAAAAACCAAATAACATCTATTGCCCACCCGTGCCTCTGCATTATTTACCTACTTGAAATTTAGTTGTTAAACGGTAATTAAAGCCATGATCATCTCCAACATTAAACATGCGACATTCTTCCAACAACTGTGGTACTTGACGACACGCAATCGCACCTGAGCAAGCGACTACGACACGCAAGTCCAACTATCTACCAAACAACAGGTAATAGGATGTGTCCAAGGCAATATAAGGTTGCAGGGAAGTATAACGCGGTACGGAATCTATAGCATCGCAACACAGATACCAATAGATCAACAGGAGGAAGTAAAGACTAGAAATGTAAAATAGGTGGAAAGGGGGAGAATGCTCGCCTGAAAACATTGTTGAAGGTTCATCTGAAGATCGGGTCGACTCTCGCATCAACTCATCGGCCTAATCCGTGAAGAAGCGAAACACTAGAAGATACACCGGATGCACTATTTAATACTACGGCAGAAGATCGGCATGATGCATGTATGATGTATGGCATGGCAAGGATGCGGTGCGATTAGGCAATATTAAACGGAACCAGAGTCCCGACAATTATTTAATAGGTTCATGTTGTTTAGATATCCTGGAATTTAAATGTTGTCTTGACAAGGCAAAATATAGCATCGGTTCGCTACACAAATTTAAATGGAGCAATTATAAGACTAGAAAAGCTCGTATATGGTCTTCATATATAATTATGAGGTGAATCGACAAAATACCCCCAACCAAATGATTCTGTATGCGAGAATGAAAAATTTATATGCAACAATTATATATCATTTATAAGATAGGGCTCAGATAGGGGTCACACATCGGATCGACGATCTTGGTTCTGAGGGGTTCGAGGATCTCCGGATTAGGCTTCAGGGTTTGAACCCGGGAAGGAGGAACAAAATGCCGAAGTTCGGTCTTCGTGTCCGAGAGGAAGATCTTGCGGTTTCCATGAAGGAGATCTTGGTGTTCGGGAAGAGGATGCTCGGTACTGGTTGTTCTTCAGAAAAGTTGGCATTGTGTTGGTCTTGTCGACGAGAAGATCTTGTCGCCGGGAAAACATGTGGTGGCAAACTTGGCTACAGCGTAACCCGTTTGGCACGGAAGAAGCTTCCCAGGTACACAAGCGTACCCAAAGACAAGAAGCACTGAAGGTCGTCTGGGCCGGTTGGGCCTCTGGCCTGATCGATCGGACTGTCTTCCCGGACAAAAACGTTTTATTTAGTTTTAAAATATCTTTTTGGTAAAATAGTTTAGGCAAACAAAAGATCCGGACGAACCAAGGGTTTTACATTTGAAATAGAGAGGATATTTTAGAAAACAAAAACGGGCTTTTAGAAAATACTTTTAGGCAAAGAGATGCATGCTGATGTTATGATGATGCACATAATAAAAATAACAACGATTTTCTAGTAGTGCTTTTAGCCGGGTGCTACACTCATCAAAGCAGAGATTCCAACTCCGGGATGCTTGCTTCAGTCCATAGATGGATCGCTGAAGCTTGCATACCTTGTCAGCATCCTTAGGTTCGACAAAACCCTTTGATTGTACCATATACAACTCTTCTTCAATGTTGCCATTGAGGAATGCAGTTTTGACATCCATCTGCCATATCTCATAGTCGAAATGTGCAGCAATTGCTAACATAATCCTAACTGACTTTAGCATCGCTACATGAGAGAATGTCTCATCGTAGTCAACTCCTTGAATTTGTAGAAACCCTTTTGTGACGAGTCAAGCTTTATAGACGGTTATATTACCATTAGCATCAGTTTTCCTTTTGAAAATCCATTTATTCTCCACGGCCTTTCGGTCGTGAGGTAAGTCCACAAAGGTCCAAACCTGGTTTTCGTACATGGATTCCATCTCGTATTTCATGGCTTCTAACCAGTTGTTGGAATCCGGGCTCATCATCGCTTCTTCATACGTCTCTGGGTCATCAATTTCATCGACCATGAAATTCATAACATGATTTCGGTACAGCTCGGGAGTTGCATGCGTCCTGCTAGACCTGCGAGGTTCGGTAGTATTCTCTTTCGGAGCTTCATGATCGTTATCATTAGTTCCCTCTTCATTTGGTGAAGTAAACTCTGGAATGGCTTCCGGCGCTGCTCTACTCGCCATATTATGAAGAGAAGGTTCTACAACCTCTTCGAGTTCTACCTTCCGACTACACACACCTTTTGCGAGAAACTCTTTCTCTAGAAAAGATCCATTCTTGGCAACGAAAACCTTGCCCTCGGAAATATGATAGAAGGAATACCCAATAGTTTCCTTAGGGTATCCTATGAAGAGGCATTTTTCCGCTTTCGGTTCAAGTTTATCCGGTTGAATTTTCTTCACATAAACATCGCATCCCCAAACATTAAGAAATGATGGCTTAGGTTTGTTTCCAAACCACAATTCATACGGTGTATTTTCAACGGATTTAGATGGTGCCCGATTTAAAGTGAATGCAGAAGTTTCTAGTGCATAACCCCAAAATGACAGTGGCAAGTCCGTCAGAGACATCATAGATTGAACCATATCTAGTAGAGTACGATTTCGACGTTCCAACACTCCATTTCTCTGTAGTGTTCCGGAAGGTGTGAGTTATGAAACTATTCCACGCTCTTTCATATGTGTGCTAAACTCGTAACTTAGATACTCACCTCCACGGTCAGACCGTAGAAATTTGATCTTTCTATTATGATGATTTTCCACTTCATTCTGAAACTCCTTAAATTTCTCAAAGGATTCATACTTGTGTTTCATTAATTAGATATAACCGTATCTACTCAAATCATCCATGAAAGTAACAAAATAACAATATCCACCTCGCACCGACACACTCATTGGACCACACACATCAAAGTGTATGATTTCCAATAAATCTGTCGCCCGTTCCATTGAACCGGAAAACGACGTTCTAGTCATCTTGCGCATAAGGAATGGCTCACATGTATCAAATGATTCAAAATCAAGGGATTCCAAAAGTCCATCCGAATGGAGCTTCTTCATCCGTTTAATGCCAATATGACCTAGACGGCAGTGCCACATATATCCGGATATATCATCATTAAGTTTAATCCTTTTAGCATCAACATTATGAATATGTGTAACACTATTATCGAGATCCAACAGAAATAAACCATTCATCATCGGTGCATGACCAAAAAACATATCAGTCATATAAATTGAACAACCATTGTTTTCGGATTTAAATGAATAACAACGGCGCATCAAACATGGTCCGGATAAAATGTTCATGCTCAGTGCTGGCACCAGATAACAATTATTCAAGTTTATAACTAATCTTGATGGTAAGTGGAGAGGTAGCGTTCTGACGGCGATCGCATCAACGCTTGATCCGTTGCCAACACGCATCTTGACCCCACCACTTGCTAGCGGTCGCTTGTTCCGCAGCCCCTGATTCGAGTTACAAATATTAGCAACTGATCCGGTATAAAATACCAAAGTGCTACTGTGAGTACTAGTCAAGTACACATCAATAACATGTATATCGTATATAACTTTATTTGCCTTGTCGGTCTTCTTGTCTGCCAAATACATGGGGTAGTTGCACTTCCAGTGGCCAGTCCCTTGCAATAATAGCACTCAGTATTAGACTTATTAGGTCCAACTCAGGATTTCTTTTCAGAAACAGCAATCGGTTTTCCGCCCTTCTTTACCTTCTGTTTACCCTTCCTGTCTTTCTTGAAACCGGTGGTCTTATTGATCATCAACACTTGATGTTCCTTCTTGATTTCCACATATGTAGTCTTAAGCATTGACAGAAGCTCGGGGAGAGACTTCTTCATGCCCTGCATGTTATAGTTCATCACGAATCTCTTATAGCTAGGTGGAAGAGATTAGAGAACATAATGTATGCCTAAGTCAATGGGAATCGATATTTCCAAGGACACAAGCTTATCGGTGTACCCCGACATCTTGAGTACGTGCTCACTAACGGAGTTGTTCTCTTCCATCATGCAGCTAAAGAACTTTTCTAAAGCGTTATAACTCTCTATAGTAGCATGGGTGTCGAAAATCATTTTTAACTCTCCCATTGTATCAAAGGCATTGCCGTTTTCGAAACTCTTCGAAGTTCTGACTCTAGCCCATACAATATGCCACAATTAACTAAGTTGTGTTCCTCCTGACGAGTCAAATAGACGTTCTTTTTTGTTCGTCAGGGGCATCATCGAACGGTGGGGGGCCTAGCGGCGCTTCTAGCACATATTGCTTTTGTGCAGCAGAGAGAAGAATCCTCAAATTCATAGCCCAGTTGGTAAAGTTGCTACCGTTCGTTGCAAGTTTCTCTTTCTCCATGAACACATTGAAATTAAAAGCAGGTGGTGCCATGTACAACATAATTTTTAAAGTTTAGACTAGGTTTATGATAGATCAAGTTCAACTAATCCAAATTAAGAATGAACTCCCACTCAAAAATGACATCCCTCGTGCCTTTTTGGTGATTACATGAACCAAATCCACTACACCAAGTCCGATCATCACGTGAGACGGTGTAGCTTCAAAGGCGAGCATCCATATGGGCATCATATCTTCATATGACTCATGCTTAACCTTTTGGTCCGTGTTCTGAGGCCATGTCTGTACATGCTAGGATCACCAAGTAAGAACCTTAGTATTTGCGTGTGTAAACTGTCTTACACCCGAAATATGATCTTTGATCAAAGAACACCCGATCATCATGTGATGTCTTGGAGCGGCGAAACATAATCGGTGCATACTTAAGGGAGAACACATTTATCTTGATATCTAAATGAGGGATCATCTTATTATGCTAATAAAATGCCAAACAAGAAATACAAGATGCAACAAACATCACATGTGAAAAAGTGAAATGATATGGTTCTTGCACTTGATCTTCATCATGTGCATCGTGGTATGATCTTCATCATTCCTTTATGTGTATGGCCAAGGTCTATGGAACTTACATGTTATGTGTGTTGTAAGATCATCTACTTATACTTTTACTTACAGCATCACCATATCATGACATTAGCCCAGCAACAATCTAAACTAGACGCTTCTAATTTATCCATTGCAAGTTTTACGTGGCTTAGGGCTTTCGAAGATAGAACCATTCTTACCTACGAACATGAACCACAACGAGGATAACCAAATTATTGACAACTTGTTGGAAATTAGATATTGACTATAGTAGGAGAGACAGACACCCGCTAGCCACTTATGAAAAACTAGTTGCATGTCAAGCGTGGAACATGTCTCATGTGCAAGGACATGTAAAGTTTGTCCGGGCTGCTTCATCCCACTATGCCACCAATATCCAAAGTACAACTAAGAAGCAATAACATGATCATCATCGCCCACATACTCATATGTGTACTACCCTTGCAAAGCATCTACGCATAGATCCGGCTCTGATACCACTGTAGGGTTCGCAACATAGAAAACAAAAAAAATCCTATGATGGGAACAACTATGTA
The DNA here is from genome assembly GCA_030063025.1 of Avena longiglumis. Lineage (NCBI taxonomy): Eukaryota > Viridiplantae > Streptophyta > Magnoliopsida > Poales > Poaceae > Avena > Avena longiglumis. The sequence continues at coordinate 152,745,873 of CP125975.1, read as the reverse complement.
CCAAGATCTATCTACTATATACAAGCAACGGGTGGATATACATCCATATAGAACATACCCTTGAAGACCGACAAAGCTTAACGAGGTTGTACTCGTGGATGATGTAGACGAACGCTTGCCGATCTCAAGATCGACAGGAAGTCCTAGCGCCGCAAATCAGCGGCGCATCCTTTCTCGCAGACACGTCCGAGCCACCGAGAAACCTCTGCCTCCTCTCTCCAGCGATGCATCGGAAGCAACAACGCTTTCTTGCCTAAAAGCCACCGGGAACATGTATCTCGCTAGTCCGAGACCATGGGGGATAAACTAGAGGGGGAGAGAGATCCTTCATGAGGAGGTGTGTGTGTGAGAAAGGGAGAGGGGGGCTTTGTATAGGAGGGGGCACCCCAAGGGGGTGGCCGGAGCATGGGGGCTTCCCCCTCCCCTCCTCCATTGACGTGGGTGGAGCTCCCACTCACAAAATGGCTCCTTCATTTCTCCACTCAAAATTCCCATTAATTTTCCACCAAATTTAATGCAATCTCTCTTTAAATAAAACTCCTTTTATTTATTCAGAATTTGGAAATTATCTTAATGGACAAACATTCACATATAACCCCTTGATAGTATTTCATTTCACATGCAGAAACACTTTCAGCAGTTTCACCCGAAACAGTTCCGGTGTCTTGTGAAATAAATTCCTGTGCTTTATTAATCTTTTTAGCATGAAACTATTTGTTCCAAATGGTGTTGGTGTCTCTTAAGTGTGTCACCCTATGGTTCACGAATAATGCGGACATGATCGAGGCTCCTCTCAGATCAATAATCAGAAGTGGGATCTAGAGATCCATACTAACTCCCACACATTCAACAATGACTTTCTTGTGATCGTGAGATCCTTTTACGCTAGAATCTTAATCCCTTTGTCTCGTGATATATTACATGTCCGAGATTCGATCATCGGTATCTTCATACCTAGTTTGATCTCGTTACTAACATGTACTCTTTTCTCATTCCCGTGATATAACATTCTAGTGATCAAATCACTTGCTTGCAAGCTAACCAATGTGATGTCACCAAGAGGGCCCAGAGTATATCTATCCGTCATCGGGATGAACAAATTCCACTCTTGATCCATGGGCTTCAACATAACACTTTAGTAGTACTGAACCCATCTTTATAATCACCCTGTTACGGTGTGACGTTTGATGTTATCAAGATACTCTTCCAGTGTTAGTGATTGACATGATCTCATGGTCTAAGGATTAGGATTACTTCGTATGATGTTATAGCAATATAAACTCAATGACTTTGATCGTAATGCTATACTTCAGATGAATGTTCATCACACCATTCCAATAATGTTGTGACCTCGTTATTAACAACATCCAATGTCCATGATCAGGAAACCTTTATCATCCTGTTAATCAACGAGCTAGTTTATAAGAGAGGCATAACTAGGAAATTTCTGTTTGTTTATTAAATACACATGTGTTAACGTTTCCGTATTAATACAATTATAGCATGCAAAATAAAAATCTATCATATACTTGGAATATACATAATAACCACTTTATTATTGCCTATTGGGGCATCTTCCCTTCAGCTAAATGTCCTCAAAAATGAAGTCCATGATGTCAATAGCAGCATCCTCTGCCTCTAGGCCAGCAATGTAGACCTTGTGAGTATGTACAGTAGGTTGACCAAACCACATCTGATGGCATCATCATTGCCATCACTGGGGGGATGGTCTGGTGGAAAATCCTCAACATCAGATTATAGAGGGGCTTGAGGCCCTTGGATCCTCCCATAACACCCTTACTGCCATATAGTAGGGCCAGTTTGTTCTTGTTCTCGCCAAGAGATGCTGAATGCATGCAGTGCCCCACATGTGTGGAAACCCCCTGAAAAGTCTCGTGGATGGCAGTGGCAAAGTCAAAGAAAGTGGCAGAGAAATAGTGATCTCCAGTCATCCAAGTCATTGTCCTTGCTTGGTTAGTCCCAAACACCACTGTGGCATAGAATTGCTGCACAAGAGTGATGTTGTAGTCCTGATGGAGCTCCATCATTCGTGCAGCCCGAGCTTCTCAGAAATCCACACTGCATCAGTAAAGTAAGAGTTGATCCTCATTTGTTCAATGCTCAGGTACTTCTAGGGGGGGGGACTAGTGACTTGGTGAGATTGCTATAAATGTCTTTCATGAACACTTCTTGCTCCTTCCTCCAATAACATGGGTCATCGCTGGTCCGTGGCAAGTCATACAACTGTGCTTGCACAACTCACTGAAATCCTTCTTCGACATGCCGGCCAAAGATTGTAGATTGTCGTACCTAGCCCTCTTGGCTTGAGTCTCCTCCTCAATACGCTCACGCTCCCGCCTCATGTATGTTACATCCTTGGACTGTTTCCTCCGGTTGGACGAGGGAACAACATACCGACCCTTATCCTCATCATACTGCGGATCAACCCATTTTTACTTGGACTTAGTGCGAGGGAGATGACGAGAACCAGAGCCACCTGTGAAAATAGCAGGAGGGGGATAGCATGGAGGTAAGCATATATGTTCTAGAGATGAAAAACAAGACCCTCGAGCCTTTGCTGGATGTGCCAGAGAGACTCCACAATGGATTCTCCGCTTTGCATACCGGAGTCTCCGGCCTGGGCCGGAGTCTCTGGCCATGAGGTCCAGAATCTTCGGTTGGGAGAGTCGGGCATGCACAAGGAGGCTTTGGGGGATATTGAATCCAACAGATCGGGCAAGGGAATGAGTCTAACGTGATAGTGTGCACGCAAGAAAGTTATTCCAGTGGGCCAAATCAGCACAAATCCTCAAATATACCAAGGGATGAACCCTAAGTTTAAAAAGTGGAGGAGAGGTACCAGATCTGTCCATGGGATCGATTCCACCGGTGGGAAGGGCCCAAGGGTGGAGGGAAGTAATTGGCCGGCGGCACGGAGGATCCCGGTGGCTTCGTGACCTACGGGGCGGCGATTTGGACGAGGAGGCGACGGGTGAGAGAGGAGAGGTCGGTGGTGGAAGAATTAAACTGTTTGTTTCAGTTCAACCCAACCTCCCAAGGTCGTTGGTGGAAGAATGAAACTGTTTGTTTTAGTTCACCCCGACCTCCCTTAAGTGTGACCCAAAAACCATCTGAACCGGAGACTCCAGTGTGGGTACACCGGAGACTTCAGTCCTCTTCGACCAAAAGCACCAGATATGAGTGTATGGGAATGATGGGCTCAATCAACTGCAGAGCCTCCTTGGGAAACCCCAAGAGGAAGTATGATGAGCACAACAACAAGTTTTCCCTTAGTTATGAAACCAAGGTTATCGAACCAGTAGGAGTAACGAAACCTGCAAGGTGTTGCTAACAACTTGGAACCTGCACAACACAAACTCAAGACTTTGCCCAACTTACAGTGAGGTTGTCAATCTCACTGGTTTGCTGGAAACAAAGGATTAAACGTATAGTGTGGAAGATAATAGTTGCTTGTAGACAGTAAACAATAACAGTAGATGATGTATCAATGATAAAGATTGGACCAGGGACCACTCATGACCATGACTTTAGAATGTGAGACGGAGTTTCCCAAAGCACTTAAAAACCTTACGGTTAGCTTGGGGATACATGGTGAGGCTGTGTACAAAGGATTTCCAGTAATGGATGAAGGAGAATATTATTGGTGGGTGCAACTTCACTTGTACAAAAACAAGGGAGACAACCACAAAGAGTCGGGATTCTACATGGGAACCTACTCAGAAATGTATACAACATTCTTTGACTCTGCAAGAAATGCAGCTTGGAATGCTATCAAGGAGCTTGGTAAAAGACTCAAGTGTAGAATGTCAACACTAAAAATGATCTTAAGGAGGAGAAGAAGTACACCCAAGACTTAGAGACCGCCATAAAATGTCTAATGGAGGATATCATAGACTTAGCATATGAGTGAGAATTGTAACGTATTCCGCTAGTTGGACCACCACACTTGTCATTTTCTCGCAAAAATTTGTCTAAGTTATGTTTGAACCTTAGTGTTTGTGGCAGACTTGGTATGCCATGACTTGTATGTTTCATGGATGATGTATGTTTTTTGCTTTCATTTTACTGTCTTGTTTTCTCTTACTTGTGTTGTTCTAATATTTCTCTATCTTACATTAGATGCCTAGCTTTGTGATCAGCACTACCGAGGAGTTCAATAGAACTCGTTTTGGTGCACGTATCATGCAGTTCACTAGTGTGCTCAACCTTCCACTTCCTAGTATCAAGGCACTTGAGCTGACCAAGTTCGAGAGGAAGTTGTCACATCCCAAGATTTTCCAAATCTTGTAATGTGAAAATAAATGAATAAAATAAAACTTTGTTTGATTTTCAGGGCCAGAATAAACTTTTTGAATTCAAATGGAACCTCAAACCAATTTGAATCAAATAAATCCTAAAGAGATTTAAAAAGATAAACTTTTATTAAAAGAAAATAAAAATATTTAAAATACTATTTTGGATCTTTTAAATGAAAGGATTTGGTTTCAATTGAAATAAAAAGTTTATAAATAAAGAATATATTATAAAGCCAAATTAAACATTGGACAAGCTTTGGAAATTAAAACATTTTATTTTAAACAAAATAATAAAGGTTTATTTAAAAATAATAAAGGATTATTTAAATAAAATAAAAAGAATTTAATATCCAACTTTATTTAATAAAAGGTTTCACCATTTTAATTAAAACATCAAAACTTATTAAATTATTTTAAATAGGTTTTCCAAGTATTTTATATTCTCTAATAAAAACCTACTAAAGTGTTTTGACTTTATTTTAGATTTCAAAATAAATATCTCAATAGAACAAATCCTATTTGATTTAATAATGAAAAGTCTATTATATTTAATTAATAATGGACTCTAAAGTAAAGGGTTATTTTGTTTTAAACAAGTTTCCAAGTATTCGTTATTTCCAAATAAAACCTACTAATTTGGTTTTGAAAATGTTTGGATTTAAAAATGGAGATTTTATTAAATAAACCAAACCCTAATTTTATTAATAAACCATGGTCCATTTTATTTTTGAATATAAATGGAACCTTTAACAAAATTGTTATTTATTTTAAAACAAGCTTTCTAAATATACCTTATTTCAAATACAACCCACTATTTTGGTTTTGGAAAATATATGGATTTAAATAGAGTTTGAAATAAATCAAATCCTAATTTGATTAATTAGCAATGGACAACTATTTAATTAATAATGGACTTTATTTATTTAAAAATTGTGGATTTTAGATTTAGGTTCAGGATACTGAACAGAACCAAGTCAAACTTACAAAGTTGGGTGTTGTTTGTATTGATGTGAACATTGTTTGTTTGTTTGAAATTCAAAACAGGAAAATAGAAATAGAAAAAGAAAAGGAATCAGAAACAGAAAAAAATAATAAAGAGGGCGACCCAACCCAGCAACTGACCAGCCGACAAACAGCCCAAAGACTTCCTCCCAAGAAACGATGCGCACCAACTAATTGCCCCACGTAGACAATGACTGGTGGACCCAACTCCCATTCCTCCTCTAACACTGACAAGACGGCCCCACGCCACATCATCGTCTCCTTCCCCCCCCCCCCCCGCAGACCAGTTCTTCTCCTCCGTTTCTGCCAGATTCTCGCCAAGTAAATTCGTCATAAACACTGCAGCAAATACACCGTGATTACTCTCTTTAACTCGCCTCTGACTCCTCTCCGTTTCCCCTCTGTTTCCTCCCCCAAGCACGCCTCCAGGAAGCCACAATTTCTCCTCGACTGCCCCTGTCTCCGACGAGGTCCATTGTCGATTCCGTCCAAACCGGACCACCCCATGCCACACTGATCACACGAGCAAGTTCCCCACTCCCAGACGCTCCTCTCTGTACCCTCCTTTCAACCGCCGGCGCTCAGAGCATCGACTTCGACAACATCTGACCGCGCCGCCGCGTCTGCCTCACTCCGAAAAAGTCCCCTGGTAAACACCGACCACCCCGTGCTCTCTCGTTCATGCTCCTACACTCGCCACACTCGACTGCGTCTAATCGTGTACTCGTTTTCCCTCGGGGCGAACCACAGCTCCACCCACGACAAGCTCCAGGACCATCTGACGCCGACCACGTCTCCGGCGAGCAATTAATCACAACTTCGCGCGCCCCTCGACGAACCAGCAGCACGTTGAGCATCGCCGTGACCTCCTGAGCCTGGTGAGCTTACTCCCACCCTTTCTTACTTCCTGCCTCGCCAGCGCCGCCACCAACTGGTCGCTCCGCCGCTCGCCGTCAACCTAGCACCGCCAGTCCTTGGCCAGGCAGCAGCAACCGTCCGATCTTGATCCAGCGGCTAGGAAAGAAAATAAGCGAATGGGTATCGAACGATCTGAGCCGCACGATGTTAATTAAATCCAATGGCCAGCGTCGCCCGATCCGGCTGAACCGGTATCACCCAGTAGAAAAACGACGCGTGTCAGTGGTTGAGTTAAAACAGATGTTTGAAAACAGATTTAAATGCCATTTTCAAACCTCTATAACATTCAAACCACACGTCCAAATTTTGCAAACTTTATATCATTGAATTCAGGAGAACAAGCCCTAGACAACCATGCCCTTAGTTTAACAAATAGTAGTTGTTAGCTTGTTTGAAATTGCAGAAACATTTGTATGCTTGTTAAGAATGTAAAAATTGTTTTAAATGGAATTTAGGGTTAAAATCTTTGGCAATTGGATTGATTTGAACCTACTGACCCTAGGAAACACTTTGTGGACACAAAAATGTATTTGGAGAAATTAAGAAATGATTCTTTAATTTAAAACCATTTCTAGTCAATAGAAATGTAATTTATTTATTGAAAATAATTTTGAAGTAAAACCTTTGCAAATTGATTTGTTGTGACCTTACTGACCCTAGGAACCAACCCTTGGTGTTAAAAATGATTCTGGAAAGATTTAGGTTGGATTACTTGACTTAGTCATTTTCTAGCCAAATAAAAAGAATGGTTTTTGTTATAAAAAATGTTTATGGAAAGAAAACTTTAAGGAAATTCTTTGGACCAAACCTACTGACCTAAAACACCAAGTTTTGCAAATTAGCAACTCATTTGGTGAACAACTTAAGAGTTTTACCTTGATAAAAACATTTTTCACCACATGAAATGTTGAATGGATTTAAAAGTGGTTTTGGATAAAACCCACTTGCTAATGACCTTGACACTTTGGTAAATGACCAATTTGGATCTTACAAAGTTTAGAAACCCCATAGAGACCCCTTGGCAAAATAAAACTATCTTGTGCATGCTCCCATGCATGACTTAGATTCCATTACTTTGTGTGTGTGAAGAATTGTTTGTTTGACTTTGGTTTGGAATGTGATTTGAATTTGTGTTTGCTTGATTGATTTGTAGTGAAGTGTGAGACTAGAAAGATCAAGGAGTGAACCACCATTCCCTACCAAAAAGGCAAGTGATGCTTCATACTTTTTGTCCCATTACTTTTTCTACGCATTAGTGATTTTGCTAAGTAAATTTGCATGGATTTTGCTAAGTATAACTCTTGCTATAGGAAAACCTAGTAGATGAATCCTTAGTAGGATTTTCTAAGTTAAGTTTCCTATTACTACCAAGCTTAGCCTAGCTAATAGAAAACATGGGTGGAATATATATTCACACTATGGAAAAATATTCTAAGTCTGAGGACTTGTGATTTTGTCTAATAAAACAACTAAGTTAATGAACCTCCTGGTGGAATGGAAGGATTGGGATATGTTGAGTGGTTACACAAGGCCATGGACTTGGGTTGTGTATCTCACTTGTGGAATGCCACCCAGGAAACAAAGGGATTTGAGATGTCAAATGTTGAGAAGCTTCAAGTGCAACCACTTGGCAATATGGGCTCTGCCATGATCATATAGGTTGCAAGAACTTAGCCATATGGACAGTGGGTGGTAGTGTTTGATAGGTTGGAGCGCGTCCATTTTGGTCTAAGGGAAATTTTCTGAAAGATCTTGTCTTGGGAAACCAAGTCTTGTGGGGAAAGTGCACCACCTCTGCAGAGTGTAAAACCTAAGTACTTAGCCTAGTCCAAGGCAATGGACAATTTGAGCATCAAGACATGGAAGCAATCAAGAATCTCATCATTCCAATTTCTAAATTAAAATCTTGTGGTTTGAACAAGGGTTGTTTGATTTCTTCAATCATTGATGGAGAGATGGCTTGGTGCAAGGATCTTGAAATCTTTGATTGAGAAAAATGATTTTGTCAAGCAAAAACTTAGTATTTTCAAAATGATAAGAAAAATCTATTTTGAGCAATCCAAGCCTCAACTCCACTTATACAAATGCATATAGATGATAGATTCCACTATACTACCATAGTATCACTTGCCAATACAATTCAAATGTATTGACCCTTTGTGGCTGTAACTTGTATGTTGCAGGTTTGATTGATTTTAGTGAAGATTGATTGTTTAGGATTACAAAGTCTACAACCAACATCTGCCTGTGGCACTTTGAAGATGAAGGACCACTTGACCATAGTTATTCCGCTGCAATGTAATGTAATAGCCTAATGAGCTATGTTTGATGTAATAAACTTATGTTATTCCTGGTTATAAAGTTATATTATGACCTTTGTTTCTTGATATTACATCTTAACTGTGGATGCTAGCTATTGATCCAGGGACTAGCATTGTAAACACAGGAGGCTCTATCTTATCTAAGATTGGGACCCCTACAGATGGTATCAGAGCATTGTGTTGCCTGTAGGATTTGTAAACCTAGGATTGGACAAAAAAAACCCTTAGAAAAATAGGAGTTATATTTTGATCCAAAACTCATATATAAAAACACTTGTAAACTCTTTCCTCAACCATTTTGGTTTCAACTCTACTTCTCTTCTACTTCAACTTGATAGAAAACCTACCCCATGGCCAAAGACTACACCATGTGCAAAAGACTTCTTCAACTTCTTCAACTCTAATGACTTCAACATCTTCAACTCTAATGACTTCAACATTTTCAACTCTAATGACTTCAACATCTTCAGCATATTCACCAAAGACTTCCAACATGGATACCACTAAGGACTACAAGTGAGACAAGGAAATCTTGCTCAAGATTTAGAGACTGAGGGAATGCAAAATAAGAAGGAGCCATCAACAACTTTGAAGTATTGTAACCAAGAGTTTTTCTCAAGGAAACCATGATATCATACAAGAAGAATCATGAAAGAAGGAAAGATCACAAGTGAACCATGTAGATGGACCACCATTTATAGTTAAAGTTAAACACACCAACTTATGTGGTGTAACAAAAATATTTTGTTGCCTAAAAATGTGCTTGAAATTTGTTGTTTGAGTGAAATGTTTGTTTGAGATTGCTTGCACATTACTTGTGTGAATTGTGATGTGTGTGATTAGGATTGACTCCTTGGAAATATTTTGCCTATTCTAATCCCTACCCAACCCAAACAGATGACTATTCCAAGAGACTCCAACATCAAGGTTGATGACAACAACAACAACCAAGAGGACAACATGAAAGAACTTATAGCAACCCAAAACCAGTTGAGCCAAGAGACAACTCAGCTTTTAGCCAACAACAATGGACTAGACCCAGCCATACAAAGGATTTTGAAACTTCAATCCCAATTGTTGCAAGGATTGGTTACTCAAATGATCAACATGGGAGAAAACTTTTCCCAAAGAGCTAATGACAACAAGGATGACAAAGTTGTTATTCTAGAAGGAACCCAAGCTAGCAATATTTGTGGAGACAAGGATCATGCATCCAAGAAGCATGAAGATCAATGCCCCAAGAAGAGAGAAAGATCTCCCACCTATGAAGAACATGAACTAGAAGAACTCCTAGCTTTGGAGAGACCCAAGAAGAAGAAGAAATTCCCCAACACTAGCAAGAAGGATATTACACAAGTGCAATGTTTCAAATGCAAAGAGATGGGACACTATGCCAGTGAATGCCCAGAAAAGAAGAAGAGCCAAGAAGACAAACAAAAGCTAGTGAAACCCAAGATAAGGAAGGATTTTAGCCTAGTGATGTGCAAACACTGCAAAGAGTTAGGACATTATGCAAACTACTGTCCAGGAAAGATGAAGCATAAGATAAACCAGCCTATGAGGGATCTCAGCCTTGTCACATGTTTCAAATGCAAGGAACTAGGTCACTATGCAAACAATTGTCCAGAGAGGATGGAGAACAAGTTAAACAAGCCTATGGAGAAACTCAACCTTGGCCCATGAGTCAAGTAAAGAAACCAAGGACACATGCAACTGTTTGCTTAGAGATTTTTTTCCCAGAATCCCAAGAAGGACAATATGTAATTTTTGTTTGAAAATTTTTAAGGATGGTAGTACCCTAGTTGTTTTGAATTTGCTTGTAACCCCAGCCTTCCCAAATCTCGGGACGAGATTTATTTTAAGGGTGGTAGACTGTCACATCCCAAGATTTTCCAAATCTTGTAATGTGAAAATAAATGAATAAAATAAAACTTTGTTTGATTTTCAGGGCCAGAAGAAACTTTTTGAATTCAAATGGAACCTCAAACCAATTTGAATCAAATAAATCCTAAAGAGATTTAAAAAGATAAACTTTTATTAAAAGAAAATAAAAATATTTAAAATACTATTTTGGATCTTTTAAATGAAAGGATTTGGTTTCAATTGAAATAAAAAGTTTATAAATAAAGAATATATTATAAAGCCAAATTAAACATTGGACAAGCTTTGGAAATTAAAACATTTTATTTTAAACAAAATAATAAAGGTTTATTTAAAAATAATAAAGGATTATTTAAATAAAATAAAAAGAATTTAATATCCAACTTTATTTAATAAAAGGTTTCACCATTTTAATTAAAACATCAAAACTTATTAAATTATTTTAAATAGGTTTTCCAAGTATTTTATATTCTCTAATAAAAACCTACTAAAGTGTTTTGAATTTATTTTAGATTTCAAAATAAATATCTCAATAGAACAAATCCTATTTGATTTAATAATGAAAAGTCTATTATATTTAATTAATAATGGACTCTAAAGTAAAGGGTTATTTTGTTTTAAACAAGTTTCCAAGTATTCGTTATTTCCAAATAAAACCTACTAATTTGGTTTTGAAAATGTTTGGATTTAAAATGGAGATTTTATTAAATAAACCAAACCCTAATTTTATTAATAAACCATGGTCCATTTTATTTTTGAATATAAATGGAACCTTTAACAAAATTGTTATTTATTTTAAAACAAGCTTTCTAAATATACCTTATTTCAAATACAACCCACTATTTTGGTTTTGGAAAATATATGGATTTAAATAGAGTTTGAAATAAATCAAATCCTAATTTGATTAATTAGCAATGGACAACTATTTAATTAATAATGGACTTTATTTATTTAAAAATTGTGGATTTTAGATTTAGGTTCAGGCTACTAAACAGAACCAAGTCAAACTTACAAAGTTGGGTGTTTTTTGTATTGATGTGAACATTGTTTGTTTGTTTGAAATTCAAAACAGGAAAATAGAAATAGAAAAAGAAAAGGAATCAGAAACAGAAAAAAAAATAAAGAGGGCGACCCAACCTGACAACCACAGCCCAAGACTTCCTCCCGAAGAAAACAGTCTGCACCAACTAATTGACCCACGTAGACAATGACTGGTGGACCCAACTCACATTCCTCCTCTAACACTGACAAGACGGCCCCACGCCACATCATCGTCTCCTTCAGCCCCCCCCCCGCAGACCAGTTCTTCTCCTCCGTTTCTGCCAGATTCTCGTCGAGTAAATTCGTCATAAACACTGCAGCAAATACACCATGATTACTCTCGTTAACTCGCCTCTGACTCCTCTCCGTTTCCCCTCTGTTTCCTCCCCCAAGCACGCCTCCAGGAAGCCACAATTTCTCCTCGACTGCCCCTGTCTCCGACGAGGTCCATTGTCGATTCCGTCCAAACCGGACCACCCCATGCCACACTGATCACACGAGCAAGTTCCCCACTCCCAGACGCTCCTCTCTGTACCCTCCTTTCAACCGCCGGCGCTCAGAGCATCGACTTCGACAACATCTGACCGCGTCGCCGCGTCTGCCTCACTCCGACGAAGTCCCCTGGTAAACACCGACCGCCCCGTGCTCTCTCGTTCATGCTCCTACACTCGCCACACTCGAGTGCTTCTAATCGTGTACTCGTTTTCCCTCGGGGCGAACCACAGCTCCACCCACGACAAGCTCCAGGACCATCTGACGCCGACCACGTCTCCGGCGAGCAATTAATCACAACTTCGCGCGCTCCTCGACGAACCAGCAGCACGTTGAGCATCGCCGTGACCTCCTGAGCCTGGTGAGCTTACTCCCACCCTTTCTTGCTTCCTGCCTCGCCAGCGCCGCCACCAACTGGTCGCTCCGCCGCTCGCCGTCAACCTAGCGCCGCCAGTCCTTGGCCAGGAAGCAGCAACCGTCCGATCTTGATCCAGAGGCTAGGAAAGAAAATAAGCGAATGGGTATCGAACGATCTGAGCCGCGCGATGTTAATTAAATCCAATGGCCAGCGTCGCCCGATCCGGCCGAACCGGTATCACCGAGTAGAAAAACGACGCGTGTCAGTGGTTGAGTTAAAACAGATGTTTGAAAACAGATTTAAATGCCATTTTCAAACCTCTATAACTTTCAAACCACACATCCAAATTTTGCAAACTTTATATCATTGAATTCAGGAGAACAAGCCCTAGCCAACCATGCACTTAGTTTAAAAAATAGTAGCTGTTAGCTTGTTTGAAATTGCAGAAACATTTGTATGCTTGTTAAGAATGTAAAAATTGTTTTAAATTGAATTTAGGGTTAAAATCTTTGGCAATTGGATTGATTTGAACCTACTGACCCTAGGAAACACTTTGTTGACACAAAAATGTATTTGGAGAAATTAAGAAATGATTCTTTAATTTAAAACCATTTCTAGTCAAATAGAAATGTAATTTATTTATTGAAAATAATTTTGAAGTAAAACCTTTGCAAATTGATTTGTTGTGACCTTACTGACACTAGGAACCAACCCTTGGTGTTAAAAATGATTATGGAAAGATTTAGGTTGGATTACTTGACTTAGTCATTTTCTAGCCAAATAAAAAGAATGGTTTTTGTTATAAAAAATGTTTATGGAAAGAAAACTTTAAGGAAATGCTTTGGACCAAACCTACTGACCTAAAACACCAAGTTTTGCAAATTAGCAACTCATTTGGTGAACAACTTAAGAGTTTTACCTTGATAAAAACATTTTTCACCACATGAAATGTTGAATGGATTTAAAAGTGGTTTTGGATAAAACCCACTTGCTAATGACCTTGCCACTTTGGTAAATGACCAATTTGGATCTTACAAAGTTTAGAAACCCCATAGAGACCCCTTTGCAAAATAAAACTATCTTGTGCATGCTCCCATGCATGACGTAGATTCCATTACTTTGTGTGTGTGAAGAATTGTTTGTTTGACTTATGTTTGGAATGTGATTTGAATTTGTGTTTGCTTGATTGATTTGTAGTGAAGTGTGAGACTAGAAAGATCAAGGAGTGAACCACCATTCCCTACCAAAAAGGCAAGTGATGCTTCATACTTTTTGTCCCATTACTTTTTCTACGCATTAGTGATTTTGCTAAGTAAATTTGCATGGATTTTGCTAAGTATAGCTCTTGCTATAGGAAAACCTAGTAGATGAATCCTTAGTAGGATTTTCTAAGTTAAGTTTCCTATTACTACCAAGCTTAGCCTAGCTAATAGAAAACATGGGTGGAATATATATTCACACTATGGAAAAATATTCTAAGTCTGAGGACTTGTGATTTTGTCTAATAAAACAACTAAGTTAATGAACCTCCTGGGTGGAATGGAAGGATTGGGATATGTTGAGTGGTTACACAAGGCCATGGACTTGGGTTGTGTATCTCACTTGTGGAATGCCACCCAGGAAACAAAGGGATTTGAGATGTCAAATGTTGAGAAGCTTCAAGTGCAACCACTTGGCAATATGGGCTCTGCCATGATCATATAGGTTGCAAGAACTTAGCCATATGGATAGTGGGTGGTAGTGTTTGATAGGTTGGAGCGCGTCCATTTTGGTCTAAGGGAAAGCTTCTGAAAGATCTTGTCTTGGGAAACCAAGTCTTGTGGGGAAAGTGCACCACCTCTGCAGAGTGTAAAACCTAAGTACTTAGCCTAGTCCAAGGCAATGGACAATTTGAGCATCAAGACATGGAAGCAATCAAGAATCTCATCATTCCAATTTCTAAATTAAAATCTTGTGGTTTGAACAAGGGTTGTTTGATTTCTTCAATCATTGATGGAGAGATGGCTTGGTGCAAGGATCTTGAAATCTTTGATTAAGAAAAATGATTTTGTCAAGCAAAAACTTATTATTTTCAAAATGATAAGAAATATCTATTTTGAACAATGCAAGCCTCAACTCCACTTATCCAAATGCATATAGATGATAGATTCCACTATACTACCATAGTATCACTTGCCAATACAATTCAAATGTATTGACCCTTTGTGGCTGTAACTTGTATGTTGCAGGTTTGATTGATTTTAGTGAAGATTGATTGTTTAGGATTACAAAGTCTACAACCAACATCTGCCTGTGGCACTTTGAAGATGAAGGACCACTTGACCATAGTTATTCAACGCAATGTAATGTAATAGCCTAATGAGCTATGTTTGATGTAATAAACTTATGTTATTCCTGGTTATAAAGTTATATTATGACCTTTGTTTCTTGATATTACATCTTAACTGTGGATGCTAGCTATTGATCCAGGGACTAGCATTGTAAACACAGGAGGCTCTATCTTATCTAAGATTGGGACCCTTACAGAAGTACCTTTGGGGATTTAGAGTCTCACAGCCGGGACGCCAGGTGGAGCCACTCACGGAGGAGATTTCGTTCAAGCTGATGCATGATGACAAGGAGAAGGGTCTAGATGTAGTCATGCAGGAGTTACTCGGACACCTCTGCGGACGCCACTCCACCGAGCTTAGAGGCCTCTACTTCCACCCGTCCGGGAGACGTGACGAGGAAGGAGAGGCATTGGTGTATGAGGGCGATACTAGAGAGACGATAGAGCATGCTCGTCTGTACTTCCAGGACCTCGAGGGCCTTATTAGACACCTCGACACCGATAGGAACAATGTAATGCTTAGCAATGACGAGCTCCAGGTTCAGTTGAGGGAGAAGGACAAGCTCTTCGCGGAGCAGGATGAGATCGTCAAGGAGATGGGTGCCAGACTCGAGAGCCAGGACAAGAAGTTCAAGAATCAGGAGAAAAGGGTCCAAGACAGAAACAAGAAGATCAAGGACATGAAGGCTGAGATAGAGGCCAAGGACTTTGTTGGGGATATGCTATATGGGTATCCTCATAGCATGTTTCTTATCCGACTAACCCGGGTGGCCCATAGTCGGTAGCATGGCCTGTGGCCTGCTGGGCGGCCCAGTTAGGTGGATCCAGAAGGGAGGCCCATGCCGGATAAAGGAAGGCTACGGTGGAGTCACCAACGTACCCGGAGCCTTGGAGTGCAAGATACGCAAGACTAGTAATAGACGGTGTAGAACTCTGTAACCTATCCGGCTAGGACGTTTCCCTGTAACCCTAGGACCTAGCGACTATATAAGTCAGGCCTATGGGAGCCTTTAGGGCAACGATAACTTAGACTCTCTAGTCACATCGCACAGCGAACCTATCTATGTAACTCGGCGTATTGCCATTATAGTGATTTATAGCAGGAGTAGGATTCCGCCACCGTTGTGGGATCTAAAACTGGGTAAGCTGTGTTACCTCGTACCCGTCAACCATCCGCCTTACCCCACGTCTCTAAACACGCACTGTGAGGACTCCTCCATGGCGTACTCGTCGGCAATACCACGACAGTTGGCGCCCACCGTGGGGCTAGAGGTGCTTCAGGCTCTTCAGCGGGCAAGGACCAAGATCTTCGCAGGAATCAGCAAAACCATAGCCATCGGTCGCGTTCTCTTCTCCGGAAACGTTCCGATCATCCCCCCTGACGAGTTCTGGATCCCGGCGAAGACGAACCCTACGCGGTGTTCGATCGTTCCTATCAGAGACATCCACCTCTGCATCGGCGAAACCGACTCGGGCTCTAGTTCCCTGGAAGTCGGAGGAGCGTCAAGACCCGCACGGACCGCCTACGGGCAGGATACGTTCGCGGAAGGATCGATGTCGGATCTCTCCTCGGAGTTTGCCGGCAAAGATCGGAAAAATTCAAGACCCACCCAAACCGCCCCTGTGCAGGATATAAAGGTGGAAGATCACTGCAAATCCGCCGGCTTTATCCGTGCGTTTGGACAACAGAGATCCAAGTTCGTCGGCGTGGTTACCATCTTCGATCTAGCGCGCTGCGTTCAGAGAGAGGGAGAAAACCCCCGCAATTACCTGGCCAGGTGGCTCCGTATACGAGCCGATCTAGCCCACTACCCCAATGATGGTGCTATCTATCACTTTGTGGAAGGACTGGACCATGGCACGCTTCTCCGACATTCTATAAGACGGCAACAGGCGTCAGGACGCCTTACCTTCGAAGGCATGGTGAACACCGTCAACAACTACGCGGAGGCTGAAGCGGCAGCTCAAACAGCGCTTGCGCTCATTGACGGAGCCCCTCCGATTCAGCCACCACCACCGCCTCCGGCCGCCATCGTCGTAGCAGCACCACCACCTCCAATCATCGTCGAGGCTGTTGCACCTCCACCGCCCATCATCGAGGAAGTCCTGGCACCCTCCGACTCTGTCATTGACGCGCTTTATGCTGATTTCAGTGCAGATTCAGAGGAAATAGACTTCAGTCCAGAAGATCTAGACTCCGCTATGCAGGAGATGGAGGAGTACTCGCGCGACGAACAAGCTAATAACATCGTCGTGTATCGAGGGGTGTTCTTCACCATTGGGAAGGATATGGATGAAGACCAACCCGGGCAAGCTCCGCCTACCGCACTGGAAAAGGGAAAGGGGCCACTTATTGCTGTCGACGACGATCGCGCAAAGGTCATGCCTCCTCCACCTAACCCAGTACAGAAGCCGCAGGAACTCGGCACCGGTCCAAGCAATAACAACACCGCAAACTTGCCGCCTCCAGCATCCACGTCGGCAGCGGCCCATGTCACTCCAGCTGATAGAGTGATGTACGACAATCTCCTCATTGAGCCACTAACTGTTGATCATATCCGGAACGTGACTCATCTTGACGAGAAGTGCCAGCAGCTACTGAAGGAAGCGCAAGCCATCGTGGAGCAAGGCGCCAAACTAGATCGAGATCTGGTCAACACGCAGAAGTCCATAGAGAAAGCTAGATCAATGGAGGCCGAGTACAAGACTCTTCTACAGCAACAGAAGGCTAAGAAGGCTCCGGCTCGCGTCATAAACGATCCTGGTGTACAGCGCAACCTAGGATGGGCTCCCTCGAAGCCGACACAGGCCAAGCCATACATTTATAGTGAAGGAAAGCAGGTGATGCCCACCCCACTCCTTAACCTCGCCGTCTCCAAGACCCTTCTGGAGCAGGATAGATCGCCTGAGGCAGTAGAACAGGTCTATGACCTAGTGGCAAAGGCGGTAAAGCAGCAGGAAAAGGCCACCTCCCAGAGGCTTGAGTCTGACCCAGCGCTCTGCCGATCTAGCCAGTACAAACCGCCAAGGGACAGATCTCCTCAGGATGTCAGATCACAGACGAGTTCATCAGAACGAAGACAGAGGGATGCGCGCAACAGGAAGGATGTTATCCCCATATCCTCCGACCACGGAGAAAGAGCCCAACCTCGCCGCCCATCGCCACCGCCCCGATCCCCCCGACGTTAGGAAGACTACAAGGCTCACCATCGCACGGATATGCCCCCACCAAAGTAGTGCGGCATCGTCATCCGCGACAACGCGGCACAGACCTGTCATGATAAAGAGCGCCACCAAGGACATAAGAGCAGGTCACACCATGAACCTCCGCGTCCGACAAGCAATCGTGACAGGCGTGGGGCATCATAGGAGGGTAACAGCAAGAAGGCTAACCCACCGCCACCTCCGCCTCTGTCGCCGCCAAGCAGTCACCATGGCGGAAGAGGTCCGCGTCATTCACGCAGCCCGTCCCCTGTTGACAACAAGAAGAAGAACCCGGAGTCGTACGATGCATGTTCACGGATCGATAAGATCCACGAGGCCCGGGAAGGACCATACCTGGGACCATGTTGCTTTGGACCTGCAATACGGTCCGCAACTTACCCCAAAGGTTTCCGGATTGACAAGACCATCAAGCCCTATGACGGCACCGCCAAGCCCGCCACATGGTTGCAGGACTACGGCAACGCGGTGGAGATTGCCGGAGGCAACCCCAACATCGCCGTCAAGTACCTCCCGTTAATGTTGGCGGGCATAGCCCGTCAATGGATCGACGACTTGCCGGAGAGATCTATCTACAACAGGCTGGACATGCAAGAAGCATTCACCAAGAACTTTGAGGGTACATACAAGCGTCCCTGCACTGTGGGCGATCTACAGCGATGCGTGCAAGAGAAAGACGAGACATCTCATGCCTACCTCTCCCGCTGGCTGGACATGAAGAATTCCTGCGCAGGAGTACACACTCAGACCGCTATGGCCTCCTTCATTGATGGATTGGAAAGGGGCACGTTACTCCGACATAAGCTAAAGTGCTTGCAGGACAATCATCAGCTTGACTTGAATCAGATGATTCAGTTAGCTAGTGAGTTCGCAGCTGCCGACGACGACACTCGTGGCTCTTTGCCGGCAATGGCCGTTCCAACCCAAGCTCGGAGGAATAGAAGTACAAAGCGGAAAACCGCTCCAGAAGAAAAGCAATCTACCGACATGGTCGCCATGACTTTTGCAGGACGAGGAGAAGGCGGAAAACATGGCCGAGGAAGGGGAGCAGGCCGCGGGTAGCAACGAGGAAGTGAATCCAACTCGGCGCCGCTCCGTGTTCCCCAAACCTACGAAGAGTACCACGATATGCCGTGCCTCGTACACCTCGACGCCAACGGCAAGGCCACCCATACCAATCGACACTGCAAGTTTGTCAACGGCCTCAAGGAAGACCCGAAGTCCGGCTACAAGCGAAGTCGGAAGAATAGGCTGCGAGGCAAGGGCAAGGGGAAGAAGAAGGAGGAGGAGGAGGAGTCCAAGGATTCAAGTGACATGGACGAGGACGTTGACCCCAAGCACGCCGCCAAGAGCGACGACAAGGGCAAGAACCCCTTCTCAAAGAAGGCCCCGGTCTACCACACTTTCCTTGGCACCCCCACCGTCCGACAACAAAAGACCTCTCTAAGGATCCTGATGGCCACTCTCCCCCCAGTTCCCCAATACCTGTGCTGGTTGGAGGTTCCAATCACTTGGGACAGGACGGACCACCCAGACCTTTTGCCCACGGAGAACCAGTACGCCATGGTCATCAACCCATTGATTCACGGCACGGAGTTCACCAAGTGCATGGTGGATTGTGGAAGCAGCATCAACATCATGTACCTGGATACACTGCAGAAGATGAACTTGACGGAGGCAAACCTAAGGCGGACCAACACCGTTTTCCATGGCGTAGTTCCTGGTCGGGAGGCTCTGTCCCTTGGGTGCATCACACTTCAGGTAGCCTTTGGCGACGTTAATAATTACCGCCAAGAGCGCATGACCTTTGAGGTGTTCCCCTTCAAGAGAGTGTACCACGTCATATTCGGCCGCGACATATTCCACACGTTCATGGCCAAGTCATGCTTCGTCTACAACAAGCTCAAGATACCCGGACCAAACGGTGTCATCACCGTATCCGGAAGCTTTACCAAGGCAAGGGACTGCGAGATCAACGAAGCAGCCCTTGCAGAAGCTGTCCTCTGCAGCAAAGAATTCAAGGAGATCCAGAGAAAGGTCAATGACTCAGAGATGAACGCGTCGAAGAAGCAGATCTCTGACTCCGCTCCTGCGTTCAAGGTCGCCATCGAGACCAAGCCGGTGGAACTTGTGGTAGGCGATGCCTCCAAGACTATCGCCATTGGGATGAACCTAGATCCCAAATAGGAAAGCGCGCTCGTCGAGTTCCTCCGAGAGAATAGGGACATCTTTGCCTGGCAACCTGCCGACATGAAAGGTGTACCTAGGGAATTTGCCGAGCACAGCCTAAACATAGATCCAAAATGTAAACCAGTGAAACAACCTCTACGATGCTTCGGAGATGAGAAGAGACGTGCCATTGGCAAAGAGATAGCTAGGTTACTTAAGGCTGAGTTTATCCGAGAAGTCCTTCACACCCGATGGGTGGCCAATCCTGTACTTGTCCCCAAAAAGGGAACCAATGAATTAAGAATGTGCGTTGATTACACCGGCTTGGACAAAGCATGTCCCAAAGATCCGTTTGCTTTGCCTCGCATTGACCAAGTCATTGACTCGACGGCTGGCTCGGAACTTTTGTGTTTTCTTGATGCATACTCAGGATACCACCAGATCAAGATGAGGAAATCGGACCAATTGGCCACTTCGTTCACTACCCCATACAACACGTTTTGCTATGTCACGATGCCCTTTGGGCTGAAAAACGCAGGTGCTACCTACCAGCGGACAATGCAACGTTACCCTCACAGCCAAATTGGTTGGAATGTTCATGCCTATGTGGACGATATCACGGTGATGTCTAAAAAGTCAAACGACTTAATCTCCGAATTAAAAGAAACCTTTGATAATCTCCGGAAATACAACATGATGCTCAACCCTAAGAAGTGCGTCTTCGGGGTTCCAGCCGGCAAACTGTTGGGCTTCATTGTTTCCCAGCGCGGAATCGAGGTCAACCCGGAGAAAATCAAGGCCATCTTAAACATAAACCGTCCGACATGCCTAAAGGACATCCAACGACTAACAGGTTGTGTTGCAGCAGTTAGTCGGTTCGTCAGCCGACTTGGCGAGAAGGCTCTGCCGCTCTACAAGTTGCTGAAGAAGGCGGACAAATTCACATGGAC
Source organism: Avena longiglumis (assembly GCA_030063025.1). Classification (NCBI taxonomy): domain Eukaryota; kingdom Viridiplantae; phylum Streptophyta; class Magnoliopsida; order Poales; family Poaceae; genus Avena; species Avena longiglumis. The sequence goes on along the minus strand of CP125975.1, from coordinate 152,724,874 downwards.
AGACGAAGCAGACGCGGCATTGAAGCAGCTCAAGGAGATTATTTCCTCAGCGCCTATCCTTTCAGCACCCGAGCCTGGGGAGCCCCTGTTAATTTACATGGCGGCAACCAAACGGGTTATTAGCATCATCGTCGTGGTAGAGCGGAAGGAACCAGGCTATGAGCACGGAGTTCAACGACCAGTTTACTATGTAAGCGAGGTCTTGACGGAGTCCAAGCAGCGTTACCCGCACTACCAAAAGATAGCTTATGGAGTATTCCTTGCTTCTCGGAAGCTGAGGCATTACTTTCAGGAGCACCCAATCACAGTAGTGAGCAAGACTCCACTGTCCGACATTATCAACAACAGCGATGCTACAGGAAGGGTCGCGAAGTGGGGCATTGAACTTGCCGCCTTCGAGATCACTTACAAGAGACGCGACGCTATCAAGTCACAAGCTTTGGCGGATTTCATTGTAGATTGGATGGAGATGCCAGATGCTACTCCACTGCCAGAACCAGAGTATTGGGTGATGCACTTTGACGGATCAAAGTTGCTCAACGGCTCGGGGGCTGGTGTACTACCACAGTCACCAAAAGGAGACAAGCTGCACTACGTTCTGCAGATCCACTTCGAGGCTACAAACAACATGGCGGAGTATGAAGCACTCATTCACGGACTGCGTGTAGGGAAGGATATTATCATCAAGCGCATAGTTTGCTGTGGAGATTCCGACTTGGTTGCCCAGCAGGTGGCTGGCACCTGGAATGCGCGGAACCCTATGATGGCGGCATATCACGACGAAGTGGACGAGATAGCCAAGAGCTTCTTCGGCTACGAAGTCAAGTATGTGCCTAGGGATCAAAACGAGGCGGCTGATCTACTATCTAAACTTGGATCAGGGCGCAAGAAAATTCCACCAGGATTTTTCGTAAAGCACCTACGCACACCATCCGTGAAGGGCGCCGACATTGACAACTCGGATAGAGCTGACTCTTTCGTCAACATGGTGACAAAGATCCCTCCGGCTTGGACAAAATCGTTCATGGAATATCTCAAACACGGAACTTTGCCCGACGTTGAAGTCGAACGACGGCAAATAGTACGACGAGCAAAGGGTTATACCATAATCAATGGGCAACTCTACAAAAGGAGCACTACTGGTGTATTCCTAAAGTGTGTTTCCCAGCTAGAAGGTATGGAAATGCTACGCGAAATCCATCTCAGAGATTGCGGGCATCACGCCGTTCCTTGATCGTTGGTCGCAAAAGCCTTCCGAAAAGGATTCTACTGGCTGACCGCGAAGGCGGACTCCGACAAGCTGGTTGAGACATGCACAGGATGCCAGTATTATGCCCGACAACCACATGTTCCTGCTGAAGAATTGCGAACAATACCAATAACTTGGTCGTTTGCAGTCTAGGGGCTAGACATGGTAGGGCCATTACAAACGGCACCGTGTGGATTTACGCATCTGCTTGTAGCAGTTGACAAATTCACCAAATGGATAGAAGCTAAACCCATTAGAAAGCTTGATGGGGCAACTGCCCTCACTTTTCTCCAGGATCTAGTGGTGAGATTTGGTCTCCCACATAGCATCATCACCGACAACGGAAGCAATTTGTCACTCGGAGAAGTGGAGGCCTATTGCTGGGACAAAGGCATCCGACTTGATCTTGCATCTGTGGCACACCCACAATCCAATGGTCAAGTTGAGCGAGCCAATGGATTAATTCTGTAGGGAATCAAGCCACGTCTTGAGGAACCGCTACATAGAGCAGCTGGAGCCTGGGCGGAAGAATTTCCATCTGTGCTGTGGAGTTTACGAACCACACCCAACAGATCCACCGGCTACACCCCTTACTTCATGGTATATGGAGCAGAAGCCATCCTACCCTCCGACATCCTCCACGATGCAACAAGAGTTGCCGCCTACGACGAAGATGACGCTGAAGAATCCAGACTCCTTGATGTGGACCTTCTCGAGGAGGAGCGTGTTTTGGCATGCCAAAGATCCGCCATCTACCAGCAGAAGCTACGCAGCTACCATAGTCGCCGCATTCGGCATCGCTCGTTTAAAGAGGGGGATTTAGTACTCTAACTTAAGCAGAAGAAGTCACACAAATTATCCCCGCCATGGAAAGGACCGTTCATCATAAGCAAGGCGCTGCTCAATGGGTCTTACTACCTTGTCGACAATCATGAACTCAAGGATAGACCCAACGAGGATCATAAGCGTAAGCGACGTGACCCGGATGATGACTACCCGGAGCTTGATCGGCCATGGAACATAGCACAGCTACGTCCTTTCTACACTTAGCATTTTTTTATCTAATCGTGTACCTCTTATATGATCAATGAAATAAAGCTTTTTGGTTCACTCATATTGCTGAGTCTTTTACCTCCTTTAGTGTTCATTTTTGGATCATATAAAACTTTTATGCACAAGTCTTGCGATTGCACTTGTGAAAATTCCGCCTATGGGCGTTAGCTTAAGTTTTCTGGTCTACACGTTCTTTGTTGTTTTTATGTGGATTCTGGAGTAGTGACTTTTGGCACTTATTGTCGGCGATTTTGTGCTCAGGTTATTGACGGTGCCATTGGGCATCATCACCTAAGCGCATAGTTCCAACAACGAGTCTTCCGACTCACGAAAAGTCAAGCATAAAAACCAAAGTAATGGATAAGCCAGCACCTGCTTAAAAAATATATACATATTGGGAGTTAATTCTTAAGTAGCAGGATATGACAACCATTGTTTTCTGCCTTAAGATTACATCACCAAGTTTTTTCCATGCACACGTCAAGGGTGAAACAAGAATTACAAAGTGTTTTTCACTCTTTGGGCGCAGGGGACTTGGAGGCCGCATCATCACCAGCCGGAGAATCACCCTCGGCGTCGGCACTGTGATGAGACTCGGAGGAATCTTGGTTGACGATGTCGAGGAGGTTCCTGGGCACGAAGACGTCAACATCCACCAACTCGGCAACCCTGGTATCATACCCAGCGAGTGATGACAGGATGGCTTCGTGATCGATCTCCTTTCCGTCATCATCCACATCGGGGATACCTGAGGTTACCGTGTCGATGTCGGCATCTTCATAATGTGCCTTCACCATAGACAACGCCATCCTTGCGCCAGCCCGTGCACAAGAAGCTTTCTAGCTTGTGACGCGCTCGGGGGCTCGTCGCAAGATCTCCGAGTACTTCGCCACGGAGTCCGATGCCTTGATATAAATCTGGAGGGGCTTGGCATTCTCCTTGGCTTGGGCGATGGCGGTGTTGATGAAGTTGCCGGCAAGAACCATGCATTCCTTGTCCGAAGGAGGCGAGCGGGTTAAACCCATAGGCGCTGAACATTCCGACAAAGATCACATGAGTTCAATAATCTCTAAGTATCCAGACTACAGAAATACAAGGCGGAAGACACTTACTGAAGATGCTGGCCTTAGCCTGCCAGACGGTGTCCACCAAGGATTCCTTCTCTTGTTGGAGGAGCTTAAACACCTCGCTATGGCGAAGGTTTTTCTCATCAGCAGCTTGCTTCTGATCGTTAAGGATCGCAAGCTCCTCCTTCAAGCGATTGATTTCCATGGAGGCGGAATCCTGCAAGGCCTTCATGGAATCTTCGTGCATCTTCAGCATCTCTTCCCTCTCCTTCTTAAGGATTTTGTTCTCACTGTCCAACTACTGAATGTGCTTGGACTGCTCGACAATATCCTTGGCCTTGGCGACATGCTCTGCAAGTCGGAGAAAACAAAGTACACAGTGAGTACTCAGAGATTGTGGGCACAGAAGTAAGACTGAAATGCGTAATAAGAAAACAGACTCTTGTTTTTGATGATCTGTTCCTTCAAGATGGCGGTTTTACCCTTTTCAGCTTGATGGTCTGCGCGCATCTTCTGGTACTTGTCGTTGTCCATGCCCCTCCGACCATTCTCGTTCTATGGAAACAAATACAAAGTTCAATCGTTGTTTGGTCTTCTTGGAGCGTCTAGTCAGAGATTTTCCACCTAGACTCTCGGGGGCTACAGCGAGAGTTTTTTAACTTAGCCATATGCTTATCTTTTCTTTAAGCATCTAGTCAGAGCTAATTCAGTTCTCGATTAGAGGCTTGGGGGCTATAGTATAAAGTTTCTAACACAGAAAATGCTTAGCTTTTCTTTAAAGCATCTAGTCGGAACTAATTCAGTTACAACTAGAGGCTTGGGGGCTACAGCATTGAAAATCATGAACACTGCTTGTTCTACTCTTAAAGCATCTAGTCGGAATAATTCATTCCATCTAAATGCTTGGGGGCTACAGTGAGAGTTTTTCTAACTTAGTCACTCTTAGAGCATATAGATGCAAAACCCATGGTTTTCTGTCTACATCCTCGGGGGCTACAGTGGGATACTCATATGAAATGCAAAAGGAAAAAAAGTAGAAACTTACAAGTGCAATGATCTTGAGGTTTGTAGCGCTCTCGGCTAGCAGCATGCCAAAGGAAATGCTATTTCCTCGCAAGATATCTGCTTGTCGGAGTAGCTCCTCAAGACCGCACGTCGGAGATGACGGCACTCCTCCAGGAACCATAGTTGTGTTACTCGGAAAGAGCGCCGGGTAAACTATCTTTGGGAACTCGAAGGGTTTCTGGGGAATAGGGGCGCCGCATTCGGCGGAGGTACCTGCTCCCACCACCGCCTTGCCGCTACTGATGGCATCCTTAGCCGGAGCTTCAGCCATTTGAAGAGCAGCGCTCTCTTGCGTCGCCTGCTCACCGACAACAGCGAGCTCGGTAGAGGCGCCAAAGTCCACTTCCATGGCAGAAGGGACTGGTGCCTCCTGGAATTGAGAGCTTGTCGGAGCAGAGGAGGGCTTGACGGCAGGAGTGGCAGGGGCGATGGCGGGGGAGGAGTCGCGATGCAGCATATCTTTGATATTTCTAGAAGCCCCAAGAGTCTTGGAGGACTTCTTGAGGCTGGTTGTGGTTTTCTTCCTGAAACGTGCAAAGTGCATAAGTACAGGAACAAGACAGATAAATGAGACAATGTCGGAGAATGAGAAGGCTTACACTAGGGGGGCGCTTTGGCAAACATCCCGATGGATTTCTTCTTTTCCGCCTCCAGGGCGGCAGTACTCTTTTTGGAGGCTCCACCCTCCGTCTTCTTGTTCTTACCTCCGTCGGCAGCGTCAGAGGTGGAGCTCTTCCGCTTTCGCGCCAACAGGGCATCGTCGTCGGACACGACCGTGACTTCCTTCATCTTTGGATCATAGATTTGGGCTGCCAGGTTGCCCTCCTCTAGATCGCTAAGCTGTTAAGTGAGAAATCATCGTGTTAAGTGAGAAATCATCGCTAAACTGGAGAAATGTCATACACGAAAAATAAATATCTACCTTTGGGCACTTGCTGTCTACGAACATGTCGTAGGTGAGGGTGAAGCCACGCTTCTTATCCTTCACCTTGACGATGTCCTTAAGGCGGAACTTGACGGAGTCGCTCGAGAAGTTGTCCTCGGAGATCCGGAGGGTATCCCTTCAGTCGCCAACGTACCCGGAGCCTTGGAGTGCAAGATACGCAAGACTAGTAATAGACGGTGTAGAACTCTGTAACCTGTCCGGCTAGGACTTTTCCCTGTAACCCTAGGACCTGGCGACTATATAAGTCGGGCCTATGGGAGCCTTTAGGTCAACGATAACTTAGACTCTCTAGTCACCTCACACAGCGAACGTATCTCTGTAACTCGGCGTATTGCCATTATAGTGATTTATAGCAGGAGTAGGATTCTGCCACCGTTGTGGGATCTGAACCTGGGTAAGCTGTGTTACCTCGTACACATCAACCGTCCGCCTTACCCCACGTCTCTAAACACGCAATGTGAGGACCCCTCCATGGCATACTCGTCGGCAATACCACGACAGACTTCGAGCTCGAGACCCAACATGTAGTGATTGAGAGGCTTCGCTCACAGAAGAGAGCTCTTCGTGCGAAGGTCGAGGCCTTGACCACTAGTGTAGAGGAGTACAAGGCCACCATGGAGATAGTAGGTCTTGCTCTTGTTGACGTGGAGGTCGACATGGAGGAGTAGTGTAGACTACTCGACTATCTTTTATCTATCATACTTTGATTATTGAGTCGCAATGACCATCCAACATGTGGATGGCTTGTTATTGTGTGTTTACATTTTCAAAACCTATTGTTTATGTCGTTCAAAGTCCATGTTATTTTGAGCTTGGTTATTGTGATTGTTACTATGTGGTGTATTGTGCATGTTAAGCATCTATGGGTATCTCATTCTTATCCTTATTGAAACCACATATGCCTCCCCGTCATGCCAATCCCAACAAAAACAACAACAATAACGTCACTCCCGAGATGCAGCAGTTGATGACAGCTCAAGCTCAACTGATGCATATGATGACTCAGTTCATACAAAATCAGAATCAGAATAACAATAACAACAACAACAACAACAACAACAACAACAACAACAACAACAACAACAACAACAACAACAACAACAACAACAACAACAACAACAACAACAACAATAATAATCAAAACAATCCTCCAGCATTTGACATGCTCACCTGATTTCTGAGACTGAGGCTTGCAAAGTTCTCGGGAACCACTGATCCAATGGTAGCCAATGACTGGTTATGTTCAGTGAACAAGGACTTAGTCACTGTTGACTGCACCGATGAGGAAAAAGTCAGGTTTGCAGCACATCTGCTCGAAGGACCAGCAGCAACATGGTGGGACAACTTTCAGATCACCACTTCCCTTGAGGATGTGACTTGGGCAATTTTTGAGGATGGTTTTCGTACAGCTCACATCTCATCCGGAGTGATGAACTTGAAGAAGGAGTTCCACAATCTGAAACAGTGTCACCGCAGTGTGGCTGAGTACATTGATGAGTTCAACAATCTGGCACGCTATGCACCGGATGAGGATGATACTGATGCCAAGAGGAAGGAGAAGTTCCTCGAAGGATTGAATGATGAATTAAACTATAAGAGTCCCAACCTTTAATAAGGTAGAGATCCATGTGTTTACAATGCTAGTCCCTAGATCAATATCTAGCGTCCACAGTTAAGATGTAATATCAAGAAACAAAGGTCATAATACAACTTATAACCAGGAATAAAATAATTCATTACATCTTACATAGCTCATTTGGCTATCACATTACAATGCAGCAGAATATCTATATAGCATGGAGTCCTTCATCTTCAAAGTTCCATAGGCAATCATGTTGGTTGTAGACTTGTAATCCTATTCAACACATTTCACTAACATCAAACAAACCTGCAACATAATAAGTTGCAGCCAGAAGGGTCAATACATTTGAATTGTATTGGCAAGTTTCACTAGCATTCAATACATGTATGATAGTGTCACTTGCCTTTTTAGTAGAGAATGTTGGTTCACTTCTTGATCTTGCAAATATCACACTCTTCTAACTTCACTACAATTCAATCAAGCAAACACATATTCAACTAGCATTCAAACCATTTCACCACATAAAATAACAAAAACAAGGTCATGCATGCAAGCATGCAAAAGATAGTTTTATTTGGAAAAGTGGTTCCTACTAGGCTCTAAACATTTTCAAGCTCACATTGGTCATTTACAAAAGTGGTAAAACCATTTGCAAAACGTCTCATCTCATAAACCAAATATTTGGCTAAGGTGATATTTTATATTGTTGAAAATATCTTTTAGCAAAGTAATAACTTTATATGGTTCATCAAATATGTTCTTAATCTCAAGACTTGGTGTTTAGGGTCAGAAGGTTTGAATCAAATCATTTCCCAAAGGTTTTACTCAAAATTCATTTCTAAACCATAAACAATATTTTTATTTGACTAGAAATGTGCTAATTCAAATATTTATTCCTTAACCTCACAAAATACATTCTTAAATCCATAAGTTGGTTCCTATGGTCAGTAGGTTCAAACCAATCCATTTTGCAAAGATTTCACCTTAAAAATATATCTAGGACAATTTTTATATTCAAATTATGCCTGCACATGTTTCTGCAATTTCAACCAATTTTCCAGAATCAAAACATTAAACAAAGTGCATGGTTGCAAAGTACTTGTTCTTCTGAATCCATTGATATAAAATTTGCAAAATTTGGACGTGTAGATTGAAAGTTATGAATTTTATAAAATCAAACATCTAATAGAACATTTCTGTTTTTTAAATCCACACCTAGGCCATGTGTATGAACCTCATTGGGCGATACCACTTCGCTGGGATCGACAGATGCGATGCGTTAGATCTCACTTAAATCGTACGGCGCAGATCATTTCGTACCCCTTCGTTATAATCTAATCTTAACCAGACGATTTAGATCTAACGGCTACAGCGAGGCTACCAGAAACTGGCGGCGCTCGACGGCAGCGCGCGGCGGCAGCGGTCTGGCGGTGGCGTTGGCGAAGATTTAGGAAGCGAGGGAGAGGGAGGAGTATCGCACTGTGCTCGCAGGGGTACGGTGAAGCTCGAGGTGAGGTCGGTTTGTCGAGGGGCGCACTAGAGCTGCGTGGATTGCTCGCCGGAGTTAGTGGCGGCGTCGGATGTCTCTGGTTGTCGTCGGGGGCGAAGTTTGGGGGCGCGCTAAGACAAACAAGGCATGTTGTTATACGCGGGAGAGTGTGCGGATTACAGGAGCATCATCGGGAGGGTTCGGGGCGGTCTGTACTTACCGGGGGAGCTCACCGGAGAAATGGCAGACGACGGCGCTTTCGAGTTTTGGTCGTTGCCGAGCCTACGGTGCTCACGCGAGTGTGGGGTTGGTGCAAGGAGATGCGCAAGAAGAGGGGAAGCAAGCTTGCATGCGGTGGGAGGCGAGGGGCGGTTGTAGTTCGCTGGAATCAGCCAGAGATTCTCGCAGCCTGGAGGCAGAGGGGAGGTGTGGCTTGGGGGAAATGGAAGAGGAGAGCGTGGCATTTAAAGGCACGTGGTCACTGGCGAGTTTAATCCAGCCATTAACACGAATTCATGAGGATTTAAACGCGGCAGAAACGGCGCTGAGCAAGGGGGAACAGTCGACGCGGGTGAAGACGACGACCTGGCAGGTGGGGTCCGGCTGTCTGTGAGAGAGAGAGAAGGGTGGGGTCCACTCATCAGCGATGGGGCGGGTGCGCTTCTGGGTGAAAAACGTTTCGCCAGAGGGGGTTTAGTTGGGAGGCGCTGCTGGGCTTGCTGGGCTAGGCCAGATGGGTTGGGTTAGTTTCATTTTTTTATACTGAATGCTTTTTCTTTTTCTGTTTTGAATTTCTGTTTTGATTTTATTTCAAACAATTCAAACTCCATTTGAATTCAAACCACCACCAAACTTTTGGGTATAATTTAATTATGTTTATCAACATATTCCAAAGTCCAAAATAGAACAATTTATTTTTAGGGTTTATTATTTATTAAAAATAAATAAATAGTCTTTAGTCTTTATTTCAAATAGAATTCAAATATGTTTAAAACTCTATTTGACTTTCTAAATTTTTCCAAAACCTTTTCAGTAGGTTTTATTAAAAACATAACACTTTTAAATATAATTTAAAATACTTTAATAAGTTTTTAATGATCATTCAAAATAGGAAAATGTCTATACTTGAATGAAATTTGGATATAAATAAATCCTCATGGTTTTATTTAAATAAACCTTTACTATTTTTATCAAACAAAATATTTTATTTTAAATGCTTGGCCAAGATTAATTTGGCTCTTTTTAAAAATAGTCCTTATTCATTATTTCTACCTTTGCTTATAAAAACCATATCTTTCTATTTAAAGATCCAAAAATGGTGATTCCAACTAATATAACTTTTTTTTATTTGTTTATCTTTTTAAATCCCTTTACTATTTTATTTGATCAAAATAGGTTTTGATGTTTCCAATTGGAATCAAAAAGTTTCTTCTCACCCTAAATTTCAACAATTATTTATTTTGTTTATTTATTTTTCACATTTCAAAATTTGGAATTTTTTTGGATGTGACAGGCTACCACCCTTAAAAGAAATCTCGTCTCGAGATTTGGGAAGGCTAGGGTTACAAGTTGGCTTCAAGGCAACTAGGGTACTACCACCCTTAAAAGAAAGTCTCATAGGGCTACATTGCTGGTTCACTTAACTATGGGTTCTACACTTGATATCCAGACAACGAATCCTTATTTGACTCAACTGAGTTAACTAATTCCTGACATCCACTTCTTCTATCTCTTCAAGGTTCCCATCCATGTCAATGTGGTTCACATGTCCTTTCTGGATCACATTGGAGTTATTTCCATTGGAGTTTCTAGCATCCTTTTTCCTTTTCTTCTCAGGACAGTCTGATGCATAGCGTCCAAGTTCCTTACAATTATAGCACTGCAACTGGCTAATGTCTTTCTTCCTGAAAGTGTCATGTTGGTTCTGACCAAGGTCATCTCCATTGTCAGTATCATTTCCATTATTATCACTTCCATTGTTGTTGTGGTGATGCTGATGTGGTTCAGAATCTTCATTGATCTTTTTGAATGAACGCTTCTTTTGTGATGATCCTGAGTGATACTTGAGTTTATGCTTCCTCTTTCTATTCTCAACTTGATTTATCTTGTTTTCCAAAATGGTGGCTTTGTCACAGAGTGATTAATAAGTTGGGACATAGTAAACAGCTAGCTGCAGGTTCAACTCATCATTAAGTCCTTCAAGAAATTTCTCCTTTCTCTTAGCATATGTGTCAACTTCATCCGGTGCATAGCGTGCCAGATTGTTGAATTCTTCAATGTACTCAGCCACACTGAGGTGACGCTGTTTCAGATTGTGGAACTCCTTTTTCTTCAAGTTCATCACTCCAGCTGAGATGTGAGCTGTACGGAAACCATCCTCAAAAATATCCCAAGTCACATCCTCAAGGGGAGTGGTGATCAGAAAGTTGTCCCACCATGTTGTTGCTGGTCCTTCAAGCAGATATGATGCAAACCTAACTTTTTCTTTGTCGGTGCAGCCAACAGTCACTAAGTCCTTGTTCACCGAACGTAACCAATCATTGGCTAGCATTGGGTCAGTTGTTCCAGAGAACCTTGCAGGCCTTAACTTCAGAAACCTGGTGAGCATATCATGTGTTGGAGGATTATTCTGATTGTTGTTGTTGTTGTTGTTCTGATTCTGATTTTGCAGAAACTGTGTCATCATCTGCATCAGTTGAGCTTGACCTGTCATTATCTATTGCATCTCAGGAGTGACATTGTTGTTGTTTTGGTTGGGGTTGGCACAACGGGGAGGCATCTGCTGTTTTCATAGGGATAAGTAATGATGGATAGATCTAAAGAAGTTCTAACACACCACCCAAAACAATCAAGTTCAATCAAACAATCAAGCAATCAACAAACAACTATTCACTTAACAACTTATGAGCTTAACTTATGTGTTGAAGGAAACAACAAGTTTTCTTGAAATAATTAACTTAGTATAGTCATACCTCATAGGTCAATATGATCCATACACTAACATGATATCAATGTTTTTGGTAGGCAATATAACATTCTCTTGGTTCCCACTTGTAGTCCTTAGTGATGTCTAAGTTAAACACCTTGGTGAAAATAAAGTTGAAGTCATTGGTCATGGTGAAGGCTTTGTCCATCAAGTTGAAAATGAAGAGATGTAGAATCAAAACCAAAAAGGTTGAGGAAAGAGTTTACAAGATTGTTTGTAAATAAGTTTTGGAACAAAAACAACTCCTATTTTTCTAAGGGGTTTTGTCCAATCCTAGGGTTACAATCCTACAGGCAACACAGTGCTCTGATACCATCTATAAGAGTCCCAACCTTTAATTAGGTAGAGATCCCTGTGTTTACAATGCTAGTCCCTGGATCAATAGCTAGCATCCACAGTTAAGATGTAATATCAAGAAACAAAGGTCATAATACAACTTATAACCAGGAATAAAATAATTCATTACATATTACATAGCTCATTGGCTATCACATTACAATGCAGCAGAATATCTATATAGCATGGAGTCCTTCATCTTCAAAGTGCCACAGGCAATCATGTTAGTTGTAGACTTGTAATCCTATTCAACACATTTCACTAACATCAAACAAACCTGCAACATAATAAGTTGCAGCCACAAGGGTCAATACATTTGAATTGTATTGGCAAGTTTCACTACTATGTAGAAATAAGTGGATCCTATCATTACATGCATATTTGGCTAAGTAGGGTTTAGGATCATTTGCAGAAAGCAATATAGTTTTATCCTATCTTTTCAAAATAGTTTTGATCTTTTGTCAAAGCTTTCTGAACTCCTTGGCAAACTCCAAGTGCTTCAAATCCCTTGTTAACACCATCAAGTTTTACTTTGAGAAATTGGAATGCCGAGATCTTCCATAGCTTCAGGCCTTAGTTGCTCAGACTTTTCCGTAACCGGGGACACCGCTAAGTACTTAGAATTTGATCTTATGCATAAGTTGTACACTTTACCCACATGACACAATCTCGTCTTGACGCCACCAGTGGACGCTGGATAAGTACTCGCCAAATGGAGTACCGACAGATCGAGAATGTGACAAAGTCTTTCCATAGAAGTCCTCCCAATAAACAATGCTAGCTTGTCTACCAAGCACCAATGTAAGGATATATTTCCAATACACAATTCTAGTTAACCTGAAGATGCCAATGCAAGGGTCTTCCACTATGTAGTTGACTAAGCCAGAGCCCATTTAGCATGTGGCTGTACACGGAAGCCACTGTACGAGAAACATGTTCAGTCTCTAAGTCCCTGGGTTGTTTTCTCCTAGTGCACATACAAAAAGATAGCCATATAAACATGGTTCCCTTTGTTGCCACCTTGTCCAAAATTGAGTATCCTCTTTCCACCCAGGTGGTTCATTGAGTACTTGTTTTATTATATAAAACATATATTTTTCCAACACTTTATATAATCATAATATGTTATTCCACCCCAAGTCTATAGCAGGGCTAAGCATACTACAACTACAATGTTTTCACTAAGGAATATATAAGGATATCCTAATAGGACATAGCATAGCATAATAATATAGTAGTCATATCATGCATTCTACAAAAATACCACTAAGTGTAATGAAAATAGTAGGACATGTATGATAGTGTAACTTGCCTTTTTAGTAGAGAATGTTGGTTCACTTCTTGATCTTGCAAATATCACACTCTTCTAACTTCACTACAATTCAATCAAGCAAACACATATTCAACTAGCATTCAAACCATTTCACCACATAAAATAACAAAAACAAGGTCATGCATGCAAGCATGCAAAAGATAGTTTTATTTGTAAAAGTGGTTCCTACTAGGCTCTAAACATTTTCAAGCTCACATTGGTCATTTACAAAAGTGGTAAAACCATTTGCAAAAGGTTTCATCTCATAAGGTGATATTTTATATTGTTGAAAATATCTTTTAGCAAAGTAATAACTTTATATGGTTCATCAAATATGTTCTTAATCTCAAAACTTGGTGTTTATGGTCAGAAGGTTTGAATCAAATCATTTCCCAAAGGTTTTACTCAAAATTCATTTCTAAACCATAAACAATATTTTTATTTGACTAGAAATGTGCTAATTAAAATATTTATTCCTTTACCTCACAAAATACATTTTTAAATCCATAAGTTGGTTCCTATGGTCAGTAGGTTCAAAACAATCCATTTTGCAAAGATTTCACCTTAAAAATATATCTAGAACAATTTTTATATTCAAATTATGCCTACACATGTTTCTGCAATTACAACCAATTTTCTAGAAGCAAAACATTAAACAAAGTGCATGGTTGCAAAGTACTTGTTCTGCTGAATCCATTGATATAAAATTTGCAAAATTTGGACGTGTAGATTGAAAGTTATGAATTTTATAAAATCAAACATCTAATAGAACATTTCTGTTTTTTAAATCCACACCTAGGCCACGTGTCTGAACCTCATTGGGCGATACCGCTTCGCTGGGATCGACAGATGCGATGCGTTAGATCTCACTTAAATCGTACGGCGCAGATCGTTTTGTACCCCTTCGTTATAATCTAATCTTAACCAGACGATTTAGATCTAACGGCTACAGGGAGGCTACCAGAAACTGGCGGCGCTCGACGGCAGCGCGCGGCGGCGGCGGTCTGGCGGTGGCGTTGGTGACGATTCAGGAAGCGAGGGAGAGGGAGGAGTATCTCACTGTGCTCACAGGGGTGCGGTGAAGCTCGAGGTGAGGTCGGTTTGTTGAGGGGCGCACTGGAGCTGCGTGGATTGCTTGCCGGAGTCAGTGGCGGCGTCGAATGTCTCTGGTTGTCGTCGGGGGCGAAGTTTGGGGCGCGCTAAGACAAACAAGGCATGCTGTTAGATGCGGGAGAGTGTGGGGATTACACGAGCATCATCGGGAGGGTTCGGGGCGGTCTGTACTTAACGGGGGAGCTCGCCGAAGAAATGGCAGACGACGGCGCTTTCGAGTTTTGGTCGTTGCCGAGCCTACGGTGCTTGCGCGGGTGTGGGGTTGGTGCAGGGAGATGCGCAAGAAGAGGGGAAGCAAGCTTGCGTGCAGTGGGAGGCGAGGGGCGGTTGCAGTTCACCGGAATCGGCCGGAGAAGCTCGTCGGGACAGAGAGGTTCGAACTCGCGATGCAGCCTAGAGGCAGAGGGGAGGTGTGGCTTGGGGGAAATGGAAGAGGAGAGCGTGGCGTTTAAAGGCGCGTGGTCACTGGCGAGTTTAATCTAGCCATTAACGCGAATTCATGAGGATTTAAACACGGCAGAAATGGTGGTGAGCGAGGGGGAACGGTCGACGCGGGTGAAGACGACGACCTGGCAGGTGGGGTCCGGTTGTTTGTGAGAGAGAGAGAAGGGTGGGGTCCACTGATTAGCGACGGGGCGGGTGCACTTCTGGGTGAAAAACGTTTCGCCAGAGGGGGTTTAGTTGGGATGCGCTGCTGGGCTTGCTGGGCTGGGCCAGATGGGTTGGGTTAGTTTCATTTTTTATACTGAATGCTATTTCTTTTTCTGTTTTGATTTTATTTCAAACAATTCAAACTCCATTTGAATTCAAACCACCACCAAACTTTTGGGTATAATTCAATTCTGTTTATCAACATATTCCAGAGTCCAAAATAGAACAATTTATTTTTAGGGTTTATTATTTATTAAAAATAAATAAATAGTATTTAGTCTTTATTTCAAATAGAATTCAAATATGTTTAAAACTCTATTTGACTTCCTAAATTTTTCCAAAACCTTTTCAGTAGGTTTTATTAAAAACATAACACTTTGAAATATAATTTAAAATACTTTAATAAGTTTTTAATGATCATTCAAAATAGGAAAATGTCTATACTTGAATGAAATTTGGATATAAATAAATCCTCATGGTTTTATTCAAATAAACCTTTACTACTTTTATCAAACAAAATATTTTATTTTAAATGCTTGGCCAAGATTAATTTGGCTCTTTTTAAAAATAGTCCTTATTCATTATTTCTACCTTTGCTTATAAAAACCATATCTTTCTATTTAAAGATCCAAAAATGGTGATTCCAACTAATATAACTTTTTTTATTATTTGTTTATCTTTTTAAATCCCTTTAGTATTTTATTTGATCAAAATAGGTTTTGATGTTTCCAATTGGAATCAAAAAGTTTCTTCTCACCCTATATTTCAACAATTATTTATTTTTGTTTATTTATTTTTCACATTTCAAAATTTGGAAAATTTTGGGATGTGACATAAACCTGCAACTATCTGTTGCCTATGTCCCAACATATCAATCACTTTGTGAAAAGGCCGCCATCTTGGAAAACAAGATGAACCAGGTTGAGGGCAGGAAGAGGAAACATAACTTTGATAAGCACAGCTCAGGATTGTCTCACAAGCGTTCCCATAATGATGATAGTGGAAGTTATGGATTCCACAAGCATGGGAAGTATAACAGCCACCACAACCACAATCTTCATCATGACAACAAGCACCATCGCAATCATGATAGTGACAAGTATAAGAACCACAAGAGTGGACACAAGAGCCACCACAGTGGATGTGGTAATGGAAGCCAACCTGCAAGGAAAGATCTCAGTCAGGTTGAGTGTTTCAAGTGTAAGAAGATGGGGCACTATGCTAATGAGTTCCTAGAAAAGAAAGTTGAAGGAGCCAACAAGCCCAACCCTTTCCAGAAGGGACAAGTGAACCACATCAATGTGGAAGAAATATATGAAGAGTCTGATGCTATGGATGGTAAGTTCAAGCTCAATTCTTTTCCAGGACTTGTTATTTTTTATACTGGCGCATCGCATTCATTCATATCAAGAGCATTTGTTGATAAAAATGGACTTCCAACTGAAACTATTGGGTGTCATATAAAAGTAAGCTCTCCCGGTGGAGAGATGATAGTGAACTTTGGATGTCATGATCTAGTGATAGAATTTGGGAAGTATAAGTTTCTGGTTAGTTTGATAATCCTAGATTCCCAAGGGTTGGATGTTATTCTGGGCATGGATTGTATGACTAAGTATGAAGGAGTACTAGATTGTGCCAATAGTACAGTCACACTCACTACCCCGGATAAGAAACGGATTAGGTTCAAGTCTAATTTTGAATCTAAAGGGAGTAAGTTAAATTCTCTTAAGGGGGTTAGCATAGACAGTGTGCTAATTGTGAGAGAGTATCTAGATGTGTTTTTGGAGGAATTGCCTGGAATGCCACCAGATAGAGATGTAGAGTTTCTCATTGACTTGCTGCCAGGATCTAGACCAATAGCAAAGAGACCCTACAAGATGTCAGTTGATGAGTTGAAAGAACTCAAGAAACAACTTGGAGAATAGTTGTAGAAACGATTTATTCAACCAAGTTCTTTGTCTTGGGGTGCACCAGTTCTGTTTGTTGAGAAGAAGGATAGAAGTCAAAGGTTGTGCAGAGATTACCATTCACTCATTGAGGTGACTATCAAGAACAAATATCCTTTGCCTAGAATGAACGATATGTTTGATCAGCTAGAAGGAGCCCGTGTGTTCTCAAAGATTGATCTCCGATCAGGCTATTTTTAGCTAAAGATTAGAGAGAAAGACATACCTAAGAATGCTTTCACCACTAGGTATGATTTGTATGAGTACACCGTGATGCCATTTGGTTTGACAAATGCACCAGCCTATTTCATGAACATGATGAACGAAGTGTTCATGGAGTTTCTTGACAAGTTTGTTGTCGTATTCATCGACGATATTTTGATCTACTCCAAGAGCAAAGAAGAGCATGAGGAGCATTTGCGTTTGATACTTGAGAAGCTCAGGGAGCACAAGTTGTATGCTAAGTTCAGCAAGTGTGAATTCTGGCTGAATGAAGTTGGATTTCTCGGACATATTGTGTCGGGAGATGGTATAGCTATCGAGCTTGTAAATGTGTCAGCTGTGACTTAGTGGGAATCTCCCAAGTCCGTGAAAGAAGTTCGTAGTTTCCTCGGCATGGAAGGATACTATAGAAGATTCATTGATAATTTCTCAAAGGTATCTATGCCAATGAAGGAGTTACTTAAGAAGGAAAAGAAGTTTGATTGGACTGAAGGATGTGAACTCAGTTTCCAAGAATTGAAGAAGAGACTAGTGTCGACACCAGTCTTATGTCTACCAGATTTGGAGAAGGATTTCCAAGTCTATTGTGATGCATCTCACCAAGGATTAGGTGGAGTTTTGATTCAAGAAGGGAAAGTTGTGGATTATGCCTCGAGACAACTCAAAACTCATGAACTGAATTATCCTACTCATGATTTAGAGTTAGCCTCTCTTGTCCATGCACTCAAAACATGGAGACATTATCTTTTGGGGAAATGTTGTGAAGTGTTCATAGATCACAAAAGTTTGAAGTATATCTTCACTCAGAAAGAAATCAATATGAGGCAAAGAAGATGGCTTGAACTCATCAAGGACTATGACTTGAGTTTGCAATACCACCCCGGTAAAGAAAATGTTGTAGCGGATGCTTTAAGCCGTAAAGTTTATGTGAATGGCCTTACTAAGGGAGGATTGCCAGATGATCTGTGTGCCCAATTCAAAGATCTCAGATTGGATATAGTACCTGAAGGACATCTTATGTCATTAGATGTTCAACCCACATTGTTGGACAAGATCAAGGAAGCCCAAAATATGGACAAGGAATTTGAAGAGATCAAAGGTAAAGTTAATAAGGGGAAAGCTAAAGGATTCCATGAAGACGAACATGGTACTTTATGGTATGGAAAACGTATCTGTATTCCGCAAGATCTAGAACTTTGTAAATTGATTCTGCAAGAAGCACACAACTCACCATATTCCATTCATCCGGGTAACAACAAAATGTACATGGATGTGAAGGAAAGATTCTGGTGGAATAATCTCAAGAAGGACATTGCAGAACATATTTCTTTGTGTGATGTGTGTAGTCGAGTGAAAGCGGAACATCAGAAACCGGCAGGATTACTGCAACCACTACTTATTCCTGATTGGAAGTGGGACAAGATTGGTATGGATTTCATCACCAGACTACTAAGTATTAGATCGGGATATGATTCTATTTGGGTTTTTGTAGATCGCCTAGCTAAGGTGGCTCATTTCATACCCGTAAAGACTACATATACAAGTGCTAAGTTAGCCAAAATCTATATGAACAGGATTATATGTCTTCATGGAGTACCCAAGAGTATTGTGTCTGATAGAGGAACTCAGTTCACTTTGCATTTTTGGTGACAACTGCATGAGTTATTGGGAACAATATTAGAGTTCAGCACAACTTTTCACCCCCAAACTGATGGACAAATAGAAAGGAATCATATTCTGGAGGATATGTTGAGGGCATGTGCCCTAGACTACGGTTCTAGTTGGGATGAAAGTTTGCCTTACGCAGAATTATCTTACAATAACAGCTATCAAGCCAGCATTGAGATGGCACCATTTGAATTTCTCTATGGAAGGAAGTGTACTATGCCATTGCTATGGAGTGGTGTAGGAGAAAGAAATTTGTTCTGACCAGAACTTATTAAGGAAGTTGAAGAGAAAGTCAGATTAGTAAGGGACAGATTGAGGATAGCATAGTCCCGACAGAAGAGCTACGCAGATTCAAAGCATAGAGAAGTCACCTATGAGGTAGTGATAGAGCCTATCTTAGAGTCTCACCACTCCGTGGTGTGAAGAGATTTGGTATCAAAGTAAAGTTGGCACCAAGATATGTTGGACCATTCAAAATCTTAAGTTGCAAAGGAGAAGTGGATTATAAGATTGAATTACCTCAGTAACTGTCTGCAGTTCACAATGTATTTCATGTGAGTCAGTTGAAGAAATGCCATCCGGAGATGGAAGAAACTTTTTTGAAGGATATTATACCTTTGGAAGAGGTTCAGTTGGAAAGTGATCTTACCTACGAGGAGAAACCTATCAAGATCCTCGAGTTTGCAGAAAGAGTTACTCATACCAAGACTATAAAATTCTGCAACGTTCAGTGGAACCATCATTCCTAAGAGGAAGCAACTTGGGAAAGAGAATATGACCTTCGGAAAGATCACCCTAACCTATTTGCTAGCCAATCCGAATCTCGAGGGTGAGATTCATCTTAAGGGGGTTAGATTGTAACATCCCAAAAATCATGGATTACAAAAGCTTTCATATCATTCATGCATTCATAGCAACCTTCGCTTTTACAAAAAAAAATCAAAACAAAATTCCAAATAAGGCAGGGTTTTATTTTATTTTTCAAAATGTCAAAGTGCATTTGACTAAACAGTAGTGTTTTATACACAAATAAATACAAGGTTTCACTACAAAAATCTAGAGGTGATTTGAAACCAACTCATTTGAATTTGGTTTGAAATTGTTTCCTGAAAATCAAAATATAAAAAGAAAAAGAGAAAGGGAAAAGAAAAAGAAAAAGGCCGGTGCTACCCTTTCAGCCCAGTGCCAGATCCATCCCATCAAGCCCACCCGGTTAATTTCCCCTTCCCTCTGCTTCTCACCGCACCCTCCCCACACCCGCTCGCTGACAATCATGGCCCACTACCACATCATCTCATCGTCTCCAAATGCCCGCGCGACGACCCGCTCCGCCGTTTCTTCCCCGTAGTGAAGCCGTGATTGATTTCACTTAAATTCCATTGATTCCTCGTGTGAATGCCGCGTCTGCTCTGGATACTTAAGCACCACCGCACCCCAGTCACTTCCTCTCACCAAACCTCCTCTTAACGCCCCCGGGCTGCTCGCAATCAAGCTCTATAACATCCCAAAAATATTGATCATGATTATCAAATTCTAATCACTAAAATTAGGGTTAACAAAAACTTCTATTAAATAAAAACCAAATGAATGCATGTGTGTATGTGATGATTTGATAAATGCATGAATGGACTTGTGTGATTCAATTAAATAAGTAAGGAGTGGTTCAAAGATGAATATAACATCATCTAAACATTTCCAAGAAGAAAAAAATCAAGAGAAAATCACAAACAATTCAAATAAAGCAAATGGTCATTTTTGCCAATCTTGCTCACTAGGTCACTTTGATTGTTTCTAGTCCAAGATTTCAAACAGAAACTTTTCCAATTCTTTTCACCCCTTGCTAGACCAAGTAAAAGAGAATCAAAGCCCACCTTCCAAACTTGCAGAAACATTTAGCAACCCCATTCAAATGACAATTAAAAATTGAATCTTTAACATATATGAAGATCACACCTTTTGAAAACCCAACCAAACCAGTACACCTTGACCAATCCAACTAACCAGATACTCCCTAGTATGTACGTAGCAAACCCACCAAGTTTGAATCTAAAATTAAAATTTGAAGTTCTTTCGGCCATTTTATCAAACACCTTGTTTGCTGCAACATAAACAAACATAAAACACTATAGTGAGCAGTGATGACTGCCTAAATTTCTCCCTCTATAGCTCAATCTACACTCTTAGTAGATGATCAAAGTAATCTAACTAGCTTTAGCACAACTGTGAGCAAGCCTAGCCTTTAATGGTGAGCATGCCGAGAGCACCATTGTCAACCCCATGTCGCCAGCGAGCTAGAGGAAGAACTAGCCTTGCCAACCTTGTCTGGGACATGCAGCACCGTCCACCGCCACCCCTTGTCCCAGCCTCGAGCATTGCCAGTCCCTGGACCACGCGGAAAGCTCATGCCAAGCTTCTCTGCGTGCGAGCCGAGAGCACGCCAGTGCGCCGTCAGCGACACCAGCCCACAGACCACGTGTCGCCCTCGCCGCTTGTAGGCATGATCGCTAGCACCTCAAAACCCCGCCAGACAACCTCGTTCGCCGTCGCGCAGACCACGCATGTTGTGAGCCATTAAAATTACCATCGGACCCGCCCAGAGCGCCGCGCGTTCCGACCATCTCGCACCGCCCCACGCCTCGCTACCACGCCGTTGAGCTTTGCCAGGGAGTACAGCACCGCCCCTATCGTCGCCCATGCCAGTAGCACTATGTGTCGTCGACACCGATGAGCTCCACCCATGCCATTCGATCCCCTTCAGCCACTATAAAAGGAGTCATCCCCCGCTCGTTTTCTTCACACCAGTTCAATCCCCACCTCTCACTGATCACACCCACTCACTCTCGGAGCAAGGCGAGCACCAGGAGGCCGGAATTTCACCGGAGTTCGCCGCTGTAGAGGAGGAGAGGCGCCATCCATTGGAGCCACCCCAGGAGAAGCTGCCGATACTAGGAGAATCGCCGTCATCGACTTCGTTGTTCGCCCCCATCGCTGACCATCGCCTGAGCCCCGGTGAGCCTCCCACGACCCCCACCGGCCACGCTGGGGTTCTGTCTCGCCGGCGCTGCCCGACGTGGACGATGAACCAGAGTCGTTCGATAAGAGTTAGATCCTATGATCCTAATCGCCCCATACCGCTTCGCCCCTCGTTGTCTCACTGACGAGTGGGTTCGCTCACTTAACCAGCCCGTGTGTCTCTGTGCGTATTGGGCCGGCCCAGTTAAACATCCCGCGCAACCCACTAATTCAAATTTAGATTTATTCATTTAATTTCAAACCCAGTTCTTTACCTAGATTCAAAAATCAACCCAGCTCGATTCACTGAACCAAAATGCATGAAACCAATTTTGTTACAAAGTACTAGAATGCTTAATCCAAGACCATTGGATTCAAACCATTTAGATTCGTAGATCACCCATGGTAAAAATAACAAGGCAGAAGCTTTTCTACATTCAAACATTTTTTAAAATTCAACCATAAGAGCTTTTCAGTTGATTACAACTCTAAAAATCACATTTAACCATACCTTTCATAATATATATAAAATATATAGGTTTACTTACAGAAAAAATGATCAAGTAATAAAAGAATGTCACATAGGCATTTCTAGTCACTTTAATTAAATAAAATAAAAAGGTTAAACCTTATTAAATTGTGACACGACTTTAAATAATATTCCCATGTACTGAAATATATGGTGATGACATGTGTCAACATGATCCCATGTTTGAGTTGGAGAATATTAAATCTTAAGTAGTTTTTGAGTAGAAATTAGTTTTCTCAAATAAAATAAATGAGACAAGTGTTTTAATCCTTGTAATGTTAGTGATAATGCTAGATCATCTAGTGTGAACCTTTGTTTGATGATTAGAAATAGTTAAGTATTGTTTGGTGATTGTGTACCTCGTATTTATTTATAGACGCTAGTACCGACCAATGATAAGAGGCGGAAGGAGGATACTACGAGGAAGAAGCCGAGGAGAACTTCAACCACTGCTCTGCACAAGGCAAGCTTATACTAATATCTTAGAAAGCCAATACTTGCAAGCTACTTATTAAGCAAGCTACCACTTGCAAGCTCTACTTGCAAACTTATACCCATTGGATGATACCCAATCCTAGTTTTACTTGCAAATCTTAATACTTTATCTCTTTATCAAAGCTTCTCTTACAGTGTACTTAGTAACTTGTAGATAATAGAAGGATATTGGAAGGTAGCATAAAGAGCATAATACTTTGCCTAAGTTAGATAATCTTGATGTCATCCTGAGGCATGAGATTTTACTTAGATAAGATACACTTGTTTACCACCCCTTATTAGTATTTACCCCCACTTGTAGATGCTAGTGCTAAGTATAAAACTTGATCAACTTTAGATTGGAATACTTGGTGAAAATAGTTATGAAAACCTTAGAATGATGAGTCATTCTGCTGAAATGTTTTGACATGTTTTTCCGAACACCAAATGATTTTGATGATGAAAATGTTAAGGCATGAGCCTTAGCCCTTTACAAAACTAATGGTTGTCTGGATGCGATACCATTCCAATTTTACCGTACAACCACAATACCGAAATTTGGGTAGGGCTTGACTAGAAATTTATATACCTTAGTATGGGTTTCCTTGCGGCCAAGGTCTGAGCTGAGGCTACCTTCTGAAGATTGTCCACCTGTGCAGTACCCAAGATGACAGTTGGTCATGGTTGGGAGGCCAAACTCACAGGAGAGGTGCCTATACTAGGGCGTGTAATTGAAAGGTTATAAAACTTTGAATTAGCTTTCTTTGCTTCTGAACTTAGTTGAGGTAAATCTGGATTTTTGCAAAACAACCCTAGAGCTTAGTATATCTTATTCAAAACCACTTCACTTGTTAGTATTAGTTTGCGAGTACTTAAAGGGTACTCATGGCTTTGTCCCTGGCTATTCCCGTGGCTAGACTATGAAGAGGAGTATCAGGAGGATGGACAAAAAGAAGGTTACGACAACTAGGATCATCTCCCATCATCAGAATTGCCTGTGACCCTGAAGATGGAGCTTCTCCTACGCTATCGTTACTATTACATTATTCCGCTGCTTGAATTGTATTAAGAACTGGATCATGAGATCCTTATTTGTGTAAGACCTTATGTATGGTTTGTAATGGATGATGTACTGCGATATCCAATCTGTTATGTCTCGTAATAATGGTAATCCTGGGGTTGTGATGTATGGCATAATAGGCATCTGTGATTAAAAATCCGGGTGTTGACAAGCTCGCACCGCCGCTGCCCGACTCGCTCCGGCGAGCCATTCCAGTGAGTTTAGCGCGCCCCTTCTCCTCCCATTCATACGAGCTTGCTTGTAGACCCTTGCACATCTTCTCACATCTTTGGTTTGCTCTAAATCGCCCCAGGACATCGTCACCGTCAACCTCCGCGAACGACCGAAGCGCCGCTCAACTCCGGTGAAGAATCACGATAAAGCCAGACCGCCCCTTGACCCCTAACCCATACGATTATGTTCGCCGTGCTTTTGTGCATCTCCCAATGCCTTTAATTTGTCCTATTGCACCGTAGAACGTCGACTTCGTCTCTGGCAGTGAACACCCGATGCGAATACGAACTCCGACGAGGTCTCCTGGCCACCATAGCACGCCCCCGTCCACGCCAGCGACACGTTGAGCTTCCTTGCAACCTTGCGACGCTAGTAAGCCAAACCACAGCCCCCAACCCCCTCTGTAGCCACCAGAACGTCACTGGCAGTGTGTCGCCGCCGCGTAGCCGTCGCCAGCGCCGCCAGTCTATGGTTGCTTGTGCTAGCGCCGTCAGATCTGAATCGTAGGGCTGAGATTAGATCCTAGCGTGAAACGGTATCATTAGATCTAGGCCACTAGATCTGACTTAGATCCAACGCTCCTCGTTAGTCGATCCGCGTGAACCGGTATTCACCAATCGGACACAGCCACGTGGCTAGGGTTTCGATTTAAAACCTGTTTTTATATCTATTAGAGATTCAAACTTCTAAAATTCATAACTTGAGTTCTGTTTATTCAAAAATGCAAATAAGATATCAATGTATTCAGAAAAATAAATCCTACACTATTGTGGGTTTAATTTTGTATTTTGCTTCGGTAAAAATGGAATTTTGTGCAGAGACAAATATAGGCTTATTTTGACTGTATAAATTATTTAGAAAATGTTTTTAAGGTCAATTCAAGTTTATTTAGACTATAAATAATTGGTTTTGTGTTCAGTACTATTTGACTTGTCTTGTTTAGTTTAGAAAAATCATCACATGGCATTTGCATGCATTCATAATATTTTGCTTGAATGTTAGAATGTGAATTTGGTGCTATTATTTTATGTGTAGATTTTGGTGCTAGTGGTGATTGTGATTGTGAAGATTGTTGCTACTCCCCCAACTATCAAGGCAAGTGGTGATTCATGTATATTTGAACTATTATTTTTGACTATGCACTAGTGATATTTTGTATAGGGCTAGCATAATTTTTTTGCTAAGTATCTATATACTATGCCATGGGAAATCCTAGTAGTTGTAGTCTTGGTAGAATTATTCTCTAAAGTTAAGATGCTTATTGATATCATGATTAGCCTAGGTAGTAGCAAACAAGGGTGGAATATATACATGCTAGGGAAATTTTGCTAAGTCTTTTGACTTATGTTTTTGCTTAATAAAACTACTATGTGAATGAATCACCTGGGTGGAATGGTATGAATGGGTTATGTTGAGTGGTTACACAAGGCCCATATCTATGGTCTACCTTGTGTATCACACTTGGGGAAATCCACCCAGGAACAAAGGGATTTGAGATACTAAGTGTTTAGAAGCTTCTAGTGCAACCACATGGCATATGGGCTCTGCCTTGATCATATAGGTTGCAATAACTTAGCTAGATGGACAGATGGTGGTAGGGTGATAGGTTGGAACGCGTCCATTTGGTCTAAGGGAAGGCTTCTGAAAGATCTTGTCTCGATGCATGTCGAGTCTTGTGGGGAAAGTGCACCACCTCTCGAGAGAGTAAAACCTAACTACTTAGCCGTGTCCCCGGCAATGGACAAATTGAGCATCAAGACATTGAAGCTATCAAGGATCTCCTCATCCCAATTTGTAAGTTAAAAACTTGTGGTTGAACGAGGGTTAAAGGTTCACCAATGATGCGACCTTGGATCAATAAAGATCCTAAGTCTGTGTGATTTACATTAGTCTGTGTGATTTACATTCTAGTCCCTGGATCAATAGCTAGCACTCACAGTCGATGAATATCATGTAAAACACAAAGTCATTATTACACGAGGAATCCAGAGTATGAAATTATTACAAATTTTCTTAGCATTAAGCTAGCTCAAATAATAGCGGAAACATAAATGAAATCTTGAGTCCATCAACGCCCTAGGCTTTTTGAGTGTAAACTCACGATCCCTACGCACCTTTCTATCTTCGGTTTCTGCACATAAGACGTGCAGCCAACAAGTTGGGTCAATACTTTGAATGTATTGGCAAATTACACCAAGGAAAGAAAAAGACTAACTCTACATGTAAGGCTAGTTTTGTATATGTAGTTCATTTGCTCAAAAATAATTTTCTCTAAGTATGGAGAAAAGAGAGAGAGTTTTACCCTACTTTGTAAACATTTGCTTAAATAATATAAGGCCGAATGTCACATAAGGATATTACTCACCAAGTGTCCAAACAACCTAGCACTTGGATATTACTCACCAAGTTCCCAAAACCCACCCAATAGCGATATGACTCACGCCTTGGGTTTTTTAGAAAACTTCAAGTTTTGGAAGAGAGAGTGGAAGATCATTCAGAGGCTCCATCCTTCAGACACTCAAGTGTTCTTTTCCGTGAACTCGGTTGATCGATCAGATTGCAATACTCTCAAGAGTTTGTGCACTTTACCCATAATCCACGATCAAGTCCTTTTACAGACAAGACCATGGTGAGGCTTTCCCTTAGTATCCCCTCTACCTTCTGGATCCAACCGTGCCAAGAACCTCCAAATGTTGGTACCCAGATGAGGTTTACCACTAAGTACTAGGCCATATTGTGGTTGCACTGGAAGCTTCTGAATTCTAAAACATGGCAGACTTCTTTGATTCCTGGGCGACTGTCCTCCACCAAAATATCACTCGTTGACCTGACAACCATTCTGCCCAGAAGAAAACTTAGTTTTATTTTGAAGTGGATTTGAGAAGAAAAGATCGCTCAAGAGAGCCTTTATACTTAGAAAATTTCTTGTCTTTTGAACCCCCCAACGGCACTTTATATATATAGCATAGCAAGGACTTAGCAAAAAACAGGGGAACCTACTAGGAAGGGAAAATCCTAAGTATAGAGCTACTCATGGTATACTAAAAAAATCATCGCACTTGCAATATAATACTAAGGAAAATTCTACCAGAACATCCTACACATGCACACTACAGAATTTGAAGATCAAAACATGCATAGATAAAACTGGGACAAAAATATGATTAAGTGGTGTAACTTTACTTGATCCGAGCAGCACTCTACACAATACTACTCCTCAGCACACTCCGAACAATCTAACGAAACGCAAACATAGATCTAATCACAACTTGCACAAAATAATGCCACAGAAATAATATGCATGCATGCAACATGGTAATATGCAAGATTGTGTTATAATTTGACCAAGGTATCCTTCTTGGGTTGCTAATGTGTTGGGGATGTTGTTAGTATTAATTTCCCATAGATTTTAATCAATTTGGATATTTACTTTAATTTATAGGCTCATAAGGAGATCCAACCATCTAATCAGCCCCGAATCAGATCTAAAGATCCTAAGCAAGATTTTATACTTTTAGTCAGTAGGAATTGTAAAAACAAAGCCAACTCAACAGGAATCAACTAAAATGGAGTTCTAATTATTTTTCTATGAATTAAATACTCCAATCTAGAGATTAAATTCTACACAGATCAAACTGCTGCAAACTCGCAAAATTCTCTCAGATATGTGTTCTACACAATTTTTTGAATCCAATAGTATATTATACGCAATTTTTGGCCAAGTAGTTGAATTACTATGAATTTTGCAAGTTAAATATGTTTTCTGCCTATTTAGAAAATCATAGATCTAACCTAAACAAAAATCCACCACGTGTCGGAACCCGATTGGGCGCGCGGGTGAAGTGCTGACTGTGCGTGCTAACGCGGCTCTTGCCACGCGGCGCTACGCGATAGGGTCATACCCCTTTCTCCGATCCATTTAATCTAGGCCGTTGATTATCGATCCAGCAGACGGGGGACACGACGACTTACCGTGGTGGTGAGAAGGTGGCAGACGGCAGCGGCGCTGTCAGACGGTGGTGGTCGGCGGCGGTCCGATGGCTTCCCGAGGCAGCGGAGTAGATGACGGCACGCGGCTCCTCCTCGCGGTCCCTTTCACGAGCTCAGCTTCGATCTTCTCTTCCTCGTCCATCCGCAATGTTTCGTTGGTCCCCGCTGAAATGGATCGTATGGGCACCTAGAGGGGGGGGTGAATAGGTGCTAACCAATTTTTAATACTTTTTCCAATTTTAGGCTTTACACAAAGTAAATTCTCTAGATATGCAACTACGAGAATTTCCCTATATGAAACCCTAACTACTAAGCACGTAAAGGAGGAGCGAGGAAACCGTAGTGGAGCACGCGGAGACACAGGGATTTGTTTTACCGCAGTTCCTTCCTTGTTAAGGGAAGTACATCTGCGTTGGAGGGGTGGGCGGTTCTAAGACCACCACGCCACAATAGGCCTCACCCTATTCTCCGATGGATCTCGCCACGAGAGGCCTGATCCACCTTCTCCACTATTGGATCCCTTCGAGGCGGAACCGTGCCTTTTACAATACTATCGGGCACACACCCACAACCGAATTGGGGCTCGGGATGACAACAAGCTGTCACAAAAACAAGGTTTATCAATATAAACGAAAACAAGGATCTAGATCTTTTCAAGAAATACTAGATCGGAGGTTCTCCAAATGAATGGAGAGGAGATGAAGCGCTTGATTGCTGATGATGAAGATCGAGTTCTCCTCCTTCGATTCCCAAAGGGATGGGGCCTTTGGGTGGATCTTGGTGGAGCACTCTTGTATGAAGTTTTGAGATCTGATCTGTTCTTTTTCGAGTTGAATCAAGAGTTCTGGAAGGAGGGGGAAGGCTGGCTTAAATACCCTCCCAATTTTGGGGGCGGATTATCCGCCCCCCACTTGGGGCGGATTATCCGCCCCCTGGGAAAATTCCGCCCCAAGGGCGGACTCTCCGGGGGAAACTCCGCCCCCTCTCTGGGGCTTGCGCCTTGGTGAAGCTTGGAGAAAAACTTGGGGGGCGGATAATCCGCCCCCCCTGAGGGGCGGATTATCCGGCAGGGCCGGAAAGTCCGGCCGAAACTCCGCCCCCCTCTCTGGGGCTTGCGCCTTGGCGATGAGCAGGAGGGGCGGATTATCCGCCCCCTTGAGGGGCGGATTATCCGGCCAGGCCAGAAAGTCCGGCCAATATTCCGCCCCCCCCTTCTGGGGCTTGCGCTTGCTTGGGTAGAGGGAGGGGCGGATTATCCGCCCCTGGTGGGGCCGGATTATCCGCCCCCAAAGGCAGTGTTCTGAGCTGCAACACTTCAACACACATTAAAAGATCCTTGGTATTGTTATCTAACACTCAAAACACTAGGGATTAAGAAATGTTCTTTCAATCTCCCCCTTTTTGGTGTTAGATGACAATACTAGGATTTGCAGTGAAACCGGCAAGTGCCACCTTAGATAATGAAAGACGCTCCCCCTAGATGTGTGCATATTTAAGATTTGCATCTGAATACAAATACACACACTAGGTAGAGAACTACTTTAAGGTTTGGTGAAAGAAAGTCATACCACCGGAATATATAGCCACGACATACATAGATGAACCCCTGAATCCAAATGTCATCAAATAAGCTCCATAATTCCAGACTTCAATGGGGTCCATGATAGATAAATCCAGAAATCCATGAATACCAAACATAGTACCAAACTGTGGAGTACGACATAGTCTTACACAATCAACCACAAATAGCAACACAAATAGCAAACAAGTTCACGCTAGAAAAGGCACAAGCAAGCAAATAAAAACGACTAAAACTGAAGAGCTTGTGCCCGACCATTGCAAAGAGCATGTGCCCGACCCTTGCAAATCCACGTGACCCCCCTTTGGCATCGAAACACCAAAAAGGAAGAAGAGCGATGCTAACGCCCCTGGAGATCACTCCTCCTCATCCTCGTCGTAGTCATTCCCGTCCCCTTCCTCTTCATCATACTCATCATCATCGTCATCAGCTGGAGGAGTGGGTGCCCGCGGGGGAGGAGGAAAGAGACAACTCTCGAGCTCGCCATAGTTGATCCCTGAGGTGTTCCACTGAGCATACGGATCCGGAGCAGTTGGAGGAGGTGGATTGCCAGTGGCACCTGAGACATGGTGGAGGATAAGCTGCTGCGTGTGATCCCTCTCATGATCCCGGCGGTACGCCTCATATTGGCCCTTGTGAATGTCAATTCCCATGCAAAGAATGTTCCGCTGGAACCAATTAAGCTGCTTGACCTCACGTGCCATTGGGGACACCGTGGAACGACGACCACTAGCCCGAGCATCACGCATGAAGGTCTCCGGGGCAGTGGAAGGGTGATGAGTCTTCTGAGCCTTGTTGTAGAGTTTCTTTGGCTTATGAACACCATCCAGACCAGTGCCAAAATCCTCATGGGGCAACATATGCTTGATGAGCATCATTATGAACGGAGCATAAGGAATAGAGAGCATGTTGATCAAAGCATCCGTCATCTCATGAAAAATATAGTCCATGACATCCAGTTTGTAACCTGTGGCTGATCCAGTGTTGGTGGCACACTCGTGAGCAAACGCAAGGAGAGGAACCAGGTGACCACGGATCCTGTCATTGTTGCCACCACTAGGGGAGATGCAGTCCCTAAAAATGCCAACAAGTGCTGCATACAGGGGAGAGAGACCAGCAAAAGTACCAGCGACTCCATCAGAGGTAAGGCAAGGAGCAAGAGCAGTGTCCTTGGATGGCTTCAAGGGAGTAATGATGCGGTGACCAGCGGGAGTGTCACGGCCATGGAAAGCATACCCAAGAACCTGCCCAAAAGTACGAAAGTCGGACTGAAGCATGGTAGTCCCGGTCATCCACTTCATAGTGCGGCGCTCATCACCGCAGATCACAAGTGTGGAAAAGAACTGGCGCACCACAGAAGAGTCATAATCGCACTGAATGGTCATGAGGTGGTGAAGCCCCATCTTGTTGGTCACATCCAATGCCTCAAGGAGCCGAGCCTTGGATTGAGCCTCAGTCAAGTTGATAGGACGCATGGGGCGAATCTTGAGAGTAGCATAGACATCATCATGGATAGCCCGAAAGTGAGCATTCCAAAACATACTGTCCTCGGGTTGGCCATCACTGTCAACATCATCATAGTAGTCTGTCTGGCGGATGGTGGCATACTGAATGCTGTCCATAGACTTGTAATTGGGCCGAGACTGTCTGCCCTTGCGAGAAGCGGTGCGCTTAGATTTCTTACTTGCCTCGGCCATCCTTGCAGCCTCTCTTGCTGCCCTGTGAACCTCTGTTTCGTCAATAAACTTCCCGTCTTCAGTGGGTTTGAGATAACGGGGACGGGGACGACGGGCGAAGGTCTTGGTCGGCTTGGAACCACCTGTGAATAGCATTGAGAGAGGTAGCAAGGAGATGAGCATACACACAAGTCCAGGAGAAAGAAAACATGGAGAAAGAGTAGCAATGCAACCCCATAATCAATGATGTGCATGAGCAGAACCAGAACCAAAACAGACCAGAGTGTAACTCTCCAGGCCGGATTATCCGGCCCTGGCAGGGGGCGGATAATCCGCCCCCCGCAAAAAAATTCTAGATTGGCTCAGATCTACCATGGCAAAACAGATCGAGTACTAGGGTTGCAAGGCTACTGATTCTAGCATGTAAGAAACAACACCAAGAACCTTCTACAACGAGATTTCCACCAAAAATAATACATCCCATACAAAAGGATAGAGATGAGGGAGTTACCCTCACTCATTGGAGGAAAATCGCGGAGGAGAAGATACCCGGAGGCGAGGTGAAGAAGATCCGGGGAGAGCCCGGAGAATCCGGTGGTCAAATCGACTCCGGGAGAGGCGGATGCTCCGGCGGCGGCTGGGGGCAGAGGTAGGGTTGGGGGAGGACTGGCTGCTCTGTTTGAGTCTGCCCTCCCCGACCCAGCCTATAAGGGGCTGATTTCGCCCGGGGCGGATAATCCGCCCCCCACTTAGGGCGGATAATCCGCCCCCCCCAGAAATTCTGGAAAACAGAATCAGGCCAGAGCACCCTAACAAATCTCTCGATGGTGTTTTAGAGGACTTGTGTGCAAGAATAGATGGTTCAAGGAGGGAGGGAAAGGCTTGGGTTGAGAGAGTCAAACTGAGATGGTACTACGCACCCAAATTTGCAAGAATCAAAACGACCAAAAGCCAAATTTGAGTGTGTTTTCCAAAAGAACAAAAGGTATGCAAGAAAATCCATCGAGACCCATGAAAAACCAACTCTTCTGGAGGAAGAGGGCGGTGGCCGAAGCCACCATGTTGGAGCGCATGGCATGACACCGCGAAGATGTATCTTGAGTTCAAAACCAATGCTCATCGATGACCCACATATCACAAAATGATATTAAGGGAAATGATTTTACTTGCTTTCGGCATTATGGGGGGAGGGTTGGCCCAATCAATTAGGACCACACTCCCCCTATGTCTATGCCCACATCTAAACCAAATACATGAATAAGAGCAAGTGAGTGTGCAAGGATAGTCAAGCCAAGCTCCTTGAATCTATGATATTTAGCTCATTCCGCAAATAACAAAATCTTGCTTCATCGAGGGGCTTCGTGAAAATATCAGCAAGTTGGTTCTTCGTGCTCACAAAGGACAGAGCAATATCTCCACGAGCAACATGATCCCGAATAAAGTGGTTGCGAATCTCTATATGTTTGGTTCTTGTATGCTGCACAGGATTGTAAGCAATTTTGATAGCACTTTCATTGTCGCATAAAAGAGGCACTTTGTCACAATTGACACCATATTCCTTTAAAGTTTGCCTCATCCATAACAATTGAGTACAAGCACTTGCAGCAGCAACATATTCAGCTTCGGCGGTTGAGAGTGAAATACAATTATGTTTCTTTGATGACCAACACACTAGAGACCTGCCCAAGAATTGGCATGCACCAGAGGTTGATTTCCTATCATCTTTGTCACCAGCCCAATCTGAATCGGTGTAACCACACAGAGAGAAACCTGAACCCTTGGGATACCATAACCCAAAATTTGGGGAATGAACCAAATATCGGAAGATTCGCTTGACCGCCACTAAGTGGCTTTCTTTAGGAGCGGCTTGGTACCTTGCACACACTCCTACACTTAACACGATATCGGGCCTAGATGCGCAGAGGTAAAGAAGAGAGCCGATCATGGATCGGTATACCTTTTGATCCACATCTTTACCCTTGGGGTTGAGCTCAAGATGACACTTTGTTTGCATTGGGGTAGCAACGCCATTGAGATCCGTCATCTTGAACCTTTTGATCATGTCTTGGATGTACTTAGCTTGATTAATAAAGGTTCCCTCTCTAAGTTGTTTTATTTCAAATCCGAGAAAAAACCGTAGCTCACCCATCATGGACATCTCAAACCTGTCAGTCATAAGCTTTGAAAATTCATCGTTAAAAGCTTGGTTAGTAGAGCCAAAAATAATGTCATCTACATAAAGTTGGCATACAAAAAGCTCCCCATTGACCTTCTTAGTAAAAAGAGTGGGATCGATTTGCCCAACTTCGAATCCACGGTCTAGCAAAAGCTCTTTAAGGTGCTCATACCACGCACGTGGGGCTTGTTTAAGGCCATAGAGCGCCTTATCGAGTTTGTAAACATGGTTCGGAAAATTGGGGTCCTCAAACCCCGGGGGCTGCTTGACGTATACTAACTCATGTAGAGGACCATTAAGGAAAGTGCTCTTAACATCCATTTGTTGTAACTTAAAATTATGATGGGCGGCATATGCAAGAAGGATACGGATAGACTCAAGGCGAGCTACAGGAGCGTAGGTCTCGCCAAAATCAATTCCTTCTACTTGAGAGAATCCTTGAGACACGAGTCGTGCTTTATTCCTCACAACAATGCCATTTTCATCCTGTTTGTTCTTGAAGATCCACTTGGTGCCGATAACATTGCGGCAATCCTTTGGCTTTTCTACGAGCTTCCAAACTTTGTTGCGTTCGAAGTTGTTTAATTCTTCATGCATTGCAACAACCCAATCGGGGTCTTCAAGAGCATCGAAAACCTTCTTTGGTTCAACCATGGAAATGTGAGCTTGATGATCACAGAAGCTAGCAAGCTCTCTTCGAGTGGATACCCTTCGTCGTAGATCACCAACTACCTTGTCAAGAGTGTGACCTCTTAGTTCAAGGTTGCGATCCTTCGAGCCTTGCGACGAGCCTCAATATCCTTATTATTTCTTGAAGGAGTGGATTCAATTGTTGTATCCTTGTCTTGATTACTGCAGTGCCCTTGATCTTGGTCACCAGTACTGCCAGAAGATTGTTGCTGAGCATTTTCTTCAGGCCCGGATAATCCGCCCCTTGGAGGGGCCGGACTATCCGGCTTGGGAGGTGAAGTACCAGAACCATCTTCCTGAGAAAGCCTGACTGGAGTTGGAGAGCCATGGCCGGATAATCCGCGCCTGGGGGCCGGAGAATCCGGCCTGGGAGCTTCAGAGGTGTTGATTTCTCCTTCGGATCCCCTGGTGCAAGTTGGAGTGCCAGGGGCGGATTGTCCGCCCCTTGGAGGGGGCGGATAATCCGGCCTGGGACTACCATCTTGTCCAGGAGACTGAAGATCTTCAGCAGGTTGCGGTGTTGGTGCAGAGTTTTCTCCAACAGTAGGAGCTTGTTGATCTTGTGAAGATGAGGGCTCCACTTGAGTGGAGCATTGTCCTTCCCGATCCGCCACAAGGGGTTCCTCAATGGGGCGGAAAAATCCCACGCCCATTCTTCTTATGGCATCTTGGGGTATTTCAACATCTGCATCACAAACATCAACTTGCCCTACAAAGGAGCCGTTATTTTCATCGAACTCCACACTACAAGATTCTACAACAATCCCAGTGAGCTTGTTGTAGACTCTATAAGTGTGGGATTCGGCACCGTAACCAACAAAAATGCCTTCTAAAGCCTTGGATTCAAATTTTGACAAACGGACACCTTTAATAAGAAAGAAACACTTACACCCGAATACCCTGAAGTATGAGATGTTGGGTTTGTTGCCGGTAAGTATTTCATATGGGGTCTTGTCCAAGATCTTCCGAAGGTAAAGCCGGTTTGATGAGTGACAAGCGGTTGATATGGCTTCAGCCCAAAAATTATAAGGAGACTTAAATTCAGCTAGCATAGATCTTGCCATATCCATCAAAGTCCGATTCTTCCTCTCGGCTACACCATTTTGTTGAGGGGTGTACGCAGCGGAATATTGGTGTCTAATCCCCTCTTCGCTAAGAAACTCGTTTAAAGTGTAGTTCTTGAATTCTGTGCCGTTGTCACTTCTAATTGCCAAGATGGGAACATTGTGTTGACGTTGAACTTCATTGGCAAAGTCGATGACAGTTTGTTGAGTCTCACTTTTCAGCTTGAAGAAATATACCCATGTATATCTTGAGTAATCATCGACGATGACCAAGCAATATTTCTTCCCACCAAGACTTGCATGAGAAGGCGGTCCAAATAAATCCACATGGAGTAATTCCAAGATCCTCTTCGATGACACAATAGTCTTCCTCTTGTGGGGAGAATCATGCATTTTTCCTTCAACACAGGCCCTGCAAACACGGTCTTTGGCAAAAGAGACATTGTCTTTTAGTCCAAGAATGTGGCCACCCTTTTGGAGACTTTGCAAAGTTCTCATGTTGACATGGGCTAAACGGCGATGCCATAGCCAGCCCACATCGGCCTTTCCGAATAGACACATCGGACCCGAAGTGGTTTTCCCCGAGAAGTCCACCACATACAGGTCATTTTCGACGTATCCAACGAAAGCGACCTTTAGAGACTTGCTCCATAAGAGTACCACCAAACCATCATCGATAAAAACAGCAAAACCCATCTTGCCAAGGGCACGAACAGAAAGAAGATTGTAGACAAGGGTCTCAACAAGCATGACGTCCACAAGAGAGATATCGTGGGCAACCACAACCTTGCCAAGACCCAATACCTGAGATTTAGACTTATCACCATAGGAGACTGTGATATTATCAAGATTTGGACGCATCTCCGTGATGATCTCCTTGCTTCCGGTCATATGACTAGTGCAGCCACTATCCAGCACCCATTTCGACCCACCGGAAGCATAGCCCTGCAAGAAAATTACTTCTTGGTTTTAGGTACCCATTTTTCAATGGGTCCTTTCATGTTAGTAACAAGGGTCTTTGGGACCCAAATAGACCAAGCAATATATTCATCAAAAGGACCAACATAATAAGCATAAACATCGCCATAATCATCACAAAAGAGTTCATAATTAGGATTGTGACACCCTGCAAAACCAATATTATTAGTCTTGTCTTTTATGACAACCTTCTCAGCAGTGCTTGTCTTTAATTGTACATTCTTGGTCTTGTTCTTCTTGGTTTTCTTCTTCTTGGACTTGGTGACATACCCAAGTCCCTCTTTACCATGATTTGACCTTTGCTTGTCAAGAACTTCATCAAGCACACCTTTTTCCTTTGTAGTGATGTCCTTGATCACTCCTTTTTCCACATTAGCATTTTTCTTGTTACTATATGTTGAGTTGGACGAGCTAGGAGAATCATATTCGGCCAATCGACTTTGAAGCTGATCATGTGACTCATTGAGGATAGAGAACTTGTTTTTCAACGCCTTGTGAGCATTGTCAAGTTTCTCCAATTCCTCGGAGAGTCTATCATGAGCATCCCCAAAGTCAATCCTTTCCTTCTTTAACTTCTTTGCCTTGGTGACCGCATTATCACGTTCCTTAACTAGTTTAGTCACAAACTCTTCATGTGACTCTTCCATAGACTCAAGTCTCTCTTCAAGAGAGACCCGAGCTTCTTCTTCTTCTTCAAGGGCATTTTTTAGGGATGCAATTTCCATTGCATCCTCCCTTTCAATTCTGCCCTTTTCTTCGAGCAGTGCTTCATTTTGGGCCAACTGATCCATAAGAGCCTCAAAACGAACTTTGTGCTCACCTTGCAAGTTAGTATAGAAATAATCCAAGGCAATAATCTCTTCTTTAACCTTAAGACTAGCAGGATCATCCATGTCTATCATAGCCTTGGGAAAGGAAGAGTTAGAGGAAGTTACCTCGCTTCTTGCCATGAGACAAGTAGGATTCTTGTTGATGATGTTTTCGTTTGGAGAGTCGAAGAGAGATGTTGATGTAGATGTGGTGGTGGCTATAGCAGCCACCTCTTGAGAGATATCGTCCTCGTCCTCATCTTCACTCCCCGATGAATATTCTTCTTGAGCTACTAGAACAATCTTTGGTTGCTTCTTGAAAGGAGCATTTTTCTTTACAAACTGTTTCTTACGTGGAGCTTTTGATTTGTCTTTGAAAATGAGTCTTCCTCCATTATCCTCTCTACTTTGATATGGACACTCGACTACGAAGTGCAACCGGTCACCACAATTAAAGCATGTTCTCAGCTTGGGACCATTTTCTTTTCTTCCATAGGCTCCACTTTTGCGATCTAGTTCAGCTTTAGCCTTGGCTGGATCTTTCCAAAAGTTTCTTGCATAAAGAGTCAAGTATTGTCCGTGGATCCTTTTTATATCTTCGGGACAGTCCAGGCCTTCTACCGCATATTCATCATGATCAATCACACTAGTCTTCAAAGCCATGTTGACCCCCTTTTGCATCCCCATAGCTCGAGCACGAGCATCTTCGGCATTCTTGGCAGCCACTTTGAATGCGGCCATTTCTTGCATTACCTCATTGGATGACATGAGGTGATAATTGTGCCTACCTTGGAGACTTTTCAAATCAGGGCTCAAATGGCATAAGAGCACGACATACTTGCGCTTGATCCAAGCATCATCAACATGAGTCACCGTGGTTTCTGAAGGTAGTAGCTATTGCCTTGAGCCTCCTATACATGTCCTCGTGGTCTTCTCCATCTAGCATATAAAATCCTTCAGCTTCATTGCTCAAGGCATCATATCTATTCCTTCTCATACTTTCATTTCCGATGAAGAGCTCGGTAAGGGCATCCCAAGCTTCTTTAGCTGTGCTAAGATGCTGAATGTGTGGCATGTCTTTATCACCCACACCAAGCTGTATCATGTGTAGAGCTGTAGCATTGATTTGGCTATCGACCACTTCTCTCCTTGTGAGATTGTTAGGATTTCCAACGTGAAGACCATTTTCGATGATCTTCCACAACTCTATGGAGGAACTGCACACATGAGATTTCATCAAAAATTGCCATTGAGAGAAAGTAGAAGCTGATAATTTGGGTGGATCACCCCTATTATGTATGTGTGGGTGAGGAATAGGCGGATCAGGGGAATACACATGAGAAACCTCATTGTATCCATCCTTACCGCTATCCTTTTTCGAGGAGGAGCTCTTACTAGTATCATCACCTACCACTTCGTTATCTTTGGAAACAGTTTTACCCGTTTCCTTGGATTGCGGAGTGGTATCCTCAGAGTTAGATGGAGGTGATGCTGCGGATGTGGAGAGACGCATTATCAATTGACGCATCTCTTCCATCTTAGCCTCCATTGAACTCACCAAGGTTGTTTCCAACGTCTTGAGATCGTTCATGGTGACTACCTCCGGAGCATCACTCCCATCTCCCTTGGAACCCATACTTCTCTTAGGCGGTTAAGCCCGAAATAAGAGCCGAGGCTCTGATACCAATTGAAATGGATCGTATGGGCACCTAGAGGGGGGGTGAATAGGTGCTAACCAATTTTTAATACTTTTTCAATTTTAGGCTTTACACAAAGTAAATTCTCTAGATATGCAACTACGAGAATTTCCCTATATGAAACCCTAACTACTAAGCACGTAAAGGAGGAGCGAGGAAACCGTAGTGGAGCACGCGGAGACACAGGGATTTGTTTTACCGCGGTTCCTTCCTTGTTAAGGGAAGTACATCTGCGTTGGAGGGGTGGGCGGTTCTAAGACCACCACGCCACAATAGGCCTCACCCTATTCTCCAATGGATCTCGCCACGAGAGGCCTGATCCACCTTCTCCACTATTGGATCCCTTGAGGCGGAACCGGTGCCTTTTACAATACTATCGGGCACACACCCACAACCGAATTGGGGCTCCGGGATGACAACAAGCTGTCACAAAACAAGGTTTATCAATATAACGAAAACAAGGATCTAGATATTTGCAAGAAATACTAGATCGGAGGTTCTCCAAATGAATGGAGAGGAGATGAAGCGCTTGATTGCTGATGATGAAGATCGAGTTCTCCTCCTTCGATTCCCAAAGGGATGGGGCCTTTGGGTGGATCTTGGTGGAGCACTCTTGTATGAAGTTTTGAGATCTGATCTGTTCTTTTTCGAGTTGAATCAAGAGTTCTGGAAGGAGGGGGAAGGCTGGCTTAAATACCCCCTCCCCAGATCTGGCCGTTGCCCAATTTTGGGGGCGGATTATGCGCCCCCCACTTGGGGCGGATTATCCGCCCCCTGGGAAAATTCCGCCCCAAGGGCGGACTCTCCGGGGGAAACTCCGCCCCCTCTCTGGGGCTTGCGCCTTGGTGAAGCTTGGAGAAAAACTTGGGGGGCGGATAATCCGGCCCCCTTGAGGGGCGGATTATCCGGCGGGGCCGGAAAGTCCGGCCGAAACTCCGCCCCCCTCTCTGGGGCTTGCGCCTTGGCGATGAGCAGGAGGGGCGGATTATCCGCCCCCTTGAGGGGCGGATTATCGGCCAGCCGAAAGTCCGCCAATATTCCGCCTTCCGGGGCTTGCTTAGAGGGAGGCGGATTATCCGCCCCTGGTGGGGCCGGATTATCCGCCCCCAAAGGCAGTGTTCTGAGCTGCAACACTTCAACACACATTAAAAGATCCTTGGTATTGTTATCTAACACTCAAAACACTAGGGATTAAGAAATGTTCTTTCACCCGCGAACTCCGGTAATGTGTTAGTGAGAAATCGCGGGCGTACTAGTGCTCTGCAGAAGGGGAAAAGGGTCAGAGAGGAACAGCGAAGCACGGGTAGAATAACCAATGGAGAAGGAGGGTCTGGGTGACGCAAATCGTCGGAAGCTTGACCTTCCCGAGGAAGCAATGGCGAGAAATCGATAGTGGTTCGATATGTATTTAGCTAGGGTTTTCGAGGGGAAACGATGAGAGAGGGTCGTGCTTTTATTAGACAGAGACTTAGAGGAGGGGGTGGCCAAAACAGTTTGGATTCGGGTTTATCCCGACGCGTTCGCGGTGGGGCGTTCGTGTTCGTCGCGGTCTCCAGGAGGACGACGACGGGGTGGGGCCCCAGCGTCAGCGTCTGCGTGCTACGCGGGCTGCGAGATGGCTGGGAGGAGTGGGCCGGCCCACGCATTGTACGACGCTCGCATCCAGGCGCGGCGGTAGTTAGGTTGCGGGCTGGCCTAGCTGGCCCGCTTAGGTTAGTTAGTTTTTTTTGTTGTTATTCTTTTTCTTTTACCATTTTTCAGATTTACCAAATCTTTAATAAATTTTGCATAACAAGTCCAAAATTAGTGAAACCAGTTTCTAAATTTTTGTAATAATGAGCTGGTCATCATAGAACTAGAAAATATTATTTTTACAAAGCTTTAGGAAGGCCAAGCAAGTTAACCCCCTTCTTGCTCATATAGAGGAATTTTTATTAGGGTTTTGTTAGGGTTTGGTGGTAGGATTTTTGATGTAAATTTAACTTGTAGGATGCAATGATGCAAGGATGATGCATGCTTCTAGTAACACCTTAATATAAAATCTAGGATGTTACAACCAATGTCTATTGGTGGTTCCTTGGGTGATTTTCATCAAACAAAAACTTAGTGTATTCAACTGATAAGAAAAAACTATTTTGAGAAAAGCAAGCCTAAGCTACACTTAGCCAATTTCATATAGATGATATAAACTACTATTCTTCTATGGTATCAAGTGTCAATACTATTACAATGTATTGACCCACTATGGGTGTAACTTATGATGTTACAGGTTACTCTGATGAGGATTGGGGTTATGAGTCTACACTCAACATGCTTGCCTGTGACACATGAAGATGAAGACTTTACTTTATTTACTTATGTTATGTACTCTTTTACTGGCCTTTGGCTATCGAGTTGTAGAAGACTATGTTTATCTCTAGAATGACGATGTAATAAAGACATTTGTATCTATGTACTTCATCTTAAACTGTGGATTCTAGCATTTGATCCAGGGACTAGCATTGCAATCATAGGGACCTTTACCTTATAAAGGTGGGGTCTTACATACTCCCT
The DNA here is from genome assembly GCA_030063025.1 of Avena longiglumis. Classification (NCBI taxonomy): domain Eukaryota; kingdom Viridiplantae; phylum Streptophyta; class Magnoliopsida; order Poales; family Poaceae; genus Avena; species Avena longiglumis. The sequence continues at coordinate 152,683,668 of CP125975.1, read as the reverse complement.
CTTATAGTCACAAGCATGTACTTGGCCAAGATAGCTACTAGCAATGGAGAGCATGCAAGATCACAAATAACACAGACATGATATAATCAATAATCAATATGACATAGTATCTCAATATCCATCGGATCCCCACAAACACAACATTTATGATTACAAATAGATGATCTAGATCATGAACGGAGCTCACAAGATCTAAACATGATAGCACAAAGGAGGAGAAATAACCATCTAGCTACTATATGGACACATAGTCCAAGGGTGAACAACTCACGCATCATACCGGAGGCTGTCATGTTGATGAAGAAGGCCTTCATGATGATCTCACTCCTCCGACAGGGTGCCGGGAAGAGCTTCAGATCCCCCCGATCTAGGGACGATGCTGGCAGCGGCTATGGACTGTTTTGTGGAGATTTGATCGGGTGCTTAGGGTTTCTGCATCGAGGTGACTTTATAGGCGAAGGGGCAAGTTCAGTGGGCGCCCGACGGGCCCACACCTGGTAGCGGCGCGCCCCCTGGGCCACGCGGCCCTAGGGTGTGGCCACCTCGTGGCCCCCCTTTGGCTACTGTCAACACCTGTATTTTTAATACCAGATGCCTGGTATGCCGTACATCGCATTCCCAGGATTACCATTTTGCGGGACATAACAGATTGGTAGCACAATACATCATACATTACAAACCATAATAGTATTATAAATAGTTTATCTCATGATCATGTCTGATTACAATCAAAGCAGCGGAATCATAATAGTAGCGGGGTCAGGGCTCCATCTTCAAGGTCACAGGCAATGATGACGATGGGATATGATCCTAGTTATCGTAAGCGTCATGTTGTCCATCCTCCTCGTAGTCTCCTTCATAGTATGGCCATGGTAATAGCCAGGGACAAAGCCATGAGTACTTTGAAGTACTCACAAACTATTACTAAAGCAATAAGGCCAATCTAATAGGAATCCTAAGCTCTAGGTTTGTTTGCCACAAGCCAATTTTATTTCAACCAGTAACTAGTAATAAAAGCCTAACTTTAGTTGTCTAAGTTACTTAGGTGGGAACCTACTTTCATCTCCACAACTAGGGGGAGGGGGTTCAAGTCAAAGTCACCATTAAAGTCACAGGTCATTTTGGATAACATCTGACAACGGAACAGTATGGCCATCCAACTATCCATTACCGCGGACACGGCTATTCGAATAATTTGACAATCTGCAGAGGTGGTATACCTTCACCACAACATTTGATACATCCGTTAGGAACAACCCTGAATCATCATACTTGGTATGCAGATGATCAATCCTAACCTTTCAATTACACACCCTAGTATAGGCACCTCCCCTATGGGTTTGGCCTCCCAACCATGACCATCTGTCATCTTGGGAACTGCATAGGTGGACAGTCACATTCACCAGTTAGCCTCAGCTCACCTCATTCCGTGAGGGAACCCATAATAAGACACATAAACTTCCATCCAATCCCTACCCAAATTCGGGTACTGTGGTTGTATGGTAAAATTGGAATGGTATCGCATCCGAACCCAACCATCATTTTTTATCAAAGTCAGGTCACATACTTCATTTGTCATCATCTTCAACTCATTGTGTCCATAACACATGTCAAAACATTTCAATAGAATGACTCATCATTCCAAGGTTTGCATAATCATTTGTTCCCATCTAGATTGATCAAGATTAATTTAGCACTAGCATCTATCAATGATGGTGTGACTATTTGAGGGGTACTAAACTAATGTTTCTACCTACATCAATCTCCAAGTTGTTGAGGGAACTTTCCTAATATTCCACTAATCATCAATTTAATTAACTATTGGAACAAATTTGTAAAAGGGTAAAAATTAAATCTTGCAAGTAAAACTTGGGATAGGTAAAAATCAAACTGGTATCACAAGGTCTTGCAAGTGAGGCTTGCATGGTTTAGCTTATATTGCATAGAATATCTTGCCTTGGTAGGTAAGGTGGTCAAAGTTCTCTTCCTCGTCTTCATAGAATTCTTCCTCCTCGTAGCCCGGATTGACACTAGCGTCTATAAATACGAGGTACACAATCACCAAACAATACTTAACTAATCCTATTTATCACAGAAGGAGTTACTCTAGATGATCTAGCATCATCTCTATCATTCCAAGAAAAGGGTGATAAGATTTTATTTATCTTATTTTTAGAGAAGTAATTTCTACTCATTGAAAAGTTACTTAAGATTTAATATTCTCCAATTCTAATATGGGATCATATGGACACATGTCATCACCACATATTCTAATACTTGAGAATGTGATTTTAAGTGTTTGGCCTAAATTACAAAGTCTAACAATGTCATTTAATAATATTTGTGTGACTAGCAATGACTATAGAGCCATTCTTTAATTTTGGTCCAGGACTACTTTATGTAAGTATGTAGATTTTTACATATTCAGATAGGTCTTGTCCAATGTGATTTTTGAGAGTTGGACTCAACTCAAAATCACTTATGGTTGATTTTAAAAAATGTTTGAAGTGCTAAAATCTACTATCTTGTTATTTTTACAGAGGGTGATACATACTTTCAAACTGTTTGAATCCAATGGGAGTGATTAGAGATTTTCATCTACTTTCAAACAAAATTGGATTCATTCAATTTGGTGATGTGAATCTTTCTAAATTGATTTTTAAAGTTACTTACAATACGGGGTTTTTCAAATAAAAGACAAATCTAAATTTGAATGGACGGGCTGCGCGCGGGAATGCTAATGGGCTAGCCCAACTACACAACGCGCGCACTGCGAGCTGCTCCAGGGCTGGTCCTACCTATAAGCAGCTAAGCAAACATGAAGCGGTATCAGCTATTCTGGGCCTTAGGATTAGAGCGCGATCAACAGCTGAGTGTCATCGTCTCCGTCGCAGGGCTCGCGCGGGAGAGAACTCTAGTGCTACGAAGGGCGTCGTCGGGGGCTTACCACGGCTCCAGCTAGGTCAGGTGATGGGGGCGAACGAACGAGTCAACTATGGCGGTTCAACAGGTGGTCGCGGAAGCTCCTGGGGCGGCTCCTAGCGTCGGCTCCTTCCTTCCTCTGCAGCAGCAAACTCTGGTGAAATTCCGACGGGGTGGTGCTCGCCTTTCTCCAGGGTTGGGTCAGAGAGGTTCCGGGGTGAGAGAGGAGTGGAATGATGTGTGTTTTGAGTCCAGGGGAGGGATCTATTTATACTACGGTGAAGGGGGCATGGCGGCATAGCTCGGGCTCGCCAGCGACACAGTTATAGTGAGCTATCGTCATGGCCAAGGGTATAGGTCGACACGGTGCTTCAGGGCGATCGTCATGCGCACAGTGGCACGGTGAGGCACGGTCTAAATCATTCTAGAACTTCCATGCTCTGCGGCGGTACCGTCGACAATCATCATGGTGTATGGTGGTCACGGTGCTCGCGCGGTCAAACAATCATGTCTGGGAGCTTGCTGGAGTCGTAGCGAACGTAATGGCGCAAAGCGAGAGCAAGGCGCGGCGTGTGCGCATGGGATTGCTCGGCGCTCTAGCCCGGCGACTGGCATGGTCTGGTGATAAATGGGCATAGCTTTGATGGCGTCTCCTCGAGCGGTCTTTGGTCGGGGCATGCACAGGCAGAGGCGGTGAGGTCAGGGCTACCTCCGAGACATCATGGGCGAGGGCGGCGCGGTCTATGGTAGCGTGTCCGTGTCGAGGTGGCAAGGTGAGCTCGGGTATGATTTTTGCACTGCTCATTTGATCGAGTGAGAGAGCTCCTTTGCACCGGATGGTACTGAGGGCGTTAAAGGCATGACGTGTGAGCTCGGTGAGGTCATAAGATGATCAATGGTTTGATCAAAACAGTGAATAGTGGTTGAGTTTGTACTGTGATCTCTAAGTGTTCGATCTAATGGTCGCAAGAACTAAACCATCACATTTTCCAGTGATTTTTGGTGGGTGTTCTGGTACTAATCCTGGTTGTCTCTGGGTGCAATGGTTTGCTAAGTGGTGAAGGTTTGAGTGGTTTTCCAAAAATGGCTATCTTGATACATAAGATAGATTCAATTGTGAATTGCCTCTCAAATGGTTTTGGATTTGTTTCTGCAAGGTTGGAAATCTCCATTTGGTTTAGTGTCACTAGGTCTAGCAAGGGGAGAAAAGAAATGGAAAAGTTTCTATTTGAGATTACTTGCTAGAGATGCTCAAAGTAAGCTAGTGGTTAACTTGGGCAGAAATGACCATTAGATCATATGCTTCATATTTGGATTTTCTTTTGTTTTGATCTGATTTGGGAATGACCTAGATGATATGGTTTTGATCTCTAAACCAACTCTCATCATTTACAACAATCAAACATGGCATTGCAAGCATTCATACAAACAAGCATTAAGATTTGAATTTAATTAATAAAAGCTTTTGTTAACCCTAATCTAGATTAATTAGAAATTCATCCTCATTAATATTTTTGGAGTGTTACAAACCTTCCCCCCTTAAACAGAATCTCGTCCCAAGATTCAGGAAAAACTAGGAACTAAAGAGATTGGGAAACTCAGTCCTCATGTAATCTTCGTGTTCCCAAGTGGCTTCTTCGTCAGTATGGTTGCTCCACTGGATCTTGAGAAACTTGATACTCCTGGTCCAGGTAGTCCAGAAAGCTTCTTCCAAAATACAAAAGGGGTACTTCATGATAGGTTAAGTCCAGGTTGATTTCAATAGCTTTGTGATCGATGTTCTTGAAAACTTCCATCGTCTCTGGAACTTCTAAACATTTCCGTAGTAACGAGACATGAAACACATCATGCACGTCTGACATCTCTTCAGGGAATTCTATCTGATACGATACCTCTCCTCGGCGACTTAGAATCTTCAAGGGTCCAATGTATCTAGGTGCAAGCTTTCCTTTGAGTTGGAAACACTGCATTCCTTCCAAGTGTGATACTTTGAGATAAAAAAAATCTTCGATATTGATGGCTAGATCTCGACGTCTCTTGTCGGCATAACTCTTCTATCTGGCCTGAGCGGTCTTGAGGTGCTCACAAATCTTTTGAACCTTCTCTTCGGCTTCTCGTAGGATGTCTAGTCTAAATATCTGACTCTCTCCTACTTGCAACCAATTCAGGGGGGTATGACACTTCCTTCCGTACATAAATTCAAATGGGGCCATTTGCAAACTACCTTGATAACTATTGTTGTATGAGAATTCTTCGAAAGGTAGGCAGTCCTCCCATTTAGATCCATATTCCAATACACAAGCTCTCAACATATCCTCGATTATCTGGTTTACTCTTTCCGCTTGTCCATCGGTCTGTTGGTGATAGGTTGTGCTGAAGTTTATTTTGGTTCCTAAACCTTCTTGGACTTTCTTCCAAAATCTTGAGGTAAACTCGGTTGCTCGATCCGACACTATGTTCTTGGGGATTCCATGCAGACTAACTATCCAAGCAATGTGCAACTCTGCTAGCTTCGAGCTCTGATAAGTGGTCTTGACAGGTAAGAAATGAACTACCTTGGAAAGTCTATCCACTATGACCCAGATAGAATCATTTCCTCTACTAGATATAGGCAAACCGGTGATGAAATCCATTCCAACTGAATCACATTTCCATTCTGGGATGTACAAAGGTTGCAAAAGTCCTGTGTGTCGGTGGTGTTGCTCTTTGACTCTCTGAAAGATGTCACATTTGGCTATGTAGCTTCCGACTTCTCACTTCATTTTATTCCACCAAAATTGCTCCTTAAAATCCGGACACATCTTTGTTCCTCCTGGATGGATAGAATGAATAGTATCATGGGCTTCTTGAAAAATATCTTGTTTCAACTCTGAATCTACTGGCACACAGATTCTTCCTTTATACCACAGAACTCCTTCTTCATCTTCCATGAATCCAGGTACCTTCCTTGTACCGATATGACACTTAATTCCGTCGATACTGGCATTTCCTTTTTGAGCTTCCTTTATCTGATCTATCAATGTGGGTTGAAGTTAATTACTGGCTAGGAATCCTTCGCTAACTAGCTCCATTCTGAAATCCTCCAACTCCTTATGCAAACTTGGTTGCTCTTCTAGAATCATGGTGTTTAATCTACACGACAGTCTACTAAGAGCATCCACTACCACATTGGCGTTGCCAGGGTGGTAGAGAATGTCAAGGTCATAATCCTTGATTAACTCTATCCATCTCCTTTGCCTCATATTCAACTCCTTCTGAGTAAAAATATACTTCAAGCTCTTATGATCTGAGTAAATCTCACAGTTGAAAGAACATGTGTGCCCCCATGTGTGGTTTTGGTAATTAATGACAATGTTTTATGGACTTATGTTTGCATTGAGTTTTACTTGTAGGATTTGTCCATAGACAATGCTTGAACCATATGGTGGCTTTAAGGTTGGAATAAGAATAAAGTGAAGAAGATCAAGAAGGTTTCTTAAGATGATCTCAAGTGTATCGTGCCATCCTTATGGTGATCATGGATATGTGAAGATGTGCCTAAAAGAGAGGCTCTTCCATAGTGGAGTATGGGGGAGCATCTTCACCAAGCTAGTGCAATCAAGAAAGGTGCTCCATCCTAAGGTGTGGAATATACAAGGCAAAGGTTTGATTTTGATAGGGTTTCTTTCTAACTGGTCTCGTGGTGTTAGTTGGAGAGACCGGTTTATAGGATAGATAACCGTACTATCAAGAGGGGCTCTCAAGTGAGTAACTTGATCATATCCCTCGGTGAGAGCTCAAACCTTTGCATACTTGGCATCATATTTCTTGGTTCTTATTTGGTTCTTATCCATGAGAGGATTTAGATATTGTGTCAATCTCTATGACAAGCTTAAGTTCATCGAAAACGGATTTCATATGCATTCTCTATTGTGTTTTCGATATTGGAGGTTTTAGCGGTTTGTCTTTTATAGATAGGTTAAACCTTTCATCATTTGTTTCTATCCTCCCTTGCTGGACTATGATGGTTCCCTGCATGATCTTGTAGAGATCGTTACTATCTTCGAAACGAGCCCAAGATCATCAAAATCGGAGTCTGGATGAAAAAGTTATGATGGTTTCAGTTTTGATGTTCCTGCCAGTTTTCAGGGGGGCGGATTATCCGGCCATGGGGGCGGATTATCCGGCCCAATTTTTGGAAAACGGCTAAGGACTTTGAGGCGTGGCTCCGAGTAATGGGGGCGGATTTTCTGGTCCTTCGGGGGCGGATTATCCGCCCCAAATATCCGCCCCTATACTGAGAGTCGCGCCACGAAGTCCTTAGCCATTTTTTGGCCCGGGGAACCCGGAATATCCGGGGGAGTGGCGGATTATCCGGCCTGGAAGGTCCCAAACGGTCATATTTCGTTGGGAAGTGGTATAAATAGACCCCTTCTTCCTCCTTAGGCTTGTTGCTTGCATTCTCTCTCTCCTCCATTGTTTTGACCTTCAAGAGCTTGCAAATACTCTCAATCCCTCCCATATTTCTTGAATCTTTTTGGGGGATTTGAAAGGGGAGATCTAGATCTACAACTCCACCAATCCATCTCTCCTCTATGTGAGGGGAACTTATTGGGATCTAGATCTTGGGGTTTCTTTTGTAGATTTCCTCGTGTGTTCTTCCTCTCTTATTCTCCCACTAGCTTTTGTAGCTTTTGTGGAATTTGGGAGAGAAGGACTTGAGCACTTCCTGTGTTCTTGCCATTGCATTTGGTGCATAGGTTTGAGTTCTCCTCGGAGGATTTGGTGAGTGAAAGTTGAGAAGCTTTTTACTCTTGGGTTCTTGGAACCCTAGACGGTTTGTTGGTGTTGCAGGTTGTGGCCTTGGTGGCGTTTGTTGGGAGCCTCCGATTAAGTTGTGGAGAAGTGCCCCAACCTTGTGAGAGGTCCCGGTTGCCACCGACAAGTGCACCGATAGTGGAAGTGTGGATCGATCCCGTTAGGGTGAGATTCACCGGAGAATAAGGGAGGCCTTTTGTGGCGTAGGTGGTTTGATACCACCCCCTCTCCAACGAGACGTACTCTCTTTATGGGAGGAACTCGGTAATAAATCATCGTCTCCGCGTGCCTCGGTTATCTCTATACCCGAGCTATTTACTTATGCACTTTACTTTGTGATAGCCTTCGTGCTTGAATTATTATATCTAGCTATCACATAGTTGCTTGTTTTGCTTAGCATAAGTTGTTGGTGCACATAGGTGAACCGTAGTTTATATAGGTTTTGTGCTTCACAAAGTAAACGCTAGTTTTATTCCGCCTTTGTTAAGCCCATCTCGTAAAAGTTTTAAACCGCCTATTCACCCCCCCCCCTCTAGGCGGCATCTGTATCCTTTTCAACAGTGATTACCCATGAGGTAATGACACCATGCCTTCAAGGTTAAAACAACGGCGCCTAACTCTAAATCATGGGTGGGGTAATTCTGGTCATGCTGCTTCAGTTGTCGGGACATATGTGATATCACTTTGCCTTCTTGCATCAACACACATCCGAGACCAATCTTGGATGTATCACAATACACATCAAAGGGCTTCATGATATCTGGCATGATCTAAATTGGGGCTGAAATCAATCTCTTCTTGAGCTCTTGAAAACTTGCTTCGCATTTGTCCGTCCATTCAAACTTCTTGTCTATCTTCAACAGCTGAGTCATCGGCCTAGCGATGCTTGAAAATCCTTCAACAAACTTGCGGTAATATCCCGCTAATCTAAGAAATGCACGAACTTCGGTTTGGGTGGTTGGGGCTGTCCATTCTTCAACGTCCTTAATCTTGGCGGGGTCAACGGCAACTCCTCCAACTGAAAAGATATGTCCTAAGAATCCTACTTCCTTTAACCAGAATTCACATTTTCTAAACTTGGCATATAATTGATGCTCCCTCAAGGTTCCAAGGATGGTTCTTAGGTGATGTTCATGTTCTTCCTCCGATTTGTAGTAGATTAGAATGTCATCGATGAAAACGACGACAAACTTATCCGAAAAGTTCATGAAAATCTTATTCACAAGATTCATGAAATAAGCGGGGGCATTGGTTAATCCAAAAGACATGACCTTGTACTCATACAATCCATATTGGGTAGTGAAGGCAGTCTTTGGAATATCCGTTGCGCAAATTTTTAGTTGATATTAACCAGTTCTAAGATCAATCTTAGAGAACACTCTGGCACCGATCAACTGGTTAAACAAATCTTCTATCTTTGGAAATGGGTACTTGTTCTTGATTGTTACGTCATTCAACTTCCGGTAATCCGTACATAAACGGGTGGCACCATCTTTCTTATCCACAAATAGAACAGGTGATCTCCATGGCGATGCACTTGGTTGAATAAGATCTTTGCTAATCATGTCATCAAGTTGCTTCTTGAGCTCTAGTAAGACTGAGGGGTTCATACTATAGGGTCTCTGATCTATGGGTCCAGTTCCAGGGATTAGTTCAATGATAAACTCTATATCCCGATCTGGGGGCATACCGGGTAATTCATCTGGGAACACATCGGGGTATTCACAGACTACTCTGACTTGGTCTAGGCTCGGTTGGGCTAAAATCTTATTGCACTTGAATTGACGGGGCAGTGTCTCAGACACATGATCAACTGATACTCCGGTGCTACTCGTCATGGTTATGACTTTCTTGGCACAATCTATAAGTCCTTGATGTTTCGACATCCAATCCATCCATAGTACTACTTCCAAACCTTTTGTTCCGAGTACTATTAGATTGGCATAGAAATCTATTCCATGAATCCTGATAGTACGGCCTTGCAAATGTTTCTAGCTTTGGTAGTTGACCCAGGTATTTGAACTATCATCACATGCTTCAAATTTTTTGGTTGAATCTTACTAGTGCATGCAAATTCTTCCGTAACAAATGAGTGGATGCTCCAGAATCAAACAGCACTCTTGCAAGTACTGAATTAACAGAAAACATACCCAGCACGACATTTGGAGCTTCCTGGGCTTCTTCGGCATTCATGTGGAACAGACGGCCAATACAGTTGTTCAGGTTGGCTAGGGCAAATCTCTTTCTAGGTTGGACACGACGCTGCTGCTAGGCAGGTGCAGTGACATTGGGTGCTGCAGCAATCTTCTTGGGGAACTCATTGGAGTAGTGACCCGTCACTCCACACTCAAAGCAGGTGATTGTTGACTTGTCCTTTCCTGCTGCAGGTACAACATTACTTCTAGTCCTTGGGGCAGTATTGTGATTGGGGTTGGTGGGCCTTGGTGGTGCTCGGTTGAAATTATTGGGATTGCCATTGTGGTAATGGTTATTGCCTCCCGGTCTTGGGTTTCCTCCACTACGGTTGGGAAAGTTCGGGCATGACATAGGTGGCCTAGTGTTCCTTGGTGCAAATCCAACAGACGAACTGGGGTGATACTTTGGGGTATGGTGGGTTCTAGGTTGATGCATCATACGACGTTCACGGTTATCAGTAGCTTGGTTGATCTTTCCTTCCATTTGGATTTCTGAATCCACTAAAGCTTCTAGATCAGTAAACGGGATATTGACTAGAACTGTCTGCATCTCGTCATGCAGACCATTCAGAAATCTCTGCTTCTTCTTGGCTTCAGTACCAATCTCATCAGGGGCATACCTAGATAGAGACAGAAATTTGTCATGGTACTCTACCACGATCATCCTTCTTTGTTTCTGCTCCTTGAATTCATCCCTCATCCGCATAATCAAACCTGGTGGCACATGGGTTTGGCTGAACTTGAGTTTGAATTCATCCCAAGTCATCATTTGTCCTCCATTCATGGTACGGGTGCTATTCCACCATGCTCTGGCAGAACCTCCCAAATAGTGGGTGCAAATAGTACTTTCTCTACCTCATCTACTCCGGCAACTTGTAAGTTGTTCTCCATGGTTTGCAGCCAATCATCGGCATCTAAGGGCTCTTCTAACTTGCTAAAGATAGGGGATTGGTGTTCTGGAAATTCTTAAGTTTGGATCCATGATGATCCTGAATTCCATGGCCTTGGTTGTCATGCGCCAATTGGGAGATCTGTTAAAGAGTGGCAAGATTGGCTTGACGCTTGGTTCTACCGGCTTCTCGATTGGCTACTAATATTTGCAGGATTTGGACCATCAGGTCTTGAGATCAACTGCACCCTCCGCGAGGCATCTGAAGATTGAGATGGATCATGAGACAAGAGGTGAATTTTTCTAAGGTTTATGGGTTTGGTTTAAAAGCTTTTAAACTTTGAGTAAGTCTAAGGTTTGAAAGCCAACAACTCATTCTCATTCATTCCAAAGTCACACAATGCAAACAACACATTCCAACACAACACAACAATAACAACCAGATAGTTTTAAGAACCATTCTGGCAAGCTACCATACAGTGGGACCGGATACAACTCACACCTACGATAGTTCTCTGGTGCTACTCCTCATCAGAACCGGTGGCTTCTTCATCATCAATGAAGTTGCGGTCCTCATCAACAGTGTGGAAATCCTGGTCCATGTCCTCCAAGTAGTCATCATCATCACTGAGATACGAGTAGGGATCTCCACGAATATCTTCCCCTTCGTTCTCCCTCTCCTCAAGCTACATGTCCCGCTCATGGATGGTCTCTTCCAAGGATGAAACTTTGTGACGAAGGCGAGCAATGATTCTATCCTTCTTGTCATGCAAAGACGGAGAAGTGACTTGTGATCCTTCACGAGAATGGTGAAGGTCTAGTCCTTCTTGGCGTCAGCAAGTTGCTTCCCATTAGCGTCAGCACGAGCGTTGTCCAGCTCTTTTTGATTCTCATGAAGCATGAAGGCAAGATGGTTGACATGGTGCCTCAACTCAGGGTGTCTTGGCAGGTCCAAAGGTTATCCATTGGAGTCACTTCTAGCATAATGAGCAAAGCGGGTGCCGACGATCTTGTTGATATTCTGCCCACATAGTCGGGCAAGTGCTTCCTGCATTGCTCTCGCCAATCCATCTATCCAGTTTTATCTCTGATGTTGAAATGTATCTTCTCATATGTAGGTGGCTCCATCTTTCCACGCAGATCTGCAACTATCAGCCACTACAGCTCCCCTCCGGGGTGATCATGGAGTTGAGCTCCATAGAATTCCAGATGCGGGCGCTCCAGAAATTCCACAAGATGACTTAGGTCATTCTCAAAGATGAGGTTTCCTCCGTTGCCCAACTGATAAAACTTGTTGTAGGTGTAGTCCATCTATAAGGAATTTGAGAGGAGTAAGTTAGACAAGTGATCAAGTGTGCCAAATTTTATGTAAAGGTTACAAAAATTTTAAGGACATATGACTCTCTTTTGGAAAGAATTTTCAAGGATAAGAGTGAGAATAGGTTTTCATATATACTCACTTTCTTTGTTTTCGAAACTAAGTTTTTCTGACATCCATGCTAACTAGGATCTCCTATGGTTAGGATGTGTAGAGGTCCTAATCTTTAATAAGATAGAGCCCCCTGTGTTTACAATGCTAGTCCCTGGATCAATAGCTAGCATCCACAGTTAAGATGTAATATCAAGAAACAAAGGTCATAATATAACTTTATAACCAGGAATAACATAATTTTATTACATCATACTTAGCCCATATGGCTATTACATTACATTGCAGCGGAATAACTATAAGCATGGGGTCCTTCATCTTCAAAGTGCCACAGGCAGATGTTGGTTGTAGACTTTGTAATCCTAATCAATCAATCTTCACTAAAATCAATCAAACCTGCAACATACAAGTTACAGCCACAAAGGGTCAATACATTTGAATTGTATTGGCAAGTGATACTATGGTAGTATAGTGGAGTCTATCATCTATATGCATTTGGCTAAGTGGAGTTGAGGCTTGCATTGCTCAAAATATCTTTTCCTTAACATTTTGAAAATACTAAGTTTGGCTTGGCAAAATCATTTTTCCCAATAAAAGATTTGAAGATCCTTTCAAGGCATCTCTCCATCAAAGATTGAAGTTTACAAACAACCCTTGTTCAAACCACAAGATTTTTAACTTAGAAATTTGAATGATGAGATTCTTGATTGCTTCCATGTCTTGATGCTCAATTTGTCCTTTACCGGGGACATGGCTAAGTACTTAGATTTTACACTCTGCAGAGGTGGTGCACTTTCCCCACAAGACTTGGTTTCCCAAGACAAGATCTTTCAGAAGCCTTCCCTTAGACCAAAATGGACGCGCTCCAACCTATCAAACACTACCACCCACTGTCCATATGGCTAAGTTCTTGCAACCTATATGATCATGGCAGAGCCCATATTGCCAAGTGGTTGCACTTGAAGCTTCTCAACATTTGACATCTCAAATCTCTTTGTTCCTGGGTGGAAATCCACAAGTGAGATACACAAGGTCAACCATAGACATGGGCCTTGTGAACCACTCAACCAAAAACCACCAAGCAATCCCATTCCACCCAGGTGATTCATTAACTTAGTTGTTTTATTAGACAAAATCACAAGTCCTCAGACTTAGAATATTTTTCCATAGTGTGAACATATATTCCACCCATGTTTTCTATTAGCTAGGCTAAGCTTGATAGTAATAGGAATCTTAACTTAGGAAGATTTCCACTAAGGTTTCATCTACTAGTTTTCCTATAGTAAGGTTTATACTTAGCAAAATCCATGCAAGTTTTACTTAGAAAAATCACTAATGCATAGTGAAAGTAATGGGACAAAAAGTATGAAGCAACACTTGCCTTTTTGGTAGGGAATGGTGGTTCACTCCTTGATCTTGCTAGTCTCACACTTCACTACAAGTCAATCAAGCAAACACAAATTCAATTCACATTCCAAACCAAAGTCAAACAAACAATTTTTCACACACAAGTAATGGAATCTAGGTCATGCATAAGCATGCGAAGGTTGGTTATATTGCAAGGATGGTCTCCACTAGGCTTCTAAACTTTGTAAGTTCCAATTTGGTCATTTACCAAAATGGCAAAGTCATTTGCAAATGGATTTTGGTCCATAAACCATTTTTAAATCTAATCATTATTTTATGTGGTGAAAATTATTTTTATCAAAGCAAAACTTTATGTTTTTCACCAAATGAGTTGCTATTGAAAAACTTGCTGTTTTGGGTCAGTAGGTTTGGTCTAAACCATTTTCCCAAAGTTTTTTACTCAAAACCATTTTCATAACAAAACAATAGTTTTATTTGGCTAGAAATGGACTAAACTAATTAATCCATTCTAAACTTTTCCAAATTCATTTTCCAAACCATGGGTTGGTTCCTAGGGTGAGTAAGGTCACCACAAACCATTTTGCAAAAGTTTTAACCTTAATATCATTTTTAAACAATTTTTCTAACCTTAACAAGCACACAAATGAATCTGCAAAAACAAGTAATTTAACAGATACTATTTGCTAAACCAAGGGCATGGTTGGCTAGGTCTTGCTCTCCTAAATCCAACGACATAAAATTTGTAATTTTCGGACGTGTGGATCCAAAGTTACAAGGGTTTGAAAATCACAAATAATTCTGTTTTCAAAATTCTGTTTTAAACGAATCTGGCCACGCGTCGTGTTTTAACTGGACAGTACCGGTTCGGGTGGATCGCGGGCTGCAGGCCGTGAGATCAAGTGGCATCGCACGGCGCTGGCTGCGTACCTTTTCGAGTTTAAGTGATCCAATCTCGCTCGCTCAATCTAGATCCTACGGTACTGATTCACTCGACCATAAGTGAGCGGCGCCGACGGCGGCTTAGCGGCGGCGCACATCCAGGCGAGGTGCTCGCGGTGGTTCTAGGAAGCAAAGATCAAGGTGGGAATGCTCACCGCGATCGCGAGGACGAGGTGATGCTCGGGGCGTGGTCGTTTGGTCGACGGGCGTCCTGGAACAGCAGGGATTGCTCGCCGGAGTTGAAGACAACGTCGGACGGCTCTGTCCGTGGTCGAAGATGAGGCTACTGGTCACGAAAAGACAAACAGAGGTCAGGATTAGTTGCGCAAGACCGAGGCGAGGGAGGGAGCGTGAACGAGGAGGCTCGGGGCGGTCAGTGTTTACCAGGGGAGGTTGTCAGAGAGATTGCAGACGCGGCGGCGTTCGGAAGCTTGTTGTAGCTGACGCTTTGGGGCGCCCGCGGTCGAATGGGTGGTACGGGGAGGAGTGTCTGGGAGTGGTGAAGCTGCTAGCGTGCTCAGGGAGGCAAGGGGCGGCGAAGCTTGGCTGGAATTCGACGAGGAAGGTCGTCGGAACTGGGAGCATGTCGAGCCAAATTGTGGCAGCCTCGGGGTGTTGAAGGAGTTGCGACAGAGGGGAAAGGAAGGGAAGACGCGGGCGCTTAATAGCGTGCAGTCACGGCGAGGTTAAGGCGTGGCATTATGTCGAATTGAACGTGCGGATTGAAGGCAGCAACGGCAGCGAAGTTCGGGGGAAGGAGGTCGCGCGGGTGAGAAGAAGAACAGGAGGAAAGTGGGCCTACCGGTCAGTGGGAAAAGAAAGGAGGGGAGGGTCCACTGGTCATACTCTGTACGGGTCAGAAACGAGGTGTGAATCGTTTTCTTTCGGAGAGGGAAAGCTGGGCTGTTTCTGGGCTTTAGTGGGCTGATGGGTTGGGTTATCCTTTTCTTATTTTTTTCTGTTTCTGAATCTTTTTCCCTTTTCTAATTTCATTTCCTGTTTGAAATTCCAAACAAACAAAAATCAACCAAATCAATTCAAACAGCATCCAAACTTTGTAATATTGAAATTAGTTCTGTTCAGTATCATGAACCAATATCCAAATTCAAATTAATAATTTTAATAATAGGGTCCATTATTAATTAACTAAAGAGATATACCAATTATTAAATCCATAGGTTTTGATTTATTTCAAAGCTCTATTTAAATCCAAATATTTTCCAAACCAAATCAGTAGATTTTATTTGAGGATAAAGAATACTTGGAAAGTTTGTTTTTGAAATAAAATAACATTTTTGTTATAGAGTCTATTAATAGTTAAATAAAATTGGACCTGGGTTATTAAATCAAATAGGATTTGTTTTCATAAAAACTTTATTTGAAATTCTAAAATAAAGTCAAAACACTTTAGTAAGTTTTATTTATAAAATATTTGGAAAACTTATTTAAAGTAAATAAATAAGTTTTAGTGTTTATTTAAAATAGGCAAAGCCTTTTAATAAAATTGGATATTAAATCCTTTATTGTTTTTAATCAAAGCAAAACCTTTTGTTTCCAATTAATGGCCAAGGTTTAATTTGGCTTCATAAAATAATCCTTATTTAAAAGTCCTTCCTTTTTATTTGAAAACCAAAATCTTTATAAAAATATTTCATAGTAGTATTAAAATACTTTTATTTTTCCTTTGCTAAATATTTATCTTTTTTATCCCTTTAGGATTTCTTTATTTAAAATAGGTTTTGCAGATTCCTTATTGGAATTCAAAAAGTTTCTTTCTGGCTCTGAAATTCAACAAAGTTTTATTTTATTCATTTATTTTCACATTACAAGTTTTGGAAAATCTTGGGATGTGACAGGCTACCACCCTTAAAATAAATCTCGTCCCGAGATTTGGGGAGGCTAGGGTTACAAGCAAGTTCAAAACAACTAGGGTACTACCACCCTTAAAAATTTTCAAGCAAAAATTACATATTGTCCTTCTTGGGATCCTGGGGAAAACTTCTCTAAGCAAACTTTTACATTGTGTCCTTGGTTTCCATTTCTTGACTCATGGGCCAAGGTTGAGTTTCTCCATAGGCTTGTTCAACTTGTTCTTCATCTTTTCTGGACAGTTGCTTGCATAATGCCCTGGATTCTTGCAGTTGAAACAATGAATGTCCTTAAGTTCTTTGCGTGGCTCTTGTGGACAAGTTTCTACATAGTGGCCTAACTCTTTGAAGTTGTTGCACCACACTTGGTCAATCTCTTTATTCTTCTTGTTCTCTGGGCACTCACTGGAATAGTGTCCCATTTCCTTACATTTACGACATTGCACAAGGTTCATGTCTGGTCTTGGTTTCTTGGGTTTCCTTGATCCTTTGAATTGGGTTGTCTTGCTTGGAGGTATAAGTGGTCCTTTTCCTTTGGTAGACTTGGATCCTTCTTGTTTCCTTTGTTCAACAATGGCATAGATGGGGCATTGGATAGGGGCATGGTCATTTCCTTCACAAAGGTAACAAGTAGCTTGAGAGGTGGAACATTGCCAACAGGATGTTTTTCTTCATAGTTAGGGCATTGACCTTCATGCTCCTTGGAAGTATGATCCTTGTCTCCACAAATATTGCAAGCTGGGGCTCCATCTAGAACAACATTCTTGTCATCCTTGTTATCATAAACTCCTTTGGGATAGCTTTCTTCCATGCTGATCATTTGAATAGTCACCTTAAGCATCAGTTGGGACTGTTCTTCCAAAAACTTTTACAGTGCTGGATCTTTATCACTATTGTTGGCTATGAATTGAGCTGTCAGTTGGTTTAACTGGTTCTGAGTTGCTATGAGCTCTTTCATGCTGTCCTCTTGGTCGGTGTTGGTGTCATCAACCTTGGAGTCTTTTGGGGTAGTCATCTGTTTGGGTTTGAAGGGAGATTAGAATAGGCAAAATATTTCTAAGGATTTACTTCTAATCACACACATCACAATTCACACAATCAATGTGCATGCAGTTGCAAACCAAACATTTCACTCAAACAAAGTTCAAGCACATACTTTGGCAACAAAATATTTTTGTTACACCACACAAGTTGGTGAGTTTGACTTAACTAAAATATGGTGGTCCATCTATATGGTTCACTTGTGATCTTTCAATCCTTCTTGGTTGCTTCTTCTTACTTGAGATCATGGTTTCCTTGAGAAAAACTCTTGGTTACAATACTTCAAGTGAAGTGAACTCCTTCTAATTTTGCATTTCCTTAGTCTCCACATCTTGAGCAAGATTTCCTTGTCTCACTTGTAGTCCTTAGTGGTATCCAAGTTGGAGGTCCTTGATGATTATGCTGAAGATGTTGAAGTCATTAGAGTTGAAGAAGTTGAAGTAGTCCTTTGCACATGGTGTAGTCTTTGTCCATGGGGTAGGTTTTCCATTAAGTTGAAAATAGAAGAGAAGTAGAGTTGAAACCAAAATGGTGAAGGGAAGAATTTACAAGTGTTTTTGTAAATAAGTTTTTGGAACAAATACACTCCTATTTTCTAAGGGGTTTTGTCCAATCCTAGGGTTACAAATCCTACAGGAAACACAATGCTCTGATACCATCTGTAGAGGTCCCAATTTTTAATAAGATAGAGCCCCCTGTGTTTAAAATGCTAGTCCCTGGATCAATAGCTAGCATCCACAGTTAAGATGTAATATCAAGAAACAAAGGTCATAATATAACTTTATAACCAGGAATAACATAATTTTATTACATCATACTTAGCCCATATGGCTATTACATTACATTGCAGCGGAATAACTATAAGCATGGGTTCCTTCATCTTCAAAGTGCCACAGGCAGATGTTGGTTGTAGACTTTGTAATCCTAATCAATCAATCTTCACTAAAATCAATCAAACCTGCAACATACAAGTTACAGCCACAAAGGTTCAATACATTTGAATTGTATTGGCAAGTGATACTATGGTAGTATAGTGGATTCTATCATCTATATGCATTTGGCTAAGTGGAGTTGAGGCTTGCATTGCTCAAAATAGCTTTTCCTTAACATTTTGAAAATACTAAGTTTTGCTTGGCAAAATCATTTTTCCCAATCAAAGATTTGAAGATCCTTTCAAGGCATCTCTCCATCAAAGATTGAAGTTTACAAACAACCCTTGTTCAAACCACAAGATTTTTAACTTAGAAATTTGAATGATGAGATTCTTGATTTCTTCCATGTCTTGATGCTCAATTTGTCCTTTACCAGGGACATGGCTAAGTACTTAGATTTTACACTCTGCAGAGGTGGTGCACTTTCCCCACAAGACTTGGTTTCCCAAGACAAGATCTTTCAGAAGCCTTCCCTTTGACCAAAATGGACGCGCTCCAACCTATCAAACACTACCACCCACTGTCCATATGGCTAAGTTCTTGCAACCTATATGATCATGGCAGAGCCCATATTGCCAAGTGGTTGCACTTGAAGCTTCTCAACATTTGACATCTCAAATCTCTTTGTTCCTGGGTGGCAATCCACAAGTGAGATACACAAGGTCAACCATAGACATGGGCCTTGTGAACCACTCAACCAAAAATCACCAAGCAATCCCATTCCACCCAGGTGATTCATTAACTTAGTTGTTTTATTAGACAAAATCACAAGTCCTCAGACTTAGAATATTTTTCCATAGTGTGAACATATATTCCACCCATTTTTTCTATTAGCTAGGCTAAGCTTGATAGTAATAGGAATCTTAACTTAGGAAGATTTCCACTAAGGTTTCATCTACTAGTTTTCCTATAGTAAGGTTTATACTTAGCAAAATCCATGCAAGTTTTACTTAGCAAAATCACTAATGCATAGTGAAAGTAATGGGACAAAAAGTATGAAGCATCACTTGCCTTTTTGGTAGGGAATGGTGGTTCACTCCTTGATCTTGCTAGTCTCACACTTCACTACAAGTCAATCAAGCAAACACAAATTCAATTCACATTCCAAACCAAAGTCAAACAAACAATTTTTCACACACAAGTAATGGAATCTAGGTCATGCATAAGCATGCAAAGGTTGATTCTATTGCAAGGATGGTCTCCACTAGGATTCTAAACTTTGTATGTTCCAATTTGGTCATTTACCAAAATGGCAAAGTCATTTGCAAATGGGTTTTGGTCCATAAACCATTTTTAAATCTAATCATTATTTTATGTGGTGAAAATTATTTTTATCAAAGCAAAACTTTATGTTTTTCACCAAATGAGTTGCTATTGCAAAATTTGGTGTTTTGGGTCAGTAGGTTTGGTCTAAACCATTTTCCCAAAGTTTTTTACTCAAAACCATTTTCATAACAAAACAATAGTTTTATTTGGCTAGAAATGGACTAAACTAATTAATCCATTCTAAACTTTTCCAAATTCATTTTCCAAACCATGGGTTGGTTCCTAGGGTGAGTAAGGTCACCACAAACCATTTTGCAAAAGTTTTAACCTTAAGATCATTTTTAAACAATTTTTCTAACCTTAACAAGCACACAAATGAATCTGAAAAAACAAGTAATTTAGCAGATACTATTTGCTAAACCAAGGGCATGGTTGGCTAGGTCTTGCTCTCCTGAATCCAACGACATAAAATTTGTAATTTTTGGACGTGTGGATCCAAAGTTACAAGGGTTTGAAAATCACAATTAATTCTGTTTTCAAAATTCTGTTTTAAACGAATCTGGCCACGCGTCGTGTTTTAACTGGACAGTACCGGTTCGGGTGGATCGCGGGCTGCAGGCCGTTAGATCAAGTGGCATCGCACGGCGCTGGCTGCGTACCTTTTCGAGTTTAAGTGATCCAATCTCGCTCGCTCAATCTAGATCCTACGGTACTGATTCACTCGACCATAAGTGAGCGGCGCCAACGGCGGCTTAGCGGCGGCGCACGGCCAGGCGAGGTGCTCGCGGTGGTTCTAGGAAGCGAAGATCAAGGTGGGAATGCTCACCGCGATCGCGAGGACGAGGTGATGCTCGGGGCGTGGTCGTTTGGTCGAGGGGCGTCCTGGAACAGCAGGGATTGCTCGCCGGAGTTGAAGACAACGTCGGACGGCTCTGTCCGTGGTCGAAGATGAGGCTACTGGTCACAAAAAGACAAACAAAGGTCAGGATTAGTTGCGCAAGACCGAGGCGAGGGAGGGAGCGTGAACGAGGAGGCTCGGGGCAGTCAGCGTTTACCAGGGAGGTCGTTAGAGAGATTGTAGACGCGGCGGCGTTCGGAAGCTTGTTGTAGCCGACGCTTTGGGGTGCCCGCGGTCGAATGGGTGGTACGGGGAGGAGTGTCTGGGAGTGGTGAAGCTGCTAGCGTGCTCAGGGAGGCAAGGGGCGGCGAATCTTGGCTGTAATTCAACGAGGAAGGTCGTCGGAACTGGGAGCGTGTCGAGCCAAATTGTAGCAGCCTCGGGGTGTTGAAGGAGTGGCGACAGAGGGGAAAGGAAGGGAAGACGCAGGCGCTTAATAGCGTGCAGTTACGGCGAGGTTAAGGCATGGCAGTATGGCGAATTGAACGCGCGGATTGAAGGCAGCAACGGCAGCGAAGTTTGGGGGAAGGAGGTCGCGCGTGTGAGAAGAAGAACAGGAGGAAAGTGGGCCTACTGGTCAGTGCGAAAAGAAAGGAGGGGAGGGTCCACTGGTCATACTCTGTACGGGTCAGAAACGAGGTGTGAATCGTTTTCTTTCGGAGAGGGAAAGCTGGGCTGTTTCTGGGATTTAGTGGGCTGATGGGTTGGGTTATCCTTTTCTTATTTATTTTTCTGTTTCTGAATCTTTTTCCCTTTTCTAATTTCATTTCCTGTTTGAAATTCCAAACAAACAAACATCAACCAAATCAATTCAAACAACATCCAAACTTTGTAATATTGAAATTAGTTCTGTTCAGTATCATGAACCAATATCCAAATTCAAAATAATAATTTTAATAATAGGGTCCATTATTAATTAACTAAAGAGATATACCAATTATTAAATCCATAGGTTTTGATTTATTTCAAAGCTCTATTTAAATCCAAATATTTTCCAAACCAAATCAGTAGATTTTATTTGAGGATAAAGAATACTTGGAAAGTTTGTTTTTGAAATAAAATAACATTTTTGTTATAGAGTCTATTAATAGTTAAATAAAATTGGACCTGGGTTATTAAATCAAATAGGATTTGTTTTAATAAAAACTTTATTTGAAATTCTAAAATAAAGTCAAAACACTTTAGTAAGTTTTATTTACAAAATATTTGGAAAACTTATTTAAAGTAAATAAATAAGTTTTAGTGTTTATTTAAAATAGGCAAAGCCTTTTAATAAAATTGGATATTAAATCCTTTATTGTTTTTAATCAAAGCAAAACCTTTTGTTTCCAATTAATGGCCAAGGTTTAATTTGGCTTCATAAAATAATCCTTATTTAAAAGTCCTTCCTTTTTATTTGAAAACCAAAATCTTTATAAAAAGATTTCATAGTAGTATTAAAATACTTTTATTTTTCCTTTGCTAAATATTTATCTTTTTGATCCCTTTAGGATTTCTTTATTTAAAATAGGTTTTGCAGATTCCTTATTGGAATTCAAAAAGTTTCTTTCTGGCTCTGAAATTCAACAAAGTTTTATTTTATTCATTTATTTTCACATTACAAGTTTTGGAAAATCTTGGGATGTGACAGGATGGCTCTGATACAGACTTGTCAACACCCAGATTTTTAATCCCAAATGTCTGTTATGCCGTACATCGCAATCCCAAGATTACCATTTTTGCGAGACATAACAGATTGGTAGCACAATATATCATCCATTACAAACCATAATAGTCATATAAATAGTTGATCTCATGATCAGGTCTGATTACAATCAAAGCAGCGGGAAAATAATAGTAGCGGGGTCACGGCTCCATCTTCAGGGTCATAGGCAATGCTGACGATGGGAGATGACCCTAGTTATCGTAAGTATCCTGCTGTCCATCCTCCTTATAGTCTCCTTCATAGTCTGACCATGGGAATATCCAGGTAAAAAGGCATCAGTACTTTTAAGTACTCGCAAACTGTTACTAAAGAAATAAGGCCAATCCAATAGGAATCCTAAGCTCTAGGTTTGTTTCTCACAAGCCAATTTTATTTCAACCGGTAACTAGTAATAAAAGCCTAACTTTAGTTGTCTAAGTTACTTAGGTGCGAACCTACTTTCATCTCCACAACTTGGGGGGGGGGGTCAAGTCAAAGTCATCATTCAAGTCACGGGTCATTTTGGAAAACATCTGACAACAGAACAGTATGGCCATCCAACTGTCCATAACCGCGGACATGGCTATTCGAATAGTTTCACACTTTGTATAGGTGGTACACTTTCACCACAACATTCGATACATCCGTCAGGAACAACCCTGAATCATCATACTTGGTATGCGTATAATCAATCCTAACCTTTCAATTACACACCTTAGTATAGGCACCTCCCCTATGAGTTTGGCCTCCCAACCATGACCATCTGTCATCTTGGGAACTGCATAGATGGACAGTCACATTCTCAAGGTAGCCTCAAATCACCTCGTTTCGCGAGCGAACCCATAATAAGACACATAAACTTCCAGTCAAGCCCTACCCAAATTCGGGTATTGTGGTTGTACGGTAAAATTAGAATGGTATCGCATCCGAACCCAACCATCAGTTTTATCAAAGTCAGGCATACTTCATTTGTCATCATCTTCAACTAATTGTGTCCATAACACATGTCAAAACATTTCAATAGAATGACTCATCATTCCAAGGTTTTCATAATCATTTGTTCCCATCTAGATTGATCAAGATTAATTTAGCACTAGCATCTATCAATGATGGTGTCACTATTTGATGGGTACTAAACTAATGTTTCTACCTACATCAATCTCTGAGCTCTTAATGGCACTTCCCTAATCTTCAACTAATCATCAATTTAATTAACTATTGGAACAACTTTGTAAAAGGGTAAAAGGTAAAGCTTGCAAGTAAAACTTGGGATAGGTAAAAATCAAAGTGGCATCACAAGGTCTTGCAAGTGAGGCTTGCATGGTTTAGCTTAGCTTGCATAGAATATCTTGCCTTGGTTGGTAAGCTGGTCGAAGTTCTCTTCCTCGTCTTCGTACAATTATTCATCCTCGTAGCCCGGATTGACACTAGCGTCTATAAATAAATATGAAGTACATAGTCACCAAACAATACTTTACTACTCCTATTTATCACACAAGGAGTTACTCTAGATGATCTAGCATCATCTCTATCATTACAAGAAAAGGGTGATAAGATTTTATTTATCTTACTTTTAGAGAAGTAATTTCTACTCATTGAAAAGTTACTTAAGATTTAATATTATCCAATTCAAATATGGGATCATATGGACACATGTCATCACCACATATTCTAATACTTGAGAATGTGATTTAAAGTGGTTGGCCTAGATTACAAAGTCTAACAATGTCATTTAATAATATTTGTGTGACTAGAAATGACTATAAAGGCATTCTTTAATTTTGGTCTAGGACTACTATATGTAAGTATGCAGATGTTTACATATTCAGATAGGTCTTGTCCAATGTGATTTTTGAGATTTGGACTCAACTCAAAATCACTTATGGTTGATTTTAGAAAAATGTTTGACGTGCTAAAAGCTACTGTCTTGTTATTTTTACTAAGGGTGATCCATACTTTCAAACTGTTTGAATCCAACGGGAGTGATTAGATATTTTCATATACTTTCAAGCAAAATTGGATTTATTCAATTTGGTGTTGTGAATCTTCCTGAATTGATTTTTAAAGTTACCTACAGTATGGGGTTTTTCAAATAAAAGACAAATCTAAATTTGAATTGACGGGCTATGCGCGGCAATGCTAATGGGCTGGCCCAACTATGCAACGCGCGCAAAGTGGGCTGCTTCGGGGCTGGTCCTACCTGTCAGGAGCTAAGCAAACGCGAAGCGGTATCAGCTTTTCTGGGCCTTAGGATTAGAGCGTGATCAATGGCTGAGTGTCATCGTCTCCGTTGTAGGGATCGCGTGGGACAGAACTCTAGTGCTACGGTGGGGGTCGTCGGGGGCTTACCGCGGCTCCATCTAGGTCAGGCGATGGGGGCGAACGAACGAGTCAACGATGGCGGTTCGACCGGTGGTCGCGGAAGCTCCTGGGGAGGCTCCTAGCGTTGGCTCCTTCCTTCCTCTACAGCGACGAAATCCGGTGAAATTCCAGCGGGGTGGTGCTCGCCTTGCTCCAGGGTTGGGTCAGAGTGGTTACTAGGTGAGAGAGGAGTGGAATGGTGGCAAAAGGGGGCATGGCGAAGGGGGCATGGCGGCGTGGCTCGGGCTCGCCGGCGATGTAGTTACAGTGAGCTATCGGCATGGCAAAGGGTATAGGTCGACTGTCACATCCCAAGATTTTCCAAAATCCTGTAATGTGAAAAATAAAAGAATAAAATAAAACTTTGTTTGATTTTCAGAGTGAGAAGAAACTTTTTGAATCCAATTGGAAATCTTCAAACCAATTTGGATTAAATAAAATCCTAAAGAGATTTAAAAGATAAACATTTAATAAAGGAAAATGAAAATATTTGGAATTACTATTTTGGATCTTTTAAATAAAAAGATTTGGTTTCAAAAGAAATAGAAGTTTTACAAATAAAGTTTATTTTGTAAGCCAAATTAAAATTTGGCCAAGCCTTTGAAATAAAATATTTTCTATTTGATAAAAATAGTAAAGGTTTATTTAAATAAAATAATAAGGATTTAATATCCAAGTTTTATGAATAAAGGCTTTACTATTTCCAAAACAACAAAACTTATTTATTTATTTAAAATAAGTTTTCCAAGTATTTTATATTCCCAAATAAAACCTACTGATTTGGTTTTGAAAATAATTAGATTTCAAAAGGAGTATTTAAATAAAACAAATCCTATTTTGATTTTAGTAACAATGGTCTATTTATTTAATTAATAATGGACCCTAAAATAAAATTAATATTTTGATCTTTGAAATTTTGGTTTATGTTACTGAACAGAACCAAATTCAAAGTTACAAAGTTTGGTGATTGTTTTAATTGGTTTGAGTAATGCTTGTTTGTTTGAATTTCAAAACAGAAATTAGATTTAGAAAAAGAAAAGGTTTCAGGAAGGAAAAAAAATAAGGATCTGGTCGACCCAACCCAGCAGCCCAACAAGGCCCAGAACCAGCCTAGCTCCCCCTCCCCGAAGAAAACGTTTGGCACTCAATTTATAACCGGAACAGACGCTGACTGGTGGCCCCTTCTCCCTCTCATTCCTCGCTGACAACAGGGACCCACGTAGCCACTCACTCACTCCTCTTCTTCCTCCTGGCGCTGACGACACCCTGCCGTTGCTGCCAATTACGCCGTCGTTGAATACGCATTGATGCCGCGCCATAACCTCGCCGTGACTGCACGCTATTAAACGCCAGCGTCTCCTCCCCCTTTCCCCTCACACGCCACTCCATCTCTGCCCCGAGGCTGCCTCAATTTGGCTTGGCACTCCCTCTGTTCCGACGACGCTCCGGTGCCAATTTCGGCGACTCAGCGCCGCCCCTTGTCTCATTGACCACGCACACACACTCACCACTCCCTGGCGCATCTCCCAGTACCCTCCGTTCAACCGCGGGCGCCCCAGAGTGTCACCTTCGACAAGCTCTGACCTCGCCACTGCCTGCCTCGCCGAGCTCCCGGAAGTCCATACCGCCCAAGCCTTCTCCTTCACGCCGCGACATCTCCGTGATCCCCGCATCGACCACACTCTGCTTGCATCCTCGTGATCGACAGCCACGCCGACCGCTGAACAGAACCTCCGTCGCTGACCCATCCGACGAGCAATCCACCGCAACCCTGAGCGCCCCTCGACCCAAGAAGACCACGTAGAGCTTCACCAGCCTCCTGCGATCTCGGTGAGCACCTTCCCATCCTCCCTCGCTTCCTGTTTTGCCAACACCGCTACCGCCTGGCCGTACGCCGCCGCTAGCCACCGCCAGCGCCGCCGATTTTGTGCAAGCACGCTAGCACCGTAGGATCTTGATCCGACGCTTGCGATTGATCACATAAGCAGCGAAGGGGTACGATTTCTGGACCGTGCGATCTATTTAGATCCAACGCGCCGCAGAGCCGATCCGGCCGAACCGATACCAGCCAGTAACGTTGCGACGCGTGGCCAAATTTTGGTTAGAACTGAATTTGAAATAAGATTAGAATGTGATTTTCAAACCTTTGTAACTTTTGATCCACATGTCCAAAAATTACAAACTTTATACCGTTGGAATCAGTGGAACAAACCCTAGCCAACTGTGGAATTTGTTTAGCAAATAGTATCTGTTAGATTGCTTATTTTTGCAGAAACAATTGTGTGCTTGTTTAGATTAGAAAAATGATTCAAAAATGTTTTTGAGTTTAAAACCTTAGCAAATTGGTTTGTTGTGAACCTACTGACCCTAGGAACCAACCCCTGGTCTTGAAAATGAATTTGGTAAAGTTAGGATGGATTAAATGGTTTAGCCCATTTCTAGCCAAATAAAAATAATGGTTTTGTTATGAAAATGTTTTTGGAGTAAAAACTTTGGGAAAATGTTTCGGATCACACCTACTGACCCTAAACACCAAGTTTTGGGAAACAACAACTTATTTGGGGAACCACTTAAAGTTGTTGCTTTGATAAAAATATTTTCCACCACATAAAATGATGATGGATTTTAAAATGGTTTTTGAAACAAAACCCTTTTGCAAATGACTTTGCCACTTTGCAAAATGACCAACTTGAACCTTACAAAGTTTAGAAACCTAGTGGAGACCATCTTTGCAAACAAACCTATCCCTTGCATGCTTGCATGCATAACCTACATCCCATTGTTTTGTGTGTGTGAAATGTTTGATTGATTATTGGTTTGGAATGCTAGTTGATATTGTGTTTGCTTGATTGATTGTAGTGAAGTTAGAAAAGTGTGAGACTAGCAAGATCAAGGAAGTGAACCAACATTCCCTACCAAAAAGGCAAGTTACACTATCATCTAAAGTCCTACTATTTTCATTATACTTAGTGGATTTTGAAAACATGCATGAAAAGAATTTCTATACTTATGCTATGCTAAATCCTAATAGGATACCCTATACATTCCTTAGTGAAAACAATGTAGTTGTTACATGCTTAGCCATGCTATATTTTGAAAAGAGATACATGTTGAGATTTTATGAAGTTGAGAAAAGGACTTGTGTTTTATATAATAAAACAAGGACTCAATGAACCACCTGGGTGGCCAAGGTTACTTTGAGTTGGAGAAGGTGGCAACAAAAGGAACCATGTCTACGGAAATCTCTTTGTGTTGTGCTCCAAAGGAAACCACCCAGGAAACTTAGAGATTGAACATGTTTCTCCAATTGTGGCTTTCGTGCAACCACATGCTATTATGGCTCTGGCTTAGTCAACTACATTGGGAAGACTCATACATTGTCTTTAGTTTATGGACATGGGCACTGAATCCTACATGGGTGCTCAAGACAAGCTAGCAATGGTGTATGGGAGGACCCTCGAAAGACTTCGTCACATTCTCAATCTGCGGTACTCCATCTTGGTGAGCACTAATCCAGTGGCCACTGGTGGCAAAAGGATGGGATTGTGACATATGGGTAAAGTGTACTCCTTCTGCAGAAGATAATAAAATCTAAGTACTTAGCCGTGTCACCGGTTATGGACAATACTGAGCAACTAAAGTTTGAAGCTATGGGAGATCTCGACATTCTAATTTCCAAAAGAAAACTTTTAAAACTTGATGTACTTGGGGGTACCAAGGAACTCAAGAGATTTTGATGAGAACATGAACACTTGGGGGTACCAAGGAACTCAAGAGATTTTGATGAGAACATGAACACTTGGGGTTACCAAGGAACTCATGAGATTTTGATAAAACTTGATGCACTTGGGGTTACCAAGGAGCTCAAGGGATTTTTGACAATGACTTGAACACTTGAGTTTCTACCAAGGAGTTCAAGGAACTTGGAAAAGGAGATTTGGTAAAGGAAACAAAACCATTTGAAAAGATAGGATAAAGTATTGCTTTTTTCAAATGAGCCTTAAACCCTACTTAGCCAAAATGCATGTAATGATAGGATCCACTTATATTCCACATAGTAGTGAAACTTGCCAATACAATTCAAATGTAATGACCCTTGTGGCTATAACTTGTAATGTTGCAGGTTTGATTGATTTTAGTGAAGATTGATTAATTAGGATTACAAAGTCTACAACCAACATCTGCCTGTGGCACTTTTAAGATGAAGGACCCCATGACTATAGTTATTCTGCTGCAATGTAATGTAATAGCCAAATGAGCTATGTAAGATGTAATAAAATTACTTTATTCCTGGTTATAAAGTTATATTATGACCTTTGTTTCTTGATATTACATCTTAACTGTGGATGCTAGCTATTGATCCAGGGACTAGCATTGTAAACACAGGGGACTCCACCTTACATTGTTTAAAGGTTGGGACACTCCCTCTACAGATGGTATCAGAGCATTGTGTTGCCTGTAGGATTTGTAAACCCTAGGATTGGACAAAAACCCTTAGAAAAATAGGAGTTGTACTTGTTCCAAAAACTTATTTACAAAAACACTTGTAAACTCTTTCCTCAACCATTTTGGTTTCAACTCTACCTCTCTTCTATTTCAACTTGATGGAAAAACCTACCCCATGACCAAAGACTACACCATGTGAAAAGGACTTCTTCAACTCTAATGACTTCAACATCTTCAACTCTAATGACTTCAACATCTTCAGCATGATCACCTAGGACTTCCAACTTGGATATCACTAAGGACTTCAAGTGAGATAAGGAAATCTTTCTCAAGATTTAGAGACTAAGGGAATGCAAAAGTTAGAAGGAACCCACACCACTAGAAGTTACTGTAACCAAGATTTTTTCTCAAGGAAACCATGATCTCATGGAAGAAGAATCAACCAAGAAAGATGGAAAGAACACAAGTGAACCATATAGATGGACCACCATATTTTAGTTAAGTCAAACACACCAACTTATGTGGTGTAACAAAAATATTTTGTTGCCTAAGTATGTGCTTGAACTTTGTGTTTGAATGAAATGTTTGGTTTGTGATTGCATGCACATTGCTTGTGTGAATTGTGATGTGTGTAATTAGAAATATTTCCTTAGAAATATCTTGCCTATTCTAATCTCCCTTCAACCCAAACAGATGACTACTCCAGGAAACCCTAACATCAAGGTTGATGACACCAACACCAACCAAGAGGATAGCATGAAAGAGCTCATAGCAACCCAGAACCAATTGAACCAAGTGACAGCTCAGTTCATAGCCAACACCAGTGGAGAAGATCCAACACTACAAGGATTTTTGGAAACTCAAGGCCAACTAATGCTTAAGGTGACTGATCAAATGATCAAGATGGAAGAAAACTATTCCAAAAGAGTTAGTGACAACAAGGATGACAGAAATATTATTCTAGATGGAGCCCCAGCTTGCATTATTTGTGGATACAAGGATCATACTTCCAAGGAGCATGGAGATAAATGCCCCAACTATGAAGAGAAACATCCTATTGGACAATGTCCCACCTCTCAAGCTACTTGCTATCTATGTGAAGGAAGCAACCATGTTCCTATCCAATGCCCCATCTATTCCATTGTGGAACAAAGGAAACAAGAAGGATCCAAGTCTACCAAGAAGGCTGATGACAAAGGAAAAGGATCATTTATACCTCCAAACAAAACAACCCAATTCAAAGGATCAAAGAAACCCAAGAAGCAAAAGATAGACAAAAGCCATGTGCAATGTTATAAATGTAAGGAAATGGGACACTATTCCGGTGAATGCCGAGAGAACCCGAAGAATAAAGAGATTGGCCAAGTAGTGTGCAACAACTGCAAAGAGCTAGGCCACTATGTAGCAACTTGTCCACAAGAGCCACGTAAAGAACTCAAGGATATCCACTGTTTCAATTGCAAGAACACAGGACATTATGCAAGCAATTGTCCAGAAAAGATGAAGAACAAGTTGAACAAGCCTATGGAGAAACTCAACCTTGGCCCATGAGTCAAGAATGGAAACAAAGGACACAATGCAAATGTTTGCTTAGAGAAGTTTCCCCAGGATCCCAAGAAGGCCAATATGTAATTTTGTTTAAGATTTATTTTAAGGGTGGTAGTACCCTAGTTGTTTTGAGCCTACTTGTAACCCTAGCCTTCCCAAATCTCGGGACGAGATTTATTTTAAGGGTGGTAGCCTGTCACATCCCAAGATTTTCCAAAATCTTGTAATGTGAAAAATAAAAGAATAAAATAAAACTTTGTTTGATTTTCAGAGTGAGAAGAAACTTTTTGAATCCAATTGGAAATCTTCAAACCAATTTGGATTAAATAAAATCCTAAAGAGATTTAAAAGATAAACATTTAATAAAGGAAAATAAAAATATTTGGAATTACTATTTTGGATCTTTTAAATAAAAAGATTTGGTTTCAAAAGAAATAGAAGTTTTACAAATAAAGTTTATTTTGTAAGCCAAATTAAAATTTGGCCAAGCCTTTGAAATAAAATATTTTCTATTTGATAAAAATAGTAAAGGTTTATTTAAATAAAATAATAAGGATTTAATATCCAAGTTTTATGAATAAAGGCTTTACTATTTCCAAAACAACAAAACTTATTTATTTATTTAAAATAAGTTTTCCAAGTATTTTATATTCCCAAATAAAACCTACTGATTTGGTTTTGAAAATAATTAGATTTCAAAAGGAGTATTTAAATAAAACAAATCCTATTTTGATTTTAGTAACAATGGTCTATTTATTTAATTAATAATGGACCCTAAAATAAAATTAATATTTTGATCTTTGAAATTTTGGTTTATGTTACTGAACAGAACCAAATTCAAAGTTACAAAGTTTGGTGATTGTTTGAATTGGTTTGAGTAATGTTTGTTTGTTTGAATTTCAAAACAGAAATTAGATTTAGAAAAAGAAAAGGTTTCAGGAAGGAAGAAAATAAGGATCTGGTCGACCCAACCCAGCAGCCCAACAAGGCCCAGAACCAGCCCAGCTCCCCCTCCCCGAAGAAAACGTTTGGCACTCAATTTCTAACCAGAACAGACGCTGACTGGTGGCCCCTTCTCCCTCTCATTCCTCGCTGACAACAGGGAGCCACGCAGCCACTCACTCCTCTTCTTCCTCCTCGCGCTGACGACGCCCTACAGTTGCTGCCAATTACGCCGGCGTTGAATACGCATTGATGCCGCGCCTTAACCTCGCCGTGACTGCACGCTATTAAACGCCAGCGTCTCCTCCCCCTTTCCCCTCACACGCCACTCCCTCTCTGCCCCGAGGCTGCCTCAATTTGGCTTGACACTCCCTATGTTCCGACGACGCTCCGGTGCCAATTTCGGCGACTCAGCGCCGCCCCTTGTCTCATTGACCACGCACACACACTCACCACTCCCTGGCGCATCTCCCAGTACCCTCCGTTCAACCGCGGGCGCCCCAGAGTGTCACCTTCGACAAGCTCTGACCTCGCCGTCTCTGCCTCCGTCGAGCTCCTCCGGTAAGTCCATACCGCCAAGCCTTCTCCTTCACGCGTCATCTCCGTGATCCTCGCATCGACCACACTCTGCTTGCATCCTCGTGATCGGCAGCCGCCCGACATGACAGAACCTCCCATTGCCAGACCTTACTCCGACGAGCAATCCACCGCAACCCTGAGCGCCCCTCGACCCAAGAAGACCACGTAGAGCTTCCCCAGCCTCCTGCGATCTCGGTGAGCACCTTCCCATCCTCCCTCGCTTCCTGTTTTGCCAGCACCGCCACCGCCTGGCCGTACGCCGCCGCTAGCCACCGCCGCCGATTTTTGGCAAGCACGCTAGCACCGTAGGATCTTGATCCGACGCTTGCGATTGATCACTTAAGCAGCGAAGGGGTACGATTTCTGGACCGTGCGATCTATTTAGATCCAACGCGCCGCAGAGCCGATCCGGCCGAACCGGTACCAGCCAGTAACGTTGTGACGCGTGGCCAAATTTTGGTTAGAACTGAATTTGAAATAAGATTAGAATGTGATTTTCAAACCTTTGTAACTTTTGATCCACACGTCCAAAAATTACAAAATTTATACCGTTGGAATCAGTGGAACAAACCCTAGCCAACTGTGGAATTTGTTTAGCAAATAGTATCTGTTAGATTGCTTATTTTTGCAGAAACAATTGTGTGCTTGTTTAGATTAGAAAAATGATTCAAAAATGTTTTTGAGTTTAAAACCTTAGCAAATTGGTTTGTTGTGAACCTACTGACCCTAGGAACCAACCCCTGGTCTTGAAAATGAATTTGGTAAATTTAGGATGGATTAAATGGTTTAGCCCATTTCTAGCCAAATAAAAATAATGGTTTTGTTATGAAAATGTTTTTGGAGTAAAAACTTTGGGAAAATGTTTCGGATCACACCTACTGACCCTAAACACCAAGTTTTGGGAAACAACAACTTATTTGGGGAACCACTTAAAGCTGTTGCTTTGATAAAAATATTTTCCACCACATAAAATGATGATGGATTTTAAAATGGTTTTTGAAACAAAACCCTTTTGCAAATGACTTTGCCACTTTGCAAAATGACCAACTTGAACCTTACAAAGTTTAGAAACCTAGTGGAGACCATCTTTGCAAACAAACCTATCCCTTGCATGCTTGCATGCATAACCTACATCCCATTGTTTTGTGTGTGTGAAATGTTTGATTGATTATTGGTTTGGAATGCTAGTTGATATTGTGTTTGCTTGATTGATTGTAGTGAAGTTAGAAAAGTGTGAGACTAGCAAGATCAAGGAAGTGAACCAACATTCCCTACCAAAAGGCAAGTTACACTATCATCTAAAGTCCTACTATTTTCATTATACTTAGTGGATTTTGAAAACATGCATGAAAAGAATTTCTATACTTATGCTATGCTAAATCCTAATAGGATACCCTATACATTCCTTAGTGAAAACAATGTAGTTGTTACATGCTTAGACATGCTATGTTTTGAAAAGAGATACATGTTGAGATTTTATGAAGTTGAGAAAAGGACTTGTGTTTTTATATAATAAAACAAGGACTCAATGAACCACCTGGGTGGCCAAGGTTACTTTGAGTTGGAGAAGGTGGCAACAAAAGGAACCATGTCTACGGAAATCTCTTTGTGTTGTGCTCCAAAGGAAACCACCCAGGAAACTTAGAGATTGAACATGTTTCTCCAATTGTGGCTTTCGTGTGCAACCACATGCTATTATGGCTCTGGCTTAGTCAACTACATTGGGAAGACTCATACATTGTCTTTAGTTTACTGGACATGGGGACCTGGAATCCTACATGGGTGCTCAAGACAAGCTAGCAATGGTGTATGGGAGGACCCTCTGGAAAGACTTCGTCACATTCTCAATCTGCCGGTACTCCATCTTGGTGAGCACTAATCCAGTGGCCACTGGTGGCAAAAGGATGGGATTGTGACATATGGGTAAAGTGTACTCCTTCTGCAGAAGATAATAAAATCTAAGTACTTAGCCGTGTCACCGGTTATGGACAATACTGAGCAACTAAAGTTTGAAGCTATGGGAGATCTCGACATTCTAATTTCCAAAAGAAAACTTTTAAAACTTGATGTACTTGGGGGTACCAAGGAACTCAAGAGATTTTGATGAGAACATGAACACTTGGGGGTACCAAGGAACTCAAGAGATTTTGATGAGAACATGAACACTTGGGGTTACCAAGGAACTCATGAGATTTTGATAAAACTTGATGCACTTGGGGTTACCAAGGAGCTCAAGGGATTTTTGACAAGGACTTGAACACTTGAGTTTCTACCAAGGAGTTCAAGGAACTTGGAAAAGGAGATTTGGTAAAGGAAACAAAACCATTTGAAAAGATAGGATAAAGTATTGCTTTTTTCAAATGAGCCTTAAACCCTACTTAGCCAAAATGCATGTAATGATAGGATCCACTTATATTCCACATAGTAGTGAAACTTGCCAATACAATTCAAATGTAATGACCCTTGTGGCTATAACTTGTAATGTTGCAGGTTTGATTGATTTTAGTGAAGATTGATTGATTAGGATTACAAAGTCTACAACCAACATCTGCCTGTGGCACTTTTAAGATGAAGGACCCCATGACTATAGTTATTCCGCTGCAATGTAATGTAATAGCCAAATGAGCTATGTAAGATGTAATAAAATTACTTTATTCCTGGTTATAAAGTTATATTATGACCTTTGTTTCTTGATATTACATCTTAACTGTGGATGCTAGCTATTGATCCAGGGACTAGCATTGTAAACACAGGGGACTCCACCTTACATTGTTTAAAGATTGGGACACTCCCTCTACAGATGGTATCAGAGCATTGTGTTGCCTGTAGGATTTGTAAACCCTAGGATTGGACAAAAACCCTTAGAAAAATAGGAGTTGTACTTGTTCCAAAAACTTATTTACAAAAACACTTGTAAACTCTTTCCTCAACCATTTTGGTTTCAACTCTACCTCTCTTCTATTTCAACTTGATGGAAAAACCTACCCCATGACCAAAGACTACACCATGTGCAAAGGACTTCTTCAACTCTAATGACTTCAACATCTTCAACTCTAATGACTTCAACATCTTCAGCATGATCACCTAGGACTTCCAACTTGGATATCACTAAGGACTTCAAGTGAGATAAGGAAATCTTGCTCAAGATTTAGAGACTAAGGGAATGCAAAAGTTAGAAGGAACCCACACCACTAGAAGTTACTGTAACCAAGAGTTTTTCTCAAGGAAACCATGATCTCATGGAAGAAGAATCAACCAAGAAAGATGGAAAGAACACAAGTGAACCATATAGATGGACCACCATATTTTAGTTAAGTCAAACACACCAACTTATGTGGTGTAACAAAAATATTTTGTTGCCTAAGTATGTGCTTGAACTTTGTGTTTGAATGAAATGCTTGGTTTGTGATTGCATGCACATTGCTTGTGTGAATTGTGATGTGTGTAATTAGAAATATTTCCTTAGAAATATCTTGCCTATTCTAATCTCCCTTCAACCCAAACAGATGACTACTCCAGGAAACCCTAACATCAAGGTTGATGACACCAACACCAACCAAGAGGATAGCATGAAAGAGCTCATAGCAACCCAGAACCAATTGAACCAAGTGACAGCTCAGTTCATAGCCAACACCAGTGGAGAAGATCCAACACTACAAGGATTTTTGGAAACTCAAGGCCAACTAATGCTTAAGGTGACTGATCAAATGATCAAGATGGAAGAAAACTATTCCAAAAGAGTTAGTGACAACAAGGATGACAGAAATATTATTCTAGATGGAGCCCCAACTTGCATTATTTGTGGATACAAGGATCATACTTCCAAGGAGCATGGAGATCAATGCCCCAACTATGAAGAGAAACATCCTATTGGACAATGTCCCACCTCTCAAGCTACTTGCTATCTATGTGAAGGAAGCAACCATGTTCCTATCCAATGCCCCATCTATTCCATTGTGGAACAAAGGAAACAAGAAGGATCCAAGTCTACCAAGAAGGCTGATGACAAAGGAAAAGGATCATTTATACCTCCAAACAAAACAACCCAATTCAAAGGATCAAAGAAACCCAAGAAGCAAAAGATAGACAAAAGCCATGCGCAATGTTATAAAAGTAAGGAAATGGGACACTATTCCGGTGAATGCCCAGAGAACCCGAAGAATAAAGAGATTGGACAAGTAGTGTGCAACAACTGCAAAGAGCTAGGCCACTATGTAGCAACTTGTCCACAAGAGCCACGTAAAGAACTCAAGGATATCCACTGTTTCAATTGCAAGAACACAGGACATTATGCAAGCAATTGTCCAGAAAAGATGAAGAACAAGTTGAACAAGCCTATGGAGAAACTCAACCTTGGCCCATGAGTCAAGAATGGAAACAAAGGACAGAATGCAAATGTTTGCTTAGAGAAGTTTCCCCAGGATCCCAAGAAGGCCAATATGTAATTTTGTTTAAGATTTATTTTAAGGGTGGTAGTACCCTAGTTGTTTTGAGCCTACTTGTAACCCTAGCCTTCCCAAATCTCGGGACGAGATTTATTTTAAGGGTGGTAGCCTGTCACATCCCAAGATTTTCCAAAATCTTGTAATGTGAAAAATAAAAGAATAAAATAAAACTTTGTTTGATTTTCAGAGTGAGAAGAAACTTTTTGAATCCAATTGGAAATCTTCAAACCAATTTGGATTAAATAAAATCCTAAAGAGATTTAAAAGATAAACATTTAATAAAGGAAAATAAAAATATTTGGAATTACTATTTTGGATCGTTTAAATAAAAAGATTTGGTTTCAAAAGAAATAGAAGTTTTACAAATAAAGTTTATTTTGTAAGCCAAATTAAAATTTGGCCAAGCCTTTGAAATAAAATATTTTCTATTTGATAAAAATAGTAAAGGTTTATTTAAATAAAATAATAAGGATTTAATATCCAAGTTTTATGAATAAAGGCTTTACTATTTCCAAAACAACAAAACTTATTTATTTATTTAAAATAAGTTTTCCAAGTATTTTATATTCCCAAATAAAACCTACTGATTTGGTTTTGAAAATAATTAGATTTCAAAAGGAGTATTTTAATAAAACAAATCCTATTTTGATTTTAGTAACAATGGTCTATTTATTTAATTAATAATGGACCCTAAAATAAAATTAATATTTTGATCTTTGAAATTTTGGTTTATGTTACTGAACAGAACCAAATTCAAAGTTACAAAGTTTGGTGATTGTTTGAATTGGTTTGAGTAATGTTTGTTTGTTTGAATTTCAAAACAGAAATTAGATTTAGAAAAATAAAAGGTTTCAGGAAGGAAGAAAATAAGGATCTGGTCGACCCAACCCAGCAGCCCAACAAGGCCCAGAACCAGCCCAGCTCCCCCTCCCCGAAGAAAACGTTTGGCACTCAATTTCTAACTGAGACCGATCGGTGGTGGCCCTTCTCCTCTCATTCCTCAACACTTCTTCCTCCTCGCTGACGCTTAACCTCGCCGTGACTGCACGCTATTAAACGCCAGCATCTCCTCCCACTTTCCCCTCAAACGCCACTCCCTCTCTGCCCCGAGGCTGCCTCAATTTGGCTTGGCACTCCCTCTGTTCCGATGACGCTCCGGTGCCAATTCCAGCGACTCAACGCCGCCCCTTGTCTCATTGACCACGCACACACACTCACCACTCCCTGGCGCATCTCCCAGTACCCTCCGTTCAACCGCGGGCGCCCCAGAGTGTCACCTTTGACAAGCTCTGACCTCGCCGCCGTCTGTCTCGTCTCCGTCGAGCTCCTCCGGTAAGTCCATACCGCCCCAAGCCTTCTCCTTCATGCTCGTGTCATCTCCGTGATCCCCTGGATTTGACCACACTCTCTGTTTGCATCCTCGTGATCGACAGCGTCGCCTTCGACCACGAACAGAACCTCCCGTCGCCAGACCTTACTCAGACGAACAATCTACCGCAACCCTGAACGCCCCTCGACCCAAGAAGACCACGTCGAGCTTCCCAAGCCTCCTGCGATCTCGGTGAGCACCTTCTCATCCTCCCTTGCTTCCTGTTTTGGCAGCACCGCCACCGCCTGGCCGTACGCCGCCGCTAGCCACCGCCAGCGCCGCCGATTTTTGGCAAGCACGCTAGCACCGTAGGATCTTGATCCGACGCTTGCGATTGATCACTTAAGCAGCGAAGGGGTACGCTTTCTGGACCGTGCGATCTACTTAGATCCAACGCGGCGCAGAGCCGATCCGGCCGAACCGGTACCAGCCAGTAACGTTGCGACGCGTGGCCAAATTTTGGTTAGAACTGAATTTGAAATAAGATTAGAATGTGATTTTCAAACCTTTGTAACTTTTGATCCACAGGTCCAAAAATTACAAACTTTATACCGTTGGAATCAGTGGAACAAACCCTAGCCAACTGTGTAATTTGTTTAGCAAATAGTATCTGTTAGATTGCTTATTTTTGCAGAAACAATTGTGTGCTTGTTTAGATTAGTAAAATGATTCAAAAATATTTTTGAGTTTAAAACCTTAGCAAATTGGTTTGTTGTGAACCTACTGACCCTAGGAATCAACCCCTGGTCTTGAAAATGAATTTGGTAAAGTTAGGATGGATGAAATAGTTTAGCCCATTTCTAGCCAAATAAAAATAATGGTTTTGTTATGAAAATGTTTTTGGAGTAAAAACTTTGGCAAAATGTTTTGGATCACACCTACTGAACCTAAACACCAAGTTTTGGGAAACAAAAACTTATTTGGTGAACCACTTAAAGTTGTTGCTTTGATAAAAATATTTTCCACCACATAAAATGATGATGGATTTTAAAATGGTTTTTGAAACAAAACCCTTTTGCAAATGACTTTGCCACTTATGAAAATGACCAACTTGAACCTTACAAAGTTTAGAAACCTAGTGGAGACCATCTTTGCAAACAAACCTATCCCTTGCATGCATAACCTACATCCCATTGTTTTGTGTGTGTGAAATGTTTGATTGATTATTGGTTTGGAATGCTAGTTGATATTGTGTTTGCTTGATTGATTGTAGTGAAGTTAGAAAAGTGTGAGACTAGCAAGATCAAGGAAGTGAACCAACATTCCCTACCAAAAAGGCAAGTTACACTATCATCTAAAGTCCTACTATTTTCATTATACTTAGTGGATTTTGAAAACATGCATGAAAAGAATTTCTATACTTATGCTATGCTAAATCCTAATAGGATACCCTATACATTCCTTAGTGAAAACAATGTAGTTGTTACATGCTTAGCCATGCTATGTTTTGAAAAGAGATACATGTTGAGATTTTATGAAGTTGAGAAAAGGACTTGTGTTTTTATATAATAAAACAAGGACTCAATGAACCACCTGGGTGGCCAAGGTTACTTTGAGTTGGAGAAGGTGGCAACAAAAGGAACCATGTCTACGGAAATCTCTTTGTGTTGTGCTCCAAAGGAAACCACCCAGGAAACTTAGAGATTGAACATGTTTCTCCAATTGTGGCTTTCGTGTGCAACCACATGCTATTATGGCTCTGGC
The DNA here is from genome assembly GCA_030063025.1 of Avena longiglumis. Classification (NCBI taxonomy): domain Eukaryota; kingdom Viridiplantae; phylum Streptophyta; class Magnoliopsida; order Poales; family Poaceae; genus Avena; species Avena longiglumis. Next base: position 152,644,046 of record CP125975.1, on the reverse strand, counting down.
TTAGTCAACTACATTGGGAAGACTCATACATTGTCTTTAGTTTACTGGACATGGGGACCTGGAATCCTACATGGGTGCTCAAGACAAGCTAGCAATGGTGTATGGGAGGACCCTCTGGAAAGACTTCGTCACATTCTCAATCTGCCGGTACTCCATCTTGGTGAGCACTAATCCAGTGGCCACTGGTGGCAAAAGGATGGGATTGTGACATATGGGTAAAGTGTACTCCTTCTGCAGAAGATAATAAAATCTAAGTACTTAGCCGTGTCACCGGTTATGGACAATACTGAGCAACTAAAGTTTGAAGCTATGGGAGATCTCGACATTCTAATTTCCAAAAGAAAACTTTTAAAACTTGATGTACTTGGGGGTACCAAGGAACTCAAGAGATTTTGATGAGAACATGAACACTTGGGGGTACCAAGGAACTCAAGAGATTTTGATGAGAACATGAACACTTGGGGTTACCAAGGAACTCATGAGATTTTGATAAAACTTGATGCACTTGGGGTTACCAAGGAGCTCAAGGGATTTTTGACAAGGACTTGAACACTTGAGTTTCTACCAAGGAGTTCAAGGAACTTGGAAAAGGAGATTTGGTAAAGGAAACAAAACCATTTGAAAAGATAGGATAAAGTATTGCTTTTTGCAAATGAGCCTTAAACCCTACTTAGCCAAAATGCATGTAATGATAGGATCCACTTATATTCCACATAGTAGTGAAACTTGTCAATACAATTCAAATGTATTGACCCTTGTGGTTGTAACTTGTAATGTTGCAGGTTTGATTGATTTTAGTGAAGATTGATTGATTGGGATTACAAAGTCTACAACCAACATCTGAGTGTGGCACTTTGAAGATGAAGGACCCCATGACTATAGTTATTCCGCTGCAATGTAATGTAATAGCCAAATGAGCTATGTAAGATGTAATAAAATTACTTTATTCCTGGTTATAAAGTTATATTATGACCTTTGTTTCTTGATATTACATCTTAACTGTGGATGCTAGCTATTGATCCAGGGACTAGCATTGTAAACACAGGGGACTCCACCTTACATTGTTTAAAGGTTGGGACACTCCCTCTACATCGACGCGGTGCTACAGGGCGATCATCATGTGATGGGGATATGCCTACCGGGGTATACCCAGCAGGACGTTTCCGACTGGCCCAGGAACTAGCGAGTGGGCCTGCAAGACGGCGACTGGATCAAGACCTGCCATGGATCCAAGCGACTCGAAGCTGAAGGCCCAGGAGAGTAGATAGGCCCAGTCGGATTAGGTTAAATGAGTACTGAAACATTAACTGATTCGGTTGAGATATGTAAACCCTAGGGGAGGGTGAGTCTATATAGACCTCCCTACAGGGCGTGTAAACGTACGTTCCATCATCCACACAAGCGACTCGCCGCTTAGCCGTCGAGCTCGCCCCATTGTACCTTCATGTAATACAATCTAGCAGGAGTAGGTCTTTACCCTCCGGGGGGCCGAACCTGGGTAAAACCCTGTGTCTCTGCCCTCATATCGCACCGCAGATGGCTGGCCGCCCTTGCCCTTCGTTCTACTACTCGCTGCCGATTGCAGCATCTGCCGTGGTCATTCCCACGACAGTGGCGCCTACCGTGGAGCCTGGCCGGTCTAGCCGGTTGTGGCATCCCGCAAAACCACTACTAGAAAATCGCGTTGTTTTTGTGCATTGCATCATCATGACCGCATGCTCATGTCATCATGCCACCTTGCATTTGAGCATTGTCGTCATCTTGCATTTGCTTGCATAAAACTATTTGCAGAAAAACCTGTTTGTGTTTTCTAAACGCCCCATCTTTATTCAAAACCAAAACCGGGTCTCCGGAATATTTTGTTTTGACTAACTACGTTTTGCAAACGGTCCGTTTAACACAAATAAAATATTAAATTATTTTAGTGGGGGCAGTCGAACGGGCCGATTCGACCCGAACGACCACCCCCAGTACAAACAAACGGCCCACCCATAATCCCTAGTCTACCCAAACCTAGTCTACACAGCCCCCTCTCCACCTCACCCCACCCAATCCCCACCTGCCACCTCACCTCTCTCCCTCCCTCCACCACTCCCTAGCTGACACATCACCACCCCACTCCCCACTCAATCCCTCCCCCAGACCCACCTGCCTTCCCCTGGCCCCGCCTGGCCCCACCCCCTGGACCCGGTCCACCCCCCTGCCCACGCTACCCACTCCCCTCTCCTCTCCCTGACCGGTCGGACCCACCCGCACCACCGGTCCCACCTGGCCCACCCGCAGCAGGCCCTCTCCTCTGTTCCTCTTCCTCCACCCTCTCTCCCCCGACGCGCCCCGCACCATCCTCTCCCTCCCTCCTCGGGCCTCCATCGCCGCCCACCGCCATGCCACCTCGACCCCGCCGCCGCCGTCCGACCACCCCACTCGCCTCTCTCCCCCACCGCATCGTCCTCCTCCCGCCCCCAACCTCCGCCTCGCCGCCTCTGCTCCCCGTCCTCGCCCGAGCTCCCCCGTCCGCGCCGCCTCCTCCCCTCCTCTCCGGCGAGCGCCTCTCGCCCGCCGCGCTCCTCCTCCTCGCCGCGGCCGCCCTCTCCTCCTCCCCGCCCTTCCACCTCCGCTCCCCGCGGCCCCGCGCCTCCCCTCTGCGCCCCGCGCCGTCGAGCTCCCCCTCGCCGGCCTGCCTCGCCTCTCCTCCCCGCCTCCACCGCTCGCTGCGCCGGTCGCTGCCCTAGCTCGCCGCAGCGGCTCTCCTCTCCAGCGCCTCCCCTGTTTCTCCGTCGGCCTGCCCGCGCCGACAGCGGCCCGGCCGCCTCGTCTCGCTCTCTCCGCCACGGCCCCTCCGCGAGCCCGTCTCCCGCGCCGCCGCCCTCGCCGAGTCTGCCTCCCGCCGTCCGTCGCCCCTGTCCCTGCCGGCAACCACCGCGGGCGCCCTCCTCCTGTCCGGGTTCGGCTCTGTCGTGCCGTGCGTGCTGAGCCGTGAGGCTGCCCTCCTCTGTTCCTTCCCCCGGCCGCGCCCCGTCGTTCGCTGTAGGCGTCCGCAACCTCAAGGTCTGCGCCCCTTAGCCGTCTCGCGGTGTTTGCCCGGCGCCTGATCCGAGAGGGCCCTGTCGAGAACCCGTGCGATCTGAAGACCGTACCGAACACAGTAGCAAGTATGCACCCTCGACAAGATCTCCATCACGGGATTCTGATGCCTTCGACACAGGGCATTGAGGATGTCGTCATGGACCAGGAAGAATCCCCGGACCCCAAGACCGACATCGTCAACCGAGAACCCCGACAAGGACGCCAAGCTCGTCGGGATTCCGGACGCCATGACCTCCTTCAAGGATCCGATGGCCGAGACCCTGAAGACCGACCTAGAGCGCCAAGGCCTTCGCATGGAGTCGGCAAGATCATCCGGAAACGCCAAGATCGACTGTGCAGCCCCGACAAGTTCGACACCGTACAGGGCGAGACCGATGCGCCCCGACGCCACACCAAGTTCGTCTACCCGAACGCCAAGATCTACCCCGATCCGAAGACCCTAACCCCGGAGTCAGAGAACGATCCCGTCGAACCCTGAGACCGAACCCCGAACCCCGGAACCAAGTTCGTCGAGCCCCCCTAATGTGTGAACCCCTTCCCGAAAACCCTATTTTATAATATAAAACCTGTTGCATATTAATCATTCATCTCGCATGCATAATTGTGTGGTTTGGGGGCCTTATGCCGATTCATCTATAATTAAATATGGGGCCCATATGCGGGCAAATCCAGCCTTATATTGGCCTCATTTAAATTGTGTAGCGAACCGGTGATATATTCTGCCTTGTTAAACAACATTTAAAATGCGGGGTATCTAAATAACTGGAACCATCTAATTAATTGTCGGGACCCTGGTTCCGCTTAATCTTGCCTAATTGCATCGCATCGTTGCCATGTCATACATCATACATGCATCATGCCCGATTTTCCGCCGTTGTATTAAATATTGCATCCGGTGTTTCTTCTAGTGTTTTGCTTCTTCGCGGATAAGGCCGTTGAGTTGATGTGAGCTTCGTCCCGATCTTCGGTTGAACCTTCGGCAATGTTTCCAGGCGAGCATTCTCCCCCTTTCTACCTATCTTACTTTTATAGTATTTATTCCCTCCTGTTGATCTATTGCTATCTGTGTTGCGATGCTCTAGTTTCCGTACCCGTGATATCCCGTGCAGCCTTATATTGCCTTGGACACATCCTATTACCTGTTGTTTGGTAGATAGTTGGACTTGCGCGTCGTAGTCGCTTGCTCAAGTGCTGTTGCGTGTCGTCAAGTGCCACAGTTGTTGGTGTATTGCCGCATGTTGATGTTGGAGATGATCATGGATTTACTTATCGTTCACTTTAATTCCTGTTTAACAACTAAAATTGAAGTAAGTAAGCAGAGGCATCGGTGGGTGATAGATAATATTTGGTTTCCGACCGCCCACTTGTGTCCCGTAGGACCCCGAGTACTTGATACCTGTTCCTTGATTTATCGCGCTATCCACATACGGGGAATTATGGGACCCCCCTTAGCCAGAGCTTGAGTCATTCTTATTTCTTGGGGCCACAAACTAGTTTGAGGTTTTATTTACTATCCTGTACTTATGCCATGCTACTGCTTTATTTACGATTGTGCGAGGAGCACACTGTACTGTTTAGGTAAGCGGAGTGTTTTCGCGGTATCGACAAGCCCAGTCACACTTTCTGGTTCCCAGTCGTTTACAGCCATTGTCGCAAACCTTGAGTCCGTCTCGGAGTCAGCTAGCTTCGTTGCGGGTCTACTCAATGGGGTGGCCCCCTGAAATATTTATGAATCCTGTGATTGCTTTGTCGTGAAAGCCTCGTTGGGTTTTGATTTGGTTTTTCCGAGGTCGATCGTGTGTGTGTTGCTATTTGTGCACCCCGGCCGGGTAAAACTTTCTGAAAGCCGTGTCCGCGGTTATGGACGACTTGGAGCACAGTATCTCGATCATAGACAACTATAACTAAAGTTTACCGTTATAATGTATCTGATATGATTAGTAATCAGCTTCAACTACAACGGAATGGCTAAATGAAACTGCCAACAATTGCTTGTTTGGTTTGTCGCTTGCGACAATTGTATCTGACTAGTAAGTATTGCAATTACAACGGAATGTCTAACTAAAAGTACCAACAACTGCTGGGTTTTGGGATATCTCATGCTATTTGTATCTGACTAGTAAGTGCCGCAACTCCAATGGCATGAATAACTAAAACGGCCCACTGCTTATTTTATTAGGACGATTATCTATACCTGACTAGTAATTGCTGCAACGATAACCGAATAAGTAAAACTGCCACTGTGTGAGTTCCTCGGTTGACTCTCTCGGTCGGTATCGAGGGGGAATACCAGGATGGGTTTGTTTGGTGTTGGTATCGGTTGGTTCCGAATAGGTCTTTCTTACCTCTCTCTGATAGTCGCCAGTTGTATCGAGTCTCTATAGGTTGTTTAGTGCATGCTGCCTCTGCCGCTTCAGTCCACCATACCTATGTAGGCGAGGACCGCCGAATTCTAGCCTCGCCGTGTACTGGCCTCAGTACTGACGCTCCTCTTTTTCCTTTGCCCTTTGTCGGCACCCCTTTTGTTTAAGCAGGTTTTGAGATCGACGTCGTTAGCAGGGTTACCCTTCCGGCTTGGCCTGGGCAGGGTTATGGACGCCATTGGTTATTCTTCAGGTCTCTTAGCCCCATTTGCATCTTGTCCGTAGTCGGACTCTCTATCATTTTCAAGGTGATTTGGATCTTGTATATTCTATCTGTATTCTTGACTCATTGAGTCGCTGTTATATATATATATCTGTTCTATGGGTCCCATCGAGGACTGTTGTGTAATGTTATTACTTCGTTTTCCACCCGCACGAAAGTGCCTGGTGGGCACCTTTGAATCGTTTCTATGCGGGTTTGGCGGATTTCGCTAAAACTTGCATAGGGCCGATTCTGAGGGTGTTACAGTGGTATCGAGCTCAGCGGTTGCGATACCCACAAGTCCAAAATGTGGGATAACCTAGCTAACGGCAAGTAGAGTGTCAAAACTATTTTTGCAAAATCGGTTGGATAGTTACGATTAGGTGATTTTACTCCTTACCCTCTTTGTTCTCCTCTTACCTCTCGTGTTTTGAATCCGCTCGTCTCTTTCTTGAGTCCGAAATTCGTGGTTGGGTTTTCCGTCGTACCTTCAGGGTTTCGCTTCCTCCTCTGTTAACGGTGTTCTACCGTCCGGTGTTCAAGCTGCCTGATGAATCCGTCTACGGTGTTACCATTCTTTATTCCTTGTTTGTGCCTTCCGGTGTTTTCTGACGCGGCGACATCATCTACGCCAGATCCGATGCAGAGTCTGCATCACTCCTTTGTCTCCGAACCACGCTTGTCGAGATCTTCAGTCTGAATTCTGAGAGTTGGTTGCATAATCTGCCTATTCGTGTGCAGAGTAATGGTTTGGGTGCGCGATGGACTGATCACCATCTGACTACTCTTATCATTCGCTCTTGTACATCGAATCGGTGGATCCGGCAGTTTTACTCCTTCCACGGAAGTTAGGGGTGGCTTTATTTGTTGATACCTCTACCTTCGACCTTTTGGTTCCGGAGTGTTCCCTCAATGGTCACGGACAACGACCTCTTGTTAGTGGTGTCGCAAGGATCTACGCGAAGCGAGAAGACGCAGATCGCCGACCTTCCTCCCGGTACCATGAGGCGGATCTCGAGGGCGAGATCCATTGTTAGTGGTGTCGAATTGTGGCATCCCGCAAAACCACTACTAGAAAATCGCGTTTTTTTTGTGCATTGCATCATCATGACCGCATGCTCATGTCATCATGCCACCTTGCATTTGAGCATTGTCGTCATCTTGCATTTGCTTGCATAAAACTATTTGCAGAAAAACATGTTTGTGTTTTCTAAACGCCCCATCTTTATTCAAAACCAAAACCGGGTCTCCGGAATATTTTGTTTTGACTAACTACATTTTGCAAACGGTCCGTTTAACACAAATAAAATATTAAATAATTTTAGTGGGGGCAGTCGAACGGGCCGATTCGACCCTAACGACCACCCCCAGTACAAACAAACGGCCCACCCATAACCCTTAGTCTACCCAAACCTAGTCTACACAGCCCCCCCTCCACCTCACCCCACCCAATCCCCACCTGCCACCTCACCTCTCTCCCTCCCTCCACCACTCCCTAGCTGACACATCACCACCCCACTCCCCACTCAATCCCTCCCCCAAACCCACCTACCTTCCCCTGGCCCCGCCTGGCCCCACCCCCGGACCCGGTCCACCCCCCTGCCCACGCTACCCACTCCCCTCTCCTCTCCCTGACCGGCCGGACCCACCCGCACCACCGGTCCAACCTGGCCCACCCGCAGCAGGCCCTCTCCTTTGTTCCTCTTCCTCCACCCTCTCTCCCCCGACGCGCCCTGCACCATCCTCTCCCTCCTCGGGCCTCCATCGCCGCCCACCGCCATGCCACCTCGACCCCGCCGCCGCCGTCCGACCACCCCGCTCGCCTCTCTCCCCCACCGCATCGTCCTCCTCCCGCCCCCAACCTCCGCCTCGCCGCCTCTGCTCCCCGTCCTCGCCCGAGCTCCCCCGTCCGTGCCGCCTCCTCCCCTCCTCTCCGGCGAGCGCCTCCCGCCCGCCGCGCTCCTCCTCCTCGCCGCGGCCGCCCTCTCCTCCTCCCGCCCCTTCCACCTCCCCCTTGCCCGCGCCTCCCTGCGCCCCAGCGTCAGGCTCCTCGCGGCTGCCTCGCCTCTCCCGCCTCCCATCGCTGGCTCGCTGCCCTAGCTGCCCTTGGCTCTCCTCTCAGCGCCTCCCTGTTTCTCCGTCGGGCCTGCCCGCGTCGGCCGGCCGCCTCGTCTGCTCTCCGCCGCCGGCGTCCCCTCCGCGAGCCCGTCTCCCGCGCCGCCGCCCTCGCCGAGTCTGCCTCCCGCCGTCCGTCGCCCCTGTCCCTGCCGGCAACCACCGCGGGCGCCCTCCTCCTGTCCGGGTTCGGCTCTGTCGTGGCGTGCGTGCTGAGCCTGTGAGGCTGCCCTCCTCTGTTCCTTCCCCCGGCCGCGCCCCGTCGTTCGCTGCAGGCGTCCGCAACCTCAAGGTCTGCGCCCCTGAGCCGTCTCGCGGTGTTTGCCCGGCGCCTGATCCGAGAGGGCCCTGACGAGAACCCGTGCGATCTGAAGACCGTACCGAACACAGTAGCAAGTATGCACCCTCGACAAGATCTCCATCACGGGATTCCGATGCCTTCGACACAGGGCATTGAGGATGTCGTCATGGACCCGGAAGAATCCCCGGACCCCAAGACCGACATCGTCAACCGAGAACCCCGACAAGGACGCCAAGCTCGTCGGGATTCCGGACGCCATGACCTCCTTCAAGGATCCGATGGCCGAGACCCTGAAGACCGACCTAGAGCGCCAAGGCCTTCGCATGGAGTCGGCAAGATCATCCGGAAACGCCAAGATCGACTGTGCAGCCCCGACAAGTTCGACACCGTACAGGGCGAGACCGATGCGCCCCGACGCCACACCAAGTTCGTCTACCCGACGCCAAGATCTACCCGATCCAAGACCCTAACCCGGTCAGAGAACGATCCCGTCGAACCCTGAGACCGAACCCCGAACCCCGGAACCAAGTTCGTCGAGCCCCCCTAATGTGTGAACCCCTTCCCGAAAACCCTATTTTATAATATAAAACCTGTTGCATATTAATCATTCATCTCGCATGCATAATTGTGTGGTTTGGGGGCCTTATGCCGATTCATCTATAATTAAATATGGGGCCCATATGCGGGCAAATCCAGCCTTATATTGGCCTCATTTAAATTGTGTAGCGAACCGGTGATATATTCTGCCTTGTTAAACAACATTTAAAATGCGGGGTATCTAAATAACTGGAACCATCTAATTAATTGTCGGGACCCTGGTTCCGCTTAATCTTGCCTAATTGCATCGCATCGTTGCCATGTCATACATCATACATGCATCATGCCCGATTTTCCGCCGTTGTATTAAATATTGCATCCGGTGTTTCTTCTAGTGTTTTGCTTCTTCGCGGATAAGGCCGTTGAGTTGATGTGAGCTTCGTCCCGATCTTCGGTTGAACCTTCGGCAATGTTTCCAGGCGAGCATTCTCCCCCTTTCTACCTATCTTACTTTTATAGTATTTATTCCCTCCTGTTGATCTATTGCTATATGTGTTGCGATGCTCTAGTTTCCGTACCCGTGATATCCCGTGCAGCCTTATATTGCCTTGGACACATCCTATTACCTGTTGTTTGGTAGATAGTTGGACTTGCGCGTCGTAGTCGCTTGCTCAAGTGCTGTTGCGTGTCGTCCAGTGCCACAGTTGTTGGTGTATTGCCGCATGTTGATGTTGGAGATGATCATGGCTTTACTTATCGTTCACTTTAATTCCTGTTTAACAACTAAAATTGAAGTAAGTAAGCAGAGGCATCGGTGGGTGATAGATAATATTTGGTTTCCGCCCACTTGTGTCCGTAGGACCCCGAGTACTTGATACCTGTTCCTTGATTTATCGCGCTATCCACATACGGGGAATTATGGGACCCCCCTTAGCCAGAGCTTGAGTCATTCTTATTTCTTGGGGCCACAAACTAGTTTGAGGTTTTATTTACTATCCTGTACTTATGCCATGCTACTCTTGCTTTTACGATTGTGCGAGGAGCACCTTGTCTGTTAGGTAAGCGGAGTGTTTTCGCGGTATCGACAAGCCCAGTCACACTTTCGGGTTCCCAGTCGTTTACAGCCATTGTCGCAAACCTTGAGTCCGTCTCGGAGTCAGCTAGCTTCGTTGCAGGTCTACTCAATGGGGTGGCCCCCTGAAATATTTATGAATCCTGTGATTGCTTTGTCGTGAAAGCCTCGTTGGGTTTTGATTTGGTTTTTCCGAGGTCGATCGTGTGTGTGTTGCTATTTGTGCACCCCGGCCGGGTAAAACTTTCTGAAAGCCGTGTCCGCGGTTATGGACGACTTGGAGCACAGTATCTCGATCATAGACAACTATAACTAAAGTTTACCGTTATAATGTATCTGATATGATTAGTAATCAGCTTCAACTACAACGGAATGGCTAAATGAAACTGCCAACAATTGCTTGTTTGGTTTGTCGCTTGCGACAATTGTATCTGACTAGTAAGTATTGCAATTACAACGGAATGGCTAACTAAAAGTACCAACAACTGCTGGGTTTTGGGATATCTCATGCTATTTGTATCTGACTAGTAAGTGCCGCAACTCCAATGGCATGAATAACTAAAACGACCCACTGCTTATTTTATCAGGACGATTATCTATACCTGACTAGTAATTGCTGCAACGATAACCGAATAAGTAAAACTGCCACTGTGTGAGTTCCTCGGTTGACTCTCTCGGTCGGTATCGAGGGGGAATACCAGGATGGGTTTGTTTGGTGTTGGTATCGGTTGTTTCCGAATAGGTCTTTCTTACCTCTCTCTGATAGTCGCCAGTTGTATCGAGTCTCTATAGGTTCTTTAGTGCATGCTGCCGCTGTCGCTTCAGTCTACCATACCTATGTAGGCGAGGACCGCCGAATTCTAGCCGTGTCTTGGCCTCAAGATCTTGGCTCCTCTTTTCCTTTGCCCTTTCGGCACCCTTTTGTTTAAGCAGGTTTTGAGATCGGCGTCGTTAGCGGGGTTACCCTTCCGCTTGGCACAGGCAGGGTTATGGACGCCATTGGTTATTCTTCAGGGCTCTTAGCCCCATTTGCATCTTGTCCGTAGTCGGACGCTCTATCATTTTCAAGGTGATTTGGATCTTGTATATTCTATCTGTATTCTTGACTCATTGAGTCGCTGTTATATATATATATATCTGTTCTGTGGGTCCCATCGAGGACTGTTGTGTAATGTTATTACTTCGTTTTCCACCCGCACGAAAGTGCCTGGTGGGCACCTTTGAATCGTTTCTATGCGGGTTTGCCGGATTTCGCTAAAACTTGCATAGGGACGATTCTGAGGGTGTTACACCGGTGTTCTGCGGCGAGATCTAATCTACCCATCAACGAGTCGGTCGCCACCGTCCGCATGATAGCGATCGGCGAGATGCTCCAGATCTTGCCGAGCAGCTACGTCCCGGCGGCGCGACCCATCATGCACAGCATGATCTTGCCGGTCGGCACGATCAGCCTCTTCGTCGGCCTCACCGAAGTCATCGTCTCGGAGGACTCGGCTCGCATCCGCGAGTCGCCGCCACGCGACCGGCTCTCCGAGAGCCAGGTCCGCACGATCCATCGCCTCGCCTCCGAGTACAACTCGGCCCACAGCGACATGGCCGAAAACTCCACGGCCGCGGAAGACACGGCCCTCAACGACGACGCCGAGTCGGCGACCCCGGCGTCACTCGCCGGATCCATCACCGCGGCTGCGCCCGCAGGCTCCATCACCCAGGTCTCCAACGTGGGAGACTTCGAGGATCCCTCCATCCTTGGGATCTTCGACTTCGACTCCGGGTCGGAAAACTCTGCCGATCTCCGCGACGGGACCGGTCGCCACGCCGCGACCTACATGGCGGCCGCACCGATCCGCGGAGGATCCTTCTCCACCCGATCCTCCTAACGCCACGGCAACGGAGGTCGAGGAACTCCGCTGGCTGGCGGAGGCGATCCGCAGGAGCAAGCGGCCGAAAAATTTCGCCTCGGCGGTGGCACGAGAGCTGTCGCGCTACCACCAACAGCGTCGTGTCGTTTGAACCCCACCGTCGAGCGCCCTGAACTTCGGCGACGAGCGACCCGGCCAGCGTGGCGGCGCGATCTGCGAGAACACGCCACCGGGAGAAGCACCCGTCCCCACCAGGTCGACGGCGATGGGCGCCCACCTCCACCCAACCGCACACCCCGAGGATCAGCGGATAGTGGTCTCCTCACGGGGCGAGGCGAGAACGCTACCACTGCTGTTCTCACCCGATGGCTAACCTCGTGGCAGGTCGAGCAGCGGCCGACAACATCACGGCCAACGGCGCCCCTACAGATCCGATGCGTCGGGGCCACCTGCCAAAAGGCGGTCGGCAGAAAACACAGCGCCGACTCGCGGGTCGGGTGTAGTCGTTCTTGAGCAGCAGAGCGGCCTCAGCGGCCGCCATTGGCGGCAAACACCCTCAATTGCCCGCCACCGAACCACGCAGCTCCAACACGACCCGAACGCTGAACTCTCCTGCGACCCCCGGCCAGCGACAAACTTCGTCGCTGCCAACGGTCAGCCCGTCGACGCCCGCACCCACATCATCAACAACCAAAGCTGGCGCGCACGCCAGCCCGACGACCTGCGACATACCCTAACCAATCGCCGCGACGGCGAGCCAATGGGGTCGCTAAGCCGACTCGGGCCCCGGTGCTTCGGACCGATGATCTGAGGCGAAAAATACCCAGCGAACTTCAAAGCGCCGAAGGAAATAGAGAAGTACGACCCCTCGTACGACCCCTCCGTGTGGCTGGACACCTACCTCATGGGGATGGGGATCGCTGGCCACACCGACCTGCTAGCTGCCCGTTACCTCCCCCTGATGATGGAGGGAACGTGCAGGCAGTGGATCAACACTCTTCCCCCGGACAGCGTCGACTCCTGGGAAGAGATGCGCGACGCCTTTGTCAGGAACTTCGAGTGCTCCTAGACCCACGCCACCACCATCGAGGACCTGGAACGATGCGTCCAGGGACCCCGCGAGTCGACCCGCAACTGGGTCCAGTGGTGGCAAGAACTATGGTACAACGCGGTCGGCATCCACCCGGACACCGCGATCCACTACTTCAAGACCTCGTGCCGCTACGAGCCCTTGGTCGCCAAGCTCAAGCGACATTCCCGCACACTCGACAACATACCGAACCTCCTCGAGATCGCCAAAGGATAAGCGGAGGAAGACCCAAACCAGGAAACCGATGACGAGTCGGGAGGCCAACTCCGCACGAGCGGCAACGACAACGAACGACGGTCCGACCTACGCTACAGCAACACTCGCCTCACCGGCAAACGCCGAAGTGACGGGCGAGTCAACTTCGTTATAGCCGGCACGCACGCAGCTGAGCCCAAAAGCTTCGCGCGACGGAGAACGCGCGCGACAGGCAACTACAAGGAACCAAGGTTCGACCCGCGGCCCTCCTTAACCAGCCTTGTGTGTTTCACAGCGAGGAAGGAAGCCCGCACCACGACCGCCGACTGCCACTCTCTCAAGGAGATCGAGAAGGCACGGCGAGCACGGGAGGACCCCGACAACAACCCGCCAAACGGCGGAAAATTCGGCAGTGTGGCCGGCTCGCTCCACACCTTCACAGGCTTCAACACGAAGCGCGAGAAGAAGGTTATCGCCCGCGCCGTCGACGTCAACGCGGTGGCCCAGGTGGACGTTCCCTAGTTCCTTAACTGGTCGAAGCAGCCCATCACCTGGAGCCGCCAGGACCACTCGCCACGCATCGAGTACCTAGGCCGAGTCGCCCTGGTGGTCAAGCCTAAGGTGGGATACTACTGGCTCCCCAAAACATTTATGGATAGCGGCAGCTCCATCAACATCCTGTACCTGGACACCTTAAGGCAACTACGGCTCCCGCAGTCGATGGTCGAAACGACCTACACCACGTTCCACGGCATCGTCCCCGGTGGGAAGGCGTACCCGATCGGCAAGGTCACGCTGCCAGTCACCTTCGGCACACCAGCAAACTTCCGCACCGAGCGGATCGTCTTCGAGCTGGTACCCTTCGACGCGTAGTGGGGCGCCAGGCGTTCGCCAAGTTCATGGCAGCGCCCCACTACGCGTACAACGCGATGAAGCTCCCCGGGCCGCGCGGCGTCATCACCATCAACGGCGACCCCGACATGGCCACCGAGTGCGAAGCCAAAGGAGCCGAGCTCGCCGACGCCGTCATTGCAGCAGAGGCCAACCACGCCGACGAGCTCGCTAAGTACGCGAGCAGGGTCAACAATGACGACCCCACCATACTCAAGAAGCCCAATTCGGAGGGTGCCAACACCTCAGCCTTCGAGGCAACGACGCACACCCGCACCGTCGAGCTGGTCCCAGGCGACTCCATCCAGACGGTGACGATCGGGACGGGCATGAGCCCAGCCTAGGAAGGCGCGCTCATCGATTTCCTCCGTGAGAACAGGGACATCTTCGCATGGAATCCATCTGACATGCCTGGTGTCCCTAGGGAACTCGCTGAGCACAAACTAAACGCCGACCCCAAAGTGCGACCCGTCAAGAAGTCGCTGCGGCCCTTCAATGAAGAGCGCCGCCGAGCCATCGCCGAGGAGGTGCAGCGTCTACTCGCTGCAGGCTTCATCCGGCCAATCAAATACTCCAAGTGGCTGGCAAACCCAGTCCTGGTCGAGAAGAAAAATGGGACCTGGAGGATGTGTATCGACTACACAAACTTAAACAGCGCCTGCCCGAAGGAGCAGTTCGTCCTCCCGCGGATCGACCAAATAATCGACTCCACCGCGGGCTCGGAGTCGCTGTGTTTCCTCGACGCCTACTCTGGGTACAACCAGATCAAGATGGCTGTCGAGGACGAGGAAAAGACGGCGTTCATCACGCCATTCGGAGCCTTATGCTACACCACCATGACCTTCGGCCTCAAGAATGCCGAGGCGACCTACCAGCGGTGCGAGCCAAATTGGCCGCAATATCCACGTCTACATCGACGACGTGGTAGTGAAGTCCGCTCGCTAGGGCAATCTACTCGCCGACCTGGCGGAAACATTCGCCAACCTGCGGAAATACAAGATAAAGCACAACCCAGGCAAATGCACCTTCGGTGTACCAGCAGGGCAACTACTGGGGTACGTTGTCTCCAAGCGCGGGATCGAGGCGAACCCCACCAAGATCGACACGATCGCTCGACTCGACAAACCCGATTGCCTGCGCGACGTCCAGAAGCTGGCCGGACGGGTCGCGGCTCTCAGCCGCTTCATCCCCCGATTGGGCGAAAAGGTGATGCCCCTATACCGCCTGATGCGAAAGTACCCCACCTTCCAGTGGGACAAGGAGGCGGACGACGCACTCCGCGACCTCAAGAAGGTGCTACTCGCAGCACCACTACTCGCCGCCCCCATCGACAAAGAACCGATGCTGGTCTATGTCGCGGCTTCCGAGTGCGTCGTCAGCGCCGTCATGGTCGTCGAGCGGCCGGAGGAGGGAAAGGAGCGCCCGGTACAGCGACCGGTGTACTACATCAGCGAGGTCCTCACCGAGTCGCGCCAGCGATAACCGCAATACCAGAAACTGGTATACGCAGTCTTCCGAGCACAGCGGCGACTGTCGCACTACTTCCAGGAGCACCCGATCACGGTCGTCTCCTCAGCACCGCTTGCAGGACATCATCCGCAACCGCGAGGCAATCGGGCGAGTCGCCAAGTGGGCCGGGCGAGTCGCCAAGCGTCCACAACATCAAGTATGAGCCACGAAAAGCGATCAAATCGCAGGCCCTCGCGGACTTCATCGCCGACTGGGAAGAGGCCCAGCAGCCGGAAAAACTGCCATACCTCCACTACTGGAGCCTACACTTCGACGGCTCCAAGAACGCGGACGGCGCAGGAGCAGGGATCGTTTTGACCTCACCGAAGGGCGACAAGCTCCGCTACGTCCTCTGCCTCGACTTCACACCCTGCACCAACAACATGGCCGAGTACGAGGCACTACTCCACGGCATGCGAGCTGCCAAGGAGATGAACGTCAAACGCCTACGTTGCTACGGAGACTTCGACCTCGTCGCTGGGCAATTCGCTGGTACTTGCGACGCCGTCTCTCCCACCATGGTGGCATACTGCCAAGCAGTGGACAAGCTGGGAGGACACTTCGCAGGCTACTCCGTCGAATGGATCGACAGGCGGAAGAACGAGGAGGCTGACGCACTCTCTCGCATCGGGTCGGCTCGACTCGCACCACCCGCCGGCGTCTTCCTCGACACGATCACCAAGCCATCAGTCTCTCCCCCAAGGGAGATCGACATTGGAGTACCGCTGCAACCAGAGGCAGCCCTGGTCGCACTCATCGCCGAGCCAGACGACTGGACCAAGCCGTACATCGCCTACTTGGAGGCTGGCACCTCGCCGGCAGACGAGACAGACGCCCGGATGATTGCATGTCGATGCAAATCCTTCACCATCATCGACGACGAGCTCCACAAGCGCAGCATGACCGGCGTGTTCCAACGCTGCGTCCAACCCGCGGAAGGACGCAAGATCCTCCACGACATCCACTCCGGCGACTGCGGCCACCACGCCGGAGCCCGCGCTCTAGTCGCAAAGGCCATGCGGCACGGCTTCTACTGGCCCACCGCACACGCCGACGCCGTCGACATTGTCCAGCGATGTGCCAGGTGCCAGAAGTACGCCAACCAGACACACGTGCCGAGTTCAGCGCTCAAGACAATCCCCGTCACCTGGCCATTCGCCGTGTGGGGCATGGACATGGTAGGCCCTTTCAAAAATGCCCCCTCCGGCTTCACCCACCTCCTGGTCGCGGTCGACAAATTCACAAAGTGGGTGGAGGCGAAGCCAGTCCGGCTCGACCTCGCTTCAGTCGCCTACCCAGAGTCCAACGGCCAAGCGGAACGGGCCAACCAGAGCATCCTCCATGGCCTTAAGCCGCGGCTCAAAGTACCGCTCGAGCGCACTGCCGGGTGCTGGGTCGAGGAGCTACCCTCCGTCATCTGGGGCATCCGCACCTCAATCAACAGGTCGACAGGGTTCATCCCCTTCTTCATGGTGTACGGCGCCGAGGCAGTCATGCCCACTGACCTCAAGCATGACTCGCCAAGGGTCGTCCACTACACGAAGGCGACGAACGAACTCGCACGTCAGGACGAAGTCGATCAACTCGACGAGGCACGCGACCTAGCTCGCCCTCGCACTTCCATCTACTAGCAAGGACTCCGCCGCTACCATAGCCGGCGGGTTAAGACTCGCACCTTCCAGGAAGGCGACCTGGTGCTGTGCCTCATCCAGGACAAGAAGGGCATGCACAAGCTCTCCCCCCCATGGGAGGGACCATTCGCCATCGGGCGAGTACTCGGCAACGACGCCTACTACCTCATCGACGTCTGCGGGGACGGCAAACTCGACGTCAAGCGACCATGGAATATAAACCTCCTACGGAAGTTCTACTCCTAAAACTCCACATATGTATCCGCCAGTCGCTATGAAATAAAAAATATTGGTTACCGCAAATTGCGTCTACTCTCCGTGTCTTGTGCCACTCGCTTTTCGTAATGTGACATCAAGCTAACTGCAGAAGTCAACCTCTGGTACAGCGATCGGCACGGCCAAGTAGTGCGCTACAAGGGCACTAGGTTACCCCAGGTCTTGTAACGTCCACGAAAAACGCCTACCCGGAGCCCCTACAGCGATCGACTGGCTTAACGAGCCAAGACAACTACCTTCGCTTCTTACAGCGACCATGATCCTCCGCATCCTCGACATAGCGACTCGAACGGCCAAGTACCACGCTCGGGGACTGGCGACCAGTTCAGCGCAAGCGGCTAGAGAAAACGCCAAGTATGAGAGCATGCCCAGGACTCACCATGCGACTGACCCAACGGGCCAGGTAGGAGTGATGCGCTTACTCTAACGCGACCATTCCTTGCCCACCCTAGAGTTGTGCCTAGAACAACCAAGTACCACGCTCGGGGACTCGGCTACCCGACCTCGTTCGCGCAAGGGAAAATGGTGAAGTACAAAGCATTCATGGGAGTCGCCTTGCGACTGGCTTTTCGAGCTCGGGCGAGTCGACATCAATAACAACACGTTCAAAACCACAAACACATAAACAAACGAGGTAAACCCCATAAAAAGGGCGGGCGCGCTCGGGGACTCGTTCAACCCTCAATCAGAAACACACGACAATTCACAAAATAACACGATGTTTCGTTATAGCATATCGCAATCGTTACAAAGTACAATATGCGCCCAATGGCCGAACTGCTACTAATGCCCCAGGGCACAATGTCTTATTCCGCAGGCTTCGATGACAACTCGCCGCCACCCTTGCGATTGCGAATGAAGGGAGTGTACGGGTTCGATGGGTATGTCGTCAACTCACCCGCCATCGCCGCACGAAAGGGCTGCTCGATCTTGAAGTCCCGGTGATGCGGCTCGGGGTCGTTGGGTGCGACGATCGTCTCCTGATAAGGAAGGAGGTCACCCATCGCCCAGACGCGCTCGGATTATACCGCGGCGCGGTCCGTCAGCTTCAGCACCTCGGCGATCTCCACCGAGCCAGTCGACGATGGGTAGCCACTCGTCACGTCGTCCAGGTCGAAATCCTCCGAGAAGTGGGCGAGCCCAAGGCTAAGCGTCGTCGCTGCCCCGCGCCGGAACGCCGACCGCGTCATGAACTCGACGACCGACGGCGCCTTCTCCAAGTATCGCCACACCTCGACGAGGTCGCTGGGAATCACTTCCGTGGGTGACATCTCCTGAAGATACGCCCGAATACACGCCACGGACACTCGTGGCTGAGTCGACCAGCGTGGCTACACATTGCCGCGCGTCGAACGACTGCGCCTCTTCTGCGTTGTCGATGATGCGACCTGTGGACAGAGGGTGACAGTGAATACATCAAAGATTACACAATGCAAATATTACAGGCAGAGGTAGACACACTCACCAATCAAAGGACGGGAGAGATCCGTGATGAAGCTTTGAAGAGAGGAGTAGTCGTCCTGAATCCCAGCAACAAGGGCGTCAGAGACCTTACGATCCTCAGCGGCGGCTGTAATAGCAGCCTTGGCTCGCCCATCCGCCGAAATCGCCTCCTCCTTCGCTTCCTTCAGCTCGCGCTCAAGGTCGACGATCCGCTTCTCAGCCGAGCTCAACGCAGATTGAGCTGCCGTCAATTCACTCGCTAGGACAAGGCCCTGGCGGACCTCCTCTGCCTTCGCAGCAATTGCCTAGAGTCCCTTGTTCGCCTCTTGGACGGCGGCATGTTCCTTCTCCGTGCGAAGTTTTGCAGCAAGCCGGTCGGCTGACTCACATTGCAAACCCTGCGCAAAAGTCAAACAGTTAACACAAACGAAGACCTAAGTGCCCACCCGCTGAAATTCAGCGAGTAGGCACTCGGGGACTGGAGACCAAAAATCCTAAGTGCCCACCCACTGAAATTCAGCGAGTAGGCACTCGGGGACTGGAGACCAAAAATCCTAAGTGCCCACCCGCTGAAATTCAGCGACTAGGCACTCGGGGACTGGACGCGAGAAATAAAAACGAGACACTAAAAGCATCCGACCATTGCAACTCAGCAGCCCGATCCTCAGGGACTGGACATACCTGGATGCCATGAAGCTGTATCGCGTCCACGGATGCGACAAGAGCTGAAGTGTGCCCGCGACGCAGCTCGACCTCCGTCTCGGCGATCCCAGGTGTGCGGCTCGAGGGCGTGGTACCACTCGCCGTAGCCGCTCTGGCCATGAAGCGCGGGAAGGTCGCGATAGATGCGCCGGCACCAAAAGAGGCCGGCTCGGCCACCCCAGGCGAGGGAGCACCCTCCTTGATCGCCGAGGCCGCCCCCGCCGCAGGATCACTCGGAGCCATCATCGTGTCGTCAGACACCGTGACGACCTTGTCGCTCTTGGCCTTCTTGGCACTGTCTGTGGGGGCAGTGAACTCATCAGCCTTCCTCTTCCGAGAGGGGTCCTCCTCGGAGACGACTGGCCGCACCTTGGCCACGGACGAATGGCCTATCTTTTTAACTCCAGCCCTGCAAATTGGTTACATGAGCAAAGAGGTTCGAGTACAACGAAAAACAAGACAGGTGAATAAAACTCACTTGGCGACTGGTATGAACCGTAGTCCCGTGTGGATGCCAGCCGGCTTCTCCAGTTCGGGGCCCAGTTTACGACTGAGACCCATCTCCAGGACATCATGCGCCCAATACACGGACAGCTTCTTCGTTGTCGAGGCCACGACAGGAGCCTCCGAAACATTTTCGACGGGAGCTTCCCTGGGAGGCGAAGCTGCCGCGACGGGCAGCCCGACCCGGGCTGGCGGGAGGCATCGAGGCCAGAGGCACCTCACCCAGGACGGCGGTGACATCCGGCGCCGCCATCATTTGTGGCGCTTCATCCCTGGCCAGGCTGGTGGCGTCGGAGCTGCTCGGCGAATGAGGCGGAGATGCCTGTCTCGCTGGCTTCGTCTTCCTCTTTGGAGGGGCCTTCACCTCCTTCTTCTTCTTCGACGGAGTGGCTTCGCGAAGCGAGGTGAGCTCGGGAAGCTCGTCGTAGTCATCGTCATGACGTTCGAGGCTTCTACTCGCCTCAAGTTCGCGCTGACGCTGCCCGCGAGTTTTGCGAACCAGCGGGGCGACCTCTTCCTCGGACTCGTCGTCGTCGCTCCTGTCGCTCTCGACGCCGCCTTTGGTAGGAGGCGACTCGCCCCCGTCCTGGACGGACGAGCTCGAATTCTCGTCGTCTGTGGGCGGAAGCCACCCTTCCACCACTTGAAATAACTGCAATAGGCGTGAGACAGTATCAATATAACTGCGACAGCATTAACTGCGACTGCGAATGATAGAAAGTGACTTATCGTTGGGGCTGGATGCTTCGCGGTGTAGGGGGCGACCCCGGCCTTCGCGTCCAGGTACACCTCCTGGGTGATCTTCTTCAACGCCGGGATGTAGTCCTCGAGTTTCCACTCGGCGAGGCAGGATTTCGTCGAGTCCTCCCGGCCCGTGTACTCGTACATATAATGGTCACGGCGGGCCAGGGGGACGAGTCGCCGCCCGAGCCAGCAGTTGTACAAATTGATGGTCTGGAGACCTTTCTTCTTCAGGCCGCGGATGGTCTGAAGCATCTCATCCACAACCATCCGCTGGTCTGTTGGAAGCTTGCCGACTTGGAGTCGGCGTGGTTCGGGCCGGTCGGCAGAGTATCTTGGGATCGCCACCTCGCCGTCTGGAGTGGCCTCGGTGACATAAAACCAAGACTTCTTCCACTCGCTCGCCGCCTTGGCAGGTAGCATCAGATCAAAAAAGGAAGCCTTCGACTTCAGTTGAAACGTCAAGCCGCCCGCTGCAAGCATTGGGCCGCCTGCTTCTTCGTGACTGATCCTCCCGTGGAACAGATCCTGCCACAGGGGGAAGTAGGGCCTGCAGCCTAGGTAGCACTCGCAGAACGCCACGAAAATGGCGAGCTGCTCGATGCTTTATCGCTGAGTCCGATGGCTGGATCCCGTAGAAGGCGCAGAAGCGCCGGAAGAAAAGAGATGTGGGGAATCCTAGCTCCCGTTCCAGGTGGCTGGTGAAGCAGACGAATTCTCCCTCACGCGGGTCCGGAGTCACCTCTCCGGCCGCGGGGATGCGCCACCTGCCGGCGCGAAGGATCCCGGCCTCCTTGAAGGATGCCAGTAGCGCTCTCGTACACTTGGACCTGCCCCATGGTTCGGTGGAGGGGGCCATTGGCGGAAGGGTTCATGGAGGTCGGAGGATTTTGGTTCGGCTGGATCACGATGCGGAGGAAAACGGAGGTGCGCGCAATCGGAGGAAATGACGAGGAGGTGGTTTCCTGATCGCCTACCATTCCCTTTATATAGCGGTTGTTACCCGCCAAATCAGGGAGCCGTTACTACGCGGTGATTACGCCAAAAGTTACCGTTGGATTATCCCAACGGCTAGTTTTGACTATGTTTGACGGTCCAACTTCAGCCACTCGGCTCGCCGACCCGATCACTACAACAGTGACTAACTATTTCGCCGACCAGTTCGCCGAGCTGCGACAAGAATGATTAGTTGTTTCCTTTATTCAGGAGCCCGCCACCGATTCGAATGGGTGTCCGCATTGGACCCGTATGCTCCGACTGCCAGCAACCACCTGCGTCTAATCGACGATAGCCTCGGGGACTACTAATGGGGATATGCCTACCGGGGTATACCCAGCAGGACGTTCGACCGCCCAGGCGGAGAGTGGGCTGCAAGGCACGGCCGGATCAAGACTGGCGTGGATCCAAGCGACGGAAGTCAAGGCCCGGAGAGTAGATAGGTCGAGACTAGGTTAAACGAGTACTGAAACCTTAACTGATTCGGTTGAGATATGTAAACCCTAGGGGAGGGTGAGTCTATATAAACCTCCCTACAGGGCGTGTAAACGTACGTTCCATCATCCACCCAAGCGACTCGCCACTTAGCCGTCGAGCTTGCCCCGTTGTACCTTCATCATAATACAATCTAGCAGGAGTAGGTCTTTACCCTCCGGGGGGCCGAACCTGGGTAAAACCCTGTGTCTCCGCCCTCATCTCGCACCGCAGATGGTTGGCCGCCCTTGCCCTTCGTTCTACTACTCGCTGTCGATTGCAGCATCTTCCGTGATCAATGGCTGAGTGTCATCGTCTCCGTTGTAGGGCTCGCGCGGGACAGAACTCTAGTGCTATGGTGGGGGTCGTCGGGGGCTTACCACGGCTCCATCTAGGTCAGGCGATAGGGGCGAACGAACGAGTCGACGACGGTGGTTCGACCGGTGGTCGCGGCAGCTCCTGGGACGGCTCCTAGCGTTGGCTCCTTCCTTCCTCTACAGCGGCGAACTCCGGTGAAATTCCAGCGGGGTGGTGCTCGCCTTGCTCCAGGGTTGGGTCAGAGTGGTTACTAGGTGAGAGAGGAGTGGAATGGTGTGTTTTTTGAGGCCAGGGGAGGGCTCTGTTTATACTGCGGCGAAGGAGGCATGGCGGCGTGGCTCGGGCTCGCCGGTGATGCAGTTAAAGTGAGCTATCGGCATGGCCAAGGGTATAGGTTGACGCAGTGCTACAGGCCGATCATCATGCTCACAGTGGCACGGTGAGGCACGGTCTAAAGCATTCTAGAACGTTCGTGCTCTGCGGCGGTACCATCGGCAATCGTTACGGCGTATGGTGGTCATGGTGCTCGCGCGGTCAAACAATCATGTCTAGGAGCTTGTTGGAGTCATGGCGAACGTAATGGCGCAAAGCGAGTGCGAGGTGTGGTGTGTGCGCGCGGGTTTGATCGGCGCTCTGGCGTGGCGACCGGCATGGTCTGGTGTTAAATGGGCATGGCTTTGCTGGCGTCTCCTCGAGTGGTCTTTGGTCGGGGCATGCACAGGCAGAGGCGGTGAGGTCAGGGCTACCTCTTGGACATCATGGGCGAGGGCGGCGTGGTCTGTGGCGGTGTGTCCGCATCGGGTGGCAAGGTGAGATCGGGTACGATTTTTGCACTGCTCATTTGATCGAGTGAGAGACCTCCTTTGCACCGGCTGGTACAGAGGGAATTAAATGCACGACGTGTGAGCTCGGTGAGGTCACGCGATGATCAAAGGTTTGATCAAAACAGTGAATATTGGTTGAGTTTGTACTGTGATCACCAAGTGTTCGATCTAATGGCCGCAAGAACTAAACCATCACATTTTCCAGTGATTTTTGGTGGGTGTTCTAGTACTAATCTTGGTAGTCTCTGGGTGCAATGGTTTTCTAAGTGGTAAAGGTTTGAGTGTTTTTCCAAAAATGGCTCTCTTGATACATAAGATAGATTCAATTTAGAATTGCCTCTCAAATGGGTTTGGATTTGTTTCTACAAGGTTGGAAAGCTCCATTGGATTTAGTGTCACTAGGTATAGCAAGGGGAGAAAAGAAATGGAAAATTTTGTATTTGAGATTAGTTGCTAGAGATGCTCAAAGTGAGCTAGTGGTTAACTTGGGCAGAAATGACCATTAGGTAATATGCTTCATATTTGGATTTTCTTTTGTTTTGATCAGATTTGGAAATGACTTAGATGATATGGTTTTGAGCTCTAAACCAACTCTCATCATTTACAACAATCAAACATGGCATTGCAAGCATTCATACACACAAGCATTAAGATTTGAATTTAATTAATAAACGCTTTTGTTAACCCTAATCTTGACTAATTAGAAATAGATCCTCATTAATATTTTTGGGGTGTTACAGCTGCCCTTCGTACTCTGTATTCTCTCCGATAAAATATTGACATTGGGTTTTGTCCCGTCCAATTCCGAGAATATTTCCTTACTAGCTTTTCTGAAACCAAAACAACAAAAAACAGGCAACTGGCATCTTGATAATAGGTTAGTCCCAAAAAATGTAAAAAATACCTCAAAGTGTAGACAACAAGAATGGAACATCAAAAATTATAGATACGTTTATGACGTATCAAGCATCCCCAAGGTTAAATCATGCTCACCCTCGAGAAGGTAAGTGAAAAAAGAATAATTTTTTAGGTGACATGCACCATCACAATCATGATCAAACCATTTGCAAAGCATTGATAGCTGGGATCAAAGTACTCTAAACATGTAACATCCCTAAAACCATGATTTAAAAAGTTTGCATATCATTCATGCATGCATATAGATTTGAGATCAATTTCAAACTCATTTCAGAAAAACAGAAGCACATGGTGCTATGATTTTATGTGAGCAGATTTAAATCAAATGGCTATCTCAATTTGAAAGATTGATTGTTTGTGAACCAAGTTTGTTGCCTTCTATGAGGTTAGGTTTGAGTGTAGAATTTAAACCAAATTTTTCAAATTGGAAATGGTTTCAAAAACCATTTTTCAAATCTTGCAAACCAAGTGCCTAGTCTCTGTTATTTTGATCTCCAAGCTTGACCAAGCCTTTACTTAGCAAACCACCTGACTTTATTCCCAATTTTGAGACTACTACACACTGCAAAAATCCCAAGAAAGTTTGAATTCAAATGGAACTTGAATTCATTTGAAAACCTATTCTGAAAATTGAATCAGAAAAAGAAAAAGAGCAAACAAATGAAAAGGTCCTAGCGCCACTAATCTAGCCCAGCATCTGAACAGGCCCAACCAGCCCACCCGGGCCATTTCCTTTCCTTCCACACGCGCGAGCACACCCACTCAGCCACTGACAGCCGGACCCCACCTCCCCATCGCGCGCTTCGCTGACGAACGGGCCCTCTCCACGTCAGCTTCGTCTTCCCCTGATTCCGCGCACGACCTCCGCCGCTGCCCGTTGCTGCACTGATTTCGCGAGCTTAATTGGCATTAATGCAGCAAGCGTTTCTTGTCGAGCCTCTGGCTATAAAATCCCCACATCCTCGTGACCATTTTCCCCCAAACAATTTCGCCTTCACGCCACCAGGCTGCCCACAACTCGCACGACGCCGCCGCTGTTCCGACGACTGCGCCGGCGAATTCCGGTGAGCTCCGTGTTCCCCTCTGTCTCTAGTTCATTCTATCAAGTTCAGCGAGTCTTTGCACACCTACTGACACTCCCCATTTGCCCTCGCATGATCCGTAGCTCCAGCAACGTCGACGACCGGCCGCCACCGTTCTCTGCACGAACTCCAGCGACCTCCCTCCGTAAGTAGCCACCGCCCCTTGCCCTCTGACTGGTACACCTAGATTCTACATCGTTGTGCGCATCTAACAGTACCCCTATTTTGGCTTATCGCGATGAGGAACCTCGCCAACATCGACGACTGACCGTGCCCAACGTCTGTCTCAACTCCGACGAGAAATCCTCGCCGTGTCCGCGCGCCCCTCGATGAACCATCGCCACCTTGAGCATCGGCAGCATCCTGCGATTCTGGTAAGCGCCTTCTTTCCTCCCCGGGCGACCTAGAACGCCAGCGCCGCCGCTAACTGACGCGCCGCCACCAGCCGCCGCCGCTAGCGCCGCTCGTTTCTGGTTAGAAGATTTGAAGCCGTCAGATCCAGATCCAGCGCGTAGAAATAGTTCACTTAACGAAGGGGTATGGATAGATCTGAGCCGTGCAGCGATAGTTAGATCCAACGGTGCGGAAGGGTGATCCAGTGCGAACCGGTACGCACCAGTAAAATCGTGACGCGTGTCTAGGGTTGGATTTAAAATTAGAATTCAAATCAGATTTAGATCCAATTTTCAAATGGCTGTAACTTGAGATTCACATGTTGGTTTTTTGCAAATTTTATACCGTTGGAATCAGTGAGTCAAGCCCTTTCTGAATCTGCAATGTGTTTAACAAAAAGTCTCTGTTAAAATGACTTTGTATGCAGAAACATATTTAGGTCCATTTTGAGTATAGATTTTGTTTAGCAAATTGTTTTAGGGCTAAATAAGTTTGGTTAGCAAACTTTTTGACTTGGTTATGTTTCTGTATCATACACTTGCTTGGTGGAGTTTACAAAATCATCACTTAGCATTTTCTTGCATGCATGCATTCATATTTTGGTTTGTATATGAATTGTGTGTAATTTTGTGCTACAAACTTTGTGTAGATTTTGCTAGTGACTGTGATTGTGAAGAGTCCTGCTCTCCCCATTACCAAGGCAAGTGATACTTCATGATATTTCCACCCCTTATTTTGAATAAGCATTAGAATTATTTTTGCTAAGTCTTGCATGCTACTTTTGCCAAATGCTATGTTGGGAAATCCTAAGTAGTTGTAGAATTGTAGAATTGCTAGGGAATTTCCTAAGTTAAGATTACTATGCCATGCTTATCCTAGCTAGTAGGAAACAAGGGTTGGTAAAGTATATACATGATATGATGAAAATAATTCTAAGTCTTTTGGACTTATGCTTTTCTTAATAAAACAACTAAGTCAATGAACCTCCTGGGTGGAATGGGACTTGAATTGGTTGTTTTTGGTTGAGTGGTTACACAAGGACATGGATATGGCTTGTGTATATCACTTGTGGTATGCCACCCAGGCACAAAGGGATTTGGAGGCCAAGTGTTGAGAAAGCTTACAGTGTAACCACTTGGCAATATGGGCTCTGCCATGATCATATAGGTTGCTAGAACTTAGTCACTTGGACAGATGGTGGTAGTGGGAATGATAGGTTGGAGCGCGTCCATTTGACTAAGGAAAGGCTTCTGAAAGGTCCTATCTTGGGAAACCAAGTCTGGTGGGGAAAGTGCATAACCTCTGCAGATGGAAAATCTAAGTACTTAGCCAAGTCCATGGCAATGGACAAATTGAGCATCAAGACATGGAAGCTACAAGAATCTCATCACTCCAACTTCTAAGTAAAACTTGTGGGTGAACAAGGGTGAAGGACCCCAATGTCTATTGGTGGTTTCTTGGGAAAGTTTTTGACAAAGAAAAACTTAGTGATGTCAACTAATAGGGAAAACCTATTTTGAGCAAACCAAGCCAAGCTACACTTAGCCAAAAATGCATATAGTATTATAGTCCACTTAAAAATTTACTAAGGTATCACTTGCCAATACTATTCCAAAGTATTGACCCACTGTTGTTGTAACTTGTGATGTTGCAGGTTACTCCGATGATGATTAGGAGTCATGAGTCTACACTCAACATGCTTGCCTGTGGCACATGAAGATGAAGACTTGTGTTTATTTACTTATTCCAAAACTCTTGTATTAGGCATGTGGCCATGAGTTGTAAAAGACTATGTTTTATCTCTCGAATGTATGTAATAAATGACCTTTGTATCTGTGTACTTCATCTTAAACTGTGGATGCTAGCAATGATCCAGGGACTAGCATTGCAATCACAGGGATCCTTTTCCTTTACAAAGGAGGGATCTTACAAAACATGAGCATGAAAGATGTAGTTCTACCAATAAGACATAGTAACAATATTGTAACATGAAAAGATACAAACAAAGATCATGAATAACAATGCATTGAGAGACGTTTGTTTGTTTCACATACAGAAAACATAGCAAGAGTGGTATTCAGCTTGTCCCTCATGGAATAGCAAAACATAAATGCATAGGACACCTTCAAAGTTCATAAGGGTTAGATACAAATAGTTCAATAACAAGCAATATCAACATTATGAATCAATCACTAAGTTTTGGGACAATGCACATAAAACTAAGAATGACAAGTATGCTCTCTTAATTGGTGCATAAAGATAGAAGGTGGAGACTCAACATAAAAGTAAGAAGAAAGGCCCTTCACAGAGGGAATCATGGTATTTCAAGTTTCATAAAGAGCTTCCAAAAATTATGGTACTTATTAGCTTTCATCTCTCATTGCCCCTATCATAAGCATCTTGAAGTGATTAAGGTTAAAGTGAAACAAATATGGAGTATATTGTTGACAAATCATAAGTTGGCAATCTCATGTCCCTTGAGTACGAGGGATGTTCCTGATGCTACTCAACTTTAGTCACAAGCAAGTTCTTGTCATTGTAAGTATATGTGTATCATAGAGAACCGCCAACGGGGTACCCCTTGCCCCATGACACAGGATCTATCCCATATCAAAATGACAAGGCAACATACAATGAGCATCTCAGCAATCTTCTTATGTACCATGAGTATGGTGCTTTTTTTCTCCTTTTCTCTTCTCTTTTTTTCTATATATTTTTCCTGAATATGCTTCATAGATTGATCACAATGGTGATGCTGCAAGTTTCCACCATGATTAGGCATGGATTAGGCTAGCCGCACAGGAGTTTCTCTAACACATATATAATACTCCATGGACTTATAATCTCCCCTTTTATTTCAGACCGCCGACATCTATAAACAAAAGATCATGATATCAACTGGATAATATTTACAAGTGTTGAAAGCGTTCCCCATGACAACATGGTTCTGTTAATTCCCAACTTATAAGTGCAAGCATATAAACAACATAGATGACACAATGGTTCAAGTTTATTAGGTGCAATAAATAAAGTGTGCCATCAAGTTTGTGAGAGCTTTGATCTCTAATTTTCACATAACAAGTTTAATTTGGAAGATAGATAAAAACATGAATATACTTGGAATGGTGTAACACACCATGCATCGGAGTTTATAGTGGACTCTTTGGAATAACTTGGTGATGGGGATACGCCTACTGGGGTATACTCAGCAGGACGTTTCCGACTGGCCCAGAGGCTGGCGAGTGGGCCTGTGTAACGGCGAGTGGATCGAGGCCCAGTAAGCAACCAGGCGACTAGAAGCTGAAGGCCCAGGCGAGTGGATAGGCCCAGTCGGTCTAGGTTGAACGATTGCCAAAGTTGTAACCGAATCGGTTGAGATATGTAAACCCTAGGGGAGGTAAGCCTATATAAACCTCCCTAAGGGGTGAGTAGAGACACGTTCCCTCATACACCCAAGCTACTCGCCGCCTAGTCGCCGAGTACGCCCATTGTAAACACCTCCATAATACAATCTAGCAGGAGTAGGTATTTACCCTCCGGGGGGCCGAACCTGGGTAAACCCTGTGTCTTTGCCCTCATCTCGCACCGCAAATGGCTGGCCGCCCTTGCCCTTCGTTCTACTACTCGCTGCCGATTGCAGTATCTGCCGTGGTCATTCCCACGGTGGCGCCCACCGTGGGGCTGGCGGTCGGCGGTGTTCTGCGGCGAGATCCAATCTGCCCATCAACGAGACGGTCGCCACCGGCCGCATGATAGCGATCGGCGAGATGCTCCAGATCTTGCCGAGCAGCTACGTCCCGGCGGCACGACCCGTCACGCACAGCGTGATCCTGCCGATCGGCACGATCAGCCTCTTCGTCGGCCTCACCGACGTCACCACCTCGGAGGACTCGGCTCGCATCCGCGAGTCGCCACCACGCGATCGGCTCTCCGAGAGCCAGGTCCGCACGATCCACCGCCTCGCCTCCGAGTACAACTCGGCCCACAGCAACGTGGCCGAGAACTCAGCGGCCGCAGAAGATGCGGCCCTCACCGACGACGCCGACTCGGCGACCCCGGCGTCACTCGCCGGATCCATCACCGCGGCCTCGTCCGCGGGCTCCATCGCTCAGGTCTCCAACGCGGGAGATTTCGAGGACCCCTCCATCCTCGGGATCTTCGACTTCGACTCCGGGTCGGAAAACTCCGCCGACCTCCACGACGGAACCGGTCGCCACGCCGCGACCTACATGGCCACCGGCACCGATCCGCCGGAGGATCCTTTCTCCACCCCAATCCCTCCCAACGCCACGGCAACGGAGGTCGAGGAACTCCGCCTGAAACTGGCGGAGGCAGTACGCAAGGAGCAGGCCGAGCGCGAAAAATTTCGCCTCGAGCAAGTGATGCGCGAGGCATCACGATACCACCGGCGGATCAGGTCACGCTGAACCCCACCGTTCGAGCGCGCCACGAACTTCGGCGACGACGACCGGCTCGCATAGCCGAGCAGCGATGCGAACGCGCCACCAGGGGGAAGCACTCGACCCCCGCCAGGATCAACGGCGATGGGTGCCCCACCACCACCCAACCGCACCCCTCCCAGGGACCAGCCGCGGATAGTCGTCTCCTCACGGGAGCGAGACGCGAACGGTCTCCCATTGTTCTCCACCCCGATGGACAACCTTGTGGCAGGCCGAGCCGCGGCCGACAGCATCACGGCGACCGGCGATGGCGCCTTACAGATCCAGTACGTCAGGGCCCTACTCGCGAAGGCCGTGGAACAACAAAAGGCAGGCGCCGACTCGCAAGGGCGAGTGTACTCGCGCTCCTCGGGAAGCAGGGCGGCCTCAAGCGGCCGTCCAGCGGTGGCAAACACCCTCAATTGCCCGCCGCCAGAGCCACTGCAGCTCCAACGACGACCCGCAAACGCGGCACTCTCCACCAACGATCCCAGGCCGGCGACCAACCTCGTCGCCGCTAATGGAGAGCCAATCGACGCCCGCACTCACATCATCAACAACCAAAGCGCGCGCCGCGCCAGCGACGACTGCGGCACACCCTAATCGCCGCGCGACGGCGAGCCTATGGGATCGCTCGATCGACTAGGGCCCAAGTGCTTGGACCAATGATCCGAGGCGAAAAATACCCACCCAACTTCAAGGCGCCAAGGAGATCGAAAAATCGACTCCTCGTGCGACCCCGGTGCGGCTCGACACATACCTCATGGCAATGGGGATCGCGGGTCACACGACCTACTCGCCGCCCGTTACCTCCCACTAATGATGGAGGGGCGTGCGGCGATGGATCAACACGCTCCCCGTGACAGCATCGACTCACAGGAGGAAATGCGAGACGCCTTCGTCAGGCACTTCGAGTGCTCCTACACCCGCGCCACCACCATCGAGGACCTGGAACGATGCGTCCAGGGACCCCGCGAGTCGACCCGCAATTGGGTCCAACGGTGGCAAGAGCTATGGTACAACGCGGCCGGCATCCACCCGGACACCGCGATCCATTGCTTCAAGAACTCGTGCCGTTACGAGCCCCTAGTCGCCAAACTCAAGCGGCACGCCCGCACACTCGACAACATCCCTGACCTCCTTGAGATCGCCAAACGATACGCCGAGGAGGACCCCAACCAAGAAATCGACGACGAGTCAGGAGGACAACGCCGCACGACCGCCAACGACGGCGGACGACGAACCGACCTGCGCTACAGCGGCACCCGCCTCACAGGCAAGCGCCGCAACGACGGGCGAGTCGACTTAAACGTAGCGAACACGCTGGCGAGCCCAAGAGCTACCGCCGCGACGGAGGGCAACGGCGCGACGGCGGCAATTACAAGAACAAGCCAAGGTTCGATCCCGCGGCACTCCTTAACCAACCGTGTGCGTTCCACAGCAGGGAAGGAAAGCCCGCAACGCACACCACCGCCGACTGCCACACCCTCAGGGAAATCGAGAAGGCACGGCACGCGCGGGAGGACACCGACAACAACCCGCCAAACGGCGGAAAGTTCGGCAACGTGGCCGGCTCGCTCCATACCTTCACAGGCTTCAACACGAAGCGCGAGAAGAAGGTCATTACCCGCGCCGTCGCCGTCAACGCGGTGGCCCAGGTGGATGTTCCCCAGTTCCTCAACTGGTCGGAGCAGCCCATCACTTGGAGCCGCCAGGACCACTCACCGCGCATCGAGTACCCAGGCCGAGTCGCCCTGGTGGTCAAGCCAAAGGTGGGCGACTTCTGGCTCCCCAAGACATTGATGGACGGCGGCAGCTCCATCAACATCCTCTACCTCGACACCTTCAGGCGGCTGCGGCTCCCGCAGTCGATGATCGAGACAACCCACACTACGTTCCACGGCATCGTCCCCGGTCGGAAGGCGTACCCGATCGGCAAAGTCACGCTGCCAGTCACGTTCGGCACTCCGGCAAACTTCCGCACCGAGCGGATCGTCTTCGAGCTGGTGCCATTCGACAGCCCCTACCACTGCGCCCTGGGGCGCCAGGCGTTCGCCAAATTCATGGCGGCACCCCACTACGCGTACAACGCGATGAAGCTCCCCGGACCATGCGGCGTCATCACCATCAACGGCGACCCCGACATGGCCGCCGAGTGCGAGGCCAAAGGAGCTGAACTCGCCGACGCCGTCATCGCGGCGGAAGCTAATCACGCCGAGGAGCTCGCCAAATACGCGAGCGGGGTCAACAGTGACGACCCCACAATACTCAAGAAGCCCAACTCAGAGGGCGCAAACACCTCAACATTTGAGGCCACGACGCACACCCGCACCGTCGAGCTGGTCCCAGGCGACCCCAGCCAGACGGTGACGATCGGGACAGGCATGAGCCCAGCATAGGAAGACGCGCTCATCGAGTTCCTTCGTGAGAATAGGGACATCTTCGCATGGAAACCCTCCGACATGCCTGGTGTCCCTAGGGAGCTCGCTGAGCACAAACTAAACGCCGACCCCAAAGTGCGACCAGTCAAGCAGTCGCTACGACCATTCAACGAAGAGCGCCGTCGAGCAATCGCCGAGGAAGTGCAGCGCCTGCTCGCTGCCGGCTTCATTCGGCCAATCAAATACTCCAAGTGGCTGGCAAACCCAGTCCTGGTCGAAAAGAAAAACGGGACCTGGAGAATGTGTATCGACTACACAAATCTGAACAGCGCCTGCCCAAAGGAGCAGTTCGTCCTCCCGCGGATCGATCAGATCATCGACTCCACCGCGGGCTCGGAGTCGCTGTGTTTCCTCGACGCCTACTCTGGGTATAACCAGATCAAAATGGCCGTCGAGGACGAGGAGAAGACGGCGTTCATCACGCCATTCGAGCCTTCGCTACACCGCCATGACCTTCGGCCTCAAGAACGCGGGCGACCTACGGTGCATGCAAGAATGCCTCGCGAGCCAAATTGGCGCAACATCCACGTCTACATCGACGGCGTGGTCGTAAAATCCGCCGCCAAGGCGACCTACTCGCCGATCTAGCGGAGACCGCCAACCTGCGGTACAAGATAAAGCTTAACGAGCAAGTGCACCTTGATTGTACCGCGGCAATTACTAAGTACGTCGTCTCCAAGCGAGGGATCGAGGCAAACCCAACGAAGATCGACACGATCGCTCGGCAAACCCGAGTGCTGCGCGGCGTCCAAAGGCTGGCCGGGCGTGGCGGCCCTCGATCGCTTCATCCCGCTTGGCGAAAGGCGATGCCCCTATACCGCCTGATGCGCAAGAATCCCACCTTTCAGTGGGACAAGGAGGCAGACGATGCGCTCCGCGACCTCAAGAAGGTGCTACTCGCAGCACCACTACTCGCCGCACCCGTTGACAAGGAGCCCATGCTGGTCTACGTCGCGGCGTCCGAGCGCGTCGTCAGCACCGTAATGGTCGTCGAACGACCAGAGGAAGGAAAGGAGCGCCCGGTCCAGCGACCGGTGTACTACATCAGCGAGGTCCTCACCGAGTCGCGCCAGCGATACCCACAATACCAGAAGCTGGTATACGCGGTCTTCAGGGCCCAGCGGCGCCTGCCGCATTACTTTCAGGAGCACCCGATCACGGTCGTCTCCTCAGCTCCACTGCAAGACATCATTCGCAATCGCGAGGCGACCGGGCGGGTCGCCAAGTGGGCCGTCGAGATCGGCGTCCACAACATTAAATACGAGCCACGCAGGGCGATCAAGTCCCAGGCACTGGCCGACTTCATCGCCGACTGGGAGGAGGCCCAGCAGCCCGAAAAGCCGCCGTACCTCCACTACTGGAACCTGCACTTCGACGGGTCCAAGAACGCGGACGGTGCGGGCGCGGGGATAGTGCTAACCTCGCCAAAGGGCGACAAGCTCCGCTACGTCCTCCGACTCGAATTCACGCCCTGCACCAACAACATGGCCGAGTACGAGGCCCTACTCCACGGCATGCGAGCCGCAAAGGAGATGAGCGTCAATCGCCTTCGATGCTACGGAGACTCCGACCTCGTCGCGGGACAGGTCGCCGGCACCTGCGACGCCGTCTCTCCTACCATGGCGGCTTATCGCCAAGAGGTGGACAAGTTGGGCGGCCACTTCACCGGCTACTCCGTCGAGTGGATCGACAGGCGGAAAAACGAAGAGGCCGACGCCCTCTCTCGCATCGGGTCGGCTCGACTCGCACCACCCGCCGGTGTGTTCCTCGACACAATCTCCAGACCATCAGTCTCTCCCCCGAGGGAGATCGACATCGGAGTCCCACTCCAACCAGAGGCAGCCTTGGTCGCACTCGTCACCGAGCCCGACGACTGGACCAAGCCCTACATCACCTACCTGGAGACAGGCAACCTGCCCGCAGATGAGACAAGTGCTCGAATGATCGCTCGCCGATGCAAGTCCTACACC
Source organism: Avena longiglumis (assembly GCA_030063025.1). Classification (NCBI taxonomy): domain Eukaryota; kingdom Viridiplantae; phylum Streptophyta; class Magnoliopsida; order Poales; family Poaceae; genus Avena; species Avena longiglumis. The sequence goes on along the minus strand of CP125975.1, from coordinate 152,609,610 downwards.
ATCATCAATGGCGAGCTACACAAGCGCAGCGTCACCGGCGTGTTCCAACGCTGCGTCCAACCGGCTGAAGGACGCAAAATCTTACACGACATCCACTCAGGCGACTGCGGCCACCACGCTGCCGCGCGCTCCCTGGTCGCCAAAGCCATGCGACACGGCTTCTACTGGCCCACCGCACACGCCGACACTGTCGACATCGTCCAGCGATGCGCCGGATGCCAGAAGTACGCCAACCAGACGCACGTACCAAGCTCGGCGCTCAAAACAATCCCCATCACCTGGCCATTCGCCGTGTGGGGCATGGATATGGTAGGCCCCTTCAAGAAGGCCCCCTCCGGCTACACCCACCTGCTGGTCGCGGTCGACAAATTCACAAAGTGGGTAGAGGCCAAGCCAGTCCGGAAATGCGACGGGAAGACCGCCACTAAGTTCCTACGCGAGCTCATATACCGCTATGGTTTCCCCAACAGTATCATCACGGACAACGGCACAAACTTCGCCAAGGGAGCAATGGCCGAATTCTGCGAAGAGCACCACATCCGACTCGACCTCGCGTCAGTCGCCCACCCGGAGTCCAACGGCCAGGCGGAAAGAGCCAACCAAAGCATCCTCCACGGTCTGAAGCCGCGACTCCAAGTACCACTTGAGCGCACCGCTGGATGTTGGGTCGAAGAATTACCATCCGTCATCTGGGGAATCCGAACCTCGGTCAACAGTCGTGGATTCACCCTTCTTCATGGTCTCTGGCGCCGGTCATGCCCACCGACCTCGAACACGATTCGCCGGGTCGTCCACTATCTGAAGCATAAGCGAGCTGGCCCGCCAAGATGGGCTCGACCAACTCGACGAGGCACGCGACCTCGCCCGATCGCGCACAGCCATTTATCAGCAAGGGCTCCGCCGCTACCACAGCCGACGGGTGAAAACGTGCACCTTCCAGGAAGGCGACCTGGTGTTACGCCTCATCCAAGACAAGAAGGGCATGCACAAGCTCTCCCCTCCGTGGGAAGGCCCATTCGCCATCGGGCGCGTACTCGGCAACGACGCCTACTACCTCATCGACGTCCGCGGGGACGGCGAACTCGACGTCAAGCGGCCATGGAACGTAAACCTCCTCCGGAAGTTCTACTCCTAGAACCCCACACATGTACTCTCCAGTCGCTGTGAAATAAAAGAAACGGTTACCGCAAATTGCGTCTACTCTCCATGTCTTGTGCCACTCGCACTCGTAATAACAGCGTCATGCTAAAATGCAGAAGTCAACCTTTGGTACAGCGACCGGCACGGCCAAGTAGTGCGATGTAGGAGCACTGAGTCATCTCAGGTCCTGCGTCGTCCACGAAAAACGCCAACCCGGAGCCCCATTGGAGTCGCCTAGCTCGACTGGTTTTTCAAACCAAGACAACTGCCTTCGCTTCTCACAGCGACCTTGGTCCTCCGCATCCTCGGCGTAGCGACTCGAACGGCTAAGTACCACGCTCGGGGACTGCGTACCAGTTCATCGCGATCGGTCAGGGAAAACGCCAAGTAAGAGAGCGCGCCCAGGACTCGCCACGCGACTGACCCCCCGGGCCAGGCAGGAGTGACGCGCCTTTACCAACGCGCCCAGTCCTCAACCACCCTCGAGTCGCGCCTCGAAATACCAAGTACCACGCTCGGGGACTCGGCCACCCGACCCTGTTCGCGTCCGGGAAAACGGCAAAGTACAGAGCGCTCAAGGGAGTCGCCTTGCGACTGGCTCTTCGAGCTCGGGCGAGTCGACTAAAACTAAACAAAACACATGATAACAACAAACATCATATACAAGGTGAACCCCACAAAAGGGCGGACGCGCTCGGGGACTCATCCAAAATCAATCCAAAACACGAATTAGCACAAAATACTCAACATCCAATTCAATCGCACATCGCATTGTCTTAATATTACAAACTATGCCTACTCGGCAGAATTGCTACTAACTTATCTAGGCATATTACACTATTCCACAGGCTTCGATGATGACGCATCAGAATCCCGGCGCTTCCGGACGAACGCGGTGTACGGGTTCGACGGATACGTCGTCAGCCCACCCGCCATCGCCGCACGGAATGGTTGTTCAACCTTGAAGTCCCGATGCGGCGGCTCGGGGTCATTTGGCGCGACGACCGTTTCCTGGTAGGGAAGCAGATCGCCCATCGCCCAGACGCGTTCCGAGTACGCGGCGGCACGCTCCTGCAGCTTAAGAACCTCGGACAGATCCACCGAACCTGTCAACGAGGGGTACCCACTCGTCACATCATCAAGGTCGAAGTCTTCGGGGAAGTGGGCGAGTCCTAGGCTCAGAGCCGTCGACGCTCCACGCCGAAACGCCGACCGCGTCATGAACTCCACAACCGCGGGCGCCTTTTCCAAGTACTCCCACACCTCCACAAGGTCACTGGGAATAACCTCCGTGGGCGATATCTCTTGAAGATAGGCACGGATGCACGTCGCCGACAACGTTGCCGAGTCGACAAGCATGCTTACGCACTCCTTCGCGCCAAGAGAGTTCGCTTCTTCGTGGCTACCAAGCACGCGACCTGCTAGCAGGAGACAATTATGAGTACCACAGAACCACAAGCAATACAATTGAAAGACTGGGAGAAAGCACTCACCAAGTAACGGGCGGGCGAGTCCCGTGATGAAACTTTGAAGCGACGTATGATCGTCGTGAAGCCCAGCGATGAGGGCTTCCGACACCCTGCGGTCTTCTTCCGCGGCCGCAACGGCGGCCTTAGCTCGCCCGTTCACCGAGCTCGCTTCTTCTTTCGCTTCCCGCAGTTCGCGCTCGAGCTCGGCGACCCTCTGCTCAGCAGTGCTTAATGCAGATCTCGCCGTCATCAGCTCGCCAGCAGGGACAAGCTCCTGGCGGGACACCTCCGCTTGCGCAGCGACAGCCTGAAGTTCCTTGTTTACCCCTTGAAGAGCGGCCAGCTCTTTCTCAGCACGCTGCTTCGCAGCCAATCGCTCTGCCGACTCCAGCTGCAGACCCTGTACATTATCAAAGTCAGCACACATGAAAATTATTCAGTGCATACCCGCTAAAATTTAGCGCATACGCACTCGGGGACTGGCGACTGCAAAAATTATTCAGTGCATACCCGCTAAAATTTAGCGCATACGCACTCGGGGACTGGCGACTGCAAAAATTATTCAGTGCATACCCGCTAAAATTTAGCGCATACGCACTCGGGGACTGGCGACTGCAAAAATTATTCAGTGCATACCCGCTAAAATTTAGCGCATACGCACTCGGGGACTGGATTCGAATGTACAAAACAAGTGACTATAAGAATCACGCCGCTGCTATGCACCGACCTGATCCTCGGGGACTGGAAGTACCTGGATGGCAGCACCAAGCATGTCGTGCAGTTGCACCGCATCCACAGACGCGAGCAGCGCCGGTGTGTGCCCGCGACGCTGGTCGGCATCAGGATCGGCGGTCCCTGGAGTGAGGCTCGGGGCCGCAGCTTCACTCGCCGTGGTCGCCCTGGTCATAAACCGGGGGAAGGTAGCGATCGAGGCACCCGCCCCAAAGGAGCTCGCTTCCCCCGGTCTAGTCAAGGGACCCTCCTTCGTGGACGCGGTCGCCTCCACTGCGGGCCCAGCCGGCGCGGCCGCCGCGTCGTCAGAGACAGCGATGACGTCGTCGCCCTTGGCCTTCTTGTTGCCTTCCGTGGAGGCGGCGACCTCGTCCACCTTCCTCTTACGGGAGGGATCCTCCTCGCTAGCGGTGGAGGGTACCTTGGCCACCGTCGGGTGGCCCATCTTCTTCACTCCGGTCCTGCATGTCAAGACAAATCAGTAAAAACAATCGAAGCAATAAAAGAGAAGGGTGAGGGCCAAATGCACTCACTTGGCGACTGGAATGAAACGCAGCCCTGTGCGAAGGCTGGCCGGTTTCTCCAGCTCAGGGCCCAATCGGCGACTAAGCCCCAGTTCCAGGACGCCAGGGGCCCAGGATACGGACGGCTTCTTTGACGTCGAGGTAGCAGTTGGGGCCTCCAGGGCGCCTTCGGCAGGAGCTTCCTCGCGAGGAGGAACTGCTGCGACTGGAGCCTCCTTGCGAGGTGAGACCGCCGCGCTCGGGACCTCCTTGTGAGGCGACGTTGCCGCGGCCGAAGCCTTCCCCAGCCCGGAGACTGGCGCGAAGGGCGGGGGCATTGAAGCCAGCGGCGCCTCCATGGATGGCGCGTCGAGCGCGGTCGTCGCCGGGGCCGCGCCGTCGCCGGACGAACTATGGGCGTCGGAGCTGCTCGTCGAATGCGGCGCTGACACCGTCTTCGACGGTTTCGTCCTCCTCTTCAGGGGGGCCCTCGCTTCCTTCTCCTTCTTCTTCTTCTTCTTCGCGGGAGTGGCCTGACGGCGCGAGGTGGTCTCCGGGAGCTCCTCGTCATCGTCGTGACGCTCGAGGCTCCTGCTCGCCTCGATGTCGCGCTGATGTTGCCCGCGGGTCTTACGGACCAGCGGGGCAATCTCTTCTTCGGACTCGTCATCATCGTCCTCGTTGCCTTTGGCGGGTGGCGACTCGCTTGTGTCCTGGGCGGACGGCCCGGGGCTCTCGTCATCGGCGGGTGGTAGCCACCCTTCCACCACTTGGAACAGCTGTGTTAAACAAGAAACGGAGTTAGAATTGCCGCGACTGCACATACTGCGACTGCGAACAAAATAAAGGGATTACCGTTGGAGCCGGACGTTTCGCGGTGTAAGGAGGGACCCCGGCCTGCGCATCCATGTATGCCGCTTGGGTGATCTTCTTCAGCGCCGCGAGGTAGTCCTCCAACTTCCACTCGGCAAGGCAGGCCTTTGTCGAGTCTCCTCGGCCCGTGTACTGATACATATAATGCTCGCGTTGGGCGAGCGGAACGAGCCGCCGCCCAAGCCAACAGTTGTACAGGTTCACCGTCTGGAGCCCCTTCTTCTTCAGGCCGCGGATGGTCTGAAGCATCTCGTCGACGACCATCCGCTGGTCGTCGGGGAGCTTGCCAACCTGGAGATGGCGCGGTTCGGATCGATTAGCCGAGTACCGCGGGATCGCCGCTTCGTCCTCCGGAGTCGCCTCGGTTACGTAGAACCATGACTTCTTCCAGTCGCTTGCTGCTTTGGCTGGCAGCATCAGGTCGAAGAAGGAGGCTTTGGATTTGAGTTGGAAGGTCAGGCCGCCCGCGGCTAGCATTGGGCCGCCCGCCTCCTCGCGGCTGATCCGTCCATGGAACAGATCTTGCCACAAGGGGAAATAGGGCCGGCAGCCCAAGTAGCACTCGCAGAACGCCACGAAGATGGCGAGCTGCTCGATGCTATGGGGACCTAGATCTGAGGGTTGGATCCCGTAGTAGGCGCAGAAGCGCCGGAAGAACAAGGATGTGGGAAACCCTAACCCCCGCTCGAGGTGACTAGTGAAACAAATGAACTCTCTCTCTCGCGGGTTTGGGGTCGTCTCTCCGGCTGCCGGGATACGCCAGCAGCCGGCCCGCAGGATTCCGGCCTCCTCGAAGGAAGCTAGCTGCGCCCTGGTGCACTTAGATCTACCCCAGGGTTCGGGAAGGGCCATGGCTGAGGATTTGTTTGGAGGTCGGAGGTTTGCGGGTCGATCGGATCGTGGAGTCGAAGGGACGAAGATGTGTGCGCACGGAAGAAATGGTGGGCGGTTGGCTTTGCGATAGCCTACCATTCCCCTTATATAGCGAGGATTGCCCGCCAAATTAGGGGGCCGTTACCGCGCAATGATTACGCCAAAGGTTACCGTTAAGTTACCGTAACGGCTAGTTTGACCGTGCCCGACGGTCCGCCTCCTGCCACTCGGCTCGCTGAGTTACTCGCCGGACCGCGCTCGGTTGGCTCGATTCGCCCAAGACATAATTCGGTTCGCCAGATTTATTTCCTTCGTGCAGGAGCCCGCCGACGATTCGACTGGATGCCAACTTAAAGCCGTATACTCCGACTGCCAGCAGCCACCCATGCCTAATCAACGACGGCCTCGGGGACTACTGATGGGGATACGCCTACTGGGGTATACTCAGCAGGACGTTTCCGACTGGCCCAGAGGCTGGCGAGTGGGCCTGTGTAACGGCGAGTGGATCGAGGCCCAGTAAGCAACCAGGCGACTAGAAGCTGAAGGCCCAGGCGAGTGGATAGGCCTAGTCGGTCTAGGTTGAACGATTGCCAAAGTTGTAACCGAATCGGTTGAGATATGTAAACCCTAGGGGAGGTAAGCCTATATAAACCTCCCTAAGGGGTGAGTAGAGACACGTTCCCTCATACACCCAAGCTACTCGCCGCCTAGTCGCCGAGTACGCCCATTGTAAACACCTCCATAATACAATCTAGCAGGAGTAGGTCTTTACCCTCCGGGGGGCCGAACCTGGGTAAATCCCTGTGTCTTTGCCCTCATCTCGCACCGCAGATGGCTGGCCGCCCTTGCCCTTCGTTCTACTACTCGCTGCCGATTGCAGCATCTGCCGTGGTCATTCCCACGACACTTGGTTTCTTCGGAGTTGGATGCACGAGTAGAGCTTACTCAGTACAGGTGAAGGCTATCAAAAGACTGGGGGCGACCAACTAAGTGAGCAATAATGGCCATAATCATATAGAGCAACAAAACATTATTAACTAAAGCATAAAGTGGTATCACAAGTCACAACTAAATGATCATAGAGGCTAAGGTGACTAGTTCATAGTCATAACATGGTGTAAGCATGCTCCAAGTCAACCCAAATAAAGCATCAAAGGAGAATACCAAAATATTATGCTTTTGTATGCTAAAACAACGCATGATTCTTTCAAGGCACATTAAGCAATCTCAATTGTTTGGAACAAGTCATGCTACAGCAATAATCACTAAGTATAAGGTCAAAGAAACATCTAGCATGACATGATAAAGTCTAAGCCATAGTCAAAACAAGCTCCCTTTTGTACCACTATAAGCATGAAACTCTGTACTCTTTTCCAAAACCAATCAACTTATTTGAAACAAAAGAGAGAATGAGGGTTCCAACTAATTTATTCAGCAAACTAAACAAACGAAAAATAAGACGCTCCAGGAACAACACAAAAGTGCATGAAACAATAAAACGAATTGTCTAGAAAGAGACCTAAGATTTTTATATGAAGAAGGGGATGCCTTCGGCATCCCCAAGCTTTGACACTTGTACCTCTTGAATATTTCTTGGGGTGACATGAGGTGGCATCCCCAAGCTTGATCTTTTGTCCATTCTTCATCTCATCACATCATTCTTCCCCTACACTTGAAAATTTTCATTCATACAAAACTTCACACAATTCTTCATTAGCAACATTAGTGTATTCAAGATAATAGGCCTTTGGGTTTAGTTTCAACACAAGTATAACTTTCATTAGAACACAAGCTACTGTAGAAATTCATTTTAAAAGGTCAAGTGATCAAAGAGAACTCAAAAAGAAACCGGTTAAAAGGCAAATGCAAATAATGGTAGAAATCTGTCAAAACAGACCAGCAGGTAAAAACCGATTTTTTCGAAGACCTTATGTTGCTCAAATTGAAAAGTGTTGAACTAATTAAAGTTATATAACAACCTGGGGCATATACTCAGAAAAGCACAGCTCAATACGACATGTAGGGATTTTTCACGGATTTTTACAATGAAGCATAAAAATCTGGTTCGGGACAACAACTTCCCCAAATCTTACTTCTCTCTCATTAGAGGTTATTATTGGCACAAAAACCACAGAAAAAGGATAAGGAGAGTTTATTAAAAAATTAATAACTTTCAAGACTCAACAAAATAAAATCCTAACGAAATTTGGGTTATCTCCCAATGAGTACTTTTCTTTAACGCCTTTAAGTTAGGCATAGGAAGCAAGAATCAAGTATTTTCAAATGAAGAACCATTGACATCAAATTTCTTGCCCCTACTTTTCTTACCTTTACTCTTATCTTTAGGGAACATATGATTGCTTGTTGGAGAAGCAAAATGCATAATTCCTTTTCCCACATGTATAATTGCTCCAAGGAGTTTCAGTAGGAATCTTCTAAGTGTAATTTGTCCTTTTCCTACACATTCAATAACAAAATAATCAGTAGACACCAATTTCCCTAAGATCTTTGTAAACATTCCTTCAGCTACTCCAATGGGTAATATAGTTGCATTATTCATAAGAGATATTTCTTCTCCTCCTTTAGAAATTCCCCAAAGATTCAAAGATTATCTTTAGGCATAAGACATGGAAGTTGTCAAGAATCTCATCATCCCAATTTCTAAGTAAAACTTGTGGGTGAACAAGGGTGAAGGACCTCAATGTCTATTGGTGGTTCCTTGGGAAAAGTTTTGATAAAGAAAAACTTAGTGATTTCAACTAATAGGGGAAACCTATTTTGAGCAAAGCAAGCCAAGCTACACTTAGCCAAAAATGCATATAGTATTATAGTCCACTTAAAAATTTACTAAGGTATCACTTGCCAATACTATTCCAAAGTATTGACCCACTGTGGTTGTAACTTGTGATGTTGCAGGTTACTCCGATGATGATTAGGAGTCATGAGTCTACACTCAACCTGCTTGCCTGTGGCACATGAAGATGAAGACTTGTGTTTATTTACTTATTCCAAAACTCTTGTATTAGGCCTGTGGCCATGAGTTGTAAAAGACTATGTTTTATCTCTGGAGTGGATGTAATAAATGACCTTTGTATCTGTGTACTTCATCTTAAACTGTGGATTCTAGCAATGATCCAGGGACTAGCATTGCAATCAGGGAACCTTTTCCTTTACAAAGGAGGGATCTTACAGATGGTATCAGAGCACTGTGTTGCCTGTAGGATTATGACCCTAGGATTCGAAAACCACTAAGGAAAAAAATTCAACTACTACTACACTTGTCTATTCTTCTCGTAAACTTTTCTAATCTTCTCATTCTCATCTCTACTTGTAGATGAACTCCATCAACGAAGCCGTGAAGAAAGGACCACTCATGACCATGACCTTGGAGTGTGAAACTGAGTTTCCCAAAATTCTCAAAGACCTCATGGTGGCAATGGAAGCATATGGTGCAGCTGTGTACAAAGGCTTTCCAGTGATGGATGAAGGAGTGGAGTACTGGTGGGTGCAACTTCACTTGTACAAAAACAAGGAAGACAACCACAAAGAAAGAGGATTCTGCATGTACACCAACACTGTGATGCACACTACATTCTTTGAGTCAGCAAGAGAAGCAGCTTGGAGGACTATCAAAGAACTTAGTGCTAGAGTCAAGTGCAGAATGCTCAGCCTCCAAAAAGACTTAGAGAAAGAGAAGGAACATACCCAAGAGTTGGAAGCCACCAACCAAACTTTAAGGGGGGATATTATAGACTTAGTGATGGAATCATGTGAGCAAGATAGGCTGATTGCCTCTAGGAACATTGTGTCAGCCAACAGATCCAGTGAGATAGGATTGTAAACGCACTTCATTAGTTGTACCACAACCTATTACCTTATTTTCCAAAATGATACCTTAAATAAGTTTGGACCTTGGTTGATGTAATGGATTCATGTATGCATGACTTGTGTGATTTTGTGTTCCAAGGATGTGTATATGATGTTTGTCTTTGTTTTATCTTAAATAGTGTTGTTCTAACTTTTATATCTTATAAATAGATGCCTATTACCATCAGCACTGTTGAGGAGTTCCAGTTTACCCGCTTTGGTCCACGTATCATTGAGCTTACCACTTTGCTCGATCTTCCTCTTCCCACCATCATGGTGCATCCACTCACCAAGTTCGAGAGGAAGGACCTCTGGGGCTTCAAGGTGAACCAGCCCGGACGCCAGACAGAGCCTACTACGGAGGCCATCGTCTTCAAGCTGATGCACGACGACAGGGAGAGAGGCATGGAGGTAGTCATGCAGGACCTGATAGGACGTCTGCTAGGCCATCACTCCCGACAGGTTAGGGGCACCCACTTCCACGTCTTCGGAAGACGTGATGATGATGGAGAGTCCATCGACTTCGAGGACGACTCGAGGGACGCAGCAGAGCCGATATGTCTCTATCTCCAGGACTTAGAGTCTCTCATTAGGCACGTGGACACGGACAGGACCAATGTCATGTTCAACAATGACAAGCTCCAGGTGCAGCTTCGCGAGAAGGACAAGCTTTTCGCACAGCAGGATGAGATAGTCAAGGAAATGGAGGCGAAGTTCGAGACCCAGGACCGTAAGTTCAAGAGTCAGGAGAAACGCGTCCAGGATAGGAACAAGAAGATCCGGGACATGACTGAAGAACTGAAGTCCAAGGATTTCGAGCTAGAGCAGCAGCAGATGGTGATCGAGAGGCTTCGCTCCCAGAAGAGGGCTCTCAAGGCCAAGATCGATTCCTTGACCACTACAATTGAGGAGAATAAGACCGCGATGGAGAACGCAGGTCTTACCTTCGTCGAGGAGGAGATTGATGTTGATGAGTAGACTTTACTACTCACTTATCTTTATTAACATACTTGTTATTTGTGAACTTGTTATTGGACCATCCGACATGTGGATGGCTTGTCACTTGTGTGTTATATTTTGAGAACTTGTTATCTGGTTGTTGAACTTTTATCCTTGTGTTTCATGTTATGTGTTTGCTTGTGATGTAATGTGCATAAAACATCTATGGGTATCTCATTCTTATCTCTATTTGAACAAACCACAGATGCCTCCCCGTCGCGCAAACCCCAACCCCAACAACATCACCCCGGAAATGCAGCAAATGATGAATGCTCAAACACAGCTTATGCAAATGATGAGAACATTCATCCAAAACCAGAATAACAACAACAACCCCAATAACAACAACAACCCTCCGGGCTTTTACATGCTCACCAGATTTCTGCGTTTGAGGCCAGCTAAGTTCTCGGGGACGACTGATCCCATGGTGGCCAATGATTGGCTACGATCTGTGAACAAGGACTTAGTAACCGTGGGCTGCACGGACGCTGAAAAGGTCAGATTCGCAGCACATCTGCTGGAAGGTCCAGTCGCCACATGGTGGGAAAACTTCCAAATCACCACTCCTATAGATGAGGTGACTTGGGCTATCTTTGAAGATGGCTTTCGCACTGCTCATATCTCATCAGGAATAATGAGCCTGAAAAAGAAGGAGTTCCACAATCTGAAGCAGCGCCACCGCAGCGTGGCTGAATACATAGAAGAGTTTAACAATCTGGCGTGTTATGCACCGGATGAGGTTGACACAGATGCCAAAAGGAAGGAAAAATTTCTGGAAGGCTTAAATGATGAGCTGAACCTGCAGCTGGCTGTGGCATATGTTCCCACTTATCAGTCGCTCTGTGACAAGGCTGCTATATTGGAGAACAAAATGAAGCAAGTCGAGAGTAGGAAGAGGAAACACTCCGACAAGCACAGCTCGGGATCGTCTCACAAACGATCTCACTATGATGACAGTGGAAGCTCAGGATCCCATAAGTATGGGAAATTCAACAAGCACCACAACCACAATCGTCATGACAACAAGCATCACCGCAGTCATGACAATGACAAGTACAAAAACCACAAGAGTGGACATAAGATCCACCACGGTGGAAATGGTAGTGGAAGTGGAAGTCAGCCTGCTAAGAGGGACAGCAGTCAGGTTGAGTGCATCAAATGCAAGAAGATGGGACACTATGCAAATGAGTGCCCCGAAAAGAAAGTTGAAGGACCTGTAAAGCCCAATCCTTTCCAGAAAGGTTAGGTGAACCACATTAGTGTGGAGGAGATCTATGAGGAACCTGATGCTGTTGCAGGTAAGTTCAGACTCAATTCCATTCCAGCATTTGTACTCTTTGATACTGGTGCATCGCATTCATTCATATCAAAGGCATTTGTTGATAGAAATGGGTTTCTGTTAGACCCCTCCTTTATAAAGGAAAGGATCCCTGTGATTGCAATGCTAGTCCCTGGATCAATGCTAGCATCCACAGTTTAAGATGAAGTACACAGATACAAAGGTTGTTTATTACATTCATTCCAGAGATAAAACATAGTCTTTTACAACTCAGGGCCAAAGGCCTAGTACAAGAGTTTATGGAATAAGTAAATAAACATAAGTCTTCATCTTCATGTGCCACAGGCAAGCATGTTGAGTGTAGACGCATGACTCCTATTCATCATCGGAGTAACCTGCAACATCACAAGTTACAGCCACAGAGGGTCAATACTTTGGAATAGTATTGGCAAGTGATACCTTAGTATATTTTAAGTGGACTATATTACTATATGCATTTTGGCTAAGTGTAGCTTGGCTTGCTTTGCTTGAAAATAGGTTTTTCCTATTAGTTGAAAACTCTAAGTTCTTCTTTGTCAAAAACATTCCCAAGGAACCACCAATAGACATTGAGGTCCTTCACCCTTGTTCACCCACCAATTTTTATTGTAGAAGTTGGAGTGATGAGATTCTTGTAGCTTCCATGTCTTGATGCTCAAAAGTGTCCATTTCCTTGGACTAGGCTAAGTACTTAGGTTTTCCATCTGCAGAGGTTGTGCACTTTCCCCACCAGACTTGGTTTCCCAAGACAGGACCTTTCAGAAGCTTTTCCTTAGTCAAAATGGACGCGCTCCAACCTATCAACCCAACTACCACCAACTGTCCAAGTGACTAAGTTCTAGCAACCTATATGATCATGGCAGAGCCCATATTGCCAAGTGGTTGCACTGTAAGCTTTCTCAACACTTGGCCTCCAAATCCCTTTGTGCCTGGGTGGCATACCACAAGTGAGATACACAACCCAAGTCCATGGCCTTGTGTAACCACTCAACATAACCCAATCATTCCATTCCACCCAGGAGATTCATTTGAATTAGTTGTTTTATTAAGAAAACATAAATCTCTTGACTTAGAATATTTTTATCATAAACCATGTAGATGTTCACCACCCTTGTTTGCTAAGTAGCTAGACTAAGCAGAATATGGTAACCTAACTTAGGATAATTTCCCTATCAATTCTACTATTCCTTTCTACTTAGGATTTCCCATCTTAGCACTAGGTAAAAATATCATGCAATATTTTAGCAAAATATCTAATGCTAGTACAAATCATAGGACAGAAATATTCATGAAAATATCACTTACCTTGGTAGTGGGGAGAGTAGCACTCTTCACAATCACAATCACTAGCAAAATCTACACAAGAAATTATAGCATACAATTACACACAATTATATACAAACAAAAATAATATGAATGCATGCATGCAAGAATTTACTAAGTGTGATTTTTGAAAAAAAATTCTACCAAGTATGCTTATGTCTACAGAAACTTAACAAGTCATAAATTTGCCAACTAAACTTATTGGGCTCAAATATAATTTACCAAATTAATTCTCTATTTAAAATGGCCTTAAACATGTACTACAAATAAAATCATTTAAATGTTACTATATGCTAAATAAATTGGATATTCTGAAAGGTCTTGTTTCACTGAATCCAACGGTATAAAGTTTGCAAAAATCTAACGTGGATATCGAAAGTTATAAGCATTTGAAAATGGGATCTAAATCTGATTTGAATTTCTATTTTTGAATCAACCCTAGCCACGCGTCGCGTTATTACTGGCGTGTACCGGTTCGCACCGGATCACCCTTCTGTGCCGTTGGATCTAACTAACGCACGGCTCGAGATCTCCATACCCTTCGTTAAGTGAAATGTTTCTCCAGAGGATTTAGATCGACGGCTAAAATCTCCTAACCAAAACGAGCGGGCGCTACCGGGCGGCAGCGGCCAGCGTCGATGGGCGTTCTAGGTCGCCCGGGGAAGGGAGGAGATGCTTACCAGAACCGCAGGAGGCTGCTGATGCTCAAGGTGGCAATGGCTTGGGAAGGGGCGCACGGGTTCGTCGGAAATTTCTCGCCGGAGTTCGCGAATGCGTCAGCCACGGTCAGTCGTCGACGTTGGCGAGGTTCCTCGTCGCGCTAAGCCAAAATAGGGGTACTGTCAGATGCGCAAGACGATGAGGATTCTAGGCGTATCAGTCAGAGGGCAAGGGGCGGTGGCTACTTACGGAGGGAGGTCGCCGGAGTTCGTGCAGAAGACGGTGGCGGCCAGTCGTCGACGTTGCAGAAGCTACGGGTCATGCGAAGGTAAACGGAGGGTGTCAGAAGGTGCACAGAGACTCACTGATCAAGATAAAGTAAACGCGAGACCGAGGGGAACTCTATGCTCACCGGAATTTGCCGCGATCGTCGGAGACGCGGGTTGAGAGGGCACGCGCCACTGGTGGCGCTGGGTTCGTTTGGGGAGAAGAAAGAGTGGACAGAGGGGGTTCTTATAGCCTGATCATGAGCGAGAATCACTCGGCCAATAACTCGAATTGACGCCGCGAATTAAACACAGAAACGCCCGCGTCGATTTGGGGATGAACGGGTCGTGCGGGTGGAGACGATGCTGACGTGGAGGAGGCCCGTTTGTCAGTGACGTGCGCGAGGTGGAAGTGGGGTCTGATTTTCAGCGGCTGTACGCGTGCGCTCGCGCGTGAGAGAGGAAAGGAAAGTTCCCGGGTGGGCTTGCTGGGCTCGTTTTTCTGCTGGGCCAGATTCTGGCCGCGCGGCCTTTTTCTTTTGTTTAAGTCTTTTTCTTTTCTAATTCTATTTTCTGGAATGATTTTTGATATGAATTCAAATCCTTTTGAATTCAAAAAAAACTGGGGATCTTTGCAGTGGTTCTGTGGTTTCAATTTCAGACATTTAACTAAGTAGTTACCTTGTAAGGTCCTGGTCAAGCTTGGGTGTTGAACAAGCAAGTTTTGTCTTTAGTTTGTGAATGAATGAAATAGGGTTTAGAAAATATTTCCAAATTGGAAATTTGGGTAAAAATGCTACACCTGAACTTTCCAACAATGGATGCAAGTAATCAAGTTCCTAAACCTTCAAATTTCAAAGGGTGATGGCCATTTGGGATAAATTGCCCACATGAAATCATAGCTCCAACTTCTGTCTCTAAATGATTTTTAAGAAAACCCTGAATAGATGAATGATGCAAAGATGATATGAATGAGTTTTGAAACTATGATTTTTGGGATGTTACAAATCTAACCCCCTTAAGATGAATCTCGCCCTCGAGATTCGGGTTGGCTAGGAAATAGGTGAGGGTGGTCTTTCCGAAGATCATCTTCTCTTTCCCATGTTGCTTCTTCTTCTGAGTGATGGTTCCATTGCACTTTACAAAACTTGATGGTCTTGGTCCTGGTAACTCTTTCTGCGGTCTCTAGAATCTTGACAGGTTTTTCCTCATAAGTGAGATCACTTTCTAGCTGAACTTCTTCCGAAGGTATGGTATCCTTCAAAGAAGACTCTTCCATTTCTGGGTGACATTTCTTAAGCTGACTCACATGAAATACGTTATGGACTGCTGATAGAGATTCCGGCAATTCAACTTCATATGCAACTTCTCCTTTGCGACTTAGAATCTTGAATGGCCCAACATATCTTGGTGCCAACTTTCCTTTGACTCCAAATCTTTTCACTCCACGAAGTGGTGATACTCTGAGGTAAGCTCTATCTCCAACTTCGTAGGTGACTTCTCTACGCTTAGAATCCGCGTAGCTTTTCTGTCGGGACTGTGCTATCTTCAATCTGTCCTTAACCAATTTGACTTTCTCTTCAGCGTCTTTGATAAGATCTGGTCCAAATAAGCTTCTTTCTCCCACACCATTCCATAACAATGGGGTGGTACACTTCCTTCCGTAGAGTAACTCAAACGGTGCCATTCCAATACTAGATTGATGACTGTTATTGTAAGAGAACTCTGCGTACGGCAAACTTTCGTCCCAACTTGCTCCATAGTCTAAAGCACAGGCTCTCAACATGTCTTCAAGAATTTTGTTGGTTCTTTCTGTTTGTCCATCCGTTTGTGGATGAAAAGCAGTGCTGAATTCCAATCTCGTTCCTAAGGACTCATGAAGCTGTCTCCAAAAGTGAGATGTGAATTGGGTTCCTCTATCTGATACTATACTCTTAGGCACACCGTGAAGGCATACAATTCTGCTCATGTAAATTTTAGCTAACTTGGCACTTGTATAGGTTGTCTTCACGGGTATAAAATGAGCCACTTTAGTTAGGCGATCCACTACTACCCATATGGAATCATACCCTGACCTGGTCCTTGGTAATCCGGTAATGAAATCCATACCAATATTTTCCCACTTCCATTCCGGAATAGGCAGTGGTTGAAGCAAACCCGCTGGTTTCTGGTGCTCCGCTTTGACTCTGCTACACACATCACATAAAGCAATATGTTCGGCGATGTCCCTTTTGAGATTGTTCCACCAAAACCTTTCCTTCATGTCCATGTACATCTTGGTATTTCCCGGGTGAATAGAATACGGAGAGTTGTTTCCTTCTTGTAAGATCAGTTTCCGCAACTCTGGGTCTCGTGGAACACATATACGTTTCCCGTGCCATAAAGTACCCTGTTCGTCAACACGGAAACTCTTAGCCTTCCCTAGACTAATATGTTCCTTAATCTTTCCAATTTCCTCATCAGTCTTCTGAACTTCCCGGATTTTGTCCAATAGAGTGGGTTGAAAATCTAAGGACATGAGATATCCTTCTGGTACAATTTCCAATCTGAGTTCTTTGAATTGCTTACACAAGTCATCTGGCAATTCCCCTTTTGTAAGGCCATTTACAAATGTCTTACGACTTAGAGCATCGGCTACTACATTTGCTTTACCGGGGTGGTATTGCAAACTTAAGTCGTAATCCTTGATAAGTTCTAGCCATCTTCTTTGTCTCCTGTTGATTTCCTTCTGGGTGAAGATATACTTCAAGCTTTTATGATCGGTGAACACTTCACAACGCTTTCCCAAAAGGTAATGTCTCCATGTTTTGAGTGCATGGACGACAGAGGCTAACTCCAAATCATGAGTAGGATAGTTTACTTCATGAGTTTTGAGTTGTCTCGAGGCATAGGCTACGACTTTACCATCTTGCATAAGTACGGCACCCAAACCTTGATGAGACGCATCACAATATACTTGGAAATCCTTTTCTAAATCTGGCAGACATAGAACTGGTGCTGTCACAAGTCTCTTCTTCAATTCTTGGAAACTGACTTCGCAACCTTCAGTCCAAGCAAACTTCTTGTCCTTCTTTAGCAATTCAGTCATTGGCTTAGCAACCTTCGAGAAATTTTCAATGAACCTTCTGTAGTAACCTGCTAAGCCGAGGAAACTACGAACTTCTTTCACATTCTTGGGTGATTCCCATTCTGTCACAGCTGAAACCTTTGCAGGATCAACAGCCACACCATCTTTTGTCATCACATGACCAAGAAAACCAACTTTCTCTAACCAGAATTCACACTTACTGAATTTGGCATACAGTTTATGTTCCCTCAGTTTCTCAAGTATCAAGCGTAAGTGTCTTTCATGTTCTTCCTTGCTCTTGGAGTAGACCAAGATGTCATCGATGAAAACGACAACGAACTTGTCAAGGAATTCCATGAACACCTTGTTCATCATATTCATGAAGTATGCCGGAGCGTTGGTTAATCCAAAAGGCATCACAGTATACTCATACAATCCATACCTTGTGGTGAATGCTGTTTTTGGTATGTCTTGCTCTCGTATCTTGAGTTGAAAATAACCTGACCGGAGATCAATCTTCGAGAATACACATGCTCCTTCTAGCTGATCAAATAAGTCATTGATTCTTGGCAAAGGATATTTGTTTTTGATAGTAACCTCGTTGAGAGAACGGTAGTCAATACATAACCTTTGTGTTCTATCCTTCTTCTCCACGAACAATACTGGGGCTCCCCAAGATGAAGAACTTGGTTGAATAAACCCTTTCTGTAACTGTTCTCCTAGCTGTTTCTTGAGCTCTTTCAATTCATCAACTGACATTTTGTACGGTCTCTTAGCTATTGGTCCTGATCCTGGCACCAAATCTATCAGAAACTCCACATCTCTATCCGGAGGCATTCCTGGTAGCTCTTCCGGAAACACATCCGGATACTCACATACTATTGGTACACTGTCCATGCTAACCCCCTTAAGAGAATTCAGCTTACTTCCTTTGGATTCAAAGTTTGACTTAAATTTTATTCTTTTTCCTTCGGGGGTTGTGAGTGTAACGGTACGATTGGCACAATCTAACACTCCTTCATACTTAGCCATCCAGTCCATTCCCAAAATTACGTCTAGTCCTTGGGAATCTAGGATTATCAGGCTTACTGGAAATTTATGCTTACCAAATTCTATGGTGAGATCCCGGCATCCAAGGCTTACTATCATGTCTCCCCCCGGAGAACTAACTTTATTGGACACCCAATGTTTTCTGATGCAAACCCATTTCTAACAACAAATGCCTTTGATATGAATGAATGAGATGCACCGGTATCAAAGAGTACAAATGCTGAAATTGAATTGAGTCTAAACTTACCAGCCACAGCATCAGGTTCCTCATAGACCTCTTCCACATTGATGTGGTTAACCTGTCCTTTCTGAAAAGGATTTGGCTTGTTGGGTCCTTCAACTTTCTTCTCAGGGCACTCATTAGCATAATGCCCCAGCTTTTTGCATTTGAAGCACTCAACCTGACTGAGGTCCTTTTTAGGAGGTTGGCCTCCACTTCCACTACCATTTCCACCATAGTGGCTCTTATGTCCACCCTTGTGGTTCTTGTACTTGTCCTTGTCATGGCTGCGATGATGCTTGTTGTCATGACGGTTGTGCTTGCTGAATTTCCCATGTTTATGGGATCCTGAGCTGCCACTGTCATCATAGTGAGATCGTTTGTGAGACGATCCCGAGCTGTGCTTGTCGGAGTGTTTCCTCTTTCTACTCTCGACTTGCTTCATTTTACTCTCCAAAATAGCAGCCTTGTCACACAAAGACTGATAGGTTGGAACATATGCCATAGCCAACTGTAGATTCAGCTCATCATTTAAGCCTTCCAGAAATTTTTCCTTTCTTTTGGCATCTGTGTCAACCTCATCCGGTGCATAGCGCGCCAGATTGTTGAACTCTTCTATATATTCTGCCACGCTGCGGTGGCGCTGTTTCAGGTTGTGAAACTCCTTCTTTTTCAGACTCATCATTCCTGATGAGATATGAGCAGTGCGAAAGCCATCTTCAAAGATAGCCCAAGTCACCTCATCAATAGGAGTGGTGATTTGGAAGTTGTCCCACCATGTGGCGGCTGGTCCTTCCAACAGATGTGCTGCGAATCTGACTTTTTCAGCATCCGTGCAGCCCACGGTCACTAAGTCCTTGTTCACGGAACGTAGCCAGTCGTTGGCCACCATGGGATCAGTTGTTCCTGCAAACTTTGCTGGCCTCAAACGCAGAAATCTGGTGAGCATATCAAAACCCGGAGGGTTGTTGTTGTTGTTGTTGTTGTTATTGTTGTTGGGGTTGTTGTTATTCTGGTTTTGGATGAATGTTGTCATCATTTGCATAAGCTGTGTTTGCGCATTCATCATTTGCTGCATTTCCGGGGTGATGTTATTGGGGTTGGGGTTTGCGCGACGGGGAGGCATCTGTGGTTTGTTCAAATAGATAAGAATGAAATACCCATAGATGTTTTATGCACAATACAACATAAGCAAACACATAAAAAGCAACATAAGAATAAAGGTTCATCAACCACATAATAAGCTCATGAAGTAAAACACACAAGTGGCAAGCCATCCACATGTCGGATGGTCAAATAACAAGTTCACAATAACAAGTATGAATAAGAAAGATAAACGAGTAGTCAAGTCTACTCATCAGCGTCAATCTCCTCCTCAACGAAGGTAAGACCTGCGTTCTCCATCGCGGTCTTGTTCTCCTCAATCGTAGTGGTCAAGGAATCGACCTTGGCCTTGAGAGCCCTCTTCTGGGAACGAAGCCTCTCAATAACCATCTGCTGCTGCTCAAGCTCGAAGTCCTTGGACTTCAGTTCCTCGGTCATGTCCCGGATCCTCTTGTTCCTATCCTGGACACGTTTCTCTTGACTCTTGAACTTGCGGTCCTGGGCCTCGAACTTTGTCTCCATTTCCTTGATCATCTCATCTTGCTGCGCAAAAAGCTTGTCCTTCTCGCGAAGCTGCACCTGAAGCTCATCATTAGCTAGCATGACGTTCGTCCTGTCCGTATCTACGTGCCTGAGAAGAGTCTCTAAGTCCTGAAGATAAAGACGTATCGGCTCCGCAGTGCTCCTCGAGTCATCCTCAAAGTCGATGGGCTCTCCATCAACATCACGTCTTCCAAAGACGTGGAAGTGAGTGCCCCTAACCTGACGGGAGTGACGGCCTAACAGTCATCCTATCAGATCCTGCATGACTACCTCCATGCCTCTCTCCCTGTCGTCGTGCATCAGCTTGAAGACGATGGCCTCCGTAGTAGGCTCAGTCTGGCGTCCGGGCTGGTTCACTTTGAAGCCCCAGAGGTCCTTCCTCTCGAACTTGGTGAGTGGGTACACCGTGATAGTAGGAAGAGGGAGATCAAGCAGAGTGGTAAGCTCAATGATACGGGGACCAAAACGAGTAACCCGAAACTCCTCAACAGTGCTGATGGCAATAGGCATCTATTTATAAAATTGAAAAAGTTAGAACAACTCAATTCAAGGTAAATCAAGACAACATTCATACACATCCATGAAACATAATTGTCACACAAGACATGCATTCATAAATCCATTACATCATTCAAGGTCCATACTTATTAAAAATATCTTTTGGAAATAAGGTGACAAGTGGTGGTCCAACTAACGAAGTGTTCTTACAATCCAATCTCACGGGACCTATTATTAAACACTATGTTCCTAGATGCAATCCACCAATCTTGCTCTCTTGACTCTATCACTAAGTCTATAACATCTCCCCTTATCTCTTGGTTGGTGTCTTCCAACTCTTGAGTAAGCTCCTTCTCTTTCTCTAAGTCCTTTTGGAGGTTGAGCATTCTGCACTTGACTCTAGCACTTAGTTCCTTGATGGTCCTCCAAGCTGCATCCCTGGCTGACTCAAAGAATGTGGTGTGCATTGTCGTGTTGGTGTACATGCAGAATCCCCTTTCTTTGTGGTTGTCTTCCTTGTTTTTGTACAAGTGAAGTTGCACCCACCAATACTCCACTCCTTCATCCATCACTGGAAAGCCCTTGTACACGGCTTCACCATGTGCATCCATTGCCCCCATGAGGTCCTTGAGAATACTGGGAAACTCAGTTTCATACTTCAAGGTCATGGTCATGAGTGGTCCCTTCTTCATGGCTTCGTTGATGGAGTTCATCTACAAAGGAAGTTGAAAGAGATTAGAAAAGTTTTACGAGAAGAATAGACAAGTGTAGAAGTAGTTGAAAAACTTTTTCCTTAGTGGTTTTCCAATCCTAGGGTCATAATCCTACAGGCAACACAGTGCTCTGATACCATCTGTTAGACCCCTCCTTTATAAAGGAAAGGATCCCTGTGATTGCAATGCTAGTCCCTGGATCAATGCTAGCATCCACAGTTTAAGATGAAGTACACAGATACAAAGGTTGTTTATTACATTCATTCCAGAGATAAAACATAGTCTTTTACAACTCAGGGCCAAAGGCCTAGTACAAGAGTTTATGGAATAAGTAAATAAACATAAGTCTTCATCTTCATGTGCCACAGGCAAGCATGTTGAGTGTAGACGCATGACTCCTATTCATCATCGGAGTAATCTGCAACATCACAAGTTACAGCCACAGAGGGTCAATACTTTGGAATAGTATTGGCAAGTGATACCTTAGTATATTTTAAGTGGACTATATTACTATATGCATTTTGGCTAAGTGTAGCTTGGCTTGCTTTGCTTGAAAATAGGTTTTTCCTATTAGTTGAAAACTCTAAGTTCTTCTTTGTCAAAAACATTCCCAAGGAACCACCAATAGACATTGAGGTCCTTCACCCTTGTTCACCCACCAATTTTTATTGTAGAAGTTGGAGTGATGAGATTCTTGTAGCTTCCATGTCTTGATGCTCAAAAGTGTCCATTTCCTTGGACTAGGCTAAGTACTTAGGTTTTCCATCTGCAGAGGTTGTGCACTTTCCCCACCAGACTTGGTTTCCCAAGACAGGACCTTTCAGAAGCTTTTCCTTAGTCAAAATGGACGCGCTCCAACCTATCAACCCAACTACCACCAATTGTCCAAGTGACTAAGTTCTAGCAACCTATATGATCATGGCAGAGCCCATATTGCCAAGTGGTTGCACTGTAAGCTTTCTCAACACTTGGCCTCCAAATCCCTTTGTGCCTGGGTGGCATACCACAAGTGACATACACAACCCAAGTCCATGGCCTTGTGTAACCACTCAACATAACCCAATCATTCCATTCCACCCAGGAGGTTCATTTGACTTAGTTGTTTTATTAAGAAAACATAAATCTCTTGACTTAGAATATTTTTATCATAAACCATGTAGATGTTCACCACCCTTGTTTGCTAAGTAGCTAGACTAAGCAGAATATGGTAACCTAACTTAGGATAATTTCCGTATCAATTCTACTATTCCTTTCTACTTAGGATTTCCCATCTTAGCACTAGGTAAAAATATCATGCAATATTTTAGCAAAATATCTAATGCTAGTACAAAGCATAGGACAGAAATATTCATGAAAATATCACTTGCCTTGGTAGTGGGGAGAGTAGCACTCTTCACAATCACAATCACTAGCAAAATCTACACAAGAAATTATAGCATACAATTACACACAATTATATACAAACAAAAATAATATGAATGCATGCATGCAAGAATTTACTAAGTGTGATTTTTGAAAAAAAATTCTACCAAGTATGCTTATGTCTACAGAAACTTAACAAGTCATAAATTTGCCAACTAAACTTATTGGGCTCAAATATAATTTACCAAATTAATTCTCTATTTAAAATGGCCTTAAACATGTACTACAAATAAAATCATTTTTAACTGTTACTATATGCTAAATAAATTGGATATTCTGAAAGGTCTTGTTTCACTGAATCCAACGGTATAAAGTTTGCAAAAATCTAACGTGGAAATCGAAAGTTATAAGCATTTGAAAATGGGATCTAAATCTGATTTGAATTTCTATTTTTGAATCAACCCTAGCCACGTCGGCGTTATTCTTGGCGTGCACGTTCAAGACCGGATCACCCTTCGTTGCCGTGGATCTAACTAACGCTGCGGCTCAGATCTGTCCATACCCTTCGTTAAGTGAAATGTTTCTACGCCAGAGGATCAGATCCGACGGCTAAAAATCTCCTAACCAAAAAGCAGCGGCGCATCAAGGCGGTAATTCGGCGTCGGTGGTGCCGGCGTTCTAGGTCGCCCGGGGAAGGGAGGAGATGCTTACCAGAACCGCAGGAGGCTGCTGATGCTCAAGGTGGCAATGGCTTGGGAAGGGGCGCACGGGTTCGTCGGAAATTTCTCGCCGGAGTTCGCGAATGCGTCAGCCACGGTCAGTCGTCGACGTTGGCGAGGTTCCTCGTCGCGCTAAGCCAAAATAGAGTCTTGTCGGATGCGCAAGACGATGAGGATTCTAGGCGTATCAGTCAGAGGGCAAGGGGCGGTGGCTACTTACGGAGGGAGGTCGCCGGAGTTCATGCAGAAGACGGTGGCGGCCAGTCGTCGACGTTGCAGAAGCTACGGGTCATGCAAAGGTAAACGGAGGGTGTCGGAAGGTGCACAGAGACTCACTGATCAAGATAAAGTAAACGCGAGACCGAGTGGAACTCTGTGCTCACCGGAATTTGTCGGCGCAGTCGTCGGAGACGGCGGGGTTGCAGAGGGCAATGCGCTCAGCCTGGTGGCGCTCTGGGTTCGGGTTCTGGGGGAGAAGAAAGAGGGGACAGAGGGGGTTCTTATAGCCTGATCACGTGCGGGAATCACTCGGCCAATAACTCGAATTGACGCCGCGAATTAAACACAGAAACGCCCGCGTCGATTTGGGGATGAACGGGTCGTGCGGGTGGAGACGATGCTGACGTGGAGGAGGCCCGTTTGTCAGCGGCGCCGCGTGAGAGAGGAAAGGAAAGTTCCCGGGTGGGCTTCTTTGGGCTCGATTCTGTCAAGCGCTGACCATTTTCTTTTGTTTAAGTCTTTTTCTTTCTAATTCTATTTTCGAATGATTTTTATATGAATTCAAATCCTTTTGAATTCAAACAAACTGGGATCTTTGCAGTGGTTCTGTGGTTTCAATTTCAGACATTTAACTAAGTAGTTACCTTGTAAGGTCCTGGTCAAGCTTGGGTGTTGAACAAGCAAGTTTTGTCTTTAGTTTGTGAATGAATGAAATAGGGTTTAGAAAATATTTCCAAATTGGAAATTTGGGTAAAAATGCTACACCTGAACTTTCCAACAATGGATGCAAGTAATCAAGTTCCTAAACCTTCAAATTTCAAAGGGTGATGGCCATTTGGGATAAATTGCCCACATGAAATCATAGCTCCAACTTCTGCCTCTAAATGATTTTTAAGAAAACCCTGAATAGATGAATGATGCAAAGATGATATGAATGAGTTTTGAAACTATGATTTTTGGGATGTTACAGTTTCCGTCTGAAAACATTGGGTGTCCAATAAAAGTTAGTTCTCTGGGTGGAGATATGATAGTAAGTCTTGGATGCCGGGATCTGGTAATAGAATTTGGAAAACATAAGTTTCCAGTAAGCCTGATAATCCTAGATTCCCAAGGACTGGACGTAATATTGGGAATGGATTGGATATCTAAGTATGAAGGAGTACTAGATTGTGCTAATCGTACTGTTGCACTCACAACCCCGGAAAGAAAACGGATTAAGTTCAAGTCAAACTTTGAATCCAAAGGAAGTAAGCTTAATTCTCTTAAGGGGGTTAGCATGGCAAGCAGCCAATTGTATGTGAGTATCCGGATGTGTTTCCGGAAGAGTTGCCAGGAATGCCACCAGATAGAGATGTGGAATTTCTGATAGATTTGGTACCAGGTGCTGGACCAATAGCAAAGAGACCATACAAAATGTCAGTTGATGAACTGAAGGAGCTCAAGAAGCAACTAGGAGAACAGTTGCAGAAAGGATTCATTCAACCAAGTTCTTCCTCTTGGGGAGCCCCAGTCTTGTTTGTGGAGAAGAAGGATAGAAGTCAAAGATTATGCATAGATTACCGTTCACTCAACGAGGTAACTATCAAGAACAAATATCATTTGCCAAGAATCAATGACTTGTTTGATCAGCTAGAGGGAGCATGTGTGTTCTCGAAAATTGATCTCCGGTCAGGCTATTTTCAACTCAAGATAAGAGAGCAAGACATACCTAAAACAGCATTCACTACAAGGTATGGATTGTATGAGTATACCATAATGCCTTTTGGCTTGACAAATGCTCCAGCATACTTCATGAATATGATGAACAAGGTGTTCATGGAATTTCTTGACAAGTTCGTTGTCGTCTTCATCGATGACATCTTAGTCTACTCCAAGAGCAAAGAAGAGCATGAAGGACACTTGTGTTTGATACTTGAGAAGTTGAGAGAACATAAGCTTTATGCCAAATTCAGCAAGTGTGAGTTCTGGTTAGAGGAAGTTGGTTTTCTTGGTCATGTTATGACAAAGGATGGTGTGGCAGTTGATCCTGCTAAAGTTTCAGCTGTGACGGAATGGGAATCTCCCAAGAATGTAAAAGAAGTTCGTAGTTTCCTTGGCTTAGCAGGTTACTACAGAAGATTCATTGAGAATTTCTCAAAGGTTGCTAAGCCCATGACTGAATTGTTAAAGAAAGACAAGAAGTTTGCTTGGTCTGAAGGTTGTGAAGTCAGCTTTCAAGAATTGAAGAAGAGACTTGTGACAGCACCAGTACTATGTCTGCCAGATTTGGAAAAAGATTTCCAAGTATATTGTGATGCGTCTCATCAAGGTTTGGGTGCCGCACTTATGCAAGACGGTAAAGTTGTGGCTTATGCCTCGAGACAACTCAAAACTCATGAAGTAAACTATCCTACTCATGATTTGGAGTTAGCCTCTGTCGTCCATCCACTCAAAACATGGAGACATTACCTTTTGGGTAAGCGTTGTGAAGTGTTCACGGACCACAAAAGTTTGAATTATATCTTCACCCAGAAGGAAATCAATATGAGACAAAGAAGATGGTTAGAGCTTATCAAGGATTACGACTTAAGTTTGCAATACCACCCCGGTAAAGCAAACGTTGTAGCGGATGCTCTAAGTCGTAAGGTATTTGTAAATGGCCTTACCAAAGGAGAATTGCCAGATGATTTGTGTACTCAATTCAAAGAACTCAGATTGGAGATTGTGCCTGAAGGACATCTTATGTCTTTGGATGTTCAACCCACTTTGTTTGACAAGATCCGAGAAGCTCAGAAGACCGATAAAGAAATTGAAAGGATTAAGGAAAATATTGGCCAAGGGAGAGCTAAAAATTTCCATGAAGACGAACAGGGTACATTCTGGCATGGGAAACGTATCTGTGTTCCACAAGATCCGGAGTTACGGAAACTGATTTTGCAAGAAGCACACAACTCTCCGTATTCTATTCATCCGGGTAACACCAAAATGTACATGGACATGAAAGAAAGATTTTGGTGGAATAATCTCAAGAGAGACATCGCCGAACATATTGCTTTATGTGATGTGTGTAGTAGAGTAAAAGCGGAGCATCAGAAACCAGCAGGTTTGCTTCAACCACTACCTATTCCTGATTGGAAATGGGACAAAATTGGTATGGATTTCATTACCGTATTACCAAGGACCAGATCAGCATATGACTCCATATGGGTAGTAGTGGATCGCCTAACTAAAGTGGCTCATTTTATACCCGTGAAGACAACTTATACAAGTGCAAAGTTAGCCAAAATCTACATGAGTAGAATCGTATTCCTTCACGATGTGCCTAAGAGTATTGTGTCCGATAGGGGAACCCAATTCACTTCCCATTTTTGGAGACAGCTTCACGAGTCATTGGGAACGAGGTTGGAATTCAGTACTGCTTTTCATCCTCAAACCGATGGACAAACAGAAAGGACTAATCAAATTCTGGAAGACATGTTGAGGGCATGTGCCCTAGACTATGGAGCAAGTTGGGATGAAAGTCTGCCTTACGCAGAATTTTCTTATAACAACAGCTATCAAGCCAGCATTGAGATGGCACCGTTTGAGTTTCTCTACGGAAGAAAATGTACCACCCCATTGTTATGGAATGGTGTGGGAGAAAGAAGTTTATTCGGGCCAGATCTTATCAAAGAAGCCGAAGAGAAAGTCAAATTGGTTAAGGATAGGTTGAAGATAGCACAGTCCTGACAGAAAAGCTACGCAGATCCTAAGCGTAGAGAAGTCACCTACGAAGTTGGTGATAGAGCCTATCTTAGAGTATCACCACTCTGTGGAGTGAAAAGATTCGGAGTCAAAGGAAAGTTGGCACCAAGATATGTTGGGCCATTCAAGATTCTGAGTCGCAAAGGAGAAGTTGCTTATGAAATTGAACTGCCAACATCTCTATCAGCAGTCCATAATGTATTTCATGTGAATCAGCTTAAGAAATGTCACCCAGAAATGGAAGAATCTTCTTTGAAGGATACCATACCTTTGGAAGAAGTTCAACTAGAAAGTGATCTCACTTATGAAGAAAAGCCTATCAAGATTCTTGAGACTGCAGAAAGAGTCACGAGAACAAAGACTATCAAGTTTTGCAAAGTGCAATGGAACCATCATACTGAAGAGGAAGCAACATGGGAAAGAGAATATGATCTTCGGAAAGACCACCCTCACCTATTTGCTAGCCAATCCGAATCTCGAGGGCGAGATTCACCTTAAGGGGGTTAGATTTGTAACATCCCTAAAACCATGATTTCAAAAGTTTGCATATCATTCATGCATGCATATAGATTTGATATCAATTTCAAACTCACTTTAGAAAAACAGAAGCACATGGTGCTATGATTTTATGTGAGCAGATTTAAATCAAATGGCTATCTCCATTTGAAAGATTGATTATTTGTGAACCAAGTTTGTTGCCTTCTATGAGGTTAGGTTTGAGTGTTGAATTTAAACCAAGTTTTTCAAATTGGAAATGGTTTCAAAAACCATTTTTCAAATCTTGCAAACCAAGTGCCTAGTCTCTGTTATTTTGATCTCCAAGCTTGACCAAGCCTTTACTTAGCAAACCACCTGACTTTATGCCCAATTTTGAGACTACTACACACTGCAAAAATCCCAAGAAAGTTTGAATTCAAATGGAACTTGAATTCATTTGAAAACCTATTCTGAAAATCGAATCAAAAAAAGAAAAAGAGCAAAAAAATGAAAAGGGCCTAGCGCCACTAATCTAGCCCAGCATCTGAGCAGGCCCAACCAGCCCACCCGGGCCATTTCCTTTCCTTCCACACGCACGAGCACACCCACTCAGCCACTGACAGCCGGACCCCACCTCCCCATCACGCGCTTCGCTGACGAACGGGCCCTCTCCACGTCAGCTTCGTCTTCCCCTGATTCCGCGCACGACCTCCGCCGCTGCCCGTTGCTGCACTGATTTCGCGAGCTTAATTGGCATTGATGCAGCAAGAGTTTCTTGTCGAGCCTCTAGCTATAAAATTCCCACATCCTCGCGACCATTTTCCCCCAAACAATTTCGCCTTCACGCCACCAGGCTGCCCACAACTCGCACGACGCCGCCGCTGTTCCGACGACTGCGCCGGCGAATTCCGGTGAGCTCCGTGTTCCCCTCTATCTCTAGTTCATGCTATCAAGTTCAGCGAGTCTTTACGCACCTACTGACACTCCCCATTTGCCCTCGCATGATCCGTAGCTCCAGCAACATTGACGACCGGCCGCCACCGTTCTCTGCACGAACTCCAGCGACCTCCCTCCGTAAGTAGCCACCGCCCCTTGCCCTCTGACTGGTACACCTAGATTCTACATCGTTGTGCACATCTAACAGTACCCCTATTTTGGCTTAGCGCGACGAGGAACCTCGCCAACGTCGATGACTGACCGTGCCCGACGTCTGTCTCAACTTCGACGAGAAATCCTCGCCGTGTCCGCGCGCCCCTCGACGAACCATCGCCACCTTGAGCATCGACAGCATCCTGCGATTCTGGTAAGCGCCTTCTTTCCTCCCCGGGCGACCTAGAGCGCCAGCGCCACCGCTTAATCGACGCTGGCCAGCCGCCGCTAAGCGCCATTGCTTCTGGTTAGAAGATTTGTAGCCGTCAGATCCAGATCCAGCGCGTAGAAATAGTTCACTTAACGAAGGGGTATGGATAGATCTGAGCTGTGCAGCGATAGTTAGATCAACGGCGCGGAAGGGTGATCCGGTGCGAACCGGTACGCACCAGTAAAATTGTGACGCGTGTCTAGGGTTGGATTTAAAATTAGAATTCAAATCAGATTTAGATCCAATTTTCAAATGGCTATAACTTGAGATTCCCGCGTTGGTTTTTTGCAAATTTTATACCGTTGGAATCAGTGAGTCAAGCCCTTTTTGAATCTGCAATGTGTTTAACAAAAAGTCTCTGTTAAAATGACTTTGTATGCAGAAACATATTTAGGTCCATTTTGAGTATAGATTTTGTTTAGCAAATTGTTTTAGGGCTAAATAAGTTTGGTTAGCAAACTTTTTGACTTGGTTATGTTTCTGTATCATACACTTGCTTGGTGGAGTTTACAAAATCATCACTTAGCATTTTCTTGCATGCATGCATTCATATTTTGGTTTGTATATGAATTGTGTGTAATTTTGTGCTACAAACTTTGTGTAGATTTTGCTAGTGACTGTGATTGTGAAGAGTGCTGCTCTCCCCATTACCAAGGCAAGTGATACTTCATGATATTTCCACCCCTTATTTTGAATAAGCATTAGAATTATTTTTGCTAAGTCTTGCATGCTACTTTTGCCAAATGCTATGTTGGGAAATCCTAAGTAGTTGTAGAATTGCTAGGGAATTTCCTAAGTTAAGATTACTATGCCATGCTTAGCCTAGCTAGTAGGAAACAAGGGTTGGTAAAGTATATACATGCTATGATGAAAATAATTCTAAGTCTTTTGGACTTATGCTTTTCTTAATAAAACAACTAAGTCAATGAACCTCCTGGGTGGAATGGGACTTGAATTGGTGGTTTTTGGTTGAGTGGTTACACAAGGCCATGGATATGGCTTGTGTATCTCACTTGTGGTATGCCACCCAGGCACAAAGGGATTTGGAGGCGAAGTGTTGATAAAGCTTACAGTGCAACCACTTGGCAATATGGGCTCTGCCATGATCATATAGGTTGCTAGAACTTAGTCACTTGGACAGATGGTGGTAGTGGGAATGATAGGTTGGAGCGCGTCCATTTGACTAAGGAAAGGCTTCTGAAAGGTCCTGTCTTGGGAAACCAAGTCTGGTGGGGAAAGTGCACAACCTCTGCAGATGGAAAATCTAAGTACTTAGCCAAGTCCATGGATGGACAAATTGAGCATCAAGACATGGAAGCTACAAGAATCTCATCACTCCAACTTCTAAGTAAAACTTGTGGGTGAACAAGGGTGAAGGACCCCAATGTCTATTGGTGGTTTCTTGGGAAAGTTTTTGACAAAGAAAAACTTAGTGATTTCAACTAATAGGGAAAACCTATTTTGAGCAAAGCAAGCCAAGCTACACTTAGCCAAAAATGCATATAGTATTATAGTCCACTTAAAAATTTACTAAGGTATCACTTGCCAATACTATTCCAAAGTATTGACCCGCTGTGGTTGTAACTTGTGATGTTGCAGGTTACTCCGATGATGATTAGGAGTCATGAGTCTACACTCAACATGCTTGCCTGTGGCACATGAAGATGAAGACTTGTGTTTATTTACTTATTCCAAAACTCTTGTATTAGGCATGTGGCCATGAGTTGTAAAAGACTATGTTTTATCTCTGGAATGGATGTAATAAATGACCTTTGTATCTGTGTACTTCATCTTAAACTGTGGATGCTAGCAATGATCCAGGGACTAGCATTGCAATCACAGGGATCCTTTTCCTTTACAAAGGAGGGATCTTACAAAACATGAGCATGAAAGATGTAGGTCTAACAATAAGACATAGTAACAATGTTGTAACATGAAAAGATACAAACAAAGATCATGAATAACAATGCATTGAGAGACGTTTGTTTGTTTCACATACAGAAAACATAGCAAGAGTGGTATTCAGCTTGTCCCTCATGGAATAGCAAAACATAAATGCATAGGACACCTTCAAAGTTCATAAGGGTTAGATACAAATAGTTCAATAATAAGCAATATCAACATTATGAATCAATCACTAAGTTTTGGGACAATGCACATAAAACTAAGAATGACAAGTATGCTCTCTTAATTGGTGCATAAAGATAGAAGGTGGATACTCAACATAAAAGTAAGAAGAAAGGCCCTTCACAGAGGGAATCATGGGATTTCAAGCTTCATAAAGAGCTTCCAAAAATTATGGTACTTATTAGCTTTCATCTATCATTGCCCCTATCATAAGCATCTTGAAGTGATTAAGGTTAAAGTGAAACAAATATGGAGTATATTGTTGACAAATCATAAGTTGGAAATCTCATGTCCCTTGAGTACGAGGGATGTTCCTGTTGCTACTCAACTTTAGTCACAAGCAAGTTCTTGTCATTGTAAGTATATGTGTATCATAGAGAACCGCCAACGGGGTACCCCTTGCCCCATGACACAGGATCTATCCCATACCAGAATGACAAGGCAACATACAATGAGCATCTCAGCAATCTTCTTATTTACCATGAGTATGGTGCTTTTTTTCTCCTTTTCTCTTCTCTTTTTTTATATATATTTTTCCTGAAGATGCTTCATAGATTGATCACAATGGTGATGCTGCAAGTTTCCACCATGATTAGGCATGGATTAGGCTAGCCGCATAGGAGTTTCTCTAACACATATATAATACTCCATGGACTTATAATCTCCCCTTTTATTTCACACCGCCGACATCTATAAACAAAAGATCATGATATCAACTGGATAATATTTACAAGTGTTGAAAGCGTTCCCCATGACAACATGGTTCTGTTAATTCCCAACTTATAAGTGCAAGCATATAAACAACATAGATGACACAATGGTTCAAGTTTATTAGGTGCAATAAATAAAGTGTGCCATCAAGTTTGTGAGAGCTTTGATCTCTAATTTTCACATAACAAGTTTAATTTGGAAGTTAGATAAAAACATGAATATACTTGGAATGGTGTAACACACCATGCATAGGAGTTTATAGTGGACTCTTTGGAATAACTTGGTTTCTTCGGAGTTGGATGCACGAGTAGAGCTTACTCAGTACAGGTGAAGGCTATCAAAAGACTGGGGGCGACCAACTAAGTGAGCAATAATGGCCATATCACAAGTCACAACTAAATGATCATAGAGGCTAAGGTGACTAGTTCATAGTCATAACATGGTGTAAGCATGCTCCAAGTCAACCCAAATAAAGCATCAAAGGAGAATACCAAAATATTATGCTTTTGCATGCTAAAACAACGCATGATTCTTTCAAGGCACATTAAGCAATCTCAATTGTTTGGAACAAGTCATGCTACAGCAATAATCACTAAGTATAAGGTCAAAGAAACATCTAGCATGACATGATAAAGTCTAAGCCATAGTCAAAACAAGCTCCCTTTTGTACCACTATAAGCATGAAACTCTGTACTCTTTTCCAAAACCAATCAACTTATTTGAAACAAAAGAGAGAATGAGGGTTCCAACTAATTTATTCAGCAAACTAAACAAACGAAAAATAAGACGCTCCAGGAACAACACAAAAGTGCATGAAACAATAAAACGAATTGTCTAGAAAGAGACCTGAGATTTTTATTGATGAAGAAGGGGATGCCTTCGGCATCCCCAAACTTTGACACTTGTACCTCTTGAATATTTCTTGGGGTGACATGAGGTGGCATCCCCAAGCTTGATCTTTTGTCCATTCTTCATCTCATCACATCATTCTTCCCCTACACTTGAAAATTTTCATTCATACAAAACTTCACACAATTCTTCATTAGCAACATTAGTGTATTCAAGATAATAGGCCTTTGGGTTTAGTTTCAACACAAGTAAAACTTTCATTAGAACACAAGCTACTGTAGAAATTCATTTTAAAAGGTCACGTGATCAAAGATAACTCAAAAAGAAACCGGTTAAAAGGCAAATGCAAATAATGGTAGAAATCTGTCAAAACAGACCAGCAGGTAAAAACCGATTTTTTCGAAGACCTTATGTTGCTCAAATTGAAAAGTGTTGAACTAATGAAAGTTAGATAACAACCTGGGGCATATACTCAAAAAATTACAGCTCAATACGGCATGCAGGGATTTTTCACGGATTTTTACAATGAAGCATAAAAATCTGGTTCGGGACAACAACTTCCCCAAATCTTACTTCTCTCTCATTAGAGGTTATTCTTGGCACAAAAACCACACAAAAAGGATAAGGAGAGTTTATTAAAAATTAATAACTTTCAAGACTCAACAAAATAAAATCCTAACGAAATTTGGGTTATCTCCCAATGAGTACTTTTCTTTAACGCCTTTAAGTTAGGCATAGGAAGCAAGAATCAAGTATTTTCAAATGAAGAACCATTGATATCAAATTTCTTGCCCCTACTTTTCTTACCTTTACTCTTATCTTTAGGGAACATATGATTGCTTGTTGGAGAAGCAAAATGCATAATTCCTTTTCCCACATGTATAATTGCTCCAAGGAGTTTCAGTAGGAATCTTCTAAGTGTAATTTGTCCTTTTCCTACACATTCAATAACAAAATAATCAGTAGACACCAATTTCCCTAAGATCTTTGTAAACATTCCATCAGCTACTCCAATGGGTAATATAGTTGCATTATTCGTAAGAGGTATTTCTTCTCCTCCTTTAGAAATTCCCCAAAGATTCAAAGATTATCTTCCGGCATAAGACAAAATTCAGACATGATATCACAACAAGCATCAAAAGTCTCATTATTTATAGCAATTTTTACTGTAGGAAACCATTTGAAGGTTCAGAATTTATTGGAACATAATCATGATGCTCTCTAAGCATGTTATATCAATCTTTTTGTAACATCCCAAAAATCATAGTTTCAAAACTCATTCATATCACTTTGCATCATTCATTCATTTAGGGTTTTCTCAAAAATCACTTAGTGGTGGAATATGAGTTATGATTTCATGTGGTCAAATTGTCCCAAATAAACACCATCCTTTTGAAGTTTGAAAGATTAAATACTTGAAAGCTTGCCTTCATTGATGGAAAGTTTAGGTGAAACTTTTAAACCCCAAAGATTTCAAATTTTGGAAGAAGAATCCAAAGTCCATTTCAAATATTTGCAAACAGGAACAAATCTCAAATTATTATAGAAACCAAGCTGGACCAAGCCTTGCAAAGTAACCACCTTGTTTTATGACTGTTTTTTTTATCCACAAAACCCTGTAAAAATTCCCAAGGCAGATTGAATTCAAAAGGATTTAAATTCATATCAAAAACCATTCCAGAAAATAGAAATAGAAAAAGAAAAGAAATAAACAATAGAAAAGGGCCACGCGGCCAGAATCTGGCCCAGCAGCGAGCCGAGCCCAGCAAGCCCACCCGGGGAACTTCTTTTCTTCTCACACGCGCGAGCACACGCACTGAGCCGCTGACACGCAGACCCCACCTGCACTTCGCGCACCTCGCTGACAAGCGGGCCATCTCCACGCCAGCGTCGTCTCCACCCGCACGACTCGTTCATCCCCAAATCAACGCGGGCGTTTCTGGTTTTAATTCGCGGCTTCAATTCGAGTTATTGACAGAGTGATTCTCGCTCGCGACCAGGCTATAAGAAACCCCTCTGTCCCCTCTCTCTTTTCCCCCAAACCCCGAGCACTTGATGCCCCAGCGCAAGATTTCTCTCTGCAACCCCGCCGTCTCCGATGACTGCGCCGGCGAATTCCGGTGAGCCTCGAGTTCCCCTTAGTCTCTCATTCACACTATCTTGTTCAGTGAACTTATATGCATCTTCTGACACTCTCCGTTTGCCTTCGCATGATCCCTAGCTTTGGCAACGTCGACGACTGGCCGCCACCGTCTTCTTCACGAACTCCGGCGACCTCTCTCCGTAAGTAGCCACCGCCCCTTGCCCTCCGGTTGATACACATAGAATCCTCATCATCGTGCGCATCTGACAGTGTCCCTATTTTGGCCTAGCACGACGAGGAACCTCGCCAACGTCGACAACTGAGCGTGGCTGACGCTTTCGCGAACTCCGGCGAGAAATCTTCGACGAACCCGCACGCCCCTTCCCAAGCCATTGCCACCTTGAGCATCAGCAGCCTTCTGCGGTTCTGGTAAGCATCTCCTCCCTTCTCCGGGCGACCTAGAACACCGGCACCGCCACTGACTGACGCGCCGCCGCCTGTCACCGCCGGCAGCGCCGCTCGTTTTTGGTTAGGAGAATTTTAGCCGTTAGATCTGAATCCTACGCGTAGAAACACTTCACTTAACAAAGGGGTAGGCACGGATCTGAGCCGCACAGTGTTAGTTAGATCCAACGGCACAGAAGCGTGATCCGGTGTGAACCGGTACGCGCCAGTAATAACGCAACGCGTGGCAAGGTTAAATTAAAAACAGAATTTAAAACCTGATTTAGATTCAAACTTCAAATGCTTATAACTTTTGAATCCCACGTTGGATTTTTACAAACTTTATACCGTTGAAATCAGTGAAACAAGGCCTTTCTGAATATCCACTTTGTTTAGCATATAGTAACAGTAAAAGTGATTTTATTTGTGGAACAAGTTTGGGGCTAATTTAGATATAGTTTTATTCTTGTTTATTATTTTGGGGCCAAATAAGTGTAGTTGGCAAACTTGTGACATATTAAGTTTCTGTACTCATGAACATACTTGGTATAATTTTCAAAAATCACCATATAGTAAATTCTTGCATGCATACATTCATATATTTTTGGTTGTATTTAAATTGTGTGTAATTGTATGCTTTGATTTCTTGTGTAGATTTTGCTAGTGATTGTGATTGTGAAGAGTGCTACTCTCCACACTACCAAGGCAAGTGATATTTCCATGAATTTCCTATCCTAAGTTGTACTTGCATTAGATATTTTGCTAAAATATTTACATAATGTTTTGCTTAGTGCTAAGATGGGAAATCCTATGTAGCCTAGTAGAATTGCTAAGGAATCATCCCTAAGATATGTTGCCATACTTTGCTTAGCCTAGCTTATAGAAAAACAAGGGTTGGTGAAAAACTACTCATACTATAAAGAAAATATTCTAAGTCAAGAAACTTATACTTTTCTAATAAAACCACTAAGTCAAATGAACCTCCTGGTGGAATGGAAAGTATGGGTTATGTTGAGTGGTTACACAAGGCCATGGACTTGGGTTGTGTATCTCACTTGTGGTAAGCCAGCCACCCAGCACAAAGGATTTGGAGGCCAAGTGTTGAGACTTACAGGTCAGCCACTTGGCAAAATGGGCTCTGCCTTGATCATATAGGTTGCTAGAACTTAGTCTTTTGGACAGTTGGTGGTAGATGGGATGATAGGTTGGAACGCGTCCATTTGACTAAGGAAAAGCTTCTGAAAGGTCCTGTCTTGGGAAACCAAGTCTGGTGGGGAAAGTGCACAACCTCTGCAGATGGAAAACCTAAGTACTTAGCCTTGTCCAAGGAAATGGACACTTTGAGCATCAAGACATGGAAGCTACAAGAATCTCATCACTCCAACTTCTATAATAAAACTTTGTGGGTGAACAAGGGTGAAGGACCTCAATGTCTATTGGTGGATTCCTTGGGAATGTTTTTGAAAAAGAAGAAACTTAGAGTTTTCAAGTAATAGGAAAAACCTATTTTCAAGCAAAGCAAGCCAAACTACACCTAGCCAAAATGCATATAGTAATATAGTCCACTTAAAATATACTAAGGTATCACTTGCCAATACTATTCCAAAGTATTGACCCTCTGTGGCTGTAACTTGTGATGTTGCAGGTTACTCCGAAGATGATTAGGAGTCATGAGTCTACACTCAACATGCTTGCCTGTGGCACATGAAGATGAAGACTTGTGTTTATTTACTTATTCCACAAACTTTTGTATTAGGCCTTGGGCCCTGAGTTGTAAAAGACTATGTTATATCTCTGGAATGAATGTAATAAACGACCTTTGTATCTGTGTACTTCATCTTAAACTGTGGATGCTAGCATTGATCCAGGGACTAGCATTGCAATCACAGGGATCCTTTCCTTTATAAAGGAGGGGTCTAACAGATGGTATCAGAGCGACGTGTTGCCTGTAGGATTATGACCCTAGGATTGGAAAACCATTAAGGAAAAAGTTTTTCAACTACTTCTACACTTGTCTATTCTTCTCGTAAAACTTATCTAATCTCTTTCAACTTCCTTTGTAGATGAATTCCATCAACGAAGCCGTGAAGAAGGGACCACTCATGACCATGACCTTGGAGTGTGAGACGGAGTTTCCCAACATTCTCAAGGACCTCATGGAGGCAATGGATGCACATGGTGAAGCCGTGTACAAGGGCTTTCCGGTGATGGATGAAGGAGTGGAGTATTGGTGGGTGCAACTTCACTTGTACAAAAACAAGGAAGACAACCACAAAGAAAGGGGATTCTGCATGTACACCAACACAACAATGCACACCACATTCTTTGAGTCAGCCAGGGATGCAGCTTGGAGGACTATCAAGGAACTAAGTGCTAGAGTCAAAAGCAGAATGCTCAACCTCCAAAAGGACTCAGAGAAAGAGAAGGAGCTTACTCAAGAGTTGGAAGACAACAACCAAGAAATAAGGGGAGATGTGATAGACTTAGTGATTGAGTCAAGAGAGCAAGATTGGTGGATTGCCTCTAGGAACATTGTGTTTAATAATAGATCCCGTGAGATTGTACTGTAAGAAACTTCGTTAGTTGGACCACCACCTATCACCTTATTTCCAAAATATTCTAATTAAGTATAGACCTTTGATTAATGTAATAGACTTTTTGTATGCATGATTTGTGTGATGATTGTATTACATGGATATGTATGAATGTTTGTCTCGAATTACCTTGATTTGTGTTGTTCTAACTTTTTCATTCTTATAAATAGATGCCTATTGCCATCAGCACTGTTGAGGAGTTTCGGG
The DNA here is from genome assembly GCA_030063025.1 of Avena longiglumis. Lineage (NCBI taxonomy): Eukaryota > Viridiplantae > Streptophyta > Magnoliopsida > Poales > Poaceae > Avena > Avena longiglumis. The sequence continues at coordinate 152,571,517 of CP125975.1, read as the reverse complement.
TTACTCGTTTTGGTTCCCGTATCATTGAGCTTACCACTCTACTCGATCTCCCTCTTCCTACCATTACGGTGTACCCACTCACCAAGTTCGAGAGGAAGGACCTCTGGGGCTTCAAGGTGAATCAGCCTGGACGCCAGACTGAGCCTACCAATGAGGCCATCGTCTTCAAGATGATGCACGATGACAGGGAGAGAGGCATGGAAGTAGTCATGCAGGATCTGATAGGACGATTGTTAGGCCGTCATTCTCGTCAGGTTAGAGGCACTCACTTCCACGTCTTTGAGACACGTGATGTTGATGGAGAGTCCATCGACTTTGAGGACGACTCGAGGAGCACTGCGGAGCCGATACGTCTTTATCTTCAGGACTTAGAGACCCTTCTCAGGCACGTAGATACGGACAGGACGAACGTCATGCTAGGTAATGACGAGCTTGTGTGCAGCTTCGAGAAGGACAAGCTTTTGGCGCAGGATGAGATGATCAAGGAAATGGAGAAAAGTTCGAGGCTCATGACCGCAAGTTCAAGAGTCAAGAGAAACGCGTCCGTGATAGGAACAAAAGAATCCGGACATGACAGGAACCAAGTCCAAGGACTTGAGCTTGAGCAGCAGCAGATGGTTATTGAGAGGCTTCGCTCCCAGAAGAGGGCTCTCAAGGCCAAGGTCGATTCCTTGACCACTACGATTGAGGAGAACAAGACCGCGATGGAGAACGCAGGTCTTACCTTCGTCGAGGAGGAGATTGACGCTGATGAGTAGACTTGACTACTCGTTTATCTTTCATATTCATACTTGTTTTTGTGAACTTGTTATTGGACCATCCGACATGTGGATGGCTTGCCACTTGTGTGTATCACTTCATGAGCTTGTTATGTGGTTGATGAACTTTTATTCTTATGTTGCTTGTTATGTGATTGCTTATGTTGTATTGTGCATAAAACATCTATGGGTATCTCATTCTTATCTATTTGAACAAACCACAGATGCCTCCCCGTCGCGCAAACCCTAACCCCAACAACATCACCCCGGAAATGCAACAAATGATGAATGCGCAAACACAACTTATGCAAATGATGACGACATTCATCCAAAACCAGAACAACAACAACAACCCCAACAACAACAACAACAACAACAACAACAACAACAACAACAACAACAACAACAACAACCCTCTGGGTTTCGATATGCTCACTAGATTTCTGCGTTTGAGGCCAGCAAAGTTTGCGGGAACAACTGATCCCATGGTGGCCAATGACTGGCTACGTTCCGTGAACAAGGACTTAGTGACCGTTGGCTGCACGGATGCTGAAAAGGTCGTTCAAAGACATCATTGGAAGGACCAGCCGCCACATGGTGGGACAACTTCCAAATCACCACTCCTATTGATGAGGTGACTTGGGCTGTCTTTGAAGATGGTTTTCGTACCGCTCATATCTCATCAGGAATGATGAGTCTGAAAAAGAAGGAGTTTCAACTCAAACAGCGCCACTGCAGTGCGGGCGTAATACATAGAGGAGTTCAATAATCTGGCGCGCTACGCACCGGATGAGGTTGATACTGATGCCAAGAGAAAAGAAAAGTTCTTGGAAGGTTTGAATGATGAGCTGAATCTGCAGTTGGCTGTGGCATATGTTCCAACTTATCAGTCTTTATGTGACAAGGCTGCTATTTTGGAGAGTAAAATGAAGCAAGTCGAGAGCAGAAAGAGGAAACACTCCGACAAGCCTGACTGGATCGTCTCACAAACGATCTCACTATGATGACAGTGGCAGCTCAGGATCCCATAAACATGGGAAATTCAACAAGCACAACCACAACCGTCATGACAACAAGCATCACCGCAGTCATGACAAGGACAAGTACAAGAACCACCAGGGTGGACATGAGAGCCACTATGGTGGAAATGGTAGTGGAAGTGGAGGTCAACCTCCTAAAAAGGACATCAGTCAGGTGGAGTGCTTCGAATGCAAGAAGCTGGGGCATTATGCTAATGAGTGCCCTGAGAAGAAAGTTGAAGGACCTAACAAACCAAATCCTTTTCAGAAAGGACAGGTTAACCACATCAATGTGGAAGAGGACTATGAGGAGCCTGATGCCGTGGCTGGTAAGTTCAGACTCAATTCAATTTCAGCATTTGTACTCTTTGATACCGGTGCATCACATTCATTCATCTCAAAATCATTTGATGAAAGAAATGAACTACCTGTGGAAACCATTGGGTGTCCTATAAGAGTAAGTTCTCCAGGGGGAGAAATGTTAGTGAACTCAGGATGTCATGACTTAGTCATAGAGTTTGGAAAACATAAGTTCCCGGTGAACCTAATAATCCTGAATTCCCAAGGATTGGATGTGATTTTGGGAATGGATTGGATGGCTAAGTATGAAGGAATATTAGATTGTGCCAATCGTACAGTTACACTCACAACTCCCGAGGGAAAAAGAATAAAATTTAAGTCAAACTTTGAATCCAAGGGAATTAAGCTGAATTCTCTTAAGGGGGTTAGCATGGACGGTGTACCAATAGTATGTGAGTATCCGGATGTGTTTCCAGAAGAGTTACCAGGAATGCCACCGGATAGAGATGTGGAGTTTCTGATAGATTTGATGCCAGGATCAGGACCAATAGCTAAGAGACCGTACAAAATGTCTGTTGATGAATTGAAAGAGCTCAAGAAACAGCTAGGAGAACAGTTACAGAAAGGGTTTATTCAACCAAGTTCTTCATCTTGGGGAGCCCCAGTGTTGTTCGTGGAAAAGAAGGATAGAACCCAAAGATTATGTATTGACTACCGTTCTCTCAACGAGGTTACCATCAAGAACAAATATCCTTTACCAAGAATCAACGACTTATTTGATCAGTTAGAAGGAGCATGTGTATTCTCGAAGATTGATCTTCGGTCAGGTTATTTTCAACTCAAGATACGAGAGCAAGACATACCAAAAACAGCATTCACCACAAGGTATGGATTATATGAGTATACTGTGATGCCTTTTGGTTTAACCAACGCTCCAGCATACTTCATGAATATGATGAACAAGGTGTTCATGGAGTTCCTTGACAAGTTCGTTGTCGTTTTCATCGATGACATCTTGGTTTACTCCAAGAGCAAGGAAGAGCATGAAAGACACTTACGCTTGATACTTGAGAAACTGAGGGAACATAAACTATATGCCAAATTCAGCAAGTGTGAGTTTTGGTTAGAGAAAGTTGGTTTCCTTGGTCATGTGATGACAAAGGATGGTGTGGCAGTTGATCCTGCTAAGGTTTCAGCTGTGACAGAATGGGAATCACCTAAGAATGTGAAAGAAGTTCGTAGTTTCCTCGGCTTAGCGGGTTACTACAGAAGGTTCATTGAAAATTTCTCGAAAGTTGCTAAGCCTATGACAGAATTACTAAAGAAGGACAAGAAGTTTGCATGGTCTGAAGGTTGCGAAGTCAGTTTTCAAGAATTAAAGAAGAGACTTGTAACAGCACCAGTTTTATGTCTGCCAGATTTGGAAAAGGATTTCCAAGTGTATTGTGATGCTTCTCATCAAGGTTTGGGTGCCGTACTTATGCAAGATGGTAAAGTTGTAGCTTATGCTTCGAGACAACTCAAAACTCATGAAGTAAACTATCCTACTCATGATTTGGAGTTAGCCTCTGTCGTCCATGCACTCAAAACATGGAGACATTACCTTTTGGGAAAGCGTTGTGAAGTGTTCACCGATCATAAGAGTTTCAAGTATATCTTCACCCAGAAGGAAATCAACATGAGACAAAGAAGATGGCTAGAACTTATCAAAGATTACGACTTAAGTTTGCAATACCATCCTGGTAAAGCAAATGTAGTAGCCGATGCTCTAAGTCGTAAGATATTTGTAAATGGCCTTACAAAAGGGGAATTGCCAGATGACTTGTGTAAACAATTCAAGGAACTCAAACTGGAAATTGTACCAGAAGGACATCTTATGTCATTAGATGTTCAACCCACTCTTTTGAACAAGATCCAAGAAGCTCAGAAGACCGATAAGGAAATTGAAAAGATCAAGGAAAATATTAGTCTAGGGAAGGCTAAGAGTTTCTGTATTGATGAACAAGGAACCTTATGGCACGGGAAACGTATATGTGTTCCACAAGACCCAGAGTTGCGGAAACTGATCTTACAATAAGGTCACAACTCTCCATATTCTATTCACCCAGGGAACACCAAAATGTACATGGATATGAAAGAAAGATTTTGGTGGAACAATCTCAAAAAGGACATCGCCGAACATATCGCTTTGTGTGATGTGTGTAGCAGAGTCAAAGCAGAACACCAGAAACCAGCAGGTTTGCTTCAACCACTGCCTATTCCTGAATGGAAGTGGGAAAATATTGGTATGGATTTCATTACCGGATTACCAAGGACTAGATCAGGATATGATTCCATATGGGTAGTGGTAGATCGCCTAACAAAAGTGGCTCATTTTATACCAGTGAAGACAACCTATAAAAGTGCCAAGTTAGCAAAAATTTACATGAGCAGGATTGTATGCCTTCACGGTGTGCCAAAGAGTATTGTGTCTGATAGAGGAACTCAGTTCACATCTCACTTTTGGAGACAGCTTCATGAATCCTTAGGAACGAGATTGGAATTCAGTACTGCCTTTCATCCTCAAACAGATGGACAAACAGAAAGGACCAACCAAATTGTTGAGGACATGTTGAGGGCCTGTGCTCTAGATTATGGATCAAGTTGGGATGAAAGTTTGCCTTACGCAGAGTCTCTTACAATAACAGCCATCAATCAAGTATTGGAATGGCACCGTTTGAGCTACTCTATGGAAGAAAGTGTACCACCCCATTATTATGGAATGGTGTGGGAGAAAGAAGCTTATTTGGACCTGATCTTATCAAAGACGCCGAAGAGAAAGTTAAATTGGTTAAGGACAGGTTGAAGATAGCACAATCCCGACAGAAAAGCTACGCGGATTCTAAACGTAGAGAAGCCACGTACGAAGTTGGGGATATAGCTTATCTCAGGGTATCACCACTTCGTGGAGTGAAAAGATTTGGAGTCAAAGGAAAATTGGCACCAAGATATGTTGGGCCATTCAAGATTCTATGTCGCAAGGGAGAAGTTGCATATGAAGTTGAATTGCCAGAATCTCTATCAGCAGTCCATAACGTATTTCATGTGAGTCAGCTTAAGAAATGTCACCCAGAAATGGAAGAGTCTTCTTTGAGGGATACCATACCTTTGGAAGAAGTTCAGCTGGAAAGTGATCTCACTTATGAGGAAAAGCCTATCAAGATTTTAGAGACCGCAGAAAGAGTTACCAGGACCAAGACTATCAAGTTTTGTAAAGTACAATGGAACCATCACTCCGAAGAGGAAGCAACATGGGAAATAGAAGATGATCTTCGGAAAGACCACCCTCACCTATTTGCTAGCCAAACCGAATCTCGAGGGCGAGATTCATCTTAAGGGGGTTAGATTTGTAACATCCCAAAAATCATAGTTTCAAAACTCATTCATATCACTTTGCATCATTCATTCATTTAGGGTTTTCTCAAAAATAACTTAGTGGTGGAATATGAGTTATGATTTCATGTGGTCAAATTGTCCCAAATAAACACCATCCTTTTGAAGTTTGAAAGATTAAATACTTGAAAGCTTGCCTTCATTGATGGAAAGTTTAGGTGAAACTTTTAAACCCCAAAGATTTCAAATTTTGGAAGAAGAATCCAAAGTCCATTTCAAATATTTGCAAACAGGAACAAATCTCAAATTATTATAGAAACCAAGCTGGACCAAGCCTTGCAAAGTAACCACCTTGTTTTATGACTGTTTTTTTTATCCACAAAACCCTGTAAAAATTCCCAAGGCAGATTGAATTCAAAAGGATTTAAATTCATATCAAAAACCATTCCAGAAAATAGAAATAGAAAAAGAAAAGAAATAAACAATAGAAAAGGGCCACGCGGCCAGAATCTAGCCCAGCAGCGAGCCGAGCCCAGCAAGCCCACCCGGGGAACTTCTTTTCTTCTCACACGCGCGAGCACACGCACTGAGCCGCTGACACGCAGACCCCACCTGCACTTCGCGCACCTCGCTGACAAGCGGGCCATCTCCACGCCAGCGTCGTCTCCACCCGCACGACTCGTTCATCCCCAAATCAACGCGGGCGTTTCTGGTTTTAATTCGCGGCGTCAATTCGAGTTATTGACAGAGTGATTCTCGCTCGCGACCAGGCTATAAGAAACCCCTCTGTCCCCTCTCTCTTTTCCCCCAAACCCCGAGCACTGAATGCCCCCAGGCTGCGCGCATTTCTCTCTGCAACCCCGCCGTCTCCGACGACTGCGCCGGCGAATTCCGGTGAGCCTCGAGTTCCCCTTAGTCTCTCATTCACACTATCTTGTTCAGTGAACTTATACGCATCTTCTGACACTCTCCGTTTGCCTTCGCATGATCCCTAGCTTTGGCAACGTCGACGACTGGCCGCCACCGTCTTCTTCACGAACTCCGGCGACCTCTCTCCGTAAGTAGCCACCGCCCCTTGCCCTCCGGTTGATACACATAGAATCCTCATCATCGCCGTGCGATCCGATGGTGTCCCTATTTTGGCCTAGCACGACGAGGAACCTCGCCAACGTCGACAACTGAGCGTGGCTGACGCTTTCGCGAACTCCGGCGAGAAATCTCCGACGAACCCGCACGCCCCTTCCCAAGCCATTGCCACCTTGAGCATCAGCAGCCTTCTGCGGTTCTGGTAAGCATCTCCTCCCTTCTCCGGGCGACCTAGAACACCGCACCGATCGATCGACGCCGCTTTGTCACCGCCGGCAGCGCCGCTCGTTTTTGGTTAGGAGAATTTTAGCCGTTAGATCTGAATCCTACGCGTAGAAACACTTCACTTAACAAAGGGGTAGGGACGGATCTGAGCCGCACAGTGTTAGTTAGATCCAACGGCACAGAAGCGTGATCCGGTGCGAACCGGTACGCGCCAGTAATAACGCAACACGTGGCAAGGTTAAATTAAAAACAGAATTTAAAACCTGATTTAGATTCAAACTTCAAATGCTTATAACTTTTGAATGCCACGTTGGATTTTTACAAACTTTATACCGTTGAAATCAGTGAAACAAGGCCTTTCTGAATATCCACTTTGTTTAGCATATAGTAACAGTAAAAGTGATTTTATTTGTGGAACAAGTTTGGGGCTAATTTAGATATAGTTTTATTCTTGTTTATTATTTTGGGGCCAAATAAGTGTAGTTGGCAAACTTGTGACATATTAAGTTTCTGTACTCATGAACATACTTGGTATAATTTTCAAAAATCACCATATAGTAAATTCTTGCATGCATACATTCATATATTTTTGGTTGTATTTAAATTGTGTGTAATTGTATGCTTTGATTTCTTGTGTAGATTTTGCTAGTGATTGTGATTGTGAAGAGTGCTACTCTCCACACTACCAAGGCAAGTGATATTTCCATGAATTTCCTATCCTAAGTTGTACTTGCATTAGATATTTTGCTAAAATATTTACATAATGTTTTGCTTAGTGCTAACATGGGAAATCCTATGTAGCCTAGTAGAATTGCTAAGGAATCATCCCTAAGATATGTTGCCATACTTTGCTTAGCCTAGCTTATAGAAAAACAAGGGTTGGTGAAAAACTACTCATACTATAAAGAAAATATTCTAAGTCAAGAAACTTATACTTTTCTAATAAAACCACTAAGTCAAATGAACCTCCTGGGTGGAATGGAAAGTATGGGTTATGTTGAGTGGTTACACAAGGCCATGGACTTGGGTTGTGTATCTCACTTGTGGTAAGCCACCCAGGCACAAAGGGATTTGGAGGCCAAGTGTTGAGACAGCTTACAGTGCAGCCACTTGGCAAAATGGGCTCTGCCTTGATCATATAGGTTGCTAGAACTTAGTCTTTTGGACAGTTGGTGGTAGATGGGATGATAGGGTGGAACGCGTCCATTTGACTAAGGAAAAGCTTCTGAAAGGTCCTGTCTTGGGAAACCAAGTCTGGTGGGGAAAGTGCACAACCTCTGCAGATGGAAAACCTAAGTACTTAGCCTTGTCCAAGGAAATGGACACTTTGAGCATCAAGACATGGAAGCTACAAGAATCTCATCACTCCAACTTCTATAATAAAACTTTGTGGGTGAACAAGGGTGAAGGACCTCAATGTCTATTGGTGGATTCCTTGGGAATGTTTTTGACAAAGAAGAAACTTAGAGTTTTCAACTAATAGGAAAAACCTATTTTCAAGCAAAGCAAGCCAAACTACACCTAGCCAAAATGCATATAGTAATATAGTCCACTTAAAATATACTAAGGTATCACTTGCCAATACTATTCCAAAGTATTGACCCTCTGTGGCTGTAACTTGTGATGTTGCAGGTTACTCCGAAGATGATTAGGAGTCATGAGTCTACACTCAACATGCTTGCCTGTGGCACATGAAGATGAAGACTTGTGTTTATTTACTTATTCCACAAACTTTTGTATTAGGCCTTGGGCCCTGAGTTGTAAAAGACTATGTTATATCTCTGGAATGAATGTAATAAACGACCTTTGTATCTGTGTACTTCATCTTAAACTGTGGATGCTAGCATTGATCCAGGGACTAGCATTGCAATCACAGGGATCCTTTCCTTTATAAAGGAGGGGTCTAACACTTTTAAGCTAGATGTACTGGTCTCAAGAGTGTTTAACCTAGCATAGATGTGTATAAAGGAAGAATTGGATTTTCTAGGCAAATTATATATTGTAATCAATTTTTTATGGCATTCAAAGCTTCATTCTCATTACATTGGAGAAAATATCCTCCTACTACAGCATCCAAAGCATATCTATAACAAAGAGCAAGACCATAATAGAAACTGCTAAGAACCAAGCCTGGAGTAATTTTAGGCTCGATTTTTTCATGTGAATCAGAAATTCTAGACCAATCTTCTTTGAAAGTCTTTTCACTTCCATGTTTGATAGTAAAGATCATTTCCACAGGTGACACAGTGATTGGAGAAACACTAGACATGGAAGCAACTTGAAGTAGGAACTAACTTTTTGTGTGTTTTTGATAAGAAAAAGCAAACCAAACAAAAAACTAATTTTTTTGTATTTTTTTTGAAAAAAATAAACAAGCAAAACAAAGCAAAATAAACTAAGCAAAACAAAAACAAAGTAAAGGGATTGGTTGTGAGAGACTCCCCTTGCGAGAATCTTTTTTCTCCCTGAAAGGTGAATGACGACGAGGAAGAGATTGAAGTTGTACTGAACTCCCCGGCAACGGCACCAGAAAACGTCTTGATGGGCTCAGTCAACTGCAGAGCCTTGTTGGGAAACCCCAAGAGGAAGTATGATGAGCACAACAGCAAGTTTTCCCTCAGTTATGAAACCAAGGTTATCGAACCAGTAGGAGTAAGCAAACAACTCCAAGGTGTTGCTAACAACTTGGAACCTGCACAACACAAACTTAAGACTTTGCCCCAACTTACAGTGAGGTTGCCAATCTCATTGGTTTGCTGAAAACAAAGGATTAAACATATAGTGTGGAAGATAATAGTTGCTTGTTGTGGCATCCCGCAAAACCACTACTAGAAAATTGCGTTGAATTTGTGCATTGCATCGTCATCATCATGCATTGTTTGCCAAAATTATTTTCGCAACACCCGTTTTGTTTTCCAAACGCCCCATCTTAATTCAAATGCAAAGCCCGGTATCCGGATTATTTTTGTTTGAATGCTATCGGTCTGCAAAAGTTGCATTTAAATTAAATAAAAGAATTATATTATTTTAGTGGGGGCAGTCGAACGGGCCGATCGACCCGAACGACCACCCCCAGGATTTTAAATCGGTCCAACCAATCCCACCCTAAAACCTACAGCTACCTAAAACTCTACCCCAACCCAGCCTCCACATCACCCTGGCCACTCCCCTTGCGCCACCTCACCCTCTCCTCTCCTCCCACCCAACCAGATCGCTCCACCTCACCCCTCCTCTCTCACCCCACTCCTTTCTCTCTCCCCACCACAGCCTCTACACGCCCGCCACACACGCTTACACGCACGCAAAGCCCACCTCTTCCTCCCATCCTCTGGCCCCACCTACCAACCGACCTCCTGCACCAACCTTCCCAGCCCTGGCCACCTGGGACCCACCGCCCAGGCCCAGCTCTCTCCCTTCTCTCCTTCCCCGACGCCCTCCCTCTCTCTCTCTTCTCCTCCTGCACCTGGCCGCCTGACGACCCAACCCGCCGCCTGCTCCAGCACCCTCTCGCCTGCCTCCTCCTCGCCAGCAGGCTCGTCGCCGCCGAGGCCGCCGCCGGCCGCCACCACCTCTGCCGCCAAGGCGTCCCCATCCTCCGCCAGGCGTCGCCGCTCCGTCCACCTCCTTCCCGCTCGGCCCGAGCCTCTCGCCATCCGCGCCCGGCCTAGCCTGCCCGCGCCTCCGTGCCTCCATGGCCGCTCCTCCCGCCTCTGCCCCGCCTCCACCAACCTCCTCCTCCGCCCGAGCCTCTCGCTGCCCCGCGTCGCGTCGCCCGAGCTCGCCGCCAGCATCTTCTCGCTGAGCCTCTTCTTCGCCGCCTTCTTCGCGCAACTTCGCCGCCAGGCCGAGCCCTCTCGGCCGACGCGTCCCCGTGGCCTTCCGAACTTCCCCGACGGGCCCCTCTTCCTCCGCTGTCCCGCGCCGGCAGCGCCATCCCGGCCTGCGTCGGCCTCGTTCGCTTCCGGCCGCCACCTCCGTCTGCAGCGTCGCGCGTGCCCAAGCCCATTCCCTGTTTTTCCTGTGCACGTCTCCTGTTCCTGCCGTTTGGGGTCCAGTACCTCTGTTTGGGTATGCATATACAGGTGTATGGATGTGCTTGTGTGAGCTAACCCGACCAAGGTTGTTGGTTGCACCGATGAAGCGAGGTCACTCGAGGACTAACCAAGATCGTCATCAACGACAGAGACCGAGAACCCGGATGCCCAGATCCTCGACTCGGAGATGCCGGAAACATCAAGTTCGTCGAGACCCTGAAGACCCGTTCCCGGAGGCGAAGTCCGAACCCGACGCCGAACCAAGTTCTCCTCTCGGGCCGTCAAGATCTCCGTCGCCGGACCCTCGAGGCCTTCCACACGGAGCGGCGATGCATGATCTGGAGAAGGCCGACACGATCCAAGATCCCCGACTCGAAGATCCCCGGAACGCCAAGACCGCCACCGATACGATAGTACCCCGTCCCGAACGCCATGACCGACAACTTGACCAGAAGACCGCGAAGGCGACGAGAACGACAGCGAGCAGGACGAGTCCGATGCGCCTCGGCGCCGACCCAAGTCCTTCGCCCCGGAACGACAAGACCTACCTCTGGTATCCGAGAACGTTTCCGTCGAACCCTGGACCCTGAGACCGACCCCGAACCCCGGAACCCCAAGATCGTCGAACCCCTAATGTGTGAACCCCTTCCCGAAACCCTATTTTATAACATAACAACAACTTGTTGCATATTAAATGTTCATGCATGCATCCTTGTCTGTGGTTTGGGGGCCTTATGCCGATTCACCTAATAATTAAATATGGGGCCCATATGCGGGCAAATCTAGTCTCATATCGGCCTCATTTAAATTGGTGTAGCGGACCCGGTACTATCTTCTGCCATGTTATAACAACATTTAAATTGCGGGGTAGATAGACAACTTGAACCATCTAACTAATTGTCGGGACCCCGGTTCCACTTAATATGACCTAATTGCATCGCATCTTTGCCCTGTCATTCATCATACATGCATCATGCCGATCTTCTGCCGTTGTATTAAATATTGCATCCGGTGTTTCTTCTAGTGTTTTGGTTCTTCGCGGATAAGGCCGTTGAGTTGATGTGAGCTTCGCCCCGATCTTCGGATGAACCCTTCAACAATGTTTTCAGGCGAGCATCTCCCCCTTTCTACCCATCTTACTTTTATAGTATTTACTTCCCTCCTGTTGATCTATTGCTATCTGTGTTGCGATGCTCTAGTTTTCCGTACCCGTGATATCCCTTGCAGCCCGATATGGCCTTGGACACATCCTATTACCTGTTGTTTGGTAGATAGTTGGACTTGCGCGTCGTAGTGGCTTGTTCAAGTGCTGAGAAGTGTCGTCATATGCCACGGTTGCTGATGTTTTGCCGCATGTTGATGTTGGAGATGATCATAGTTTTACTTACCGTCCACTTTAATTCCTGTTTAACAACTAAAATTGAAATAAGCAGAGGCATCGGTGGGTGATAGATAATATTTGGTTTCCGAACGCCCACTTGTGTCCCGTAAGACCCCGAGTACTTGATACCTGTTCCTTGATTTATCGCGCTATCCACATCCGGGAGGTATATGGGACCCCCCTTAGCCAGAGCTTGATTCCGTCTTATTTCTTGGGGCCACGAACTAGTTTGGGGCTTTATTACTATCCTGTACTTATGCCATGCTTTACTGCTTTATTTACGATTGTGCGAGGTATGCTTTGTCTTTGTTAGGATCGGGACACGATTCCGGTGTCGACAAGCCCGTTGGGGTTCCCGATGCTCACCGTCTACCTGCACCTTGAGTCCGTCTCGGAGCTAGCTTACTGTTATGGTAGCTTAATGGGGTGGCCTCAAATATTTCAATCTTGTGATTGCTTTGTCGTGAAGGCCTCGTTGGGTTTTGATTTGGTTTTTCCGAGGTTGATCGAGTGTGTGTTGCTATTGGTGCACCCCGCCGGTAAAACTTTTCGAAAGCCGTGTCCGCGGATATGGACGACTTGGAGCAGATATCTCGATCATAGACAAGCATAAATAAAGTTTATCGCTATAAATTTGACTTTATAATGACTAGTAATCAGCTTCACTATAATGGAATGGCTAATTAATACTGCCCACAATTGCTTGTTTGGAGTGTCGCTTACCATTGTACCGACTAGTAAGTGTTGCAACTACAACGAATGGTGAATAAAAGTACCAACAAGCTGCTTTGGGTTTTGGGTTTATCTCATGCTATCTCAGATTAGTAGTAATTGTTGCAACTTCAACGGAATGGTTAACTAAAAGTGCCCATTGCTTATTTTATCGACGATTATCTAAACCTCGACTAGTAAGCTGCAACGATAACCGAATAAATAAAGCGCCAACCGTGAGTTCCTCGGTTGACTTCCTCGATCGGTCGAGGGGAAACGCCAGATGGGTTTGATTGGTGGTAGTACCGGTTGGTTCAGTAGGTCTTTCTTACCTCTCTCGATAACCGCCAGTTGTATCGAGTCTCTATAGGTTGTTTAGTGCATCTTTGTCACGCCGCTTGATCCACCATACCTATGTAGGCGAGGACCGCCGAATTCTAGTCTCGCCGTGTCTTGGCCTCGATCGACGCTCCTTCTTTTTCCTTTGCCCTTTGTCGGCACCCCTTTTGTTTAAGGTTTTGAGATCGGCGTCGTTAGTGGTTACCCTTCCGCTTGGCCTGGCAGGTTATGGACGCCATTGGTAATTCTTCAGGGCTCTTAGCCCCATTTGCATCTTGTCCGTAGCTGGACGCTCTATCGTTTTCAAGGTGATTTGGATCTTTGTATATTATATCTGTATTCTTGACTCTTTGAGTCGTTGTTGTATATATCTGTTCTGTGGGTCCCATCGAGGACTGTTGTGTAATGTTATTACTTCGTTTTCCACCCGCACGAAAGTGCCTGGTGGGCACCTTTGAATCGTTTCTATGCGGGTTTGGCGGGTTTCGCTAAAACTTGCATAGGGTCGATTCTGAGGGTGTTACACTTGTAGACAGTAAACAATAACAGTAAATGATGTATAAATGATAAAGATTGGACTAGGGTCCACTGTTCACTAGAGGTGTTCTCCTTAAGATAGATAATATGCTGGGTGAACAAATTACAGCGGGGCAATTGTCAGATTGAGAAAGCATAACAATGCATATACTATACATCATGACTCCTATTAGATTTGATTGGGCATTACAACAATATACATAGACCGTAATCCAACTGCATCTATGACTAATAATCCACCTTCAGGTTATCATTCAAACCCCTTCCAGTATTAAGTTGCGAGCAACAGATAATTGCATTAAGAAATGTGTGTAAAGTAAACAATACAATAATTCCATGAACAAAAGATTGTTGTTTTCTCCCTAGTAGCAACATCACATCTACAACCTTAGATATTTCTGTCACTTCCCCAGATTACTAGAGGCATGAACCTACTATCGAGCATAAATACTCCCTCTTGGAGTCACAAGCATCTACTTGGCTAAGATAGCTACTAGCAATGGAGAGGATGCAAGATCACAAATAACACAAACCTGATAGAATCCATAATCAATCTGACATAGTATATCAATATCCATCGGATCCCCGCAAACACAACATGTATGATTACATATAGATGATCTTGATCATGAACGGAGCTCACAAGATCTAAACATGATAGTACAAAGGAGGATAAACAACCATCTAGCTACTGTATGGACCCATAGTCCAAGGGTGAACTACTCACGCATCATACCGGAGGCCGGCATGGTGATGAAGAAGTCCTCTGGGATGATCTCTCCCCTCCAGCAGGGTGCCGAGAAGAGCTTCAGATCCCCCCAATCTAGGGACGATGGTGGTGGCGGCTACGGACTGTTTCGTGGAGATTTGATCGGGTGCTTAGGGTTTTGCATCGAGGTACCTTTATATGCGAATGGGCAAGGTCGATGGGCACCCGAGGGGCCCACACCTAGTGGATACACGCCCCCTGGGCCTCGTAGCCCTAGGGTGTGGCCACCTCGTGGCCCCACTTCGGCTACCCTTCAGACTTTGTGTTCTCTCCGGTAAAATATTGACTTTGGCTTTTGTCCCATCCAATTCCGAGAATATTTCCTTACTAGCTTTTCTAAAACCAAAAACAGCAGAAAACTGGCAACTGGCACTGCAGCATCTTGTTAATAGGTTAGTCCTAGAAATTGTAAAAAATACCTCAAAGTGTAGACAAAACATAACAAAGTTGATACTAAACAAGCATGGAACATAAAAAATTAATTTTTATGACATATCAGGGAACATATATGGGAGATAGAGAGTTTATAGCAAGGGAAAGACTTAGGTTGAGATATCGAACTGTGAAGAACCAAGAAAACCCTAAAATTTCAAGAAGATGTTCAGTAAAGCTCCAAAAAGAACGAACCAAGAACCAATCTCTTCACTAAGAAGAGGGCGGTGTCCGAGGCCACCATGTAAGATTTTGTGGCATGACAGCGCGAAGAATTATCCTTGGGTTCATAGCCACTACTCATCAATGAAGCTCACATATCACAAAATCATATTAACATAATTGATTTTCTTTAATGTCGGCATTATGGGGGGAGGGATAGTCCAATGTATTAGGACCGCACTCCCCCTATCTCCTTGCCTGCATCTAAACACAATAAGGGTTAAGACATAAGTGGGTATGCAAGGTAATGAAGTCAAGCTCCTTGAATCAATGATATTTAGTTCATTCCGCAAATAACAAAATCTTGCTTCATCAAGTGGATTCGTGAATATGTCAGCAAGTTGGTCTTTGGTTGAAACATAGACTAGCTCAATATCTCCACGAGCAACATGATCTCTAATGAAGTGATGGCGGATCTCAATATGTTTTATCATTGTGTGATCCACCGGGTTATAGGCAATCTTGATGGCACGTTCATTGTCACATAGATGATGCACTTTGTCACAATGGATACTGTATTCCTTTCAAGTTTGCCTCATCCATATCAATTGAGTGCAAGCACTAGCAGCAATGACATATTCGGCTGCGACGGTGGAGAGAGATATACAGTTTTGCTTCTTAGAAGACAAACACACCAAGGACCTACCAAGGAATTGGCAAGCCCCGGAGGTTGATTTTATATCATCCTCATCACCATCCTAATCTGAATCCGTGTACCCACAAAGAGAGAAGGTTGAGCCCCTAGGATACCAAATACCATAGTTTGGTGTATGAACCAAATATCAAAAGATTCTCTTGACTGCAATCAAGTGACTTTCTTTAGGATCCACTTGATATCTTGCACACACTCCTACATTTAACACAATATCGAGTCTAGATGCACAAAGGTAAAGTAAAGACCCAATAATAGATCGGTATACCTTTTGATCCACATCTTTACCATTTGGGTTTAGTTCAAGATGAGTCTTTGTTGCCATGGGAGTAGGAGCTCCATTTAGATATTTCATATTGAACCTTTTGAGCCTATATTTTTTATACTTGGCTTGATTGAAGAATGTTCCTCCTCTCACTTGCTTGATCTCAAAACCAAGAAATACCCTCACTTCTCCCATCATAGACATCCTGAACCTATTAGTCACAAGCTTTGAGAATTCATCATTAAAAGCTTTATTACAAGATCCAAAGATAATATCATCAACATATATTTGGCATACGAAAATATCCCCATTGACCTTCTTAGTAAAAAGAGTGGGATCAATTTTCCCAACCTCAAACCCACGGTCTAACAACAACTCTCTAAGGTGCTCATACCACGTGCGTGGGGCTTGTTTGAGACCATAGAGCTCCTTATCAAGTTTGTAGATATGGTTTGGGAAGTTTGGATCCTCGAACCCCGGGGTTTCTTTACATAGACCAACTCATGCAATGGACCATTTAGGAATGCACTTTCTACATCCATTTGTTGCAATTTAAAGTTATGATGTGCCGCATAAGCAAGAAGTATATAGTTGGACTCAAGGTGAGCCACGGGTGCATATGTCTCTCCATAATCAATGACTTCAATTTGAGAGAACCGTTGTGCAACCAATCTTGCCTTGTTCCTCACAACAATTCCAGAGTGCTCATCTTGCTTGTTCTTGAATATCCACTTGGTGCCTATAACATTGCGGCAATCTTTTGGCTTTTCAACTAACTTCCATACATTGTTTCTCTCAAAGTTGTTGAGCTCTTTATGCATTGCTTCCAACCAATCTGAATCTTCAATAGCTTCCCATACTTTCTTTGCCTCCACCATGGAGATGTGTGCTTGGTGTTCACCAAAACTCTTCAATTAAGCTCTAGTGGACATTCCTCTTCTTAGATACCCAACCACATTCTCAAGAGTGTGGTCTCTTAATTCCAACATTCTATCCACTCTAGCATGGCGATGAGTTTCGATCTCCTTGTTGTTTCTTATGGGGATCTCTTTATCATTTTGGTCCTCGTCTTGACCTTGATCTTCACTAGGACAATTCTCATCATCATGAGGCATAGATTGACCTTGGTCTTGATCAGGCACACTTCTAGACAGGCGATGAGTTGATATTCTAGCGGACTCTATAAATCTGCCTTAAACAATAGACTAAGCAGCGCTGGACAATACGATAAGAGGAGAATCATGTTCCTCCTGGCTAGAAGTTTCTTATTGATCAACTTGTTGAGGGTCCATAGTTTGTCTTTGGCTTGGGTCATCATTATCCTCACAAGTAGGTGCTTGTTGATGTTGTGAAGACGAGGTCTCCACTTGAGTAGAGCATTGTTCTTCTCGATCCGCCACAAGGGGTTCCTCAACAGGGAGGATGAATCCCGCACCCATTCTTCGTATGGCATCTTGAGGCATTTAATCATTTACATCACAGACATCAACATGCCCCCCTTGGGGGCCATCTTATTCTTCGAACACCACACTACAAGATTCTATAACAACTCCAGAGAGTTTATCATAGATTCTATAAGTGTGAAATTCGAGACCATAGCCAACAAAAATACCCTATAATGCTTTGGAATCAAACTTTGACAAATGAACACCTTTAATGTGATAGAAACACTTACAACTGAACACCCAGAAGTATGAAACGTTGGACTTGTACCGGTAAGAATTTCATATGGAGTCTTGATCAATTCTTTGCGAAGGTAGAGCCAGTTTGAAGCATAACATGCGGTGGAGATTGCCTCAACCCAAAAATTGTAGGGAGACTTAAACTCTGCCAGCATGGACCTAGCCATATCAATTAGAGTTCGGTTCTTCCTCTCAGCTACACCATTTTGTTGAGGGGTATATGCAGCGGAATATTGGTGTTTTATCCCCTCATCACTAAGAAATACATTAAGGTGTAGTTCTTGAATTCGGTGTCGTTGTCACTCCTTATCACCAACACTGGGAGATTGTGTTGATGCTGAACCATGTTGATGAAGTCGATGAAATTTCCTTGGGTCTCACTCTTCAACTTGAAGAAGTATACCCATGTGTATCTTGAATAGTCATCAACAATCACCAAGCAATATTTCTTCCCACCAAGACTTGCATGAGATGGAGGACCAAATAGGTCCACATGAAGGAGCTCCGAGATCCTCTTGGACTTGATGAAGTTCTTTGGATTGTGGGGAGGATCATGCATCTTTCCTTCAACACAAGCCCTGCACACACGATCTTTGGCAAAGCAAACATTTTCTTTTAGTCCAACAATATAGACCACCCTTGTGAATACTTTGCAAAGTTATCATGTTGACATGGGCTAGACGGCGATGCCAGAGCCAACCCACATCGTCCTTTCCGAATAAGCACATCGCACTTGTTGTGGCATCCCGCAAAACCACTACTAGAAAATCGCGTTGAATTTGTGCATTGCACCGTCATCATCATGCATTGTTTGCCAAAACTATTTTCGCAACACCCGTTTTGTTTTCTAAAACGCCCCCTCTTGATTCAAACACCAAAACCGGGTCCCCGGAATATTTTGTTTTGTTTAAATATGTTGTGCAACGGTCCGTTTAATTAAATAAAACTTTTAGTTAATTTTTAGCGGGGCAGTCGAACGGACCGTTTTGACCCGATCGACCGCCCCAGGAAAACTAAAATCGGTCCAACCTGCCGCCCCATCTAAATCCTACATCTACCTAATATCCTACCCACCCTCTGTGGCCACATCACCCTGGCCATTCCCCTTGCGCCACCTCACCCACTCCTCTCCTTCCAACCAATCAGATCACTCCCTCTCTCTCACCCCTCTCTCCACCTAGACAGCACACGCACACACACCGAACCCCCCACTCCCACTCAGCGCCCACGCAGCCCACAGCGCGCGCAGCCAGCACCAACCGCTGCCCCCGGGTCCCACTCGCCGCGCGGCCCACCCCTCAGCCTCACCCAGCCCCCCAAACTGACCCAGCCTCAGCCACTCCCCACCTCCCCGCGGGTCCCACCCCGGGCCCACCTTCCTCCCTCCCCCACCTTTCTCCCCAGCTCGCACGCGGGACGCGCCCGCGCAGAGCTCCACCGTCCCCGCCTGCAGCCTCCTCTCTCCCCGCGAGCAGCCCCGGCTCGCCCCCCCGCCGCCATCCTCCTCCCTTGGCGGGTCCTCGCCAGGCGTGCTCCGACCCGCCCAAGCATCGTCGCCGCCTCCACGCCTTCACTCGCGTGCTCAAGACACCACCGCCTCATGCGAAAGCCCTCCCTAGCGCCAGCATCTCCGCCCATGGCCTTCGCCAGTGCTCATACACGCTCCTCCGGCCTTCACTCTCCTGCTCGCGCGCGCCTTGACGCTCCCTCTCCGCGCGACGCCCTCCTCGGCCGCCGGCCCGCGCCCCGCTCGCCAGCCTCCTTAACCACCGCCGTGGCGCCAGATCTCGTCGCCTCCCCGGCTCGCTCGGCCACGGCCCGCCTGCTCAGGCTGCCTGCCCCGCCTCCCTCTCCGCGCCAGGCTGCCAGCCTCCGCCTTCTCGCCGCCCGTCCGCGCCTTCCAGCGGCCGCGTTCCCCTCCTCCACCGGGCAGACCCGCGCCGGCCGTCCTGCGCCGTTGCCTGTGCTCCTGTGTGTTCGAGTGCTGTGGGCCTCCTAGAGCCAATAGATGGATGGGCAAGTTGTGCCGACCGTCTACACCCTCGACAAGAACGACAACGTGGCCGAGTAACCGCCAAGATCGCCACCCCGACCCGAAGACCGACCCTGTTTGGTGTGAACCGAGGACCGGTGCGACAAGTACCCCCGGAACGTCATGATCGCCCACACGAACCCTAGCGCTTGCTCCCGGAACTCGAAGACCGAACACGGCGTTCTCTCCCTCGTGAACCCGAGGTCCGATCTTCGACCCTCCGAGGCCGCCAAGATCTCCATGGAACGACAAGTGCTTCCCTCGGACGCGAATCCCGAAACCCCGTACCCGAAGGCCGTCGACGCGGAACCCCAAGATCTCCTGGAGTGACGAGATCTTCTCCTCGCAACGCCATGATCGTCTACACGGAACCGAGGACGCCGCGACCCGGACGCCAAGTTCTTCCCCCCCCCCCCCCGAACCCGAAGGCCGGTCCCGTACCCGGTGCCGCGTCAAGATCGCCTTCTCGGACCCCGTTGACGCCATGTTCTTCGCCGTAGAGCAACAAGACCTTCGACAAAACCAGGAACGCCAAGTGTTCACCCCGGACACCGAGTCCGCCGAGAACCCCGTTGCGACAAGTGCTTCGTCCCGAACGCCATGACCGTCAACGTGACCCGAAGACCCCGGATGCGACCAGAACTCCCCCGCTACCGAGAACGTTCCCGCCGAGACCAATCCGTCGAACCCTGAGACCGACCCCGGAACCCCAAGATCGTCGAGATCCCTAATGTGTGAACCCTTTCCCGGAACCCTATTTTATAACATAATAACAACTTGTTGCATATTGAATTGTCATCCTTGCATGCATATCTGTGGTTGGGGGCCTTACGCCGATTCACCTAATAATTAAATATGGGGCCCATATGCGGGCAAATCTAGTCTCATATTGACCTCATTTAAACATGTGTAGCGAACCGTTGCCGTCTATTGTCTTGCTATATAACATTTAATTTGCGGGCCCTCTAAATAACTTGAACCATCTGAATAATTGTCGGGACCCCGGTTCCGCTTAATCTGACCTAATTGCATCGCATCTTTGCCATGCCATACATCATACATGCATCATGCCGATCTTCTGCCGTTGAATTAAATAGTACATCCGGTGTTTCTTCTAGTGTTTTGGTTCTTCGCGGATAAGGCCGTTGAGTTGATGTGAGCTTCGCCCCGATCTTCGAATAACCCTTCGGCAATGTTTTCAGGCGAGCATCTCCCCCTTTCTACCTATCTTACTTTTATAGTCTTTATTCCCTCCTGTTGATCTATTGCTATCTGTGTTGCGATGCTTTATTTTCCGTACCTGTGATATACCGTGCCGCCCTATATTGCCTTGGACACATCCTATTACCTGTTGTTTGGTAGATAGTTGGACTTGCGCGTCGTAGTTGCTTGCTCAAGTGCTGATGTGTGTCGTCATATGCCACAGTTGCTGATGCTTTGCCGCATGTTGATGTTGGAGATGATTCTAGTTTTACTTATTGTTCACTTTAATTTCTGTTTAACAACTAAAATTGAAATAAGCAGAGGCATCGGTGGGTGATAGATAATATTTGGTTTCAGAACGCCCACTTGTGTCCCGTAAGACCCCGAGTACTTGATTCCTGTTCCTTGATTTTTCGTGCTATCCACATCCGGGAGGTATATGGGACCTCCCTCAGCCAGAGCTTGATTCCGTCTTATTTCTTGGGGCCACAAACTAGTTTGAGGTTTTATTACTATCCTGTACTTATGCCATGATTTACTGCTTTATTTACGATTGCGAGGTGCACATTTGCATCGTCTTTTGGAAGCGGAATGTTTACGCGGTATCGACAAGCCCAGCCACACTTTCGGGTTCCCAGTCGTTTACAGCCATTGTCGCAGACCTTGAGGCCGTCTCGGAGCTTGCTTACTCCGTTGCGGGATCTACTTAAGGGGTGGCCCCCTGAAATATTTCTGAATCTTGTGATTGCTTTGTCGTGAAGGCCTCGTTGGGTTTTGATTTGGTTTTTCCGAGGTTGATCGAGTGTGTGTTGCTATTGGTGCACCCCGGCCGGGTAAAACTTTCTGAAAGCCGTGTCCGCGGATATGGACGACTTGGAGCACAGTTTCTCGATCATAGACAAGCATAACTAAAGTTTACTGCTATAAATTTGACTTATAATGACTAGTAATTAGCTTCACTATCACGGAATGGCTAACTAAAACTGCCAACAATTGCTTGCTTGTGTCGTCGCTTGCGACCATTGTACCTGACTAGTAAGTATTGCAACTACAACGGAATGGCTGAATAAAAGTACCAACAACTGCTGGGTTTTGGGATTATATCATGCTACCTGTATCTGATTAGTAATTGCTGCAACTACAACAGAATGGTTAACTAAAAGTGCCCACTGTTTACTTTATCAGGACGACTATATTTAACCTGACTAGTAATTGCTGCAACGATAACCGAATAAATAAAACTGCCAACTGTGTGAGTTCCTCGGTTGACTTCCTCGATCGGTGTCGAGGGGGAAACGCCAGGATGGGTTTGTTTGATGCTAGTATCAGGATGGGTCCGAATAGGTCTTTCTCACCCCTCTCTGATAACCGCCAGTTGTATCGAGTCTCTATAGGTTGTTTAGTGCATCTTGCCGCCGCTTGATCCACCATACCTATGTGGCGAGGACCGCAATTCTAGCCTCGCCGTGTCTTGGCCTCGATCGACGCTCCTCTTTTTCCTTTGCCCTTTGTCGGCACCCTTTTGTTCAAGCGGTTTTGAGATCGACGCCGTTAGCGTGGTTACCCTTCCGGCTTGGCACAGGTGGTTATGGACGCCATTGGTTATTCTTGAGGCTCTTAGCCCCATTTGCATCTTGTCGTGGTAGACGCTCTATCTTTTCAAGGTGATTTGGATCTTTGTATATTGAATTTGTATTCTTGACTCCTTGAGTCGCTGTTATATATATATCTGTTCTGTGGGTCCCATCGAGGACTATTGTGTAATGTTATTACTTCGTTTTCCACCCATGCGAAAGTGCTGGTGAGCACCTTTGAATCGTTTCTATGGGTTTGGCGAATTTTGTTCAAACTTGCATAGGTCCGATTCTGAGGGTGTTACTGAGTGGTATCGAGCTCAGCGGTTGCGATACCCACAAGTCCAATGTGGGATAACCTAGCTAACGGCGAAGTAGAGTGTCGAACTATTTTAAAAATCGGTTGGATAGTTACGATTAGGTCTGATTTTACTCCTTACCCTCTGCTACTCTCCTCTTACCTCGGCGTGTTTTGAATCGCTCTCTTCTCTCTCTTGAGTCCGTGAATTCTCGTGGTTGGGTTTCCGCATTACTTCGTGGTTTCGCTTTCTTCCTTTTGGTAACGGAGGTGCTACGATCATCAATCTGCAACTTCACAGTGCCCTTCATCCGATCTTTTGTTCTTGAGCTCTTTATCTATGTGTGTTCCTTCTTTGGATATCGTCGTTGAAAAACATATGAGAAGGACGAGCTTTGGTGAAGTTGGAGTCGACCTTGAGCATGTGTTGTTCATGCCAATGGAACCATCGCGAAACCTAATCAGTGTGTCTTTCATACGATTTCTGCTGGCAACACTCCCTTGTTTCCGAACCTCGCTTGTCGAGATCTTCAGTCTAATTCCGAGAGTTGGTTGCTTAATCCGCCTATTCGTGTGTAGAGTAATGGTTTGAGTGCGGGATGGAGTAGCTACCCTACCACTGCTCTTATCATTCGCTCTTGTATGTCGAATCAGTGGATCCAGCAATTTTACTCCGTCCATGGAAGTTAGAGGTGTCCTTACCTTCAACTCCGTCCTTTGTTTCCCCGGAGTGTTCCCTCGATGGTCAGGAACAACGACCCTTTGTTGGTGGTGTCGCCGATTTCCAGATGAAGAAGAAACCCTCGTTAGTGGTGTCGCGAGGATCTACCTGAAGCGAGAAGATGCAGATCACCGACCTTCCTTCCGGTACCATGAGGCGGATCTCGAGGGCGAGATCCATTTTTAGTGGTGTCGAATTGTGGCATCCCGCAAAACCACTACTAGAAAATCGCGTTGAATTTGTGCATTGCACCGTCATCATCATGCATTGTTTGCCAAAACTATTTTCGCAACACCCGTTTTGTTTTCTAAAACGCCCCCTCTTGATTCAAACACCAAAACCGGGTCCCCGGAATATTTTGTTTTGTTTAAATATGTTGTGCAACGGTCCGTTTAATTAAATAAAACTTTTAGTTAATTTTAGCGGCAGTCGAGCGGACGTTTTGACCCGATCGAGCCAGAAAACTACAATCGGTCCAACCTGCCGCCCCATCTAAATCCTACATCTACCTAATATCCTACCCACCCTCTGTGGCCACATCACCCTGGCCATTCCCCTTGCGCCACCTCACCCACTCCTCTCCTTCCAACCAATCAGATCACTCCCTCTCTCTCACCCCTCTCTCCACCTAGACAGCACACGCCCACACACCGAACCCCCACTCCCACTCGCCCACAGCCCAGCCTGCACCAAGACAACTGCCCGGGTCCCACTCAGCGTCCCACCCTCACCCCAAAGCCTGACCCAGCCTCCCACCTCCCACCCTCTGGGTCCCACCCAGGCCCACCTCCTCCTCCCCCACCTTTCTCCCATTTCGCCTGGACGCGCCAGAGCTCCACCGTCCCTTTGCAGCCTCCTCTCTCCCATGAGCAGCCCGGCTCGCCCCGCTGCTCGGCCTTGCCACCCTCCTCCCCTTGGGGTCCCTCGCCCGGCGTGCTCACCCGCCCAAGCATCGCCGTCGCCTCCACCGCCTTCCGCCTCGCGTGCTCGGCGTACACCACCGCCTCATGCGCAGCCTCTGGCGCCGCATCTCCGCCACTTTGCCTCGCGCCCTCGCCTCCCTCTCACGCTTGCGTCGCCCGCCTCGGCGCGCCCGTCAGCCTCGCCCCAACTCCTCAAGCCGCCAACCACCGCCGTGGCGCCGTATCTCCGTCGCCTCCCACAGCTGCTCCCGCCATGCAGCTGCGCCCGTGCCTGCGCCTCCCCTCCCTCCGCTGCCATTGCGCCAGCCGGCTCTTCCGCCGCGTCTGCCGCCCGTCCGCGCCTTCCAGCGGCCGCGTTCCCTCCTCCACCGGGCAGTCCCGCGCCGGCCGTCCTGCGCCGTTGCCCTGTGCTCCTGTGTGTTCGAGTGCTGTGGGCATTCTAGAGCCAATAGATGGTTGGGCAAGTTGTGCCGACCTGACTACACCCTCGACAAGAACGACAACGTGGCCAAGTAACCGCCAAGATCGCCACCCGACCGACCGACCTGTTTGGTGTGAACCGAGGACCGGTGCGACAAGTACCCCCGGAACGTCATGATCGCCCACACGAACCCTAGCGCTTGCTCCCGGAACTCGAAGACCGAACACGGCGTTCTCTCCCTCGTGAACCCGAGGTCCGATCTTCGACCCTCCGAGGCCGCCAAGATCTCCATGGAACGACAAGTGCTTCCCTCGGACGCGAATCCCGAAACCCCGTACCCGAAGGCCGTCGGCGGAACCCCAAGATCTCCAGGTGACGAGATCTTCTCCTCAACGCCATGATCGTCTACAGGAACCGGGGCCGCGCGACGCCAAGTTCTTCCCGAACCCGAAGGCGGTCCGTGCGGTGCCGCGTCAAGATCGCCTTCTCGGACCCCGTTGACGCCACGTTCTTCGCCGTAGAGCAACAAGACCTTCGACAAAACCAGGAACGCCAAGTGTTCACCCCGGACACCGAGTCCGCCGAGAACCCCGTTGCGACAAGTGCTTCGTCCCGAACGCCATGACCGTCAACGTGACCCGAAGACCCCGGATGCGACCAGAACTCCCCCGCTACCGAGAACGTTCCCGCCGAGACCAATCCGTCGAACCCTGAGACCGACCCCGGAACCCCAAGATCGTCGAGATCCCTAATGTGTGAACCCTTTCCCGGAACCCTATTTTATAACATAATAACAACTTGTTGCATATTGAATTGTCATCCTTGCATGCATATCTGTGGTTGGGGGCCTTACGCCGATTCACCTAATAATTAAATATGGGGCCCATATGCGGGCAAATCTAGTCTCATATTGACCTCATTTAAACATGTGTAGCGAACCGTTGCCGTCTATTGTCTTGCTATATAACATTTAATTTGCGGGCCCTCTAAATAACTTGAACCATCTGAATAATTGTGGGACCCGGTTCCGCTTAATCTGACCTAATTGCATCGCATCTTTGCCATGCCATACATCATACATGCATCATGCCGATCTTCTGCCGTTGAATTAAATAGTACATCCGGTGTTTCTTCTAGTGTTTTGGTTCTTCGCGGATAAGGCCGTTGAGTTGATGTGAGCTTCGCCCCGATCTTCGAATAACCCTTCGGCAATGTTTTCAGGCGAGCATCTCCCCCTTTCTACCTATCTTACTTTTATAGTCTTTATTCCCTCCTGTTGATCTATTGCTATCTGTGTTGCGATGCTTTAGTTTCCGTACCTGTGATATACCGTGCCGCCCTATATTGCCTTGGACACATCCTATTACATTGTTTGGTAGATAGTTGGACTTGCGGCGTCGTAGTTGCTTGCTCAAGTCTTGATGTGTGTCGTCATATGCCGATTCTTGATGCTTTGCCGCATGTTGATGTTGGAGATGATTCTAGTTTTACTTATTGTTCACTTTAATTTCTGTTTAACAACTAAAATTGAAATAAGCAAGCGGAGGCATCGGTGGGTGATAGATAATATTTGGTTTGAGCGCCCACTTGTGTCCGTAAGACCCAGTACTTGATTCCTGTTCCTTGATTTTTCGTGCTATCCACATCCGGGAGGTATATGGGACCTCCCTCACGAGCTTGATTCCGTCTTATTTCTTGGGGCCACAAACTAGTTTGAGGTTTTATTACTATCTGTACTTATGCCATGATTCTTTGCTTTATTTACGATTGTGCAGTCTTTGCTGCATGTCTTTATTTAGGCGGAATGTTTACGCGGTATCGACAAACAGCCACACTTTCGGGTTCCCGATCGTTTCTGACCATTGTCGGACCTTGAGGCCGTCTCGAGCTTGCTTACTCCGTTCGGGATCTACTTAAAGTGGCCCCAAATATTTCTGAATCTTGTGATTGCTTTGTCGTGAAGGCCTCATTGGGTTTTGATTTGGTTTTTCCGAGGTTGATCGAGTGTGTGTTGCTATTGGTGCACCCCGGCCGGGTAAAACTTTCTGAAAGCCGTGTCCGCGGATATGGACGACTTGGAACACAGTTTCTCGATCATAGACAAGCATAACTAAAGTTTACTGCTATAAATTTGACTTTATAATGACTAGTAATCAGCTTCACTATAATGGAATGGCTAATTAATACTGCCCACAATTGCTTGTTTGGAGTGTCGCTTGCGACCATTGTACCTGACTAGTAAGTGTTGCAACTACAACGGAATGGCTGAATAAAAGTACCAACAACTGCTGGGTTTTGGGTTTATCTCATGCTATCTGTATCTGAGTAGTAATTGTTGCAACTACAACGGAATGGTTAACTAAAAGTGCCCACTGTTTACTTTATCAGGACGACTATATTTAACCTGACTAGTAATTGCTGCAACGATAACCGAATAAATAAAACTGCCAACTGTGTGAGTTCCTCGGTTGACTTCCTCGATCGGTGTCGAGGGGGAAACGCCAGGATGGGTTTGTTTGATGCTAGTATCAGGATGGGTCCGAATAGGTCTTTCTCACCCCTCTCTGATAACCGCCAGTTGTATCGAGTCTCTATAGGTTGTTTAGTGCATGCTGCCACTGCCGCTTCAGTCCACCATACCTATGTAGGCGAGGACCGCCGAATTCTAGCCTCATGCTGTCTTGGCCTCGATCTTGGCTCCTCTTTTTCCTTTGCCCTTTGTCGGCACCCCTTTTGTTCAAGCAGGTTTTGAGATCGACGCCGTTAGCAGGGTTACCCTTCCGGCTTGGCCTGGGCAGGGTTATGGACGCCATTGGTTATTCTTCAGGGCTCTTAGCCCCATTTGCATCTTGTCCGTAGCTGGACGCTCTATCTTTTCAAGGTGATTTGGATCTTTGTATATTGAATTTGTATTCTTGACTCCTTGAGTCGCTGTTATATATATATCTGTTCTGTGGGTCCCATCGAGGACTATTGTGTAATGTTATTACTTCGTTTTCCACCCGCACGAAAGTGCCTGGTGGGCACCTTTGAATCGTTTCTATGCGGGTTTGGCGAATTTTGTTCAAACTTGCATAGGTCCGATTCTGAGGGTGTTACACTTGTAGTGGTTTTCCTCGAAAAGTCCACCACATACAAGTCATTTTTGACGTACCCAACAAAAGCGAACTTTAGAGACTTGCTCCACAAGAGGATCACAATATCAATATCAATAAAGACGGCAAAGCCCATCTTTCCAAGATCATGGACTAAAATTAAATTATATCCAAGGGTTTCATCAAGCATGACATCCACGAGTATGATATCGTGAGCAACCACTACCTTGCCAAAACCCATTACCTTAGACATTGATTTGTCGGCATATGTCACAGTTATTTGATCATAATTTGGTCTCAACTCCTTGATAATAGTTTTTCTTCCGGTCATATGACTTGTGCATCCACTATCAAGCACCCACTTTGATCCTCCGGAAGCATAGGTCTACAAGAGATCAAACTAGTTTTTAGGCACCCATTTTTCAATGGGTCCTCTTTTGTTAGCAACAAGGGTCTTGGGAACCCAAATAGACCAAGCAATATAACCATCAAGCGGGCCAACATATTGTGCATAAACATCACCATAATAATCACACATTAAGACATAGTGAGGGTTAGCACTTCCCGCAAAATCATCATGTGACATAGTTTTGCCACTTGTGGTCTTACTACCCACAATGGCCTTGTCTTTTGCTTGTGTGGGCATGGCCTTCTTCTTCTTGTTGTTCTTCTTCTTCTTGGCTTTGGATGTAAATCCAATGCCCTCTTTCTCGTTATTTGACCTTTTCTTACTCAAAAGACCATCAATAGAATTGTTTCCTTTGGGAAAGGTGGCATTAGTAAGCTCCCCTCCAACCTAGCATTTTCTTCAAATGTGTTTGTACTACTAGAGGAAATGAAAACACTAGGTGAGACAATGTTAGTCAATTGAGTTTGAAGTTTTTCACGAAACTTTATGAGCAACAAGAGTTCACTTTCTAGGGCCTTGTGAGCCTTGTCTAGCTTTCTAAAGACCTCGGCAAGTTTGTCATGAACAACAGCAAACTCAACCTTATCCTTTTTAGCCCTTTTATACTTAGAAATGGCATGATCATGCTCCTTGATGAGTTTTCTAATAATTTGATCATTTTCCTCATCGAGGCCTTCAAGTTTTATTTCAAGGGACATCCTAGTATCTTGTTCTTCTTCTAGTGCATTATTTAGTGCCTCCACCTCAATAATATGCTCTCTTCCTAGTTTACATCTTTCATCAAGAAGCTCTTGTGTGTGGGAAAGTTGACTCAAGAGGTTCACAAAATGATTCTTGTGTTCCCCTTGCAAGTTAGTCATAAACACATCAAAAGCAACTAATTCTTCTTTGACCTCAAAATATATCTCCTCATCAAGTTCATCATCAATCAAAGAAGAGGGGTGAGGAGATGATGATACCTCCTTTCCTCTTTCCATAAGGCAAGTGACGTTCTTGTTGGAGATATTCTCATTTGGAGAGTCGAAGAGGGAGAAAGGAGGAGTAGAAGTAGTAGCAAGAGCAGCCACACCACTTGATGTTTCCTCTACATCATCTTCATTGTCGGGGGAGAATTCTTCATGTGTTATCAAGACAATTTCACCCGACTTCTTGTTGGTGGGATTCTTCTTGATGAAGGGTTTATTGAATGGAGCCTTGGAGTTTTTCTTTAACACAAGTTTACCCCCATGATCTTCTCTTTTATCATAGGGACAACCGGCTACAAAATGGTACAGGTCACCACAATTGAAGCAAGTTCTCAATTTTGAGCCATTGTCTCTTCTCCCATTTGGGTTGCTTCTTCGTTGCATCTCCATCTTGGCCTTGGCGGGGTATTTCCAAAAGTTTCTTGCATAGAAGGCCATATACTCACCATGAGTAACCTTGAAGTCATCGGGGTGGATCATAGACAAGCCTTCATCACCCACTTCTTCATCCACATACTCCACAACTTTGGCCTTTAAGGCAAG
Source organism: Avena longiglumis (assembly GCA_030063025.1). NCBI lineage: Eukaryota > Viridiplantae > Streptophyta > Magnoliopsida > Poales > Poaceae > Avena > Avena longiglumis. The sequence goes on along the minus strand of CP125975.1, from coordinate 152,541,549 downwards.
ATTGACGCCACTGCTCATTCCAATAGCTCGAGCATGGGCATCTTTGGCATTTTTGGCAGCAACCTTGATGGCAGCCATCTCTTGCATAACTTCATTGGAGGTCATGAGATGGTAGTTGTGTCTTCCTTGTAGACTCTTCAAGTCAGTGGGCTCAAAGGTCATGAGTGCACTGACATATTTCCTTTTTATCCAAGCATCATCCACATGTGAGGCACCCACATTCCTAAAGGTGGTGGTAGTGGACTTGATCCTTCGATACATGTCTTCATGATCTTCACCATCCTTCATATATAAGCCTTTGGATTCATTGCTTAGTGCATCATACTGGTTTTTTCTCATGCTCTCATTTACAACATATAGCTCAGTGAGAGCATGCCAAGCTTCCTTGGCGGCATTGAGGTGTTAAATGTGAGGGTAATATTTTGTACCCAAATCTTGTTGAATCATGTGCAACGCGGTGGCATTGATTTGGCTATTGATAACTTCTCTTCTTGTAAAGTTGGTTGGATCCACAATTCGGAGTCCTTCAATGATTTTCCACAATTCAATGCAATACCTGCGCACATGAGATTTCATTAATGATTGCAATTGAGCAAATAAAGTTTCATCTAGCTTAGGTGGGTCACCTATATTGTTGATATGTGGGTGAGGGATAGGTGGGTCGGGAGAATACCAATTGGGAACCTCATGGTGCTCTACCTTCCCATCATACTTTTTGGTGGAGGGATTAGTGTTGTCATGGCTATTCCCCACCACCACAACCGTGGGTGATGCCAAGGCATTCACCTTAGGTGGTGGTGGAGCTTCCTCTCAAGGAGGAGGAGGTGGTGAGGCTAATTTATCTTTAACAAGTTACTCAACTAGGTCGCGCAATTGTTTGATTTTGTTGCCCAGGGTGGAGCTCAAACTTGTTTCCAAATTCTTGAGATCCTCCATGGACACCGTATTACTAGTCTCACCACCATCTTCTCCTACTTGGGTACCCATTTACTTTTAGGCGGTAAAGCCCGAATAAAGAGCCGAGGCTCTGATACCAATTTAAAGGATCATATGGGCACCTAGAGGGGGTGAATAGGTGCTACTTCAAATTTTACTCCTTTTCAAATTAGGGTTTGACACAAAAGGTAAATTATCTAGATTATGCAACTATGGTGAATTTACCTATATGTCAACCTGGCAAAACACTAAGCAAGAACGAGATAAGTAAGGTGCGGTAAAGGATAGAAGTAACCAAAGTGGAGCATACAGAGACACAAGGATTTGTTTCTCGCAGTTCCTTCCTTTTGAGGGGAAGTACGTTTGCGTTTGGAGAGGGGGTGGTTTCAAACCACCAACTCCACGAGAAGCCTCCCTTGTTCTCCGATGAACCTCACCCCAACGGGTTGGATTCACCTCTTCCACTATATGGGAAACCTTCGAGGTGGAAGCCGGTACCTTTACAACTAGTTCGAGGCACACATCCACAACTGAATTGGAGGCTCCCGAATACAAATAAGCTGTCAAACAATCAAAGACAAGCTTGTAAGAACCAAATCAAGAACTAGGGTTTCCAAAGAAACACTAGAGCAAGGGGACCTCAAGTGAATGAGGGGGAAATGAAGATCTCTCTTGGTGAAGCTATAAATCAATGCCTCCTCCTTCGATTCCCCAAAGATCAACGACTTTGGATGGTTGGATGAAGAGATCTTGTTTATTTGGTGTCTCAAATGGAGGTGGTGTTCTTGAGTGGGTCGAGCAATAAGAGGAAGGGGATGAGGTCCCCTATTTATAGGCCCACAGGTCTGAACCGTTTTCTGACCGTTGGGCCAGTTTTCACACCGGAGACTTCAGACCATCTCCGGTCTATCTCCGAACCACCATCCAGAACGTCCTAGCAGACTTGGGAAAAGATCCTTCAGAAACTTTTCAAAGACTCCGATCCCTTGTACACCAGAGACTTCGTTATAGCCACACCGGAGACTTCGGTCTGAGTGCTTGCACCGAAGAATTCGGTCCGTCTCTGTTCCATCTCCGGACCCCTATACAGATTGTCCATGGGAGTTTCTGGAGGCCCCTCCGAAGACTCTTGGGGAAACTCCGGACCACACCGGAGACTCCGATGTTTTCACACTGGTGACTCCGGTCTGGAAAACCCTAAAATGTGTAGATTCTTGTAGGAACAATAACACAGTGCAAAGACCTTTTCACTTTTCATTATTTCATCCTATAGACAATAACACACAGTAAAATGATCTACAAATTGTTAATGAACACCAAAACTGATTAAGACAATAAATGTCCTTTCCATCTCAGAGGTTGCTAGCGCATTCGACCTTGCAGGAGCAGGCGGGAGCGGGCGAGGACGGTGGGATCGAGGTGGAGACTGAGGGAGGACGGCGGGGGATGGAGAATTGACGGCAGGAGTGGCAGCGGCTTCCTACTGCATGGTGGCGGTGCGGGCAAGTCGAACCCTAGCATCACTCGTCTCTATGGTTCGTGTCGTGCGATGGGGTAAAAGGGAATTTTTCGGGCCAGGTGCAAGGAGGTTCTCGTAATTTTTTTAAAGGAGGTTCTCGTACTTTTTTTAGAGGAGGTTCTAATACTTTAGTACACAATGTTGGGGCATTTTTTTCACAGAACCGCATACTTCCTTCGACCCATATTAGTTGTCGTGGTGGTGGCACGGCAGATGCCATGGGTAGGCTAAAGTATGGGGCCAATGGATGCTAGTGGGATCTGGGGAGGGAAGATGTAGTGATTTCTACACACAACTGACTAGAACTTAGATCTTTATTTCTCCTCAATTGAGTTACAAGTGCTCCTAGAGCTGTATCATGGAGAGGAGGAAGAAAACCACTATGGGAGCCCTACGATGTAAAATGAATCGATCCCCCTCCAGGAACCCCTGCCCCTCCTTATAAAGGGGTCCCTTGGTTCCTCCTAGGGCTGACGTGGCAAGCATATTCTTGGAATATGCTTGTCCCAAAGTGGTAACTCGGCGGACTCCTTTCTGTGTCCCCCCCTCTATTGGCGACAAAGATCCAGAGACCCCCACATGTGATCCTCGGGCATCCCCACTGTCACCTCCGTGACGCTTGTATGTCCCTCTATGGCTCTGCTCTTTATCCTTAGCGCTTGGCCTTGTGTAGATTCCTCCTAGCCAGTAGCTAGGGTTTGACTCTGGGATCCTTCTCCTTCTCCTGCAAGTCTCCCTTTACTCGGCCTCGTCCCGCATAACTCGGCTCGGCCTCCACCTGCATACGAACTGATTAATCTTATTCGTCCGACTTTGCTCACACGTCGGCCGAGTTAGGAGTTACTCACTCGATTCTTGCCAAGCCATGGATCATTCGGCCGAGTCTTGGAAGACTCGGCTGACTTAGCTTATAATTCGGCCTATGGTAAGAAAGGTTCCTTCCTTCTTTCCGCTATCTTGACCCTACCTGGGGTCATCCCCCCAACATTAGTCCCCGAAGCTGGTGGGGTCCTGCCGGAAACTTTGTCCGGGCCACATCAGTTTCCATACATTCATTCCTTCTAATTTCTTGTCCGAGGTATTTCTTAGTTGATGCTCTTATTTAGCCGTCCTCCTTCTCTTCATCCTCTTTTACTGAGGTATGAATTATGCTCCGAGTTATTTTCTCTTTTCTGAGGTATCTACTTGGCTTCTAGAGTAAGCCTCGTCTTACGTGCACCAATGATCACTGCTGCCTAGTTTTTTTTTTGCTACAGTGCTTGCTGACATGCTACGGTGATTACTGCACTCGTCGCATCGGCGCAGTGACGCTTCAATAAACTCAACAGTCAGATGGCCTGATCTCCTCTCACATCGTGTGGCCCTTTCTATGGCTCCACTCTTTGTCCGCGGTTGGGTGATACACATGATTATGCGGTTACTGCGGCACATCCACGATCCCACTACCTCTTACCGTACGCGGTTATAAGGAGGGGAGTGGGGGTGGGTCGATTCACTTTTCCCCTCCTCACTCCCTTCGTCTTCCTCCTCCTCGCGCCGCCCCCACCGTTCGCGCTCCAGTAGCTACGCCACCGCAGTTTCTCCTCGACGGACACGCTTCAGCTCTCTGGCTCTCGCGACCTCGCCATGCGCCCCCGCTTTCGTGTTTTCGTCGGTGAGCTTCTCTACAGCGCTGCCGCTAGGGTTTTGCGTTAGGTGTTCTTCTAGTTTTCTTCGATTTCCTGCGGTGGTTCTTTCTCTGTCCCATCTCCGCGTCCGTCGCTGTAGCAACGGGCCCTTGCACTTCTAGGCCTCTCCCTGTCGTCAGTTATTCTTCCGTCGATTCCTCCGACGAGCCCATGTCTAGCTCCTCCAGCGGCGCTCTCGTCGGGGAAGAAGATCTTACGGCGGGTCCAGAACGAGGTTCCTGGCAAGGTTCCACGGTTACTCGCCGGGAGGTTGAGTGGCTGATCAAGACTCGCCGAATTCCTGCCGAGGTAAGTTGTCACTTACCCGGCAAAGAATCCTCCCCCATACTTGATGAGGGTGAGTTCGTAGTTTTCATGTCCCATTTTGCTCATGGATTTGGCCTCCCTCTTAGTGATTTCACTAGGAGCTTCTTAGATTACTTCGGCCTTCAGCCGCATCACCTGTCGGCCAATGCCGTAGCTTCTCTGTCGGCCTTTATCTCGGCTTCGGAGGGGTACTTCGGCCTTTGGCCTTTTGTAGATGTATGGTCCAAATTCTTTTAAATCCGAGCTAACGTGGTGCCGGATAAATCTCTCCATCCTTCTGAGAAATCTCTCACCCAATGCGGGGCCGCCTCCATTACACCTTGGAAAAACTCCGTGTTCCCCCATGTTGCCGGCCTCGAGTCTTGTAAGAAGTGGCATAGATCATTTTTCTATGTCAAGAATACCGGAGCGGAAGATAATATACGGCTCCCCGATTTCTCTATCGGTCCTCCTTCAAAGAAGAACTTGCTCTATAATCCGAGGAAAACCCATGCTCTTGCCGAGGCATTCGAGCTCCGACTTAAGGAGTTGATTCGTGTTGGGATCCGGGGTGAAGATTTGATGATTGCGTTTGTTAGCAGCCAAATCTGCCCCTTACAGCTTCGCTCCCACAAGCTCTGCTACATGAGTGGTCCTTTGGATCCCAACCGAGTTTCTATGGTTGAGCTTGACGATTACTAGATTTATAAACGTGTCTGGGCTATTTTCAAGACTGAGATGCCCGAGGAATGGACGTGGTGAATGAGGCCATTTTCTCACGGGAATCCTCCTCAGGTAAATTAAGCATAGGTGGTTTCTTCCGAGTTATTCTTCCATTATTTTTTCGCTAAATCTCGTCCGCTTTTCTCGCAGAGGTTTGCGGAGCAGACCACAGAAGACGCCGAGGTTTTAGCTCTTCCTTGGACCACTGACCGCAATACCCCGGACAAGGAGAACCTGATCCGGAGGAGTTCATTCCTAAGACTGAAGCTGCTCATGTTCGCGCCCGGAGCAAGACCTCGGTCCATGCTGATGAAGGTGATTCGGACGACGTCCAAATTCTCGAGGTAGTTGCCGCGGTGCCTATCTCTTACGCATTTCTGGCTCCTTTCCTAGCTAATCAAGCTGGCCAGGTGCATGAGGTCGAGCCTCTCGCTTCCAAAGCTCATGTTGCTTCAAAGAAGCGTACTGCTTCAACGGATCCTTCTGATGCTGCCCCCAAGAAGCGAACCAAGAAATCTTCTGAGCACATTCCGAGGCGTAAAACCATGCCTGGAGTTACTGGGTAAGTTTCCCATTATATTTTCATTTGTATTTCTTGTTTCTCTGTTTTTATTTCTGAATCAACTTCTACTTGTTTGCAGAGCTCCACTTTCTGCAAAGTCAAGCGGTCCGAGTATGACATATCATACTACTCGACCGCCTTCTCCCTCACCTCCATAGGATGTTCGGGTTCCCAGTCCTCCTTGTGTTGATTCTCCTCCAGCACCGACTAACGCATCTTCTCGCCGAGATGAGCCCATTGCTCCCCCCTATTGTCTCCGACGATACCCCTATGCCGGATCACCCGACCGACTCTGTTGTCCCCCTCAAGACTCCCGAGGTTTCCCCCAATGATCCTTCGACCACCGAGTTCCAGCTCCTGCTCCAGCTTCCACCGTGGTTACCACTGACTCGACCCCTTTGGAGACTGTCGTTCCTACTGCCGCCAAGGACGTGGCCCCCAGTGCTGAAGTTGTTGCTCCTGCCGAAGTTCCTACCAAGAGCAAGAAAGTTTTTGTCGCTAAATCTTTGCCATCTCAAAAGGGGCCAACAAGCTCTTCTCAGCCCAGCATTGCTGACATACTTCGTAAGGGATATTCTACCGCTAAACCCAGTGTTGCCCTTGCTGCCGACACACAACTTATTCTTCATAAGAGTCCAGCGGCGGCAGCAGTTACGCAATAGGCCCGAGGTAAAGTGTTGACACACACTGAAAGCGGGAATAGCCCCGGCTCTCTATTGGAGTATGCCAATAACTGGAATGCCGCCAATAAACTTGAAGGCAACCGAGTAACCAACTGTTTCAGCTTTCTGACATCAGCAGTCGCTCGCATATGGCTGCTAAGATTGTCCTCGAAAGTGATAAGATGAACAAGGTAAACGCCTCAATTGATACTTCGTCTATTATTCATATGATACTATATACACACTAGTCCCCGAAGCTTGCAACCGGATGATTTGTTATTCGGTTGGAAGCTTTTACTTGTTTCAAATATAGCTACTTGCCGAGTCAAATTCCTCGTGATTCGGATCTACCGCGGCTTTGAATATCCCGCCATCTAGATCCAAGTCAAGTTTTACTTGATTTGGATCTGTTTTACCTTTGAATATCCAGCCATCTAGATTTGAGTTAGGTTTTACTTGATCCGGATATGTTTTACTTTTGAATATCCAGCCATCTACATTCGAGTCAAGTTTTACTTCATTCGGATCTGTTTTACTTTTGAATATCCAACCATCTAGATTCGAGTCAAGTTTTACTTGATTCGGGTCTGTTTTACTTTTGAATATCCAGCCATCTAGATTCGAGTCAAGGTTGCTCTTTGTGCACAATAAACTTCAAGATAAATTTGAGAAAATTGTCCCCATTGTGAAGAAAACTAGTAAACTACTCGGTTCGTTAGTTTGCTTTACCCTTGTAAAAAATATTAGTTTCTCTACCAACTTCTATCGTGTTGTTGTGCAGCTAGTGTTAACAATCTGAATACCCGTCTTGCCAGGAAATTCGGCGCTCTTGAAGGTTAGTTACTACATTTGCCTTTTAATTTATTGACTTTTGTTTGAGGTAAATCTTGGGTATCTTACGACCTCCCGGCTTTGGTATAGCCGAGTTACAAACACTTGTAGCATCGCATCAAGAATGCATATCTATGCCTGATATGATGCTGCATTTTTTAGAACAAGCTGCCGCTCACTCGGCACAACTTAAGGAAAAGGATGACGAGATAACGCGGTTATGTGCCGAGGTTGAATCTCTTAAGATCTCCCAGAAGTCTGAGTTAGAGAAGGTTGATCAGGAGTTCTCTGAGGAAAAGAACCGACTAAGTCTACAACTTCAGAAGGACAGGGAACTTCTTGATGCTGCCGAGCTAAAGAACCAGGCGATGAGTGAAGAAATGACTCGTTTTGAGAAGAGTAAGGCCGACTAGTCCCGGGATTTCCAGAAAATGTTGAGTTATATCCATCGTAAGTTTATGTTTCTTGTCGAGTTATTATTTTCCCCTTGCTTGTCTTAACTTATCTGACTTCCTTTCCTGTAGATCATTTCCCAGAAGCTAAACCTGTGAGCTCCAAGTATATGATTTCTGCTCGCGAGCGTCGAGGTGTTCCCGTTGCTCCGAATCAAGAATATTCCATGGAAGATTTCTTGATTATCGTTGCCCCTGCTATTGGTCCAATGAAATTTATGGGAAAAGACCTGGTGCGAGAAGCTATTCGATCCTACCATGTCCTCTGGCCGAATGAGCCGGAGATTGATGAAGTAGAAGTGCTTGTGGCGAGGTTGATGGAATCCCAAACTCAACTGAATCTTTGCAGGGAATCTGCTGGACGGGCTGGTCCTGATATGGCGCTTACATTTGTTTTGTCATGGTACGAGGATCTCTCCCTCGATATTCTGATGAACTTGCGCACTGGCTCTCCTTGGATTGAGAATCCGGATTTCATTGCTCGTCGCCAAGTCCGTGTCTTCCAGCTTATCGAGTATGCTGATGTGCATCATTGGATCGAGGGGCCGAGTTTTCTTCCTAACCCGTCTAAAGATGATGCTGAGGCTGAAGATGAATCTGGTGCTGATTCTGCTGATCAGGAAGGATCGGAGGAAGGTTCCGACAATGCCAATGATTCCAACGGTAGCTCAGTTGGGGATGGCGAGGCTTGATCCTCCTCCAAAGGAACTGAAGCTTCTCGAGCCCAAGGTGATGTCTCCCAGTAGCCAGAGCCTTCCCAAGACGTTACGGCGGCATCTGTCGATGCCAAGGTAACCTCCGCAGAGGCCCAAACAACCTCAGAGCGCCCAGTTCCTAAGGATGCACCTTTTAGAGAAGCCGAGGTAGTCCCGACTGCGTCCGAGATACCCATGTCAGAAACTCCTGGTGCTACTACTGTTCCTCCCACAGGTGATTCGGCCACTGCCGATGTTTAGGCTCAAAAACTCTTATTTGTTTAAGTCCCTGGTATGCCGGGTGTATGCTGTCTTAACACAGTTATCCACCTTTTGGTACAATGTGAACCGTTTTTCTTTTGGCCTCTTATGCCATAGTAATTGTTGTTACTCTATCTAGTTGAGTTTATGTGATTTGTATCTTTGCTTTGCCAAACTTTAACTTTGTAAATCCAAATCATATTTTTCATATGTATGATTTTCGTTTGGCATCCATCTTGTGTTTTTCATCTATTCTTAGTTGTAAAACTTTCGGTTTTGCAATTTCCTCTCAAGGACTGTGAGTCCTAAGCTCATATATATTTTAAACTGATGAACTTACTACCTTTTCCGAGTTATCTGTCGGTAAAACGATATAAATAGGGTACTTTCCTCGTCATATCTTGAATTGTTGATGCTATCATTCGTGTGACTATGATAGTACGAATTGTTGGTCGTTTCCTCTGTGTTACTTCTCCGGTTGCCAAAGCAATTTTATATCGCATCTATGATTAATGATAGATTAGTCGGAGCAATCCCCGAGTTATTGCTTGGGCTCCCGATGTTCCATCTATAACCAAGTGGACAAACAGTACGCGGTAGTCCCCGAGTTACTGCTTGAGTCACCGAATTTTCATACATACGCAAAAAATGACAAACAACATGAGGCAGTCCCCGAGTTACTGCTCGGGTTGCCGAAGTTTCATACATAGTTAAAAAATGATAAACAACTAGGGGCAGTCTCCGAGTCACTGCTCGGGCTACCGAAAGTTTCATACATAGTTAGAAATGACGAAGAACATGGGGCAGTCCCAGAGTTACTGTTGATACATGTCTGATACATCAATTTGGTACATCACGTCACTAGATGCAATACAGGTCTTCTAAGTGTAAAACGGACACACTAAGGCCACGTTCCACGGTCTTTTTGATTCATCTCCGGACTTGCTTGTCTTGTTCTTTTCTGGTGTCTGAGCATCGATCAAGTAGTATGCATCGTTGTGTAATGCTTTACTCACGATTAATGGGCCTTCCCATGGGGGTGAGAGCTTATGCATGCCGGCTGTGCGTTGCACTAGCCGAAGAACTAGACCTCCTTCTTTAAAAACTCTTGGACTGACCTTCTTGCTATGATATCGTCTGAGATCTTATTGATAAATAGCTGATCTTGAGAGTTCCAATTCTCTTGCTTCTTCTAGCAAGTCCACATCATCTTGCCGTGATATTTCGTTTACTTCAGCACTTGTGTATTGGGCCACTCTTGGCGAGTCATGCATTATGTCGGCTGGAAGTACAGCTTCTTCCCCATATATGAGAAAGAACGGGGTATACCCCGTCGATCTATTTGGGGTGGTCCTGAGGATCCACAGCACTGCTGGAAGTTCCTCAATCCAGCATCCTGCTGACCTCTGTAGCGGTTCAATCAGCCGAGGTTTTATCACTGACAATACCAGTCCATTTGATCTTTCTACTTGCCCATTCGATGCCGGGTGAGCCACCGAGGCAACATCGAGTCTTATGTGTTTCTCTTGGCAGAATCTAGCAAAGGCCCCTTCCACGAAGTTTGTGCCATTATCTGTGATGATACTGTGTGGGTATCCATACCTTAAGATAATATCTTTAAGGAATTTCACCGCTGTGAGCCCGTCACATTTTTTTATTGGCTTCACTTGTATCCACTTTGTGAATTTGTCCACCATGACCAGAATGTGAGTCATTCTGCCGCGAGCCGGTTTAAATGGACCTACCATATCTAGACACCACACAGAAAATGGCCAAGTCATTGGTATTGTTTTTAACTCGGATGAAGGCAGATGTATCTTGCTGGCATATCTCTGGCAGCCATTACATTTTGTTACCAATTCCTTTGCTTCCTTCAGCGCAATTGGCCAATAAAATCCATGCCTAAATGCTTTGGCCACTAGGGCTCTAGACGCGGCGTGATGCCCACATTCTTCTTGATGTATATCCAAGAGGATTTCCTGCCCTTCTGCCGAGTCAACGCATCGTTGCAGTACATTTGTCACACTTCTCTTATAAAGCTCATTATTTATGATTGTGTAGGCTTTTGCTCTTCTCACTATCTGCCTGGCCATAACCTCATCGTCTGGCAAGATCTCTTCTTTGAGGAATGAGAATATGGGTTGTGCCCATGTTGGTGCGACTTTTTCTGGGAAAATTACGTTGTCAATTTCCATTATTTCTACCGACATAATATCTATGGGGTTTTCTCGATCCATCCGTTGGTCGGCAGAATTAATCCTCGAGTAATTTGGATCATGATCTTTGTTAATTTCCATTGGGACACACCCTTCTATCTGTTCTGCCGAGATACGAATTGATTCGGATTCTGACGAAGGCGTTATTGACGGTTTTCTCATGTGTTCTAGAGCTATACCAGGGGGAATTGATTGTCTAGTCGATCCGAGCTTCGATAGTGTATCCGCAACATCATTTTCTGCCCGAGGTATGTGATGGAATTCACACCCATCAAAGTAGCCACAGATTTTCTGCACATGAAATCTATACAGGGCCATACTCACATCTAATGCATCCCAATTCCCTGATACTTGTTGTACTACGAGGTATGAATCCCCGCAACACAAAATCCAATGTATGCCGATCTCTTTTGCCATTTTCAGGCCATGAACGAGCACTTCATATTTAGCTACATTGTTTGATGCAGCGAAATGTATTTGCAGCACATGTTTAGCTGATCTTTTTTCGGTGAGGTTTGCACTATTCATGCTCCTAGTCCATTTCTTAACTTGGATCCGTCAAAGTGCATCGTCCAATAGTTCGGATCTGGCAATGGGGGCTCATATTGTACCTCGGCCCAGTCTACGAAGAAGTTGGATACTGCCTAAGACTTAATTGCATCTCGCCTATCGAACTGTGGAGCATAAGGCGATAACTCAATTGCCCATTTTGCTATTCGGCCACTCGCATCTTTGTTGCTTAGTATCTCGGCTATGGGCGCCTCACAAATCACCTTTATTGGATGTTCTTATAAATAATGTTTGAGTTTCTTGGCCGACATGTATACTCCGTAAGCCATTTTCTGGTAGTGTGGGTAGTTCTGCTTGGAGGCCGATAATACCTCACTTAGGTAATATACCGGCCTTTGTACCGACTTACCATCTTCATCCCGTTCCACAACAACTACTGCACTTATGACTCTGTTTGTGGCTGCCACATAGAGTAGCATAGGCTCTTTTGATAATGGAGAAGCTGTGATCGGTCGTGAACAGATCTTTTTAACTCATGAAAAGCACGCATCGGCCTGAGGTGTCCAGGTGAACTTGTCGGATTTTTTCATCAATTGATACAAAGGTAATGCTTTTTCACCTAGCCGACTCACGAACCGACTCAGGGAGGCAAGACATCCTGTAAACTTTTGTACATCATTTAGGCATTTTGGCAGTTCCATTCTTTCAATTGCTCTGATCTTAGTCGGATTCGCCTCTATACCTCGGCTAGATACGAGGAAACCGAGTAATTTTCCAGCCGGCACACCAAAGGTACATTTTTCTGGGTTAAGTTTCATTCGGAACCTTCTCAGGTTCGCGAATGTCTGCCAAATATCTTCTAGGAGCATGTTGCTCTCTTTGGTTTTTATAACCACATCATCAACATATACTTGTACATTTTTTCCAATTTGGTCATGCAGACATTTTTGCATGCATCTTTTGTATGTGGCTCCTACATTACGCAGGCCGAATAGCATGGTGCGATAGCAATAAGCCCCATACAGGGTGATAAATGCAGTCTTTATTTGATCAGCCTGGTTTAACGGTATCTGGTGAAAACCAGAATACGCGTCTACAAATGATAACAGCTCACAGCCTGCGGTCGAATCAATGACTTGGTCTATCCTAGGTAAAGGAAAGGGATCTTTGGGACACGCCTTGTTAAGGTTCGTGTAATCGATGCACATTCGCCATACGACGGCTACATTTGGGTCATCCTTTTTCTTTTCTACCAACAACGGATTTGATAGCCAATCCGGATGAAGCACTTCCATGATAAACCCGGCTGCAAGGAGCCAAACTATCTCATACCCTATTATCTTTCTCCTGTCTTCGGCGAAGCGGTGGAGAGGTTGCTTCACCGGCCTTGCTCCTGGCCTTACATGCAAAGAGTGCTCAGCCAACTCCCTCGGTACACCTTGCAGGTCCTGTGTTGACTAGGCAAAGATATCCCGATTCTCATGGAGGAAGTTGGTACGCTCGCTTTCCTATTTGTCATCTAGGCCAGTACCAATCTTGATGGTGCGCTCTGGGAATTGATCATCAATCTGGATCTTTTTCATCTCCTTAGTCGGCTGGAAAGATACACTTCCATGCGGGTTGGCTAGTGCCGGAATATTAAGTTGTGCCGACTGAGCCAGAGCTGCCACCTCCTGAATCCTTGTTTTTCTCTCTTGCAATTACCAATGATTCGGCCATATTTGACCCGGCTGAAGCACATTCCATTGATTTTCTATAATCTCCAGCCACTGTTATTACCCCCTGAGGTCCTGGCATCTTCATTTTTAAGTAACTAATGTGACAGCTGCTCATAAATTTAGCCAATGCTGGCCGTTCGAGTAAAGCATGATAGCAAATTTCCAGATCCACTACTTTGAACTCCAGATTCTCCGCTCTACAATTCTCTCTTGTGCCGAATAATATATCTACGCGGAATTTCCCAATGGGTCCGCACGAGAGCCCCGGAACTATCCCATGGAATGTAGTCCTTGTTGGATGCAGCATATTCGGAGTTATTCCGAGTTTGTGCATTGTGTCTTTGTACATGATGTTGATGCTACTCCCATTATCTATGAGTACCTTTGAGAACTTCACATTGATGCTAGGCCCGACAAATGTCGGGTCCAGTACCACGACATATAATCCTGGGTTTGGCATTATCTTTGGATGATCCCTTATGCTCCAGGTTATCTCTTGATCGGACCATGGCACATATCTCGGCACTGCTAGCATAACTGTATTCACTTCCATATGTTGGCTCTGTACACTCTGTTTGTCTTGTTGTTCTGTTGTGAACACACAGTATTATTGGTGATGCTCCATGTAGTAATTGCGTCCATTGTTCCCGGGGTTTCCCCTTCCATATTGGTCTGATTTATCACTTGGTGCACTGCATCCCTCCGATCCGGGTTCTCATACCTCGGAGGAGGTGGTGGTAACATTAGCTGTCGCGCATTCACCCCAGTTAACTGTGGCTGCTGCTGGTGATGTGCTGGATGCGGTGGTGCTTGCATGGCTACTGGGTTTCCCATTGCACTTTTCGTCCAGGCGCATTGGCGAGTTGTGTGATTGACTGGCTTGGTCGGGTTTCGCTTGTGGAATTTACAAGGCTGATCTAACATGGACTCAAACGTGTACTTCGGCCTTTCTTGCCATTGTTTCTTCTGTTCGGGTGTCCACTGCTTCTTCCCTTCGTTCCTCGGCGTCCACAGCTGAGGACCATTCTTCTTCCGTTGATTGTTCCCATGACTCGGCTGATCCTGCACAACCGCTACCACTTGATTAGAATTGTATCTGTAATCCGGCCTATCATCCCTTCTTCTTCCTCAGTAATCATTGCGTCGGGATGATCCGGCACCATCCCCGAGCATAATGATCTTGTTGCTCGCGATGCTCTACCGACATTAGCTCTGGTTGTGTCGGATCACCCAAGGCGTATGAATCTGCTACTCTGATTGTCTCTTCCAATGTGGTTGGCATATCTCTCTGCAACCTCTGCCACAATACACTTCCATACCTGCACCCCTGAGCGAACCAGGCAATTGCTTGAGATTCTATAACCCCCTCGCATGAGTTTCTGAGGTTACACCACCGAGTCAGGAACTCTCTATCCATCTCATTTGGCTTATGCTTGCACATAGCGAGTTGTTGTGGCCTGTTTGGCCTCTTATATGTTCCGTGAAATTATCGACAAACATTTCCTCAAAATCTAACCAACAGTTGATACTTCCTGTTGGCAAATTATTCAGCCAGACTCTGGCCGGTCTTTCCAACATCTGTGGCACGTATCTTACAGCCCATCTTAAATTTCCTCCTGCTATTTTTACGGCTGTGGCATAATCAATTAGCCAATCTTGCGGATTCGTACTCTCATTATACGTTTTCGTGCCCCTTTCCAGCTAAAAGTTCGGCACGGGTGGTTCTCCCATAATCCGAGGTCCGAAACACGCCGAGTCGGGCGAACCTTGTTCCTCCAACAGCTTGGACCAATACAGCCTGTCCAGCTTTAATCTTGCGTCAGTCGACGGTAAATTTCTATATATAGCTCTCTCCTGCACTCCATAGTGGTTTTGCCCACCATGCTCTGCATATTCCATCTCCGAGTAACCATCATTGTATATGTCATTCGCCTGATTATGTGGAGATGGTCTTAATTCTCGTTCTTTCCGAGGTTCGTGCCTCGGATGATGATCATGCGGAGGGCACCTCCTTCCTTCCGCCGGGTTATTGTTCTCATGGTTTCCCCTTCCGAGGTTTCCATGCTCTCTGTTTGCACGGTCGGGGTTTCTATCACCGTTGTTACCTCGGATTCCATTGCCTCTATTCTCATTGATCTTCCCGGCCATCGCCGGGTCATACGGAACAATTTGCTTGTTTCTCTTTCCCGAATTTACTTCTTTGTCTTTCCGCGCATTGTTTCCTGGTGAGGATGTCGCTACCGCAGATAATGCGGGGGCAGATCATGCCAAATAAACCATGCGGGAAGCCCTTGGCTTCGCCGAGTTAGCCCTAAGCATTTCTTCATTCTGTTGATTCGCAATGCGTACTAGCTCATTTACTCTTTCTTGCTGCTTTTGCCGGGCTTCCCCGCTCAATCCCTCCAATTCCAGGGCTGCTGCATTTGCCGCCCTGAGATTCTTTGTCGGGGTACTATACCTCAGCAAACCTGGGTTAACCGAATTATCTGGTCGAGCTTCATGCTCTTTGTTAATATCATTCATGAGGTTCTTTCCTCTCAACCTCAGATCATCTACCCGGTTTGTGGCCGTATCTAGCTTGTTTGCTCTAGCATATTTTTGCAAGGTCCTGTTAAAGGATTCCTGCAAAGCCGACACCTTTTTTGCCTCCTCTAACACTTTTAGTCTAGTTTCTTCTAACTCCGTCAGGCGTTGTCGGGTCAACTATCGGCGCTACAGGGGAAGTCAAGTTATCTATAGTTGCCTAGAGGATATTCTCCGGACTCTCTAGAGGTGGCCACCTTACCCTTGCCGCTTTTGGGGTTACCTCCTGCCTCAGCTCGGTCATCCGAGGATCCGGCAGTGGCTTTGGAGCTGCTTACTCGTACATTGTCCTCCTGACCGGGTCTTTGCTTGCTCCTGCGCCCGCTCCTACCGCTGGTGTTGGAGCCGTCATCATCACCTCGATGCTGAGGGGACGATCTCCTGCATGGATGACTCGGTGCAGGTAGACGCAGGAGGTGTCTATGCCAACGTAGATCTTGTGAACACACATGTTGATGAAGATGCCGTTGCGCGGGGGTGCTCTGCTCCTGAAACTGCCAGCGTTGTCACTGACGTAGTCCCAGATATCAAATCTTTGGACTAGGCCAGAAACAACCCGCTCGCCAGTGTGGATGAAGTTTCCCGTCCGGATCTTGACTCCAGCTAGCACCACTGCTGGCCCCACGGTGGGCGCCAACTGTCGTAGTGGTGGCACGACAGATGCCATGTGTAGGCTAAAGTATGGGGCCAATGGATGCTAGTGGGATCTGGGGAGGGAAGATGTAGTGATTTCTACATACAACTAACTAGAACTTAGATCTTTATTTCTCCTCAATCGAGTTACAAGTGCTCCTAGAGCTGTATCATGGAGAGGAGGAAGAAAACCACTATGGGAGCCCTACGGTGTAAAATGAATCGATCCCCCCTCCAGGAACCCGTGCCCCTCCTTACAAAGGGGTCCCTTCGTTTCTTCTAGGGTCGACGTGGCAAGCATATTCTTGGAATATGCTTGTCCCAAAATGGTAACTCGACGGACTCCTTTCCGTGTCCCCCCTCTATCGGCAGCAAAGATCTAGAGACCCCCACGTGTGATCCTCGGGCATCCCCACTGTCACCTCTGTGACACTTGTCTGTCCCTCTGCGGCTCTGCTCTTTGTCCTTAGTGCTTGGCCTTGTGTAGATTCCTCCTTGCCAGTAGTTAGGGTTTGACTCTGGGATCCTTCTCCTTCTCCTGCAAGTCTCCTTTACTCGCCCCGCATAACTCGGCTCGGCCTCCACCTGCATACGAACTGATTAATCTTATTCGGTCGACTTTGCTCACACGTCGGCCGAGTAAGGAGTTACTCACTCGATTCTTGCCAAGCCATGGCTCATTCGGCCAAGTCTTGGAAGACTCTACGACTTAGCTTATAATTCGCCTATGGTAAGAAAGGTTAAGCTTGAACGTATGTAGGTGCAAATGGTTATGTATATGGTGTATGTCCATCTGAGCTACACAAGTACAAAAATAGCATCTCTAGCAGCTACGATAAAATGTCCCCGGCTTGCAAAAAACGACTTTTTACAACGTCGATATGATATTTTGCAGCTCTAGCAGATGCCGGCGCAGTAAATTGTTTTGGGGTACGCCATAAAAATCTCTCCCCGTGCTGCATACATTTGGCACGCGAGCGGGCACGTCGTAAAATTTTCGGCTCCGCGCGACCACCAACTGCCGCTGGAATATCCCACCCTCTTTCCGCCACTTCCTTCCCCCACCTCGCCAACGGTTCCAGCAGTCCACCGCCATCCCCATACCCGCTCCTGCCACTATTTATTGTAGATCAGGCCCATTCCTTCCCCCGCCGGTGGTTTCCTTGCCTGATTTCGGCCCCGCAAGCAAACCCTAGCCGTCGACCGTGACATGATGCCGCCACGAGCTCGCGGCGACAGTGGCTGGCTAGGCATCCGCGATCACGTCGACCATTTATGTGCTGAAATTGATTGCTAGGGAACCGTGCCTTTGGCTCGGCACGTTCGACACACCTGATCTCACGACACGTGCCTTTGATGTCGTTGCGTGGTGGTTCAACTGACCATGCCGGCTGATGAACTTCCCCGAGTGCGAGAGTCTAGCCGAGGCTGAGTTGCTGGCACTAGAGGTGTGTTATGCCAACGCGAAGGAGGAGAGGGACAACCATTCGATGTTGCAGCAGATCACGACAAACAAAGCCAATGAGAGAAGGATGCCTCGCTATGCAGATGCACATTCCGAAGAGGTGCATGCGAATCTCAACTTTTATGCGAGGAAGGAGGACGTCGAGAAGAAGGAGAGGAAGAAGAAGAGGAGGAGGAAGAAGAAGGGCTCCTCATCGCGCCAGATGCCCGTAAACTTCGACGGCTCCGAGGGGTGGCTCGACTACTACTTCGACATAGACTCTAATGAGGAGTAGATGTTTGGAGTCATGAACCATGAACCAAAAATTAAAAACATGAATAAAATTTCAAAAATCATAAACCCAATTCGGAAAATCATGCCAAAGAACGAAAATTCAAAAAACATTTTTTCTAGAAAACCGTAAACAAGTATAACTTTAAAAGAAATAGAAAAATTAAAATAGAAAAGAATATAAATAATAACCGAAAAAAGAAATAAAAACAGAAAACAGAAAAACAAACAAAAAAAGAAAAAGGAAAAATAGGATTGAGGCGGGTGGCATATAGCATTTTGCCTTGGGCAGTTGGGCGGCGTGGTTTGCAGCTGATATCGGTTTGGGCCTAAAACGAAAAGCTGATGCCGGCTTGGGCCAATTAGGATTGAGGGTTCAAATGGCCGTTTTATTCAAGAGCCAGCCTGCCGTCTTGTCTCCAGGCTCGCTGTCCCGAGTTCCATCTCGCCCTCATCTCCCCCTCCAGGCTCCCACCACGCCGCCGCCAGGGGACTCGCCGTCGTCGCGGCCCGCGCGCGGATCCACAAGCGCCAGACAGCGCTCTCCGCGGTTCTTCGGCTCTGGCCCTCCTCCCTACCAACCCGACGTGCAACAGCAGTGGCTGACTCCAGCGGCGCGAGGACCCGCATCTTGGGCGAGGCGGCGAGTACCGCGTCTATGGCGAGGCTGTAATCTCCGATGCGCCTCCAGACCTACGCTGGTGAGGACCTCGCTTACCCCACCCCTTCCCCCTCTCACCCTTTGCATCCAAGATATATTCCAAACCCTAACCGTGGGCTATGTGTTATTGATTTTGAAGGAATTCTCGTTGAGAAAAGGCAAGATTTGTGAGAGGGGCTGGGAAGAAGGAAACTGATCGGGAGATCATATCTGTAAGGTGTGTGTTATTCCGTCTCAAGTTTCTGGTAGCAATAAATCGACGTGGGATGTAGGAAGTAGTAGCAAATATCAGGCTTTATTGCTCCCCGCCTGAGTTTCTCGTTACAAAACCATTGCATTGCCTCTTCTAGACGGGACATGAGAACATCTTAAAAATAAGAAAGTTTTCATTTGTGTGGCTGCATCTACGGCTTCTATGGTTGTTTTGTATGTCCGGTCTAGGTTAAGTAGTACTAGAAGAGAACATTATACATCTAGTCCAATGGATGATGATTAACATGGCTTTTAATTTTGTGCAGGGAAGGATGTCATCTAGAATTTCTAAGGTAGCAAAGAAGTCTGTGGTTATTGTTGTTGATAAGCGAGATAATGATGCCTATTGCAGCGGTTGTGTCATGACTAAGGACAGAAATAGCACCACCGTGATAGCCCCATCTGATTTTGTCAAGGGGAGAAAGAAGCACCTCAAGGTTGTATTTTCTGACAGGACAGAGTTAGATGCCACAGTGGTCGCTGTAAGAGGTCAGTTTTGCTCACTCAAAACACCATTCCACTCACGCTGTGTGCAAATCAGGTTATTAGAAGAGGATCTTGTTGCTCCTCAGTGGACTTTCATGTTTGTTCCTCGATCTACAACCGTTAACCAGAAACTTTCTACCTATGTCACCGCCGAGTCGCTTGAGGCATATTTGATCGACCATACAATTTTGACGGCCAATTCCACCAACTATTTCATGGTCTCATGCGCATACACTGAGAAGACTCTTGGTGGAGTTAACAGGTTGACTGCTACACCTGTATTCTCGATGTTGGGGGAGACTGCAGGCATTATTCTGCAAGATTGTCGTGAAGATGCTGCAGACCCTGCCGTTGAGCTAAAAGTTGCGCTGAAAGCAACACATCTTCGCGATCTGATGTTGTTTCTTGACCCACCAGAGCCACCAAGTAAGCAAACAAAGAAGAAAAAGAGAGATTGTCAATAAGGAGGAAGCTGAGTCTTGCGTGCGCCGAGATACAAGTACTTTTAAGGGATTGAAAGTCATGCTCTTTGAGATGCAATCACATTTCTTATGTAATACAATCTCAATATCATTGCTTGTTTGAGATGGCAGAAGTAACATTTGGCTTGCTTATAATGTGCTGTGTTTGTACCTTCCAATCATTGTGCGCTACTAGGAAATATTGCAGCTTTCATATAATATCGTGTGTTCTATGTGCTACTAGTAAAATCATGCATTTAGCTACTCCCTCCGTTCCACAATACAAGATGTTTTAGTTTTATGAGACGAATTTATTTAGATGCCTTTTAGTATGTCAGTTCACTCTGAATCTACACACTAAGGGATGATTAGATACATTTGTTTCACAAAAGCTAAAGCATGTTATATATTTTGAAACGGAGGGGTTATTTGTTCTCTGTCTATGTCTGGAAGATAGATAACAGTTCTATCTGCAGCCAGCGAGACGTCTTCAGGTCTTCGTCGACCTGGAGAAGACCTGGAGGTGGCTTCCAACCGGCCTCCGTCGCCACACCCATAATTAAACTGCCTCCGTGTGCCCATGAACAGCTTGTGTATGCCTGCTGACTCCTGCCCCGCACGCACTCTCCAGCCCTGCCCGACGCAAGAAGTAGGAGAGGGCGTGGACTCACCTATTTCGGCCACCCTACAAGCACCTCCACCCACCTCCACCGTCAACCTTGTAGCTCCTGCCGCCGCCGATCTGGCGATCTCGCATTTCCTGGCACCACATATAAAAAGAATATCGGTTTGCGTGATATTGGCTTGCTCCAAAAACACTCCAAATAAATCAATTTATTATGTACACCAGTCTACTTGTACGACAAAGAGAGCATCTGTCTATACATTGCATAGAACGCACTGGGTGCAACTCCACGAATATAAAACAATAAAATGCTAAAACAATAAATGACCTGAACATAAACAAGGTTAAATTTAAACAATGCGGGACGAAATAATAATGGGTCAGTTTCTTATTGGGCTCTCCTCTGGCCCATTTTATAATTAGCAGGCCTTCGCTGAGCCTGAGTTCTACCACGTTTTTTGTGACCATTAACGTTGCTAACTGACCGTTAACAGCGTTTACCACGTGACAGTTTGCATGATGTCAGCAGTCAACGCGGCTGATGAATAGATCTACGACGGTATAAGTTTCCGTGGCCGAAGGGTGCGATCCGTCACAATCACAAAAAAAAACCATGGTAAATTCTCATGAAGGCCATCTGTCATTCACGAAAAATGGACCTTCAACCCCGAAAATTGTCCGTTGTAAAAGCCAATTTTTTAATGAATATTTCCCTCTATGATCCAATAATAGATTCTTGATTTTCTTGTTACGATGATTTTCTACTTCATGCAAAAACACTTTGAACATTTTCAAATATCTCATACTTTTTTCTAATCAAATAGATATACTCACGTATATCCACTCAAATCATCGATGAAAGTATATAAAATAGAAAAATCCACCACGCTGCGTGCCTACACATAATGGATCACACACATCAACATGTATGATCTCCTACAAGTTAGCCCTCTGTTCAATATTGGACTGTGAATGGAGTTTTGGTCTTTGAGATAAGTCTCACACGAGTTAATTGATTCAAAGTCAAATGACTCCAAAAGTCCATCAACATGGATTTTCTTGATGTGTTGCTTTCTAATATGGCCTAAACGGTGGTGTCATAATTAAGTGAGATTCATTCATTTTCTTGCAACGTTTAGCGTCAATGTTACAATGTGTGTATCACCATCAAGATTTATAATAAATAATCCATCCACCATGGATCACAATTTCAAGATGAACAACCATTGTTCTCATAAAGCCAAACTATGCAACAATTACAAACTTCTTATAATAAATATCATAGGCTAGGTAAGATGTCGACGACGAAAACAATACCACTTTATTTTATTCCCGGCGTGCATCATCGCCACATCCTTTTGCTAGTTATTTAGGCCACTATAGTTCTTGCATTGTGTTTGCTTTGGATGACACTTGACACCAACCAATCTGGTATCTAATACCTAAGAACTACGTCGTCCACTAGCAAATAATACATATATAACTTATATATTTTATATACTCCTGAGTTGGATCTTTCTAGACTTTCTTTTATGCCATACAATTTTTGCAATTTTCCTTACGGTTTTTCCTCTCTTTGTAGAAGAAGCACTCAACATCAATAGTGGTGCCAGTTTTACTAGCACATGATCCTAGGCGTGTTAGTCATGTACTAGCACCCATGGATTGGCACTCTTGAAGTTGATGCTTTATTCACTATCATCACATGATTCTAATATTAGCATATTCGAGTATAGCAAAAAAATTATCCATACTCTTATCCTTCTCATCAAGACAACTTCATGACGAAGCTACTATATCTCGAAGAAGGGATATAGGTATTAGATCAGTGCATCTTGGTGATCAAGGCGCCTAGCTCATACACTCATACAACATGAGAACATGTTGCACCGAATAATTCTCAATCATATTGCAATCAAACAAGGTTTTAGATATCAAATATTTTGCACTCCTTGCTTGTTTCTGAAATAATCCTTTCAGCTCCTAGAACAATTTGATTCTCAAAACAATCTTTTGAAGATCAAGTTTCATAGAGGCAAGTATGACACTCGATAGTAAATTGGAATCATTGATCTTGAATTAATACAACTTATTAAATCACATGGAGCACATGAGAGTTTACCAAAAGTTTGAATATGACTTAACCTTTAATTTTCACTTTGACATTACAGTACCAGTCCATAAAGTAATTACCAGATATCTACAGTATTTCTATCTCAATTAACAAGCTATGTATAAGGTAGATAACGGATGCCAATGACTACTACAAACTATGCAAATTTAGTTAGATTAATAGTCCATGATTGATGAGCTACTCAAATTAACATCCTAATTTTTATGCAGCTCCCACTAAAATCAATATCCATCATAATTGATACTTAGTAATTCAAGATTCACGTCTTGATTTCTCGACACCAATGTTACATTGCATGCCGGGGAGCAACACCGGTAGGTACACTTACCAATCACATAAACATATGACTCTTATTAATTTTTTGATTCTTGTGTTCTTGCCGCGTCTCGCCAACACGGACATAGAGGATGCTAGTCACCCCCTATTTGTTCGGTAGTGGGCACGAAGGCGTTTCGACCTCAACGGCGACGTAGGAACCTGCTGATTCGAGCACATAGCACACACACACACATTTTTTACCCAGGTTCAGGCCACCCTTCGGCTAACAATCCTATGTCCTACTTTGGTGGATTATCTGGGGTGGATCGAAGTACAAGATTATGGTCTCTCCGGTGCCGGGGAGCTGCTTTCTATCTAGCTTCTACACTCACCGGGCTTCCTCTTTCTTTCTCTTCTCACTCTCTATTCCCTTTCTTTCTTCTCTCCGGCGTGGAGAAGGGTTCTTGCTCTCTTTTTCTCTCACTAGCTACTCAACCACAGCTCTCCTCTCAGCACATTTTCACTGGCCGAAAGATCTCCTCTACTGGCTGAAAATCTCCTCTATTGCCTAGAGAGCTCTCCTCTGAACCCCCATCTAAAGGCCAAGTGCCTCCTTTTATACTCCAAGGGGTCACTACAAAGGCCAGCGTGGAGCACCACCAAGAGCATTCCTAGGCACAATCGCGGCATGCCACATGATCTTTAGGCGGGTGGGAAGCGCCTGTGGACAATGGATGGCCAAGGGCGATGCATAGGTGCAATTGATGGTTGAGTGACAACTCAGGCTCCGAGCTGTCAGTCCTGTCGGTGGCGTGCTGCAGTGGACTGCAGCGCTATGATGATGTCCAGCGGCGCTGGAGCGTCGCCAATTCCCAAGGTCTGGGCACATCGTGTCCTGTCAGGCTTGGTTGACTTCGGTTCTCAGGCCGCGCCTGGCCCAGGAGAAGCGCTCCCATGGTCCTTGTGGGGCTTAGCCGAGACTACTCCCTAGCCTCTCTATCCTCGACCGGGCCATTACCCTCCTTCCGGGGCAGCCCCTGGAAGGAGAGACTAGACCACCTCGCATGTCTTGTCGTCTTTTCCTCCTTGTTCGCGCCCGGCTGGCAGACCGAGGCTTGTCTCATAGCGCTCGTTCCACCCATAGGTACCTACATCGTAGCTGACACTTAGTATCTATAGGATCATCTTGTCAATCCCATACCTGCTTGAAGCACACGGTGCTTGCATCCCCACGTTGCTCCCGGTGATCTAGCCTCGCCATCCCGAGTCACGATCGGTGGGTCTCGCCCATGCGCTTACCGCAATTCAAGGTACCCACGATCCCATTATACTGACAGAAGCTCCCGGGCGACGTTGCCGAGATTCGCCCTTCAATAGCGCGTGGGCCCATTCCACGTGCTGGAGGCGCGAGAAGACTGGACATTACACTGCTCAATCCCGCAGAGCTAACGTGTGCATGCCCGCGCACTCAAGTGTCCATGGGACTGCCGATCCACACCTTGGCTTCCGTGGCAGCCCGCATCGACTGCGCCCGCTTCCGTATCTGCACAAAAGGAATAACTACGGGGGAAGCAGGGCAGTCCGCCTCCCATGTCGCATCATGGCCGCGTGCTGCTGGTGGCCGCATCCCATAAAGGGGTGGGTTGAAGGGAGATACTCCGCTCCCCACAATCGCCCACTTCCTCGTGTCGCTCCCTCCTCCCTTTAGACCTTCCGGAAATCTCCATGACTTTGAGGAAAAAGAAGAAAGCTCAGGCGATCGCTCTCCGCCAGCAGGGTGTCACAGATATGTGTGCCACCATGGCCTTCCTTCCTCCAGGCCTGAAGGCCAAGGATCTATAGCCGTGGGAGACGTACGTTGCGTCATCGCGCAACGAGCACGACGCCACGCATCCGCTCCCTGCCGATCTGCCAGAAGAGGAGAAGGATCCGGAGCACCTCATCCCCATCTTCACTGCATACTAGCGGGCATCGTTCCGCTGATCTTGCCTTTCCTCCACACCATTCTGCTGGCATACGGCCTGCACTGGCACATCTTCATCACTCCGTCGTCGTCTTGCTCGCCATCTTCCAATGTCTTTGCGAGTTCTTCGTCAGCGTGCTACTGTCGCTCGAGATCTTTCGCCATTACTTCTATCTTGAGATGGTGTCCGAGCAAGTGTTGTCTGGCTCGGTGATCTTCAGGCGCCGTGAGGAGTTCGAGTACCGCTACTTTGAGGTCCAAGGGCATGATTGGCCCCTCTTTCACGCGGGATGGTGCTACGCTTGGGTGACCGAGGTCGAAGATATCCTACAAGCTCCACTGGCCCGTACGCATCCCTAGGATGACTAAAATACCATGGGTAAGGATACGCCAGCGCTGATGCTGGCTATTATCCGGATTCAAGAACTGGCAGACACCGTCCTTGACTCTGCCCATGTGGTGTTGTCTTGGATTCACAGCGTGGTCGCACCTCTAAGGGAGCGGGCATTCCCTGCATGGTAATTCGTCGGGGATGATGACGATATGTGGTTGCGTATTGGCAACAGCTCTGACCTCGACCGCAAAGACGCCTGCTAGGTCACGCAGACATTGTTAGGGAGGGATGCGGTGGATCCCCCACCAGTGTCTCCCCTGCACCTGAGTCACGATGTCGATGAGATCGTGACGAGGATGCCTGTCTGTAATGAATGGGGAGTCGACTCCCGGTGGGAGAGCGCCACCCATCGTTACCAAACGGGATCTGTTGGATTCTTTAGATCCAGGAGTGACCGTGTCGGTGGAAGTGGCGCAAGGGGAAGCAGATCAGGAGAAGGTGGGAGCAGTGCCAGAGGCAGCGCCATCCCTGCTTGAGCAACCTGTTCATTATCAAGTTGTTTAAATTTCATAATGTCACTTCTCATAGCAATAATCTTAGCAGGAGGATAGTATTTTCCAATAAAAGCATCTTTGCACTTAGTCCAAGAATCAATAATATTTTTAGGCAAAGAAAGCAAACATTCTTTAGCTTTTCCTCTCAAGGAGAAAGGAAAAAAGCTTGAGCTTAATAATATCTCCATCTATATCCTTATACTTTTGCATTTCACAGAGTTCAACAAAGCTATTGAGATGGGAAGCAGGATCATCAAAACTAGCACCAGAAAATTTCTCTCTCACACAAGATTCAACAAAGCAGGCTTAATTTCATAAAAGGTAGCATCAGGAGCAGGTGGAGCAATAGGTGTGCTAAGGAAATCATTGTTGTTGGTGCTAGTGAAGTCACACAACTTAGTGTTCTCGTGAGTTCATTTTGGCAAAGGTGGGCAAGCCAAAAACAGCAGCAGCTAGAGCAGGAACTAATTTTTTTGTGTTTTTGAATAAAGAAACCAAACCAAACTAGACTAATTTTTTGGGTTTTTTTGGAAAGAGGCAAACAAAACCAAGAAAAAGAAATAAAGCAAACAAAAAAACAAAGTAAAGAGAAAGGAAGTGAAGGATCCCCCCTTGTGAAGACGTCCTTAGCCTCCCCGGCAACGGCGCCAGAAAATAGCTTGATGGCGCCCCACGCTTGTCGTGGAACGCTTCGTTGGAAACCCCAAGAGCAAGGTATGAAGCATCACAGCAGCAAGTTTCCCTCAGTAAGAAACCGAGGTTATCGAACCAGTAGGAGGAAGGAAACGTCACACATGTGTTGCTGGCAACGTGGAAACCTGCACAACACAAACTCAAGACTTTGCCCAACGAATCAGTGAGGTTGTCAAGCTCATCGGTTTGCTGTAACAAAAGATTAAATGTATGGTGTGGAAGGTAATGGTTTGCAGCAAGTAAACAAGTAACAGTGGAAGATGTATCAATGGTAAAGATTGGACTGGGGTCCATAGTTCACTAGAGGTGCTCTCCTTAGATAAACAACATGGCATGAAGGGTAAACAAATTACAGCAGGGCAATTGACAGGAACTGAGCAAGGCATAACAATGCAATTACTAGTCAGAAAGATCCTATGAGGTTGATTGGGCAATACAATAAGATACATAGACCGCCATCCAACTGCATCTATGACTAGAAGTCCACCTTCAGGTTATCATCCGAACCCCCTCCAGTATTAAGTTGCAAAAACAGACAACTCCTTTAAGCAAAGTGTGTAAGGTAAACGATCCACATGTTCCATGAACAAGAGACCGTTGTTTTCTCCCTAGTAGCAACAACACATCTACAACCGAAGAGATTTCTGTCACTTTCCTTGGAAACTAGAGGCATGAACCCACTATTGAGCATAAATACTCCCTCTTGGAGTCACTATCAACTACTTGGCCAAGATAACCACTAGCAACAGAGAGCATGCAAGATCACAAACAATACATACATGATAGAATCATAAATACAAAACCATTAATCAAACCAACATAATAATCTCAATATCCATCGATCCCCGCAAACACAACATGCATGATTACAAATAGATTAGATCTTGATCATGAACGGAGCTCACAAGATCTATACATGAAAGCACAAAGGAGGAGATACAACCATCTAGATACTACATGCACCCATAGTCCAAGGTGGAACTACTCACGAATCATACCAGAGAGAAGGCCTCCGTGATGATCTCCCCTCCGGCAGGGTGCCGAGAAGAGCTTCAGACCCCCCCGATCTAGGGGCGATGGTGGCGGCGTCTACAGACGGTTTCGTGGATTTCTGATCGGGTAACGAGAGTTTATACATCGGGGGCTTCTTCTAGGCGAAGGGGGAGACCGAGACGACATCCAGGGCGACCAAACCCTTTCCAGGCATGGGGTGGGTCCCACCCACGCATGGGGTGGGTCTAGCCCCTTTGGCCGTCCCCTCCATCTCTCCTCTGGACTTCTTCCCCACGGAAAGTAATTGACTTTGTCCTTTGTCCTGTCCAATTCCGAGAATATTTCTTTACTAACTTTTCTGAAACCAAAAACTGCAGAAAACAGGCATCTGTCACTGTTGCAACTTGTTAATAGGTTAGTACCAGAAAACATATAAAAAACACCTCAAAGTGTAGACAAGTAAAGCAAAGTAGATACTAAACAAGCATGGTGCATAAAAAATTATAGATACCTTTCAGACGTATCAAATGTATGACGAACTATGGTACAAATCTATTATGTCTCGAAAAAATGGTAATCCTGGGATTGCGATGTATGGCATAACATGCATCTGGGATTAAAAATTCGGGTGTTGACATACGAGTAGGGCCTGACACCTCCTCCTCTTTTACTCGCTCCCACATCTTCCACCACATGTACCAAAAAGTTACCATGATTGTCTCCTTCAACTTAAGTATACCAAGAGAAGGTGTGGTTTGATTCGTCCTTCGTAATAAGTCCTCAAGGATACTTGATCCTGAATATTCACCGATTAGAGCCAGCCCGATACATTTAGATATGCCCATCCAAGCCCGATACGTTTAGATATGCCCATCGACTTCCAAACCTCATGAGCACGTAGGCATTTAAACATTAGATGTTTCATATCCTCTAGACCAACTTGGCATATAGGACACTATCCTAACACCTTAATGTGTCTGTCATCTAGGATGCAATTTTCTGGAACAACTCCGTGTAGTGCTCTCCAAATAATTTTTAGAACTTTTCTTAGAACTTGTAAATTCCAAACATTCCCCCAAACAGGGTTTGGTTGTGCTAATCCTTGTCCATCAATCGTTCTCGTTCTACTCCCAAATTGATGGTCCCATTCGGTGTGGTATGCTAACCGAACTAAGAAAATAAGTGACTTTGTGTTATGCCACGCCACAAAATCATCATTCAAGTGCTCTCTTAAAGGGATCCTCAAAATCCTTTCCGCGTGTCAGTGGTTAGGAAAGTTTCCCTAATGAGGGGCTTATCCCAACCATCGGTCACCTGTTCATTAGCTCATCCACTATTCTCAGCAAATTCTTCCATCAGCTTATATAAACTTTTCATGTATCGCTATTCAGGATCCAATGATCCTCTCAGATATTAATTGATGTTCCAGAACCAACATTATACTCACGATTCGCCTTCATAAGCTAAATTAGCTTGATCATGAAATTCGTCATGATAAGGATGAATAGAAGATGTATGTAAAGTGTTTACTACACTAAAAGATTACTAAAGAATGGATTTTGAAAGAATGCCGATCATTTGATGATGGTGCTCTACTTAAAAGTGCAAGTCCAAAGGTATTAGTATTTGAATATACACGCTTTGAACTATGTGTCATGTAGATGTAGCCACTATTGATGTTGATAGATTCTTTTAAGAAGGAAAAGGAAATGCTGAAAAAGAATCTATAAAATATATTTGGCAGAAAATAAAATACTGGAAATATCCAGTTTAGGTATGTAGATGATATACATGTTATGGTTGTATTATTTGCTTGTTAAACAATGTGGTTCTTGGGTATTGGATACCGAATTGGTTGGTATGAAATTTCATACAGAACAACGTAATTCATGAACTACAATGGCCTAAGTAACTAGCAAGAGAATATGTGATGATGTTCATCGAAAACAAACAAGCCGTTGTTTGTATTTCTCGTTGACATCAAAGTCCGCCTTCAAGATTTGTTTTAATAATCGTTATTTAAATTAGGTATTATGAGAACAAAGATTGTTCAAATAATTACCGCATTCCATGTAAGATGGATGATTTAAAAATCTAGTTGGAGAAATCACATCCATAAAACTAATGCTAAAATGTCGCAAGACAAATGATTGGAAGATAACTTATGAAGTGACATCGCCGTTTAAATTATATTGGAAAGAAAACATGAAGAAACTCCATATTCATGGATTTTTGGAGTCTTTGATTTGATCAAGTGACGCTTGTGAGACTTTCCTCGAGATAATTAAAACTTCGTTCAACAGGCCAAAGTAGAACGATCGACTAAAATAATGTAATTTATACATATCGATGTATGTAGTCCATTATGTGTAGTCGTGAGCGATGGATTTCAACTTCATATGCTTTCTCCGGAAATTTGAGTGAATATTCACTTAATGAGAAAGAAGTATTTGAAAACGTTCAAAGACTTTTAAGATGAAGTGGAAAATCATTGTAACAAGAAAATAAATGATTTATGATTTTATCATAATGGGATTTATTTGAGTTGCAAGTGTGACAAGAAAATAAATAATTTATGCTTTTATCATAAAGGGATTTATTTGAGTTAAAAGTTTAGCAAAAACACCTAGATTTGCATCTCTTGAAACACCATATGAATATGGAGTGTTTGAGATTTGTAATAAAACCTTGTTTGACATGGTTGGATCAAAGGTGTTATTTATAAAACTGTCATTATGTTTTAAAAGATTAAAGCTTTAGAGACTACCGCTTTTACACTGAAAATAGCTCCATCTTGATCCGTTGAAATGACACCATGTAAGTTATGGTTTGGGGTAAAACCCAAGTTGTCATTTCTTAAATTTTGGTATGCTAAGCATAATTAAGATGTTTACAACCAAAGTTGGATGAGCATGTCTTTGTAGGTTATTTCGAATAACCATTGGGTATTCCTCCATAACACCGAGGACAAAGGGTTTGTCGCTTGATACGTGAAGTTTCTTGAAAACAATTTTTTTGCAAAAGTTAAGTGGGAGGACAATAGAACTTTAATAAAGTTTAACGAACCTTAGCTATATGTGCTGAGTTGCGTAGTCTTGGGAAAACATTCCGGAGACAACCAGAATGCTCATGGCTCACGTGCCTCAAAGGTTGTGGTCACGGAGGTCTAAGTTCCTATTGAACCAAGTAGGTCGGATAAACAATCAAATGCTAATATCTATTAGTAAATCATTGTTGTTTGAAAATGATGAAACGACTACATGCAAAGAAGCGATGATGGGCCCTGAATCCGTCAAATGGCTTAAAGCCATGAAATCCGTGATAGTTCCATACACGAGAAATAGTTTTGAACTTGGAAGACCCTCCGGAAAGGTGTTAAAACCTATCGGTCGTATTTGGATCTATATATAAATAGACATGGATGTTTCACATCTATGAAATAGTCGACATGTCGGAAAAGTATTTTACGACAATGTTCAAGGAGTTGACTATTGTCACATCCCAAAATTTTCCAAATTTTGTAATGTGATAAATAAATAAGCAAAATAAATAATTGTTGAAATTTAGGGTGAAAAGAAACTTTTGATTCCAAATGGAAAATTAAAATCCCATCTTGAACAAACTTGAGTAAAGTTTGAATCCAACTAAATTCAAATCAAGTGAAATGCATTCTTCATAAATGCATCTTGGAATTTAAACACTTGGAAAATAAACCAAAACCCTAAAACCCTAATGGAAGAAAAACATTTCCAAGTTATCTCTAAGCCTATGGATTTGATCCATATAAAAAATTGTAAACAAACATTTCAAAATGATCAAGAATGACAAATAGAAATAATATAAAACATATGAATTGGTTTCACTTAATTTGGAACCATAAATAAAATCTTATGAATTTAATAAGATAAGGGAATTGAATTTCCAAAGCTAATATAGCACCTATCTAGAAATCATACCAAATGGTGAGAAAATAATCCTAACGATATTTAAAAGGATAAATAAATATTAAATAAGATTTTACAAATTAGAATCACCAAGTTTGGATCTATAAATAAAAAGATATGGATTTTATAAGATAAAGAAAGAAATATTAAATAAGGAATATTTAAAAGACCAAATTAAATCTTGGCCTAAACCATACGCAAATGGAATGAATATAATCCAAGTCCAAATAAAATAAAAGGATAAAGAATTTTCCAAATAAAATAAAATGGCATTAACCAAATTCTATTTGAATAAAGACAAATCTCTAATAAGAATGATTAATTAAATTATGGGAAAATAATATTTAGAATTTACCCAAGTGGAATAAAAGTTATTTAATTAACTTAAATGGAATCAAAGAAATCTCCTAAATAAAAATTATGGAATTAAAACCATATTTGATTTCATTGGAATAAAAACAAATACCCAATTCAAATGAATTATAAATCATATTAAATATATTCCAAATAATTCAAGATGAATTATTTAACACCCTAATACATAAATAAAACCTGCTGAATAGGTTTGGTAAAACTATGGATTTCAAATAAAGTTTTAAAACACATTAAAACCTAATTGAAATAAAGACAAATGTCTATTTTTAAAATAAATAAAAGACCCTAAAAAGAATAAATGAATTATTCTAAATTTGACTTCAGAATGTGTTAATAAACAGTATTTGAATATACTCAAAGTTTGGTTGAAGTTTGAAATTCAAAAGTTGTTTGAATTGATTAATCAAAATTAAAACAGAATAATAGAAATGGAAAATGAAAAAAAAACAGATCAAAAAAAGGGAATAGAAAGCAGCCCAGCCAGCAAAGCCCATCGGCCTAGCGACCCATTTCCTCTTTCCCCGAACTGCTTTATTTTACTAAAAACTCACCCACACCGCCATTGCCTAGACCCACCTTCCCCTTCTCTCTTTAGCCGACAAGCGGACCCCATCGCCACCTCAGCATCTTCCCCACCGTGACGACCTCGCCTCTCACCTCGCGACTATTTCTGCGCTTTGATTCGAGGCTTAAATTCGATTGATGGAGTGATCAATTCTCACCAGTAATCACACACACATAAACGCCTATGTCCCCTCCCTCTTTCCCCTCTCTCGCCCGGCTCTCACTGCCCCCAGACCGTCCCCATTTGCGTTTGCACGACCGCAGCCTCCGATGAGATCTCCGAGCAATTCCGGCCAGCACCCTCACCCATAAGCCACCTTCACGCGGCGTGATCCCGACCTCTGGCGCATCTCCACGTCGCTTCTGTCATCCGCGAGCACCGTATCGTCGACCACACCGAACATCGTCGTCGTCTCCTTCAACTCCGGCGACGCCCCCGGTAACGTTCTGACCGCCCCTCTTCTTTCCGATGATTCGCGTGTGGCCAGTGACCTCGTCCGCGTCTAACGCCGCCCGTTTCGTGTCCTAGCATGCTTCGTAGCCTCGCCCCCGTCAACATCAGAGCGTGCCCGACGCCGTTGCCAATTCTGGCAAGAGATTGAAGACGACCCCGTGCTCCCCCTGCCCTACGATGACAATGTTGAGCATCAGCATCGCCCTATGAACCCTGTGAGCTACCTATCTCCCTTCCTTGCTTCCTGAATCGCCGGGAACGCCTCTGTCTGACCGCGCACCGCCAGCGCCGCTAGTTCTTGGTCAAGGCGTTGAGGACCGTAGGATATTGATCTAACGAGTCTGAATAGATTTAACCCGAAACGGTATGGAGCTACCTGTGCCGCACGATCACATTTTAATCCAACGCCTCGCATCTATTGACCCACGCGAAACGGTATGGGCGAATAGAAACACGCCACGTGGCTCAGACTTCGTTTTAAAAACAGAAACATTTCTATTAGATATGAGATTTTGTAAATTGCATAACTTTTGATCCACAGGTCCAAATTTTGCAAATTTTATATCAATGGAATCATCAAGACAAACCCTACCCAACCATGCCCTTTGTTTAGTAAATTGATTCTGATAAAATAGTTGTTTTGCAGAAACTTGTGTAGGCTTATTTTGAATATAAAATTCTTTCTAAAATTATTTTTGTGATAAAATCTTTGGCAAATGGTTTGTGTTGAACCTACTGACCATAGAAACCAACTTGTGGATTCAAAAACATATTTTGTGAAGCAAAAGAATAAATCTTTCAATTAAAGCATTTCTAGTCAAATAAAATGTTGTTTATATGTTAAAAATACTTTTTGGAGATGAAGGACCCCATGCTATTGTTATATTCTGCTGCATTGTAATGAGATAGCCAAATGAGCTATGTAAGATGTAATAAATTATTTTATTCCTGGTTATAAAGTTGTATTATGACCTTTGTTTCTTGATATTACATCTTAACTGTGGATGCTAGCTATTGATCCAGGGACTAGCATTGTAAACACAGGGATCTCTACCTTATTAAATGATGGGACAACTATGACAAGATTTGATCTTTCATAGCGATATTTAGTTTGGACGGATTAAAATAGCAACCACTACATATAATTTGGTATATGGTAGATGAATAAACAAAACAAAGTTCTTCTAATAGAATGGTTACCTAGGACGTGTGCATGACATGATCCAAAGGGTTTTGTTAATTCAAAGGATGCTAAAAAGGGCATGCAAACTTCAATGGTTGAAGTAAGCATCGCGGAGTTGGAATCTTCACCGTGATGAAACTGTTAAAGGAGTTTTCATCAGGAGATGAAGATGCTTGCATTTGCAAGAAATTAAGTAGGAGCGATGAGACATATTTATAATACATTATGTGGAGGACATCTTGTTGATTGAAAATGATGTATCTTTTATTAACAAAGGTTTAGAATTTCATTTCGATGAAAGACTTAGGCAAAACCCGAATATTTAGCATGAATGTCTACATGGATAGACTGTGACGCTAATATGGTTATGCCAAACGTACATATATGAGATATTGAAGGGGTTCAACATAGAAACGACGAGAAAAGGATCTTGTCGCATGGAAAAGAATTGAATCAAGATTCAAGTGTATTGAAACTTGATAAGTGAAACAAGATTCAAGTGCTTTGATACTTGATGAGTAAAATCACAAGAATGTTTTGATCAATCATACCGTGATATGTACACATCCAGATATGTCCTATGCTCCAAGTGTTATTAACATATACCAGAATGAATCATAAAATGATCATTGGACGATAGTGAGGATATTCTTATGATCTTTTGGAAGAACTAAGAATATATTTGTGTAGAGGTGAAAAAAAATTGCAAATAGTTCATTGTAAAGTGTTACATTGATACTAGTTTTGTTACAAGATACAAATTAAGTTTATCTCAATTTAAACTATGGGTGGCACAATGTAATGGAAAGGAGATCCCATGATGGATTTGGATGAATTCCAAAGTTAAGACATTGTGACGGATACTACAACAAAAGGCTAAGTATATGACTGCTATAGTAGCAACAAAGGACGGAATTTGTGTCAAGTAGTTTGTTATCAAACTAAGGTGTGGTTCGCAATGGGCTAACACTAAAGATATATTGTACGACAATAGTATCGACATGATTTAACTAACGAACTAAAGGTCTCACCAAAAGACCAAATTTATACAATGTCATCTCATTGGAGAATGAGTAGCACGTGAAAGGCATAAAGACATGCAAATACACGGACTGAAAGCGCGGATCCGTAGATTATGTTAACCACTTGCAATCGCGTACATGGAACACCGGAAATCCATAGGTGTTCAATACGCAAAGTTTTCAAACTAGATTATTGTCTCTAGTGCAAGTGGGAGACTGAAGGGAATATGCCCAAGAGGCAATAATAAAGTGGTTATTATCGTATTCCTTAATTATGATAAATGTTTATTTTGCATTCTATAATTTTATTAATATGGAAACGTTAATACATGTGTATTTAATAAAAAAAAGTTCCTAGTTATGCCTCTCTTATAAACTAGCTCGTTGATTAACAAGATGATCAAAGGTTTCCTGATCATGGACATTGGATGTTGTTAATAACGAGGTCACAAAATTGTTGGAATGATGTGATGAACATTCATCCGAAGTATAGCATTACGATCAAGGTCATTGTGTTTATATTGCTATGACATCATACGAAGTAATCTTAGTCCTTCGACCATGAGATCATGTCAATCACTAACACCGGAAGAGTATCTTGATTACATCAAATGTCACACTGTAACAGGGTGACTATAAAGATGGGTTTAGTACTACGAAGGTGTTATGTTGAGGCTCATGGATCAAGAGTGGAATTTGTCCATCCCGATGACAGAGAGATATACTCTGGGCCCTCTCGGTGATATCACATTAATTAGCTTGCAAGAAAGTGATTTGATCACTAGAATGTTATATCACGGGAACAAGAAAAGAGTACATGTCGGTAATGAGATCAAACTAGGTATGGATATACCGATGATCGAATCTCGGACATGTAATATATTGCGATACAAAGGGATTGAGTTACATGCGTATAAGGTTCACACGATCACAGAAGTCATCGTTGAATATGTGTGAGTCGATGGATCTCCGTGTCCATTGCTGATTATTGATCGGAGAGGGGTCTCGATCATGTCTACATTATTTGCGAACCTTAGGGTGACACACTTAAGGGATACCGACACCATTTGGAGCAAATAATATGCTAGATAAAGAAGAAGGAAAGAGTAGGAATTTATTTCACTAGACACCGAAATTGTTTCGGTTGAAATTGCTAAAACTAGTTCTGCATGCGAAATTGAAATATTATATGGGTTTTATGTGAATGTTTGTTAATTAAAGTAATTAACAAAATTCTGAATAAATAAATAAAAGAGTTTTATTTAAATGAGAGCTTGCATTAAATTTGGTGAAAATTTAATGCATGTGAGTGGATTTTTGAGTGGAGGCTCTTTTATGGGAGTGGAGGCTTTTAATTTTGAGTGGGAGCTCCACCCACATGAATGTGGAAGAGGTGAGGCGGACCACCATGGCTGGGAGTATAGCCCCTTGGGTGCCCCCCTCTCCCTATAAAAGACCCCCCTCTCCTCCTCTCAAAGTACACCTCCTCGCGAAGGATCTCTCCCCCTTTAAAATTTCCCCATGGTCTCAGATCAGCGAGATACATGTTTAGGTGGCTTTTTTGAAAGGATTTGTTGCTTAGATGCTTATTTGAGCGGTGCGGAGGTTGTCGGGTACCGGACGTGTGCGATCACGGATGCACCATGCTGCTTTCTTTGGACGGGATGGTGCTGGACCTGCTGGACCAAATGGACTTCATGACGATCTTGAGATCGGCAAGCATCCACGAGTACAACCTCGTTAACGCTATACAGTCTTCGAGGGTACGTATTCTATGGATGTATATCCACCCGTTGCTTGTATCTAGTAGATAGATCTTGGTGCTTTGTTCCCATCGTAGGAAATTTTTTGTTTTCTATGCTGCGAACCCTTCACCAATGGCCTTAAGTTGTCTTTCTAGGTAACTCATTTGAACAAGGAGACTGGAATCAGCCTTGGCCTTTTCAAGGGCACTCTTGGCCATGATTTCGCGAAGCTCCTTAACCAAATAAGTCTTATCCTCCTCATCATCGGAGAAAACCATCTTTTCTCTTAGGTGGTAAAGCCCTTAAAAGATCCCTTGGCTCTTATACCAATTGAAAGTGTAAGATGGTTAACCTAGACGGGGGTGAATAGGTTTCTATAGAAAAAATTGTAATCTTTTGCAAGTTTTAGGCTTTGCAGAATATAATTGTGCCTAAATGCAAACTAGGTGTGGAAACCTAGATGATGATACAAGATACTTAAAGCTCGAAGGCTATCACAAGGTAAACAACTCAAGTAAGAGATTGGTTAAGCAGTGACCGAAACACGCGGAGACGAAGATGTATTCTCGTGTTCACCACCTTTGGGAAGGGGGTACGTCACGTTGGAAAGGTGTGAGGTTCCACGAAGGACTCCTCGACGCCACAAAGTCTCACCTTCTTCTCCGAGCCTATCCCACGAAGGAATAGCTCACTTACTCGTGGTAGACTCTAAGGTAGTCTCCAAACCCTCACAAACTTTCCACGGAGAAAATCACAAGCCGAGTGCCTCCGGGCGACCCTAGCCTCCTAGGGTTTACCACAAACCCAAGTGTAACAAGCTAACTCGATGAACTCAAGGGGGAATGAACTTTGGCTTGGTGGAAACGTCGATTGGGACCTTCTCTTCCTTTCTACCAAAGGGATTTGGATTTGGTTGGGTAGAATGGGAGATCCTCAAGCTTTTGTGTTTCAACAATGGAGAGAGAGAGAGCTTCAAGAAGGAATGTTAGATAAAATTCCTAACCTATCAGTGGAGAAGAAAGGGGTATATATAGTATGGGGATAAAAAGAGCCATTTGGGGGTTCCTGCGATGGAATCGACAATAAGTTTGGCGGCGCCGCTTCATACGCCAGAAATTACGACGACAGCTCCGGTGGAGCGGAGGCCATGCAGGAAATTTCAGCGACGACCGAGAATCTCAGCGAGCCACCGAAACTAGATGCAGTAACATGTTTAGGCACTCACCGAGAATTTTCGTCGGCGACCGGAAATTTCGGCGACATCACTGTGGCCGGAACCTGCGGTTTCACAAGAACCCTCTTAAGCTCATTTTTCCATGGAGATTTTCTTTCTCTCCTTGAATGGGTGTGTGGCGAGGATTATATGATGTGTATTTGGTGTAGAACATCCATAAAGAGCGCATCGAGATCACCTCTTAATAGTGCAATGTTTCCTATTCGACTCAAAAGTGAATAAGGAATAAAAACATCGGCTCTTCATATAGAAAGCGAATGGGTGGTCACACGCCTTTCATCACTAATCATACTACCACTAGAGAAGCTAGTAGAAACATTAGTCCGCTCTCTAGCTCAGATGTCATAGTTAACCAAAATACTGTATAAGGGCTATTTGCAATATCATTTTTGGATGGAGGGTGACATTTACTCCCTATTATGGATTGGAGGAAGTATATTAATACGGGCACACTTCTAGGGGTCGGCGAGAGGAAGTTGGTTTGGATCGGGATCGGCTGCCACCATTCCATCTCACTTAAGCGTGAGTCTTGGGGTCATCCGACCATTGTGGCATCCAAACCTCACTCGCAACATCCTTTTTATACTTTTGCAACATTGTAAACAAGCAAAAAAAGAACTTCACATCATTTCTAACACATCAATGTAGTAAAAATATGTGTGTAAGAACTATCATGTGTGTGTAGCATGGAGGGTAATGCTTGTGGCACAACGGAAAAATTGCACCATAATCCACATTACTTGCAAGGGTCTATAGCATGTTCGTCGAATCTATGTATCACTGAAAACCAACAAATACTAACATTAAATTCTAAGCACATACCTTGTCGCCATGGCTCGACAAATCCCAATTATTGGAGCCCTATAGTCATTAAACCAAGCCACCCTGTACACCTTCCCTGAGGTCGGCCACATGGATGGCTTCTGTGTTGAGCTCCAGATCAACCCAACACAGGAAAATATTTTTCCATCTTCATCGGGGAAGAACTAACCTCGATCGCTCGAGATGAAGAAGGGGAGTTACTAAGGACGCGTAGGAGGAAGGTGGGAGGAGTTGATTGAGAGAATTGGCTCAAAACGCGTTAGAGGAACCAACCGACCAATTGATTATATCGGTCAGTCGATATGAATCGTTACGGTCAGAACAATAGTACTAATTTTGACTTATTTGTATAGTACACCCTATAAGTCATTTTTTCCTAAAAAATAACATGGATCTTGGCATGACACGATTGGCCCACAATACACTTTGAAGTATACTTACAAGGAAGCGGGGCTATTATCTTGAGAGCGTCCAAACTTCATGGTCTACTTGGATCCTAGAACCTAGGGTGAAGTTCTTCATATGGTTCGCTTGCTAGGAGAGATGATGATGTTGGATATATGCCCTAGAGGCAATAATAAAAGTGGTTATTATTATATCTTTGTGTTTATGATAAATGTTTACATTCATGCTATAACAAAGATTAAAATGGAAACATTAATACTTGTGTGATTTGTAAACTAAATTAGAGTCCCTAGTAAAGCCTCTTTGTAATACTAGTTTGTTGGTTAATAGATGATCGTGGTTTCCCGATCATGAGCATTGAGATGTTGTTAACAACAAGATCATATCATTAGGAGAATGGTATGATGGACATACTCCTATAGATAAGCGTAGCATTTAGATCAAGTCATTTCAATAGTTCGTTTGCGATAAGCTTTCTGAAACATAGTAACCTAATTCCTTCGACCATGAGATCATGCTAATCACCATCACCGGAAGGATGTTTTGATGACATCAAACACCACACCGTAACTGGGTGGCTATAAAGGTGGCATTGAGTGTTCGAAAAGTATGGGTTGAAGCACATGGATCAAGAGTGGGATTTGTCCATCCATATGACGGATAGATATACTCTGGGCCCTCTCGGTGGAATGTCATCCAATTAGCTTGCAAGCATGTGACTGGCTCACAAGGGATCACATATCACGGGAACGATAAAAGAGTACTTATCGGTAACGAGGTTGAACTAGGTACGCAGAGATACCGACGATCAAAACCTCGGATAAGTAAACTATCATGAGACAAAGGGAAATTGGTATCGTATGTAAGTGGTTCATTCGATCACAAAGTAATCGTAGAAATATGTGGGAGCCATATGAATTTCCAGATTCCTCTATTGGTTATTGATCGAAGAAGTGACTCGGTCATGTCCGCATAATTCACGAACCGTAGGGAGACACACTTAAGGATTCGATGTTGTTTAGTAGATATGGAATGTTAATAGGGATACCGAATGTTGTTCGGAGTCTCGGATGGGATCCGGGATATCATGAGGAGATCCGGAATGGTCCGGAGAATAAGATTCATATAAGGAAAGTCCAATTTCGGAGTTTGGGAAAGTTTCCGATGGTTTTATCGGAGAGGTTCTAGAAGGGTCTAGAAGGTTCACCAGACCGGAAGGGGAATGGTCCATGAATGTTTCATGGATATGTGGAATGATTGGATCATATCCTAGGTCACTTGGTGTTGGCATTTGCAAGAGATAAATAAAGCTCTAAATTGAAAGTCAAACGGGAAGTTTGAAAAGTTAAGCTGGAACAATGGTTTCCCAGTGGAAGAAGAAACAAGTCCTTCTCTCAATCCAACTTCGGTTTGGGTTTGGATTCAAACCCACCCCTCCCAAGGCTGCCCCTCCCTCTCATAAATAGAGAGGTAGGGCTGTCCTAACACCACAAGAGCCAAGCCCTCCACACACCGCTGCCGCGGCCTTGCATGCCTCAGCGCATGCCTCGCGCCATCAAGTAGCTCGTGACCCTAGCCATCGCCGACACCTCCTCCTCCTCCCAGTCATCTAAACCCTAGATCTCCGAGAAACCCTAATCCACCATAACTCGCACCGGCTGTCACATCCCAAGATTTTCCAAATCTTGAAATATGAAAATAAAAGAATAAAATAAAACCATGTTTAATTTTCAGAGCCAGAAGAAACTT
The DNA here is from genome assembly GCA_030063025.1 of Avena longiglumis. Lineage (NCBI taxonomy): Eukaryota > Viridiplantae > Streptophyta > Magnoliopsida > Poales > Poaceae > Avena > Avena longiglumis. The sequence continues at coordinate 152,500,629 of CP125975.1, read as the reverse complement.
TTTGAGTTTAATTGGAACCTTAAAACACATTTAAAATGAATAAAATAAAAGGGTGCATAAAGAAAAACATTTAATAAAGGAAATTAAAAATGTTTTTGAAATTACTTTTTAAAAGATTTATTATCAAGAGAAATGGTGGATTTATAAATAAGGAATATTTGATAAAGCCAAATTAAATCTTGACCAAAACTTTGGGAATTAAAACACTTAGTTTTTGAATAAAAATAAACAAAGGTTTATTTAATATAAAATAATAAGAATTAATATCAAAAATTTATTCAAATAAAAGGTTGTACCATTTTAATTAAAACAATCAAAACTAGTTAAAGTTGTTTAAATAGGTTTCCAAGTATTTTCTAAAAAACCTACTAAAGTGTTTTGACTTTAATTTAGGTTCAACATAAATATCTCAAATAAACTAAATACTATTTGAATTAATCAAGAAAGTCCATATTACTTAAATCATTAATGGACCCTAAAATAAAAAGATATTTTGTTTTAAACAAGTTTCCCAAATATCCTTTATTTCCAAATAAAACCTACTGATTTGTTCTGAAAATATTTTGAATTTAAAAATAGTGATTTTATCAAATAAATCAAACCCTATTTAAATAAATAACTAAAGGTACATTTTATGTAATTAATAAATGAAACCTAAAATGAATTAAATATTATTTTTTTAGAAATTTTGGTATTTGTTACTGAACAGAATCAAGTTCAAAAGTTATGAAGTGTGATGTTGGTTTGAAATTAATTGGTTGTTTGAATCATGAGATTGAATAATCAAATCAGAAAATAAAATAGAAAAGAAAAAGACATTCAGTATAAAAAAATGAAACAAAACAGCCCAGTCGATAGACCCAGCCCAGGCAGCCCAACAAGCCCAGAAATAGCCCAGTTCCCTCACCCCGCAGGAAAACGATTCGCACCTCGCTTCTAACCCGTACAGTGTATGACTGGTGGACCCTTCCCTCATTTCGTTTTTCCACTGACAGATAGACCCACTGCTACTATTCATCGTCCTCACCGCGCGACCTTTCCCCCCCTCACCTCGCTGCTGTTTCTTCCCGTTGATAGCTCCATCAGTCAGCGTTAATCCATGCATTAAACCTCGCCGCGACCACGCCTTTTTAGTCGCCCCACTCTCTCCTCCGTTTTCTCTCAGACATCACCTCCCCTCTGCCTCCAGGCCTCCCCAATTTTCCCTCTGTATCGCTGCTACTCCGACGATCCTCCTCGCCAATTCTGGCCAAGACTCACCGCCCCTCTTTCCCCTGACCAAGCTCACAGCATCCCCACTCTCAGGCGCATCTGTTAGTGCATCCAGCTCGACCGCGGGTACCCTGTAACCTCGCCTTCAACAATGACCACCGTCACCACCGTCTGCTTCATCTCCGGCGAAGGCCACAGGTAGTATCTGACCGCCCCGACCGCTCTCGTTCACACACCCAGCATCGCCATGCTCTTGCGCATCTAAATATGCTCCTGTTTTACCTTAAGGCGATCTGCAGCGACGACTCCTACCGCCACCGTCGTCCGCCTCAACTCCGACGACGCCACAGGTTAATTCCGACCACCCCGTACCCTCTGGATCACGCACACATCTTTGCCATGATCCTACGCAGCTAAACCAACCCTCCGTTTGGACTTCTTGCGAACCACAGAGCCGTCTTCGACCTCGACCGAGCGCATCCGTCGCCAGAACCAACTCCGGCGAGGAATTCTGCCCGACCCCGAGCGCCCCTTGTCAAGCCAACAGCACGTCGAGCATCACCACGACCCTGCGATCACGGTGAGCCTCTCCTCCTCTTCTCTCGCTTTCTAGAACGGCGGACCACCTCGGACGAAGGCCAGTCGTCATGGCGCCGCCAACTATTGGTCAACCTCCTAAGCACTGTCCGATCTTGATCCAGCGGCTAGGAAAGAAAGTAAGCGAAGGGGTATCGATTGATCTGAGCCGTGCGGTGATAATTAGATCTAACGGCCAGCGTCGCACGATCCACCCAAACCGGTACCAGCCAGTTACAACGTGACGCGTGTCCCCTGTTCTGTTTAAAACAGAAATTGAATCTTATTTAAATTGCAAACTTCAAATCCTTATAACTTTTGATCCACACGTCCAAATTTGACAAATTTTATATCAATAAAATCAGGAGAACAAGCCCTAAACAACCCTGGCCTTAGTTTTGAAAATAGTACCTATTAACTTGTTTGAAATTATAGAAACATTTGTGTACTTGTTTAGAATACAAAAATTGTTTAAAATCGATTTTAGGATTAAATCTTTTGCAAAAGGGACTTGTGTGACCCTACTGACCCTAGGAACCAACTCATAGTGTTAAAAATAAATTTTGTGAAATTTAAGTTGAATAAATTAACTTAGTCATTTTCTAGCCAAATAAAACTCATTAAATTTTATTATGGAAAAGTTGTGGCAAGGAAAACCTTGGGAAAATAATTGTGGATCAAACTTACTGACCCAAAACACCAAGCCTTGCCAAGAGCAACTTACTTGGTGCAAAACCTAAAGTTTTGCTGGGATAAGAATGATTTTCACCACATAAAATGAAGAAGGAATTTTAAAATAGTCTTAGGATAAAACCCTCTAACAAATGACTTTGCCATTTTGGTAATGACCAATATGGACCTTACAAGTCATAAACCTAGTAGAGACCAACCTGGCCATAGAACCCTCTTTTTGCAAGACTTAGGAACCATTGTTTTGTGTATGTGAATTATTGATTGAATGTTGGAATGCTACTTGATACTATGCTTGTTTGATTGTAGTGAAAATTAGCAAAGTGTGAGACTAACAAGATCAAGGAGTGACTATCATTCCCTAACAAAAAGGCAAGTTACACTATCATACAAAAGACCTACTATTTTCATTATACTTAGTGGATTTTGTATACATGCATGAAATTGTTTTATACTTATGCTATGCTAATCCTAATAGGATTCCCTATACACTCCTTAGTGAAAATATTGAAGTTGTACATGCTTAGCCATACTATGTTTTGGAAAGAGATACATGTTGAGATTTTACAAGGATTGAGAAAAGGACTTATGTTTTGTATAATAAAACAAGGACTCAATGAACCACCTAGGTGGTGGACACTTTATGTTTTGGAGAAGGTGGCAACAAAAGGGAACCATGTCTATGGCAATCACTTTGCGTTGTGATCCAAATGAAAACCACCTAGGAAACTTAGAGATTGAACATGTTCTCCAATTGTGGCTTTCGTGTGCAACCACATGCTATTATGGCTCTGGCTTAGTCAACTACATTAGGAAGACCCATACATTGTCTTTAGTTACCGGACATGGGGATCTGGAATGCTTCATGGGGGCTGAAGACAAGCTAGCAATGATGTATGGGAGGACCTTTTGGAAAGACTTCATCACACTCTCAGTCTACCAGTACTCCATCTTGGCGAGCACTAATCCAGTAGGCCACTGGTGGCAACAAGATGGGAATGTGTCATGTGGGTAAAGTGTGCTCCTTCTGCAGAAGTAAATAAAATCTAAGTACTTAGCCGTGTCCCCGGTTATGGACAATACTGAGCAACTAAAGTTTGAACTATGGGAGATCTCGACATTCCAATTTTTAAAATAAAAACTTGATGCCCTTGTGTGTCTACCAAGGAATTCAAAGAGATTTTTGTAATGCTTGTTGCACTTGGGGTTACCAAGGTGCTCAAGAACATGATGTACTTGGGGTTACCAAGGGACTCATGAGGTTTTGATAAAACTTGAAGCACTTGGGGTTACCAAGTAGCTCAAGGGATTTTGACAAGGATTTGAACCCTTGAGTTTCCACCAAGGAGTTCAAGGAACTTGGAAAATAAATTTGATAAAGGACTTTAAAACCCTTTTGAAAAGATAGGATAAAATATAGCTTTATGCAAATAAGCCTTAACTCTACTTAGCCAAATTGCATATAATGATAGGATCCACTCTTATTATACATAAAAGTGAAACTTGCCAATACAATTCAAAATGTATTGACCCTTGTGGCTGTAACTTGTAATGTTGCAGGTTGATTGTTTTGTTATATGAAGATTGTTTGATTGACTAGGACTACAAAATCTACAACCAACATCTGCCTGTGGCAATTTTGAAGATGAAGGACCCATGACTATATTTATTCCGCTGCAATGTAATGTAATAGCCAAATGAGCTATGTATGATGTAATAAAATTATGTTATTCCTGGTTATAAAGTTATAATATGACCTTTGTATCATGATATTACATCTTAACTGTGGATGCTAGCTATTGATACAGGGACTAGCATTGTAAAACACAGGAGGGATCTACCTTATTGGGTAGGGACCTCTACAGATGGTATCAGAGCATTGTGTTGCCTGTAGGATTTGTGAACCTAGGATTGGACAAAAACCCTTAGAAAAATAGGAGTTATACTTGTTCCAAAACTTATTTACAAAAACACTTGTAAACTCTTTCCTCAACCATTTTGGTTTCAATTCTACACCTCTTCTACATCAACTTGGTGGAAAAGCCAACCCCATGACCAAAAGACTACACCATATGCAAAGGACTTCTTCAACATCTTCAACTCTAATGACTTCAACATCTTCAGCATGTTCACCAAGGACTTCCAACATGGAAATTACTAAGGACCACAAGTGAGTCAAGGAAATCTTGCTTAAGAATTTAGAGACTAAGGGAATGCAAAATAAAGAGAAGCCATCAACAACTTTTGAAGTATTGTGACCATGAAGCTTTTCTCAAGGAACCATGATCTCATGTAAGAGGAAGAAACCAAGAAGGAAAGAAGACCACAAGTGAACCATATAGATGGACCCCCATAATTTAGTTAAGTCAAACCACCAACTTATGTGGTGTAACAAAAATATTTTGTTGCCTAAGTATGTGCTTGAACCTTGTTGTTTGTGTGCAAAGTTGTTGTGAATGTTTGGTTTGTGATTGTATGCACATTGTTGTGTAAATTGTGATGTGTGTGATTAGAGATATTTCCTTAGAAATGTCTTGCCTATTCTAATCTTCATTCAAACCCAAACAGATGACTACCCCAAAGTACTCCAAGGTTGATGACACCAACACCAACCAAGCTGGCAGCCTGGGAGAGCTCTTAGCAACCCAACATCAGTTGAACCAATTGACAGCTCAGTTCCTAGCCAACAATAGTAATGAAGATCCAGCACTGCAAAAGTTTTTGGAGGAACAATCTCAACTAATGCTTAAGGTGACTAATCAAATGATTAGCATGGAAGAAAATTATCCTAGAAGAGAGTATAATAGCAAGGATGACAAGAATGTTGTTCTGGATGGAGCCCCAACTTGCATTATCTGTGGAGACAAGGATCATAATTCCAAGGAGCATGAAGGACAATGCCCCAATTGTGATGAAGACCATCCTGTTGGTGAATGCCCTACCTCTCAAGCTACTTGCTACCTTTGTGAGGGAAGTGACCATACTCCTGGCCTATGCCCTATCTATGCCATGGTGGAACAAAGGAAACAAGAAGGATCCAAGTCTACGAAAGGAAAAGGACCACTTCTACCTCCTAACAAGACAACCCAATTCAAAGGATCTAGGAAAATCAAGAAGCCCAAGCAAGACATGAGCCTTGTATAATGTCGTAAATGTAAGGAAATGGGACACTACTCCAGTGGATGCCCAGGGAACATAAGGAATAAAGGAATTGACCAAGTGTGGTGTAACAACTGTAATGAACCAGGTCACTTTGTAGCAACTTGCCCTCAAGAGCCACGTAAAGAACTCAAGGACATTAATTGTTTCAACTGCAAGAATCCAGGGCATTATGCAAGCAACTGTCCAGAAAGGATGAAGAACAAGTTGAACAAGCCTATGGAGAAACTCAATCTTGGCCCATGAGTCAAGCATAGTAACAAAGCAAAAGTTTAACTTAGAGAAATTTCCAGGACCCAAGAAGGCCAATATGTAATTTTTGTTTGAAAATTCTTAAGGGTGGTAGAACCCTAGTTGCTTGAACTTGCTTGAAAACCTAGCCTCCCCAAATCTCGGGACGAGATTTATTTTAAGGGTGGTAGCCTGTCACATCCCAAGATTTTCCAAATCTTGAAATATGAAAATAAAAGAATAAAATAAAACCATGTTTAATTTTCAGAGCCAGAAGAAACTTTTTGAGTTTAATTGGAACCTTAAACCACATTTAAAATGAATAAAATAAAAGGGTGCATAAAGAAAAACATTTAATAAAGGAAATTAAAAATGTTTTTGAAATTACTTTTTAAAAGATTTATTATCAAGAGAAATGGTGGATTTATAAATAAGGAATATTTGATAAAGCCAAATTAAATCTTGACCAAAACTTTGGGAATTAAAACACTTAGTTTTTGAATAAAAATAAACAAAGGTTTATTTAATATAAAATAATAAGAATTAATATCAAAAATTTATTCAAATAAAAGGTTGTACCATTTTAATTAAAACAATCAAAACTAGTTAAAGTTGTTTAAATAGGTTTCCAAGTATTTTCTAAAAAAACCTACTAAAGTGTTTTGACTTTAATTTAGGTTCAACATAAATATCTCAAATAAACTAAATCCTATTTGAATTAATCAAGAAAGTCCATATTACTTAAATCATTAATGGACCCTAAAATAAAAAGATATTTTGTTTTAAACAAGTTTCCCAAATATCCTTTATTTCCAAATAAAACCTACTGATTTGTTCTGAAAATATTTTGAATTTAAAAATAGTGATTTTATCAAATAAATCAAACCCTATTTAAATAAATAACTAAAGGTACATTTTATGTAATTAATAAATGAAACCTAAAATGAATTAAATATTTTTTTTTTTAGAAATTTTGGTATTTGTTACTGAACAGAATCAAGTTCAAAAGTTGTGAAGTGTGATGTTGGTTTGAAATTAATTGGTTGTTTGAATCATGTGATTGAATAATCAAATCAGAAAATAAAATAGAAAAGAAAAATACATTCAGTATAAAAAAAATGAAACAAAACAGCCCGGTCAGTGCAGCCCAACAAGCCCAACAAGCCCAGCAGCTTCCCTCACCCCGCGGAAAAGCGATTCGCACTCGCTTCTAACCGTCTGATGTATGGTGGTGGACCCTTCCCTCATTTCGTTTTTCCACTGACAGATAGACCCACCGCTACTATTCATCGTCCTCACCGCGCGACCTTTCCCCCCCCTCACCTCGCTGCCGTTTCTTCCCGTTGATAGCTCCATCAGTCAGCGTTAATCCGTGCATTAAACCTCGCCGCGACCACGCCTTTTTAGTCGCCCCACTCTCTCCTCCGTTTTCTCTCAGACATCACCTCCCCTCTGCCTCCAGGCCGCCCCAATTTTCCCTCTGTATCGCTGCTACTCCGACGATCCTCCTCGCCAATTCCGGCCAAGACTCACCGCCCCTCTTTCCCCTGACCAAGCTCACAGCATCCCCACTCTCAGGCGCATCTGTTAGTGCATCCAGCTCGACCGCGGGTACCCTGTAACCTCGCCTTCAACAACGACCACCGTCACCACCGTGTGCTTCATCTCCGGCGAAGGCCACAGGTAGTATCTGACCGCCCCGACCGCTCTCGTTCACACACCCAGCATCGCCATGCTCTTGCGCATCTAAATATGCTCCTGTTTTACCTTAAGGCGATCTGCAGCGACGACTCCTACCGCCACCGTCGTCCGCCTCAACTCCGACGACGCCACAGGTTAATTCCGACCACCCCGTACCCTCTGGATCACGCACACATCTTTGCCATGATCCTACGCAGCTAAACCAACCCTCCGTTTGGACTTCTTGCGAACCACAGAGCCGTCTTCGACCTCGACCGAGCGCATCCGTCGCCAGAACCAACTCCGGCGAGGAATTCTGCCCGACCCCGAGCGCCCCTTGTCAAGCCAACAGCACGTCGAGCATCACCACGACCCTGCGATCACGGTGAGCCTCTCCTCCTCTTCTCTCGCTTTCTAGAACGGCCAGACCACCTCGGACGGAGCGCGCGCCGCCAGTCGTCGCCGCCGGCGCCGCCAACTATTGGTCAACCTCCTAAGCACTGTCCGATCTTGATCCAGCGGCTAGGAAAGAAAGTAAGCGAAGGGGTATCGATTGATCTGAGCCGTGCGGTGATAATTAGATCTAACAGCCAGCGTCGCACGATCCACCCGAACCGGTACCAGCCAGTTACAATGTGACGCGTGTCCCCTGTTCTGTTTAAAACAGAAATTGAATCTGATTTAAATTGCAAACTTCAAATCCTTATAACTTTTGATCCACACGTCCAAATTTGACAAATTTTATATCAATAAAATCAGGAGAACAAGCCCTAAACAACCCTGGCCTTAGTTTTGAAAATAGTACCTATTAACTTGTTTGAAATTATAGAAACATTTGTGTACTTGTTTAGAATACAAAATTGTTTAAAATCGATTTTAGGATTAAATCTTTTGCAAAAGGGACTTGTGTGACCCTACTGACCCTAGGAACCAACTCATAGTGTTAAAAATAAATTTTGTGAAATTTAAGTTGAATAAATTAACTTAGTCATTTTCTAGCCAAATAAAACTCATTAAATTTTATTATGGAAAAGTTGTGGCAAGGAAAACCTTGGGAAAATAATTGTGGATCAAACTTACTGACCCAAAACACCAAGCCTTGCCAAGAGCAACTTACTTGGTGCAAAACCTAAAGTTTTGCTGGGATAAGAATGATTTTCACCACATAAAATGAAGAAGGAATTTTAAAATAGTATTATGATAAAACCCTCTAACAAATGACTTTGCCATTTTGGTAATGACCAATATGGACCTTACAAGTCATAAACCTAGTAGAGACCAACCTGTCCATAGAACCCTCTTTTTGCAAGACTTAGGAACCATTGTTTTGTGTATGTGAATTATTGATTGAATGTTGGAATGCTACTTGATACTATGCTTGTTTGATTGTAGTGAAATTTAGCAAAGTGTGAGACTAACAAGATCAAGGAGTGACTATCATTCCCTAACAAAAAGGCAAGTTACACTATCATACAAAAGACCTACTATTTTCATTATACTTAGTGGATTTTGTATACATGCATGAAATTGTTTTATACTTATGCTATGCTAATCCTAATAGGATTCCCTATACACTCCTTAGTGAAAATATTGAAGTTGTACATGCTTAGCCATACTATGTTTTGGAAAGAGATACATGTTGAGATTTTACAAGGATTGAGAAAAGGACTTATGTTTTGTATAATAAAACAAGGACTCAATGAACCACCTAGGTGGTGGACACTTTATGTTTTGGAGAAGGTGGCAACAAAAGGGAACCATGTCTATGGCAATCACTTTGCGTTGTGCTCCAAATGAAAACCACCTAGGAAACTTAGAGATTGAACATGTTCTCCAATTGTGGCTTTCGTGTGCAACCACATGCTATTATGGCTCTGGCTTAGTCAACTACATTAGGAAGACCCATACATTGTCTTTAGTTACCGGACATGGGGATCTGGAATGCTTCATGGGGGCTGAAGACAAGCTAGCAATGATGTATGGGAGGACCTTTTGGAAAGACTTCGTCACTCTCGGTCTTCCAAGACTCCATCTTGGCGAGCACTAATCCAAGAGCCACTGGTGGCAACAAGATGGGAATGTGTCATGTGGGTAAAGTGTGCTCCTTCTGCAGTAAATAAAATCTAAGTACTTAGCCGTGTCCCGGTTATGGACAATCTTGAGCAACTAAAGTTTGAACTATGGGAGATCTCGACATTCCAATTTTTAAAATAAAAACTTGATGCCCTTGTGTGTCTACCAAGGAATTCAAAGAGATTTTTGTAATGCTTGTTGCACTTGGGGTTACCAAGGTGCTCAAGAACATGATGTACTTGGGGTTACCAAGGGACTCATGAGGTTTTGATAAAACTTGAAGCACTTGGGGTTACCAAGTAGCTCAAGGGATTTTGACAAGGATTTGAACCCTTGAGTTTCCACCAAGGAGTTCAAGGAACTTGGAAAAGAAATTTGATAAAGGACTTTAAAACCCTTTTGAAAAGATAGGATAAAATATTGCTTTATGCAAATAAGCCTTAACTCTACTTAGCCAAATTGCATATAATGATAGGATCCACTCTTATTATACATAAAAGTGAAACTTGCCAATACAATTCAAAATGTATTAACCCTTGTGGCTGTAACTTGTAATGTTGCAGGTTGATTGTTTTGTTATATGAAGATTGTTTGATTGACTAGGACTACAAAATCTACAACCAACATCTGCCTGTGGCAATTTTGAAGATGAAGGACCCATGACTATATTTATTCCGCTGCAATGTAATGTAATAGCCAAATGAGCTATGTATGATGTAATAAAATTATGTTATTCCTGGTTATAAAGTTATAATATGACCTTTGTATCATGATATTACATCTTAACTGTGGATGCTAGCTATTGATCCAGGGACTAGCATTGTAAAACACAAGAGGGATCTACCTTATTGGGTAGGGACCTCTACACCGACTTAGGCGAAGCCCTGCGGGATCTTCCCTCTACTTCCGACACCACGTCATCGTGCTGCTGGAATCACGAAGGGAGAATTACAACCTCTGCTTCCTGTTGGAACAAGGGAGAGGAATGTCTTCATCGAGTACCGAACGTGTGACCGACTGCGGAAGCGCTGCCGGAACGCAGCGCCGGAAGGATCTTCTACGCGATCTTGAGATCGGCAAGTGTACGACTACATCACCCATGAGAATATGGTCTCGTTAACCGCTTTGGAATCTTCGAGGGTGAGTGCTTCTATCGACTCATTGCTACAATCTAGTAGATAGATCTTGGCTTGTTTGTGTGCATGCGGTAGAAAATTTTTGTTTTCCATGCTACGAACCCCTACAGTGGTATCAGAGCCAGGTTTATATGTAGATTTGTTGCACGAGTAGAATACAATGGTCATTGTGGGCGGTGGTGCTTTTGTTATCAATTGCTTTTTGTGTACTTTGCATCTTGCGGTATGATGGGATGAAGCGGCCTGGGCTAACCTTACATGACATCGTTCATGAGACTTGCTCCACGCTCAACATGCAAATTGTATTGCATAAGTGGCTTTGCGGGTGTCTATGTCTCCCATCATAGTATAGATTCAATTTACAATGGGAACTTGATAGTTCAAGCATCAAAGTTGTGGTTCTTATTCGTAAGTTAGAACGACACTTATTGAAAGCCCCAAACCATGTAAAATATGCAAACAAAATTAGAGGCGTCTAACTTTGTTTTGCAGGGGTGTGCTATGATGTGATATGGCCATGATTGTGATTATATATGATGTATGCAATGTTCCTTATTATAAGTTGGCAACTGGCAGGAGCCATATGGTTGTCCTTTAAATTCCGTTAAGACTTGCGTGTCTATTCAAAGTAGTTGTAATAGTTGAAGGTGGTGGAAGACAACCATGAAACGACGCCATTGACCTTGACGCCATACCGGTGATGATGGAGATCATGTTCGTGCTTGAAGATGGAGATCGGAAGCACAAGAAGAAAGGCCATATCATATCACATATTATGAATTGCATGTGATGTTAATCCTTTTATGCATCTTGTATTTCTTAGTTCACGACGGTAGTATTATAAGATGATCCCTCAAGCACACAATTTAAAGTTTTAAAGTGTTCATCCTTAGTAAGCACCGTTGCTAAAGCTCGTTGTTTCGAAGCACCACGTGATGATCGGGTGTGTTAGATTCTGCGAGTGTATACAACGAGAGCAAGCCAGATTTGCTCATGCGGAAGCTAAGGTTTGATCTTGACGAGCCTAACATGTACAGACATGGTCTCAGAACACGGATCACCGAAAGGTAAAGCATGAGTCATATAGTAGATATGATGAACATGTTGATTGTTCGCCACTGAAGCTACATCAACTCTCGTGATGATCGGTTTTGATGTGGTGGATTAGGTTCGTGTGATCAATAAAACAATGTGAGGGATATTGTTTTGAGTGGGAGTTCACCTACATTAATTTAACTATTAATTGGAACTCAATTTGTCATAAACTTAGTCTAAACTATTGCAAATATGTTGTAGATCAATGGCGGCCCCTACCCTCAATTTTAATGCTTTCCTAGAGAAACAGAAGTTTAAAAACAATGGAAGCAACTTCACGGATTGGTTACGCAATTTGAGGATTGTCCTCAATGCTGGTAATTTGATCTATGTGTTGGATGCACCGCTAGGTAACCCGCCTGCAGCTGATGCTACCGATGAGGTAAAGAATGTTTTCCTCGCTCGGAAGAATCAATACTCCACAGTTCAGTGTGCTATCTTGTATGTTTTGGAATCGGAGCTTCAGAAAAGGTTTGAGAACCATGACCCACATGATATTGTCCGTGAACTCAAAATGATATTTAAGGCTCACGCGGCAGTTGAGAGTTATGAGGCTTATGAAAAGTTCTTTAACTGCAAGATGGAAGAGGGCAGCTCCGTCAGTGAGCACGTGCTTAAGATGTTTGGGCACGCAAGTAAACTCCAAAGCTTGGGTATAGTGATTCCTAATGCTTTGGGGATTCACCGTGTCCTCCAATCACTACCACCGAGTTACAAGAACTTTGTGATGAACTACAATATGCAAAACATGGACAAGTCGTTTCCAGAACTCTTCTCCATGTTAAAGTCTGCAGAAGTGGAGATCAAGAAATAGCACCAAGTGTTTTTGGTCAATAAGACCACCAAATTCAAGAAGCAAGGCAAGTCTAAGAAAAAGGGAAACTTCAAGAAGCGCGGTAAGAAAGTTACGCGTCGTGAAGAAGACCAAGGCTGAGCCTAAGCACGATCTTGAGTGTTTCTTGCAAGGGAGAGGGTCACTTTGGGCGGAATTGCCCAAAGTACTTGGCGGATTTGAAGAACGACAACATCAAGAAGAAAGGTATATCTGATATACATGTTATTGATGTGTATCTCACTAGTACTCGTAGTAGTGCCTGGGTATTTGATACTGGTTCAGTTACTCATATTTGTAACTCGAAACAGGTACTGCAGAATAAATGGAAGCTAGCGAAGATAAAGGTGACGATGCGCGTTGGAAATGGATCAAAGGTCGATGTGATCGCGGTCGGCACGCTACCTCTTCATCTACCATCAGGATTAATTTTATACTTAAATAATTGTTATTTGGTGCCTGCGTTGAGCATGAAAATTATATCTGGATCATGTTTATTGCGAGACGGTTACTTGTTTAAGTCCGAGAATAATGGTTGTTCGATTTATATGAGTAATATGCTTTATGCACATGCACCTTTGATAGATGGTCTATTCTTATTGAATCTCGATTGTAGTAATACACACATTAATAACATTGAAGCTAAACGTTTGAAAATGAGCGATAACTCGACCTATATGTGGCACTGTCGTCTTCGCCATATTGGAGTGAAGCGTATGAAGAAACTCCATTCCGATGGACTTCTTGAATCACTTGATTTCGAATCACTTGAAAGATGCGAAGCATGTCTGATGGGTAAAATGACTAAGACTCCATTTTTTGGTATGATGGAGCGAGCTATGGACTTATTGGAAATCATACATACCGATGTGTGTTGCTCAATGAGTGTAGCATCGCGCGGTGGTTATCTTTATGTTCTTACCTTCACGGATGACTTGAGTAGATATGGGTATATCTATTTCATGAAACATAAGTTCGAAACTTTCGGGAAGTTTAAGGAATTTCAAAGTGAGGTGGAGAATCAACGCAACAAGAAGATTAAATTTCTACGATCTGATCGTGGAGGTGGATATCTAAGTTACGAGTTTGGCGAGCATTTGAAGAAATGCGGAATACTTTCACAATTGACACCGCCGGGAACACCACAACATAATGGTGTGTCCGAACGTCGTAATCGAACTCTCTTAGATATGGTTCATTCTATGATGTCACTTACAGATTTACCGCTATCATTTTGGGGTTATACATTAGAAATAGCCGCATTCACTTTAGATAGGTCACCATCTAAATCCGTTGAAACGACACCGTATGAATTATGTTTTGGGAAGAAACCTAAATTGTCGTTTCTTAAAGTTTGGGGTTGAAAAGCTTATGTAAAGAAGTTACAGCCCGACAAGCTTGAACCCAAAGAGGAAAAATGCGTCTTCATAGGATACCCGAAGGAAAATATTGGGTATACCTTCTATCATAGATCCGAGGGCAAAATATTTGTTGCCAAGAATGGATCTTTTTTAGAGAAGGAGTTTCTCTCAAAAGAAGTAACTGGAAAGAAAGTAGAACTCGACGAGGTTGATGAACCTTCTCTCGAACTTGCGAGTAGCGCAGCACCGGAAGTAGTTCCTATGGCGCCTACACCAATAAGAGAGGAAGATAATGATGTTGATCATGAAACTTCGGTTGAAGTTACTACGGAACCTCACAGGTCAATGAGAACTCGTACCACTCCTGATTGGTATGATCCCGTTATGAGTGTCATGTTGGTGGACAACACCGATGACCCTGCGACATATGAGGAAGCGATGATGAGCCCAGATTCCAATAAATGGCAAGAAGCCATGAAATCCGAGATTGGATCCATGTACAAAAACTAAGTATGGACTTCGGTGGACTTACCGGATGGCCGTAAGGTTATCGAGAATAAATGGATTTTCAAGAAGAAAACATATGCCGATGGTAATGTTACTGCCTATAAATCTTGACTTGTCGCAAAAGGGTTTCGACAAATTCAAGGAGTTTACTACGATGAGACTTTTGTCACCAGTAGCAAAGCTAAAGTCTGTGAGGATTATGTTAGCAATCGCTGCATATTATGATTATGAGATATGGCAGATGGATGTCAAAACGGCATTCCTCAATGGAGACATTGATGAAGAGTTGTATATGATGCAACCTAAAGGTTTTGTCGATCCTAAAGATGCTAACAAGGTATGAAAACTTCAATGGTACATATATGGATTGAAGCAAGCATCACGGAGTTGGAATCAACATTTTGATAAGGTGATCAAAAGCTTTGGTTTTATACAAACTTATGGGGAAGCTTGTATTTACAAGAAAGTGAGTGGGAGCTCTGTAGCATTCTTAATACTATATGTAGATGACATATTGTTGATTGGGAATGATGTAGACCTTCTTAATAGAGTCAAGGATTATTTGAATAATAGTTTTTCAATGAAAGATCTTGACGAAGCAGCTCACATATTAGTCATAAAGATTTATAGATATAGATCAAGACGCCTAATATCATTATCACAGTACATATTTGGACAAAGTTCTAAAAAGGTTTGAAATGGAAGATTGCAAGAAAGGGTTCTTTCCCATGTTGCTCAATACGACCTTGAGTAAAACTCATAGTCTGGCAACTGTAAGATAGAGAAAGGATTAGTAAGCCTCCATATGCCTCAGCCATAGGATCACTTATGTATGCCATGCTATGTACTAGACCCGATGCGGTGACCCAGCATACCACTTCATGTGTAGTACACTATAGTCATTGACATGACATCTACAAAACACCATTCCGTAAATATCACATCCCTCAAAGTGGTACAACAGAAACATTGCGGGTCCATATTACAAATGTACAAACATTATTATTATTAAAATACCGGACGTTCAGGACTTCCAAAAGATCCAACTTACAAACCAAAATATAAAGTGTTCAACAGAAATTTAAAAGTAGCAACTCCGACTAGGAGTGGAGATCAATAGCTTATTCTATAGAGTTCATGCTGCTCGGCTCCATTGGTTACTATTAACTAGGGTTACTTAGTTGGACTCATTATCATCGACACCATAGAGGATTTCGTAATCCACTCCTTCAACTCCTCCGGACAGATTAGGTTCCTCGTAGAACACATCTTCTTGACATTCGGCTGCATACATTGGCACGTCTTCGGGATCCTCAGAGTCTAATCAAGGGATCAAAGGAAAGAATGAGTAATAGCGTTACCCAACAAGTTCATTATATGCAAGGTGGGAAGTTTGATGCTCTAACTACCACCTCGGATTATAAATCCTTGGCACTATGCGTTTTGTAAATCTTTCTTCAAAGATTGATTTTATTCCAAAAAATCTATGACAATCGCCTTCACAGTTGACGAACTTTCATGGAGTTCCTTTCTGCGCGTTCGTAGCTCCTTCCAGGAACAGGGAGTAACAAGTTACAATTCTTACACTCTGCATAGGTGCGTTACTTTACCCATAAGAGATCAACTCCTTGTTGCACAACCGGGCATACTTTCCCGTCCACAATTCCATGATGTGGGGCCCAGTAGTTGGTCAAAGCCAATCACTGCCCCCTTCGCGACCCCGCATGCCTCCTTGGTGTACACCATACCCACATAATGAATTACGGCAATGGTTTGTACAAACCGTTAGATGCCAGAACTATCATGGGACGATGAGGGTTCCCACCCATATGCTGCATATCCTCTATGAATTACCAATTAATATGCACGCTGCGGGATAACAGCCATGACCTGCACATATGGCTTCATGTGAGAGGAAGAAGATACAACTGACTTCTCTGTCCCATTCCAAATCTCATGGCTAACGCGTAATATACGGTGCTAGAATCACTGATGTCAGGGGTTATTAAGTCCCTACTTGATCATCATTCTTGCAAATAGAACCCTAAGTTCTATTGCTCCATTATACCACCACTTAGGATGATATCTATGATTTCTTTATTTATGAAAACAATATTTTCTTTCTTTTATAACATATATATAACACACAATTTGCAAATACTTTGATAAAGACACTTCAAAGGACATGAGCAAGTGATGAACTTGCCTTGTGATGGCAAGGTAGTGAAGTCTGATGCTTGCACTGGACCTTGAGCTTCTAGTTCTACAAAAACATCATTATTGCCCGGTAAGGACAATATTTAAAGAAGCAAAATGATTATGCAAGTAATGTAATGCATTTTTTTAATTCTATATGCATTTCCCTATATAAGGTGCCTTTTAATAAAGCATTTATAAATATTTTTATTTATTTATTGCATATATTGAATTATTTTATTTTATTTCTCTTTTTATTTGACTTTTATTGATTTAATAATTCTTTTAGGAATTATTAATTATACATTAAAATTTATTATTCAATATTTATTTAGTATTTTTCAAAAATACTATAATATTAATATATAATGAAAGTGATTTTAATTTATTTTTATCATATTTTAATAATTTTGTAAAATTCCATAAGGAATATATAAATTACAAAAATTCTTATAAAAAATTTAAATGTCCAAAATTTTATATCTTATTTTATTTGGATGTAGTGGATTATTGTGAATCCAAAAATATTTTATATATAATTTTTGTACTTTTATTTTATTTTCTAGAATTTTATTGAGGTTAGGGGCATTTTGGTCTTTTCCAATTGATTAAACAATTTTAAACGATTTGGGCTGGCCTTTTGGGCTCATTGGGCCAGTGTGACCCAATAGGGCAGTGTCAAAATCACCCCGAGGGGTTTTGGCGCACCCAGCCCACTCTCTCTGTCTCCTCCTCATTCTTACCTTTCCTCTTCCTCGACCCCGCGGCTCTGGCGCCGCCGCTGGCGGTGGTCGTCGTTCAGGTTTCCCCTATCCATTGTCATGGTGCAGGGCGAGGTTTGTGACTATGCTCGTTCATATAGTCCAACTCGATTTGACTCCAGGGCTTCCCCGTGGCCAGGTCCACCCCGTTCCCAAACCCTAGGGTTAGGGGAAAGTGATGTCGCCACCGCCGCGGTCTCGCCTGCGGTGGTGTGCTAGGCTAGTGTGATGTTGTGGCCGCCGTCGTGGCTGGTGTAGGTTGCAGCGCCCCCTGGGTGCTCCCTATGCCGCCGCGGTTCGTCGGCCAATCTGCTTCCTCTTGATTCACGTGAGGACGTTGGGTAAGTTGCCTCCGTGGGTTTTGTTCATCTACTACCATGAATCTCTCTATGTATATCTAGTGTCTTCTCGTGCCTAGTGACTATGTTATGATTAGGGTTCATCTCCTAATTAGGGTTCTTGTTCTGATTAGGGTTCATCTCCTAATTAGGGTTCTTGTTCTGATTAGGGTTCATAACCCCCTGTTGATCATATCCATGATGCTTTAGATCTAGTGGTGATCATACTTGAGCATGAAGAATGATTGTTTGCTATGGATCATGATTTGTAGTGGCTTTGATGATGCTAGTGACTTGTCAGATTTATTCCAGTGGTAATTCACTATGATCCCATGCTAGTGTTTCCATGGAATTCCTGATTGGAAATGTTGTTGATCTGAGAACTTATTCTACTGTCAGAATGCTGATACTGACAGTAGTTTTCTCAGTAATTGCTTACTGCAATTATAATGTATAGATGAATTTCATGTTGATTCCTGGAACTTGGCTTCAGGAAGATGATATGTATTGGTTTGTCCCTTTTATCAGTGGAAACTAAGCAAAGATTGGTTTTTAGCTCATTTAAAACGTGTCCTTGTGATACCATTATGATCTGGCACACAAGTGATTGAGTTTTATTTCTAGGCTTAGCTTTGACAATACTTGTGATTAATACTGGCAAGATAAAATGAAAGCTTTTCTTAACTCTCCTGCCTATGATGTTAGTCGAGGCTCTAGGATTTTAAGTCCTAGATAGTTGAGCAAATAGTTTGTTTATAACTTGTAGGATTAGAGGTGCTACTCTCCACAGGAGATGTGCCTGATCGATAAGAACAAATGAAAGATGATTTTAAGTTGCATAAATTAACACTAAACTCTGTGATCTTTGATGCGAGAGATTAGTGCTTTTGGCTGAGTTTGATTTCTTATCTTTATACTTGAAATCTCTAGGATAGATTCACCTCACTTGGGTGATTATTGGGAGATTATTTCATAAAGCAACACATGCTTTTGTTTAGATACTATGATTGAAGCATGTGATGGTTTTATGAGACTCACCACAAAATCTGATGATGATGATCTTGATCTGGTTTTGCTGGACTCATGTGCTTGCTCTTGAGCTAGCCTACTCCTCCTAGCTCCTGGGCTTGATCTTGTTGTCCACCTCATTCATCCCCCTCCTTATGTCACCATCCTGGTGATGTTTGGTTGATCTGGGGTGGTTTGGTTTGGCTGTTGTTCTTGGTTTAGCTGCTGTCTACACTGGCTGTGCTTGTGTGTTGTGTAGTGGAGAGATGCACTAGTGTTCTCCTCCACGGCTATGCTTGTGGTTTTGTGAGATTGAGTTGCTATGTGAGCTTTACAACACACCACATCCATGATGGTGTGTGTCCAGCATGTGTTCTTGCTATGGACTTGTGGATATGTTCAGAATTTTTGAACTTACTATTACCAGATTACTTTCACCTGGCTGGTGAATTGGTCCCTCTTGGCTGTCATTTGACTTCTGGTTTTGAATTTATGAAAGATGGAATCTTTCATATTGGTGAAACTTGCCCCTTTTATAACATTTCTCAATGATGAATTTGTCAAGTGCATTTCACAGACATATCTGAGAGAAATAATACTAACACTAATTTTCTTTTGTTTTTTTATTTAGTCTTTGTTTTGCAGGTACAAAGATAAAGATGAAGATTTAGTTTAGATTTAGATATAGGATAGTCAGTAGATATTCCAATGTAATTTTCTTATTCTTTTGTAATTTTTCTTTTATTATTGTTGTAATCTTTATTTTATTTAATTGTAATAAAGATTATATTAATTATATTATTATTAATAAAGAATATTCTTATTCTTTATTCTTTTGTAAATGGCTTCAGTAGGTTACATTCTTTGTAACTTGTTTATAATATGAAATAAGTTTCATATTCAATATTGTTTTGGATAAAAATTTAAGTTGTAATATTTATCTCTTAATTGATTTAAGATTCAAAACTTATATCTAATTCATTTGAATTTATAATTCAAACACTCAAGTTTAAAATTCAAATTAATTTTAAACACATAACTCCTTAATATCATCTCAAAGTTTATAACAATCATCCTTTAAGGCTAAACCTAATCTCAAAGTATGAAAGAAACATTGATCACTTAGGTTTTTTATTTGGCGAAAACTTTACCCACATTTTCACAGATGAATGCATCTGTAAGGTTCCCAACCTTTAATAAGGTAGAGATCCCTGTGTTTACAATGCTAGTCCCTGGATCAATAGCTAGCATCCACAGTTAAGATGTAATATCAAGAAACAAGGGTCATAATACAACTTTATACCAGGAATAACATAATTTTATTACATCTTACATAGCTCATTTGTCTATTACATTACATTGCAGCAGAATATCTATAAGCATGGGGCCTTCATCTTTAAAGTGCCACATGCAGACATGTTGGTTGTAGACTTGTAATCCTAATCATTAAACTTCTCTAACATCAAACAAACCTGCAACATAACAAGTTACAGCCACAAGGGTCAATACATTTGAATTGTATTGGCAAGTGATACTATGGTAGTATAGTGGAGTCTATCATCTATATGCATTTGGCTAAGTGGAGCTTAGGCTTTCATTGCTCAAAATAGATTTTTCCTTATCATTTGAAAACACTAAGTTTTTGCTTTGACAAAATCTTTCCCAAGGCATCTCCCAATCAAAGATTGAAGATCCTTTAACCCTTGTTCAACCACAAGTTCTTAACTTAGAAATTTGGATGATGAGATTCTTGATTGCTTCCATGTCTTGATGCTCAAATTGTCCTTTACCAGGGACATGGCTAAGTACTTAGATTTTACACTCTGCAGAGGTGGTGCACTTTCCCCACAAGACTTGGTTTCACCAAGACAAGATCTTTCAGAAGCCTTTCCTTAGACCAAATGGACGCGCTCCAACCTATCATTCCCACTACCACCAACTATCCAAATGGCTAAGTTCTAGCAACCTATATGATCCAGGCAGAGCCCATAATGCCAAGTGGTTGCAATTGAAGCTTCTCAACATTTGACATCTCAAATCTCTTTGTTCCTGGGTGGCCATCCACAAGTGAGATACACAAGGTAAACCATAGCCATGGGCCTTGTGTAACCACTCAACCAAAAACCACCAAGAAATTACCATTCCACCCAGGTGATTCATTAACTTAGTTGTTTTATTAAACAAAAACACAAGTCCTCAGACTTAGAAATTTTTCCATAGTATGAATGTATATTCCACCCTTGTTTTCTACTAGCTAAGCTAAGCTTGATAGTAGTAGGAATCTTAACTTAGGAAATTTTCTACTAAGGTTTCATCTACTAGGGTTTCCCATAGCATGGTTTATACTTAGCAAAAATTCCATGCAAGTTTTACTTAGAAAAATCACTAATGTATAGTGAAAGTAATGGGACAAAAGTATGAAGCATCACTTGCCTTTTTGGTAGAGGGTATAAGTTCACTCCTTGATATTTTCAATGTTCACACACTTCAAGTCACTACAATTCAATCAAGTAAACAATATTTCAATCTACCAATCAAGTAAAACATCACATAAAATGATAAAATCAAAGTAATGCATGCAAGCATGACAAGCTTTGTTTTGTTTGAAAAAGTGGTTCCTAATGGGTCATAAACATTTGAAAACACCTAATGGTCATTTTATAAAGTGGCAAAGTCATTTGCAAAAGATTTCACTTCAAAAACCATTTTCAAAACAAAGTATCATTTTATGTGGTGTAGAAATGTTTTTTACTAAGGCATTAATCTATAGGGTTCACCAAATATGTTTTCAAACCATAAAACTTGGTGTTTGGGGTCAGAGAGTTTAAAACAAAACATTTCCCAAAGGTTTTCTTCCAAAACCATTTTTAATAAATAAACCATATTTTTATTTGACTAGAATTGGTTTTAAATCCAAGATTCATTCTTTTGCATCACCAAATATATTTTTGAAACCACAAAGTGTTTCCTATGGTCAGTAGGTTCAAAACACACCATTTTCCAAAGATTCTATCCCCAAAAACATTTTAGAACAATTTTTATAATCTAAACTAGCATACAAAAGTTTCTGCAAAAACAACCATTTTACCAGAAGCTTTTTACTATCGTGTTGTTGTGCAGCTAGTGTTAACAATCTGAATACCCGTCTTGCCAGGAAATTCGGCGCTCTTGAAGGTTAGTTACTACATTTGCCTTTTAATTTATTGACTTTTGTTTGAGGTAAATCTTGGGTATCTTACGACCTCCCGGCTTTGGTATAGCCGAGTTACAAACACTTGTAGCATCGCATCAAGAATGCATATCTATGCCTGATATGATGCTGCATTTTTTAGAACAAGTTGCCGCTCACTCGGCACAACTTAAGGAAAAGGATGACGAGATAACGCGGTTATGTGCCGAGGTTGAATCTCTTAAGATCTCCCAGAAGTCTGAGTTAGAGAAGGTTGATCAGGAGTTCTCTGAGTAAAAGAACCGACTAAGTCTCTGACTTGAAGGACAGGGAACTTCTTGATGCTGCTGAGCTAAAGAACCAGGCGATGAGTGAAGAAATGACTCGTTTTGAGAAGAGTAAGGCCGACTAGTCCCGGGATTTCCAGAAAATGTTGAGTTATATCCATCGTAAGTTTATGTTTCTTGTCGAGTTATTATTTTCCCCTTGCTTGTCTTAACTTATCTGACTTCCTTTCCTGTAGATCATTTCCCAGAAGCTAAACCTGTGAGCTCCAAGGATATGATTTCTGCTCGCGAGCGTCGAGGTGTTCCCGTTGCTCCGAATCAAGAATATTCCATGGAAGATTTCTTGATTATCGTTGCCCCTGCTATTGGTCCAATGAAATTTATGGGAAAAGACCTGGTGCGAGAAGCTATTCGATCCTACCATGTCCTCTGGCCGAATGAGCCGGAGATTGATGAAGTAGAAGTGCTTGTGGCGAGGTTGATGGAATCCCAAACTCAACTGAATCTTTGCAGGGAATCTGCTGGACGGGCTGGTCCTGATATGGCGCTTACATTTGTTTTGTCATGGTACGAGGATCTCTCCCTCGATATTCTGATGAACTTGCGCACTGGCTCTCCTTGGATTGAGAATCCGGATTTCATTGCTCGTCGCCAAGTCCGTGCCTTCCAGCTTATCGAGTATGCTGATGTGCATCATTGGATCGAGGGGCCGAGTTTTCTTCCTAACCCGTCTAAAGATGATGCTGAGGCTGAAGATGAATCTGGTGGTGATTCTGCTGATCAGGAAGGATCGGAGGAAGGTTCCGACAATGCCAATGATTCCAACGGTAGCTCAGTTGGGGATGGCGAGGCTTGATCCTCCTCCAAAGGAACTGAAGCTTCTCGAGCCCAAGGTGATGTCTCCCAGTAGCCAGAGCCTTCCCAAGACGTTACGGCGGCATCTGTCGATGCCAAGGTAACCTCCGCAGAGGCCCAAACAACCTCAGAGCGCCCAGTTCCTAAGGATGCACCTTTTAGAGAAGCCGAGGTAGTCCATTGCGTCAAGAGATACCCATGTCAGAAACTCCTGGTGCTACTACTGATCCTCCCACAGGTGATTCGGCCACTGCCGATGTTTAGGCTCAACAACTCTTATTTGTTTAAGTCCCTGGTATGCCGGGTGTATGCTGTCTTAACACAGTTATCCGCCTTAACACCCTCAGAATCGGACCTATGCAAGTTTGAGCAAAATTCGCCAAACCCGCATAGAAACGATTCAAAGGTGCCCACCAGGCACTTTCGTGCGGGTGGAAAACGAAGTAATAACATTACACAACAGTCCTCGATGGGACCCACAGAACAGATATATATAACAGCGACTCAATGAGTCAAGAATACAGATATAATATACAAAGATCCAATCACCTTGAAAATGAAAGAGCGCCCAGCTACGGACAAGATGCAAATGGGGCTAAGAGCCCTGAAGAATAACCAATGGCGTCCATAACCCTGCCCAGGCCAAGACGGAAGGGTAACCCTGCTAACGACGTCGATCTAAAAACCTGCTTAAACAAAAGGGGTGCCGACAAAAGGGCAAAGGAAAAAGAGGAGCGTCGATCTTGAGGCGATTACAGCGAGGCTAGAATTGGCGGTCCTCGCCTACAGGTATGGTGGGTGGCGGCGGCAGCAGATGCAATGAACAACCTATAGAGACTCGATACAATGGCGGTTATCGAGAGAGGTAAGAATGACCTATCCGGATCCAACTGAAGCTAACACCAAACATACCCATCACAGTATTTCCCCTCGAGACCAAACGAGGAAGTCAACCGAGGAACTCACACAGTTGACAGTTTTATTTATTCGGTTATCGTTGCAGCAATTACTAGTCAAGTAAAGGTAATCATCCTGATAAAGTAGGCGGTGGGCACTTTTAGTTAACCAATCCGTTATAGTGGCAGTACTTACTAATCTTATCTGAGATGACATGAGATAAACCCAAAACCCAGGTTGTTGGTACTTTTATTCAGCCATTCCGTTGTAGTTGCAATACTTACTAGTCGAGATACAAGCTGTGTAGCGACACTTCAAACAAGCAATTGTGGGCGTATTAATTAGCCATTCCATTATAGTGAAGCTGATTACTAGTCATTATAAAGTCAAATTTACAGCAATAAACTTTAGTTATGCTTGTCTATGATCGAGATCGTGCTCCAAGTCGTCCATACGCGGACACGGCTTTGAAAGTTTTAACCCGGCGGTGCACAAATAGCAACACACACACGATCAACCTCGGAAAAACCAAATCAAAACCCAACGAGGTCTTCACAGTGAGCAATCACAAGATTCAGAAATATTTCAGGGGCCACCCTTGGAGTACACCATAGCAGTAAGCTAGCTCGAGACGGACCCGAGGTTTGGGTGGGCCAGGTGAGCATCGGGAACCCAAAACTGAGCTTGTCGACACCATGAATCGTGTCCCTATCCTAACATGATCAGTGTGCTCCTCGCACAATCGTAAATACATAAGTAGCATGGCATAAATGCAGGATCGTAAATAAAACCTCAAACTAGTTTGTGGCCCCAAGAAATAAGACGGAATCAAGCTACGCTAAGGGGCCCATACTCCCCATATGTGGATAGCGATAAATCAAGGCGGGTATCAAGTACTCGGGGTCCTACGGGACACAAGTGGGCGTTCGGAAACCAAATATTATCTATCACCCACCGATGCCTCTGCTGATTTCAATTTTAGTTGTTAAACAGGAATTAAAGTGAACAATAAGTAAAACTATGATCATCTCCATCATCAACATGCGGCAAAACATCAACAACTGTGGCACTTGACGTCGCATAGCGACACTTGAGCAAGCGACTACGACGCGCAAGTCCAACTTTCTACCAAACAATAGGTAACAGGATGTGTCCGAGGCAATATAGGGCTGCAAGGGATATCACGGGTACGGAAAACTAGAGCATCGCAACACAGATAGCAATAGATCAACAGGAGGGAAGTAAATACTATAAAAGTAAGATAGGTAGAAAGGGAGATGCTGCTTTGAAAACATTGTCGAAGGTTCAACCAAGATCGGTAAAGCTCACATCAACTCAACGGCCTTATCCGCGAAGAAGCAAAACACTAGAAGAAACACCGGATGCGATATTTAATGCTACGACAAAAGATCGGCATGATGCATGTATGATGTATGGCATGGCAAGGTGCGATGCGATTAGGTCATATTAAGCGGAACCAGGGTCCCGACAATTAATATGTGCTTCAAGTTATTTAGAACCCCGCAAATTAAATGTTGTATTAACATGGCAGGATAATACGGGTTCGCTATACAAGTTTAAATGAGGCCAATATAAGGCTAGATTTGTCCGCGTATGGGCCCCATATTTAAATATTAGGTGAATCGGCATAAGGCCCCCAAACCACATGAATGCATGCGAGATGACAATTAAATATGCAACAAGTTGTTATGTTATAAAATAGGGTTCGAGGAAAAGGGTCACACATTAGGGTTCTCGACGTTCTTGGGTTTTCCGGGGTTCGGGGTCGGTCTCAGGGTCCAGGGAGCGTTCTCGGACTCCGGGAGGGAGAACTTGGCGTTCGGGTCACGGCGTCCTCGGGTCCGTGTAGACGATCATGGCGTTCCGAGTAGAAGATCTCGTCACTCCAGGAGATCTTGGGGTTCCTCGTCGATGGCCTTCGGGTACGGGGGTTTCGGCGGTGCTCGGGTTCGGATCCGCGATGAAGATCTTGGGTGGCACCATGTACATGTACATCCTTCGCAAACCTCGGCATCGAGCCGGTCTTGCCGGTGAGCTACCGTGTACGAAGATCTTGATTTTTCCCGATTGGACTTGAGCAGCTCCAACACACGCGGTAGGGCACATACGAGCTCCACTTGGCCAACTCTGGAACAGGAGCACATCAACGAGGTTTTACCATCTGGGCATCGGCTCCCTCTGACTTGTAGCAACCAAGCTGAAAACACCGCATGGCATGGACGCGTGACACGCAAATGCGGGCATAGGCGCGTGGTTCAGGGGTTCAGGCATGACGGCGGGGCGATCCACAAGGGCGGTCGGAGCACGGGCTCACGGCAAGGTCGAGGCGGACGACGTCCTTGTGAACGACGAAGGGCGCCGGCTTGTCGGAGAGGTGGAAGAGGTGGGAGCTTCCGCGCCGGGGACGCAGGCGACGAGGCCGAGCTCCGCAGGCGGCGGCGCTGCAGATGGGAGCGGGGCCGACGGAGAGGGAAGGGCCGGTCACGAGCTTGGCGGAGGAGGGGCGGCGGCGACGTGTCGGGGCGGCTGCGAGCGCTGGCGGCGTCGGGTCTCATGGCGGCGCCCGAAGGGGCGCGAGCTCGGGCGGCTCGGGCAGCGAGAAGGCAGGCGCCGGTGGAGGGCTTGAGGGGCGAGGCGGCCCGATGGGAGGAAGCCGGGGCTCGGCGGCCGTGAAAAGCGGACAGGCGTCGCGGAGGTTGGAGGAGCACGGCGGGGGCGGAGGCTGGCGGTGAGCTGCGAGGAGGCGCGGAACTGGCGCGGCGGAGGCGGAGAGGACACGGCGACGCTGGCGGCGGCTGCACCGGCGGCGGGTCACGCCTGCTCAGCGGCAGGCCTGGTCATGAGGCGGAGAGGAGATCTGACGGAGGCAGCAAGCGGGTCCGTGGCGGCGCTCGCCGGCGGTGTGGCGACCTGCGGCAGTGGAGCCTGGGGTCTTGGTGGCGGAGATGGTGGGTGGCGGCGAGGTCCTTGGGGAGGAGGCGAGGCAGGCGAGGAGGAGAGGGTGAGCTGCGGGGTGGAAGCCTTGCGGTGTGGCGCCGGCGACGGTTGGCCTGTGAAGAGAGAGAGGGAGCGAGCAAGGGACGGGGAGGCGTCAGGGGTTGGTCCTGGGGAGGTGGGGGCGCGGTGGGGATCCAGGGGCTGAGGGATCGTGGTGTTGTGTCTTGTGTGTGCGTCGTGGTGTGCGTGTGGGTTGTGTGAGGGGTGGGTAGGGTCCAGGGTGGAGGGAGTGGAGAGAGGGTAGATTAGGTGGCAGTTTGGGGTTGGTGGGGATTTGGGGAGGGGTGAGGTGGCGCGACGGGGTTGGTTGGGGTGATGTGGAGGTTAGGTGTGGGTAGGTAGATTGGTAGCTGTAGGAATTGGGGTGGGCCGTTTGTAAAAACCTGGGGGTGGTCGTTCGGGTCGAAACGGCCCGTTCGACTGCCCCCGCAAAAATAATTGAATCTTTTATTTGTTTGTAAACGGGCCGTTTGCAACCGATAGCGGCCAAAACAAAATATTCCGGGGACCCGGTTTTGGTGTTTGAACGAAGGTGGGGCGTCTTAGAAAACAAAACGGGCGTTGCGAAAAATAGTTTTATGCAAACAATGCATGATGATGACGATGCAATGCACAAATTCAACGCGATTTTCTAGTAGTGGTTTTGCGGGATGCCACAATTCGACACCACTAACAATGGATCTCGCCCTCGAGATCCGCCTCATGGTACCGGAAGGAAGGTCGGCGAACTGCGTCTTCTCGCTTCGTGTAGATCCTCGCGACACCACTAACAAGAGGTCGTTGTCCGTGCTCGTTGAGAGAACACTCCGGAAAAAACAAAGGACGGAGGTAGAGGTATCAAACAAATAAGCCACCCCTAACTTCCATGGACGGAGTAAAATTGCTGGATCCACTGATTCGATGTACAAGAGCGAATGATAAGAGTAGTCGGATGGTGATCAGTCCACCGCGCACCCAAACCATTACTCTGCACACGAATCGGCGGATTATGCAACCAACTCTCGGAATTCAGACTGAAGATCTCGACAAGCAAGGTTCGGAACAAAGGGTAATCTGAGCTCGCATCGGATCGCATAGATGATGTCGTCACGGAAAACACGGAAGGCACAAACAAGGACAAAGAATGGTACCACAACAGACGGATTCCTCGAGCAGCTTGAACACGGATGGTAGAAACCATTATCAAAGGAAGAAGCGAAACCACGAAGGTACGGAACCCAACCACGAAATCCACGGACTCGAAGAGAGAAGCGAGGCGGATTCAAAACACGCAGGTAAGAGGAGAATAGCGAGGGTAAGGAGTAAGCAGACCTAACGGATCTATCCAACCGATTTTTCAAAATAGTTTTGACACTCTACTTGGTAGTTAGCTAGGTTATCCTACGATTTGGACTTGTGTATCATAGCTCTGAGCTCGATACCACTCAGTAACACCCTCGAGAATCAGACCTATGCAAGTTTGAGCAAAATTCGCCAAACCCGCATAGAAAGCGATTCAAAGGTGCCCGAGCACTTTCGTGCGGGTGGAAGTAATAACATTACACAACTCCTCGATGGGACCCATGAGCAGATATATATAACAGACTCAATGAGTCAAGAATACGATATAATATACAAAGATCCAATCACCTTGAAAATGAAAGAGCGCCCACTACGGACAAGATGCAAATGGGGCTAAGAGCCGAAGAATAACCAATGGCGTCCATAACCCCTGAGCCAAGCGGAAGGGTAACCACCTAACGACGTCGATCTCAAAACCTGCTTAAACAAAAGGGTGCCGACAAAGGGCAAAGGAAAAGAGGAGGCGTCGATCGAGGCGATGCAGCGAGGCTAGAATTCGGCGGTCCTCGCCTACACAGGTATGGTGGACTGAGCGGCAGCGGCAGCATGCACTGAACAACCTATAGAGACTCGATACAACTGGCGGTTATCAGAGAGGGGTAAGAATGACCTATCCGGATCCAACCTGAAGCTAACACCAAACATACCCATCCTGGTATTTCCCCCTCGATACCAAACGAGGAAGTCAACCGAGGAACTCACACAGTTGGCAGTTTTATTTATTCGGTTATCGTTGCAGCAATTACTAGTCAAGTATAGATAATCATCCGGATAAAGTAGGCGGTGGGCACTTTTAGTTAACCATTCCGTTATAGTTGCAACACTTACTAATCTTATACAGATGACATGAGATAAACCCAAAACCCAGCAGTTGTTGGTACTTTTATTCAGCCATTCCGTTGTAGTTGCAATACTTACTAGTCAGATACAACTGTCGCAAGCGACACTTCAAACAAGCAATTGTGGGCAGTATTAATTAGCCATTCCATTATAGTGAAGCTGATTACTAGTCATTATAAAGTCAAATTTACAGCAATAAACTTTAGTTATGCTTGTCTATGATCGAGATACTGTGCTCCAAGTCGTCCATAACCGCGGACACGGCTTTCAGAAAGTTTTAACCCGGCCGGGGTGCACAAATAGCAACACACACACGATCAACCTCGGAAAAACCAAATCAAAACCCAACGAGGTCTTCACGTGAGCAATCACAAGATTCAGAAATATTTGGGGACACCTTGGAGTACACCATAGCAGTAAGCTAGCTCCGAGACGGACCCGAGGTTTGGGTGGACGGCTGTGAACGACTGGGAACCCAAAACTGAGCTTGTCGACACCGCGGAATCGTGTCCCTATCCTAAACAGTACAGTGTGCTCCTCGCACAATCGTAAATACATAAGTAGCATGGCATAAGTACAGGATCGTAAATAAAACCTCAAACTAGTTTGTGGCCCCAAGAAATAAGACGGAATCAAGCTCTGGCTAAGGGGGGCCCATACTCCCCATATGTGGATAGCGCGATAAATCAAGGAACAGGTATCAAGTACTCGGGGTCCTACGGGACACAAGTGGGCGTTCGGAAACCAAATATTATCTATCACCCACCGATGCCTCTGCTGATTTCAATTTTAGTTGTTAAACAGGAATTAAAGTGAACAATAAGTAAAACTATGATCATCTCCATCATCAACATGCGGCAAAACATCAACAACTGTGGCACTTGACGTCACGCAACAGCACTTGAGCAAGCGACTACGACGCGCAAGTCCAACTTTCTACCAAACAATAGGTAACAGGATGTGTCCGAGGCAATATAGGGCTGCAAGGGATATCACGGGTACGGAAAACTAGAGCATCGCAACACAGATAGCAATAGATCAACAGGAGGGAAGTAAATACTATAAAAGTAAGATAGGTAGAAAGGGGGAGATGCTCGCCTGAAAACATTGTCGAAGGTTCAACCGAAGATCGGGGCGAAGCTCACATCAACTCAACGGCCTTATCCGCGAAGAAGCAAAACACTAGAAGAAACACCGGATGCGATATTTAATGCTACGACAAAAGATCGGCATGATGCATGTATGATGTATGGCATGGCAAGGTGCGATGCGATTAGGTCATATTAAGCGGAACCAGGGTCCCGACAATTAATATGTGGTTCAAGTTATTTAGAACCCCGCAAATTAAATGTTGTATTAACATGGCAGGATAATACGGGTTCGCTATACAAGTTTAAATGAGGCCAATATAAGGCTAGATTTGTCCGCGTATGGGCCCCATATTTAAATATTAGGTGAATCGGCATAAGGCCCCCAAACCACATGAATGCATGCGAGATGACAATTAAATATGCAACAAGTTGTTATGTTATAAAATAGGGTTCGAGGAAAAGGGTCACACATTAGGGTTCTCGACGTTCTTGGGTTTTCCGGGGTTCGGGGTCGGTCTCAGGGTCCAGGGAGCGTTCTCGGACTCCGGGAGGGAGAACTTGGCGTTCGGGTCACGGCGTCCTCGGGTCCGTGTAGACGATCATGGCGTTCCGAGTAGAAGATCTCGTCACTCCAGGAGATCTTGGGGTTCCTCGTCGATGGCCTTCGGGTACGGGGGTTTCGGCGGTGCTCGGGTTCGGATCCGCGATGAAGATCTTGGGTGGCACCATGTACATGTACATCCCATGAACCCTCGGCATCGAGCCGGTCTTGCCGGTGAGCTACCGTGTACGAAGATCTTGATTTTTCCCGATTGGACTTGAGCAGCTCCAACACACGCGGTAGGGCACATACGAGCTCCACTTGGCCAACTCTGGAACAGGAGCACATCAACGAGGTTTTACCATCTGGGCATCGGCTCCCTCTGACTTGTAGCAAGCTGAAAACACCGCATGGCATGGGCCGCGTGACACGCAAATGCGGGCATAGGCGTGGTTGGGGGTTCGAGCATGACGGCGGGCGATCCACAAGGCGGTCGAGCACGGGCTCACGGCAAGGTCGAGGCGGACGACGCCCTTGTGAACGGCAGCGCCCGGCTTGCCGGAGGTGTCGAGGTGGGAGCTTCCGCGCGGGGGACGCGGCGGCGAGGCGACTCGCGGCGGCGGCCTGCGAGATGGGGCGGGGCAGCGGAGAGGAAGGGCGGTCACGAGCTTGGCGGAGGAGGCGGCGGCGGCGGCGTCGGCTGAGCACTGGCGTCGGGGTCTCATGCGGCGCCAGGGAAGCGCGGAGCTCAGGCGGCTCGGGCGAGGCGAGGCGGAGGCCGCAGGCGCTGGCCGTGGAGGCTTGAGGGGCAGGCCGGCCCGATGGGAGGAAGCCGGGGCTCGGCGACGGCCGTGAAGCGGACAGGCGTCGGAGGTTGGAGGAGCCTGGCGGGGCGGAGGCTGGGCGGTGAGACTACGCGCAGCGGCGGAACACAGGCGGAGGCGGAGAGGAAGGACACGGCGACGCAGGCCAGGGGCGGGCCGCGGCCGGGTGGCGGGTCACGCGGGCTCGGCGACGAGGCCTGGTCGGCGGAGGCGGAGAGGAGATGCGACGGAGGGCCGGCAAGCAGGGGTCCGGTGGCGAGGCGACCCGCGGGCGGCGGTGGAGCCTGGGGGTGCTGGTGGCGGAGATGGTGGGTAGCGGCGGCGAGGGTCCTTGCGGGGAGGGAGAGCGAGGCAGGGCGAGGAGGGAGAGGGTGAGCTGCGGGGTGGGCCACGGCGCGTGTGGCGATCGCTGGCCGGCAGCGGTTGAAGAGAGAGGGAGCGAGCAAGGGACGGGGAGGCGTGCAGGGGGTTGGTCCCAGGGGAGGTGGGGACTGCCGGTGGGGATCCCGAGGGGGCCTGGGGATCGGGTGTGGCTGTTGTGTGCTGTGTGTGCGTCGTGGTGTGCGTGTGGGTTGTGTGAGGGGTGGGTAGGGTCCAGGGTGGAGGGAGTGGAGAGAGGGTAGATTAGGTGGCAGTTTGGGGTTGGTGGGGATTTGGGGAGGGGTGAGGTGGCGCGACGGGGTTGGTTGGGGTGATGTGGAGGTTGGGTGTGGGTAGGTAGATTGGTAGCTGTAGGAATTGGGGTGGGCCGTTTGTAAAAACCTGGGGGTGGTCGTTCGGGTCGAAACGGCCCGTTCGACTGCCCCCGCAAAAATAATTGAATCTTTTATTTGTTTGTAAACGGGCCGTTTGCAACCGATAGCGGCCAAAACAAAATATTCTGGGGACCCGGTTTTGGTGTTTGAACGAAGGTGGGGCGTCTTAGAAAACAAAACGGGCGTTGCGAAAAATAGTTTTATGCAAACAATGCATGATGATGACGATGCAATGCACAAATTCAACGCGATTTTCTAGTAGTGGTTTTGCGGGATGCCACATTTTGGTACAATGTGAACCGTGTTTCTTTTGGCCTCTTATGCCATAGTAATTGTTGTTACTCTATCTAGTTGAGTTTATGTGATTTGTATCTTTGCTTTGCCAAACTTTAACTTTGTAAATCCAAATCATATTTTTCATATGTATGATTTTCGTTTGGCATCCATCTTGTGTTTTTCATCTATTCTTAGTGGTAAAACTTTCGGTTTTGCAATTTCCTCTCAAGGACTGTGAGTCCTAAGCTCATATATATTTTAAACTGATGAACTTACTACCTTTTCCGAGTTATCTGTCGGTAAAATGATATAAATAGGGTACTTTCCTCGTCATATCTCGAATTGTTGATGCTATCATTCGTGTGACTATGATAGTACGAATTGTTGGTCGTTTCCTCTGTGTTACTTCTCCGGTTGCCAAAGCAATTTTATATCGCATCTGTGATTAATGATAGATTAGTCGGAGCAATCCCCGAGTTATTGCTTGGGCTCCCGATGTTCCATCTATAACCAAGTGGACAAACAGTACACGGTAGTCCCCGAGTTACTGCTTGAGTCACCGAATTTTCATACATACGCAAAAAATGACAAACAACATGAGGCAGTACCGAGTTACTGCTCGGGTTGCCGAAGTTTCATACATAGTTAAAAAATGATAAACAACTAGGGGCAGTCTCCGAGTCACTGCTCGGGCTGCCGAAAGTATCATACATAGTTAGAAATGACGAAGAACATGGGGCAGTCCCAGAGTTACTGTTGATACATGTCTGATACATCAATTTGGTACATCACGTTACTAGATGCAATACAGGTCCTCTAAGTGTAAAACGGACACACTAAGGCCACGTTCCACGGTCTTTTTGATTCATCTCCGGACTTGCTTGTCTTGTTCTTTTCTGGTGTCTGAGCATCGATCAAGTAGTATGCATCGTTGTGTAATGCTTTACTCACGATTAATGGGCCTTCCCATGGGGGTGAGAGCTTATGCATGCCGGCTGTGCGTTGCACTAGCCGAAGAACTAGACCTCCTTCTTTAAAAACTCTTGGACTGACCTTCTTGCTATGATATCGTCTGAGATCTTGTTGATAAATAGCTGATCTTGAGAGTTCCAATTCTCTTGCTTCTTCTAGCAAGTCCACATCATCTTGCCGTGATATTTCGTTTACTTCAGCACTTGTGTATTGGGCCACTCTTGGCGAGTCATGCATTATGTCGGCTGGAAGTACAGCTTCTTCCCCATATACGAGAAAGAACGGGGTATACCCCGTCGATCTATTTGGGGTGGTCCTGAGGATCCACAACACTGCTGGAAGTTCATCAATCCAGCATCCTGCTGACCTCTGTAGCGGTTCAATCAGCCGAGGTTTTATCCCTGACAATACCAGTCCATTTGATCTTTCTACTTGCCCATTCGATGCCGGGTGAGCCACCGAGGCAACATCGAGTCTTATGTGTTTCTCTTGGCAGAATCTAGCAAAGGCCCCTTCCACGAAGTTTGTGCCATTATCTGTGATGATACTGTGTGGGTATCCATACCTTAAGATAATATCTTTAAGGAATTTCACCGTTGTGAGCCCGTCACATTTTTTTATTGGCTTCCCTTCTATCCACTTTGTGAATTTGTCCACCATGACCAGAATGTGAGTCATTCCGCCGCGAGCCGGTTTAAATGGACCTACCATATCTAGACACCACACAGAAAATGGCCAAGTCATTGGTATTGTTTTTAACTCGGATGAAGGCAGATGTATCTTGCTGGCATATCTCTGGCAGCCATTACATTTTGTTACCAATTCCTTTGCTTCCTTCAGCGCAATTGGCCAATAAAATCCATGCCTAAATGCTTTGGCCACTAGGGCTCTAGACACGGCGTGATGCCCACATTCTTCTTGATGTATATCCAAGAGGATTTCTGCCTTTCTTCGAGTCAACGATCGTTGCGAGACATTTGTCACACTTCTCTTATAAAGCTCATTATTTATGATTGTGTAGGCTTTTGCTCTTCACTCACTCGCTGGCCATAACCTCATCGTCTGGCAAGATCTCTTCTTTGAGGAATGAGAATATGGGTTGTGCCCATGTTGGTGCGACTTTTTCTGGGAAAATTACGTTGTCAATTTCCATTATTTCTACCGACATAATATCTATGGGGTTTTCTCGATCCATCCGTTGGTCGGCAGAATTAATCCTCGAGTAATTTGGATCATGATCTTTGTTAATTTCCATTGGGACACACCCTTCTATCTGTTCTGCCGAGATACGAATTGATTCGGATTCTGGCGAAGGCGTTATTGACGGTTTTCTCATGTGTTCTAGAGCTATACCAGGGGGAATTGATTGTCTAGTCGATCCGAGCTTCGATAGTGTATCCGCAACATCATTTTCTGCCCGAGGTATGTGATGGAATTCACACCCATCAAAGTAGCCACAGATTTTCTGCACAGGAAATCTATACAGGGCCATACTCACATCTAATGCATCCCAATTCCCTGATACTTGTTGTACTACGAGGTATGAATCCCCGCAACACAAAATCCAATGTATGCCGATCTCTTTTGCCATTTTTAGGCCATGAACGAGCGCTTCATATTCAGCTACATTGTTTGATGCAGCGAAATGTATTTGCAGCACATGTTTAGCTGATCTTTTTTCGGTGAGGTTTGCACTATTCATGCTCCTAGTCCATTTCTTAACTTGGATCCGTCAAACTGCATCGTCCAATAGTTCGGATCTGGCAATGGGGGCTCATATTGTACCTCGGCCCAGTCTACGAAGAAGTTGGATACTGCCGAAGACTTAATTGCATCTCGCCTATCGAACTGTGGAGCATAAGGCGATAACTCAATTGCCCATTTTGCTATTCGGCCACTCGCATCTTTGTTGCTTAGTATCTCGGCTATGGGCGCCTCACAAATCACCTTTATTGGATGTTCTTATAAATAATGTTTGAGTTTCTTGGCCGACATGTATACTCCGTAAGCCATTTTCTGGTAGTGTGGGTAGTTCTGCTTGGAGGCCGATAATACCACACTTAGGTAATATACCGGCCTTTGTACCGACTTACCATCTTCATCCCGTTCCACAACAACTACTGCACTTATGACTCTGTTTGTGGCTGCCACATAGAGTAGCATAGGCTCTTTTGATAATGGAGAAGCCAGGATCGGTGCCGTGAACAGCATCTTTTTTAACTCATGAAAAGCACTGTCGGCCTGAGGTGTCCAGGTGAACTTGTCGGATTTTTTCATCAATTGATACAAAGGTAATGCTTTTTCACCTAGCCGACTCACGAACCGACTCAGGGAGGCAGGACATCCTGTAAACTTTTGTACATCATTTAGGCATTTTGGTAGTTCCATTCTTTCAATTGCTCTGATCTTAGTCGGATTCGCCTCTATACCTCGACTAGATACGAGGAAACCGAGTAATTTTCCAGTCGGCACACCAAAGGTACATTTTTCTGGGTTAAGTTTCATTCGGAACCTTCTCAGGTTCGCGAATGTCTGCCAAATATCTTCTAGGAGCATGTTGCTCTCTTTGGTTTTTATAACCACATCATCAACATATACTTGTACATTTTTTCCAATTTGGTCATGCAGACATTTTTGCATGCATCTTTTGTATGTGGCTCCTACATTACGCAGGCCGAATAGCATGGTGCGATAGCAATAAGCCCCATACAGGGTGATAAATGCAGTCTTTATTTGATCAGCCTGGTTTAACGGTATCTGATGAAAACCAGAATACGCGTCTACACATGATAACAGCTCACAGCCTGCGGT
The DNA here is from genome assembly GCA_030063025.1 of Avena longiglumis. Taxonomy (NCBI): domain Eukaryota; kingdom Viridiplantae; phylum Streptophyta; class Magnoliopsida; order Poales; family Poaceae; genus Avena; species Avena longiglumis. The sequence continues at coordinate 152,464,097 of CP125975.1, read as the reverse complement.
CGAATCAATGACTTGGTCTATCCTAGGTAAAGGAAAGGGATCTTTGGGACACGCCTTGTTAAGGTTCGTGTAATCGATGCACATTCGCCATACGACGGCTACATTTGGGTCATCCTTTTTCTTTTCTACCAACAACGGATTTGATAGCCAATCCGGATGAAGCACTTCCATGATAAACCCGGCTGCAAGGAGCCAAACTATCTCATACCCTATTATCTTTCTCCTGTCTTCGGCGAAGCGGTGGAGAGGTTGCTTCACTGGCCTTGCTCCTGGCCTTACATGCAAAGAGTGCTCAACCAACTCCCTCGGTACACCTTGCAGGTCCTGTGTTGACTAGGCAAAGATATCCCGATTCTCATGGAGGAAGTTGGTACGCTCGCTTTCCTATTTGTCATCTAGGCCAGTACCAATCTTGATGGTGCGCTCTGGGAATTGATCATCAATCTGGATCTTTTTCGTCTCCTTAGTCGGCTGGAAAGATACACTTCCATGCGGGTTGGCTAGTGCCGGAATATTAAGTTGTGCCGACTGAGCCAGAGCTGCCACCTCCTGAATCCTTGTTTTTCTCTCTTGCAATTACCAATGATTCGGCCATATTTGACCCGGCTGAAGCACATTCCATTGATTTTCTATAATCTCCAGCCACTGTTATTACCCCCTGAGGTCCTGGCATCTTCATTTTTAAGTAACTAATGTGACAGCTGCTCATAAATTTAGCCAATGCTGGCCGTTCGAGTAAAGCATGATAGCAAATTTCCAGATCCACTACTTTGAACTCCAGATTCTCCGCTCTACAATTCTCTCTTGTGCCGAATAATATATCTACGCGGACTTTCCCAATGGGTCCACACGAGAGCCCCGGAACTATCCCATGGAATGTAGTCCTTGTTGGATGCAGCATATTCGGAGTTATTCCGAGTTTGTGCATTGTGTCTTTGTACATGATGTTGATGCTACTCCCATTATCTATGAGTACCTTTGAGAACTTCACATTGATGCTAGGCCCGACAAATGTCGGGTCCAGTACCACGACATATAATCCTGGGTTTGGCATTATCTTTGGATGATCCCTTATGCTCCAGGTTATCTCTTGATCGGACCATGGCACATATCTCGGCACTGCTAGCATAACTGTATTCACTTCCATATGTTGGATCTGTACACTCTATTTGTCTTGTTGTTACTTGTGAACACAAGATTATTGGTGATGCTCCATGTAGTAATTCGTCCATTGTTCCCGGGTTTCCCTTCCATATTGGTCCGATTTATCACTTGGTGCCTGCATCCCTCCGATCCGGTTCTCATACCTCGGAGGTGGTGGTAACATTAGTCATCGCATTCACCCCGATTAAGCGTGGCTGCTTTGGTGATGTCTTTGGATGCGGTGGTGCTTGCATGGCTACTGGGTTTCCCATTGCACTTTTCGTCCAGGCGCATTGGCGAGTTGTGTGATTGACTGGCTTGGTCGGGTTTCGCTTGTGGAATTTACAAGGCTGATCTAACATGGACTCAAACGTGTACTTCGTCCTTTCTTGCCATTGTTTCTTCTGTTCGGGTGTCCACTGCTTCTTCCCTTCGTTCCTCGGCGTCCACAGCTGAGGACCATTCTTCTTCCGTTGATTGTTCCCATGACTCGGCTGATCCTGCACAACCGCTACCACTTGATTAGAATTGTATCTGTAATCCGGCCTATCATCCCTTCTTCTTCCTCGGTAATCATTGCGTCGGGATGATCCGGCACCATCCCCGAGCATAATGATCTTGTTGCTCGCGATGCTCTACCGACATTAGCTCTGGTTGTGTCGGATCACCCAAGGCGTATGAATCTGCTACTCTGATTGTCTCTTCCAATGTGGTTGGCATATCTCTCTGCAACCTCTGCCACAATACACTTCCATACCTGCACCCCTGAGCGAACCAGGCAATTGCTTGAGATTCTATAACCCCCTCGCATGAGTTTCTGAGGTTACACCACCGAGTCAGGAACTCTCTATCCATCTCATTTGGCTTATGCTTGCACATAGCGAGTTGTTGTGGCCTGTTTGGCCTCTTATATGTTCTGGTGAAATTACTGACAAACATTTCCTCAAAATCTAACCAACAGTTGATACTTCCTGTTGGCAAATTATTCAGCCAGACTCTGGCCGGTCTTTCCAACATCTGTGGCACGTATCTTACAGCCCATCTTAAATTTCCTCCTGCTATTTTTACGGTTGTGGCATAATCAATTAGCCAATCTTGCGGATTCGTACTCTCATTATACGTTTTCGTGCCCCTTTCCAGCTAAAAGTTCGGCACGGGTGGTTCTCCCATAATCCGAGGTCCGAAACACGCCGAGTCGGGCGAACCTTGTTCCTCCAACAGCTTGGACCAATACAGCCTGTCCAGCTTTAATCTTGCGTCATTCGACGGTAAATTTCTATATATAGCTCTCTCCTGCACTCCATAGTGGTTTTGCCCACCATGCTCTGCATATTCCATCTCCGAGTAACCATCATTGTATATGTCATTCGCCTGATTATGTGGAGATGGTCTTAATTCTCGTTCTTTCCGAGGTTCGTGCCTCGGATGATGATCATGCGGAGGGCACCTCCTTCCTTCCGCCGGGTTATTGTTCTCATGGTTTCCCCTTCCGAGGTTTCCATGCTCTCTGTTTGCACGGTCGGGGTTTCTATCACCGTTGTTACCTCGGATTCCATTGCCTCTATTCTCATTGATCTTCCCGGCCATCGCCGGGTCATACGGAACAATTTGCTTGTTTCTCTTTCCCGAATTTACTTCTTTGTCTTTCCGCGCATTGTTTCCTAGTGAGGATGTCGCTACCGCAGATAATGCGGGGGCATATCATGCCAAATAAACCATGCGGGAAGCCCTTGGCTTCGCCGGGTTAGCCCTAAGCATTTCTTCATTCTGTTGATTCGCAATGCGTACTAGCTCATTTACTCTTTCTTGCTGCTTTTGCCGGGCTTCCCCGCTCAATCCCTCAATTCGAGCTGTTGCATTTGCATACGAGATTCTTTAATCGGGTACTATACCTCAGCAAACCTGGGTTAACCGAATTATCTGGTCGAGCTTCATGCTCTTTGTTAATATCATTCATGAGGTTCTTTCCTCTCAACCTCAGATCATCTACCCGGTTTGTGGCCGTATCTAGCTTGTTTGCTCTAGCATATTTTTGCAAGGTCCTGTTAAAGGATTCCTGCAAAGCCGACACCTTTTTTGCCTCCTCTAACACTTTTAGTCTAGTTTCTTCTAACTCCGCCTGTGCGTTTGCCGGGTCAACTATCGGCGCTACAGGGGAAGTCAAGTTATCTATAGTTGCCTAGAGGATATTCTCCGGACTCTCTAGAGGTGGCCACCTTACCCTTGCCGCTTTTGGGGTTACCTCCTGTTCCTCGGCAGCTCTGGTCATCTGAGGATCTGCAGCAGCTGGCTTTGGAGCTGCTTACTTCGTCGTTACCTGTCCTCCTACAGCCGGGTCTTTGCTTGCTCCTGCGCCCGCTCCTACCGCTGGTGTTGGAGCCGTCATCATCACCTCGATGCTGAGGGGAGGATCTCCTGCATGGATGACTCGGTGCAGGTAGACGCAGGAGGTGTCTATGCCGACGTAGATCTTGTGAACACACATGTTGATGAAGATGCCGTTGCGCGGGGGTGCTCTGCTCCTGAAACTGCCAGCGTTGTCACTAACATAGTCCCAGATATCAAATCTTTGGACTAGGCCAGAAACAACCCGCTCGCCAGTGTGGATGAAGTTTCCCGTCCGGATCTTGACTCCAGCTAGCACCGCTGCTGGCCCCACGGTGGGCGCCAACTGTCGTAGTGGTGGCACGACAGATGCCATGTGTAGGCTAAAGTATGGGGCCAATGGATGCTAGTGGGATCTGGGGAGGGAAGATGTAGTGATTTCTACACACAACTAACTAGAACTTAGATCTTTATTTCTCCTCAATCGAGTTACAAGTGCTCCTAGAGCTGTATCATGGAGAGGAGGAAGAAAACCACTATGGGAGCCCTACGGTGTAAAATGAATCGATCCCCCCTCCAGGAACCCGTGCCCCTCCTTACAAAGGGGTCCCTTCGTTTCTTCTAGGGCCGACGTGGCAAGCATATTCTTGGAATATGCTTGTCCCAAAATGGTAACTCGACGGACTCCTTTCCGTGTCCCCCCTCTATCGGCAGCAAAGATCTAGAGACCCCCACGTGTGATCCTCGGGCATCCCCACTGTCACCTCTGTGACACTTGTCTGTCCCTCTGCGGCTCTGCTCTTTGTCCTTAGTGCTTGGCCATGTGTAGATTCCTCCTTGCCAGTAGTTAGGGTTTGACTCTGGGATCCTTCTCCTTCTCCTGCAAGTCTCCCTTTACTCGGCCTCGTCCCGCATAACTCGGCTCGGCCTCCACCTGCATACGAACTGATTAATCTTATTCGGTCGACTTTGCTCACACGTCGGCCGAGTAAGGAGTTACTCACTCGATTCTTGCCAAGCCATGGCTCATTCGGCCAAGTCTTGGAAGACTCGGCCGACTTAGCTTATAATTCGGCCTATGGTAAGAAAGGTTAAGCTTGAACGTATGTAGGTGCAAATGGTTATGTATATGGTGTATGTACATCTGAGCTACACAAGTACAATAATAGCATCTCTAGCAGCTACGATAAAATGGCCCCGGCTTTCAAAAAACGACTTTTTACAACGTCGATATGATATTTTGCAGCTCTAGCAGATGCCGGCGCAGTAAATTGTTTTGGGGTACGCCATAAAAATCTCTCCCCGTGCTGCATACATTTGGCACGCGAGCGGGCACGTCGTAAAATTTTCGGCTCCGCGCGACCACCAACTGCCGCTGGAATATCCCACCCTCTTTCCGCCACTTCCTTCCCCCACCTCGCCGCCAACGGTTCCAGCAGTCCACCGCCATCCCCATACCCGCTCCTGCCACTATTTATTGTAGATCAGGCCCATTCCTTCCCCCGCCGGTGGTTTCCTTGCCTGATTTCGGCCCCGCAAGCAAACCCTAGCCGTCGACCGTGACATGATGCCGCCACGAGCTCGCGGCGACAGTGGCTGGCTAGGCATCCGCGATCACGTCGACCATTTATGTGCTGAAATTGATTGCTAGGGAACCGTGCCTTTGGCTCGGCACGTTCGACACACCTGATCTCACGACACGTGCCTTTGATGTCGTTGCGTGGTGGTTCAACTGACCATGCCGGCTGATGAACTTCCCCGAGTGCGAGAGTCTAGCCGAGGCTGAGTTGCTGGCACTAGAGGTGTGTTATGCCAACGCGAAGGAGGAGAGGGACAACCATTCGATGTTGCAGCAGATCGCGACAAACAAAGCCAATGAGAGAAGGATGCCTCGCTATGCAGATGCACATTCCGAAGAGGTGCATGCGAATCTCAACTTTTATGCGAGGAAGGAGGACGTCGAGAAGAAGGAGAGGAAGAAGAAGAGGAGGAGGAAGAAGAAGGGCTCCTCATCGCGCTAGATGCCCGTAGACTTCGACGGCTCCGAGGGGTGGCTCGACTACTACTTCGACATAGACTCTAATGAGGAGTAGATGTTTGGAGTCATGAACCATGAACCAAAAATTAAAAACATGAATAAAATTTCAAAAATCATAAACCCAATTCGGAAAATCATGCCAAAGAACGAAAATTCAAAAAACATTTTTTCTAGAAAACCGTAAACAAGTATAACTTTAAAAGAAATAGAAAAATTAAAATAGAAAAGAATATAAATAATAACCGAAAAAGAAATAAAAACAGAAAACAGAAAAACAAACAAAAAAAGAAAAAGGAAAAATAGGATTGAGGCGGGTGGCATATAGCATTTTGCCTTGGGCAGTTGGGCGGCGTGGTTTGCAGCTGATATCGGTTTGGGCCTAAAACGAAAAGCTGATGCCGGCTTGGGCCAATTAGGATTGAGGGTTCAAATGGCCGTTTTATTCAAGAGCCAGCCTGCCGTCTTGTCTCCAGGCTCGCTGTCCCGAGTTCCATCTCGCCCTCATCTCCCCCTCCAGGCTCCCACCACGCCGCCGCCAGGGGACTCGCCGTCGTCGCGGCCCGCGGATCCACAAGCGCCAGACAGCGCTCTCCGCGGTTCTTCGGCTCTGGCCCTCCTCCTACCAACCCGACGTGCAACAGCAGTGGCTGACTCCAGCGGCGCGAGGACCCGCATCTTGGGCGAGGCGGCGAGTACCGCGTCTATGGCGAGGCTGTAATCTCCGATGCGCCTCCAGACCTACGCTGGTGAGGACCTCGCTTACCCCACCCCTTCCCCCTCTCACCCTTTGCATCCAAGATATATTCCAAACCCTAACCGTGGGCTATGTGTTATTGATTTTGAAGGAATTCTCGTTGAGAAAAGGCAAGATTTGTGAGAGGGGCTGGGAAGAAGGAAACTGATCGGGAGATCATATCTGTAAGGTGTGTGTTATTCCGTCTCAAGTTTCTGGTAGCAATAAATCGATGTGGGATGTAGGAAGTAGTAGCAAATATCAGGCTTTATTGCTCCCCGCCTGAGTTTCTCGTTACAAAACCATTGCATTGCCTCTTCTAGACGGGACATGAGAACATCTTAAAAATAAGAAAGTTTTCATTTGTGTGGCTGCATCTACGGCTTCTATGGTTGTTTTGTATGTCCGGTCTAGGTTAAGTAGTACTAGAAGAGAACATTATACATCTAGTCCAATGGATGATGATTAACATGGCTTTTAATTTTGTGCAGGGAAGGATGTCATCTAGAATTTCTAAGGTAGCAAAGAAGTCTGTGGTTATTGTTGTTGATAAGCGAGATAATGATGCCTATTGCAGCGGTTGTGTCATGACTAAGGACAGAAATAGCACCACCGTGATAGCCCCATCTGATTTTGTCAAGGGGAGAAAGAAGCATCTCAAGGTTGTATTTTCTGACAGGACAGAGTTAGATGCCACAGTGGTCGCTGTAAGAGGTCAGTTTTGCTCACTCAAAACACCATTCCACTCACGCTGTGTGCAAATCAGGTTATTAGAAGAGGATCTTGTTGCTCCTCAGTGGACTTTCATGTTTGTTCCTCGATCTACAACCGTTAACCAGAAACTTTCTACCTATGTCACCGCCGAGTCGCTTGAGGCATATTTGATCGACCATACAATTTTGACGGCCAATTCCACCAACTATTTCATGGTCTCATGCGCATACACTGAGAAGACTCTTGGTGGAGTTAACAGGTTGACTGCTACACCTGTATTCTCGATGTTGGGGGAGACTGCAGGCATTATTCTGCAAGATTGTCGTGAAGATGCTGCAGACCCTGCCGTTGAGCTAAAAGTTGCGCTGAAAGCAACACATCTTCGCGATCTGATGTTGTTTCTTGACCCACCAGAGCCACCAAGTAAGCAAACAAAGAAGAAAAAGAGAGATTGTCAATAAGGAGGAAGCTGAGTCTTGCGTGCTTGAGATACAAGTACTTTTAAGGGATTGAAAGTCATGCTCTTTGAGATGCAATCACATTTCTTATGTAATACAATCTCAATATCATTGCTTGTTTGAGATGGCAGAAGTAACATTTGGCTTGCTTATAATGTGCTGTGTTTGTACCTTCCAATCATTGTGCGCTACTAGGAAATATTGCAGCTTTCATATAATATCGTGTGTTCTATGTGCTACTAGTAAAATCATGCATTTAGCTACTCCCTCCGTTCCACAATACAAGATGTTTTAGTTTTATGAGACGAATTTATTTAGATGCCTTTTAGTATGTCAGTTCACTCTGAATCTACACACTAAGGGATGATTAGATACATTTGTTTCACAAAAGCTAAAGCATGTTATATATTTTGAAACGGAGGGGTTATTTGTTCTCTGTCTATGTCTGGAAGATAGATAACAGTTCTATCTGCAGCCAGCGAGACGTCTTCAGGTCTTCGTCGACCTGGAGAAGACCTGGAGGTGGCTTCCAACCGGCCTCCGTCGCCACACCCATAATTAAACTGCCTCCGTGTGCCCATGAACAGCTTGTGTATGCCTGCTGACTCCTGCCCCGCACGCACTCTCCAGCCCTGCCCGACGCAAGAAGTAGGAGAGGGGGCGTGGACTCACCTATTTCGGCCACCCTACAAGCACCTCCACCCACCTCCACCGTCAACCTTGTAGCTCCTGCCGCCGCCGATCTGGCGATCTCGCATTTCCTGGCACCACATATAAAAAGAATATCGGTTTGCGTGATATTGGCTTGCTCCAAAAACACTCCAAATAAATCAATTTATTATGTACACCAGTCTACTTGTACGACAAAGAGAGCATCTGTCTATACATTGCATAGAACGCACTGGGTGCAACTCCACGAATATAAAACAATAAAATGCTAAAACAATAAATGACCTGAACATAAACAAGGTTAAATTTAAACAATGCGGGACGAAATAATAATGGGTCAGTTTCTTATTGGGCTCTCCTCTGGCCCATTTTATAATTAGCAGGCCTTCGCTGAGCCTGAGTTCTACCACGTTTTTTGTGACCATTAACGTTGCTAACTGACCGTTAACAGCGTTTACCACGTGACAGTTTGCATGATGTCAGCAGTCAACGCGGCTGATGAATAGATCTACGACGGTATAAGTTTCCGTGGCCGAAGGGTGCGATCCGTCACAATCACAAAAAAAAACCATGGTAAATTCTCATGAAGGCCATCTGTCATTCACGAAAAATGGACCTTCAACCCCGAAAATTGTCCGTTGTAAAAGCCAATTTTTTAATGAATATTTCCCTCTATGATCCAATAATAGATTCTTGATTTTCTTGTTACGATGATTTTCTACTTCATGCAAAAACACTTTGAACATTTTCAAATATCTCATACTTTTTTCTAATCAAATAGATATACTCACGTATATCCACTCAAATCATCGATGAAAGTATATAAAATAGAAAAATCCACCACGCGTGCCTACACATAATGGATCACACACATCAACATGTATGATCTCCTACAAGTTAGCCCTCTGTTCAATATTGGACTGTGAATGGAGTTTTGGTCTTTGAGATAAGTCTCACACGAGTTAATTGATTCAAAGTCAAATGACTCCAAAAGTCCATCAACATGGATTTTCTTGATGTGTTGCTTTCTAATATGGCCTAAACGGTGGTGTCATAATTAAGTGAGATTCATTCATTTTCTTGCAACGTTTAGCGTCAATGTTACAATGTGTGTATCACCATCAAGATTTATAATAAATAATCCATCCACCATGGATCACAATTTCAAGATGAACAACCATTGTTCTCATAAAGCCGAACTATGCAACAATTACAAACTTCTTATAATAAATATCATAGGCTAGGTAAGATGTCGACGACGAAAACAATACCACTTTATTTTATTCCCGGCGTGCATCATCGCCACATCCTTTTGCTAGTTATTTAGGCCACTATAGTTCTTGCATTGTGTTTGCTTTGGATGACACTTGACACCAACCAATCTGGTATCTAATACCTAAGAACTACGTCGTCCACTAGCAAATAATACATATATAACTTATATATTTTATATACTCCTGAGTTGGATCTTTCTAGACTTTCTTTTATGCCATACAATTTTTGCAATTTTCCTTACGGTTTTTCCTCTCTTTGTAGAAGAAGCACTCAACATCAATAGTGGTGCCAGTTTTACTAGCACATGATCCTAGGCGTGTTAGTCATGTACTAGCACCCATGGATTGGCACTTTTGAAGTTGATGCTTTATTCACTATCATCACATGATTCTAATATTAGCATCTTCGAGTATAGCAAAAAATTTATCCATACTCTTATCCTTCTCATCAAGACAACTTCATGACGAAGCTACTATATCTCGAAGAAGGGATATAGGTATTAGATCAGTGCATCTTGGTGATCAAGGCGCCTAGCTCATACACTCATACAACATGAGAACATGTTGTTGCACCGAATAATTCTCAATCATATTGCAATCAAACAAGGTTTTAGATATCAAATATTTTGCACTCCTTGCTTGTTTCTGAAATAATCCTTTCAGCTCCTAGAACAATTTGATTCTCAAAACAATCTTTTGAAGATCAAGTTTCATAGAGGCAAGTATGACACTCGATAGTAAATTGGAATCATTGATCTTGAATTAATACAACTTATTAAATCACATGGAGCACATGAGAGTTTACCAAAAGTTTGAATATGACTTAACCTTTAATTTTCACTTTGACATTACAGTACCAGTCCATCAAGTAATTACCAGATATCTACAGTATTTCTATCTCAATTAACAAGCTATGTATAAGGTAGATAACGGATGCCAATGACTACTACAAACTATGCAAATTTAGTTAGATTAATAGTCCATGATTGATGAGCTACTCAAATTAACATCCTAATTTTTATGCAGCTCCCACTAAAATCAATATCCATCATAATTGATACTTAGTGATTCAAGATTCACGTCTTGATTTCTCGTCACCAATGTTACATTGCATGCCGGGGAGCAACACCGGTAGGTACACTTACCAATCACATAAACATATGACTCTTATTAATTTTTTGATTCTTGTGTTCTTGCCGCGTCTCGCCAACACGGACATAGAGGATGCTAGTCACCCCCTATTTGTGCGGTAGTGGGCACGAAGGCGTTTCGACCTCAACGGCGACGTAGGAACCTGCTGATTCGAGCACATAGCACACACACACACATTTTTTACCCAGGTTCAGGCCACCCTTCGGCTAACAATCCTATGTCCTACTTTGGTGGATTATCTGGGGTGGATCGAAGTACAAGATTATGGTCTCTCCGGTGCCGGGGAGCTGCTTTCTATCTAGCTTCTACACTCACCGGGCTTCCTCTTTCTTTCTCTTCTCACTCTCTATTCCCTTTCTTTCTTCTCTCCGGCGTGGAGAAGGGTTCTTGCTCTCTTTTTCTCTCACTAGCTACTCAACCACAGCTCTCCTCTCAGCACACTTTCACTGGCCGAAAGATCTCCTCTACTGGCTGAAAATCTCCTCTATTGCCTAGAGAGCTCTCCTCTGAACCCCCATCTAAAGGCCAAGTGCCTCCTTTTATACTCCAAGGGGTCACTACAAAGGCCAGCGTGGAGCACCACCAAGAGCATTCCTAGGCACAATCGCGGCATGCCACATGATCTTTAGGCGGGTGGGAAGCGCCTGTGGACAATGGATGGCCAAGGGCGATGCATAGGTGCAATTGATGGTTGAGTGACAACTCGAGCTCAGCCGTCGATCATCGGTGGCGTCTGCAGCGATGGGCTGCGGCTATGATGATGTCCATGGCTGGGCGTCGCCAATTCCCAAGGTCAGGCACATCGTGTCTGTCGAGCTTGTTGACTTCGGTTCTCGAGCGCGCCCAGAGAAGCGCTCCCATGGTCCTTGTGGGGCTTAGCCGAGACTACTCCCTAGCCTCTCTATCCTCGACCGGGCCATTACCCTCCTTCCGGGGCAGCCCCTGGAAGGAGAGACTAGACCACCTCGCATGTCTTGTCGTCTTTTCCTCCTTGTTCGTGCCCGGCTGGCAGACCGAGGCTTGTCTCATAGCGCTCGTTCCACCCATAGGTACCTACATCGTAGCTGACACTTAGTATCTATAGGATCATCTTGTCAATCCCATACCTGCTTGAAGCACACGGTGCTTGCATCCCCACGTTGCTCCCGGTGATCTAGCCTCGCCATCCCCGAGCCGCTGATCAGTGGGTCCTGGCCCATGCGCTACGCCGCAATTCAAGGTACCCACGATCCCATTATACTGACAGAAGCTCCCGGGCGAAGGACGACAACTTGTAATGCTAGTCGTAGTTCGACGAAGAGGGCGTTGCCGAGATTCGCCCTTCAATAGCGCGTGGGCCCATTCCACGTGCTGGAGGCGCGAGAAGACTGGACATTACACTGCTCAATCCCGCAGAGCTAACGTGTGCATGCCCGCGCACTCAAGTGTCCATGGGACTGCCGATCCACACCTTGGCTTCCGTGGCAGCCCGCATCGACTGCGCCCGCTTCCGTATTTGCACAAAAGGAATAACTACGGGGGAAGCAGGGCAGTCCGCCTCCCATGTCGCATCATGGCCGCGTGCTGCTGGTGGCCGCATCCCATAAAGGGGTGGGTTGAAGGGAGATACTCCGCTCCCCACAATCGCCCACATCCTCGTGTCGCTCCCTCCTCCCTTTAGACCTTCCGGAAATCTCCATGACTTCGAGGAAAAAGAAGAAAGCTCAGGCGATCGCTCTCGCCAAAGTGGTGTCATAGATCTGTGTGCCACCATGGCCTTCCTTCCTCCAGGCCTGAAGGCCAAGGATCTATAGCCGTGGGAGACGTACGTTGCGTCATCGCGCAACGAGCACGACGCCACGCATCCGCTCCCTGCCGATCTGCCAGAAGAGGAGAAGGATCCGGAGCACCTCATCCCCATCTTCACTGCATACTAGCGGGCATCGTTCCGCTGATCTTGCCTTTCCTCCGCACCATTCTGCTGGCATACGGCCTGCACTGGCACATCTTCATCCCTCCGTCTCGTCTTGCTCGCCATCTTCCAATGTCTTTGCGAGTTCTTCGTCAGCGTGCTACTGTCGCTCGAGATCTTTCGCCATTACTTCTATCTTGAGATGGTGTCCGAGCAAGTGTTGTCTGGCTCGGTGATCTTCAGGCGCCGTGAGGAGTTCGAGTACCGCTACTTTGAGGTCCAAGGGCATGATTGGCCCCTCTTTCACGCGGGATGGTGCTACGCTTGGGTGACCGAGGTCGAAGATATCCTACAAGCTCCAGTGGCCCGTCCGCATCCCTAGGATGACTAAAATACCATGGGTAAGGATACGCCAGCGCTGATGCTGGCTATTATCCGGATTCAAGAACTGGCAGACACCGTCCTTGACTCTGCCCATGTGGTGTTGTCTTGGATTCACAGCGTGGTCGCACCTCTAAGGGAGCGGGCATTCCCTGCATGGTAATTCGTCGGGGATGATGACGATATGTGGCTGCGTATCGGCAACAGCTCTGACCTCGACCGCAAAGACGCCTGCTAGGTCACGCAGACATTGTTGGGGAGGGATGCGGTGGATCCCCCACCAGTGTCTCCCCTGCACCTGAGTCACGATGTCGATGAGATCGTGACGAGGATGCCTGTCTGTAATGAATGGGGAGTCGACTCCCGGTGGGAGAGCGCCACCCATCGTTACCAAACGGGATCTGTTGGATTCTTTAGATCCAGGAGTGACCGTGTCGGTGGAAGTGGCGCAAGAAGCGGTCAGAGAAGGTGGGAGGCAGGCGAGGCAGCGCCATCCCTGCTTGAGCAACCTGTTCATTATCAAGTTGTTTAAATTTCATAATGTCACTTCTCATAGCAATAATCTTAGCAGGAGGATAGTATTTTCCAATAAAAGCATCTTTGCACTTAGTCCAAGAATCAATAATATTTTTAGGCAAAGAAAGCAAACATTCTTTAGCTTTTCCTCTCAAGGAGAAAGGAAAAAAGCTTAAGCTTAATAATATCTCCATCTATATCCTTATACTTTTGCATTTCACAGAGTTCAACAAAGCTATTGAGATGGGAAGCAGGATCATCAAAACTAGCACCAGAAAATTTCTCTCTCACACAAGATTCAACAAAGCAGGCTTAATTTCATAAAAGGTAGCATCAGGAGCAGGTGGAGCAATAGGTGTGCTAAGGAAATCATTGTTGTTGGTGCTAGTGAAGTCACACAACTTAGTGTTCTCAGCAGAGTTCATTTTGGCAAAGGTGGGCAAGCCAAAAACAGCAGCAGCTAGAGCAGGAACTAATTTTTTTGTGTTTTTGAATAAAGAAACCAAACCAAACTAGACTAATTTTTTGGGTTTTTTTGGAAAGAGGCAAACAAAACCAAGGAAAAGAAATAAAGCAAACAAAAAAACAAAGTAAAGAGAAAGGAAGTGAAGGATCCCCCCTTGTGAAGACGTCCTTAGCCTCCCGACAGGCGCGGAAAATAGCTTGATGGCGCCCCACGCTTGTCGTGGAACGCTTCGTTGGAAACCCCAAGAGCAAGGTATGAAGCATCACAGCAGCAAGTTTCCCTCAGTAAGAAACCGAGGTTATCGAACCAGTAGGAGGAAGGAAACGTCACACATGTGTTGCTGGCAACGTGGAAACCTGCACAACACAAACTCAAGACTTTGCCCAACGAATCAGTGAGGTTGTCAAGCTCATCGGTTTGCTGTAACAAAAGATTAAATGTATGGTGTGGAAGGTAATGGTTTGCAGCAAGTAAACAAGTAACAGTGGAAGATGTATCAATGGTAAAGATTGGACTGGGGTCCATAGTTCACTAGAGGTGCTCTCCTTAGATAAACAACATGGCATGAAGGGTAAACAAATTACAGCAGGGCAATTGACAGGAACTGAGCAAGGCATAACAATGCAATTACTAGTCAGAAAGATCCTATGAGGTTGATTGGGCAATACAATAAGATACATAGACCGCCATCCAACTGCATCTATGACTAGAAGTCCACCTTCAGGTTATCATCCGAACCCCCTCCAGTATTAAGTTGCAAAAACAGACAACTCCTTTAAGCAAAGTGTGTAAGGTAAACGATCCACATGTTCCATGAACAAGAGACCGTTGTTTTCTCCCTAGTAGCAACAACACATCTACAACCGAAGAGATTTCTCTCACTTTCCTTGGAAACTAGAGGCATGAACCCACTATCGAGCATAAATACTCCCTCTTGGAGTCACTATCAACTACTTGGCCAAGATAACCACTAGCAACAGAGAGCATGCAAGATCACAAACAATACAGACATGATAGAATCATAAATACAAAACCATTAATCAAACCAACATAATAATCTCAATATCCATCGATCCCCGCAAACACAACATGCATGATTACAAATAGATTAGATCTTGATCATGAACGGAGCTCACAAGATCTATACATGAAAGCACAAAGGAGGAGATACAACCATCTAGATACTACATGCACCCATAGTCCAAGGTGGAACTACTCACGAATCATACCAGAGAGAAGGCCTCCGTGATGATCTCCCCTCCGGCAGGGTGCCGAGAAGAGCTTCAGATCCCCCCGATCTAGGGGCGATGGTGGCGGCGTCTACAGACGGTTTCGTGGATTTCTGATCGGGTAACGAGAGTTTATACATCGGGGGCTTCTTATAGGCGAAGGGGGAGACCGAGGCGGCATCCAGGGCGACCAAACCCTTTCCAGGCATGGGGTGGGTCCCACCCACGCATGGGGTGGGTCTAGCCCCTTTGGCCGTCCCCTCCATCTCTCCTCTGGACTTCTTCCCCACGGAAAGTAATTGACTTTGTCCTTTGTCCTGTCCAATTCCGAGAATATTTCTTTACTAACTTTTCTGAAACCAAAAACTGCAGAAAACAGGCATCTGGCACTGTTGCAACTTGTTAATAGGTTAGTACCAGAAAACATATAAAAAACACCTCAAAGTGTAGAAAAGTAAAGCAAAGTAGATACTAAACAAGCATGGTGCATAAAAAATTATAGATACGTTTCAGACGTATCAAATGGATGACGAACTATGGTACAAATCTATTATGTCTCGAAAAAATGGTAATCCTGGGATTGCGATGTATGGCATAACATGCATCTGGGATTAAAAATTCGGGTGTTGACATACGAGTAGGGCCTGACACCTCCTCCTCTTTTACTCGCTCCCACATCTTCCACCACATGTACCAAAAAGTTACCATGATTGTCTCCTTCAACTTAAGTATACCAAGAGAAGGTGTGGTTTGATTCGTCCTTCGTAATAAGTCCTCAAGGATACTTGATCCTGAATATTCACCGATTAGAGCCAGCCTGATACATTTAGATATGCCCATCCAAGCCCGATACGTTTAGATATGCCCATCGACTTCCAAACCTCATGAGCACGTAGGCATTTAAACATTAGATGTTTCATATCCTCTAGACCAACTTGGCATATAGGACACTATCCTAACACCTTAATGTGTCTGTCATCTAGGATGCAATTTTCTGGAACAACTCCGTGTAGTGCTCTCCAAATAATTTTTAGAACTTTTCTTAGAACTTGTAAATTCCAAACATTCCCCCAACCAGGGTTTGGTTGTGCTAATCCTTGTCCATCAATCGTTCTCGTTCTACTCCCAAATTGATGGTCCCATTCGGTGTGGTATGCTAACCGAACTAAGAAAATATGTGACTTTGTGTTATGCCACGCCACAAAATCATCATTCAAGTGCTCTCTTAAAGGGATCCTCAAAATCCTTTCCGCGCGTCAGTGGTTAGGAAAGTTTCCCTAATGAGGGGCTTATCCCAACCATCGGTCACCTGTTCATTAGCTCATCCACTATTCTCAGCAAATTCTTCCATCATCTTATATAAACTTTTCATGTATCGCTATTCAGGATCCAATGATCCTCTCAGATATTAATTGATGTTCCAGAACCAACATTATACTCACGATTCGCCTTCATAAGCTAAATTAGCTTGATCATGAAATTCGTCATGATAAGGATGAATAGAAGATGTATGTAAAGTGTTTACTACACTAAAAGATTACTAAAGAATGGATTTTGAAAGAATACCGATCATTTGATGATGATGATCTACTTAAAAGTGCAAGTCCAAAGGTATTAGTATTTGAATATACACGCTTTGAACTATGTGTCATGTAGATGTAGCCACTATTGATGTTGATAGATTCTTTTAAGAAGGAAAAGGAAATGCTGAAAAAGAATCTATAAAATATATTTGGCAGAAAATAAAATACTGGAAATATCCAGTTTAGGTATGTAGATGATATACATGTTATGGTTGTATTATTTGCTTGTTAAACAATGTGGTTCTTGGGTATTGGATACCGAATTGGTTGGTATCAAATTTCATACAGAACAACGCAATTCATGAACTACAATGGCCTAAGTAACTAGCAAGAGAATATGTGATGATGTTCATCGAAAACAAACAAGCCGTTGTTTGTATTTCTCGTTGACATCAAAGTCCGCCTTCAAGATTTGTTTTAATAATCGTTATTTAAATTAGGTATTATGAGAACAAAGATTGTTCAAATAATTACCGCATTCCATGTAAGATGGATGATTTAAAAATCTAGTTGGAGAAATCACATCCATAAAACTAATGCTAAAATGTCGCAAGACAAATGATTGGAAGATAACTTATGAAGTGACATCGCCGTTTAAATTATATTGGAAAGAAAACATGAAGAAACTCCATATTCATGGATTTTTGGAGTCTTTGATTTGATCAAGTGACGCTTGTGAGACTTTCCTCGAGATAATTAAAACTTCGTTCAACAGGCCAAAGTAGAACGATCGACTAAAATAATGTAATTTATACATATCGATGTATGTAGTCCATTATGTGTAGTCGTGAGCGATGGATTTCAACTTCATATGCTTTCTCCGGAAATTTGAGTGAATATTCACTTAATGAGAAAGAAGTATTTGAAAACGTTCAAAGACTTTCAAGATGAAGTGGAAAATCATTGTAACAAGAAAATAAATGATTTATGATTTTATCATAATGGGATTTATTTGAGTTGCAAGTGTGACAAGAAAATAAATAATTTATGATTTTATCATAAAGGGATTTATTTGAGTTAAAAGTTTAGCAAAAACACCTAGATTTGCATCTCTTGAAACACCATATGAATATGGAGTGTTTGAGATTTGTAATAAAACCTTGTTTGACATGGTTGGATCAAAGGTGTTATTTATAAAACTGTCATTATGTTTTAAAAGATTAAAGCTTTAGAGACTACCGCTTTTACACTGAAAATAGCTCCATCTTGATCCGTTGAAATGACACCATGTAAGTTATGGTTTGGGGTAAAACCCAAGTTGTCATTTCTTAAATTTTGGTATGCTAAGCATAATTAAGATGTTTACAACCAAAGTTGGATGAGCATGTCTTTGTAGGTTATTTCGAATAACCATTGGGTATTTCTCCATAACACCGAGGACAAAGGGTTTGTCGCTTGATACGTGAAGTTTCTTGAAAACAATTTTTTTGCGAAAGTTAAGTGGGAGGACAATAGAACTTTAATAAAGTTTAACGAACCTTAGCTATATGTGCTGAGTTGCGTAGTGCCGGAAAACATTCCGGAGACAACCAGAATGCTCATGGCTCACGTGCCTCAAAGGTTGTGGTCACGGAGGTCTAAGTTCCTATTGAACCAAGTAGGTCGGATAAACAATCAAATGCTAATATCTGTTAGTAAATCATTGTTGTTTGAAAATGATGAACCGACTACATGCAAAGAAGCGATGATGGGCCCTGAATCCGTCAAATGGCTTAAAGCCATGAAATCCGTGATAGTTCCATACACGAGAAATAGTTTTGAACTTGGAAGACCCTCCGGAAAGGTGTTAAAACCTATCGGTCGTATTTGGATCTATATATAAATAGACATGGATGTTTCACATCTATGAAATAGTCGACATGTCGGAAAAGTATTTTACGACAATGTTCAAGGAGTTGACTATTGTCACATCCCAAAATTTTCCAAATTTTGTAATGTGATAAATAAATAAGCAAAATAAATAATTGTTGAAATTTAGGGTGAAAAGAAACTTTTGATTCCAAATGGAAAATTAAAATCCCATCTTGAACAAACTTGAGTAAAGTTTGAATCCAACTAAATTCAAATCAAGTGAAATGCATTCTTCATAAATGCATCTTGGAATTTAAACACTTGGAAAATAAACCAAAACCCTAAAACCCTAATGGAAGAAAAACATTTCCAAGTTATCTCTAAGCCTATGGATTTGATCCATATAAAAAATTGTAAACAAACATTTCAAAATGATCAAGAATGACAAATAGAAATAATATAAAACATATGAATTGGTTTCACTTAATTTGGAACCATAAATAAAATCTTATGAATTTAATAAGATAAGGGAATTGAATTTCCAAAGCTAATATAGCACCTATCTAGAAATCATACCAAATGGTGAGAAAATAATCCTAAAGATATTTAAAAGGATAAATAAATATTAAATAAGATTTTACAAATTAGAATCACCAAGTTTGGATCTATAAATAAAAAGATATGGATTTTATAAGATAAAGAAAGAAATATTAAATAAGGAATATTTAAAAGACCAAATTAAATCTTGGCCTAAACCATACGCAAATGGAATGAATATAATCCAAGTCCAAATAAAATAAAAGGATAAAGAATTTTCCAAATAAAATAAAATGGCATTAACCAAATTCTATTTGAATAAAGACAAATCTCTAATAAGAATGATTAATTAAATTATGGGAAAATAATATTTAGAATTTACCCAAGTGGAATAAAAGTTATTTAATTAACTTAAATGGAATCAAAGAAATCTCCTAAATAAAAATTATGGAATTAAAACCATATTTGATTTCATTGGAATAAAAACAAATACCCAATTCAAATGAATTATAAATCATATTAAATATATTCCAAATAATTCAAGATGAATTATTTAACACCCTAATACATAAATAAAACCTGCTGAATAGGTTTGGTAAAACTATGGATTTCAAATAAAGTTTTAAAACACATTAAAACCTAATTGAAATAAAGACAAATGTCTATTTTTAAAATAAATAAAAGACCCTAAAAAGAATAAATGAATTATTCTAAATTTGACTTCAGAATGTGTTAATAAACAGTATTTGAATATACTCAAAGTTTGGTTGAAGTTTGAAATTCAAAAGTTGTTTGAATTGATTAATCAAAATTAAAACAGAATAATAGAAATGGAAAATGAAAAAAAAAACAGATCAAAAAAGGGAATAGAAAGCAGCCCAGCCAGCAAAGCCCATCTGGCCTAGCAGCCCATTTCCCCTCTTTCCCCCGAACCGTTTTATTTTTACTAAAAAACTCACCCACACCGCCACTGACTGCCTAGACCCACCTTCCCCTTCTCTCTTTAGCCGACAAGCGGACCCCATCGCCACCTCAGCATCTTCCCCACCGTGACGACCTCGCCTCTCACCTCGCGACTATTTCTGCGCTTTGATTCGAGGCTTAAATTCGATTGATGGAGTGATCAATTCTCACCAGTAATCACGCACACATAAACGCCTATGTCCCCTCCCTCTTTCCCCTCTCTCGCCCGGCTCTCACTGCCCCCAGACCGTCCCCATTTGCGTTTGCACGACCGCAGCCTCCGATGAGATCTCCGAGCAATTCCGGCCAGCACCCTCACCCCCGCAAGCCCTGCTTCACGCGAGCGTGATCCCCAGCCTCTGGCGCATCTCCCCGTGCTTTCTGTTCATCCGCGCGAGCACCGTATCGTCGACAACGACCACACCCGAACATCGTCGTCGTCTCCTTCAACTCCGGCGACGCCCCCGGTAATGTTCTGACCGCCCCTCTTCTTTCCGATGATTCGCGTGTGACCAGTGACCTCGTCCGCGTCTAACGCCGCCCGTTTCGTGTCCTAGCATGCTTCGTAGCCTCGCCCCCGTCAACATCAGAGCGTGCCCGATGCCGTTGCCAATTCTGGCAAGAGATTGAAGACGACCCCGTGC
Organism: Avena longiglumis; assembly: GCA_030063025.1. Classification (NCBI taxonomy): domain Eukaryota; kingdom Viridiplantae; phylum Streptophyta; class Magnoliopsida; order Poales; family Poaceae; genus Avena; species Avena longiglumis. Next base: position 152,443,590 of record CP125975.1, on the reverse strand, counting down.
TCCCCCTGCCCTACGATGACAACGTTGAGCATCAGCATCGCCCTGTGAACCCTGTGAGCTACCTATCTCCCTTCCTTGCTTCCTGAATCGCCGGGAACGCCTCTGTCTGACCGCGCGCCACCAGCGCCGCTAGTTCTTGGTCAACGCGTTGAGGACCGTAGGATATTGATCTAACGAGTCTGAATAGATTTAACCCGAAACGGTATGGAGCTACCTGTGCCGCACGATCACATTTTAATCCAACGCCTCGCATCTGTTGACCCACGCGAAACGGTATGGGCGAATAGAAACACGCCACATGGCTCAGACTTCGTTTTAAAAACAGAAACATTTCTATTAGATATGAGATTTTGTAAATTGCATAACTTTTGATCCACAGGTCCAAATTTTGCAAATTTTATATCAATGGAATCATCAAGACAAACCCTACCCAACCATGCCCTTTGTTTAGTAAATTGATTCTGATAAAATATTTGTTTTGCAGAAACTTGTGTAGGCTTATTTTGAATATAAAATTCTTTCTAAAATTATTTTTGTGATAAAATCTTTGGCAAATGGTTTGTGTTGAACCTACTGACCATAGAAACCAACTTGTGGATTCAAAAACATATTTTGTGAAGAAAAAGAATAAATCTTTCAATTAAAGCATTTCTAGTCAAATAAAATGTTGTTTATATGTTAAAAATACTTTTTGGAGATGAAGGACCCCATGCTATTGTTATATTCTGCTGCATTGTAATGAGATAGCCAAATGAGCTATGTAAGATGTAATAAATTATTTTATTCCTGGTTATAAAGTTGTATTATGACCTTTGTTTCTTGATATTACATCTTAACTGTGGATGCTAGCTATTGATCCAGGGACTAGCATTGTAAACACAGGGATCTCTACCTTATTAAAGGATGGGACAACTATGACAAGATTTGATCTTTCATAGCGATATTTAGTTTGGACGGATTAAAATAGCAACCACTACATATAATTTGGTATATGGTAGATGAATAAACAAAACAAAGTTCTTCTAATAGAATGGTTACCTAGGACGTGTGCATGACACGATCCAAAGGGTTTTGTTAATTCAAAGGATGCTAAAAAGGGCATGCAAACTTCAATGGTTGAAGTAAGCATCGCGGAGTTGGAATCTTCACCGTGATGAAACTGTTAAAGGAGTTTTCATCAGGAGATGAAGATGCTTGCATTTGCAAGAAATTAAGTAGGAGCGATGAGACATATTTATAATACATTATGTGGAGGACATCTTGTTGATTGAAAATGATGTATCTTTTATTAACAAAGGTTTAGAATTTCATTTCGATGAAAGACTTAGGCAAAACCCGAATATTTAGCATGAATGTCTACATGGATAGACTGTGACGCTAATATGGTTATGCCAAACGTACATATATGAGATATTGAAGGGGTTCAACATAGAAACGACGAGAAAAGGATCTTGTCGCATGGAAAAGAATTGAATCAAGATTCAAGTGTATTGAAACTTGATAAGTGAAACAAGATTCAAGTGCTTTGATACTTGATGCTCCAAGTGTTATTAGCATATACCAGAATGAATCATAAAATGATCATTGGACGATAGTGAGGATATTCTTATGATCTTTTGGAAGAACTAAGAATATATTTGTGTAGAGGTGAAAAAAAATTGCAAATAGTTCATTGTAAAGTGTTACATTGATACTAGTTTTGTTACAAGATACAAATTAAGTTTATCTCAATTTAAACTATGGGTGGCACAATGTAATGGAAAGGAGATCCCATGATGGATTTGGATGAATTCCAAAGTTAAGACATTGTGACGGATACTACAACAAAAGGCTAAGTATATGACTGCTATAGTAGCAACAAAGGAGGGAATTTGTGTCAAGTAGTTTGTTATCAAACTAAGGTGTGGTTCGCAATGGGCTAACACTAAAGATATATTGTACGACAATAGTATCGACATGATTTAACCCCAACGAACTAAAGGTCTCACCAAAAGACCAAATTTATACAATGCCATCTCATTGGAGAATGAGTAATGCGTGAAGACGCAAAGACATGCAAATACACACGGACCTGAAAGCGCCAGATCCGTAGATTATGTTAACCACTTGCAATCGCGTACATGGAACACCGGAAATCCATAGGTGTTCAATACGCAAAGTTTTCAAACTAGATTATTGTCTCTAGTGCAAGTGGGAGACTGAAGGGAATATGCCCAAGAGGCAATAATAAAGTGGTTATTATCGTATTCCTTAATTATGATAAATGTTTATTTTGCATTCTATAATTTTATTAATATGGAAACGTTAATACATGTGTATTTAATAAAAAAAAGTTCCTAGTTATGCCTCTCTTATAAACTAGCTCGTTGATTAACAAGATGATCAAAGGTTTCCTGATCATGGACATTGGATGTTGTTAATAACGAGGTCACAAAATTGTTGGAATGATGTGATGAACATTCATCCGAAGTATAGCATTACGATCAAGGTCATTGTGTTTATATTGCTATAACATCATACGAAGTAATCTTAGTCCTTCGACCATGAGATCATGTCAATCACTAACACCGGAAGAGTATCTTGATTACATCAAATGTCACACTGTAACAGGGTGACTATAAAGATGGGTTTAGTACTACGAAGGTGTTATGTTGAGGCTCATGGATCAAGAGTGGAATTTGTCCATCCCGATGACAGAGAGATATACTCTGGGCCCTCTCGGTGATATCACATTAATTAGCTTGCAAGAAAGTGATTTGATCACTAGAATGTTATATCACGGGAACAAGAAAAGAGTACATGTCGGTAATGAGATCAAACTAGGTATGGATATACCGATGATCGAATCTCGGACATGTAATATATTGCGATACAAAGGGATTGAGTTACATGCGTATAAGGTTCACACGATCACAGAAGTCATCGTTGAATATGTGTGAGTCAGTACGGATCTCCAGGTCCCGCTGCTGATTATTGATCGGAGAGGGGTCTCGATCATGTCTACATTATTTGCGAACCTTAGGGTGACACACTTAAGGGATACCGACACCATTTGGAGCAAATAATATGCTAGATAAAGAAGAAGGAAAGAGTAGGAATTTATTTCACTAGACACCGAAATTGTTTCGGTTGAAATTGCTAAAACTAGTTCTGCATGCGAAATTGAAATATTATAAGGGTTTTATGTGAATGTTTGTTAATTAAAGTAATTAACAAAATTCTGAATAAATAAATAAAAGAGTTTTATTTAAATGAGAGCTTGCATTAAATTTGGTGAAAATTTAATGCATGTGAGTGGATTTTTGAGTGGAGGCTCTTTTATGGGAGTGGAGGCTTTTAATTTTGAGTGGGAGCTCCACCCACATGAATGTGGAAGAGGTGGGGGCAGACCACCATGGCTGGGAGTATAGCCCCTTGGGTGCCCCCCTCTCCCTATAAAAGACCCCCCTCTCCTCCTCTCAAAGTACACCTCCTCGCGAAGGATCTCTCTCCCCCTTTAAAATTTCCCCATGGTCTCAGATCAGCGAGATACATGTTTCCGGTGGCTTTTTTTGAAAGGATTTGTTGCTTCCGATGCTTCGCTGGAGCGAGGGTGCGGAGGTTGTCGGGGTACCCGGACGTGTGTGCGATCACGGATGCACCACTGCTTTGCGGTGCTGGACGTGATGGTGCTGGACCGGCTGGACCAAATGGACTTCATGACGATCTTGAGATCGGCAAGCATCCACGAGTACAACCTCGTTAACGCTATACAGTCTTCGAGGGTATGTATTCTATGGATGTATATCCACCCGTTGCTTGTATCTAGTAGATAGATCTTGGTGCTTTGTTCCCATCGTAGGAAATTTTTTGTTTTCTATGCTGCGAACCCTTCACCAATGGCCTTAAGTTGTCTTTCTAGGTAACTCATTTGAACAAGGAGACTGGAATCAGCCTTGGCCTTTTCAAGGGCACTCTTGGCCATGATTTCGCGAAGCTCCTTAACCAAATAAGTCTTATCCTCCTCATCATCGGAGAAAACCATCTTTTCTCTTAGGTGGTAAAGCCCTTAAAAGATCCCTTGGCTCTGATACCAATTGAAAGTGTAAGATGGTTAACCTAGACGGGGGTGAATAGGTTTCTATAGAAAAAATTGTAATCTTTTGCAAGTTTTAGGCTTTGCGGAATATAATTGTGCCTAAATGCAAACTAGGTGTGGAAACCTAGATGATGATACAAGATACTTAAAGCTCGAAGGCTATCACAAGGTAAACAACTCAAGTAAGAGATTGGTTAAGCAGTGACCGAAACACGCGGAGACGAAGATGTATTCTCGTGTTCACCACCTTTGGGAAGGGGGTACGTCACGTTGGAAAGGTGTGAGGTTCCACGAAGGATTCCTCGACGCCACAAAGTCTCACCTTCTTCTCCGAGCCTATCCCACGAAGGAATAGCTCACTTACTCGTGGTAGACTTTAAGGTAGTCTCCAAACCCTCACAAACTTTCCACGGAGAAAATCACAAGCCGAGTGCCTCCGGGCGACCCTAGCCTCCTAGGGTTTACCACAAACCCAAGTGTAACAAGCTAACTCGATGAACTCAAGGGGGAATGAACTTTGGCTTGGTGGAAACGTAGATTGGGACCTTCTCTTCCTTTCTACCAAAGGGATTTGGATTTGGTTGGGTAGAATGGGAGATCCTCAAGCTTTTGTGTTTCAACAATGGAGAGAGAGAGCTTCAAGAAGGAATGTTAGATAAAATTCCTAACCTATCAGTGGAGAAGAAAGGGGTATATATAGTATGGGGATAAAAAGAGCCATTTGGGGGTTCCTCCGATGGAATCGACAATAAGTTTGGCGGCGCCGCTTCATACGCCAGAAATTACGACGACAGCTCCGGTGGAGCGGAGGCCATGCAGGAAATTTCAGCGACGACCGAGAATCTCAGCGAGCCACCGAAACTAGATGCAGTAACATGTTTAGGCGCTCACCGAGAATTTTCGTCGGTGACCGGAAATTTCGGCGACATCACCGGCGGCGCCGGAACCCTGCCGGTTTCACAGTAACCCTCTTAAGCTCATTTTTCCATGGAGATTTTCTTTCTCTCCTTGAATGGGTGTGTGGCCGAGGATTATATGATGTGTATTTGGTGTAGAACATCCGCAAAGAGCGCATCGAGATCACCTCTCTTAATAGTGCAATGTTTCCTATTCGACTCAAAAGTGAATAAGGAATAAAAACATCGGCTCTTCATATAGAAACGAATGGGTGGTCACACACCGCCTTTCATCACTAACTGCATACTACCACCTGTAGAGAAGCTAGTAGAAACATTAGTCCGCTCTCTAGCTCAGATGTCATAGTTAACCAAAATACTGTATAAGGGCTATTTGCAATATCATTTTTGGATGGAGGGTGACATTTACTCCCTATTATGGATTGGAGGAAGTATATTAATACGGGCACACTTCTAGGGGTCGGCGAGAGGAAGTTGGTTTGGATCGGGATCGGCTGCCACCATTGCATCTCACTTAAGCGTGAGTCTTGGGGTCATCCGACCATTGTGGCATCCCAACCTCACTCGCAACATCCTTTTTATACTTTTGCAACATTGTAAACAAGCAAAAAAAGAACTTCACATCATTTCTAACACATCAATGTAGTAAAAATATGTGTGTAAGAACTATCATGTGTGTGTAGCATGGAGGGTAATGCTTGTGGCACAACGGAAAAATTGCACCATAATCCACATTACTTGCAAGGGTCTATAGCATGTTCGTCGAATCTATGTATCACTGAAAACCAACAAATACTAACATTAAATTCTAAGCACATACCTTGTCGCCATGGCTCGACAAATCCCAATTATTGGAGCCCTATAGTCATTAAACCAAGCCACCCTGTACACCTTCCCTGAGGTCGGCCACATGGATGGCTTCGTGTTGAGCTCGGATCAACCCAACACAGAAAATATTTTTCCATCTTCATCGGGGAAGAACTAACCTCGATCGCTCGAGATGAAGAAGGGGAGTTACTAAGGACGCGTAGGAGGAAGGTGGGAGGAGTTGATTGAGAGAATTGGCTCAAAACGCGTTAGAGGAACCAACCGACCAATTGATTATATCGGTCAGTCGATATGAATCGTTACGGTCAGAACAATAGTACTAATTTTGACTTATTTGTATAGTACACCCTATAAGTCATTTTTTCCTAAAAAATAACATGGATCTTGGCATGACACGATCGGCCCACAATACACTTTGAAGTATACTTACAAGGAAGCGGGGCTATTATCTTGAGAGCGTCCAAACTTCATGGTCTACTTGGATCCTAGAACCTAGGGTGAAGTTCTTCATATGGTTCGCTTGCTAGGAGAGATGATGATGTTGGATATATGCCCTAGAGGCAATAATAAAAGTGGTTATTATTATATCTTTGTGTTTATGATAAATGTTTACATTCATGCTATAACAGTATTAAAATGGAAACATTAATACTTGTGTGATTTGTAAACTAAATTAGAGTCCCTAGTAAAGCCTCTTTGTAATACTAGTTTGTTGGTTAATAGATGATCGTGGTTTCCCGATCATGAGCATTGAGATGTTGTTAACAACAAGATCATATCATTAGGAGAATGGTATGATGGACATACTCCTATAGATAAGCGTAGCATTTAGATCAAGTCATTTCAATAGTTCGTTTGCGATAAGCTTTCTGATACATAGTAACCTAATTCCTTCGACCATGAGATCATGCTAATCACCATCACCAGAAGGATGTTTTGATGACATCAAACACCACACCGTAACTGGGTGGCTATAAAGGTGGCATTGAGTGTTCGAAAAGTATGGGTTGAAGCACATGGATCAAGAGTGGGATTTGTCCATCCATATGACGGATAGATATACTCTGGGCCCTCTCAGTGGAATGTCATCCAATTAGCTTGCAAGCATGTGACTGGCTCACAAGGGATCACATATCACGGGAACGATAAAAGAGTACTTATCGGTAACGAGGTTGAACTAGGTACGCAGAGATACCGACGATCAAAACCTCGGATAAGTAAACTATCATGAGACAAAGGGAAATTGGTATCGTATGTAAGTGGTTCATTCGATCGCAAAGTAATCGTAGAAATATGTGGGAGCCATATGAATTTCCAGATTCCTCTATTGGTTATTGATCGAAGAAGTGTCTCGGTCATGTCCGCATAATTCACGAACCATAGGGAGACACACTTAAGGATTCGATGTTGTTTAGTAGATATGGAATGTTAATAGGGATACCGAATGTTGTTCGGAGTCTCGGATGGGATCCAGGATATCATGAGGAGATCCGGAATGGTCCGGAGAATAAGATTCATATAAGGAAAGTCCAATTTCGGAGTTTGGGAAAGTTTCCGATGGTTTTATCGGAGAGGTTCTAGAAGGGTCTAGAAGGTTCACCAGACCGGAAGGGGAATGGTCCATGAATGTGTCATGGATATGTGGAATGATTGGATCATATCCTAGGTCACTTGGTGTTGGAATTTGCAAGAGATAAATAAAGCTCTAAATTGAAAGTCAAACGGGAAGTTTGAAAAGTTAAACTGGAACAATGGTTTCCCAGTGGAAGAAGAAACAAGTCCTTCTCTCAATCCAACTTCGGTTTGGGTTTGGATTCAAACCCACCCCTCCCAAGGCTGCCCCTCCCTCTCATAAATAGAGGGGTAGGGCTGTCCTAACACCACAAGAGCCAAGCCCTCCACACCCGCGCCTTGACGCCGCTGCGCCTCGCCGCCGCCGCCTCGCGCCACCGCAGGCTCGTCGCTGCGGCCCTAGCCATCGCCGACACCTCCTCCTCCTCCCAGTCATCTAAACCCTAGATCTCCGAGAAACCCTAATCCACCATAACTCGCACCGGCTTAGGCGAAGCCCTGCGGGATCTTCCCTCTACTTCCGACACCACGTCATCGTGCTGCTGGAATCACGAAGGGAGAATTACAGCCTCTGCTTCCTGTTGGAACAAGGGAGAGGAATGTCTTCATCGAGTACCGAACGTGTGACCGACTGCGGAAGCGCTGCCGGAACGCAGCGCCGGAAGGATCTTCTACGCGATCTTGAGATCGGCAAGTGTACGACTACATCACCCATGAGAATATGGTCTCGTTAACCGCTTTGGAATCTTCGAGGGTGAGTGCTTCTATCGACTCGTTGCTACAATCTAGTAGACAGATCTTGGCTTGTTTGTGTGCATGCGGTAGAAAATTTTTGTTTTCCATGCTACGAACCCCTACAGTGGTATCAGAGCCAGGTTTATATGTAGATTTGTTGCACGAGTAGAATACAATGGTCATTATGGGCGGTGGTGCTTTTGTTATCAATTGCTTTTTGTGTACTTTGCATCTTGCGGTATGATGGGATGAAGCGGCCTGGGCTAACCTTACATGACATCGTTCATGAGACTTGCTCCACGCTCAACATGCAAATTGTATTGCATAAGTGGCTTTGCGGGTGTCTATGTCTCCCATCATAGTATAGATTCAATTTACAATGGGAACTTGATAGTTCAAGCATCAAAGTTGTGGTTCTTATTCGTAAGTTAGAACGACACTTATTGAAAGCCCCAAACCATGTAAAATATGCAAACAAAATTAGAGGCGTCTAACTTTGTTTTGCAGGGGTGTGCTATGATGTGATATGGCCTTGATTGTGATTATATATGATGTATGCAATGTTCCTTATTATAAGTTGGCAACCGGCAGGAGCCATATGGTTGTCCTTTAAATTCCGTTAAGACCTGCGTGTCTATTCAAAGTAGTTGTAATAGTTGAAGGTGGTGGAAGACAACCATGAAACGACGCCATTGACCTTGACGCCATACCGGTGATGATGGAGATCATGTTCGTGCTTGAAGATGGAGATCGGAAGCACAAGAAGAAAGGCCATATCATATCACATATTATGAATTGCATGTGATGTTAATCCTTTTATGCATCTTGTATTTCTTAGTTCACGACGGTAGCATTATAAGATGATCCCTCAAGCACACAATTTAAAGTTTTAAAGTGTTCATCCTTAGTAAGCACCGTTGCTAAAGCTCGTTGTTTCGAAGCACCACGTGATGATCGGGTGTGTTAGATTCTGCGAGTGTATACAACGAGAGCAAGCAGATTTGCTCATGCGGAAGCTAAGGTTTGATCTTGTGAGCCTAACATGTATACGGACATGGTCTCGAACACGGATCACCGAAAGGTAAAGCATGAGTCATATAGTAGATATGATGAACATGTTGATTGTTCACATCAAGCTACATCAACTCGTGATGATCGGTTTTGATGTGGTGGATTAGGTTCGTGTGATCAATAAAACAATGTGAGGGATATTGTTTTGAGTGGGAGTTCACCTACATTAATTTAACTATTAATTGGAACTCAATTTGTCATAAACTTAGTCTAAACTATTGCAAATATGTTGTAGATCAATGGCCCCTACCCTCAATTTTAATGCTTTCCTAGAAAGCAGTTTAAAAACAATGGAAGCAACTTCACGGATTGGTTACGCAATTTGAGGATTGTCCTCAATGCTGGTAATTTGATCTATGTGCTGGATGCACCGCTAGGTAACCCGCCTGCAGCTGATGCTACCGATGAGGTAAAGAATGTTTTCCTCGCTCGGAAGAATCAATACTCCACAGTTCAGTGTGCTATCTTGTATGTTTTGGAATCGGAGCTTCAGAAAAGGTTTGAGAACCATGACCCACATGATATTGTCCGTGAACTCAAAATGATATTTAAGGCTCACGCGGCAGTTGAGAGTTATGAGGCTTATGAGAAGTTCTTTAACTGCAAGATGGAAGAGGGCAGCTCCGTCAGTGAGCACGTGCTTAAGATGTTTGGGCACGCAAGTAAACTCCAAAGCTTGGGTATAGTGATTCCTAATGCTTTGGGGATTCACCGTGTCCTCCAATCACTACCACCGAGTTACAAGAACTTTGTGATGAACTACAATATGCAAAACATGGACAAGTCGTTTCCAGAACTCTTCTCCATGTTAAAGTCTGCAGAAGTGGAGATCAAGAAATAGCACCAAGTGTTTTTGGTCAATAAGACCACCAAATTCAAGAAGCAAGGCAAGTCTAAGAAAAAGGGAAACTTCAAGAAGGGCGGTAAGAAAGTTACCGCGCCGGCGAAGAAGACCAAGGCTGGGCCTAAGCCTGATACTGAGTGTTTTTACTGCAAGGGAGAGGGTCACTGGAAGCGGAATTGCCCAAAGTACTTGGCGGATTTGAAGAACGACAACATCAAGAAGAAAGGTATATCTGATATACATGTTATTGATGTGTATCTCACTAGTACTCGTAGTAGTGCCTGGGTATTTGATACTGGTTCAGTTACTCATATTTGTAACTCGAAACAGGTACTGCAGAATAAATGGAAGCTAGCGAAGATAAAGGTGACGATGCGCGTTGGAAATGGATCAAAGGTCGATGTGATCGCGGTCGGCACGCTACCTCTTCATCTACCATCAGGATTAATTTTATACTTAAATAATTGTTATTTGGTGCCTGCGTTGAGCATGAAAATTATATCTGGATCATGTTTATTGCGAGACGGTTACTTGTTTAAGTCCGAGAATAATGGTTGTTCGATTTATATGAGTAATATGCTTTATGCACATGCACCTTTGATAGATGGTATATTCTTATTGAATCTCGATTGTAGTAATACACACATTAATAACATTGAAGCTAAACGTTTGAAAATGAGCGATAACTCGACCTATATGTGGCACTTTCGTCTTCGCCATATTGGAGTGAAGCGTATGAAGAAACTCCATTCCGATGGACTTCTTGAATCACTTGATTTCGAATCACTTGAAAGATGTGAAGCATGTCTGATGGGTAAAATGACTAAGACTCCATTTTTTGGTATGATGGAGCGAGCTATGGACTTATTGGAAATCATACATACCGATGTGTGTTGCTCAATGAGTGTAGCATCGCGCGGTGGTTATCTTTATGTTCTTACCTTCACGGATGACTTGAGTAGATATGGGTATATCTATTTCATGAAACATAAGTTCGAAACTTTCGGGAAGTTTAAGGAATTTCAAAGTGAGGTGGAGAATCAACGCAACAAGAAGATTAAATTTTTACGATCTGATCGTGGAGGTGGATATCTAAGCTACGAGTTTGGCGAGCATTTGAAGAAATGCGGAATACTTTCACAATTGACACCGCCGGGAACACCACAACATAATGGTGTGTCCGAACGTTGTAATCGAACTCTCTTAGATATGGTTCATTCTATGATGTCACTTACAGATTTACCGCTATCATTTTGGGGTTATACATTAGAAATAGCCGCATTCACTTTAAATAGGTCACCATCTAAATCCGTTGAAACGACACCGTATGAATTATGGTTTGGGAAGAAACCTAAATTGTCGTTTCTTAAAGTTTGGGGTTGAAAATCTTATGTAAAGAAGTTACAGCCCGACAAGCTTGAACCCAAAGCGGAAAAATGCGTCTTCATAGGATACCCGAAGGAAAATATTGGGTATACCTTCTATCATAGATCCGAGGGCAAAATATTTGTTGCCAAGAATGGATCTTTTTTAGAGAAGGAGTTTCTCTCAAAAGAAGTAACTGGAAAGAAAGTAGAACTCGACGAGGTTGATGAACCTTCTCTCGAACTTGCGAGTAGCGCATCACCGGAAGTAGTTCCTGTGGCGCCTACACCAATAAGAGAGGAAGATAATGATGTTGATCATGAAACTTCGGTTGAAGTTACTACGGAACCTCACAGGTCAATGAGAACTCGTACCACTCCTGATTGGTATGATCCCATTATGAGTGTCATGTTGCTGGAAAACACCGATGACCCTGCGACATATGAGGAAGCGATGATGAGCCCAGATTCCAATAAATGGCAAGAAGCCATGAAATCCGAGATTGGATCCATGTACGAAAACTAAGTATGGACTTCGGTGGACTTACCGGATGGCCGTAAGGTTGTCGAGAATAAATGGATTTTCAAGAAGAAAACATATGCCGATGGTAATGTTACTGCCTATAAATCTTGGCTTGTCGCAAAAGGGTTTCGACAAATTCAAGGAGTTTACTACGATGAGACTTTTGTCACCAGTAGCAAAGCTAAAGTCTGTGAGGATTATGTTAGCAATCGCTGCATATTATGATTATGAGATATGGCAGATGGATGTCAAAACGGCATTCCTCAATGGAGACATTGATGAAGAGTTGTATATGATGCAACCTAAAGGTTTTGTCGATCCTAAAGATGCTAACAAGGTATGAAAACTTCAATGGTACATATATGGATTGAAGCAAGCATCACGGAGTTGGAATCAACATTTTGATAAGGTGATCAAAAGCTTTGGTTTTATACAAACTTATGGGGAAGCTTGTATTTACAAGAAAGTGAGTGGGAGCTCTGTAGCATTCTTAATACTATATGTAGATGACATATTGTTGATTGGGAATGATGTAGACCTTCTTAATAGAGTCAAGGATTATTTGAATAATAGTTTTTCAATGAAAGATCTTGACGAAGCAGCTCACATATTAGTCATAAAGATTTATAGATATAGATCAAGACGCCTAATATCATTATCACAGAGTACATATTTGGACAAAGTTCTAAAAAGGTTTGAAATGGAAGATTGCAAGAAAGGGTTCTTTCCCATGTTGCTCAATACGACCTTGAGTAAAACTCATAGTCCTGCAACGGCAGAAGATAGAGAAAGGATTAGTAAGCCTCCATATGCCTCAGCCATAGGATCACTTATGTATGCCATGCTATGTACTAGACCCGATGCGGTGACCCAGCATACCACTTCATGTGTAGTACACTATAGTCATTGACATGACATCTACAAAACACCATTCCGTAAATATCACATCCCTCAAAGTGGTACAACAGAAACATTGCGGGTCCATATTACAAATGTACAAACATTATTATTATTAAAATACCGGACGTTCAGGACTTCCAAAAGATCCAACTTACAAACCAAAATATAAAGTGTTCAACACAAATTTAAAAGTAGCAACTCCGACTAGGAGTGGAGCTCAATAGCTTATTCTATAGAGTTCATGCTGCTCGGCTCCATTGGTTACTATTAACTAGGGTTACTTAGTTGGACTCATTATCATCGACACCATAGAGGATTTCGTAATCCACTCCTTCAACTCCTCCGGACAGATTAGGTTCCTCGTAGAACACATCTTCTTGACATTCGGCTGCATACATTGGCACGTCTTCGGGATCCTCAGAGTCTAATCAAGGGATCAAAGGAAAGAATGAGTAATAGCGTTACCCAACAAGTTCATTATATGCAAGGTGGGAAGTTTGATGCTCTAACTACCACCTCGGATTATAAATCCTTGGCACTATGCAGTTTTTGTAAATCTTTCTTCAAAGATTGATTTTATTCCAAAAAAATCTATGACAATCAGCCTTCACAGGTTGACCAGAACTTTCATGGAGTTCCTTTCCTGCCGCGTTCGTAGCTCCTTCCAGGAACAGGGAGTAACAAGTTACAATTCTTACACTCTGCATAGGTGCGTTACTTTACCCATAAGAGATCAACTCCTTGTTGCACAACCGGGCATACTTTCCCGTCCACAATTCCATGATGTGGGGCCCAGTAGTTGGTCAAAGCCAATCACTGCCCCCTTCGCGACCCCGCATGCCTCCTTGGTGTACACCATACCCACATAATGAATTACGGCAATGGTTTGTACAAACCGTTAGATGCCAGAACTATCATGGGACGATGAGGGTTCCCACCCATATGCTGCATATCCTCTATGAATTACCAATTAATATGCACACTGCGGGATAACACCCATGACCTGCACATATGGCTTCATGTGAGAGGAAGAAGATACAACTGACTTCTCTGTCCCATTCCAAATCTCATGGCTAACGCGTAATATACGGTGCTAGAATCACTGATGTCAGGGGTTATTAAGTCCCTACTTGATCATCATTCTTGCAAATAGAACCCTAAGTTCTATTGCTCCATTATACCACCACTTAGGATGATATCTATGATTTCTTTATTTATGAAAACAATATTTTCTTTCTTTTATAACATATATGATAACACACAATTTGCAAATACTTTGATAAAGACACTTCAAAGGACATGAGCAAGTGATGAACTTGCCTTGTGATGGCAAGGTAGTGAAGTCTGATGCTTGCACTGGACCTTGAGCTTCTAGTTCTACAAAAACATCATTATTGCCCGGTAAGGACAATATTTAAAGAAGCAAAATGATTATGCAAGTAATGTAATGCATTTTTTTAATTCTATATGCATTTCCCTATATAAGGTGCCTTTTAATAAAGCATTTATAAATATTTTTATTTATTTATTGCATATATTGAATTATTTTATTTTATTTCTCTTTTTATTTGACTTTTATTGATTTAATAATTCTTTTAGGAATTATTAATTATACATTAAAATTTATTATTCAATATTTATTTAGTATTTTTCAAAAATACTATAATATTAATATATAATGAAAGTGATTTTAATTTATTTTTATCATCTTTTAATAATTTTGTAAAATTCCATAAGGAATATATAAATTACAAAAATTCTTATAAAAAATTTAAATGTCCAAAATTTTATATCTTATTTTATTTGGATGGAGTGGATTATTGTGAATCCAAAAATATTTTATATATAATTTTTGTACTTTTATTTTATTTTCTAGAATTTTATTGAGGTTAGGGGCATTTTGGTCTTTTCCAATTGATTAAACAATTTTTAAACGATTTGGGTTGGCCTTTTGGGCTCATTGGGCCAGTGTGGCCCAATAGGGCAGTGTCAAAATCACCCCGAGGGGTTTTAGCCCACTCTCTCTGTCTCCTCCTCATTCTTACCTTTCCTCTTCCTCGACCCATGGCCTGGCGCCATGGGCGGTGGTCGTCGTTCAGGTTTCCCCTATCCATTGTCATGGTGCAGGGCGAGGTTTGTGACTATGCTCGTTCATATAGTCCAACTCGATTTGACTCCAGGGCTTCCCCGTGGCCAGGTCCACCCCGTTCCCAAACCCTAGGGTTAGGGGAAAGTGATGTCGCCACCGCCGCGGTCTCGCCTGCGGTGGTGTGCTAGGCTAGTGTGATGCTGTGGCCGCCGCCGTGGCTGGTGTAGGTTGCAGCGCCCCCTGGGTGCTCCCTATGCCGCCGCGGTTCGTCGGCCAATCTGCTTCCTCTTCAATTCGTCAGCGAGGACGTCGGGTAAGTTGCCTCCGTGGGTTTTGTTCATCTACTACCATGAATCTCTCTATGTATATCTAGTGTCTTCTCGTGCCTAGTGACTATGTTATGATTAGGGTTCATCTCCTAATTAGGGTTCTTGTTCTGATTAGGGTTCATCTCCTAATTAGGGTTCTTGTTCTGATTAGGGTTCATAACCCCCTGTTGATCATATCCATGATGCTTTAGATCTAGTGGTGATCATACTTGAGCATGAAGAATGATTGTTTGCTATGGATCATGATTTGTAGTGGCTTTGATGATGCTAGTGACTTGTCAGATTTATTCCAGTGGTAATTCACTATGATCCCATGCTAGTGTTTCCATGGAATTCCTTATTGGAAATGTTGTTGATCTGAGAACTTATTCTACTGTCAGAATGCTGATACTGACAGTAGTTTTCTCAGTAATTGCTTACTGCAATTATAATGTATAGATGAATTTCATGTTGATTCCTGGAACTTGGCTTCAGGAAGATGATATGTATTGGTTTGTCCCTTTTATCAGTGGAAACTAAGCAAAGATTGGTTTTTAGCTCATTTAAAACGTGTCCTTGTGATACCATTATGATCTGGCACACAAGTGATTGAGTTTTATTTCTAGGCTTAGCTTTGACAATACTTGTGATTAATACTGGCAAGATAAAATGAAAGCTTTTCTTAACTCTCCTGCCTATGATGTTAGTCTGAGGCTCTAGGATTTTAAGTCCTAGATAGTTGAGCAAATAGTTTGTTTATAACTTGTAGGATTAGAGGTGCTACTCTCCCTGGGAGATGTGCCCTGATCTGATAAGAACAAATGAAAGATGATTTTAAGTTGCATAAATTAACACTAAACTCTGTGATGCTGGTCTGAGAGATTAGTGCTTTTGGCTGAGTTTGATTTCTTATCTTTATACTTGAAATCTCTAGGATAGATTCACCTCACTTGGGTGATTATTGGGAGATTATTTCATAAAGCAACACATGCTTTTGTTTAGATACTATGATTGAAGCATGTGATGGTTTTATGAGACTCACCACAAAATCTGATGATGATGATCTTGATCTGGTTTTGCTGGACTCATGTGCTTGCTCTTGAGCTAGCCTACTCCTCCTAGCTCCTGGGCTTGATCTTGAAAACCAAATCTTTTATTAAAAGATCCAAAATAGTAATTCCAAATATTTTTAACTTTATTGTTTATTTAACTTTTTAAATCCCTTTAGGATTTTATTTGATCCAAATAGGTTTTGAAGGTTTCCAATTGGATTCAAAAGTTTCTTCTCACCCTGAAAATCAACAAAGTTTTATTTTATTCATTTATTTTTCTCATAACAAGATTTGGAAAATCTTGGGATGTGACAGGCTACCACCCTTAAAATAAATCTCGTCCCGAGATTTGGGAAGGCTAGGGGTTACAAGTTGGCTCAAAGCATCTAGGGTACTACCACCCTTAAAAAATTTCCAACTAAATTACATATTGGCCTTCTTGGGATCCAGTGGAAACTTCTCTGGGCAAACATCTGCATAGTGTCCTTTGTTTTCACACTTGAAACATGTGACAAGGCTGAGATCCTTCATAGGTTGGTTTATCTTGTGCTTCATCTTTTCTGGACAGTGGTTTGCATAGTGGCCTAGCTCCTTGCATTTGAAACACATCACTTGGCTGATATCTCTCTTTTCCTTTGATATCATTGCCTCTTGTTTGTTTCTTTGGTTCTTCTTCTTTTCTGAGCATTCATTGGCATAGTGTCCCATCTCTTTGCAAGTGTAACATTGTTCTTGAGTAATATCCTTTTTGCTAGGGTTGGGGCATTTCTTCTTTTTCTTGGGTTTCTCCAAAGCTAGGAGTGCTTCTAGTTCATGCTCTTCATATCTCACCTCGAAGGTGGGAAATCTTTCTCTCTTCTTGGGGCAGTTACTAGAGATATGACCTTCTTCTTCACAAGAGTAGCAACACTTTGTGGTCACTTTGGATTTGGCTTTATGTTAGACCCCTCCTTTATAAAGGAAAGGATCCCTGTGATTGCAATGCTAGTCCCTGGATCAATGCTAGCATCCACAGTTTAAGATGAAGTACACAGATACAAAGGTCGTTTATTACATTCATTCCAGAGATAAAACATAGTCTTTTACAACTCAGGGCCAAAGGCCTAGTACAAGAGTTTATGGAATAAGTAAATAAACATAAGTCTTCATCTTCATGTGCCACAGGCAAGCGTGTTGAGTGTAGACTCATGACTCCTATTCATCTTCGGAGTAACCTGCAACATCACAAGTTCTGACCACGGAGGTCAATACTTTGGAATAGTATTGGCAAGTGATACCTTAGTATATTTTAAGTGGACTATTTTACTATATGCATTTTTGGCTAAGTGTAGCTTGGCTTGCTTTGCTTGAAAATAAGTTTTTCCTATTAGTTGAAATCACTAAGTTTTCTTTGTCAAAACATTCCCAAGAAACCACCAATAGACATTGGGGTCCTTCACCCTTGTTCACCCACAAATTTTTACTTAGAAGTTGGAGTGATGAGATTCTTGTAGCTTCCATGTCTTGATGCTCAAATTGTCCATTGCCTTGGACTAGGCTAAGTACTTAGGATTTCCATCTGCAGAGGTTGTGCACTTTCCCCACCAGACTTGGTTTCCCAAGACAGGACCTTTCAGAAGCCTTTCCTTAGTCAAAATGGACGCGCTCCAGCCTATCATCCCAACTACCACCAACTGTCCAAGTGACTAAGTTCTAGCAACCTATGTGATCATGGCAGAGCCCATATTGCCAAGTGGTTGCACTTTTAAGCTTTCTCAACACTTGGCCTCCAAATCCCTTTGTGCCTGGGTGGCATACCACGAGTGAGATACACAACCCAAGTCCATGGCCTTGTGTAACCACTCAACATAACCCAATCATTCCATTCCACCCAGGAGGTTCATTTGACTTAGTTGTTTTATTAGGAAAGCATAAGTCTCCTGACTTAGAAATATTTTCATCATAATAAGTATAGATGTTCACCACCCTTGTTTAAGTAGCTAGGCTAAGCATGTTATGGTAACTTATCTTAGGAAAATTCCCTAGCAAATCTACCATTCTACACTACTTAGGATTTCCCATCTTGACATTAGGCAAAGATAGCATGCAAGACTTAGCAAAATATCTACTGCTAGTACAAAACATAGGATAGATATATTCATGAAAATATCACTTGCCTTGGTAGTGGGGAGAGTAGCACTCTTCACAATCACAATCACTAGCAAAATCTACAAAAATTATAGCACACAATTACACACAATATATTCAATCAAAAATAACATGAATGCATGCATGCAAGAAGTTTACTAAGTGGGGATTTTGGAAATTTTACCAAGCATGTGCATGATACTGAAACATAACAGGACACAAAATTTGCCATAACAAACTTATTTAACATTAAAACTAATTATCAAAACAAATCTATACTCAAAATAGCTTTAAATATGATTCCACAAATAAAGTCATTTTAATGGTTACTATTTGTTAAACAAATTGGACATTCAGAAAGGTCTGGTTTCACTGAATCCAACAGTATAAAATTTGTAAAAATCTAACGTGGCATTCAAAAGTTATGGCGGTTTAAAGTTTGGATCAAAATCTGGTTTTAAATTCTGTTTTTGAATTAAACCCTGCCACGCGTCGCAACCTTACTGGTGCGTACCTTGCTTGCTCGGCGATCGCGGTAGTAGGATCTAACTTAGATCTAACGATCCAGACGCGCGCGTACCTCTTCGGCCTAGATCTATCCTAGCCCTATGATGCAGATCCAACGGACCAAACCATCAAGCCACGAACGGGCGGCGCTGGCGGCGTTGACTAGCGGCGGCGCGTCTGACTACGGCGGCGCCGGCGTTCTACATCGTCCATGAGAGGAGAGGGTCTTACCAGGTTCACGGAGGCTCTTTGAAGCTCGCCGTGGTACTGGCTTGCGGAGGGGCGCTCGGAGATGGGCTCTAGATCTCGTCGGAGTTGCGTTTGGCGTCGGGTGGGTGTTGTCGGAGTCGTTGCCGAGGTTCTGCGTCGCCCTAACACGAACCAATGGGTTTAGGAGATGCGCAGGACAATTGCGAACACGCTCGGGTGAATAAGAAAGCAAGGGGCGCTCGGGAATTACTGAGATTGCTCGCCGGAGTTGGGGTGGTCGTCGGGTGCTTACGGCGTCAAGCGAACACGACGACCTGGGGCAGTACAGGATGCTCTGTTGTGGTTAGAAGGTGCGAAAGAGGATTACTAAGTGTCTCGAACAATCCAGAGGGGAAGGGGCGCACGGGGCTCACCTGAATCGGTCGCCGGAGTTGGCTCTGTCTGCGGCGGTCTCGAGCGAGTTGTGGGCAGCCTGGTGGCGTGAGTGTGAGATTGATTGGGGGAAAATGATCGTGGGGATGTGGGGATCTTATAGCCGGTGCCTCGACAGGAAACGCCTGTGTTTAATTGCCCAATTAAGCCGCGCCATCACCGGCGGCAACATCGCATGCGGTCGACGTGGTCATGGGTTTGGGAAGACGATGACAGCGTGGCGGGCCGCTTGTCGGCGATGTGCGAAATGGGGTGGGGTCTGTTTGTCGGTTGGTGTGTCAGCGTTGAGAAAAGAAAAGGAACTCCCCGGGTGGTCTAGTTGGGCTCGATCCTCTGTTTGGCCAGAAACCTGGCGCTCGGCCCTTTTCCTTTGTCTAGTCCTTTTTCTTTTCTAATTCGATTTTCTGGTTATGTTTTCAAATGGTTTCAAATACACTTTGAATTCAAATTCTCCTGGGGTTTTGCAGGGGTGAATTGGTCTTAGAAATAGGTCAAAACTTGTGGGGCTTCCTTGCAAAGGCTTGGTCAGACTTGGATTTCAAACAAACAGAGACTATGCACCATTTTGCAAATGTTTGAAATAGAGGTTTTGGGAATTATTTCTAATTTGAACATTTTGGTTAAACTTTTACACTCAATCTTTCCAATAGTGGGGCAAGCAAACAAGTTCCTTAACATTTAAGTTTCAAAAAGTGATGGTCTAATGAGTGAAATTTTACTCACATGAAATCATAGCACAAGCTTCTGTTTTTTAGAAGAACCCTAAATTATGATGAATGCTTAGATGATATGAATGAGTTTTGGAATATGAATTTAGGGATGTTACAAATCTAACCCCCTTAAGATGAATCTCGCCCTCGAGATTCGGATTGGCTAGCAAATAGATGAGGGTGGTCTTTCTGAAGATCATCTTCTTTTTCCCATGTTGCTTCCTCTTCGGAATGATGGTTCCATTGTACTTTGCAAAACTTGATAGTTTTTGTCCTTGTGACTCTTTCTGCGGTCTCAAGAATCTTGACAGGCTTTTCTTCATAGGTGAGATCACTTTCTAGTTGGACTTCTTCCAAAGTTATGGTATCCTTCAAAGATGATTCTTCCATCTCTGGGTGACATTTCCTGAGCTGACTCACATGAAACACATTATGGACAGCTGACAGAGATTCTGGCAATTCGACTTCATATGCAACTTCTCCCTTGCGACTTAGAATCTTGAATGGCCCAACATATCTTGGTGCCAACTTTCCTTTGACTCCAAACCTTTTTACTCCACAAAGTGGCGATACTCTAAGATAAGCTCTATCCCCAACTTCGTAGGTGACTTCTCTACGCTTAGAATCCGCGTAGCTTTTCTGTCGGGATTGTGCTACCTTCAACCTGTCCTTAACCAATTTGACCTTCTCTTCGGCGTCTTTGATAAGATCAGGTCCAAATAAGCTTCTTTCTCCCACACCATTCCATAACAATGGGGTGGTACACTTCCTTCCGTAGAGTAACTCAAACGGTGCCATTTCAATACTAGATTGATGACTGTTATTGTAAGAGAACTCTGCGTAAGGCAAGCTTTCATCCCAACTCGCTCCGTAGTCTAAGGCACATGCTCTTAACATGTCTTCAAGAATTTGATTAGTCCTTTCCGTTTTTCCATCAGTTTGGGGATGAAAGGCAGTACTAAATTCCAGTCTCGTTCCCAAAGATTCATGAAGCTGTCTCCAAAAGTGAGATGTGAACTGTGTTCCTCTATCTGACACAATACTCTTGGGCACGCCGTGAAGGCATACAATTCTGCTCATGTAGATTTTTGCTAACTTGGCACTTGTATAAGTTGTCTTCACGGGTATAAAATGAGCCACTTTAGTTAGGCGATCCACTACCACCCATATGGAATCATACCCTGACCTGGTCCTTGGTAATCCGGTAATGAAATCCATACCAATATTTTCCCATTTCCATTCAGGAATAGGCAGTGGTTGAAGCAAACCTGCCGGATTCTGATGCTCCGCTTTTACTCTGCTACACACATCACACAAAGCAATGTGTTCGGCGATGTCCCTTTTGAGATTATTCCACCAAAATCTTTCTTTCATGTCCATGTACATCTTGGTGTTTCCTGGGTGAATAGAATACAGAGAGTTGTGACCTTCTTGTAAAATCAGTTTCCGCAACTCCGGGTCTTGTGGAACACATATACATTTCCCGTGCCATAAAGTACCTTGTTCATCTATATGGAAACTCTTAGCTTTCCCTAGACTAATATTTTCCTTAATCTTTTCAATTTCCTTATCGGTCTTCTGGGCTTCTTGGATCTTGTCCAATAGAGTGGGTTGAACATCCAAAGACATGAGATGTCCTTCAGGCACAATTTCCAATCCGAGTTCTTTGAATTGCTTACACAAGTCATCTGGCAGATCACCTTTGGTAAGGCCATTTACAAACGTCTTACGACTTAGAGCATCTGCTACTACATTTGCTTTATCGGGGTGGTATTGCAAACTTAAGTCGTAATCCTTGATAAGCTCTAGCCATCTTCTTTGTCTCATGTTGATTTCCTTCTGGGTGAAGATATACTTCAAACTCTTATGATCGGTGAACACTTCACAACGCTTTCCCAAAAGGTAATGTCTCCATGTTTTGAGTGCATGGACGACAGAGGCCAACTCCAAATCATGAGTAGGATAGTTTACTTCATGAGTTTTGAGTTGTCTCGAAGCATAGGCTACGACTTTACCGTCTTGCATAAGTATGGCACCCAAACCTT
This sequence comes from Avena longiglumis, assembly GCA_030063025.1. Classification (NCBI taxonomy): domain Eukaryota; kingdom Viridiplantae; phylum Streptophyta; class Magnoliopsida; order Poales; family Poaceae; genus Avena; species Avena longiglumis. The sequence continues at coordinate 152,421,278 of CP125975.1, read as the reverse complement.
GATGAGACGCATCACAATATACTTGGAAATCCTTTTCCAAATCTGGCAGACATAGAACTGGTGCTGTCACCAGTCTCTTCTTCAATTCTTGGAAGCTGACTTCACAACCTTCAGACCAAGAAAATTTCTTGTCCTTCTTTAGCAATTCCGTCATTGGCTTAGCAACCTTCGAGAAATTTTCAATGAACCTTCTGTAGTAACCTGCTAAGCCGAGGAAACTACGAACTTCTTTCACATTCTTGGGTGATTCCCATTCTGTCACAGCTGAAACCTTAGCAGGATCAACTGCCACACCATCCTTCGTCATTACATGACCAAGAAAACCAACTTTCTCTAACCAGAACTCACACTTGCTGAATTTGGCATAAAGTTTATGTTCCCTCAGTTTCTCAAGTATCAAGCGTAAGTGTCTTTCATGTTCTTCCTTGCTCTTGGAGTAGACCAAGATGTCATCGATGAAAACGACAACGAACTTGTCAAGAAATTCCATGAACACCTTGTTCATCATATTCATGAAGTATGCCGGAGCGTTGGTTAATCCAAAAGGCATCACAGTATACTCATACAATCCATACCTTGTGGTGAATGCTGTTTTTGGTATGTCTTGCTCTCTTATCTTGAGTTGAAAATAACCTGACCGGAGATCAATCTTCGAGAATACACATGCTCCTTCTAGCTGATCAAACAAGTCGTTGATTCTTGGCAAAGGATATTTGTTCTTGATGGTAACCTCGTTGAGAGAACGGTAGTCAATACATAATCTTTGTGTTCTATCCTTCTTTTCCACGAACAATACTAGGGCTCCCCAAGATGAAGAACTTGGTTGAATAAACCCTTTCTGCAACTGTTCTCCTAGCTGCTTCTTGAGCTCTTTCAGTTCATCAACTGACATTTTGTACGGTCTCTTAGCTATTGGTCCTGATCCTGGCACCAAATCTATCAGAAACTCCACATCTCTATCCGGTGGCATTCCTGGTAGCTCTTCCGGAAACACATCCGGATACTCACATACTATTGGCACACTGTCCATGCTAACCCCCTTAAGAGAATTTAGCTTACTTCCTTTGGATTCAAAGTTTGACTTGAATTTTATTCTTTTTCCTTGGGGGTTGTGAGTGTAACTGTACGATTGGCACAATCTAATACTCCTTCATACTTAGCCATCCAATCCATTCCCAAAATTACGTCTAGTCCTTGGGAATCTAGGATTATCAGGCTTACTGGAAACTTATGCTTACCAAACTCTATGATGAGATCCCGGCATCCAAGGCTTACTATCATATCTCCCCCCGGAGAACTAACCTTTATTGGACACCCAATGTTTTCTGATGCAAACCCATTTCTATCAACAAATGCCTTTGATATGAATGAATGAGATGCACCGGTATCAAAGAGTACAAATGCTGAAATTGAATTGAGTCTGAACTTACCAGCCACGGCATCAGGCTCCTCATAGACCTCCTCCACATTGATGTGGTTAACCTGTCCTTTCTGAAAAGGATTTGGCTTGTTAGGTCCTTCAACTTTCTTCTCAGGGCACTCATTAGCATAATGCCCCAGCTTCTTGCATTTGAAGCACTCAACCTGACTGATGTCCTTTTTAGGAGGTTGGCCTCCACTTCCACTACCATTTCCACCATAGTGGCTCTTATGTCCACCCTTGTGGTTCTTGTACTTGTCCTTGTCATGACTGCGGTGATGCTTGTTGTCATGACGGTTGTGGTTGTGCTTGCTGAATTTCCCATGTTTATGGGATCCTGAGTTGCCACTGTCATCATAGTGAGATCGTTTGTGAGACGATCCCGAGCTGTGTTTGTCGGAGTGTTTCCTCTTTCTACTCTCGACTTGCTTCATTTTACTTTCCAAAATAGCAGCCTTGTCACACAAAGACTGATAAGTTGGAACATATGCCACAGACAACTGCAGATTCAGCTCATCATTCAAGCCTTCCAGAAATTTTTCCTTTCTTTTGGCATCTGTGTCAACCTCATCCGGTGCATAGCGCGCCAGATTGTTGAACTCTTCTATGTATTCTGCCACGCTGCGGTGGCGCTGTTTCAGGTTGTGAAACTCCTTCTTTTTCAGACTCATCATTCCTGATGAGATATGAGCAGTGCGAAAGCCATCTTCAAAGATAGCCCAAGTCACCTCATCAATAGGAGTGGTGATTTGGAAGTTGTCCCACCATGTGGCGGTCCTTCCAATGTCTGTGCGAATCGACTTTTCAAAGATCCGCAGCCCACAGTCACTAAGTCCTTATTCACGGAACGTAGCCAGTCATTGGCCACCATGGGATCATTTGTACCCGAAAACTTTGCTGGCCTCAAACGCAGAAATCTGGTGAGCATATCAAAACCCGGTGGGTTGTTGTTGTTGTTATTGGGGTTGTTGTTGTTGTTATTCTGGTTTTGAATGAATGTCGTCATCATTTGCATAAGCTGTGTTTGCGCATTCATCATTTGTTGCATTTCCGGGGTGATGTTATTGGGGTTGGGGTTTGCGCGACGGGGAGGCATCTGTGGTTTGTTCAAATAGATAAGTATGAGATACCCTTAGATGTTTTATGCACAATACATCACAAGCAATTCACATAACATGCAACATAAGAATAAAACTCAACAACCAGATGATAAGTTCATGAAATAAAACACACAAGTAGCAAGCCATCCACATGTCGGATGGTCCAATAACAAGTTCACAATAACAAGTATGAATATGAAAGGTGTACGAATAGTCAAGTCTACTCATCAATAACAATCTCCTCCTCGACGAAGGTAAGACCTGCGTTCTCCATTGCGGTCTTGTTCTCCTCAATCGTAGTGGTCAAGGAATCGACCTTGGCCTTGAGAGCCCTCTTCTGGGAACGAAGCCTCTCAATAACCATCTGCTGCTGCTCTAGCTCGAAATCCTTGGACTTCAGTTCCTCGGTCATATCCCGGATCTTCTTGTTCCTATCCTGGACGCGTTTCTCCTGACTCTTGAACTTGCGGTCCTGGGCTTCGAACTTTGTCTCCATTTCCTTGATCATCTCATCCTGCTGCGCAAAAAGCTTGTCCTTCTCGCGAAGCTGCACCTGAAGCTCATCATTTCCGAGCATGACGTTCGTCCTGTCCGTATCTACGTGCCTGAGAAGAGTCTCTAAGTCCTGAAGGTAGAGACGTATCGGCTCTGCAGTGCCCCTCGAGTCGTCCTCAAAGTCGATGGACTCTCCATCAACATCACGTCTTCCGAAGACGTGAAAGTGGGTGCCCCTAACCTGTCGGGAGTGACGGCCTAACAGTCGTCCTATCAGGTCCTGCATGACTACCTCCATGCCTCTCTCCCTGTCGTCGTGCATCAGCTTGAAGACAATGGCCTCCGTAGTAGGCTCAGTCTGGCGTCCGGGCTGGTTCACCTTGAAGCCCCAGAGATCCTTTCTCTCAAACTTGGTAAGTGGGTACACCGTGATGGTGGGAAGAGAGAGATCGAGCAAAGTGGTAAGCTCAATGATACGGGGACCAAAACGAGTAACCTGAAACTCCTCAACAGTGCTGATGGCAATAGGCATCTATTTATAAGAATGAAAAAGTTAGAACAACACAATTCAAGGTAATTCAAGACAACATTCATACATACCGATAGAACACAATCATCACACAAGTCATGCATACATAGGTCCATTACATCAATCAAGGTCCATACTTATTTAAAGCATCATTTTTTTTGGAAATAAGGTGATAAGTGGTGGTCCAACTAACGAAGTGCCCTTACAATCCAATCTCACGGGATCTATTAGCAAACACAATGTTCCTAGAGGCAATCCACCAATCTTGCTCTCTTGACTCTATCACTAAGTCTATAACATCTCCCCTTATGTCTTGGTTGGTGGCTTCCAACTCTTGAGTAAGCTCCTTCTCTTTCTCTAAGTCCTTTTGGAGGTTGAGCATTCTGCACTTGACTCTAGCACTTAGTTCTTTGATAGTCCTCCAAGCTGCATCCCTGGCTGACTCAAAGAATGTGGTGTGCATTGTAGTGTTGGTGTACATGCAGAATCCCCTTTCTTTGTGGTTGTCTTCCTTGTTTTTGTACAAGTGAAGTTGCACCCACCAATACTCTACTCCTTCATCCATCACTGGAAAGCCCTTGTACACAGCTGCACCATGTGCTTCCATTGCCACCATGAGGTCCTTGAGAATATTGGGAAACTCAGTTTCACACTCCAAGGTCATGGTCATGAGTGGTCCTTTCTTCACGGCTTCATTGATGGAGTTCATCTACAAAGGAAGTTGAAAGAGATTAGAAAAGTTTTACGAGAAGAATAGACAAGTGTAGAAGTAGTTGAAAACTTTTTCCTTAGTGGTTTTCCAATCCTAGGGTCATAATCCTACAGGCAACACAGTGCTCTGATACCATCTGTTAGACCCCTCCTTTATAAAGGAAAGGATCCCTGTGATTACAATGCTAGTCCCTGGATCAATGCTAGCATCCACAGTTTAAGATGAAGTACACAGATACAAAGGTCGTTTATTACATTCATTCCAGACATTAAACATAGTCTTTTACAACTCAGGGCCAAAGGCCTAGTACAAGAGTTTATGGAATAAGTAAATAAACATAAGTCTTCATCTTCATGTGCCACAGGCAAGCATGTTGAGTGTAGACTCATGACTCCTATTCATCTTCGGAGTAACCTGCAACATCACAAGTTACAGCCACAGAGGGTCAATACTTTGGAATAGTATTGGCAAGTGATACCTTAGTATATTTTAAGTGGACTATTTTACTATATGCATTTTTGGCTAAGTGTAGCTTGGCTTGCTTTGCTTGAAAATAAGTTTTTCCTATTAGTTGAAATCACTAAGTTTTCTTTGTCAAAACATTCCCAAGAAACCACCAATAGACATTGGGGTCCTTCACCCTTGTTCACCCACAAATTTTTACTTAGAAGTTGGAGTGATGAGATTCTTGTAGCTTCCATGTCTTGATGCTCAAATTGTCCATTGCCTTGGACTAGGCTAAGTACTTAGGTTTTCCATCTGCAGAGGTTGTGCACTTTCCCCACCAGACTTGGTTTCCCAAGACAGGACCTTTCAGAAGCCTTTCCTTAGTCAAAATGGACGCGCTCCAACCTATCATCCCAACTACCACCAACTGTCCAAGTGACTAAGTTCTAGCAACCTATATGATCATGGCAGAGCCCATATTGCCAAGTGGTTGCACTTGTAAGCTTCTCAACACTTGGCCTCCAAATCCCTTTGTGCCTGGGTGGCATACCACGAGTGAGATACACAACCCAAGTCCATGGCCTTGTGTAACCACTCAACATAACCCAATCTTTCCATTCCACCCAGGAGGTTCATTTGACTTAGTTGTTTTATTAGGAAAGCATAAGTCTCCTGACTTAGAAATATTTTCATCATAATAAGTATAGATGTTCACCACCCTTGTTTGCTAAGTAGCTAGGCTAATCATGTTATGGTAACTTATCTTAGGAAAATTCCCTAGCAAATCTACCATTCTACACTACTTAGGATTTCCCATCTTGACATTAGGCAAAGATAGCATGCAAGACTTAGCAAAATATCTAATGCTAGTACAAAACATAGGATAGATATATTCATGAAAATATCACTTGCCTTGGTAGTGGGGAGAGTATCACTCTTCACAATCACAATCACTAACAAAATCTACAAAAATTATAGCACACAATTACACACAATATATTCAATCAAAAATAACATTAATGCATGCATGCAAGAATTTTACTAAGTGGGGATTTTGGAAATTTTACCAAGCATGTGCATGATACTAAAACATAACAGGACACAAAATTTGCCATAACAAACTTATTTAACATTAAAACTAATTATCAAAACAAATCTATACTCAAAATAGCTTTAAATATGATTCCACAAATAAAGTCATTTTAATGGTTACTATTTGTTAAACAAATTGGACATTCAGAAAGGTCTGGTTTCACTGAATCCAACGGTATAAAATTTGTAAAAATCTAACGTGGCATTCAAAAGTTATGGCGGTTTAAAGTTTGGATCAAAATCTGGTTTTAAATTCTGTTTTTGAATTAAACCCTGCCACGCGTCGCAACCTTACTGGTGCGTACCGCTTCGCGCGGATCGGCAGTCGCAGGCCGTAGGATCTAACTTAGATCTAACGATCCAGACGCGCGCGTACCTCTTCGGCCTAGATCTATCCTAGCCCTACGATGCAGATCCAACGGACCAAACCATCAAGCCACGAACGGGCGGCGCTGGCGGCGTTGACTAGCGGCGGCGCGTCTGACTACGGCGGCGCCGGCGTTCTACATCGTCCGCGAGAGGGAGAGGGGTCTTACCAGGTTCGCCGGAGGCTGCTGAAGCTCGTCGTGGTACTGGCTTGCGGAGGGGCGCTCGGAGATGGGCTCTAGATCTCGTCGGAGTTGCGTCTGGCGTCGGGTGGGTGTTGTCGGAGTCGTTGCCGAGGTTCTGCGTCGCCCTAACACGAACCAATGGGTTTAGGAGATGCGCAGGACAATTGCGAACACGCTCGGGTGAATAAGAAAGCAAGGGGCGCTCGGGACTTACTGAGATTGCTCGCCGGAGTTGGGGTGGTCGTCGGGTGCTTACGGCGTTTAACACGGCGACCTGGGGCAGTACAGGATGCTCTGTTGTGGTTAGAAGGTGCGCAAGAGGATTACTAAGTGTCTCGAACAATCTAGAGGGGAAGGGGCGCACGGGGCTCACCTGAATCGGTCGTCGGAGTTGGCTCTGTCTGCGGCGGTCTCGAGCGAGTCGTGGGCAGCCTGGTGGCGTGAGTGTGAGATTGACTGGGGGAAAATGATCGTGGGGATGTGGGGATATTATAGCCGGTGCCTCGACAGGAAACGCCTGTGTTTAATTGCCCAATTAAGCCGCGCCATCACCGGCAGTCACTGCAGCTGCGACGTGGTCGCGGGCGGGGTTTGGGGAAGACGATGACAGCGTGGCCAGGGCCCGCTTGTCAGCGATGTGTGCGAAATGGGGGTGGGGTCTGTTTGTCAGCGACTGGCTGTGTGCGTTCGCGCGTGAGAAAAGAAAAGGAACTCCCCGGGTGGGCTAGTTGGGCTCGATCCTCTGTTGGGCCAGAAACCTGGCGCTCGGCCCTTTTCCTTTGTCTAGTCCTTTTTCTTTTCTAATTCGATTTTCTGGTTATGTTTTCAAATGGTTTCAAATACAATTTGAATTCAAATTCTCCTGGGGTTTTGCAGGGGTGAATTGGTCTTAGAAATAGGTCAAAACTTGTGGGGCTTCCTTGCAAAGGCTTGGTCAGACTTGGATTTCAAACAAACAGAGACTATGCACCATTTTGCAAATGTTTGAAATAGAGGTTTTGGGAATTATTTCGAATTTGAACATTTTGGTTAAACTTTTACACTCAATCTTTCCAATAGTGGGGCAAGCAAACAAGTTCCTTAACATTTAAGTTTCAAAAAGTGATGGTCTAATGAGTGAAATTTTACTCACATGAAATCATAGCACAAGCTTCTGTTTTTGAGAAGAACCCTAAATTATGATGAATGCTTAGATGATATGAATGAGTTTTGGAATATGAATTTAGGGATGTTACACTTTATGTGGCATGGTTCTGACTTTGCCTTCATCCATCTTGGTAGAAGTTGTTCCCTTATGGAGGTTTCCAAACATTTGATGCATTCCATCTTGCTTCATTTTTTGAACTATAGGATAGATGGGGCATTGAATAGGGGCATTATTATTTCCTTCACATAGGAAGCAAGTAACTTGAGATGTGGGGCATTGACCAACTGGATGTTCCTCTTCACAATTAGGGCATTGATCCCTATGTTCCTTGGAAGTGTGACCCTTGTCTCCACCAATATTGCAAGCTTTGGTTCCTTCTAAAATAACATCTTTGTCATCCTTGTTGTTATTAGCTCCTTGGAAAAAGTTTTCTCCCATGTTGATCATTTGAGTAGCCAATCCTTGCAACAATTGGGATTGAAGTTTCAAGATCCTTTGTATGGCTGGGTCTAGTCCATTATTGTTGGTTAAAAGCTGAGTTGTCTCTTGGCTCAACTGGGTTTGGGTTGCTATAAGTTCTCTCATGTTGTCCTCTTGGTTGTTGTTGTTGTCATCAACCTTGATGTTGGAGTCTCTTGGAGTAGTCATCTGTTTGGGTTGGATTGGGATTAGAATAGGCAAATATTTCTAAGGAAATAATTCTAATCACACACATCACAATTCACTCAAGCAATGTGCAAGCAATCACAATCAAACACTCCACTCAAACAACAAGTTTCAAGCATATTTTTAGGCAAACAAAAATATTTTTGTTACACCACATAAGTTGGTGGGTTTGACTTAAACTAAATATGGTGGTCCATCTATATGGTTCACTTGGGATCTTTCCATCCTTCTTGGTTGATTCTTCTTGCATGAGATCCTGGTTTCCTTGGGAAAACTCTTGCATCTTGGTCTCAAAACTTCAAAGGTGATGATGGTTCCTTCTAAGTTGTGTTTCCTTAGTCTCCAAATCTTGAGCAAGATTCCTTGTCTCTCTTGTAGTCCTTAGTGATATACAAGGTTGATGTCCTTGGTGAAAATGTTGAAGATGTTGAAGTCATTAGAGTTGAAGAAGTCCTTTGCACATGGTGAAGTCTTTGGCCATGGGAAAGGCTTTATCCATCAAGTTTGAAATAGAAGAGATGTAGAATCAAAAACCAAAATGGTTGAGGAAAGAGTTTACAAGATTGTTTGTAAATAAGTTTGGAACAAATACAACTCCTATTTTTCTAAGGGGTTTTGTCCAATCCTAGGGTTACAAATCCTACAGGCAACACAATGCTCTGATACCATCTGTAAGGTTCCCAACCTTTAATAAGGTAGAGATCCCTGTGTTTACAATGCTAGTCCCTGGATCAATAGCTAGCATCCACAGTTAAGATGTAATATCAAGAAACAAGGGTCATAATACAACTTTATACCAGGAATAACATAATTTTATTACATCTTACATAGCTCATTTGGCTATTACATTACATTGCAGCAGAATATCTATAAGCATGGGGTCCTTCATCTTCAAAGTGCCACAGGCAGACATGTTGGTTGTAGACTTGTAATCCTAATCATTAAATTTCTCTAACATCAAACAAACCTGCAACATAACAAGTTACAGCCACAAGGGTCAATACATTTGAATTGTATTGGCAAGTGATACTATGGTAGTATAGTGGAGTCTATCATCTATATGCATTTGGCTAAGTGGAGCTTAGGCTTGCATTGCTCAAAATAGATTTTTCCTTATCATTTGAAAACACTAAGTTTTTTCTTTGACAAAATCTTTCCCAAGGCATCTCCCAATCAGAGATTGAAGATCATTTAACCCTTGTTCAACCACAAGTTCTTAACTTAGAAATTTGGATGATGAGATTCTTGATTGCTTCCATGTCTTGATGCTCAAATTGTCCTTTACCAGGGACATGGCTAAGTACTTAGATTTTACACTCTGCAGAGGTGGTGCACTTTCCCCACAAGACTTGGTTTCACCAAGACAAGATCTTTCAGAAGCCTTTCCTTAGACCAAATGGACGCGCTCCAACCTATCATTCCCACTACCATCAACTGTCCAAATGGCTAAGTTCTAGCAACCTATATGATCCAGGCAGAGCCCATAATGCCAAGTGGTTGCACTTGAAGCTTCTCAACATTTGACATCTCAAATCTCTTTGTTCCTGGGTGGCCATCCACAAGTGAGATACACAAGGTAAACCATATCCATGGGCCTTGTGTAACCACTCAACCAAAAACCACCAAGCAATTACCATTCCACCCAGGTGATTCATTAACTTAGTTGTTTTATTAAACAAAAACACAAGTCCTCAGACTTAGAAATTTTTCCATAGTACGAATGTATATTCCACCCTTGTTTTCTACTATCTAAGCTAAGCTTGATAGTAGTAGGAATCTTAACTTAGGAAATTTTCTACTAAGGTTTCATCTACTAGGGTTTCCCATAGCATGGTTTATACTTAGCAAAAATTCCATGCAAGTTTTACTTAGAAAATCACTAATGTATAGTGAAAGTAATGGGACAAAAGTATGAAGAATCCCTTGCATTTTTGGTAGAGGGTATAAGTTCACTCCTTGATATTTGCAATGTTCACACACTTCAAGTCACTACAATTCAATCAAGTAAACAATATTTCAATCTACCAATCAAGCAAAACATCACATAAAATGATAAAGTCAAAGTAATGCATGCAAGCATGCCAAGCTTTGTTTTGTTTGAAAAGGTGGTTCCTAATGGTTCATAAACATTTTAAAACACCTAATGGTCATTTTATTAAGTGGCAAAGTCATTTGCAAAAGATTTCACTTCAAAAACCATTTTCAAAACAAAGTATCATTTTATGTGGTGTAGAAATGTTTTTTACTAAGGCATTAATCTATAGGGTTCACCAAATATGTTTTCAAACCATAAAACTTGGTGTTTGGGGTCATAGAGTTTAAAACAAAACATTTCCCAAAGGTTTTCTTCCAAAACCATTTTTAATAAATAAACCATATTTTTATTTGACTAGAATTGGTTTTAAATCCAAGATTCATTCTTTTGCATTACCAAATATATTTTTGAAACCACAAAGTGTTTCCTATGGTCAGTAGGTTCAAAACACACCATTTTCCAAAGATTCTATCCCCAAAAACATTTTAGAACAATTTTTATAATCTAAACTAGCATATAAAAGTTTATGAAAAAACAACCATTTTACCAGAAGCTTTTTACTAAACAAATTGCATGGTTGGCTAGGGTTTGTTCCACTGATTCCATTGATATAAAGTTTGCAGAATTTGGACGTGTGGAACTAAAGTTATGCAATTTACAAAATTGGAAAACTAATAGATCAAATTCTGTTTAAATCAAACAGACTGGGACACACGTCCTATTCTGATTCGTCCATACCGTTTCGTCCGGATCAGCTACTCTGGTGCGTTGGATCTAAATTAAATCGTGTGGCTCAGAAGCAAACATACCCCTTTGCCTAAGTTTCTTTCCTATCCACTAGATCGAGATCAGACGGCTATCCTATGCTTGTCACTAACTGGCGGCGCTAGGTCAACGGCGAGCGGCGGCGCGGTCAGATGGTGGCGGTGCTGGTGAAGTAGGAAGCGAGAGAGGATGGGATGATGCTCACCGAGATCGTCGTGCTTCGTTGGTGCTCAACGTGGCAGTATCTCGTCGAGGGGCGCATGGGGGTGAGGACAATGGCTCGCCGGAGTTGCTCCTGGCGACGGGTATGCTCGGGCGTCGTCGACGGTGATGCTACAGCGCGTACTAGGACAAACGGAAGACAGGGTCAGATGCGCACGGTCCTGGCGAAGATGCGTGTGTGAAGGGGAATGAAAGGTGCGGTCAGGTTCTTACCAGAAGCTCCGCCGAAGAGGAAGCAGACGGAGGCGACGGTGGTCGTCGTCGTTGCCGAGCCTACAGAGCACGCGTGAGTGAGCCGAGAAGGCAGGGAGATGCGCCAAGGTCTGGAGGTCACGTCCGTGTGCTCGAAGAGGCGAGGGGTGGCGATTACTGTCCGGAATCGGCAGAGAAAGCCGTCGGAGACAGTGGAGGTGGAGGACAAAATTCAGCAGCCTGGGGGCGCGCTAAGGGCGGGGCGACAGAGGGGAAATGGGGAGGAGGCAAGCGACTAAGTATGCGTGATCACAGGGTAGTTTAATGGCGTGGTTAACGCGTATTAAGCCGAACTTTATTCGGCTGCAACGGCCGGCGAGGGGAGAGGCGTAGTCCGCGGGTGGGGAAGAAGGGGACGTGGCTGTGGGGTCGTCTCGTCAGCGAGGAGAGGCAGGGGAGAGGGGGTCCATCTGTCAGCGTCTGCGTGGGTTAAAATGCGGGTGCGAATCGTTTTCTGCGGGAGAGAGAGGGAGTGGGCTAACTGGGCCTAGTGGGCTTGCTGGGTTGGTTTGATTCTTTTTTTTTGTTCTGATTCTGTTTTTCTTTTTCCCTTTTGATTTTCTGTTTTGAAATTCAAACAACAAACCAAACACTCAAAAGTTTTCAAAATTCCTCCAAACTTTGCCTTGAGTTTTGGTTCTGTTTAACAACAATATTCCAAGTCCCAAAACAAATTAAAATAATATTTTTATTTTTAGGGTCCATTAATAATTAAATAAAATGGACCTTAGTTATTAAATCAAATGGGTTTTGATTCATTTAAAAACTCCATTTGAAATCTAAATATTTTCAAAACCAAATCAGTAGGTTTTATTTGAAAATATAAAATACTTGGAAGACTTGTTTAAAATAATTTAACAAGTTTTGATGTTTTAATTAAAATGGTAAAACCTTTATTTTTAATAAAAAAAGACATTAATAAATCCTCATTATTTTGTTTAAATAAACCTTTACTCTTTTAATCAAAGCAAAACATTTTATTTCAAAAGATTGGCCAAGGTTTAATTTGGCTCTATAAAATAATCCTTATTTATAAATCTACCTTTTCTTTTGAAAACCAAATCTTTTATTAAAAGATCCAAAATAGTAATTCCAAATATTTTTAACTTTATTGTTTATTTAACTTTTTAAATCCCTTTAGGATTTTATTTGATCCAAATAGGTTTTGAAGGTTTCCAATTGGATTCAAAAGTTTCTTCTCACCCTAAAAATCAACAAAGTTTTATTTTATTCATTTATTTTTCTCATAACAAGATTTGGAAAATCTTGGGATGTGACAGCATCCAACAATTCATATTCCTAAATCTACCCTTCGTTAGGTCCTAAATGTTGGGATGTTACAGACTTCCCCCCTTAAATTAAACTTCATCCCGAAGTTTTGTGGAGATGTACCTGAATAGTTCTAGATAAGCTTTTCTTAAATCCTCTTCCTTCTCCCATGTGGCTTCCCTCTCAGGGTGATGTTCCCACTGTACCTTGCAATATTTGATTGCTCTATTCCTCAATATTTTCCAGTTTTCTTCCAGAATCTTACATGGCTTTTCAATATAAGTCAGGTCTGCTTGTAGTGCTATATCTTGATGTGTTATTGCATCATCTGGAACTTTCAAACATTTGTGAAGTTGTGACACATGGAAAACATTATGCACTTGAGCCAATCTTGATGGTAGCTCTAAAGCATAAGCTATAGTTCTGTTTTGACTCACTATCTTGAATGGTCTGATATATCTTGGACTCAATTTCCCTTTAACTCCGAATCTCTTTACTCCTTTCATTGGACTTCCTTTTAAATAGACCATATCTCCCACTTTTGGATGCCATGATCTTCGACTTTGATCCGCATAACTTTTTAGTCTGCTCTAGGCTATTTTCAGTTTATCCCTGATCTTATCAATGATATCTTGTCTTTCCTTGATATAATCTAGCGCAAATTCTTTGCTGCTTCTAGGTCCATACCAACATATTGGTGATTTACACTTCCTTCCATACAGAATCTCATATGGATCTGCCTTCAGATTACCCTGATAGCTATTGTTATAAGAAAATTCTGCCAATGGTAGGTGATCTTCCCATGTTCCTCCAAAATCTAGTGCACAAGCTCTCAACATGTCTTCTAGTATTTGATTTGTTCTTTTAGTTTGACCTCCTGTCTCAGGATGATATGATGTGCTGAAATCTAACTTTGAACCTAGTGCTTCATGCAATTGCTTCCAAAATGCTGAAGTAAACACTGATCCCCTATCAGTTATGATCTTTTTGGATACTCCATGCTTACTTACTATATCTTTGACATATACTCCAACTAACTTCTCGACATTATCCTTTTGGTTCATCGGAATGAAATGTGCACTCTTAGTGAGTCTGTCCATAATTACCCATATCATATCCTTCCTTTTTGGTGTCATAGGTAATCCTGTAATGAAGTCCATACATATTTCCTCCCATTTCCATTCAGGAATTTCTAAGGGTTGTAATGGTCCTGCTGGACTTTGATGTTCAGCTTTCACCCTTTGACAAGTATGGCATTCAGATACATATCTAGCAATATCTATTTTCATGTTATTCCACCAGAATAGTTCTTTTAAATCCATATACATCTTAGTACTCCCTGGATGTATAGAGTATGGTGTATCATGTGCTTCTTTGAGTATGACATTTCTAATCTCAGTCACATCTGGAACACATAGACGGTCTTGAAACCATAAAGACCCATAATCCCCAAGGCGAAAATCTGATTTTTGCCCTTGAGATATCCTCCGAATTTCCTCAGCAATAAAAGGATCTTCTTCTTGATGTCTAAAAATTTCTTTCTTAAGATCACTGTCCTGCTCTGCAACTACCTGCATAGTATCTAATCCTCCAAGAACCTCTGTTCTGATGAATTGAAGTTCTAATCTTTCCAAGTCCATTTATAACTCCTTTGGTAGCTCCCTGTTGCTAGGCTGAATATCTGCACTCTTTCTGCTTAAAGCATCTGCTACAACATTTGCTTTCCCTGGGGTGTAATTGATTGTTAAATCATAATCCTTGATTAATTCCAACCAACGCTTCTGTCTCATATTCAATTCCTTTTGAGTGAAGAAATATTTGAGACTTTTATGGTCAGTGTATAACTCACATCTGGCTCCATAAAGAAAATGCCTCCATCCTTTCAGCGCAAAAACTACTGGTGCTAACTCTAAATCATGAGTTGGATAGTTGACTTCATGTGGTTTCAATTGCCTTGAACCATAAGTAATCACTTTCCGATCTTGCATTAATACACAACCCAAACCTTCTTTAGATGCATCACAGTATACGGTGAAGTCCTTCCCTGTTTCAGGAACTGCTAAGATTGGAGCTATGGTTAATCTAGTCTTCAACTCTTGGAAACTTGCTTCACATTTCTCATCCCACTTGAATGGTGTATTCTTTCTTAATAATTTGGTCATTGGTCTGGGTATTTTGGAGAAACCTTCAATGAATCTCCGATAATAACCAGCCATTCCTAAGAAACCTCGAACTTGCTTCACATTGGTCGGTGCAGTCCACTCTAGTACTAACTAAACTTTATATGGATTCACAACAATTCCATCCTTACTGATCACATGACCGAAGAATTCTACCTCATCTAGCCAGAACTCACACTTACTGAACTTAGCATAAAGCTTATGTTCCCTTAAAGTCTGCAATGCTATCCTTAAATGGTCAGCATGCTCTTCCTTATCCTTGGAATATATCAGAATATCATCAATAAAGACTATGACTGTGGCATCCCGCAAAACCACTACTAGAAAATCGCGTTGAATTTGTGCATTGCATCGTCATCATCATATGTTGTTTGTCAAAACTATTTTCGCAAAGCCCGATTTGTTTTCCAAACGCCCCGTCTTTTATTCAAACGCCAAACCCCGGGTCTCCGGATTATTTTGTTTGCCTGCTACTGGGTTGCAGGAGCCGTGTTTAAAACAAATAAAATAACAAAGTATTTTCTTAGTGGGGCAGTCGAACGGGCCAAGTCGACCCGAACGACCACCCCCGTATAAAACAGATCGGCCCGCCTAAAATCCTAAAGTTACCAACCTATCTACCCACCCCTCTGGCCACCTCACCCGGACCAATCCGTGACCGCCACATCAGCTCACCCCAAACCCCCACCAACCACCCTCTGCCACGTGGCCTCCCTCTCTCTTCCTTTTCCTCCCTCCCCACCTGCTCTCACCCGCCCTGGCCCACCACAGCACACACACGCGCGCGCAGCACACAGCAGCACGCGACCCGTCCCCCACCAACCGCGCCCCTGGGCCCCACCCCGCGGGACCCGCCCCCCACCAGCCCCCCACGCGCGCTCCTCCCTCCCCAACCTCCTTCCTCCTCTCTGCTAGCCTCTCTTCCTCCCTCACCGTCCCCGCCGGCGACCATCGCCCTTCGCCTCCCCCAAGCTCTGCTCTCGCCCGACCAGGCCTCCCACGCGCCCGGGACTCGGTCGCCCAGCTCGCCTCCCCTTCCCACAGCGCCTTCTCCGCCACCTCCCGAGCCGCCTCGGCCAAGCCCCGCTGACCTCCGTCGACCAAGCGCCATGACTCGCGGTTCCTCGCCCAGCGTCTCCGGCCCGAGCTCACCTCGCTGCCGGCCACACTGGCGACCTCGTCTGCGTTCCCGAGCGCCCTTGTCCACCCAGCCCCGCCGCGCCTCCTCCGCGGCCTCCTCGAGCCAGACGCCGACCCTGCTCGCTCGGGCGCCTCCCGTCCTCGGCAACCGCCCGCCTGGCCTCGCCGGCGAGCCGTGCGGCTCGCCACTGCGTCGACCTCCTCTCCATCTCGCCGGACCCGCCTCCTGCTTCCGGCCGTGCCAAGACTGGCCGACGACCCAGCCCGCTTAAGCCTCGCCGGACCGACCCCCTCGAGCTCCTCGCCGTCCCTGGCCTTCCTCCTCGCTGGAGCCCCTCTGCGCCGTCGCGGCGCGACCTCTCGGTTGTGCTCACGTGCGCCCAAGCCGCGACCTCCTCGGCCTCGAGTTCGGCCCTGCCGCCGCCTTGTTCCGTCCCTGGCTCCTCTGCCCGAGCCAGCTCGGCCTCCACGTCATGGGAGTGCCCTGGTGTTTGGCTCCTGCTGCCTGTGTGGTTACGGTGTTGTTGCAAAGCGAGGACCCGAAGACCCCAAGCACTACTACAAGGGCACGAAGATCTCCTTCATGGAAATCAAAGCCGAACCCGGAGACCTCCGTCATGGATCGTCGAGCACTTCTACACGGACCAACGGGATGACATGTTCTTCACCCAAGGGCGACAAGGCTCTCTTCATGGATTTCGGGACCCCGACATCGAACGACAAGATCATCGTCATAGAACCCGAAGTCCACATGTGCGACAAGTACTCCGACCCGGAACCAAGTTCTCCACCGACTAAAGACGGACTACGAGTTCTACTTCACGGATGCCAAGCGACAAGATCTACTACCCCGGAGCCGAGAACGTTCCGTCGAACCCTGAGACCGACCCCGAACCCCGAACCCCCGGACCAAGACCGTCGAGACCCCTCAATGTGTGAATCCCTTCCCGAAACCCTATTTTATAACATAATATAACTTGTCGCATAATAATTGTCTTGCATGCATACATTCATATGGTTTGGGGGCCTTATGCCGATTCACCTAATAATTAAATATGGGGCCCATATGCGGGCAAATCTAGTCTCATATTGGCCTCATTTAAATTGATGTAGCGAACCGGTACCATATTTTGGCCATGTTAATACAACATTTAAATTGCGGGGGTTCTAAATAACTCGAACCATTTAATTAATTGTCCGGACCCCGGTTCCGCTTAATATGACCTAATCGCATTGCACCGCACCTTTGCCATGTCATACATCATACATGCATCATGCCGATCTTCTGCCGTTGTATTAAATAGTGCATCCGGTGTTTATTCTAGTGTTTTCGTTCTTCGCGGATAAGGCCGTTGAGTTGATGTGAGCTTCGCCCCGATCTTCGGTTGAACCTTCGACAATGTTTTCAGGCGAGCATCTCCCCCCTTTCTACCTATCTTACTTTTCTAGTATTTATTTCCTTCTTGTTGATATTTGCTATCTGTGTTGCGATGCTCTAGTTTTCGTACCCGTAATATCCCTTGCAGCCATATATAGCCTTGGACACATCCTATTACCTGTTGTTTGGTAGATAGTTGGACCCGCGTCGTCGCTTCTTTGAAGTGTTTTGCTTGTCGTCAAGTACCACAATTGTTGGAGGATTGCCGCATGTTGACGTTGGAGTTGATCATGGCTTTAATTATTGTTTCACTTTAATTCCTGTTTAACAACTAAAATTGAATTAAGCAGAGGCATCGGTGGGTGATAGGTAAGATTTGGTTTCCGACCGCCCACTTGTGTCCCGTAGGACCCCGAGTTCTTGACACCTGTTCCGAGATCGAGCGCGCTAACCACAGGTGGGGAGATATGGGCCCCCCATTGATTATTACCTGATTTCAAAGTATTGTACTGGGGGGCACAAACTAGTTTGAGGTTTTATGCCATGCTTTACTGCTTTATTTAAATTGTGCGACAGATAGCACCTGTACTGTTTAGGATCAGGACACGTTTTCGCGGTGTCGACAGTCCCCGTTTGGGGATTTGCTGTCGCTCACTGTCGTCTACCCAAACCCTAAGTCCGTCTCGGAGACCGGCCGACTTCGTTGCGGGTGTCGACTTGGTGGGGTGGCCCCCATGTACTTGCTTTGGTGCAGGAACGTCGTGACTTAGGCCCCGCCGACATACCGATGGGTGTATGTTAACCGATCCGCAAAAGGGTCAAGTGCTGTGGATACTTTGGTGCACCCCTGCAGGGTTAAATCTTTTTGAGAAGCCGTGTCCGCGGTTATGGACGACTTGGAGCACAGTGCTTGATCATAGACAACTATAACTAAAGTTTACTGTTATAAATTGATTTGTATCCGATTTGACTAGTCATCAGCTCCACTACAACGGAATGACTAAGTAAAAGTACCAACAATTGCTGGGTTTTTGGGTTATCTCACGCTAATTGTATCTGACTAGTAAGTGTTGCCACTATAACGGAATGATTAAATAAAAGTGCTCACTGTTAATTTTATCAGGACGACTATCTTTACCTGACTAGTAAATTGCCGCAACTATAACGGAATAAGTAAGACTGCCAACTGTGTGAGTTCCTCGGTTGACTTCCTCGTTTGGTCTCGAGGGGGAAACACCAGGATGGGTTTGTTTGGTGTTAGCTTCAGGCTGGATCCGAATAGGTCTTTCTTACCCCTCTCTGATTGACGCCAGTTGTATCGAGTCTCTATAGTTTGTTTAGTGCATGCTGCCGCTGCCGCTTCAGTCCACCATACCTATGTAGGCGAGGACCGCCGAATTCTAGTCTCGCTGTCTTGGCCTCGATCTTGACGCTCCTCTTTTCCTTTGCCCTTTCGGCACCCTTTTGTTTAAGCAGGTTTTGAGATCGACGCCGTTAGCGTGGTTACCCTTCCGCTTGGCACAGGCAGGTTATGGACGCCATTGGTTATTCATCAGGGCTCTTAGCCCCATTTGCATCTTGTCCGTAGTCGGACGCTGTATCGTTTTACAGGTGATTTGGATCTTTGTAGTGTATATCTGTATTCTTGACTCTTTGAGTCGCTGTTATATATATCTGTTCCGTGGGTCCCATCGAGGACTGTTGTGTAATGTTATTACTTTGATTTCCACCCGCACGCAAGTGCCTAGTGGGCACCTTCGAATCGTTTCTATGCGGGTTTGGCGGGTTCCGCTAAAACTTGCATCGGGCCGATTCTGAGGGTGTTACAGAGTGGTATCAGAGCTCGTTAGCGATACCCCAAGTCCAAATTTCAGGATAACCTAGCTAACAGCCGAAGTAGAGTGTCAAAACTATTTTTGCAAAACCGGTTGGATAGATCTGGTTAGGTCTGATTTTACTCCTTACCCCTCTTCTATTCTCCTCTTACCTCGACGTGTTTTGAATCCGCTCTCTTCTCTTTCTTCGAGTCCAGGAATTCTCGTGGTTGGGTTCCGTCGTACCTTCAGGGTTTCGCTTCCTCCTTTGGTAACGGTGATGCTACGTCCGGTGTTCATGCTGCCCGAGGAATCCATCTTCTGTGGTACCATTCTTTGTTCCTTGTTTGTGCCTTCCGGTGTTTTCCGACGCGACGACATCCTCTACGCCAGATCCGATGCAGAGTCTGCATCACTCCTTTGTTTCCGAACCTCGCTTGTCGAGATCTTCAGTCTGAATCCTGAGAGTTGGTTGCATAATCTGTCTATTCGTGTACATAGTAATGCTTTGAGTGCGGGATGGAGTCGCGACCATACCACTACTCTTATCATTCGCTTATGTACATTGAATGGTGGATCGATGCAATTTTACTCCTTCCATGGAAGTTAGAGGTGGCCTTACCTTTAACTTCGTCCGTTGTTTCCGGAGTGTTCTCTTGAGGAACAGGATCAACGACGTCTTGTTGGTGGTGTCGCCGATTTCCAGACGAAGAAAGCACCATTGTTAGTGGTGTTGCGAGGATCTACGCAAAGCGAGAAGACGCAGATCGCCGACCTTCCTTCCGGTACCATGAGGCGGATCTCGAGGGCGAGATCCATTGTTAGTGGTGTCGAATTGTGGCATCCCGCAAAACCACTACTAGAAAATCGCGTTGAATTTGTGCATTGCATCGTCATCATCATATGTTGTTTGTCAAAACTATTTTCGCAAAGCCCGATTTGTTTTCCAAACGCCCCGTCTTTTATTCAAACGCCAAACCCCGGGTCTCCGGATTATTTTGTTTGCCTGCTACTGGGTTGCAGGAGCCGTGTTTAAAACAAATAAAATAACAAAGTATTTTTTTAGTGGGGCAGTCGAACGGGCCAAGTCGACCCGAACGACCACCCCCGTATAAAACAGATCGGCCCGCCTAAAATCCTAAAGTTACCAACCTATCTACCCACCCCTCTGGCCACCTCACCCGGACCAATCCGTGACCGCCACATCAGCTCACCCCAAACCCCCACCAACCACCCTCTGCCACGTGGCCTCCCTCTCTCTCCTCTCTCTTCCTTTTCCTCCCTCCCCACCTGCTCTCACCCGCCCTGGCCCACCACAGCACACACACGCTGCCTTGTGACACTAAAGACGCGACCCGTCCCCACCAACCGCCCTGGCCCCACCATGGACCCGCCCCCACGTGCGCTTCCCCCTCCCCAACCTCCTTCCTCCTCTCTGCTAGCCTCCTCTTCCTCCCTCACCGTCCCATGGCGACCACTGCCCTTCGCCTCAAGGCCCCAAGCTCCGCCCGACCAGGCCTCCACGCGCCCGGGACTTCGTCGCCCGAGCTCGCCCGTCCCTTCCCGCACCCGCCTTCTTCCACCTCCCGAGCCGCCTCGGCCAAGCCGCTGCCCTCCGATCGCGCCACCTCCGCCGGTTCTCGCCCAACGCGCCCGCCCGAGCCCGCCACCTCGCCGCCCGACTCCTGGCGACCTCGTCTGCGTTCCCGGGCGCCGCCCTTGTCCACCCAGCCCGCTCCCTCCTCGCGGCCTCCTCGAGCCGACGCCGACCCGTGCTCTGCTCGGGCGCCTCCCGTCCACAGCAACTGTCGCCGCCACCGCCTCACAAGGCGAGCCCGTGCGGCTCGCCACCGCGTCGACCTCCCTCTCCATCTCGCGGACCCGCCTCCTCCTGCTCCGGCCGTGCCACAGCACGCCCGCGACGACCTGCCCGCCAAGCCTCGCGGACCGACCCTCGAGCTCCTCGCCCCTGCCTTCCTCCTCTGGAGCCCTCTGCGTCATGGCTGACCTCTCGGTTGTGCTCGCGTGCGCCCAAGCCGCGGCCTCCTCGGCCTCGAGTTCGGCCCTGCCGCCGCCTTGTTCCGTCCCTGGCTCCTCTGCCCGAGCCAGCTCGGCCTCCACGTCATGGGAGTGCCCTGGTGTTTGCCTCATGCTGCCTGTGTGGTTACGGTGTTGTTGCAAAGCGAGGACCCGAAGACCCCAAGCACTACTACAAGGGCACGAAGATCTCCTTCATGGAAATCAAAGCCGAACCCGAAGACCTCCGTCATGGATCGTCGAGCACTTCTACACGGACCCACGGGATGACATGTTCTTCACCCAAGGGCGACAAGGCTCTCTTCATGGATTTCGGGACCCCGACATCGAACGACAAGATCATCGTCATAGAACCCGAAGGCCACATGTGCGACAAGTACTCCGACCCGGAACCAAGTTCGCCACCGACTAAAGACGGACTACGAGTTCTACTTCACGGATGCCAAGCGACAAGATCTACTACCCCGGAGCCGAGAACGTTCCGTCGAACCCTGAGACCGACCCCGAACCCCGAACCCCCGGACCAAGACCGTCGAGACCCCTCAATGTGTGAATCCCTTCCCGAAACCCTATTTTATAACATAATATAACTTGTCGCATAATAATTGTCTTGCATGCATACATTCATATGGTTTGGGGGCCTTATGCCGATTCACCTAATAATTAAATATGGGGCCCATATGCGGGCAAATCTAGTCTCATATTGGCCTCATTTAAATAGATGTAGCGAACCGGTACCATATTTTGGCCATGTTAATACAACATTTAAATTGCGGGGGTTCTAAATAACTCGAACCATTTAATTAATTGTCCGGACCCCGGTTCCGCTTAATATGACCTAATCGCATTGCACCGCACCTTTGCCATGTCATACATCATACATGCATCATGCCGATCTTCTGCCGTTGTATTAAATAGTGCATCCGGTGTTTATTCTAGTGTTTTCGTTCTTCGCGGATAAGGCCGTTGAGTTGATGTGAGCTTCGCCCCGATCTTCGGTTGAACCTTCGACAATGTTTTCAGGCGAGCATCTCCCCCCTTTCTACCTATCTTACTTTTCTAGTATTTATTTCCTTCTTGTTGATCTTTGCTATCTGTGTTGCGATGCTCTAGTTTTCGTACCCGTAATATCCCTTGCAGCCATATATAGCCTTGGACACATCCTATTACCTGTTGTTTGGTAGATAGTTGGACCCGCGCGTCGTAGTCGCTTGCTGAAGTGTTTTGCTTGTCGTCAAGTACCACAATTGTTGGAGGATTGCCGCATGTTGACGTTGGAGTTGATCATGGCTTTAATTATTGTTTCACTTTAATTCCTGTTTAACAACTAAAATTGAATTAAGCAGAGGCATCGGTGGGTGATAGGTAAGATTTGGTTTCCGACCGCCCACTTGTGTCCCGTAGGACCCCGAGTTCTTGACACCTGTTCCGAGATCGAGCGCTAACCACGGTGGGGAGATATGGGCCCCATTGATTATTACCTGATTTCAAAGTATTGTCTTGGGGGCACAAACTAGTTTGAGGTTTTATGCCATGCTTTCTGCTTTATTTAAATTGTGCGACAGATAGCACTGTCTTGTTAGGATCAGGACACGTTTTCGCGGTGTCGACAGTCCCCGTTTGGGGATTTGCTGTCGCTCACTGTCGTCTACCCAAACCCTAAGTCCGTCTCGGAGACCGGCCGACTTCGTTGCGGGTGTCGACTTGGTGGGGTGGCCCCCATGTACTTGCTTTGGGTCTGGGAACGTCGTGACTTAGGCCCCGCCGACATACCGATGGGTGTATGTTAACTGATCTGGCAAAAAGGGTCGAAGTTCCTGTGGATACTTTGGTGCACCCCTGTAGGGTTAAATCTTTTTGAGAAGCCGTGTCCGCGGTTATGGACGACTTGGAGCACAGTGCTTGATCATAGACAACTATAACTAAAGTTTACTGTTATAAATTGATTTGTATCCGATTTGACTAGTCATCAGCTCCACTACAACGGAATGACTAAGTAAAAGTACCAACAATTGCTGGGTTTTTGGGTTATCTCACGCTAATTGTATCTGACTAGTAAGTGTTGCCACTATAACGGAATGATTAAATAAAAGTGCTCACTGTTAATTTTATCAGGACGACTATCTTTACCTGACTAGTAAATTGCATAACTATAACGGAATAAGTAAGACTGCCAACTGTGTGAGTTCCTCGGTTGACTTCCTCGTTTGGTCTCGAGGGGGAAACACCAGGATGGGTTTGTTTGGTGTTAGCTTCAGGTTGGATCTGAATAGGTCTTTCTTACCCCTCTCTGATTGACGCCAGTTGTATCGAGTCTCTATAGTTTGTTTAGTGCATCTTTGCCGCTTGATCCACCATACCTATGTAGGCGAGGACCTTGAATTCTAGTCTCGCCGTGTCTTGGCCTCAAGATCGACGCTCCTCTTTTTCCTTTGCCCTTTGTCGGCACCCCTTTTGTTTAAGCAGGTTTTGAGATCGACGCCGTTAGCAGGGTTACCCTTCCGGCTTGGCCTGGGCAGGGTTATGGACGCCATTGGTTATTCATCAGGGCTCTTAGCCCCATTTGCATCTTGTCCGTAGTCGGACGCTGTATCGTTTTACAGGTGATTTGGATCTTTGTAGTGTATATCTGTATTCTTGACTCTTTGAGTCGCTGTTATATAGATCTGTTCTGTGGGTCCCATCGAGGACTGTTGTGTAATGTTATTACTTTGATTTCCACCCGCACGCAAGTGCCTGGTGGGCACCTTCGAATCGTTTCTATGCGGGTTTGGCGGGTTCCGCTAAAACTTGCATCGGGCTGATTCTGAGGGTGTTACAATGACAAACGTGTCCAAATATGGCATGAAGATCTTGTTCATCAGATTCATGAATATTACCGGTGCATTGGTCAAACCAAATGGTACTACCAGATACTCACGGTGTCCATATCTTGAGACAAATGCTGTTTTTGGGACATTTTCCGGCTTGATTTTTATTTGATGGTATCCAGATCTTAAATTGATCTTTGAAAATACTCCATCTCCTTTCACTTGGTCAAAAAAATCTTGAATTATTGGTAAAGGATACTTATTCTTGATAGTCATGTTGTTCAGATTTCTATAATCACCACACATCTTTCTTCCACCATCTCTTTTATCCACAAAGATTACTGGTGTTCCCCATGGAGATACACTTTCCTGTATAAATCCTTTTCTCGCTAACTTATCAATTTGCTCCTTGAGTTCTTTCAACTCTTTGGGTCCCATTTTATATGGTGCTTGAGCTATTGGTGCTATACCAGGTATTAAGTCAATGGTGAACTCTATCTCCCGGTCTGGTGGCATTCCCGGTAACTCTGTTGGAAAAACATCTTGGAATTCATTAACCATAGGAATCTCTTCTAATTTAACTTCTTTCATTGAATTCAACTGCAGATCCACCATGATATGACTGCGTTTATCTGCTTGGTAAACTATCCTTGCTCCACTTGGAGTTTTGATTGAGATAGTTTTCTCCTCACAATTTATCTGAGCTCCGTGTTCCATCATCCAATCCATCCCCAAAGACTCGCAATTCCCTTCAAAGGAATCACATAAAGGTCTGCGAAATATGTACAACCACAGATCGAGATAACCTGATCTTGTTTTATGTGGCGTACAATCACATTCCCTCCTGCCGTAACTACGGTCATAGGACTTTCTAACGTTTCCCTTCTAATCCCGAACTTATCACAAAATTCTTCAGAAATGAATGAAGTAGTTGCACCAGTATCAAATAGAACTTTGCCGAGATTGGTAAGGATATTAAGCGTACTTATCACTGCATGCTCCGAATTATCAACCTCCTCGAGGGTTGCACAATTCAGTTTCCCGGTGGGTCGGTTCCTCTTGCCATTGTTGTTCTTGCCATTATTTCCTGCTTTATTGGGTTGTCCATTTCCTCCACTGGCTTGTCCTCCTCCTTTGGTAGGCCATCCTCCCGGTGGTTTGCTCGGACAATCTGGCTTGATATGCCCCTTCTGACCACAACCGTAACAGATCACTACAGGCTTTTTGCATTCCCTCTGGAAATGCCCTGGAATTCCACAATTGTTACAGATAACATTCCTTCTCGGATTAGATTGATTTCCACCACTGCCCTTATTATTGTTATTGTTATTGTTATTGTTGTTGCCATAATTCCTATTCCGAGGTTTGAACTCCAGGTTGGATTTAGATTTACTTGCCTGAATTCTCTTAGTTTCCTTCTTGGCTCTCTTCCTCCGATCCTCTTGGACATTCTTGCAGTCATCTTCAAAAGTAATGGCTGCATCCAACAACTGTTGATAAGTTTGCTTATTGGCTAATCTTAGCTGCATCTTCACAAACGTATTTAATCCACGCAAGAAACGCTTCTTCCTCTTCTCTTTAGTGTTAACATCCTCCTCAGCAAACGAGAAAGTTGGCTAAACTCCCGGATGTACTTCATAACACTAGTATATCCTTGCTGAAGCTTCTCAAATTCTCTCCGCTTCAACTCCATGACACTTTCCGGAACATGATATTCACGGAATCTCTGCTTGAACTCCTCCTAGGTAAACTCCTTTCCTAGTTGTTGCATGGCTAACTGATTTTCCCACCAAGATGCTGCAGGTCCAGTCAGCAGATGAATTGCATACCTCAATTTTTCCTCATCATTGCAACCCACGGTTTTCAGCTTCCTTTCTGTATCTGCTAACCAGTCTTCTACATCCATTGGTTCAGGAGCTGATGCAAAAGGTAATGGTCTTGCATTCTGGAAATCAGATAGACTCACTCCTCCACATTCAGGTGCCCTCTGATTTTCTCGCCCCAGCAGCCCTTCCATGAACTTGTTCTGGGTCTCTTGCATCATTTGCATGCATTGCATAAAGTTGTGCTCCATTAACGGCCTCATTGGTGGTGGTAATACTTCTAGGTTTGCTGCATCTTCATCGGCCTTTTCCTTGGCCTCTCTCTCCATTCGTTGCTGCTCAGTTTCCATTCCTACACCCGTATCCATGACCCTCTAGTCCTGAAACATAAAGCGAATACTCATAATTACATCATGCACATGTGTTATGAGCTCGACTTTACGCACAGAACTAGTCACACAATGAAGATCCAAAGAAAATCCAAATATGCATTTCACATATTTTACATAATGATACAAAGTCATTACAACATATGCCATATTGGTATTATTACAAAACTACCTTATTACTTGGGTACAAGACACAGTACTTGATACTATTGACTACTTGTCTCCTCCTAATAGTAACCACATTCATCGTACATGCCTGATGTCCAACCATGATGACGTGTTGTTCGTCGCATAGTTTGTAGAACATATGGCCTTCCAGAAGGAACATACTCTGTATCTAAAGTGTCAGGACTTGAGTCATTACTCAACCTGAGCTCATTGACACTACAAGAAATGTGTCAAACTATGATGTTTTGGTAGTGACCGTAAATAAAATCGTCATAGATTTATGACGATTCTACATCAGATGGTCGTAGGTTGGTTGGGCGGGCCAAATCCTTATTAAACTATGACGATTTCATGAAAAAACATCGTAATTCTATGGACAAAATCGTCATAATTGCTAGACAGATCAAGATATAAGAGAAGGTCAATATCAGCCGTAGGATGTAAACATAATGAACGGATGGATGGTGAAGTATGGAAACTTGTTGTGTGGATCGATGACCTGGCATCCAGCGCCCGCATAGTGGCAAATATTTGCGCACACACCAAAGTCCCCGCCGCAACCCTCTATCCTCTAACCCTAACCCTTATCTCTCCCCCGCCGCCACACCACGCCCATCTCCGGTCTTTCTCTCCCCTCGCTCTTCTCCTCCGATGGATCCACAGCACCACCACCCTATCCTCCTCTCCTCACCGCACCTCGATGGCCACCGGTGGCTGACCTCGATGACCGTAGATCCCTATGGCGGCTGCCGTATCCTCCTCGATGCCCGTGGATCTGGCCGCTTGGGCCTCAGCATAGTGCCCTAGTAGATGGTAGCGGTGCTCCATGGTTGGCAGTGGGGTGTCCAGCGCCGCGGCGACGATACTTGGCGCTGGGAGAGCCACCAAGCTCTGTGTGCGGACGTTCGAGCTCCGTACCTCGATGCCCAACCATCCCGGCCTCACGACGAAGACAGAGGCCGTCGGGTGGAGGCCTCGCTGGCCTCGTGCCACCACAACGAACTGCCACCACCACGACGAATGCATCCTTCCCTCGCATCACATCCCCTGATTCCCTCCCGTTGATGTTGATTCGATTTTCCTCTCCGTGCATGTGGGTCGACGGCTGCTCCCTCTCGGTCACCCCCATCCCCTGATGTTGATCTCGTGGCTGCCAGCGACCAAGATGCTGATGTCCATCTTCAACCGCAAGGGCGCCTCGGGCTTCTCCTGGGCCTCCACCGCCGACCAGGTCACCCAAGATCTCACCGCCATCATCACCGGTAACACCCCTCCCATCCCCTCCTGCCTCCTTAGTTTCCCCTTGTCGTCGCCGCCCACTTGTTGACGGACCCGATTCTAGAACCCAGGGGCGTCCAGCGGGATCGGCACCGAGACGACGCGAGTCTTGGCAGAGCACAGCGCCCACGTCGTCATGACCTCAAGGAACCTGGCCGCCAAGAACCAGGTCGCCATGAACCCGGTCAACATTGTTTTCGGTGAGCAACCCCACCACCTTTGTCATTACTGTTGTGTCCGCGCTGCAGATCTGTCGATTGGGGCTCTGTTGCGTGTGCGGATCTAGCTTAGTTCAACATGTTCAGATCCGAGGCTCTCGAGTTGGTATGGATTGGTAGTGGTGATTGCTTTAGGCAGAGTATCCTACTGTGTGCTCTACTAGTTGTTGCTTGGGCTTCAGTTGATTTTATCTGCTGATGGCCACTAATTAGTTAGTACGCATGTGACTAGATTTTATCTCTGAACTTGCAGTAATCAACCTGTGATGTAAATTGACCAATTTGCTTCATAAGTGATTATTCCAAATGAAATCACCATCTTTTGGCTGAGGTTGCTTACTTTAACTCCATAGATGTTCTCAGTGCCATATGGTATCTGACATGTGATCTTATTTGTGTCCACGTGTCTCGAAATGTGGCATATACTAAGGGGGAGCAGACTTTGTGACACTGTTTGCTCCTCACGAGCCTCTAGTTACTATATAACTGTTTACATGTTACTTTACTAGCTAGTTTGTCATACTTTTAATTCTTGGAGTAACAAATCATACTATATGCCATTTTTATATTTGACTGTCCAGTTTTTTTTTCTATTAAAGTATAGGTCGATATGTGGTGCTGACTACTAGTCCAATAGTGTACCCTTTGTGTGCTTTGCTCTCTAAGCTTTTGTATCTTTTCTGGTGGTTAATTACTGATGTATACTTCTTGCACTTGTGTTTGTCCTGGCATGCCTTGGTTGACGGTGTTACTGATTTGTGTTATTCTTGAACTAGTTCGCTTTTGGCGCCGCCACTCACTGAAGTTGGTATTCTAGGACGGTGTAGGATGCTGTGGCCCTCAGGGCTGCTCCCTGTGCCGCCTTGGTGGTGAGATTGATGCTGGGCTAGGTGGTGGTGTATGGTGAAGCCTTCCCCGTGGTGTGTTCTTGGTTGCCGTCGATACTCTTACGCCTCCTCTCGTGAGATAGAACTACCCTGTGGTGCTCCTTCTATGCTTCCCTCCGGGCTTTATCTACCTTGCCATGTCAAGTGTGTTTTCTGTGATTCCCCACTGTCTAGATTTCATATCTGAACCTAGGGTTCACATCGGTGAATAAGCGTATGCGGTGGAGATATCTTAGCTGGTTTGATGCTCAATTGACATGCTTGGTTTACTTGTGATGGTCTCAAGCCCTGTTTTAATTCAGCCTGTGATTAAATGATGAGGTACTATGGTAAGGGTAGGTTTATGCTACGCTTAATGCAGGTAGTGATCGAGAAACCCTTTTGGATGATTATAGTAGACATGAAAATTCAAACCATTGGTTTGGATTTTATCTGTTGGGATACTTGTTGGTCGAACATTTGCTAGTTCATGTTGATAGTTAAGAACTATTGACCGATTCCTAGTTGAATTGGTTAGGAAAATGATCTGAAATCATATTGGCTTGAAATTATTGTTGGATGCAAGTAGCTAGTGGATTCGTAACTTATATGACCATGGAATATTCACTAAAATGATTCTCGAAACACTTTCTAGGAAAATGCTTTATTCTCTCTGTCGGATCGGATTGAAATAAGGTATAGCTTTGATTCTAGAATTACTGCTAGGAAAATGATAAAGATTATTTGGGTAATATTGGTAAGTGTAAATGGATAATCAATATGATTACTCTGTCCATATGACAACAATAATCTAAATGATTCCTAGCCAAATGGCGATGAAGATGATTTCATTTAAAGAGCATGTTTTGTGATATTGCAAATCCCCTATGGCCTGTATTTTTGTTCAATTGCTGGAGCTATATGAGTTCTAGTTTCCTTGTATCGAACTGTGAAGATGAGCAGTGTGTAATTCAGTTACCTTTGTTTTAAAATATAAAATGATTCTTAGATATTTTTGAATATCTAAGAAAAGGATTTATTATCAAACTTGTTGAAGGGCTGATGTTCTAGTTTTAGAGACTAGATTGAGAGTTTGGTGGGAGTGAGTTTGGGATTGTGCCTGAGGTGCAATTCCAATTCTTTTGGATTTGTGCCCAGCAATCCCTCATGCTTGCTGGTTTGTGCAAAGATGATTTGTATGCTTTTATGGCCTTGGTATGATTAGTAGAAGTGTGCTATAGCCCCTGCCTAGGATGCAAAGGCTGAGGCCAACTCTAAATAAGAACAGAGATTATGGTGTATCTTTTTATTTCTCTATGAGGAACATACATAGCATCTCTATGTAAATTTGAGAGAACACCCTCATCCAATCCTCCTAGATGATCATCTAGTTGAAATGGTATAGGGGTGGATTTGATGGGTATTAGTCTCTTTATTTTCCCAAGATGCTGATGCAAAAGAGAATACATATGCTGAAAATATTGTAAAGTTCTACCTGCTACAAGATATGATTGTTGATATTGTTATGCTACTAATATAAGCTTCCATGCATCCTGTCCTGGAAATCCTTCTCCTCCTTCCTTGTTGGATCTATTTTGAATCCTATCCTGATACTTGATATGCTAGCTAGTTCTTCTTTGGACTACTAGTGCTTCTTGCCTCCTCCTACCTTGCAACCATGTTGCCTTTGCTGTGAATCCCTCTACTTCTAGCTCCTGGATGGATCCAAGGAGAAACCAGAGTTGGTTGAGGGTGAGGTATAACACTCTGATTGTAACTTTGTGTGGATGTGCTGTGGAGTGTGGCCAGGTAATTGTTAGCTACGGCTGTTCCTTCTTATTTGGTTTCCTGGTCTGCTGTGGTGTTGACAGCAGCTATTTGCATGTTGATGCGCAAGCTGCTTGCTGGTGGGACCTGCTGGTGTGGATGAGATCAAGTGAAAACTTGATATTTGTGGAATCTTTATCTTATTACCTTAGCTGTCATGGTGAAACTTGCCCCTCTCCAGCCTATGATGTTGTACTAAGCCAAAATATACTGATATGAACAGATGCTACTTTTTTTTGGTGAAACTTGCCCCTTTCTAAAGTTTAGCTCAATGATGAACTGTTAACAGTGCAACACACTATTCATTTCTGAGAGCAAACTAACCAACTAACCATTCTTCCTTTGGTAATAGTTTCTTGTTTCTTAAAAAATCTGTGTACAGAACTACATTGGCTAAGTAATGGATAAGAATAGCTTATATGCTATGACTTCATACACAAATTATAAGATTTCATCCCCGTGTTAGTATTTTTACTGCTTTCGGTTGTTTTAGGAAGTACATATTACGACTTTGAGAGTGTATATCCACTCCGAAGCTTTGTTCAGAGTGTACTGTTCAGAGAGTTCCAGGAAGAGGAAGCATGAAGAAGTTCCAGGAAGAGAAAGCGTGAAGAAGTTTGGATTTTATTCTTTCTGTAAATTTTTTATTGTATTTTGGTAGCTCCACTGATGTGAACTATGTAGAACTGTGTGTGATTGTAATGTGCCGATCTCTATGTAGAACTGTGTATGATTGTAATGTGTCGATCATAATGTGCTCTGTTTGAATCAAAATGATTTTGTATATTCTGTTGGTCTTGATTAAATTGTTAGATTTTAATTACTGAGAAAATATATACTGGCAACTGGGACCGTATGAATTATGGAACACCAGGTGTGACCGGCCCAAAATAAGAAGGCCCAAAGTAAAAATCTGTCCAAAGAAAAGGCCAATGCAACGGAAAAAAATGCTTGAATGATGGGCTTGGCCCATGTAGCTAACCAGATTTGATGAGAAAATCAATCCAGAATAGTTGGGCTAAGCCCATGTGGAATCCAGAAATGGACTGGGCTGATTTTGATTTAAGACGATTTAATTTCGTCACAATTTTGCCACGTAGGATCAGCCACGTAGGATCTGACTTGGCATGCTAGATGGCTCGTGACGATATTGGATCGTCATAGTATGACGATCCAATATCGTCATAGAAGGTTATGACGATTTTATCAAAAACGTCGTTATAGTTCGTTTGCGACGCCCAGCTTTCGACGATCTCAAAATCGTCATAAAATCGTCATAAAAAGACTATTATGACGATTCTGTGACGAAAATAGAGGGTCATATATTGCCAGATTTCTTGTAGTGTGACTCCCTCCAGCTCAGCTGAAAAGTCTTCAGAAACATATTCAACATTATATCCAGCCTGCATCTCCTAAGCTTCATTTCTTGAGTTGTCAACAGGATACGCATATCCTGCTACTCCCCAGGTGCTCTCGTGGGCAAGATAGTTAAACATTGGATAATGTATATTCCCTGGGTTTTGAGAAGATGTTGATGATTCAAACACTCTCTCCTCAGGATCTTCTTCTTCATCCTGGTTATCTATTGACATGGTATTTCTACTACTATTATTCGGGTTCATCCTTGCACCCATCCAACTAGACTGTCCAACATTCCTGTCGGAACCATCTGTGGACATCTGGTGTTCATGAGATCCGTTATATGATCCCATTCCCCAACCATCTGAATTCTCAATAGGAAGTTCTGAGTCAGAACCCTCCTCTGAGCCTTGTGGTACTACATACGGCATATCCATAGTAGGATCATGTGTAGGTTCAGGTCTGGGTGAATAAGGATATGGTATAAAAGATTCCGGATCTATAGGTATATCCTTAAAGATAGGTATTGCACTACTACTTGTTTCTTTCTCTAACTGGAATAATAACTGCTTCCTCCTTTCCGGATCAGTTACATCCTCTAACATGTCATTTTTGTCTTCAACAATCACCTGATGAGTCTTATAAAAAGACGCAACGAGTGTCCGGTATCTATCCATAAACTTGGAAGCTAACTTAGGATGCTTCTTAACCAAATTAAGATGATCCGGTATAGGCTCCGAGTCTATATAATCATGAGGTATCACATAGAATGTGCTACCTTCTAACTCCTTGGTTTTCTGCTCCCGGATATTAGCTATCGCCTCCACAACAGCAACATGATATGCTGCTAAATGACTTCTACCTTCTCCTATGGGTAGATCGTGATATAATCCAAGCTTCTCTGGAAGTTGGATACTCACACGATACTTGGATAACAACCGGCCATCAAGGTAAGTGATAGTGTTCACTGGAATTCTAGTGGAACAACTAAAGAGCTTTAAAAGTTGACGAAGTTGGTCTGTGAATGATCCTTGATAATCATCAAGAGTCTCCTCTTTCCTTACCAAAGTATGTTTTGGAAACTTTGGTCCCATATCTCTGTATATCAGAAAAATAATTTTGATTATTATCTAATGATATATTGCATCATAACAAAGAATTATCGCACTAAAATATATAATGGAATATTCTCATTTGAATACCCATTATATCTCTTTTAGCGAATTCTTTATTGTTGCTAAATTTTCCTACAGGTAATACCCTTTACTAGGTTTCCAACCTAAGGTCAAAGCAATTTGCTCTAATACCAACTGCGGTGACCCAGCATACCACTGCATGTGTAGTACACTATAGTCGTTGACATGACATCTACAGAACACTGTTCCGTAAATATCACATCCCTCAGAGTGGTACAACAAAAACATTGCGGGTCCATATTACAAATGTACATACATTATTATTATTACAATACCGAAAGTTCAGGACTTCCAAAAGATCCAACTTACAAACCAAAATATAAAGTGTTCAGCGGAAATTTAAAAGTAGCAACTCCGACTAGGAGTGGAGCTCAACAGATTATCTATAGAGTTTATGTTGCTCGGCTCCATTGGTTACTATTAACTAGGGTTACTTAGTTGGACTCATTATCATCGACACCATAGCGGATTTTGTAATCCACTACTTCAACTCCTCCGGACAGATCAGGTTCCTCGTAGAACACATCTTCTTGACATTCGGCTGCATACATTGGCATGTCTTCGGGATCCTCAGAGTCTAAGCAAGGGATCAAAGGAAAGAATGAGTAACAACGTTACCCAACAAGTTCATTATATGCAAGGTGGCAAGTTTGATGCTCTAACTACCACCTCAGATTATAAATCCTTGGCACTATGCAGTTTTTATAAATCTTTCTTCAAAGATTGATTTTATTCCAAAAAAATCTATGACAATCAGCCTTCACGGGTTGACCAAAACTTTCATGGAGTTCCTTTCCTGCCGCGTTCGTAGCTCCTTCCCGGAACAGGGAGTAACAAGTTACAATTCTTACACTCTGCATAGGTGTGTTACTTTACGCATAAGAGATCAACTCCTTGTTGCACAACCGGGCGTACTTTCCCGTCCACAATTCCATGATGTGGGGCCTAGTAGTTGGTCAAAGCCAATCACTGCCCCCTTCGCGACCCCACATGCCTCCTTGGTGTACACCATGCCCACATAATGAATTACGGCAATGGTTTGTACAATAATATTTTCTTTCTTTTATAGCATATATGTTAACACACAATTTGAAAATACTTTGATAAAGACTCTTCAAAGGACATGAGCAAGTGATGAAATTGCCTTGTGATGGCAAGGTAGTGAAGTCTGATGCTTGCACTGGACCTTGAGCTTCTAGTTCTACAAAAACATCATTATTGCCCGGTAAGGACAATATTTAAAGAAGCAAAATAATTATGCAAGTAATGTAATGCATTTTTTAATTCTATATGCATTTTCCCTATATAAGGTGCCTCTTAATAAAGCATTTATAAATATTATTTTTTATATTTATTGTATATATTGAATTATTTTATTTTATTTCTCTTTTTATTTGAGTTTTATAGATTTAATAATTCTTTTAGGAATTATTAATTATACATTAAAATTTATTATTAAATATTTATTTAGTATATTTCAAAAATACTATAATATTAATATATAATGAAAGTTATTTTTATTTATTTTTATCATCTTTCAATAATTTTGTAAAATTCCATAAGGAATATATAAATTACAAAAATTCTTATAAAAATTTAAATGTCCAAAATTTTATATCTTATTTTATTTGGATAGAGTGGATTATTGTGAATCCAAAAATATTTTATATATAATTTTTGGACTTTTATTTTATTTTCTAGAATTTTATTAAGGTCAGGGGCATTTTGGTCTTTTCCAATTGATTAAACAATTTTTAAACGATTTGGGCTGGACTTTTGGGCTCATTGGGCCAGTGTGGCCCAATAGGGTAGTGTCAAAATCACCCCGAGGGGTTTTGGCCCACCCAGCCCACTCTCTCTGCCTCCTCCTCGTTCTTACCTTTCCTCTTCCTCGACCCCGCGGCTCTGGCACCGCCGCTGGCGATGGCCGCCGTTGAGGTTTCCCCTGGCCGCTGTCGTGGTGCAGGGCGAGGTTTGAGACTATGTTCGTTCATCTATTCCAACTCGATTTGACTCTGGGGCTTCCCCGTGGCCAGGTCCACCCCGATCCCGAACCTAGGGTTAGGGGAAAGTGTTGTCACCACCGCCACGGTCCCGCCTGCGGTGGTGTCTTTGGGCTCGTGTCTTTGTTGTGTCGTGGCTGGTGTGAGTTCTGGCCCACAGGTGCTCCTGTCTGTCGCGGTTTGTCGGCCAATATGCTTCCTCTTCAATTCGTCAGCGAGGACCTCGGGTAAGTTGCCTCTGTGGGTTTTGTTCATGCTACTACCATGAATCTCTCTGTGTATATCTAGTGGCTTCTCATGCCTAGTGATTATGTTCTGATTAGGGTTCATCTCCTAATTAGGGTTCTTGTTCTGATTAGGGTTCATCTCCTAATTAGGGTTCTTGTTCTGATTAGGGTTCATAACCCCTTGTTGATCATATCCATGATGCTTTAGATCTAGTGGTGATCATACTTGAGCATGAAGAATGATTGTTTGTTGTGGATCATGATTTGTAGTGGCTTTGATGATGCTAGTGACTTGTCAGATTTATTCCAGTGGTAATTCACTATGATCCCATGCTAGTGTTTCTATGGGATCCCTGATTGGAAATGTTGTTGATCTGAGAACTTATTCTACTGTCAGAATGTTGATACTGATAGTAGTTTTCTCAGTAATTGCTCACTGCAATTATAATGGTAGGCTTGCATGAGATTATACATAATGAATATAATCATTACATGTAATGATTTTCTATGGATGTATAAATGAATTTGATGTTGATTCCTGGCACTTGGCTTCAGGAAGATGATATGTATTGGTTTGTCCCTTTTATCAGTGGAAACTAAGCAAAGATTGTTTTTTAGCTCATTTAGAACTTTTCCTTGTGATACCATTATGATCTGGCACACAAGTGATTGAGTTTTATTTCTGGGCTTAGCTTTTACAATACTTGTGATTAATACTGGCAAGATAAAATGAAAGCTTTTCTTAACTCTCCTGCCTATGATGTTGGTCTGAGGCTCTAGGATTTTAAGTCCTAGTTAGTTGAGCAAATAGTTTGTTTGTAACTTGTAGGATTAGAGGTGCTACTCTCCCTGGGAGATGTGCCCTGATCTGATAAGAACAAATGAAAGATGATTTTAAGTTGCATAAATTAACACTAAACTGTGTGATGCTGGTCTCAGAGATTAGTGCTTTTGGCTGAGTTTGATTTCTTACCTTTATACTTGAAATCTCTAGGATAGATTCACCTCACTTGGGTGATTATTGAGAGATTATTTCATAAAGAAACACATGCTTTTGTTTAGATACTATGATTGAATCATGTGATGGTTTTATGAGACTCACCACAAAATCTGATGATGATGTAGTAAGTTGATGATGATGATCTTGATCTGGTTTTGCTGGACTACTGTGCTTGCTCTTGAGCTAGCCTGCTCCTCCTAGCTCCTGGGCTTGATCTTGTTGTCCACCTGATTCATCCCCCTCCTTATGTCACCATCCTAGTGATGTTTGGTTGATCTGGGGTGGTTTGGTTTGCCTGTTGTTCTTGGTTTAGCTGCTGTCTACACTAGCTGTGCTTGTGTGTTGTGTAGTGGAGAGATGCACTGGTGTGCTCCTCCACGGTTGTGCTTGTGGTTTTGTGAGATTGAGTTGCTCTATGAGCTTGACAACACACCACATGCATGATGGTGTGTGTCCAGCCTGTGTTCTTGCTATGGACTTGTGGATATGTTCAGAATTTTTGAACTTACTATTACCAGATTACTTTCACCTGGCTGGTGAATTGGTCCCTCTTGGCTGTCATTTGACTTCTGGTTTTGAATTTATGAAAGATGGAATCTTTCATATTGGTGAAACTTGCCCCTTTTATAACATTTCTCAATGATGAATTTATCAAGTGCATTTCACTGACATATCTGAGAGAAATAATACTAACACTAATCTTCTTTTGTTTTTTTATTTAGTCTTTGTTTTGCAGGTACAAAGATAAAGATAAAGATTTAGTTTAGATTTAGATATAGGATAGTTAGTAGATATTCCAATGTAATTTTCTTATTCTTTTGTAATTTTTCTTTTATTATTCTTGTAATGTTTATTTTATTTAATTTTAATAAAGATTATATTATTAATAATAATGAATATTCTTATTCTTTATTCTTTTGTAAATTGTGAAGCTTGGAAATGGCTTCAGTAGGTTACATTCTTTGTAACTTGTTTATAATATGAAATAAGTTTCATATTCAATATTATTTTTGGATAAAATTTAAGTTGTAATATTTATCTCTTAATTGAATTAAGATTCAAAACTTATATCTAATTCATTTGAATTTATAATTCAAACATTCAAGTTTAAAATTCAAATTCATTTTAAACACATAACTCCTTAAGATCATCTCAAAGTTTATAACAATCATCCTTTAAGAATAAACCTAATCTCAAAGTATGAAAGAAACATTGATCACTTAGGTTTTTTTATTTGGCGAAACTTTTACCCACATTTTCACAGATGAATGCATGCAACAATTCATATTCCTAAATCTACCCTTTGTTAGGTCCTAAATGCTGGGATGTTACAACCGACATTGCATATGCTATTAGTTTGACTAGCAGATATCAAAGTGATCCAGGAGTGGATCATTGGACAGCGGTCAAAAACATCCTTAAGTACTTAAGAAGAACTAAGGATATGGTTCTTTCTTATGGAGGTGATGAACAGCTCGTTGTTAATGGTTACACCGATGCCAGTTGGAACACCAATTCGGATGATTCTAAATCTCAATCTGGATACGTATTTACTTTGAATGGTGCAGCAGTTAGCTAGAGGAGTGCAAAGCAAAGCGTTGTGGGGATATCTTCAACTGAATCGGAATACATAGCTGCTTCGGAGGCTTCACAAGAGGCGATATGGATGAAGGAGTTCATTACAGACCTTGGTGTGGTTCCAAGTGCGCTGGACCCAATGTCTATCTACTGTGATAACATGGGCGCCATAGCCAATGCGCAAGAACCAAGGTCACACAAGAAGCTAAAGCACATAAAGCTACGTTTTCACGCTATTCGAGAGCATGTCCAAGATGGTGACATAAAGATTTGCAAAGTACACACAGATCTGAATGTGGCGGATCCGTTGACTAAACCTCTCCCGAGGGCAAAACATGACCAGCACCAAACCGCCATGGGTGTTCGGTATTTACCATGTAATCTAGATTAGTTGACTCTAGTGCAAGTGGGAGACTGTTGGAGATATGCCCTAGAGGCAATAATAAAAGTGGTTATTATTATATCTTTGTGTTTATGATAAATGTTTACATTCATGCTATAAGAGTATTAACTGGAAACATTAATACTTGTGTGATTTGTAAACTAAATTAGAGTCCCTGGTAAAGCCTCTTTGTAATACTAGCTTGTTGGTTATTAAGATGATCGTGGTTTCCCGATCATGAACATTGAGATGTTATTAACAACAAGATCATATCATTAGGAGAATGGTATGATTAACATACTCCTATAGATAAGCGTAGCATAAAGATCAAGTCATTTGAATAGTTCGTTTGCTATAAGATTTCTAATACATAGTAACCTAATTCCTTCGACCATGAGATCATACTAATCACCATCACCGGAAGGATGCTTTGATGACATCAAACACCACACTGTAACTAGGTGGCTATAAAGGTGGCATTGAGTGTTCGGAAAGTATGTGTTGAGGCACATGGATCAAGAGTGGGATTTGTCCATCCATATGACGGATATATATGCTCTGGGCCCTCTCGGTGGAATGTCATCCAATTAGCTTGCAAGCATGTGACTGGCTCACAAGGGATCACATATCACGGGAACGAGAAAAGAGTACTTATTGGTAATGAGGTTGAACTAGGTATGCAGAGATACCGACGATCAAAACCTCGGATAAGTAAACTATCATGAGACAAAGGGAAATTGGTATCGTATGTAAGTGGTTCATTCGATCACAAAGTAATCATAGAAATATGTGGGAGCCATATGAATTTCCAGATTCCTCTATTGGTTATTGATCGGAGAAGTGTCTCGGTCATGTCCGCATAATTCACGAACCATAGGGAGACACACTTAAGGATTCGATGTTGTTTAGTAGATATGGAATGTTAATAGGGATACCGAATGTTGTTCGGGGTCTCGGATGGGATCCGGGATATCATGAGGAGATCCGGAATGGTCCGGAGAATAAGATTCATATAAGGAAAATCCGATTTCGGAGTTCGGGAAAGTTTCCGATGGTTTCATCGAAGAGGTTCTAGAAGGGTCTAAAAGGTTCACCGGACCGAAAGGGTAATGGTCCATGAATGTGTCATGGATATGTAGAATGATTGGATCATATCCTAGGTCACTTGGTGTTGGCATTTGCAAGAGAGAAATAAAGCACTAAATTGGAAGTCAAACGGGAAGTTTGAAAAGTCAAACTTGAACAATGGTTTCCTAATGGAAGAAGAAACAAGTCCTTCTCTCAATCCAACTTGGGTTTGGGTTTGGATTCAAACCCACCCATCCCAAGGCTGGCCCTCCCTCTCATAAATAGAGGGGGAGGGGCTGCCCCAACACCACAAGAGCCAAGCCTTCCCCACACCCGCGTCGCCGCCGGCCTAAGTCCGTCACATGTCGCCGCCAAGGCCACCGCTGCCGCCGCCTAGCTGCCTCTCGACCTCCTCCTCCTCCCGGTCATCTAAACCCTAGATCTCCGGGAAACCCTAATCCACCATAACTCGCACCGGCTTAGGCGAAGCCCTGCGGGATCTTCCCTCTACTTCCGACACCACGCCGTCGTGCTGCCGGAATCATGAAGGGAGAACTACAATCTCCATCACCTTTGGAACAAGGAGAGGAAGGTCTTCATCGAGTAACGCGGTGACCGATCATGGAAGCGCTGCCAAACGTTAGCCGGAAGGATCGTCTACGCGATGTTGAGATCGGCAAGTGTATGACTACATCACCCACGAGAATCTGCTCTCGTTAACCGCTTTGGAATCTTCAAGGGTGAGTGCTTCTATCGACTCGTTGCTACAATCTAGTAGATAGATCTTGTCTTATTTGTGT
Organism: Avena longiglumis; assembly: GCA_030063025.1. Classification (NCBI taxonomy): domain Eukaryota; kingdom Viridiplantae; phylum Streptophyta; class Magnoliopsida; order Poales; family Poaceae; genus Avena; species Avena longiglumis. The sequence goes on along the minus strand of CP125975.1, from coordinate 152,381,035 downwards.
GCATGCGGTAGAATTTTTTTGTTTTCCATGCTACGAACCCCTACAGATGAGTGATAGAGAAAATGGCAGGCTGGGAGTCGCGACATAACTCGTAATATCTAATCTATGACCAATCGGAGGACACGATTTCTCCCCTCCTCACAATGTACCCCTTCTTATGGATTCACTAGGATGAGGTGCTTTTGATTCGACTAGGGATGGCAATGGGTACCCATGACCCGCGGACCCGCCGGGCAAAAACCCACTAGTAGTATGGGTATGGGACAAAAAATTACTCATGAGTATGTAAATAGGAAAATTTCATACCCATCGGGAAAGGATGTGAGATTGTAGAACCCATACCCGTGTATCCATCTACCCATCCAAAATTTGATAGGTGAGACCTTTGTAATATTCTAACATACTTAATTTTCTTTAATCATTCATTGACTCTAGCAAGGTCATCTCATGCTTTCTAGTTCCATGATCGCTAGGGACGGGGCCAGGATTTTACCATGAGGGGGGCGAAGAGGATAAAGGTTTTATGTGAGGATTTTTTTGGTCAAGAGGACCCTAAATGCGTGTTGTTTTGTACTATAAGAAAAAATATGTGGATAAAATGTTATAATATAGAAAGTCTAAATGTAGCATTTATATATACCAAAACGTAGCTATGTCGTTCGGCAATACAAAAACAAAACCTCGATTTTTAAATTAGCCCTCCGAACTATATTGATTGTCAAACCATTCGATTACCTCATCCAGTCATCCTAGGTGGCCGTCGTTGCAATTTCCTTTATAGTCTATCAGATACGTAATAAGTCACCTTTCAACGAACTGAAAGATATGAAGGGTTTCGCGGCATAGTAAATCAAAATTTTCTACGGAGCGAACTGAGGGAAAGCCAAGATCTAATCTAGGAGATGCAAACAACGAGAGAGATTGGATTAGATCTTCATACCCTTGAAGATTCGCACAGCGGAACGTTCGTCAGAACTTGGGTGATGTAGTCATACTCGCTTCTCCTCCTCGCGATCCGATCCGATCTAGCACCACAAGTGGCGGTGCCTCCGTGAGATGCACACGTGCAGCACCTCGACGTCTCCTCCTTCCTCGGACCAGCAAGTATGGTGGAGAGATAGATTGGATCTACAACACGACGGCGTGGTGTATATGGTGGAGAATTTCTGCAGCAGGGCTTCGCCTACAAACAGTCGGAAGGGAGAGAGGAAAGCTAGCAAGGCGGCTAGGGTTTGGAGGATAAGGTGTGGGGGGTTGGTGCGCCCCCACCCCTCTTTATATAGAGGGGGGCGCAGCCCTAGCCCCTCCCCCAAGCCCAAAGGATAAGGAGTGGGGGGGCATGGACTCTCCCCTCTTCTAGAAACCCTATCTCTAGTTTAAACGATTTAAACTCTCTAGGATCGGCTGGGCCCTATGGCGCCTTGTGCCCCTGGCCCAATGCGGCCAGGACACTCCCTCATAGGCCCATGCCCCCTCCCGGAAGGTGGGGCCATGTTGGTCCCCTTCCGGAAGGTTCTAGAAGCTTCCGGTACAATACCGATTAACCGGAAACATTCCCGAAGTCCAAAAACTGCATTGCCTTATATGAATCTTATTCTCCGGACCATTCCGGAACCTCTCGTGATATCCCGGATCCCATCCGAGACTCGAACAAAATTCATAAACCAATTATCCAATCTATCCTAGCGTCGAGATACGTTAAGTGTGTGACCTGCGGGTTCGAGAATATGCGACATGATCTTCTATCAATAATCAGCAAGGTGCAGGCACCCATATTGACTCCACACATTCATCGATGATCATATCGGATGAACCACGATGCCAGATTCAATCAATCCCATATATATATTCCCTTCGTCTCGCGATATTTTACTTGCGAGATTCGATCGTCGGTGCATCATACCTAGTTCAATCCGTTCCACGGCAAGTACTTTACTTTCGTAATCCGATATCACTTTGTGATTAAATCCTTAACCACATGCTTGCAAGCGGTGTTGATATCGATTACCGAGTGGGCCCGAAGTATATCTCTCCGACTTGGGAGGGACAAATCCCATCTCGATACATACAACCCAACAGATACTTTCCGATCACCTGAGAGACACCTTTATGATCACCCTCTCATAGGATGACGTTTGATGACCTCAAAGCTTTCTTCCGATACCAGGGAGTTATATTATCTCATGGTCTAAGGAATACAATATTTGACATAGGTAAAGCTTCGCAAATACGAACACGATGACACGATCTAATTGCTTTGCTTAGTTTGGGTCTGTCCATCATATCATTCTCCAATGAAATGATCTCATTATCAATTGACAACTCATGTCTATGGTTAGGAAACCTTAACCATCATTGATCAATGAGCTAGTCCTTAGAGGCGTACCAGGGACACGGTGTTGTTCACAAACCACACAAGTATTAATGTTTCCGTTTAATACAATTTTAGCATGGAATATAAACTTTATCATGAACATGAATTATAATAATAACATCTTTATTATTGCCTCTAGGGCATAATTCCAACAGTATACATCATAGTTAATAAATTAATCACTTGCCGGATGATCAAATTGAAAATTTTCCTAATTAATTTATAAAATGACTAGCTGAATACCCGTGCGTTGCAACGGATTTAATTTTTTTATTATTATTAATTATATATAATAATAAATAAAACATAATATAACAATAATGAAAAACATAGTCTATTCACGCCGTGGAGTTGAATTCTCTGAATTTTGCTTCCCACCCACATATGACACCGGTGAATGCATTACGCTAGTGTTCCTCTTTTTTACCCAATTCATCTCCACTTGGTTGATACTAAATTTTATATCCATATTATCTAAATATCCTTTAAATGCACAAATTATCTTTTTTATTATTCCTAATAATCTATTTGTGTATCATCGAGATGAGGAACACGTTCCAATTAGCTATGGTTTGAAAATATGCACATCTCTCACAACGGCAGCAGTATGTAGCAAGGAGAAGAAGAGTATATACACACACCAAGTTAGCTCAAGGAGAATTAGTAGATAGATCTGGTTTACTTTATCATCACGTCTACACAAGCCCAAGTAGGTATCAAAGTATTCCTGATTAATATTATTTACACAGATAAATCTGATGTTGAGAGATTAAACCAAATCTGGGAGTTAAAATTAGAGACACGAGGAAAATACCTCTCTTCCTTGCGTCGTCGTTCATGCTCTCTCCACGTGCCGCGTGCGACCGTGTAGCCACGCTTTGGATTGCTGCCCCTTCTCAGTTCTCGTCATCTTGCTTCGATCGATTTCAACTGGCGCTTTGGCCGGCGGCCGGCAGGTAGGCACCCCAACTAAAGAAAAAACGAAGTGTCCAAAGCCAATCTCATCCGTCTAAGGTATCGCTAGTCTCCAAGTCAATGGCTGGTCCAAAGCCAATTAGATGCCACGTTTGGGCCTGGTAATGCTAGAGTTGTGCTAATTTGTTGGCTAGGCCAATGCATATATGTACGTGGGCTAATATCAGATGGACCTGAGGAGCATCGGAGGGCTGACCCTCACGTGCGATACACCAGGACAGGGGGGCGAAAATGGTTGCGACAGTCAAGATTAGCGATCTCCCTAATCGCTATCGAGGGAAAACGAGATCGTCGGGGGGTCTCGCCCCTGCTCGTCCCGATCGCTCATAAGTTAGTTAGGATCGATTTACATGCCACCAAGTGACTTCCACAGTTCATATATTATTTATGTGATCGTATCCTGATTCTCAAGCTTTTTATGTGATCACATCCTGATTCTCGTGCGATCAATATCGATCTCGTAATTCTCATACCATCACAACTTCGTAAATGGCTAGGATTGCCGCCAGACTGTTGGTGCCTCTGATCCGGGTTTGGCCGCTGTTTATAACGTGTCAATACTTATATTGTCTTACTATTTTATTTTAATTTTATGTGTCGTAAAACGGATATTTTTACCCACGGGTACCCATTTACCCTGTCGGGTGATGGGTATGAAAAAATGTTATACCCGTTGACGGATATGGATATAGGTGACGGGTAAGATTATAGGGGGCGGATAAGAGTATGGGGTGGTACCACACAGACCCATACCCTACGGCTGAAATCCCTAGATTCAATGCACGACAAGACTGCCGGTTGTAGATGTCTTCTTGTATTGATGGCAGGAGGCCGTTCGATCCTCCTTGCTCAACAGCCACGAAGGTAAGTCCTCGCTAAACTTGTTTACTGTATTATGGATCCTGAAGCACCCAACGGTATTCAGCAAAGTACAACCAGACATCGCAAGCCTGCTCAACACGGTAGGGGGAACTAGCGAGAAGACCCACTATATGGACGAAGGTGGAAGTCGTGGGGTCTCACTGTGTAACTAGGGGAGGGGAGGGGGGGGGTGTGGTGTTAGGTGTAGCGTTACAATCTAGGGTTGTTAGTCTGATATCGGGCTTGTGCATAATATTTCTATCTATCTATGCATCGAGACACAACATCAACGATTTGAAAAGGATGAATTTCCTTTAATAATACTCTCTTCGACCCATATTATTTGACTTGGATTTGTCAAAATTTAGATGTGTCTAGATTTATCGGGAGAAAAGATTTCTATCTATCTATCTATCAAGTCAACTAATATGAGTGGAAGGGGGGAATAAAAATATCATAAACAGCATAGGCGTAGACACCTCAAAAGTGTACCGGGAGGAAAGAAGGGCGCCTAGCTTGTCTGCGCTCACAACAGCGACATGTTATCCTGAACCAGTTTGTTAACGCACTCACCGAGAAGCCGTGAGACCGACGGTGGTCCCGACCCGCCACGTATGAACCACCTGTCAGTGCCATGCCGAGCAAGAGGATAAGGAGGCGCCCGATAAAACCTCGGGCTACCCTCCAAATCGAGGAGCAACAAACCGCGACACGGAGGGAGAGGGACGCGACCAACCTTATCCCCTCGCCCGAACCTTATCCCCTCGCGACCTTGAGAGTCAGCCGCCGCCGGCCGGCCCAATCCGCCGCCCTCTCCGCCGGAATAGCCGGCCGGAGTTGGGAACGGAGAGGTGCTGGAGCTAGGTCTAGGTCTAGTAGGTTTAGAGTGTGGCCTGCTGCCGTAGTTTGGCGCGATCTGGCCGGAGTTGGTGGAGTTCTTCTTGAGCCGAGCTCCTCCCCTCTTGGTGGTGCTCCTCCTCTTGCCTCGGTTGGTGGAGGGCGGCCATGCTGCTCCATGAATAAGGACACAGGCGTCCTCCTTCTTGTGGTGCCTCCTCTGCTTCTCCTCTGTTGGCCGGCCGTGGCGGCGAGGGACGAGGCGGAGAGCAGGCTGTGAGCCGGTGGGAAGGAGGCTGAAGTCATCCTGCGGTCTTGTGGCGCGGGCCGGGCGTGGGTGCCGAGCCTCTGCCGAGCCTCCATGGAAGAGGAAGACAAGGTGCGTCTCGGTTGCGGGCTTCCACCGGAATAAGCGCTTTCAGATTTCTGTCTGCTCTGGGGACACGGCGTGGTTCTCCCCTCTCGCCGTGGCGGGCGGGAGGTGGAGGCCTGTTGTTTCTTCTTGGGCGAGACAATTGGTGGATGGGGTCATCACTGCGATTCCCATGAGTGTCATCTCGCCCGGCAAGAGGCGGTGCTATCTGCTCTCCAGGTGTAATGGCGAGCTCGGCCCCGAAGCAACAAAAAGCAATGGAGTTGGGAAGCAATCTTCTTGAGCACCACTCGGCGGTGATAGCCGTCAGCATCCAAGGCCGTAAACGGCCTATCCGAAGCCGTGAAGGGTCCGGCATTTGTCAAACCTCCTCGGAGAGGCCCCTATCGAGGTCGACGACCGCGTTTCCCGTCTGCTCGGAAGCAAGTGGTTTTGTCCCCGCGTCCGAGTTTGATGGCGGTGTGTTCGACTTCCAGCTCGGCGGTGGAGAAAGAGAAGGACTTGATTGCTATTGTTCATCTTTTAGCGAGGTCTTTTCTACTTTTACCAGGGACCTATGTTTTTTTCTTTATTTTATGGGATCCTTTGTTATCAGTTGTACATCCACCGCTTGGATTTAATATATGCTTCCTGTCCCTTCGGGACATCCTTGTTCAAAAAAAAAAAAACCGCGACACAAACTGGTGGCTGGGCCACTGGTTTCATTTCCCCCATTTTCCTTTTAGCTGACGATCGGAAGAAGCCATTAGTCACGCTGGCGCGCAGCTACAAATACGCCACCTACCTGACCCGCTGATCCCACCCTAATCCCCCATTCATCCCCGGAGGAAAAACATCCGGGAACCAGAGGGAGAAATCGGGATCAGTTCGTCGACCGGAGAGGAGATGGAGAAGATGAGCTCGTCGGTGCAGTCCTGGGTGGAGCAGCACAAGCTCGCCACCGCCGGTCAGTCTCACTCACTCTCTCCTCGGACCTCTCTTCCTCCTCCCGCCGATCCGGTCCTGTCTTCCTCTTGTACGTCGTTCTGAGACGGGCACGTACTGAATTTTGTTGTTGCGTGTCGTGGACGGATGCAGGGGCGCTGTCGGCGACGGCGGTGGGCGCCTCGGTGGGTGCCGTCCGGCGGCACGGGAAGGCGAAGGTGCTCACGGTCGCCGCCGCGCTCGGGGGAGCGGCGCTGGCGCAGCGCTACTACACCGCCAAACGGAGGGAGGAGGAGGCGAGCAGCCTGGAGCTGGACTTCTACTCGCAGCTGCCGGCGGCCACCGGCGAGGACGGCCAGGAGAACGAGCGCTGGTCCTACTAGCGCCGGATCAGGTGCTCAGATCACGGCCGGCCGTGCCGTGCCGTGGATCGGGAGGAGACGGTGACGATGATGATGACGATCAATTAGTGCTAGTTAATTAATTAATTGCCCGTGACGTGGCAGCGGCAGGTTTGTCCTAATCCATCCAGCGAGGACGACGGGATTATCTTATCTGCTTTGTAATTATCCGTCCAGCGAGTGGCATTGTTGTCTCCATCATCTAGTAGGTGGGGGTGGATTTAATCATTTAATCCTCTTCCCTATGATCTGAAGCAACCAAGAAACCCAGCGATGCCTTGCGGATTGTGGTACTACATACAATTCTGTCTATTTTCGATGGTGAGGATGACTGAATAAACAACAGCAAGCTGCCTGAGTTATCCAAGGTTTACGTTATTATTGCTGTATTTTATACTGAACTCAGTGTGTCAGGCTCAGGCAGACAGGCTTAGTCATGAGGAAAGAATCATGGATTCCGTGGTTGCTACATTATCCATTCAATGATTCAAAGGTCCGTGATTCTAGATCTAGAAAAGTCTTCCTTCGAAGAAAGGAAAAACCGAAAACTGCTAGTGGCTCCCAAGCTCCAGTGAGCTTGTATTTTGAAAAAAAAAAGATATTTTTAGGACTTCAAAAAATATGAACAAAATCAAGCACAAAGATTTATACATCCCGAAGGTGCGTAAAAAATTTCAGATAAAAATACGTTTTATTTTTGGAGATACAAAAACGGATTTGCTAGTTCTCAGACGCTCAGTCGTCTTTTTTACCATTCGATTTACCTCGTGATTCATGTAAAATAAAAGTTACACGTGAGTTGTAACTCGGGTGTAACTAAGAATTAAATAAGTTACATTAGGTTGAGGATTAATATAAATCTTATAAGTTGTAACTAGGTTGGAACTGAGAATTAACACAAATATTAGGATGTATCAGCAACTTAGACATAAGTAGTTCTTAAGCGCCTGAGATCTAGGTAGTCCATACAAAAAGGATAAATCTCTACTTAATTGTACTATATACGGCTGGAATTTTTTTCTATAGCCCAAAACAAAACGAATTTTTTATTGAAACTTGCCACGGTTATTCAGCCCATAAATATGTATTCCCAAAATAAATTTTGAAACTTTTTGAAACAAAAAAGTATGAATTTCGATTATTTTAAATACAGAGCTCACTGGAGCTGAATAACATACTGCTCACTCCGAATACATAATAGATGTAGGGGGTTAATTCAATTTAGTCTAAATTTGAATTGAAGTCCTGACATTTATTATGAATCAGAGGGATTATGTGCTCTTCCACACCCGCGAAACAGTGGCCATGTTTTCCATCCGGTAAAAACACTAACCCACGCAAACCCACATATTCATCAAAGCCATACAAAATTAGCGCCATAAAAAAATTGGCCATCCTAAAAACCGCTATCAATCGTACCAAATCTTCAGATTTCGCAACCACATTTTTAGTTCTCCCCATCGCTCGAAAAGTCTAATGTGGCTAAAATTCTAGCATGCCACCATCCCGCCTACCCTCCCCTGATGATGTCGCACCCCTGGTCGTTGAGAAGGTCCCCTATCGTCCACTGCTTTGTGTCTGATCCTGCAGGAGCTCGCAACTGGTCGTTCCCTTCCGACGCGACATGACCCCGAGTCGTCCCGATGGACTCATGTTGTACCTCAATAGGAGGCGCCGCAGTGGTCAAAAAGACCCTCGCCGACCGTTCTTGTCCAGACCGGATACACGATTTTCTTCAAATGTACCGACATCTTGACCATTTAAGGAAAAGCTCAGGCTAAGGGAGATGGTCGAAGATTACACTCTAACATTCAGCCTTGTGTCTATGCTTCTTTGAAGCTATATGATGTGGACAGGCAAATAAAAAGGAACCCCGACGTCCTCTTGGGGTTGTGTCCTCACTAATTTGGGCCATCTCTAATTGACTTACCTCCGCAAATTCCAATCTTTTTTATCAGCGCCCATATGCACTACAAATGATGCACAATTATGAAACCTCACAATTAGGGTTGATGTAGTCTAAACATAAACATCACACACGTATCATCAATCAACATATCAGGGTTGATGTAGTCTAAACATAAATGATCGTATTCTTTCAACAAAATTTCCGTTATCAGGGTTGAATAGCTGATGGTGATTTTAGAAAATGATAGTTTTTAAAAAAATAATTAGAGAATTATATCAAAAAGGGTGTTTGGTCTAGTGGTATGATTCTCGCTTCGGGTGTGAGAGGTCGCGAGTTCGATTCTCGCAACACCCCTCTATTTTTTGGCATCTCGGTAATTTTTAAGTTGGAGCGCAAAATAATTACAAGTATAGCTATTTTGACTTACACCTCTAGATTTTTTGGCAACTAAGTAATTCTTAAGTTGGAGGACAAAATAATTATAAGTATCCATTAACTATTTTGACTTTTCGTACAGACATTGCTCAAATGCATACATCTAGATTCTACTTTCTACGGTGCTACACATATTATCTGCTTGATATCGCTCGACTAACCACGGTTACTAGCTCTAGCATAAACAGCAGCCAACGAATCAACAAAGTCGCTGCACATACTCCTCTGCATCAATGAACTTCGGCGGCTGTTTCTTCAGAACCAATTTGAGTAGTCGAAATCTCTGAGCTTGCGGAAATGCTTCTCCGTGTCTTGTCTCGATTTTTTCCACTCTTCCCTTTGTATGATAGTGGTGGCATCATCCCTTTGAGTCTGTGATACCGGTGACCCAAATTAGATTTACAAGCCTGTTGTTGCTAACAATAGAAATATTTCTGAAGCAAGCAAACTACCTTGTCAGTTATTCTGAAAGAATCCCCTCCATCGCGTATGAGTAGCAGGTCATTTCTCCTATCTCTCTTCTTTCCTTCGGGGACATTCACCTGTCAAAGACGACTATGTATCAGTAATCCCGGACAATACAGTAAAAATTAAGTACTTAACTATGCAAAAATCATGTAAAATATTTGGTATTACAGAGGTCTGAAACTCAACTAACCTAGTTTGTTGACATCATCAGACTGCTAATGATTTTATTTGTTGGCAAATTTGATATTTTATAGGTTACAAATCAAATTTCAACAGTAGGATATTGGCAATCTCAGTGGTCGACCACCGATTTTGATTGTCAAGAGACATGAACCGCAATACTTTAAGCTAATACTAAGATGGTAAGTGCTTATGTGCTCTCCAACTTAAATGTTGCATGAAGTTAAAGAAAATAGGAGGCCATGATTAGAAGGTAATTATCCGGCTAAGTAAGCACACTCCATTTTGGAACTGCCGCTGTCTATCCTCGAATCATACTAGGCCCTTAACCCATAATCGGGTGTTCACCATCTTCTCTCCTTCCCCACGAAGCGCTAGTCACGAGCCCACGGGCAATCTCCAGCATGGCACACACCGTTCATGCAAGACGAAGCAGCAGGTTGCAGGCATCAACAAGACTGCCAGAGATTCTGCTGAACAGGTCATATGCATCAGCGGCGACGGTATGTCGCCACATAGGCCATAGAGGCTGGTCAGCAGCGCTGGAACATAGTCGTGGCTGCGGCGCAGGGGATGCTGGGTGGCGGCCATGAGTTCATGACCTTGGTGCGGAATGAGTGGCGATAAGGTCAAAAGGAGAGCACAAGTTCTCCACAGAAACCCACACTAGCTCTTTAGCGTTAACCAACTACTAGTACGTTAAGATTCAAGCAAAAACTATTGAGTAAACACAGAAGCACTTCATACTAAGATTTACATTAGAATCCACAACTATGGACCAAAACTAATATGATGATTGTGTTTTTTACTAATTGTGTGATAAATAACAGGTAATATTGTAACATTTGAGATTGATACGTTTGATAAGAATCCAGAAACATCAACTGTAAACTAACAGAGCAAATGTACAGTTACTAGTGGAAAACTGGAAATATATCTTCCAGGGTCAGGGGTGAGATATTTGAACCATTTAAATAAGATGAGAAAATAGAGTAACTAGCATAAAATTTAGTGACAGTAGGTTCAGCATACCTGTTTGCTTAATTAAGTAAAACAAACTATTAAATTAATATCATGATAAAAATTGAATTGTCTTACCACAACTTTTGCTCTTGTGATTGACCTTGTTTTTGAGTCAATGACATAAATCTCCTCAAAATCAAGGAAAAAATCAGTATCGCTAAACCGCCTGTTTCTGTAGTGTTTGGTTAAGAAAACCTACAGCAGAAGACACCAAAATGAAATATATATATATATATATATATACAGTCCAGATAAGAAATCAAGCTAGATGCACATGTGCTTAATATATCATATGGCATATCACAGACAAGAAAATTTACAATTTAGAATAAGCTAGCATGCCCGGTGAGAACAATTGTTGGGGTGGAGAACAGAAACACACGTTATGTGATAACAGTGAACTGTGACGTTGTTGAGGATGGATATCGAGTTAAAACTAGCCTAATAGAAGCGCACTGATGTAGCCATACAGGTTAAGCAAGGGTGACTAAATAGGTTTACTTATTTGCAGATTTCTTGTCTTAGCACCTACAAATATTTAGACTGTGAGGTCAATAGCCAACCACTGCATTGCACATTCCTTGAAAAGCTATTAAATCAAGTGCAGAATCAGTCACTCAGGATGCTTTCAAGAAGTTTCACTGCTAACTTCACATGAATTGAAGCTTGCATATACATATTATGATTAAGTTTACCGCACAAGTCAAAACTACCGATGGCAAGGAAATTTCCTCAGCAAGCAACTATGATGCATTCCTACAACCAACCGAGTGGCAGAAACAGTGGAAGGAACTTCAGAATCTTCATGGCTGTCAGCTACTTAACTTTGAAGCCACATTCAGCAAATCCATTTGGGGTTTATGACAGAAGGAAGCATAACAAGTTAGCAGAACAAATTAGCAGAGCAGGCAACATTGTCACACATATACCTTCATAATCTCCCTCTCCGTCTTGTACAGGGGATCACGCATATGCTCAACCGGTGGCTCACTTACATGGTAGCGCCCAAAGTTTTTCTTCGCACACCTCACGTACTGAATTTCAAGGATAAAATCAACAATTAATAACCCAAGGTTCCATTACATTCATCCAAAATAAGAAACAGAAAGCAGAGTGACACCTTTTGCGGCATTGGGGCAAGAACCCTTGGAATGGAGTAGATGTCGGTGTCCGGTGGCGTGACATACATCTGTTGCACAGAATTCCATATTGAGGAGAATGAGAACCACACAATTATCTTGAAGGATGCTACTAGTTGTCAATTGGGCCAACATCGCAGTAGATTGACATGTTTGATGAAATGTCAGAGAGATCAAACGCATTCTCGACAGACTTGAATGGTGAAATAGCACAGGCAATCACTCGAGAATGTAGCAGCAGTAGTAGATACAGGAAACTGTAAGGATACCTCTCGAAAATCGTAGACGTCGTGGTCAGGGTCGGGCACCTTGCGGATGAAGAAGTCGCAGTGGAGGAGGCTTATCTTGTGGAACTCGTCCTCGTCGACGGTGTAGTCGACGACGGTGTCGGAAGCGGACTCACGCGTGGACACGAAGCTTTCGGCCGCGACCATGGCGATGTCCCCCTCTCCCTCCTCGCCTCCCCCGCGGGGTCTCCCAGACAGCTGCGGTCGCGGCTTGACGGGAGCGAGGAGGCGGTCGTAGTCGACGTCGTAGTCCTGCTCGTTGTCGAGGTCTTCGTCGTCCCCCACGCCGTCGTCCCCGTCCAGGTCGAAGTCGCCCGCATCGCCGAAGTCGTCGTCCATGTCTCCGTCGCCGTACGCCGCCGAGACGTCCCGCTGCCGCCGGCCCCGCCAGCTGGGTAGTAGGAGGGGCGCTGGGGTGATGAGGAGGGAGAGGGAGAGGGGGTGGGCAGGAGTAGGCTTGGAGGTGGTGGTGGGGTTTAGGGTTTTTGAGGAAGGAAAGGGGAATGGATAGGTTGGATAGGGAGAGGCGGTCGCGAGCGGAGTGGTCGCCATTAGCGCGAGAAGGTCTTGCGCTCTCTCTGTCGGTCCAATGTGTAGTACTTATTACTTCAATACGGTACGCCCGTTATATAAATATAGCAATCACGATTAAAACCGCTGCTAGGCCATCTGCACAACGTCTAAAGAAAAAAAAAATAAAAAAAAGAGAAAATAAAGCCGACAACAGCGTCTCGACGAAAATTACGATGACCTGCAACCGCTGCGTCCTCCGAAGAAATCTCACCACGCTCCTAGCGCTCCGAAGCGTCGCGTACCAAGCAGCACCTCCAAGAAGGAAGCGACGACAACAACGTTGCTGCCCAGACTGGTCCTAGGATTTCCCCCGATACGCTACAGGAGGTAGGGAAGAGATACACCCGACGCCCTTCAGGAAGGAAGACGACATCCGCAGGCGTCGTCACGTCGGTGTCAAGACGACAAGGATTTCTCCCGACCCCTCAAAAAACCACGCTCTCGGAAGCTTCGAATTGCTCCACCAAGCTTACCACCCACCAACACACGCCACCACGGTCTTGCCGTCACCATCGCCGCCTCACCATGAAGCACGTAGTGCGGCTGGTAGGACTGAAAAGGAGGAATTTTTGGCAAGAGTCGGCGATACAACAGCACGCAGGAGGGAACTGCTTCTACCGCTGGCAAGCGGTAGCCGACCGGATGTCGTAGCAAGGCAAACCAAGCCCTCCTCGCCCGGCCGAGCCCGAAGGGGCCCGTGAAGCCCCGCAGCCACACTGCAGCAAGGGTGTCATCGTCCTCGCCTAACCTAGCCTAGACCCTACTCGTCCATCCCCCAGTGGAACCACCACCACGGATCCCCGCCGCCAAGTAGCAGCGTCGTCATCGCCATGTCCACCTGGGCAAACCGGAGCATCGTCGATCTGAGGAAAACCAACGGTGCGGCAGCTTCCTCCAAGCCGGGAAGAGAGGCCGACAAGGCAGCGTGCGGGTAGCTTAGGTGCGACGGGCCCGTGGATGCGGCACTGCCGTCTTCTTCATGACCGGATCTGGGCCGCTGGCCGGACCTAGCACCAGCCACTACGGCCGGGGCTCGGGGCGTCCACCTTCGTGGGGGCGGGAAGACGCTCGGCCGGGGCCTCTGGCCTAGATCGAGCCCTGAAGGTCGGTCGATCCTGCGAAGCCCTGCAGCCATGGAGCAGTAGCCTCCTTGCACCCACAATCTGCCACACTCGATCGCCTCCCTACACAACCCCACACCACCGCCAGCGCCGCCATCACCGCTGCCGCCGTCTCTAGCCGCCACACCGTGGCAAGGTCGGGAGCAGCAGCGCACCGCCGTTGGCCGGGAGAGCCCCGCGCCTCCAGCCAAGCAAACGGGTAGAGGAGAAGCCCGCCGCCCCTGCCACCATGCGGGCTTTGCCCGGCGACGCTCGCCGGTGGCGGTAGGGGTGGGGGAGAGAGGTGGAGACAGGGGAAGGCGGAAGAGGTCGCGTCCCGGTCGCCTCGCGGGGGAGCGATGCGGAACGGTTCGTTTTTTCGGCCGGTCCACTTCTGGTTCAGTTGGTCTGGTCGTAGGACTTATTACTGTAAGTCTTTTTGCATCTAGCGGAGAAGGTCGCCATTAGCGCGAGAAGTTTGCCAATTCCAATTCTGATTTATCTTTATGCGTTTCTATTAAGACTGTTGTACTTGGTTGCAAGCTAAGTTATATAATGGTGAGTTGTTTTCTTCTATGAGTTGTGCAATGGTAAATGTGATGCTTCTTGTTCGTATTCTTTTATCGACACTTCACTCCATAAACCTGTGGACATGTTTACTGAGCTTAGTTTTCGCTTGGGGACAAGCGAAGGTCTAAGCTTGGGGGAGTTGATACGCTCAATTTGCATCACCTTTCTATATCATAATTTACCTGTATTCATTGATATATGTCTTATTATGAGGTATTACTTATGTCTTTTCCACTGTTTTTGCATGTTGGATGATTCTTGGAGGATGGACTGTCGTAGTCTGGATTCTGATGGAAAAGAGGGCGTTTTGATGCAATTTCGCGAAGATCGGAAAAATACCAGAAAAATTTGGGAAAATATTATTTTTCCAGAAGATTGAGAAAGCCAGAAGGAGGGACGAAGAAGGGCCGTAGGGGGCCCACACCCCCCTAGGCGTGGGCCCACCCTAGGCCGCGCCTAGGGCAGGTGTGGCCCACCTGCCCGGCTCCCGACTCCGCTCCTTCGCCTATATCTTCCCTACGAAACCCTAAGGCTAGGGGGCGACCACAGATAGATTTTCGCCGCCTCTGGGGGGCAGAAAACACCGAGAGAGAAAGATCTCTCAGGCAGACAGATTTCTGCCAGGAGAATTCCTTCCCAGAGAGGGGAGATTGTCGCCATCAACACCATCGTCAAGCTAGGATTCATCAGGATCATCATCATCATCCACACCATCATCTCCACCAGCACCATCATCACCACTCCGTCCCCCTGTAACAATTGTGTTGGATATTGCTTTAGTTCTTAGGGGAAACTTTCCCGGTGTTAATTACTATTGTAGTTGATGCTTGTGAGTGGAACCATTGGATTATTGTTTATGTTCAGATTGTTATCCATTATCATATCATCTTTGATATTGATCCATATGATGTCTTGTGAGTAGTTCATTTAGTTCTTGAGGACATGGGAGAAGTCATGTTATTAGTGGATTTGTGTTGAGTTATTATTCAATGGTTTAGTATTTAAGTTGGGGTGCTATTCTTCTAGTGGTGTCATGTGAACGTCGACTACAGGATACTTCACCATTTATGGGCCTAGGGGAATTCATTGTGTATTTGGCTACTAATTGTGGGGTTGCCGGAGTGACATAAACCTGAACCCCCGTTAGGACACCTTTGCACAAGTGAGCGTAGGATCTCAGAGTTTAAGGCTTTGGTTAGATTTATATCTTAATTACTTTCCTGTAGTTACGGATGTTTGCAGGGGGTTTAATCATAAGTATGTATTTGTCCAAGTAAGGTCGGTACATTAGCACAGGTTCATCCACACAACACTTACAACACGAAAGAAGAGTACTCAGCCATTTGAAGCGAAAGCACTTGACGGAATTCCCATATGTCCTCGAGAACGTTTGGTCCTTATAAGTATTTCCACTGGCTTGTCATTTGCTAAGAAAGGATTGGGCCACTTGCTGCGTTTGTTCTTTATTACTTGCACTTTGTTTTGTTGCCTTATCAAAAAAAACCTAAAAATCTGTTTGCTAAGTATCTGCAGAGAGTTCCTGCTCCATACCACTGTTCAGCACCTTCTGCTCTTCGTTGGGATCGACACTTCTATTTATCAAAAGTACTACGATACACCCCCTATACTTGTGGATCATCAAGACTATTTTCTGGCGCCGTTGCCGGGGAGTGAAGCGCTATTGAAGAGTGGAACTGGTAAAGGAAACTTCTACTGTGAGTATTTATTTTTTTACTGCTTGTTACTTTGTTTCCAATATGGATAACCCACTTGGTTTTCTATTTGGGAAAACTACTACCACGCTAGGGTAATAGATGAACCACCACCTGTTGAGATAAGTCCTTTTAATATACCTACAAGTATTGTTGATCGTGTTATGGATAATTATTATTTTGGGGATGTAACTGTCCATCCTAGTGATCATTTGCTCTTTATCCATGAATTATGTGGGTTGTTTAAGTATGAAGGTATCACAACTGAACAGGTGAAGAAGAAGTTACTCTCTATATCCTTGAAAGGGAGAGCTGGAGAATGGTATAAGCTGCTGAAGAATGGACGATCCATGGAATAGGAGGAGATGGCGTCTCTCTTTTATTCTAAATTTTATCCTCCCAGTGAGATTCATAAGGATAGAAATCTGATATATAACTTTTGGCCTCGTGATGGAGAGAGTACAGATCAAGCTTGGGGGAGATTGAAGTTACTAATGCTTAAATGTCCTATTCATGAACTCCCTAACAATATTATCATCAATAACTTTTATGCTAGGCTTTCTCTTCATGATAAAGATTTACTAGATGCTTCTTGTGCTGGATCATTCACACGTATGAACTAAGAAGCTAAATGGGATCTACTGGACCGTATTCAAGAAAACGCTGAATCTTGGGAGAATGACAAAGGAAGAAAGTCAGGTATAAACTGTGATTATGAATGCATTAAATCTTTTATGAGAACTGATGACTTCTGTGATATTAGTAATGAGTTTGGTCTTGATTCCCAAAGTATTGCCAACTATTTTTAGGCCTTTGCCTCTTACATAGAAATTCCCAAAAAGAAGTGGAATAAGTACCATGCTCCTTATAAAGATGTTGTTAGTCATGTTCCTGTTAGAAGTACTCAAGTTTGTACTACTAATCATATTGTGCCTGAACCTCATCTTGAGAAAGTTCCTTTCCTAGCTAAGGCAAAGGAGTATTCTATGATTATTAGTGCAAATAACAAAGGTACTAAGAAAACTGTGGAGCCTGATGAGCATTCGAATATTGAACCTGTGGTAGCTATTGTGAAAGACCCTGTCACTAGAAATATAGAGGATGAGCATATTGTCTTCTGCGAAGACGCTTCTAATATTTTCTCTCATCCTAGTAAGGCTAGAAAAGCTAGTGTTCCTGTGCTTTCTATTAAAATTGGTGATCATTGCTATTATGGTTTATGTGATATTGGTGCTAGTTCTAGTGCTATTCCTTATGAGCTTTACTAGGAAATTATGCATGAGATTGTTCATTGTGAGCTTGAGGACATTGATGTGGTTATCCACCTTGCTAATAAGGAGATCATTTGCCCCATTGGCATTGTATGAGATGTGGAGGTTCTCTGTGGTAAGATTAAGTATCCCGCTAATTTTCTAGTGCTTAATTCTGTAGCTAGCAAAACTTGTCCTATCATTTTTGGTAGACCTTTCTTAAACACTTGTGGAGCTATTATTGTTTGCAATAAGGAAAAGGTTTTAACTAAGTTTGATGGAGATTCTTATGAGTTTAACTTTTCCAAATTTGCTAAAGATCCTTGTGAAAACAGTTTTCCTAATAAAGAATTCAGGATGAAACAACTTGCTTCTATTGATCCGGTTTATGACCTTGGACCTCTTTTTGGTGAATGTAGGTATGCTTACTCAGATGATAAAGTTGTTGCCAGTGAAAGTTATATTGTCAACTTTATTCAAAGTTCTACTGAAAGTTATTATGAGAGAGGGAAACATGGTCTTATGCTTCTAAATAATCTTAAGTTTCCCCGTTTTATGTTGAAAGCTTTGAAGTTGCATTTGTTTTGTCTTCCTATGCTTGTGGCTTTTTGTTTCAACAATTTTTTTATCATGATACCCCCATGCATAGGAAGTGGGTTAGACTCAAGTGTGTTGGTTATTTGCTTCTTGATGCTCTTTTTCACTCCAGATATATATCACCTATGTGAGCATCTTTGAAAGTTTCAAGCCTAACTTAAAGGCATTAAAGGAAAGTACTTATTGGGAGATAACCTAAGAGTTTTGTCGAGTCTTGGAAGTTATTACCTCTGTAATAACCGCTCCTTATCCTTTTTTTTTTTGGTTTTTGTGTCTAGTCCAACTACTTTTGTGAAGTGGGGGAGTTGTGAAAAGTGGCTGTCCTGGGACAGATTTTTGTGCTGCATTGTAAAACTTCGTGATGGATCTTAGTACATCGAATGGAGCTGCATTTTTCTGAGCTTGTTCTCCAAGTTGTTACCCAACTTTCATTAGTTCTGCACTTTTTTATTTGAGTAACAGAAGGTTTCGAAAAAATCAATCTTTACCTGCTGGTCTGTTTTGACAGATTTCTGTTATCATTTGCATTTGCCTCTTTTAGAAGCCTTTGTTTTGATGGATTTCAGTTGAAGTGTGAACTTAAAGGTTTATTGTTTTTCTTACACTAATGTTGTCATTGAGTTTGTGCAAGGGTTATGTATGGAGGAAATTTTCAGGAGAAGGAGAAAAGGAATCAGTAGAGTTCGTCTTTGAATAGGTAAAAGTGGTGAAAACAGAAGGTTCGTGAAAATCCAATATTTTTATATTTTTGATGTTTTTAATACATAAGGAAGACTACGAGACGGAACAGAGGAGGAACCATAGTCCGGTGGACAGAGCCCACCCAAGCGGCCTGGCGTGGCATACTGGAGAATGTGTGCCCAACTCAAATCTTCGCCTTGTTTCCATGTCAAAACCTTCCTTATGCATTGAAACTTCGTAATATATAACCCCCCCGGATCCCCCGAGGTTCGTGCATCGTGTTCTCGTCGTGCTTTCTTTTCGATCTGTTTCTGTCAAGAAATCTTCTCAAGTTTAGAGCACCATGGTCTCCGCCAACGACAAAGGCAAGAATCCCGAGGAAGACAATCCTCACAAACCCAAGGAGGAGGATATTTTGGTAGGTTATGAAGGAGACATGGAGGAGGACAAGCAACCGGACACCCGCGCTACCGTCGCAAGCATTGGATTGGTGGAAAAATCTACCAAGCTTAAGAGGACAACACAGATGTCTACAAGAGGGAAAACTCCATGACATATCCTCTCTCCATGGTCACCTCCTCCTCGTACCACTCACTCTAACCATGCAGGGAAGGAACACTCTAAGTGGGAAGAGTGGAGAAAGAATAATAAGGACTGGGATCCTCGGTCCGAAATGATCATGAGCTGCATTGAACATAATTCAGAATTGATTCGTACTCTGACCTTTGATATGGAAGATTTGAAGAAACTTATTGAATAGCTTGACAAGATAACACCACCACCACCAAAGGAGTAATTCGTCATCAGGTTTGGCATCCCCTTGGCTTGTCCCAAGCTTGGGGGAGTGTCGCGGTATCACCACCATTATCTTTTATCTTTTACCTTTTTAGTGGATTCGTATCTTTGGTAGAGACACTACAAGAAATGTGCTATACTATGACCTTTTGATAGTTACCCCGAAAGAAATCGTCATAAATTTATGACGATCTTGTTGCAGTTGGTCATGAGCTGTTTGGAAGGGGCAAAGGATAGCAAATGCATGACGATTTGTCCCAAAAACGTCTTAAATTATTTACACGAAATCGTCATAAGCTGGTGTGTACTGTTTGGGGCCTTGATTGGAGCATACTACGACGATATAGAATCGTCATACTCCTCAATGTGATCCACGTGTCGTGTTAGTTGTGTGCTAGGGATTTTTTAGGTCGGGCCTAGATGGGCTGATTCTTTTAGGTCAGGCCCAATAGCTTCTTTGGCGTAGATTGTTAGGCAAAAAAGATTGCACTAGCTGGGACTTGAACCCACGACCTAGCGATGTGAGGCAGCTGCCGTAACCACTATGCTATAGTTGTGTTGTTGCAGATAATGTATAAACAACTGTATCTATACTATTAGTATTATCGAACAGAACCAAATAGAACAGAAGGGCGCACAGAGAACCACGTAACCAAACCTTACCACAGAAAGGCGGGCGACGCTGGATGGCGGACCGGCGGCGGCGGGGCGACGAACAATCTGCGGAAGGAAGAGGCGGTGGTTCCGTGAGCGGAGGGCTAAGGCGCCCGGAGGGCTGATCGTGGCAGCGGAGGGTGAGGCGCCATGAGGGGCTCTTGCCGTGTGGGTGGCCGGAGGAGGAGGGCTCGGCGGTGGTGACTGGAGGAGGTGCTGCAAGATACATCGTTAGCACCCTCTCCTCTCTCCCTGCTTACTTCCTGTTAATTTGAGCCTGGTTTCATTAGGGTTTCAAAATCCATATTTTCGGATGATGTTTAGAATCAATTCAAGCCCAAACCTTCGT
Organism: Avena longiglumis; assembly: GCA_030063025.1. Classification (NCBI taxonomy): domain Eukaryota; kingdom Viridiplantae; phylum Streptophyta; class Magnoliopsida; order Poales; family Poaceae; genus Avena; species Avena longiglumis. The sequence continues at coordinate 152,360,568 of CP125975.1, read as the reverse complement.
GTCTTTTTTGCCTTTAGCTAGATGTAGGCATAGAACTATATTGTTGGAGCTTATCTAGGTTTTTGTTTAATTTACGCTAGCTAGTGTGTACACTTGAGGCAATTCTAACTTGCAATATTTTTCGGTCTTTTGCGGATGGACGTGCTGGATAACAAAAGGAGTTAGAAGGCTTTCTTATGAGCATCTAAGGGAGTGGATGAGTTCATGCGATTTGTCCGTAGAAGTGTTCGATGATGCTCAAGTTTTATGCCCATGCCCCAGCTGTATGAATCGTGTTGAACAAACTCTACCAAATGTAGAGGCTCATCTGCTAATGTGTGGGATGGCATGCACGTATGATAGGTGGATCCATCATGGAGAGCCTTTACATCCGTAACCCGAGCTGAACTGAACTGGTGAAGGCGCAGATCATGTTGATGATGGCGGTGAGTTTGTACAAGATGATGTTCCGCAAGAGGATGTTGGTTTGGAGGCAGAGGATGGCTATGAGGATGATAGAATCCCTGATCTGTTTAGGGATTTGTACGAGTCTGAATCGCAAGGTGCTGGAGAGAATACAATCTATGCCGAGCTGATAGACGAGGCCAAGCGCGCAGCTAGTGATGGTGGGACATTGTCCAGATTTTCTTTTACCGTGAAGTTACTCCATGTCAAGTCCTTCTACCGAATCAACAATGTTGCCTTCAACGCAATACTCCGTATCTTGACCATCCAATACCCTAAAAGTGCAATTCCCAAATCTTATGAAGAAGCATTGGGTATAATCGGTAGATTGGGGCTTGGTTATGATTCAATCCATGTCCGCTTGAACAATCGTATCTTGTTTCGAACACGTCGCCAAGCATGACAGTCCGAAATGTGATGCCTCAAGGTGGAAAGATGCGGATGGGAGGAAGCAGATACCAGAGAAGGTGTTGAGGTACTTTCCTATGATTCCAAGGCTACAGAGGATGTTCATTTCGAAGCAACAGTCGGAGGATGTACAGTGGCACAAGCTAAAGCGGCAACCCGTGGATAATGAACTTAGCCATCCAGTCGACGGAAAGGCATGGAAAGATTTTGATGATAAACATAAAGAGTTTGCCGCCGATGCGAGGAACATCAGACTCGGCCTTGCCACAGATGGCTTTAATCCATTTGGAATGAGCTCGAAATATAGCATGTGGCCGGTATTTGTTGTGCCGTACAATCTTCCACCATGGGCATGTATGGAGCAGTCCAACTTCATGATGGCTTTGCTAATCCCCGGTCCAAAATCTCCAGGAAAAGATTTTGATGTCTTTATGGAGCCCCTAGTAGAAGATCTCCTCAAACTCTGGAAAGGTGTCCGTACCTATGATGCCCTGAGTCCTGATAAGTTCGATCTCCGTGCTGCGGTAATATGGTGTATCCATGATTTCCCAGCGCTGCACACTTTGTCGGGGAGGCTCACGTCTGGTTATCAAGCATGTGCGTTGTGACAAGGATCCGTGCTCGGAAAGAATAAGGAACAAGATATGTTGGACCGGGGGCGCCGTTTTCTTCCCCGCCACCATCCTTGGCGAAAAGCAAAGATTTCAATGGAAAATCGAAACACGTGACCAGTATGGAGTTCACTAAAGAAGAGCTCGAGCAATGACTTCACAATGTGAAAGATGTGAGACACAGAAAACATCGGAAGAAAAGGAAGCGTGAGGATGGACAATGTTGGGACCGGAGGGCTATTTTGTGGGACCTCCTTATGGCAGATCTCAAGTTGAGGCACAACCTTGATGTAATGCATATCGAGAAAAACATATGTGATAATCTGCTTGGCACATTTATGAACATCGACGGAAGTCAAAGGATACATTAACTCTAGGCTTGATTTGGAAGACTTGGGCATAAGAAAAGATTTGCATCTTGACTGTTGAAGGTGGAGAGTCGCTTGAGATGCCGAAGCATGGTATACAATGACTAAAGAAGAAAAGCTTGCATGTGAATTTATAAGAGCGGTGAGATTTCGGATGGGTATGCCGCTAACCTAGCAAAATGCGTGTCTCGATGGATGCAAGCTCCAGGACTAAAACTCATGGCTCACATCCTCCTTCAAAGGATTTTACCTGGACTCGTGGAATTTTGGATAAAGAAATATATGAAGCGATTCTTTGTGGGGAATTTCTTCAGAGAGTTGTGCCAAAACACCGGGTTATCTGTTCTTGAAAGACTCAAAAAATAAATCGTAGTTATCCTTTGCAAGCTTGAAAAGATCTTTCCTCCAGCCTTCTTCACGGTGATGGTTCATTTGACTGTGCATTTACCCAAAGAGGCAATGCTTAGAGGCCCTGTACAATACGGCTGGATGTACCCTGTTGAAAGAAGGATGCTTACATTTAAGCGTTATGTACGAAACACCGCCAGGCCTGAAGGGTCGATTGCTGAGGCATATATTGTTGATGAGTGCCTTACATTTTGCTCGAGGTACTTCGACGATCTGGAAACAAGATTCAATAGGGGTAGAAATAGAGAGCGGGATGATTCGACGTTGGTGATGTCTGTGTTTTCAACCATGGTGTAAACCTTCTTGGAGGGTCGAGTACTGAGGTCGGTGATGAATATGACAAGATGCATTGGTATGTGTTAAGGAGTTGCCCGAGGTTCTACCGTATATCGAGTATGTCATCTCTTGTGCATGCACCCTTATCTTTTTATTGAGTTGGAAGGAACCCATTTGCAAGCCCGATGATTTAATTAACTTTATGTTTTGTTGGCATTGCAGGTTGTGCAAAATAGAGTGAATAAGCAAGGTAGCCGCATCAATGTTGATAGATGGCTCATGAAGGATTTGCTAAGTGGTTTAAGAATCATGTGAGATCTTTAGTCTTGGAATCAATTGCCACATGTTTTTGTGTGTGTTTTTGTTACTAACCCGCTTTATTTGTGCAGATTGGAAAATTGCATGAGGACAATAAGGTCAGTCTTGATCTTTTGCTTTGGCATGCGAGGATAGGCGAGTGAGGTCAGATTCAGCATGTATTGTTGTGATGTTCGCTACCACACAGTTGACCGCGAGAAAAATAGAAACACAGTAGCGATTGGAATAGTTGCCGGGAGACCATGATGGTGAAGAGATGGACTTCTATGGTCAGCTTAAAAGCATCATAAGGCTCCAAGACAACTCCAAAGAGGCGCGTCCATCGATCGGTCGTCTTGTTCCGTTGTGATTGGTTTGATCTTGGTGGCGTAAAGAAGACAGGATCCAAGATGACGGACACTTCAAAAGCATTAACACCGAAGGTGCTGGTATAAGAGTGATCCATTTATTCTAACGACACAAGCAACAAAGGTGTTCTATGTGCCAGACACCGACTTGCGTGGAAATTGGCAAGTTGTGCAAAAGTTTCAGCACAGACATTTGTGGAGTGTGAAAGAAACTGAAATGGAGAAGGGTCTCAATGGTGGTGGTGGTCTAACATACCAAGATGATAACACTGAGGAAGTTCCAGTGCAAGAGAAAGAACCCGGTGTGCATACTAGATTGCGAAGGAGACAAGAACGAGTGTTACTTGATGCTTCATTCGTAGAAAACATTAGGAAAAGAAGGAAGGAGGTAGTGGAGGGCCATGAATGCGATGATGAAAACATGGTAGATGACACAGTCCTCCAGTACTGTAGCGATGGTGAGGATAAAAGGCAGATGCATTTCGACGATGATGATTAGTGGCTCACTGGAAACATGGTAGATGACAACATGCAAGGTAAATTCTATCCTCCATTATCTTTTCTTTTTTATTTCATTGGTAGTGGCTCACTGGAAATTGATATTCTTTGTTGCAAATGCTCATAAGAAAGCAGTGGTGAGGATCAAGATCAGATCAGGAGCAGTGGTGGTGAGGATCAAGATCAGATCAGGAGTAGTGGTGAGGATCAAGATCGGATCAGAGCAAGATCCTTTTAGTTGGATGAGCAAGATCAGTACTACTATTTCTGCCTATTGTTGCCTTGTAATCTTGACCATGTACTACTATTTCTGGATGACCATGTCATTTAGTTTCTGGATGAGTTATGAATATCATTGTGACTTCTGGATGATCATTGTGATTTTAGTTCTGAATCTTTGAGTGCATATCATTGTGAGTTCTGAATCTGTCCAAAAAAGGAAAAATGGTGAGGCCTGGGGATCGAGCCCAGGACCTCCTCCTACTATTGCAGCATCAACTGCCACCACACTACACAAGTGACCTTGTTAGGTATCTGATCACATGATACAAGTAGCATTGTATATTTACAAGACCATTTAAAAACAAATCAACCTGATCATTTCATAGATCACATGACCATATTTACAACCTGATCAAAAGCAACCATTTCACAATGCAACCTGATCAAAAGCAACCATTTCACAATGCAACCTGATCAAAAGCAACCATTTCACATTGCAACCTGATCAAAAGCAACCATTTCACATTGCAACCTGATCAAAAGCAACCATTTCATAGATACTAGTAGGTTTCTGATAGCTAGGACCTGATAGTCTGGGCATTACAGGACCAAAAGCATTACAGGACCAAAAGCATTCTGATAGCTAGGACCTGATAGCTAGGATCATTCCATAGTCTGGACAAGTAGCACCAACGACACCACGATAACAACACAAGAACCTAGAGGACCATTTTACAAAACAGCACCAACCAACACAACCGGTGATTACAGACCTTCTTAACCTCCAGCTTAAGTCCGTCGGTAGGGCTGCGGCGGAAACGGAACATGAAGACATCGCCCTTATGCATCCTGGACGCCGCCACCACCTGGGACCATTGGGTTGTAATTTGTGCTCCTTTACCCTTCCCTTTGCTCATGATGAGGGAGACAATTATGGGATCACGGCCTCGTAGAAGACCCTCGACTTTGATGGGAAGTCCTTGTATGGCGATGTTGGCATTGGTGAAGTTCCTTGGGAAATCTTGCAATGCAAACAACAATGCAATATGCAATCGAATCAAAAATGCAATCAGCAATGCAAGGACATAGTGCAAACAATTTGTTTACCATTTTAGCCTTTGGCGGCTCGGTGTTTGCTAGCTGCATAGTGCAGACATACACTGGTAGAGTGGGTTTCTTCTTTGCAAGTTCCTCATGAACACACTGTGTGTTTCAAGGCAATCTTGTTGCCATACACACCACTTATCAAACGACACTTGCCTTTGACTTTGGACCTACATGCAAAGAAAAGGCACATTTTCAAATCAAAACCGCATAAGTAAAAGATAAAGAAAAGGAACAATGGCGAAAAGGATTTTACCTCGGCACATGATAATCTTAGCTTCAGCGGTATCTGAAGCTTCTTTAGCATGCCGCTTAGCTGACGAAGCTCTCTTAGCTCGAGCAAGCCTCTCTCATGACTATAATGACTTCGTCATCCGAGCTAAGCTCGATGACCCCCGAAGAGTCCATGGTTCCCGCCGGTGAATGCGGGTTCCCGCCGGCGCCGGAGCAGTCACCAGATCGGCGGAGAGCTCGAGGAGGGGAGAGGGACTTGCGGGGGAGGGGAGAGGGGCTTACCGGCGGTGCTCGAGGAGGGGAGGGCTTCAAGCGGTGCTCGAGGAGGGAGGAGGCTAATGGCTGGAGGAGGGGAGGCAGATCGTGGAGAGCTTGAGGAGGGAGGGAGGAGGCGAATGGCTAGAGGAGGGGAGGCAGATCGGCGGAGAGCTCGAGGAGGGGAGGGAGGCGAATGGCTGAGGAGGACTTGGAGGAAAGGGAGGGACTTGCGGGGACTTGGAGGAGGGAGGGAGGCGAGTGGCTCGAGGAGGGAGGGAGGGGACGAGATCCTCGACTTTGGGTCGACAGGTGGGACCCATCCACGCGGGACCCACATGTCGGTGACTCAAAGCGAGTCGCTAGGAGCCGTGTCCGGGAGGGAGGCGAGTGGCTCGAGGAGGCGGAGGGAGGGAGGGATCGAGATCCTCGACTTTGGGTCGCCGACGGTGGGACCCGTCCACGCGGACCCACATGTCGGTGACTCAAAGGCGAGTCGCTAGGGGAGCCGTGTCCGGGAGGGAGGCGTTAAGTCCAACAACTTTTATTTTCTTTTATATATGTGAGATTTTGAAAAACACATTCGAAAATAAAATAAGATTTAGAATAAGATTTTCTTTTCTTTTATATATGTGAGATTTTGAAAACTTTTCTTTTATATATGTGAGATTTTGCAACAACTTTTTATTAGAATAAAATAAGATTTGAATCGGTAGTAAGTGAGTCAAATTTAATAAAAAGCAGCTTTGTGAATCAACCACCAAATGAAAGTTTGAAATGACAGACCACATTTTCTAAAATGATATACCACCTTACATTTACAAATGTCCCAACTGGGTATCTAAAACCTTCGTTCCACCCGCGAAAAAGACAAATGTCTGCCGAATCGGTAGGAACTGGGTCCGATTTGAACTACAGGTACATTATCGTATGCTCATGATTTTTTGCAAAAATCATTTTTAGACTCACAATATGATGTTTTATTAGAGATCCAATGCAAGTTTGGCGATACTCATCCCCTAGCTAAGAACCTTCATGCCCGTCGTTTTGACCATAATTTGAAACTGACGTAAAATATTTAAAAACTGTCCGAACAATGTAAATCTTTCGCGTGGCGTCATTTTATGTGACACGGTTGCAAGTAAAAATACCAAACTTGGTATTTTGATTGCATCTCGAAAAGTCCTTCTCAAAATGAGCTATCATGTTTGAGGTTTCATGGCTTTTCGGTCCAAATGGCCAATGTTATGGCAAGAATCGCTGCATAGTTTGTGATAACATGCCCATATTGTGCATGCATGTGCATCCTGGGATGACGAAAAATGTTGCAGGAGAAAGTTTTCCTTGTCGTCGCATGAAAAACCATTTTCTATTTTTCGAGCGCAAAAAACGGGCCGTTTTGTGAATCAACCACCAAATGAAAGTTTCGAAATGACAGCACCACATTTTTATAAAATGATATACCACCTTACATTTACAAATGTCCCAACTGGGGTATCTAAAACCTTTCGTTCCACCTGGCGAAAAAGACAAATGTCTGCTTGAATCGGTAGGGCTGGGTCCGATTTGAACTACGGTACATTATCGTATGCTCATGATTTTTGCAAAAATCATTTTAGACTCACAATATGATGTTTTATTAGAGATCCAATGCAAGTTTGGCGATACTCATCCCTAGCTAAGAACCTTCATGCCCGTCGTTTTGACCATAATTTGAAAGCGTAAAATATTTAAAAACTGTCCGAACAATGTAAATCTTTCGCGTGGCGTCATTTTATGTGACACGGTTGCAAGTAAAAATACCAAACTTGGTATTTTGATTGCATCTCGAAAAGTCCTTCTCAAAATGAGCTATCATGTTTGAGGTTTCATGGCTTTTCGGTCCAAATGGCCAATGTTATGGCAAGAATCATGCATAGTTTGTGATAACATGCCCATATTGTGCATGCATGTGCATCCAGGATGGCGAAAAATGTTGCAGGAGAAAGTTTTCCTTGTCGTCATCGAAAAACCATTTTCTATTTTTCGAGCGCAAAAAACGGGCCGTTTTGTGAATCAACCACCAAATGAAAGTTTCGAAATGACAGCACCACATTTTTCTAAAATGATATACCACCTTACATTTACAAATGTCCCAACTGGGGTATCTAAAACCTTTTGTTCCACCCCTGGCGAAAAAGACAAATGTCTGTAGAATCGAGGAACGGGTCCGATTTGAACTACAGGTACATTATCGTATGCTCATGATTTTTTGCAAAAATCATTTTTAGACTCACAATATGATGTTTTATTAGAGATCCAATGCAAGTTTGGCGATACTCATCCCCTAGCTAAGAACCTTCATGCCCGTCGTTTTGACTATAATTTGAAACTGGCGTAAAATATTTAAAAACTGTCCGAACAATGTAAATCTTTCGCGTGGCGTCATTTTATGTGACACGGTTGCAAGGAAAAATACCAAGATTTTTTTTTCGCGTGGCGTCATTTTATGTGGCGTCATTTTATGTGGGCATCATTTTATGTGACGACATATATAGCATAAAAAACTTTATATAAACCAAAATCCAAAATTCTGCCGCCAGAACCCAAAATTTCCCCCTCTCCCGCCTCTCCCGCCGACGTCTCCCGCCCACAGATTTCGGCATGGGCAATTTGGACAATTGTACTCGGTCCACCCATCCCCACTCGCCCACCGAGTCGACCGACCCACCCATCCCCACTCGGCCACTCCATCCATCCCCATCTCCACCCACCCCATCTCACGACGCCTTGGCGGCGCACTCGCTCCAGCGGCCACGGCGACCCTCCCTCCATCACCATCGGCGCCACTCCCTCCCTCTCCCTCCCTCCATCTCCCTCCATCGGCCGCCTTCCTCCCACCCACCCTCCATTGCTCGCTCACGACCCACCCTCCTCCATCTCCCACGACCCACCCCTCCTCCATCTCCCACGACGTCCCACGGCCGGGCAGTGAGTCTCCTGGCTATCTCCCTAGCTCCTCCTACTTCCTGCTTTCTAGGGTTAGGGTTTGTCTCATGGCGTGTCTAGGGTTAGGGTTTGGCTCCCATGGCGTGTTTAGGGTTAGGTTTTGGCTTCCATGGCGTGTCTAGGGTTAGGGTTAGGTTAGACTTTGATCTGATAGGGAGGTGTATTGTCCATGTCCATGTCCATGTTCAGAAGATAGGGAGTCTCTCTTCTTTTTTTCTGACTATAATCTGTACTGACTATGAGTTGGTTCAGAGATCTATTGATGCTCAGTCTAGTATGATGTCGAGGTAAAATCTCACTAACCATCCCTGGTGGTTTGGTATGTATGGTTGTTGCAGATGGTGATCGATGTGCATCATGTTCTTTCTTAATGCGAGGAGGAGTTTTTGTGTGCTTTGAGGTGGTTACGTGGGTCATGGCCTTTGTGCGTAACCTTTTGATATATTTATTCCTTGTATTATTTACTCCTTTAGTTGGTCCAGGATTATACATGCTCTTCTAGGTCGAGGCCATGCCAAGGGTAAATACTACAGGGAATGCTTATCACTTGTTTAACATTCTTTTGTGTCTATTATGGATGCTTGGCCCAAACCTAGTGTATCTTGCTTGGTCTAGTTTCTAGCATGATTCTAATTGGAAATTTTCTATAAAGGAACAATTCTTGGTTAGCTTGGTCCTGGGAACAAATCCATATATATATGTACCATGGTCATTTACTTGCAATGAATATATATAGTCCTGGTATAGACTGAGCATTATTTTTTGGGTTTGCCCATGTACTGATGGGTGTACATGGTACCTGGCTATGTGTAATGCTTAGTGTAACTTTGTAGTTAATGCGCAGATTTTATAACTGGACCTTTGTGTAACTGTGTATGTCTATCTGATCTTTGTGGAAGCATCTATTGACAACACCTGCAGTCGACTTTACTTGATGTTGCTCGAGATTTTGAGATCGGGAATGGGAAGAATGACAAGGAAGATGCAGACTTTGGTATGCAAATTGCTCCTCATGTATATGCTTGATGCTATAAATCTTGTGATTGGATGTGCTAAGATTGTAATCTGTTTGGTTGTCCATGTAATCTTTGTGATTGGATGTGCTAAGCTTATAAGCTTGTCTAACTGCTATAATCTTGCTTGTAGCTTTGATGTGCTAAAATTTCTGCTATAATCTTGCTTGTAAGCTTGTATGTGCTATAATTTCTTTGCTATAATCTGTTTGATTGTCCATGTACTTATTCTCACTGCTTTGGTTCACACCTTGTCATCAAATGCTTCATGGGTTCCACGGTCCATGTACTTTTTATATTTTCAATATAGAATTTCTTGTTAATCTACTAGATTTAATGAAACTAAAACACGATAAGATACATTGGCTGTTTGAGTTGTCTTGCTCCCATATGCATTTCAACCATCCATCTAATGCATATTTTCTTATCCATGTAAAGCGCCCTCTTGAACTTGAGAAGATTAGGGCTAGGACAATGATGAGGAACAACGTGTCTTCCAATCTCTTGGCATCTCCGGATAGCCTCAATGATTAGAAACTCAAATGGTAGTGCAATAATAGTGAGGACTCCTCGCATACGCCATAACACAAGGCGAGGCTCGGACTACAATCCTAGAGATGAAGATATTATTGAGGAAGAAGTTGGCGATCTGTAGTGGACAAGATTGTAAAGGTGCAAATTCTAACTTGTTTGGAGGGGTTTATTTGTTTGATGTGTGTTTTCCTTGTTTTCCTTCATTCTATGCTTACAATGTTTTATTTACGATCGTGGTCTAATGCTTTTCATGCGAGGTCCGAAGGTTCCTAGGAGGAGGAAGAAGTGTGCTAAGAGAAAGAGAAATAGTACACGTAGCCCGGATACAACTACAACATTGGCTCCGGGAAGGGTGTTTGCGGTACCACCGGGAGCATCGGATAAGTTGATGTGTCTTGATGAACATGCTCCGCTAGAGTCACAAGGCGAAGGTGGTTGATGTAGCCAATGAAGGAGGCCTACTTCCAAGGATGGTGGAAGCTCAATGCAATGGGATGATGGGTCTATGTCCATGGATGAAGGAAGTATGGACCTCAATACTATTGCGCCTACGGTGGGCGAAATGATGAATTCGATTCGCTTTTAAGCGACCTATGGGTGATGAAGGTAAGTATGAAATAGTAGTAGCACAAATCCTTTACTAGTCAATTAATTGAGATTATTGCTGTGCATGGATATCAGTATTTCCAAACTAAACAAGCGCCCAAATCATTTCTGTAATTTATTTGCACATCGATTTAAAATATATTTATTGTCTTGATATTTGGAAAACTTGCTGTAATTTTTTTTACTGTTGTAGCTTCTATTTCTCGATATTGTACTTCTTGCTTCTATTTTGCACATCACTTGTGGTAGTCACCGCAAGAGAAAAGGCACAGCTGGAAAAGATGACCAAGGGTTTGGGAAGCAAAGTGAGGATTGAAATTCTGAAGGGATGAAACGCCCGAGAGGCCCGTGCTAGCAAAGTTTGCATCGGAAGGTGGGATGATTGCAAGAAGCCATACACCCATTCTTTCACACTTCAAGGAATACAAAAGTACAAGGCTATGGTGAAAGACTATATAGGAAAAGTTCTTTGTAAGCTCATGAGTCCTTACGAATCTGTTTTTCTACTATTTTTTGTCATTTGGTTACTTATCTTATCATTGCTTTATTTACGTGTTTGTAGGCAAATTTTGAGATGGACACCGATGCACAGGAAGTTAAGGTAGCTGCTGATATCTTGAAGAATGTTTCAAAACAAAAGGCGACATTTGGTCAAGAAAAAGTTTTTCGATCAAGTACCGGTGAACTCGACATCAAGTCCCCTGTTTCATACATATCTGATGAGGAATGGCAAGCGCTGCTCAACCTGTGGACAAACCCGAAACACATGGTATTTTGCATTTCTTGACCTTTACATTCTGTAATTACCATGTACTGTAGTTTTATATGCTATCAACTACTGTTTTTTGAAGTTTCAATGTTGAAGGAACAATCATGTCAAGTGAACTGCTTTATTTTATCTGATGTTATATGTGATAGGATACATGCTCATTTTGTTGCTTGATATGATACATAATCTGGTCAAGTCTCATAAAGTAGTCTCATAAAAATGCTCCCATATGTAGGACACATGCCAAAAGAACAGGACCAATCGAGGACTAGTAAAGTTTCAGCAGAAGACCGGTTCGCGGTGCTATCTAGCTCATCTTTATGCAGCTGTAAGATACACTTACATTTTTATTTAGGCATAATTAACTTGTGTCCTTATAAGCCTGTGTTCTTAATAATGTTGGAAATCATTTCAGAGGGAGGAACGTCAGGGTGAAGAGCTTAATGCCATTGACATGTTTAAGGTCACCCACAAGAAAATGGTTTCTCTGTCATGATTCAAGATGCTATAGTGAGTCACTCCTTTCCTGGTTGTGATTAAATCTGTGTGGACTTGTTTAGTTACGCCTAGGTTTCTTTAATGGTCTACGTGATAAGCTTATTAATGTTGGATATGGTCTATAGTTGTTTGGTAAGCATGTTATTCTTCATTTCTTCTGGAAGGTTGCTCTCAAGTATGTTGTAGTTCTTGTCTACTTTAAGAACTTATGATCATCCATTTCATATTTCTTTGGTTCGCTCCTAGTGGATTAACTTATTTTTCTGCGATTCTGCTCCTACTATTTGTGCACATGCTAATGTTTCCTAACATCTTTGAGCAAGCGATTCCAAATGGCGAGCAAAATGGAAGCCGAGATGGCTAAGCCGGTACTGAAGGTGAACGACCAAAATCTGCTATGGAGGTGGTTGCCCAAGTTCTCACCAATGAGGCGCCGTCAAGCACATTCTGAAGAATGTTGGCCTCAGACGGGCTCCAAGAACAAGATGAGCAGTTCACATGCGTGTATCCGCTCATGTCCGTGACTGCAAGAGAAGTTGCGAAGTCGGAGCAAAGTGAAGAGATGTCAAGAATTGGCTGCAATCAAGAAGGCGCAGAGGCGTAAGCACAAGCTCAACGGGACAAGGAGTACCAGTCTTTGGTCAAGAGGCGCAAGAGCATGAGGAGAAGCTTGCTCACATGATGGCTTTATTTGGAGCCAAAATCACATGATGGGTATCTTTGGGCGATGGGTATCTTATTCTTGTTTTTGGCGATGCTCATCTAGCTATTATTTGAGTACCTTCTTTGTGAGTATCTTCTTGTCGTTTTGGTTGTGAACTGATGTACTGATGGTGAACTTGATGTATTGGTATGAACTGATGGTGAACGATGGTGAACACGATGGTCATTACTTGAAATGGTGAACTGAACTCTTTGTTATATGATGTTAATTTAGTGTTTGAAATGCTACATGATGTATCGAAATATTGGTTTTGAATTTCAAATGTTGATTTCCTGTCTATTTAGTTTGTGCTGAATGAAATAGTGGCCTTAGTAAACAGGCCACAACCCACAGTAATGAAATGGCCATAGACAAAGTAATCTGGACTGGAATAAAAGGCCTTGGCCCAGAAGAAAGTGTAAATGGACATTTCTTTTTCAGAAAAAAAACTGAAATATAAGCTAATATACTGAGTAAGGCCATGTCCCAAATGTAAGCCCGACACTAAAAAGTCCAGTAGCCAGAATATAGAGAACCCTAAAAATGCATCTGTTTGGCCCAATAACTCGAAAAAAATTCCAGAATAATAATTCATAATGGACCAAATTAATGGGCTGGCCCATATAACAATCAGTATGGACCGGGTTAAATTCACGTTAAGACGTTTTCATTTCGTCACAAATTTCTGCCACGTCGGATCGTCCACGTGGCGTGGCACAATTGCACATGACGATTTTGGAACGTCATATAGGTTATGACGATCCCAAATCGTCATAGTATCTTATGACGATTTCAATAAAATCGTCGTTATAGTTCATTAGCGACGCCCAGCTTTCGACGATCTCAAAATCGTCATAGAATCGTCATAAACGGACTATTGTGACGATTTTGTGACGAAAATAGAGGGTCATATAATGCCAGATTCCTTGTAGTGAGAGGTTATCTTATAGTTTGGTTTGCATGTGGAAGTATCTCTCTTTAGTTGATTATATATGTATCCCTTGGTGTGAGTGCCTTTATTGGAATATTAATGAGAAGTCTCATCTTTTAATTTTTTGCACTTCTTATTTTAGTTTGCAATTTCTATTATATGATGGATCTTGTTGATCAGTATTGGCATCACTTTGGGATCATCTAGTGGATCTAAATTGGTTTTGGCAAACTGAGTTCTGGTCAGTAGCATTACTTTGAAAGAGAAAAAGAGAAAAAGCTTACAGGTATTTTGTATCATTTGTTTTCTTTCTTGTTGGCTTATAAGCTTAGTATTCTTTATTTAAGATCTTTTGTGTCTTCAAGGAAGATTGCATGTTTGGCTTTATTACTTGTATGTTTGCTTGTTTCTTTCAACTCTCTTGCTTGCTACCCAGCCTTGCTAGCCAAAAACCTGTTTTGAGAAGGCATACTTCCCATGTTTCCAATCCCTTTGAAACCAAAACCTTTGCCACTTGTGTCCACCATATCTACCTATTAGCACTTTTGCTATTCCAAGCAAATTCTCAATCTTCATTTGCCTTTTGAATTAAAAAGTATTTTGTTATGTGAAAACTAGTTAGTAAAGCTCTCACGAACTTGATGGCACACCTTATTTTCTTGCCCCTAACAGACTTGAACCATTGTGACATCGAAGTTGTATATGTTGGAGATATGCCCAAGAGGCAATAATAAAGTGGTTATTATCATATCTTCACACTTATGATAAATGTTTACATACCATGCTATAATTGTATTAACCGGAAACATTAATACTTGTGTGATTTGTAAACTAAAATAAGAGTCCCTAGTAAAGCCTCTTGTTAAATTAGCTTGTTGGTTAATATATGATCATGGTTTCCTGATCATGAACATAGAGATGTTATTAACAACAGGATCATATCATTAGGAGAATGATGTGATGGACATACTCCTATAGATAAGCGTAGCATAAAGATCAAGTCATTTCAATAGTTCAATTAGTATATGCTTTCTGATACATAGTAACCTAATTCCTTCGACCATGAGATCATGCATATCACCTTTACCGGATGGATGCTTTGATGACATCAAACACCACACCGTAACTGGGTGGCTATAAAGGTGGCATTGAGTGTTCGGAAAGTATTGGTTGAAACACATGGATCAAGAGTGGGATTTGTCCATCCATATGACGGATAGATATACTCTGGGCCCTCTCGGTGGAATGTCATCCAATTAGCTTGCAAGCATGTGACTGGGTCACAAGGGATCACATATCACGGGAACGAGAAAAGAGTACTTATCGAACGAGGTTGAACTAGGTATGCGAGATACCGACGATCATAACCTCGGATAAGTAAACTATCGTGAGACAAAGGGAAATTGGTATCGTATGTAAGTGGTTCATTCGATCGCAAAGTAATCGAGAAATATGTAGAGCCATATGAATTTCCAGATTCCTCTATTGGTTATTGTTCGAGAAGTGTCTCGATCATGTCCGCATAATTCACGAACCGTAGGAAGACACACTTAAGGATTGACGTTGTTTTGAGTAGTTATGGTATTATGTGAAAGAGGTGAATGTTGTTGAGTCTCGGATGGGATCCGGATATCACGAGGTGATCCGGAATGGTCCGGAGAATAAGATTCATATAAGGAAAGTCCCGTTTGAGTTCGGGAATGATTCCTGTTTTCATCGGAATGTTCTACAAGGTTCGGATTGTCCAAGCACTCGGGAGGGTACATGAATGTGTCATTGAATGATTGCATCATGTACTAAGTGTTCTTGCTGTTCCAAAACTGAAAGTCA
Organism: Avena longiglumis; assembly: GCA_030063025.1. NCBI lineage: Eukaryota > Viridiplantae > Streptophyta > Magnoliopsida > Poales > Poaceae > Avena > Avena longiglumis. The sequence continues at coordinate 152,345,203 of CP125975.1, read as the reverse complement.
AACTGCCGGTTTGAAAGTCAAACAGCTAAAAGAAACTGTGGAAAACAGAAACTGTGGGAAGCAGAACTGTGGGAAACAAGCAAGTGGAGGTTGAAACCAACTTGGAGGAGGAGTCCCTCTCCTCCAAGCCGTGCCAGCCTAGGCCGAGTTGGGAGGACTCCCTCCCTTCCTGGCCTTGACCCTCCACCTATAAAAGGAGGCGGGGCCTCCTCCTCTAGACACACAAGTTCCTATCCTCTAATCTCCGGTTTAGAGCCGTTTTGGTTTAGAGCTTCTAATTGCTTTAGCTGCGGTTTAGAGCCTTCTAATTGGTGTGTCTAATCCTAGACCACTAATAGCTCTCTCTCATACTCCACCATACTCGCTCGGCTTAAAAGAAGCCTGGGATCTCTCCTCTACTTAGGTACCACGCCGTTGTCTTTGCGGAATCACGAGGAGAGTGCTACAACCTCCGTCACTTGGAACAAGGGAGAGGAAGGTCTTCGTCGAGTCGAGCGTGTGACCGACTACGGGAGCGCTGCCGTAACTTGGCAGGAAGGATCGTCTACGCGATCTTGAGATCGGAAAGAGTACGACTACATCACCCACGAGAATCTGCTCTCGTTAAACACTTTGGAATCTTCGAGGGTAAGTTATTCCATCGACTCGTTGCTACAATCTAGTAGATAGATCTTGGCTTGTTTGTTTGTATGCGATAGAAATTTTTTGTTTTCCATGCTACGAACCCCTACAGTATATGCTTGCATCTATACGTTGGAATTAGCAGAACCGTGCTGTCACGGGGAACGTTTTCAACATTGCACTTGTACTTTGTACATAGTTGATATCGTGCTCTTTTGTCTATGGATGTCAACATTGTGAAATAAAGAGGGAACTTGTAAGTCCATGAAGTTTGTATTTTGTGTTAGAGAAACACCTGGGCCGCTAGCCTAAGCCATGCCTAATCATGGTGGAAACTTGCAGCATCACCATAGTGAGCTATCTATGAAGCATACTCAATAAAAAGCTATACACATAGTAAATAAAAAGATCGCTGAGATGCTCACTGTCTGCTTGCCTTGTCATTTTGGTTATGGGATAGCTCCTGTACCATGTGCAACAGGTACCCCGTTGGCGGTTCTCTATGATATAAAAATACTTACAATGACAAGAACTTACCGGTGACCAAAGTTGAGTAGCACGAGGAGTGACCCTCATATTCAAGGGACATGAGATTTCCAACTTATATTTCATCAAGCATATACTCCATCTTTGTGCACTTTAACCTTAATCATCTCAAGATGCCTATGATAGGGGCAATGAGGGTTCAAAGCTAGTAACTACCATAATCTTTTGGAAGCTCTTTATGACTTGTAATCCCTGCTACCCTCTATGAAGGGACATTTCTCCAATTTACCAGTTTGAGTCAGTAAACCTACTTCCTCTCTATATCCAGCAAGCATTTGAGTTGTTGTGTTTCAATCATTCATATGGTGATATATTCAATCATGTTCTCTATCTTCCTTGTTTGCACAAAACTCTTATCTATTGAGTATTACTTTGAAAGCCTTCCCTTGTGAAAAACCTTTTTGAGCAAAGAGTGCTCCTATTGAAAAACTTCTACAAAAAGCTTTTTGTGAAACTGTTTACCAGGTGTTCTCTGACCAAAAACAAGTTTGCCAATTCCAATTATGATTTATCTTTATGCATCTCTATTGTGACTGCTGTACTTGGTTGCAAGCTAAGTTATATAATGGTGAGTTGTTTTCTTCCATGAGTTGTGCAATGGTAAGTGTGATGCTTCTTGTTCGTATTATTTTATCGACACTTCACTCCATAAACCTATAGACATGTTTACTGAGCTCAGTTTTCGCTTGGGGACATGCGAAGGTCTAAGCTTGGGGGAGTTGATACGCCCAATTTGCATCACCTTTCTATATCATAATTTACCTCTATTCATTGATATATGTCTTATTATGAGGTATTACTTATGTCTTTTTCATTGTTTTTGCATGTTGGACGATTCTTGGAGGATGGACTGCCAGAGTCTGGATTATGATGGAAAAGAGGGCGTTTTGATGCAATTTCGCAAAGATCGGAAAAATACCAGAAAAATATGGGAAAAAATTATTTTTCCAGAAGATTGAGGAAGCCAGAAGGAGGGACGAAGAAGGGCCGCAGGGGGCCCACACCCCCTAGGTGCGGGCCCACCCTGGGTCGCGCCTAGGGTAGGTGTGGCCCACCTGCCCGGCTCCCTACTCCGCCCCTTCACCTATATCTTCCCTATGAAACCCTAAGGCTAGGGGGTGACCACAGATAGATTTCCGTCGCCTCTAGGGGGCAGAAAACACCAAGAGAGAAAGATCTCTCCGGTAGACAAATTTCTGCCGGGGGAATTCCTTCCCGGAGAGGGGAGATTGTCGCCATCAACACCATCATCAAGCTAGGCTTCATCGGATAGTCATCATCATCATCCACACCATCATCTCCACCAGCACCATCATCACCACTCCGTCCCTCTGTAACAATTGTGTTGGATATTGCTTTAGTTCTTAGGGGAAACTTTCCCGGTGTTAATTACTATTGTAGTTGATGCTTGTGAGTGGACCCATTGGATTATTGTTTATGTTCAGATTGTTATCATTATCATATCATCTTTGATCTTGATCCATATGATATCTTGTGAGTAGTTCGTTTAGTTCTTGAGGACATAGGAGAAGTCATGTTGTTATTAGTGGATTTGTGTTGAGTTATTATTCAATGGTTTAGTATTTAAGTTGTGGTGCTATTCTTCTAGTGGTGTCATGTGAACGTCGACTACATGATACTTCACCATTTATGGGCCTAGGAGAATGCATTGTGTATTTGGATACTAATTATGGGGTTGCCGGAGTGACATAAACCCGAACCCCCGTTAGGACACCTTTGCACAAGGGAGCATAGGATCTCAGAGTTTAAGGTTGTGGTTAGATTTATATCTTAATTACTTTCATGTAGTTACAGATGTTTGCAGGGGGTTTAATCACAAGTATGTATTAGTCCAAGTAAGGTCGGTACATTAGCACATGTTCACCCACACAACACTTACAACGCCAAAGAAGAGTACTCAGCCATTTGAAGCGAAAGCACTTGACAGAATTCCTATGTATCCTCGAGAACACTTGGTCCTTATAAGTATTTCCACTGGCTTGTCCTTTGCTAAGAAAGGATTGGGCCACTTGCTGCGTTTGTTCTTTATTACTTGCACTTTGTTTTGTTGCCTTATCAGGAAACCCCTAAAAATCCGTTTGCTAAGTATTTGCAGGGAGTTCCTGTTCCATACCACTGTTCAGCACCTTCTGCTCCTCGTTGGGATCGACACTCCTATTTATTGAAAGTACTACGATACACCCCCTATACTTGTGGGTCATCACAGATGAGCTAGGCGGGCCAGTCCCGTGCTCACATGTGTCCTTGCTATACGAAATCCCGCTTTTGCTATATAATGCCCAGTTTTGTGATACTATAGCAAAAAACAGTTCGCATAAAAACAAAACAAAAAAGATATCCCTCGCCAGAGACCTCTCCGAAGAACTCGTCGAAGACTTTGTAGCAGAAAAAAGTACTAATATATCAAAAACGACTTTGCCGAAAAATATCACCGGAGACTCGCTGGAAAAAGACCTCACAAGAGGCCTTGTAGCAAAAAATTACGCTATTGTAGCAAAAACACAAAACGGTGGTAGCAAACAAAATATGTTAATGTAGCAAAAAAAGATTTCGTCAGAGTCATCACCGGAGATCTTGTAGCAAAAAAATTGCTACCTAGCAAAACGACTTCTCCGGAGACTATCATTGGTCATCTTGTAGGAAAAAAAATACAATTATAACAAAAACACACAACAGATTGGAGCAAAATATATATGTGTATGTAGCAAAACCCGCGGCCATAGCAAAAAATCCCCAATATAAAAATTCATCGCTCCGTCCATAGCAAATCCACCGGCCGTTGGTAGCAACGACGATGGCCATCAATAGCTAAAACATCGACCGTCTGTAGCAAAATCTCTCGGTGCGGGTAGTGGTGTTCCTCGCCGGAGATCAGAGCAATGTGGCGACGTCCGGCGACGCCCCTGCCGGAGGCGATCACATGCAAGGGAGCAGTGTCGTCGTTCCCCTCCTAGGACCGGTGCTCGCCATCTCGCTGCGCCGGGTGCTCCACTTGTAGAGCGGCGAGCTTTGGCCGGCAAGATGGGGAGGCGACGAGCTCCGGCGGCGCAGCGATTCGGGGCAAGGTGCGGGCGCGGCGAGCTCTGGCGACGCGCGCGGGGCGAGTTCCAGTGACACACGGCATGCTCCGGCCGACGCGTGGGGCGAGCTCCGGTGACGCACGACGAGCTCTGGCAGGCGTGCGGCGATGCAGGGTAAGGAGAAGGCGGGATCACCTGCGGGGTATGCACGGAGAGCTCCGGTGGCGGAGCGCGCGGCAAGATCTGGCGGCGGTGCACTGTGCATACGAGAGAGATACATAGGTTACCAGAAGAAAATAGTGATGGGCATTGAATGTGGCCCCACCACGAGCGGTCGATACAGACCCGGGGATATAAAGTAACGAATCCCCCGAATTAGGGGTATCATTTTCTTTTTTAAACAAGGGAGCCGAGAGCATCTTTAGAGCATGTACGATGCAATGAATAGAGAGGTGTTTAGGAGGTTTTTATTAACGCGAAATCTAACTCTTGCCCATGCATTTTGGGATCTTAGGATAGTCATAGTGGGAGTATCGTACTATTAATATTATGTATATGATACCAGTGTATGATACTATCTCTATAGTGCATGGTATTATATAGTAGTATTATAGCATTATATTTAATAATTTGTATAATCTTAATGTAAAATTATGTATAAGATTTAGATGCATTAGGATTTTTAGTTTTGCGTGCTATGATACGGTATCTACCTATGAGGCTAGTCATAGTGGTAGTATCATACTACTAGTATCATGCATATGATACTAGTGTATGATACTATGCATGGTATTATATTATAGTATCATATTAGTACTATATTTAATGATTTGTAGAATTTCAATACAAAATTGTATACAAGAATTATTTGTATGAGGATTTTTTAGTTTTACTACGGTATTCCTATGATACTCTAATCATATTTTTTATTAATTAATTGTTATGCCACCTCAGATTTTTAACATGACATGCATGATACTAGTTATGATACTCCCACTAGGACCAGTCTGATACTCTAACTCTCTCTTTCTTCATTAATTATTGTGTCATATTAGATTTTTGCTAACATAACATAAATGATACTAGTTATGATACTTGCACTAGCGCACTCCTGTCGCGCGTCAGATCGATATCTAGCGGTTTTAGGGCTCGCACGAGGCGGGCAAAATGGACAAGAATAACCCATTTTTTGAAAGAATTTCACAAACTAAACTCTCAGTGAAAGAATTTCACAGAACTAACCCTTTTGGTAGCGCCTAACACAAATGCGCTATGCTCAACGGTGTAGCGTCTTTCCGAAAGACGCTACATACTTTGCCAACGTAGCACGCGGGTTCAATGAGACATTCTAGTGGCGTCTTTGATTGAGGCGTCACTGTACATAGCATAACGCCTATGTGTAAGACGTTATATTGGTCTACATATATAATGTCTGTATTTAGTTGACAGAGAAGTATGATGGCTGAGTTAGTTGAAGTCTTCGTTGCCAACTAGCGGGTCGTGAGTTCAACTCCTCAAAACCCCACTTTTTATTTTTATTTTTCAAAGGTTGCGACACTGGTTTATATTATTGTACATATGGAAATATATTAATTCTAGCATCTTAATTATTTTAAAAAAATGCAAACCGAGTATGAAATTTTATAATCTCTGTTGATATATTTTGTCATCAAGCCCAGCAAAAATGAAATGTTTGTTCTCAAATTCTAAAATAAGTAAAATCTTTTATGGATCCGGATGTTGGATCCACTGTTCGTGACATGAGTTGAAAACTAAGAAATCTTAGGTGATTGAGAATTAGAGAAACCGACCAAATATTTCACTTGTATTATTTTAGCACAACTAGTAAAATATATCCAGAGGGCCAAGAAAATATTCGTAAAAAATACTTGCATAATATGTTCATGTAGCCTTGGTAGAAGCAACAACCGGAAATAGGTTATTATTGGCGTTATGATGAATTATCATAAATTGAAAATCATTTGGCTTTCAAGAATCGATTTTGCTATGTCTCGGTCGATTGAGATTTTGCTAATTTATAGAAAAAAGAAATATCAATAATATAAAATTAGTAGATTATATTACACTGCATCTTGAGATGGGTCTAATGATATAAATTTGGTGCTACAGATAAATCATCTTCTTTTAAATGTTTCGCTTTCGCACCACCTTGAAGGTATCAAACCTTGGATGGAAGCATTCTCCAAAAGTATTATAAATATTACTCCCGACTAATTTGTAGGTTCTAGAATTCTTTTTGCAAAAATACCTCTTCCTAAATCCTAATATAATAAGCAGTTCTCTGTGTGCATGCAAGAAAAACAAATCTAAACCCACACCACAAGGCAAACTTAAGAAATAATGCAATATTGTACAAATTGTAGCAACGATCCACTTCTATATTATCCTAGTGCATTTACTTTCTTCTAATATACTGGGTGGCGCCAGTGTTCTATATGCATTCGACAAAAATATGTTGGTCTTTTGACTCTCAATTGTAACCGATAGAAATTTGTTGTACTGCCTACGTTCAGAATTAATTGACTTGAGTTTGTATAGATTCAAATGTATCAAGACGTATTTTAATGTATAGATACATTTAAATCTAGAAAAACTCGTTATGTGTTTTCATGCACCTTGTTCCATAGATAATTTACATTGATTCGGTACCTCTTGAAAAATGCCTATGGAGCAGAGAAATCTTGTAGGATTCAGGTAAAGCATTTTCTCATGAAGTCGTTTCAAATCATGAAAAAGGTTAATCTAGAAAATCATGAAAAAGGCTCGATCTATATGACAAAGTACAGTAGTAATATACTCCAGTAAACCCTCCATACATGTCAAATAAAATTCGGCCTAAATAATCGTACAAATCCTAAATATTGATTTGTGCAAAACCTGGAATTGAAAACTACAAAATTAATCCTAGATTGCTGCAACATGCTAACCAACAGGAGTGGAGACCGGAGAGTCACTACAGGAAACAGGCCAGGCGCCGACGGCCAGACCCCGTCAACGTAGCCTCCATCGACGTAGGCTACGCCGATGGTTGCCGTCGGCGTAAAGGATGTGGGACCCACATCATCAGTTGACGGCCGTTTGTCCTGGCGGCAACTACGCCGCGGCATTGCTGTCGGCCTAGAGGAATTGGCTGGAGCTACGCCGACGGCAATGTCGTCGGCCTATCTTTTTTCAATTTGTTTTTATTTTTTTTCCAATTTTTTTGTTTTTGTTTTGAATTATTAATCTCACAAGCATTTTTTTAATTATTTGACTCATTAATCTCACAAGCATTTTTTTTAACTCTAAGTATAATTAATTTTCGGTTAAATTATACTGATGGTCAAACTTTCCCATCGGTCACCCATCCTAGCACTACTATAGCCCCAACACGTTTAACTTCTCTATTCCTTCCAGATAAGCTTTCAATCAGGCAACTAGACCTTACTGATAATATTACCATATCAATCCTATTAACCCTTCGAGGATGGTATCACATTCCTTTATTTTTAAATTTTCAAACATGTATTTAAGAAAACAACAATGAATAATCAATAATAATCTTGAATTCAAATTAAAATAAAACAAATTTTATTTATTTTCCCTTTTTCCATTTAATATTGAATAATTCACAACTACAAATCCGTAAATCGTAATTCGACAAATAATATATCCAAATCGATCATAAAAATAAGAGAAATCCAAATATGACATCCCTATAATATATTTAATTATATATCGTATATTTTTAACACTAGAACAACCAAAACTATGTTAGGAGTCATGAAACACCATTCTCTGCACTCGGAAAAAAAGGAAAATGGCTTATTGGTGCGAGGAAAAAGAAAACTTGAAGTGGATCTCTAATGAAATATAATGTTGTGAGTCTAAAAATAATTTTTGTAAAAAATCATGAGCGTCAGATAACATACCTGTAGTTCAAATCTAACTCATTTCCTACCGATTCGGCAGGAATTCGTCTTTTTCACGAGGGATGGACGGAAAGGTTTGAGAGACCAAGGTTGGGAAATTGTCCATTCAATATGGTATAGTATTTTTAAAAAATGTGGTATTATCATTTTGAAACTTTCATTTGGTGGTTGCTTCATAAAAACACCTCATTTTTTATACTCGGAAAATGAAAAATGGCTTTTCGGTGCGACGAAAAGGAAAACTTCCTCCTGCAACATTGTTCACCATCCCATGATACACATGCGTGCACAATATGGACACATTATCGCAAACTATACCGCGATTCTAGCAATAACATTGGTTATTTGACCTGAAATCCAGAAAACCTCGATTGGGATAGGTCATTTTGTGAAGGTTTTTTTGAGACTCAATGAATATACCAAGTTTGGTATTTTTCCAAGCAACTATGTCACATAATATGACACCACGCGAAGGTTTTACATTGTTTCGATCGTTTTTGAATTTTTATGCCCATTTCAAACTATTGTCAAACTTTCTAAATCGAGGGGCATGAAGATTCTTAGCTCGGGGCTGGGCCTCACTAAACTTGCATTATATCACTGATGAAATAGCATATTGTGAACCTAAAAATGATTTTTGCAAAAAATCATGAGCATCAGATAATGTATCTATAGTTCAAATCTAACTCATTTCCTACCGATTCGGCAGGAATTTATCTTTTTCACGAGGGATGTACGGAAAGGTTTGAGATACCCAGGTTGAGAAATTGTCCATTCAATATGGTATAGTATTTTTAAAAATTTGGTATTAATATTTTGAAACTTTCATTTGGTGTTTGCTTCATAAAAACACCCCTTTTTTGCACTCGGAAAATGAAAAATGACTTTTCGGTGTGACGAAAAGGAGAACTTCCTCCTACAACATTGTTCACCATCCCATGATACACATGCGTGCACAATATGGACACATTATCGCAAACTATACCGCGTTCTAGGAATAACATTGGTCATTTGACCCGAAATCCAGAAAACCTCGATTGAGATAGGTCATTTTGTGAAGGTTTTTTTGAGAATCAATGAATATACCAAGTTTGGTATTTTTACATGCAACTATGTCACATAATATAACACCACGTGAAGGTTTTGCATTGTTTCGATTGTTTTTGAATTTTTTATGCCCATTTCAAACTATCGTCAAACTTTCTAAATCGAGGGGCATGAAGATTCTTAGCTCGGGGTTAGGCCTCATTAAACTTGCATTAGATCTCTGATGAAATAGCACATTGTGAATCTAAAAATGATTTTTGCAAAAAATCATGAGCATCATATCATGTACCTGTAGTTCAAATCTAACTCATTTCCTACCGATTCGGCAGGAATTTGTCTTTTTCACTAGGAGTGGACGGAAAGGTTTGAGATACCCAGGTTGGGAAATTGTCTATTCAATATGGTCTAGTATTTTTTTAAAATGTGGTATCATCATTTTGAAACTTTCATTTGGTGGTTGCTTCACAAAAACACCCAGTTTTTTGCACTCGGAAAATGAAAAATGGTTTTTCGGTGCGACGAAAAGGAAAACTTCCTCCTGCAACATTGTTCACCATCCCATGATACACATGCGTGCATAATATGGACACATTATCACAAACTATACTGCTATTCTAGGAATAACATTGGTCATTTGACCTGAAATCTAGAAAACCTCGATTGAGATATGTCATTTTGTGAAGGTTTTTTGAGACTCAATGAATATACCAAGTTTGGTATTTTTCCATGCAACTATGTCATATAATATGACACCACGCGAAGGTTTTGCATTGTTTCGATCGTTTTTGAATTTTGTATGCCCATTTCAAACTATCGTCAAACTTTCTAAATCGAGGGGCATGAAGATTCTTAGCTCGAGGCTGGGCCTCACTAAACTTGCATTAGATCTCTGATGAAATAGCATATTGTGAACCTAAAAATGATTTTTGCAAAAAATGATGAACATCATATCATGTACCTGTTGTTCAAATCTAACTCATTTCCTACCGATTCGGCGGGAATTTATCTTTTTTCACGAGAGGTGAACGTAAATGTTTGAGATTCCTAGGTTAGGAAATTGTCCATTCAATATGGTCTAGTATTTTTAAAAAATATGGTATTATCATTTTGAAACTTTTTTGGTGGTTGCTTCACAAAACACCTAGTTTTCTGCACTCGGAAAATGAAAAATATTTTATATGAAAGTATTTGTATTTTTATGTATCTTTTTGAATAAAAATATATAATATTTGAGTTTATATTGATAGATCTTATTTTTATACAAATTTTAATATATTATATGTATTTTTCTGAATTTAAATGATTTAGTTATGTTTTTTTAAGATTAATGTGGCAAAAAAAGAAAAATAACTTGCCGTTGGCGTAGACTTGACGCCGTTGCTCTGCCGTTAGCCCAATAGGCTACGCCGACGGTCCTGTTTACGCCGACGGTGACCGTCGGTTTATTTATTCTACGTCGACGGCAAAACTGGGCCGACGGCCCATCGAGCTACGCCGACTGCTCCGATATTTTGCCGGCGGCGTATAAAAAGGCCGTCGGCCTATTTGGTTATTCTTGTAGTGAGTAGTTTGGCCATGGCGCCATGTGTCGCTCGTGCGCGAGCTCTCCATAGCAGCTGCCGTCTGCTTATTCCCTCTCTGATCTGTACATACGAATCAAAGTATTCGATCCCAAATTCATTGTACAAAACTCAAAGAACCCAAAGGACATAAAAGGCCCACATTTATTTGCCGGTGTCATGGCGTCCTCCGCCAAGCCGGCCCTCGTCGATACCGTGGAAGCTGAGATGGATTTGCTGCCCCTGCTGGTTTTACGTAGGCAGGCAGAGTGGTCATATGTGCATCTTGTGTTGTTTAGTGCTACTCCTGTTTTCTTTTGTCATCATCTCAATATTGCTCCATGTTTGGTCAAACTGAGACACCGAGTCCCTCCCCAATCCAATGGTGCCGTCTTATGCGTCGCTGCACCGCCGGCCTCCATGGTGAGAAGCACCAAGCTATCGAGCTTGTACGTCTACCTCAGTCTAGCTGGAATCTAAGCGCTCCCTTATGCATCTCCACACCACCGGACACCTGACATGGTGGCAATAGTCTCGTTTCTAGGAGCCGCTGGCGTCGCTCGAAGCTCCCGTGAGGCCTCGAGGTGTTCTTGGCTCTAGCGCGTATGGATTTCGATGTCGGCAGAGTCGGGGTGGAGTAGATGTGGTGGATCCGTGATCATGGTTTAGGGCTTCGTCGTGGTTGGTATTAAAGTGTATACGTGGATTGCACTAGCTATTTCCATCAGTTCGGACTTTTGATTGCATTGGCTAGTGCATGAAGCTTGACATGGTATCAGAGCCTAAGGTCTCGAGTTCGAGTCCCGACTTTCGCAATATATCCTAAAATTGTTGTTGACCCCTCTATGTCCACGTATAGGCCTCTTGAGTCATACGTGAGTTTCGCGCGCCGTCGCTCTCTTCCGGTTGCACGTGTTGACTTCTCCCCGTCACACGTGAGATGGGGTATTAAAGTGTATAAGTGGATTGCACTAGCTATTTACATCAGTTCGGACTTTTGGTTGTATTGGCCAGTGCATGAAGCTTGACAGTTGGAGCCACCGGCGTCGCTCGAAGCTCCCGTGACCTAACGGTGTTCTTGGCTCGAGCGCGTACGGATCTCGACGTTGACGGAGTCGGGGTGGAGTAGATGTGGTTGATCCATGGTCATGGTTTAGGGCTTCGTCGTGGTCGGAGCCATCAGCGTCGCTCGAACCTACCTTGGCTGTTGGCTGTTTTGGCTCGAGCGCGTACGGATCTCGACGTCGGCGGAGTCGGGGTGGAGTAGATGTGGTTGATCCGTGGTCATGGTTTAGGGCTTCGTTGTGGTCGATCTCGATTCCTCGATCTCACGTGTACCTTTATAGGGAAGAATCTCACATGTATTTATAGGAAATCACGGGTAGCAGCTAGCTAGGATAAACAGACCGGCTAGCTAGGAATCCCTGAAGTTTTTTTCTAATCAGCATGGAATTGACGTCCACCAAGTGTTCTCCGTTTCATGCGGGAGAAGGCACAGAGTAGAATCCAGGACCGAGCGGGATCGGATACACGGAATCCATAGCTCGACGGGCTCTAAAACTCAAAATTAACGATGAAAATGATTTTTCTGACTTACCGGTAGCATTAGTGGTAATACATGGTTCTATGGGAGGATAAAATCGTCCAAAAAAGTATTGGACTGGAAAAAACACTTCGTGCTTTATTATTATAGCAGAAAGTCCATGCGTTGCTACGGTGCTGCATTTGATGAATGAATAACCTTTCTAAAAATGACAAATGGTACACATGAAGGTAAAATTGTTTCAGAAATTCACAATTCTAACAAAAAATGATTTGCAAGAACAGAGTTCTATACTGGTATGTCTAGGCTATTTCATACTATTATCATACATTACATGCTAAGATACATTACATGCTGGTGGACCAACTCTCGTCATGAACTGTGGTAGGATCATCCGAAGCTTTCAAGTAGAGTAAATTGAAGCATCCAACAGCAAGTTGACAGTTAAAGGAAAAAATATATCTAGCTGAACATATTGGATCATCAACTTAGAAAAATATTAAATTAGATACAATAAATATTAGCTGATAATCAAAATCAACCGGTGAAAGGATTTTAGCATCCAAAAGTGCAGCGGGTAAAAGAATTAGGACATATAGTGTTGTTGACCTCGTTCGTTAATAAGAACTGGCAAAAAATAAACACAAAGTGTACCTTACGCTTCCGATGCATGCATGATTGAAAATAAACACATACATGACGCTTCTATTGCATGCATGATTGCTTCAGATCAGCTGTTAATTGATGAGCTGCTTGTACGCTGCATGCACGATGAGAGGCAGTGGGAAATCAGCGCGGCTGCCTCTCCCGTTGGTCGTCGACGTCCTCGGCCACGTCAGAAGAGAGAGGAGCGATTGGAACAGGGGATCGAGTGGAGGTGAGTTGCGTCGCTCGTCGATTTGTCCATCGCGGCCGTATAGCGTGCACCTAGGATGGTTAGTTTGATTTTGACTTACGGGTGGCCTACCTTGTAATACGTGGTTTAGTGGGAGGGTAAACCTGTCTAAAAAAGTGTTGAACCGGGAGAAACACTTCGTGTTTTATTATTAGGTATAGATAGATATAGATTAGGTATAGATATAGAAGGCGGCCGGTTTGTTGTATATTTTGGTACGTTCGGATAAGCCACCAAGCAGGGAACAATGAAAGCTACAGGATGGAACTATCGGGGGGCTCGGGAACGACCCGACGGTTCGTGGCCTCTTGGATCTCAAAAGAAAGGAAGATCCCGATGTGCTCTTTCTCTCGGAGACGAAACTGTCAGAGAAGGATCTTGACAGATTTAGATGGATGCTCAATATGCCACACATGTGTGCGTGGATGTAGAGCCGTAGAGGGGAGGACTAAAGGTGTGGTTCTATCCTAGAAAAGGGAGGTGGACGTAACCCTACGCGGAGGTTATCGGGGATCTACGGAGAGTCTCAAGCTGACAGGAAAAATGAAACATGGAAGGTGATGCACACTCTAAAACAGCAGTACCGACAAGGAAGACCATGGCTTTGTCTAGGGGGATTTCAATGAGATCTTGTCGAATGAAGAGAAGGAAGGAGGGGTGGCTCGACCCTAAGCATGCATGGAAAGATTTCGTGATGCCCTTGATTTTTGTGATTTGGGTGATGTTGGTTTTGAGGGAGACAAATTCGCGTGGACAAATCATTGTCATGATCACAGGGACTACATATGCAAACGGCTTGATAGAGCAAGAACCTCAAGAGAGTGGTGTGATCAATTCCTGAAATTCAGAGTGGTTAATGGTGCGCCCCGACACTCAGACCACAAACCTATTGTGATTTGGACAGAGGATGGTGGAGATATATAGGTTGTAGAATGGGCCCTAGAAATTTTCATTTTGAAGCAAGGTGGATGCAGGAAGAGGGGTGGAAGGAGGTTGTGAAGAAGGTGTGGGAGGGGAGCTGGGAGAAGGGAGGTATGGTTTCCGCACATGCTTTGTGTATGGTAGCAGGTAGTCTTGATCATTGGACCATGATTGTCATTGGATATCTCAATAAAAGAAAAAAAGGAGTTAGAGTTTTGCATGAGGGAGGATGTATCGGAAGACAAAGTGAGGGATGAGACGAGGCTTAGATGTAAGCTCAGTCATTTGGAGGATATGGAGAATACAAAATGGAAGCAATGTGCACATGTGTGGTGGCTGCGGGATGGTGATAGAAACACTTGGAAATAAATAGAGTGAAGCAGTTGAGAAGGGAGGATGGCACGGTGGTGGGGGAAGGGAATTTAACTAGCTATGTCAACTCGTTTTTTCAAGAACACTTTACCTCTTCGGCTGGTGATCGTACAGCTGAACTCATTGAGAAAGTACCACCTCATGTGACTAGCGCTATGAATGAATGTCTGATACTTTCGATCCGGATTCACGGATATAGTATACTAGATTTTTTCTTAAAAGCCCTAGGTTTAATCGAACCTTGAAAAGCAATGCTAAAAAGAAATAAAAAGACACGTTTACAAGACTTTTTTTTACCTTAGTTTACCGGACCAATCTAGTTTATTTTTATAGTGGGTTGAATCAATGGATGGAGATAGGCCAGGGTTGAAGATCCACCTGCAACTGCACATCATATGGGATAAAAAATAATAATAAGCATAGTTATGTGTAATGTTTGAACGGTGATAATATCTTGTGGGAAACACATCCTATTATACTAGAGCCCCCATGATGCAGAGGACATCACAATAGTCTTTTAATCCAACCGAGTACACACCGAAGCCACGGGTTACAAACGATTACTAAGTGTAGAACACATATTAAAGCATTAAGTGGTGATGTTGTTGTGATCCCGAATGGGTCGCCAAGCGAAGACCATACTACCCTTTGTATCACTGGGGTTCCTATAATATCACCGCTACCAAAGTATCTCACCTCAAGCCTTTATCAATCTATGGGATCTTGGGTACCTAAAAGTCTACAAATCCAGACACGAGACAAAGAAACAAAAGATACAAATCTTAATTGCAAAAAATACAATACTTCTATGATTAGATGCACATAGTTGCTGCGAGGTTTCTCCCCAATCCGCAGCCTGCGAGGACTACTCACTCATAACAAATAGATCAAGGATAGAAAACATTGTGCAAAATACTTAGATTGAAATCAAATATTCTTACATTGGTCGTCAAATCACAAGGAGATCTAAAGTATCAATGACTATGGCTAATGGAGGGATTGTAACATTTCAGGATTAGCACCTAGAAATAGAGAGGACACATGTGTGTGCATTGCATTCATGCATAAGAAAATCCGTGGAATTTTCGTGCAAAACTAAAGAAGCTATAAAGGAATCAAGATCTCTCTTGTTCTGATGGAAACTTCAGTGTAATTGCGATATATTTCGACATGACCTTTGTAGAAGCCTTTGCTTTTAAGGGGGAAGTATTCAAACATGTATTTGAATTTCAAATTTGAATTCAAGTGAATTTAGAAATTTCAAAAAAATAAATTATGGAATATTTAAATACTTAAGGGTAATGGAATGGAAATTCTTGGATAAAGAAATATGGAATTGCAATAAATAATAATAATGTAATTGATAGAAATAAAAGGATAAAGGAATAGTTATTTACATTAATACATATATTGCAATGTTCTTACACTTATTAAAATAGAAAAGAATATTATACAAGAATGAATAAAATAATTTCTTTATTACATAAACAATATTACATAGTTTTTTACAACTGAATTAAAGAGTACAGAATTTACATCCTATATATAGTCTGGAGCTTTTCATATTTATTGGTTCCTACAAAACAAACATCTAATGATAAAACACAAAGGTTAGTGTTAGTATTTGGTTCTCTTAGATTTACAGAGTGATGCACCGTTTATCTCATCAATGAGCTTAATTTTAAGGGGCAAGTTTCACCAAATCATAGAATATGTTCTTAATCAAACTTTTACCTCATTGAGTAATAAAAGGGCAAATTTCACCAATGTGAATTATCTATTCTTTCACATCAAAGGTCTTTAGAACAACATCATAAGCCAAAGTAAAAGGGGCAAGTTTCACCATGATAGAAAACAGTAAAGAATGGGCAGTAAATAACATTCACTTCATCTGATCCAAAGGAGAGGAGGACAGTGAAGTAGCTCACACACCTAATTGCATGCAATGTGCTGTCGACCAACAGTGAGAGAAGAGAAGTAACAAAACCACACTCGCATATAGCAAGGCAGCACTACTCACCACTTCACAGTCACAACCAGTGCTCTACCTCAAGAACACACAATAAACATCACCAGCATTTGCCAAGGTTCTAGCAGATCAAACCACAAGTTACCAAAACAATCCAGCAAAAAATCATCCAAGATGGTCACCTAATGGAGGGGTGGAATAGGTGGAAAGCAAGAGCAGCAACACCATGAGGTGCAGGACATGATCAAGGGAAGCAGTAGCACCAGGAGGTGTAGGACAACACCAAGGAGGATAAGATCAAGATGGAATATAAGAAGTAGATCAGGAGTAACCCGACAGTCTCAAGCTACCACTATAGAAACATGTTGCTATATTACTGCCCAGCTAAAAGCATATGTTCTTAATAGTTATATATAGAAAATAGATTGGGAGAGAGGGGAAGCTCTCAGGATTCCATAGTATTGTTATGGGAAGCTCATCATAGAGTCGTGCTAACAACAAATATAGTATCTGTTCTATCTTGGAAAAATAGCAGCCTCAGCCTTTGCATCATTGGCTAGGGACAAGCCAAAATTTTGATAAGAAATAAGGTAGCAGATCGTGTAGATGATCTAGGCCACTGTGTAGCCTCCAAAGAGGTACGACAACACCAATATCATCTACAGAAGCCACAAATATTGTATACAGGAAATAACCAACATATCAAGAAAATAACTTTCAAATACATCAAGTAATCCAAGTCATTTTCCTACCAAAATTCTAGGAATCATTCTTTGTAAGTTGTCCACTATCAACATGGTAGTTTGAATGAGGTTTTAATACTAAGATCATTACTGGACCATAGATCCAGTTCATCATGTATATCTTCCACATGAGCCAAATACATCATGTATCACCTGCAAATCCTCAGAAAATTGAATTAAATCGTTTTCCTAATATTTTTAGGAATCACTTATACAAGTATCTATTGATTTTCATCCATCATGGGAGTAAGATCCGTTGAATAGATTCTATCCTTAGACATACACTCAGATGAAGTGTTTAATTCATCATTGAATATGTCAAAAGGGGTCAGAGGAGGTGTCAGATCATGCATCATTGACCAAAACTACTTTTAACTAGTTTAGTATTAGGTGACATCAGATGCATTGATGAACTACTACAGGGCACATTCCAAAGAATGGTAGCACCTCTGTAGCAATTAAAAGGAATATGCCTGAGAGGCAATAATAAAGTGGTTATTATCTTATTCCTTGTTTATGATAAATTTTTATTTTGTATGCTATAATTGTGTTAATACGGAAACGTTAATACATGTGTGTTTAAGAAACAAATAGAAGGTTCCTAGTTATGCCTCTCTTATAAACTAGCTCGTTGATTAACAAGATGATCAAATGTTTCCTGATCATGGACATTGGATGTTGTTAATAACAAGGTCACAACGTTGTTGGAATAATGTGATGAACATTCATCGAAGTATAGCATTACGATCAAAGTCATTGTGTTTATGTTGCTATAACATCTTATGAAGTAATCCTAGTCCTTAGACCATGAGATCATGTCAATCACTAACACTAGAAGAGTATCTTGATAACATCAAACGTCACACAGTAACAGGGTGACTATAAAGGTGGGTTTAGTGCTATGAAGGTGTTATGTAGAGGATGATGGATCAAGAGTGGAATTTTTCCATCCCAATGACAGATAGATATACTCTGGGCCCTCTCGGTGATATCACATTAGTTAGCTTGTGTAACATCCCAAAAATATTAAACTAGAATCATCAAACTCTAATCATCAAATTTTAGGGTTAACAAAAAAACTTTTCTAAATAAAAACATGAAAGCATTCATATGTGTATGCATCCTAATTTGGATTCTTTTGAATTGCCTTGTTTATGTGTTTCTTTGCTTGCAAAAGGATTCTTAGGTGAAATAAACATCATCTAAACAATCCCCACACTTTTCCCAAAGACAAATAAATCAAAACAAACAAAATAAAGGAATGGTCATTTTGGCCAATTTAACTCCCATGCCTACTTTGGCTGTCTCAAACTTTCAGAACTTAACAGAAACTTGTTTGGATCTTTACACCCCTTGATAGTACTCGTAACAAAGTATCAAGGCCCACCTTGTGATCATCCATAAACTTTCAAATGCATAGTTTAAATGACAATTCAAAATTGAATCTTTATCATATGGGAAGATCCCACTTTTTCAAAAACCACTCAAACAAGCCCAACTTTCAAAACCCAAGCATCTGCAGACTCACCAGCACCAATCTAGCACACCCACCAAAAATCTTTTCAAAATTCAAAACTTGAATTCATGCGGCCATTTCATCAAACACCTTGCAGATTCAAATCTAACAAAATCAAAACACTATAGTGTGCAGTGTTTTGAGCCTAACTGGTTCCCTCTCTAGCTCACAATAGCCTCAATACATCATCTAACGAACTTAACTAATCACTAGCACCACTATGAGCTTGCCAATGCCATCAATGGTGAATAGCCGAAGTACACCATGCCACCCCAGTGTAGACAGCATGCTAGGAAAGAAACTAGCCGTGCCAACCTTGTCTGGGAGATCACCCATGCCTCACCGCCCCCTCTCGACCAGTCCTGCCTCGAAGACATCAACCAGAGCACTTCGCGGAAGAGCCACCCTCGACACCATGCAGACGCTGGCGCCGCCCTCGCCGCGTGCATACACGATCGCCACCAACCCAGGAGCCGCCAGACATCCCCGTTCGTCGCCCCATGCCTCACAGCCACCGCTCGCCGTCGAAGACGCCGCCTCTGCCGCGCAGAGCGTCGCGTGTTACAGACCGTTTTCCACCGTCCCTACATGCGCATTAAAGCCGTAGAGCATCGCCAGGATACCACCAAGTGATCGCCACCGCCGGCCATGCCTCTAGCAGCCCGTAGCCATGTCGCCACCGTCGCCTGCCCATCCCGTTCAGTCTCGTCGTCGCGACTATAAATAGAGGCCACCCCCAGCCAAATTGAGCACACCATCGTACTCCCCTCTCCTCACTGATCGTTCCACCCCATTCCCGGAGCAAGGCGAACAGCACTTCGCCGGAATTTCACCGGAGCCCACCGCCTCTGGAGAAGAAGGGAGCCAGCGATTGGAGCCGCCCCAGGAGAAGCTGCCGGTACCAGGAGGTTCGCTGTCGTCGACTTCGTCGTTCTCCCGCCTCGCCGACCCTCGCCTAAGCCCCGGTGAGCCCCCGACGACCCCCACCTGCCGCGTTAGGTTTCTGTCTCGCCGACGTTTTCCAACGTCGACGATGACCCTCAGTCGTTAGATTAGAACAAGATCCCACGGGTCACATCGCCCCATACCGCTTCGCACCCCTCGTCTCACTGACGCGTGGGGACAACAACTTAACCAACCCGCGTAAGCGCTATGCTTAGCAGGCCGGCCCAGTATCGTTTCCCGCGCAGCCCAGTCTTTTGAATTTAACTTTTCCCATTTTAATTCAAACACAGTTCTGTACCTAGTTTCAAAAATCAACCCAACTCGATTCATTGAACCAAATTGAATGAAACCAATTTTGTTAGAAAGGTCTGGAAATGCTGAATCCAAGCCCGTTGGAATCAAATCATTTGGATCTGTAGATCACCCTTGGTAAAAATAACAAGGCAGAACCTTTTCTGAATTCAAACTTTTTCAAATTTAAACCATAATAGCTTTTGAGTTGATTCCAACTCTCAAAAATCACAATTGATCATACCTTTCGGAATATATAAAAATATATGGGTTTACTTATAGAAATAATGTTCAAGTAATAAAAGGATGCCACATAAGCATTTCTAGTCACTTTATTTAATTAAAATAAAAGGGTAAAACCTTATTAAATTGTGACACCACTTTAAATCATATTCCCAGGGACTAAAATATGTGGTGATGACATGTGTCAACATGATCCCATGTTTGGTTTGGAGAATATTAAATCTTAAGTAGTTTTTCAATGAGTAGAAATTACTTTTCTATAAATAAAAGGAATTAAACCAAGCTTTAGTCTTGTAATGTTAGTGATGATGCTAGATCATCTATAGGACCCTTGTGTGTGTAATGATTGCAAGTAGTTAAGTATTGTTTGGTGATTGTGTACCTCGTATTTATTTATAGACGCTAGTACCGACCAAGGAAACGAGGAAGAAGGAAGATACTACGAAGAAGAAGCCGAGGAGAACTTCAACCACTGCTCTGCACAAGGCAAGCCTTACTAATCAAGTTGACCTATGCAAGCCAATACTTGCTTGTCACCATGCCAACTATATGCCTTAAGCATAGATGATCCTACCCACTTGATAAACCAATCCTAGTTTTTACTTACAAGCTTTATACTTTATTTCTTTATCAAAGCTATTACTTAGAGTTTACTTAAGTGAATTGTAGATACTAGAAAGATATTTGAAGGTTGCATAAAGAGCATAAAATTTGGCCTAAGCTAGATAATCTTGATATCATCCCAAGTCATAAGATTGAACTTAGTTGAAACTCTACTAGTTTACCATCCCTCATTAGTACTTACCCCCACTTGTAGATGCTAGTGCTAAGCATAAAACTTGATCAACTTTAGATGGGAATAGTTGGTGGAAAAATGGTTATGAAAACCTTGGAATGATGGATCATTCTATTGAAATGTTTTGGACATGTGTTTCCGAAAACCAGATGAGTTTGGTGATGAAAATGTTAAGGCATGAGCCTTAGCCCTTTATAAAACTGATGGTTGTCTGGATGCGATACCATTCCAATTTTATCGTACAACCACAATACCCGAAGACTGGGTAGGGCTTGACTAGAAACTTATATACCCTAGTATTAGTTCTCTCACGGCCAAGGTCTGAGCTGAGGCTACCTTGTGAAGATTGTCCACCTGTGCAGTACCCAAGATGACAGTTGGTTATGGTTGGGAGGCCAAACTCACAGGAGAGGTGCTTATACTAGGGCGTGTAATTGAAAGGTTAGGATTGATTATCCGCATACTGAGTATGGTGAATTCAGGATTTATTCCTGACGGATGTATCGAATGTTATGGTGAAAGTGTACAATCTCTGCAGAGTGTCAAACTATTCGAATAGCCGTGTCCGCGGTTAAGGACAGTTGGAGTGGCCATACTGTTCCCCCTTCAGATGTTTTCAAAATGACTTGTGAAATAAATGGAGACTTTGACTTGACCACAACAGAGTTGTGATGTGAAATACAAGTTCCCACTTAGGAGTTATAAAATTGTGACTAAGCTTCTCTTGCTTCTGAACTTAGTAGATATAAATCTGGCTTCTTGCAAAACAACCCTAGATCTTAGTGTCCTATTACAAAAACCCTCTTCACTTGTTAGTATTAGTTTGCGAGTACTTAAAGAGTACTCATGGCTTTGTCCCTGGCTATTCCCGTGGCCAGACTATGAAGAAGAGTACCTGGAGGATGGACCCGTGAAGGTTCGACAACTAGGATCATCTCCCATCGGCATTGCCTGTGACCCCGAAGATGGAGCTTACGCCATCTTGTTATTATTACGTATTCCGCTGCTTGTGTTGTATTAAGAACTGGATCATGAGATCCTTATTTGTGTAAAACCTTATGTATGGTTTGTAATGGATGATGTACTGTGGTATCCAATTCTATTATGTCTCGCAAAAATGGTATCCCTGGGATTGCGATGTATGGCATAACAGGCATCTGGGATTAAAAATCCGGGTGTTGACAAGTTGGTATCAGAGCCATCCTGACCATAGGAGACCCTAGTTAGACTGAACGTTTGAATCAAAAACTTAGTTTCAAAACCAAAAGAAACAAATATTTACAAAAACTTATTCCCATTCTTATCACTTACTTCTTTCATGAAAATTCATGTTCCTCAAAAACTCTTGCAAAATATATAAAAATTTGACACACTTGATCACTCTACTAACTTACTCATCTTATATTCTTGTAGATGGACGTGAAGTACATCAAGTTTTACCAATTGGGAAATGGAGGAGACCTTATCTTTGAGTGGGATTTGGACCAGCTTTCGGAACTTCTGGAGCGTCCGCACCCCGAGTTCTTTGAAGCTCAGCTCAATGGTCAAGGAGGAGAAGATCTGCAGTGGCTAATTGTTGCAAGTCTCCGAGGAAAGATTGAACCCCCCACTGCTGAGGGAATTCAGTTTACCTTAAGAGAGAAGAACTGACTCGATGGACTTGCCAGGGCCATGCAGGAAGCTCTTGCCTGTCTATGTGGGCAGAGTATCAACCAGATCAAGGGTACCCTCTTTGAGTTTTTCCCAAGGCGTGATGCTAATGGACAACCAATGGAAGCCCCATACCATCACGAGCTGAAGACCCAATTGGACCACCTTAGCTTCATGATGTACGATCATCAGCATGAGTTGGATAACTGCCGTGACTACTCCAACCACAAGTCTGCCATCATCAAGACGAAGGACCAAACCATTTCCATGCTAGCGAAAGATCGCAAGTCTCGCCGCCGTCAGCTCTACAAGAAGGAGTGCATCATTGCCCGTCTTCTCCACCGTATCTCATCTTTGGAGAAGACCATCCACGAGAGAGACATGCAGTTGGAGGAAAGGGAGAATGCCGGAGAGGATCTTCGTGGAGACCCCTACTCCTATCTCAGCGATGATGATGATTTTCTGGAGGATCAGGCTATGGATTTCTTCACCGATGAGGATGATTACGCCTTCATCGATGATGACGAGGATGATGAGGATGATGACTACACCGACTCCGAGGAGTAGTAGAACTTGAACACTAGCGTAGTGAGTAGTATTCGGTCCCACTGTATCGTAGTTCGAGAATGGTTCTTAAAACCATCTGTTTTTCTTTGTTGTGGTGTGTGTTGTACCGTGTGCTATGAATGAATGAATGAATGAAAAGCAAGTTACTAGAAAATCTGAGTCAAACTTTAAAAACTTTGCAAAGCCCCAAAACCATAGAAATTTCCCTCTCTTCCCATGATCTATCTCAATCTTCAGATGCCACGCGGAGGAAGTGGTTCATCCCCGGACCTGATGTTGCAGATACTGCAAATGTTGACTTCTGACCGTGAAGCTGAAAGAGCCGAACGTCAAGCCAACCTAGCCACCCTGCAACAGATAGCTCAGCTTGCCCACAACAACCAAGGCCACGGAAATCAGGACAACCATGGATCTAAGCTCAAGAATTTCTAGAACACCAACCCACCTATTTTCACTAAGTCGAAAGAGCCCTTAGACGCCGATGATTGGCTGCAAACCATGGAAAATAACCTAGAAGTCGTTGGAGTGGAATCCAACAAGAAAGTTCTGTTCGCCACCCATTATCTAGCCGGAGATGCCAGAGCATGGTGGAACAGTGTTCGTGCAATGACCGGAGGCCAGATGATGACCTGGGAGGAATTCAAGGTCAAGTTCAGCAGAACCCATGTGCCACCGGGTTTAATCAAGAGGATGAGAGACGAGTTCGAGAACTTAAGCAAGGAAGGATGACCGTAGTGGAATGCCGTGACAAATTTTTGTCATTAGCTAGGTATGCCCCGGATGAGATCGACACTGAAGCCAAGAAGAAAGAAAGATTCTTGAATGGTCTGCATGATGAGATGCAGACTATGTTGGTCAATATTCCCTTTACGGATATTGAAGCCCTTGTTGACTCTGTCATCCAGATGGAAGGAAATATCAACCAAGCCAATGAGAACCGCAAGCATCGCATGATGCATCAGCCAGGAACCCATCAGACCCCAAAGTATCGCCCTAACCCATCTCCAGGATTTGCCCCGAGAACCACCAGACCCCCGATGAACCGTCCGACCTATCCCAACCGTGGAAACCCTAGGCCCGGAGGAAATAACAACAACCTCGGCAACTCTAGCAATTTCAACCGTGCCCCACCTAAGTTCAACCACAACAATGCTACCGCCAACCCCAACATTGCCCCGAGAACTGGAAGCAATGCTGTTCCTGTAGCAGCAAAGGACAAGTCGCATGTAACTTGTTATGACTGTGGAAATAAAGGCCACTATTCCAACGAGTGCCCCAACAAGTGAAGGGAATATGCCCCGAGAGGCAATAATAAAATGTTTATTATGCGTATTCCAAGTATATGATAGATGTTTATTTTGCATGCTATAATTGTATTAATACGGAAACATTAATACATGTGTGTTTAATAAACAAACAGAAAGTTCCTAGTTATGCCTCTCTCATAAACTAGTTCGTTGATTAACAAGATGATCATAGTTTCCTGATCATAGACATTGGATGTTGTTAATAATGAGATCACAACATTAGTGTAATGGTGTGATGAACATTCATCCGAAGTATAGCATTACGATCAAAGTCATTGAGTTTATATTGCTATAAACAACTTACGAAGTAGTCCTAATCCTTAGACCATGAGATCATGCCAATCACTAACACCGGAAGAGTTTCTTGTTGAAATCAAACGTCACCGAATCGGGTGATTATAAAGATGGCTTCAAAGATACTAAAGTGTTATGTTGAGAATCATGGATCAAGAGTGGAATTTGTTCATCCGATGACGGATAGATATGCTCAGGCCCTCGGTGATATCACATTGGTTAGCTTGCAAGCAAGTGATTTGATCACTAGAATGTTATATCACGGAACAAGAAAAGAGTGCATGTCGATGTGAGATCAAACTAGGTATGGAGATACCGATGATCGAATCTCGGACATGTAATATATCGTGAAACAAAGGGATTAAGATACACGCGTAAAAGGTTCCGACGATCACAGGAGAAGTCATCGTTGAATGTGTGGGAGTCAGTATGGATCTCCAGGTCCTGCTACTAATTATTGATCGGAGAAGGGTCTTGATCATGTCCGAATTATTCACGAAACGTAGGGTGACACACTTAAGGGACACTGACATCCAGTTGGAGCAAATGTTTCATGCCGAAAGAATAAACAAACGCAGGAATTTATTTCACTAGATACCGAAACAGGTTTTCGGGTGAAATTGCATAAAGAGGTTATGCATGTGAAATGGAATTCTAGCAAGGGGTTATTTGTGAATGTTTGTCATTAAAGTAATTGACAAAATTCTGAATAAAATAAAAGAGTTTTATTTAATGAGATTTTGCATTAAATTTGGTGGAAATTTAATGGGAATTTGAGTGGGTTTTTGAGTGGAGAAAATTGAAGGGCCATTTTGTGAGTGGAGTGTCCACCCACATGAATGAAGGAGGGGAGGGGGCAGCCCCCATGGCCGGCAGCCACCCCCTTGGGTGCCCCCTCCTCCTATAAAAGGCACCCCCTCTCCTCTCTCTCACTCACACCTCCTCGTGAAGGATCTCTCTCCCCCTCTAGAATTTATCCCCCATGGTCTCGGACTAGCGAGATACATGTTCCCGGTGGCTATTCGGCAAGAAAGGGTTGTGCTTCGCTGCATCGCTGGAGCGAGGCGAGGAGGTTGCTCGGTGTCTTATCGTGTGTCGAGCACGGATCTTGGCTGCTTTGCGGCACTAGGACTTCCTCTCGATCTTGAGATCGGCAAGATATCGTACATCAACCACGAGTTGAACTCGTTAAGCTTTGTCGGTCTTCAAGGGTATGTTCTCTCTGGATATACATCCACCCGTTGTTTGTATCTAGTATCTAGATCTTGGTACATAGTTCCGTCGTGAAATTTTTTGTTTTCTATCTTGCGAACCCTACGGTGGTATCGAGCCGGATCTGCGTAGATACTTTACGGGTAGTACACATATGAGTATGTGGGCGATGATGATCATGTTGTTGCTCCTTAGTTGTAATTTTGGATATTGGTGGCATAGTGGGATGAAGCAGCCCGGACAAACTTTACATGTCCTCGCACATGAGACCTGTTCCACGCTTGACATGCAACTAGTTTGCATAAGTGGCTAGCGGGTGTCTGTCTCTCCTACTATAGTCAATATCTATTTTGCAACGAGTTGTCAACAATTTGGTTATCCTCGTTGTGGTTCATGTTCGTAGGTAAGAACGGTTCTATCTCGAAAGCCCTAAGCCACATAAAACTTGCATTGGTTAAATTAGAGGCGTCTAGTTTAGATTGTTGCTGGGCTAGTGTTATGATATGGTGATGTCGTAAGTAGAAGTATGCGATGATACTCTTACAAGATACATAACGTGTAATCTCCATAGACCTTGGACTTACACATATAGGTATGATAGTGATCATACCACGGTGCACATGATAGAGATCATATGCGGGAACCATATCATTTCACTAATAAACATGTGATGTTTGATAGCATCTTATATTGCTTGTTTAGCGCTTTGTTAGCATAATAAGATGATCCCTCTTTTCAATATCAAGATAAGAATGTGTTCTTCCTTTAGTATGCACCGATTATGTTTTCTTCGCTCCAAGACATCACATGATGATCGGGTGTTCTTGGATCCACGACCATATTTCGGGTGTAAAACAGTTACACACGCGAATACTAAGGTTCTAACTTGGCGAGCGTAGAATCTACAGACATGGCCTCGGAACACGGACCAGAAGGTTAAGCATGAGTCATATAGTAGATATTATGCCCATTTGATGCTCGCCTTTGAAGCTACACCGACTCACGTGATGATCGGACTTGGTGTAGTGGATTTGGTTCATGTAATCACCAAAAAGGCACGAGGGATGTCGTTTTTGAGTGGGAGTTCATTCGTAATATGGATTAGTTGAACTCAATCTATCATAAACTTAGTCTAAACTTTACAAATTCTGTTGTAGATGGCACCACCTGCTTTTAATTTCAATATGTTCATGGAGAAAGAGAAACTTGCAACGAACGGTAGACACTTTACCGAATGGGCCATGAATTTGAGGATTCTCTTCTCTGCTGCACAAAAGCAATATGTGATAGAAGCGCCGTTAGGCCCCCCACCTTTTGAGGATGCCCCTGACGAGGAGAAGAATGTCTATCAGACTCGTCAGGAGGACCACAACTTAGTTCATTGCGGCATATTGTATGGGCTAGAGCCGGAACTTCGAAAGCGTTTCGAAAACTGCAATGCTTTTGATACAATGGGTGAGTTGAAAATGATTTTCGACACATCTTTGTAGAGAGAGCTACAACGCTTTAGAAAAGTTCTTTAGCTGCATGATGGAAGAGCACAGCTTCGTTAGTGAGCATGTACTCAAGATGTCGGGTTACGCCGATAAGCTTGTGTCCTTGGGAATAACGATTCCCATTGACTTAGGCATCCATCGTGTTCTACAGTCTCTGCCACCTAGCTATAAGAGCTTTGTGATGAACTATAATATGCAAGGCATGAATAAGTCTCTCCCCGAGCTTCTGTCAATTCTTAAAACTGCAGAAGTGGAGATAAAAAGGAACATCAAGTGTTGATGATCAACAGGAACACTGGTTTCAAGAAAGACAAGAAGGGAAAATGGAAGGGAAGTAAGGGCGGCAAGCCGATTGCCGTGCCTGAAAAGAAACCCCGAGTTGGACCTAAGTCTGATACCGAGTGCTACTATTGTAAAGGATCGCCATCGAAGCGAATAACGCCCCAAGTATTTGGCGGACAAGAAGGCCGCAAGGCAAACAAAGGTATATATGATATACATGTTATTGATGTGTACTTGACTAGTGCTCGCAGATAGCACCACAGGTATTTGATACCGGTTCAGTTGCTAATATTTGTAACTCGAATCAGGGGCTGCGGAACAAGCGACCGCTAGCAAGGGGTGAGGTCAAGATGCATGTCGGCAATGGATCAAGCGTTGATGTGATCGCCGTCGGAACGCTGACTCTCCATTTGCCGTTGGGATTAGTTATAAACTTGAATAATTGTTATCTGGTGCCTGCACTGAGCATGAACATTGTATCTGGATCATGTTTAGTGCGAAGTGGTTATTCATTTAAATCCGAGAACAATGGTTGTTCCATTTATATGAATGAAATCTTTTATGGTCATGCACCGATGATGAATGGTTTATTTCTATTGGATCTCGATAATAATGTTACACATATTCATAATGTTGATGCTAAAAGGATTAAACTAAATGATGATATATCCGCATATATGTGTAGCACTTTTCTAGGTCATATTGGCGTTAAACGCATGAAGAAGCTCCATTTGGATGGACTTTTGGAATCACTTGATTTTGAATCATTTGATACATGTGACCCATGCCTTATGGGCAAGATGACTAGAACGCCGTTTTCCGGTTCAATGGAACGGGCGACAGATTTATTGGAAATCATACATTCTGATGTATGTTGTCCAATGAGTGTGTCGGCGAGAGGTGGATATCGTTATTTTGTTACTTTCACGGATGATTTGAGTAGATACGGTTATATCTACTTGATGAAACACAAGTCTGAAACCTTTGAAAAGTTCAAGGAATTTCATAATGAAGTGGAAAATCATCGTAATAGAAAGATCAAATTTCTACGGTTCGACCGTGGAGGTGAGTATCTAAGTTACGAGTTTAGCACTCACATGAAAGAGTGTGGAATTGTTTCACAACTCACACCTGCCGGAACACCATAGAGAAATGTTGTGTCGGAACGTCGTAATCGTACTTTATTAGATATGGTTCGATCTATGATGTCTCTGACGGACTTGCTGTTGTCATTTTGGGGCTATGCACTAGAAACGGCTGCATTCACTTTAAATCGGGCACCATCTAAATCCGTTGAAAAGACACCATATGAATTGTGGTTTGGAAACAAACCTAAGCTGTCATTTCTTAAAGTTTGGGGATGCGATGTTTATGTGAAGAAACTTCAACCGGATAAACTCGAACCCAAAGCGGAAAAATGCGTCTTCATAGGATACCCTAAGGAAACTATTGGGTATTCCTTCTATCAGATCCGAGGGCAAGGTTTTGTTGCCAAGAATGGATCCTTTCTAGAGAAAGAGTTTTCGAAAGGTGTGAGTAGTCGGAAGGTAGAACTCAAGAGGTTATAGAACCTTCTCTTCAAAGTATGGCGAGTAGCCTTGTCACGGAAGTTGTTCGAGTTGGCTTCACATTGAAGAGGGAACTAATGATAATGATCTTGAAACTCGAGAGAGTACTACCGAACCTCGCGGTCTAGCGGGGCAGCGTGCGGCTCAGACGGAAATCCTGTCATGAATTTCATGGTTGATGAAAATGATGACCCTGCGACGTATGAAGAAGCGTTGATGAGCCCGGATTCCAACAAATGGTTAGAAGCCATGAAATCCGAGATGGAATCCATGTATGAAAATCAAGTTTGGAACTTGGTGGACTTACCTCACGACCGAAAGGCCGTGGAGAACAAATGGATTTTCAAAAGGAAAACTGATGCTGATGGTAATGTAACCGTCTATAAAGCTCGACTTGTCGCAAAGGGGTTTCGACAAATTCAAGGAGTTGACTACGATGAGACATTCTCTCCCGTAGCAATGCTAAAATCAGTTAGGATTATGTTAGCAATTGCTGCATATTTCGATTATGAGATATGGCAAATGGATGTCAAAACCGCGTTTCTCAATGGTAATATTGAAGAAGAGTTGTATATGATAGAACCAAAGGGTTTTGTCGATCCTAAGGATGCTAACAAGGTGTGCAAGCTTCAGCGATCCATCTATGGATTGAAGCAAGCATCACGAAGTTGGAATCTCCGCTTTGATGAGGTGATCAAAGAGTTTGTATTTGTCCAAACTTATGGAGAAGCTTGTATTTACAAGAAAGTGAGTGGGAGCAATGTGGCATTTCTGATATTATATGTGGATGAAATATTATTTATCGGAAATGATATAGATCTTTTAAACAGTGTTAAAAGTTATCTAAACAACAAATTTTCAATGAAGGACCTAGGTGAAGCGTCATACATATTAGGCATAAAGATCTATAGAGATAGATCTAGGCGCCTAATAGGGCTATCGCAAAGTACATACCTTGATAAGATTTTAAAGAAGTTTAAAATGGAAGATAGTAAGAAGGGGTTCTTACCTATGACACAAGGCATGACATTGAGTAAGACTCAAAGTCCGTCTTCGGCGGAAGAAAGAGAGATAATGGACAAGGTCCCCTATGCTTCAGCCATAGGCTCTATAATGTACGCCATGCTATGTACAAGACCGGATGTGGCACATGCTATTAGTTTGACTAGTAGGTACCAATCGGATCCAGGTTCAGAACACTGGAAAGCGGTCAATAATATCCTTAAGCTTTGACACCGATCCGGATGACTCTAAGTCTCAATCCAGATACGTATTTCTCATGAATGGCGGAGTGGTTAGTTGGAGGAGCTCCAAACAACCTGTGGTGGCGGGATCAACAACGAAGGCCGAATATGTTGCTGCTTCAGAAGCGGCTCAGGAAGCAGTTTGGATGAAGGAGTTCATATCCGAACTAGGAGTGGTTGCAAACGCATTGGACCCAATGGTGATCTATTGTGACAACAATGGTGCCATTGCCAATGCCAAAGAGCCAAGGTCTCACAAGCATTCCAAGCATATTAAGCGCCGGTTTCACTCCATCCGCGAGCATGTCAAGGATGGAGATATAAAGATTTGTAAAGTACATACGGATCTCAATGTAGCAGATCTTTGACTAAAACTCTCCCTAGAGCAAAACATGATCTACACCAGAACTCCATGGGTGTTAGATACATCACTATGTAACTAGATTATTGTCTCTAGTGCAAGTGGGAGACTGAAGGGAATATGCCCTGAGAGGCAATAATAAAATGTTTATTATGTGTATTCCAAGTATATGATAGATGTTTATTTTGCATGCTATAATTGTATTAATACGGAAACGTTAATACATGTGTGTTTAATAAACAAACAGAAAGTTCCTAGTTATGTCTCTCGCATAAACTAGTTCGTTGATTAACAAGATGATCATAGTTTCCTGATCATAGACATTGGATGTTGTTAATAACGAGATCACAACATTAGTGTAATGGTGTGATGAACATTCATCTGAAGTATAGCATTACGATCAAAGTCATTGAGTTTATATTGCTATAAACAACTTACAAAGTAGTCCTAATCCTTAGACCATGGGATCATGCCAATCACTAACACCAGAAGAGTTTCTTGTTGACATCAAACGTCACACCGTAACTGGGTGATTATAAAGATGGCTTCAAAGCTACTAAAGTGTTATGTTGAGAATCATGGATCAAGAGTGGAATTTGTTCATCCCGATGACGGATAGATATGCTCTGGGCCCTCTCGGTGATATCACATTGGTTAGCTTGCAAGCAAGTGATTTGATCACTAGAATGTTATATCACGGGAACGAGAAAAGAGTGCATGTCAGTAACGAGATCAAACTAGGTATGGAGATACCGATGATCGAATCTCGGACATGTAATATATCGTGAAACAAAGGGATTAAGATACAAGCGTAAAAGGTTCCGACGATCACAGGAAAAGTCATCGTTGAATGTGTGGGAGTCAGTATGGATCTCCAGGTCCCGCTACTGATTATTGATCGGAGAAGGGTCTCGATCATGTCCGCATTATTCACGAACCATAGGGTGACACACTTAAGGGACACTGACATCCAGTTGGAGCAAATGTTTCATGCCGAAAGAATAAACAAGCGCAGGAATTTATTTCACTAGATACCGAAACAGGTTTTCAGGTGAAATTGCATAAAGAGGTTATGCATGTGAAATGGAATTCTAGCAAGGGGTTATTTGTGAATGTTTGTCATTAAAGTAATTGACAAAATTCTGAATAAAATAAAAGAGTTTTATTTAATGAGAGTTTGCATTAAATTTGGTTGAAATTTAATGGGAATTTGAGTGGGTTTTTGAGTGGAGAAAATTGAAGGGTCATTTTGTGAGTGGAGTGTCCACCCACATGAATGAAGGAGGGGAGGGGGCAACCCCCATGGCCGGCGGCCACCCCCTTGGGTGCCCCCCTCCTCCTATAAAAGGCACCCCCTCTCCTCTCTCTCACTCACACCTTCTCGTGAAGGATCTCTCTCCCCCTCTAGAATTTATCCCCCATGGTCTCGGACTAGCGAGATACATGTTCCCGGTGGCTATTCAGCAAGAAAGGGTTGTGCTTCCGCTGCATCACTGGAGTGAGGAGGCGGAGGTTGCTCGGTGTCTTGTACGTGTGTGCGAGCATGGATGCGCTGCTGCTTTGCGACGCTAGGA
Source organism: Avena longiglumis (assembly GCA_030063025.1). NCBI lineage: Eukaryota > Viridiplantae > Streptophyta > Magnoliopsida > Poales > Poaceae > Avena > Avena longiglumis. The sequence goes on along the minus strand of CP125975.1, from coordinate 152,312,668 downwards.
CTTCCTCTCGATCTTGAGATCGGCAAGAGAACGTCTACATCAACCACGAGTTGAACTTGTTAAGCTTTGTCGGTCTTCAAGGGTATGTTCTCTACGGATATACATCCGCCCGTTGTTTGTATCTAGTATCTAGATCTTGGTACATAGTTCCCATCGTAGGAAATTTTTTGTTTTCTATGCTGCGAACCCTACAACAAGAAGAATCCCGCAGCCCCCAATACCAATGCCCCAGCTCAGCAGCAGCGTCGTGTTCAGCCAGGAAGGAGATTTGCCCCAGGGAATTCGCTTAACCGCAACGGCCGTCTTTTTCTCATGCATGCTGAAGAAGCCCAGGAAGCGCCAGACGTCGTGCTGGGTATGTTTTCTGTTAATTAAGTACTTGCAAGAGTGTTGTTTGATTCTGGTGCATCGCATTCATTTGTCACCGAAGAATTTGCCTGCACTAGTAAGATTCAACCAACAAAACTGAAGCATGTTATGATCGTCCAAATTCCCGGTTCAACCACCAAGGCTAGGCAAATTTGCAAAGCCGTCCCTATCCGAATCGATGGCATAGATTTTTATGCTAATCTGATAGTACTCGGAACTAAAGGTTTGGAAGTAGTACTAGGAATGGATTGGATGTACAAACATAAAGGATTGATTGACTGTGCCAAGAAAGCCATCACCATGACCACTACAGCCAGAATATCAGTCGAGCATATATCTGAAACCTTACCTCGTCAATTCAAGTGCAACAAGAGTATAGCCCAACCTACCATTGACCAAGTCCGGATAGTCTGTGAATACCCCGATGTATTTCTAGATGTTTTGCCCGGTATGCCCCCAGATCGAGATATCGAGTTTATCATCGAACTAATTCCCGAAACAGGACCCATAGCCCAGAGACCATATAGTATGAACCCATCGGAACTAGCAGAACTGAAGAAGCAACTGGATTCCATGCTGGAAATTGGATTGATTCAACCAAGTGCGTCACCATGGAGATCACCTGTCTTGTTTGTGGACAAGAAGGATGGAGGTAACCGTTTGTGTACGGATTATAGGAAGTTGAATGATGTCACTATCAAGAACAAATACCCTTTGCCCAAGATAGAAGATTTGTTTGATCAGTTGACCAGTGCCAAAGTGTTTTCTAAGATTGATCTTAGAACTGGTTATCATCAACTCAAGATTCGTGCAGAGGATATTCCCAAGACTGCCTTTACCACCAGATATGGATTATACGAGTATACAATCATGTCTTTTGGATTGACCAATGCCCCCGCTTATTTCATGAATCTCATGAATAAGATTTTTATGGACTTCCTGGATAAGTTTGTCGTTGTTTTCATCGATGACATCCTGATTTATTCCAAATCGGAAGAAGAACATGAGATACACCTAAGGACCATTCTTGGAACCATTAGAGAGCATCAGTTGTATTCCAAGTTTAGCAAATGTGAATTCTGGTTATAGGAAGTAGGATTCCTCGGTCACATTGTATCAGCCAGAGGAATTGCCGTTGACCCTGCCAAAGTGAAAGATGTAGAAGATTGGCAAGCCCCAACCACTCAAACCCAAGTTCGTGCATTTCTCGGATTGGCGGGATATTACCGCAAGTTCGTAGAAGGATTCTCGAGTATCCATAGACCCATGACCCAATTAATGAAGAAGGACAAGAAGTTTGAATGGACCGACAAATGTGAAGTGAGTTTTCAAGAACTCAAGAGGAGATTGATTTCAGCCCCAATCTTGATCATGCCAGATATCACTAAGCCCTTCGATGTATATTGTGATGCATCCAAGATCGGTCTCGGATGTGTGCTAATGCAAGAAGGCAAAGTTATATCTTATCTATCTCGACAACTGAAGCAACATGAGCAAAATTACCCAACCCATGACCTCGAACTCGCAGCCGTAGTTCTAGCCCTGAAGACATGGAGGCATTACCTGATGGGAAACTGTTGTGAGATTTATTCGGATCACAAGAGCCTGAAGTATGTATTCACTCAGGAGGAGCTGAATATGAGGCAGAGAAGATGGATTGAGCTAATCAAGGATTACGACCTGGACATTCACTATCACCCTGGTAAAGCCAATGTGGTAGCAGATGCCCTTAGCCGATTGCCGTGTCGCTTGAACTCCATGATCTTAAAGGAGAAACCAAGTGTGCACAAAGAGATGGAAATTTTTTGAATGGAATTAGTGAGTGAAGGATTTTTGGCTAGCATAGAACTCCATCCCACTTTGACCAGTCAGATCAAAGAGGCGCAGAAAGGAAATGCTAGTATCGACGGAATCAAGCATCGTATCGGTACAGACAAAGTACCCGGATTCACCGAAGACGAAGAAGGAGTTTTATGGTACACAGGACGCCTTTCTGTACCAGCAGATTCTGAGTTGAAAGAAGTTATTTTGAAGGAAGCTCATGATACTCTTTACTCTATCCATCCCGGAGGAACTAAGATGTATCAAGATTTGAAAGAGCAATTTTGGTGGCATAAAATGAAGAGAGAAATCGGGAGCTATATCGCCCAATGTGATATATGTCAGCGAGTCAAAGCAGGACATCAAAGACCCGCTGGATTGTTGCAACCCTTACAGATTCCGGAATGGAAATGGGATTCCGTTGGAATGGACTTTATCACCGGATTGCCTACTTCTAGTAGGGGAAATGACTCTATCTGGGTCATAGTAGACAGATTGTCCAAAGCCACCCATTTTTACCCGTCAAGACCACATATCAGAGTTCGAAGCTAGAGGAGTTATATGTCGCTAGAATAGTTAGTTTGCATGGAGACCCCAAGAACATCGTATCGGATCGAGGAACTCAGTTTACCTTGAGATTCTGGAAGAAACTTCAAGAAGGTTTAGGAACCCGCCTAGATTTCAGCACCGCGTATCACCGTCAGACCGATGGACAAATGGAGCGAGTAAATCAAATACTCAAAGATATGTTGAGAGCCCGTGTGTTAGAATATGGATCCAAGTGGGAAGACTGTCTGCCGTTTGCAGAATTTTCATACAACAACAGTTATCAGGCTAGTTTGCAAATGGCCCCATTTGAATTCATGTACGGAATAAAGTGTCGCACCCCTTTGAACTGGTCGGAAGTAGGAGAGAGTCAGATTTTCGGACCCGATATCCTACGAGAAGCGGAAGAGAAGGTTCACAAGATTCGTGAGCACCTCAAGACAGCCTAGTCCAGACAGAAGAGTTACGCTGACAAGAGACATCGAGACCTCGCCTTCAACATAGGAGATTTTGTATATCTAAAGGTGTCGCCATTGAAGGGAATGCAGCGTTTCCAACTCAAAGGAAAGTTAGCCCCTAGATATATCGGACCTTTCAAAATTCTGAACCGTAGAGGAGAAGTGTCGTATCAATTGGAACTGCCCGAAGAGATGTCAGCTGTGCAAAATGTGTTCCATATCTCATTACTTCGCAAGTGTCTCGAAGTCCCAGAGAAGACCGAAGTGTTCAAGAATATCGATCACCGGACCATAGAGATCAACGATGACCTGACCTATCTCGAAGTACCCATCCGTATTTTGGAAGAAGCTTTCAGAACTACCCGAACCCGAAGCATCAAGTTTCTTAAGATTTAGTGGAGCAACCACACAGAAGAGGAAGCTACCTGGGAGCGGGAAGATCACATCAGGACGGAGTTTCCCGATCTTTTCAAATCCTAGGTAATCTTTTTCGTCCTTTTTCAAATCTCGGGACGAGATTTTGTTTAAGGGGGGGGGGGGAAGGTTTGTAACATCCCAAAAATATTAAACTAGAATCATCAAACTCTAACCATCAAATTTAGGGTTAACAAAAAAACTTTTCTAAATAAAAACATGAAAGCATTCATATGTGTATGCATCCTAATTTGGATTCTTTTGAATTGCCTTGTTTATGTGTTTCTTTGCTTGCAAAAGGATTCTTAGGTGAAATAAACATCATCTAAACAATACCCACACTTTTCCCAAAGACAAATAAATCAAAACAAACAAAATAAAGGAATGGTCATTTTGGCCAATTTAACTCCCATGCCTACTTTGGCTGTCTCAAACTTTCAGAACTTAACAGAAACTTGTTTGGATCTTTACACCCCTTGATAGTACTCGTAACAAAGTATCAAGGCCCACCTTGTGATCATCCATAAACTTTCAAATGCATAGCTTAAATGACAATTCAAAATTGAATCTTTATCATATGGGAAGATCCCACTTTTTCAAAAACCACTCAAACAAGCTCAACTTTCAAAACCCAAGCATCTGCAGACTCACCAGCACCAATCTAGCACACCCACCAAAAATCTTTTCAAAATTCAAAACTTGAATTCATGCGGCCATTTCATCAAACACCTTGCAGATTCAAATCTAACAAAATCAAAACACTATAGTGTGCAGTGTTTTGAGCCTAACTGGTTCCCTCTCTAGCTCACAATAGCTTCAGTAGATCATCTAACGAACTTAACTAATCACTAGCACCACTGTGAGCTCGCCAATGCCATCAATGGTGAACAGCCGAAGCACACCATGCCACCCCAGTGTAGACAGCAAGCTAGGAAAGAAACTAGCCGTGCCAACCTTGTCTGGGAGATCACCCATGCCTCACCGCCCCCTCTCGACCAGCCTGCCTCGAAGACATCAACCAGAGCACCCAGGAATACCGCTCCCGTGCCTCTGTCAACCATGCCGATCGTGCGCCAGGGCGCCACCCTCGACACACGCCCACAGACCGCGCGTCGCCCTCGCTGCGTGCATACACGATCGCCACCGACCCAGGAGACCGCCAGACATCCCCGTTCGCCGCCCCATGCTTCACAGCCACCGCTCGCCGTCGAAGACGCCACCTCTGCCGCGCAGAGCGTCGCGTGTTCCACTGCTCTGCACAAGGGGAACTACGAAGGAAGAAGTAAGAAGGAAGATACTACGAAGAAGAAGGAAGATACTACGAAGAAGAAGCCAAGGGGAACTTCAACCAATGCTCTGCACAAGGTAAGCCTTACTCATCAAGTTGACCTATGCAAGCCAATACTTGCTTGTCACCATGCCAACTATATGCCTTAAGCATAGATGATCCTACCCACTTGATAAACCAATCCTAGTTTTTACTTACAAGCTTTGTACTTTATTTCTTTATCAAAGCTATTACTTAGAGTTTACTTAAGTGAATTGTAGATACTAGAAAGATATTTGAAGGTCGCATAAAGAGCATAAAATTTGGCCTAAGCTAGATAATCTTGATATCATCCCAAGGCATAAGATTGAACTTAGTTGAAACTCTACTAGTTTACCATCCCTCATTAGTACTTACCCCCACTTGTAGATGCTAGTGCTAAGCATAAAACTTGATCAACTTTAGATGGGAATACTTGGTGGAAAAATGGTTATGAAAACCTTGGAATGATGGATCATTCTATTGAAATGTTTTGGACATGTATTTCCGAACACCAGATGAGTTTGGTGATGAAAATGTTAAGGCATGAGCCTAGACCTTTATAAAACTGATGGTTGTCTGGATGCGATACCATTCCAATTTTATCTTACAACCACAATATCCGAAGATTGGGTAGGGCTTGACTGGAAACTTATATACCCTAGTATTAGTTCTCTCACGGCCAAGGTCTGAGCTGAGGCTACCTTGTGAAGATTGTCCACCTGTGCAGTACCCAAGATGACAGTTGGTCATGGTTGGGAGGCCAAACTCACATGAGAGGTGCTTATACTAGGGCGTGTAATTGAAAGGTTAGGATTGATTATCTGCATACTGAGTATGGTGAATTCAGGATTTGTTCCTGACGGATGTATCGAATGTTGTGGTGAAAGTGTACAATCTCTGCAGAGTGTCAAACTATTCGAATAGCCGCATCCGCGGTTATGGATAGTTGGAGTGGCCATACTGTTCTCCCGTTAGATGTTTTCAAAATGACTTGTGAAATAAATGGAGACTTTGACTTGACCACAACAGAGTTGTGATATGAAATACAAGTTCCACTTAGGAGTTATAACATTGTGACTAAGCTTCTCTTGCTTCTGAACTTAGTAGAGATAAATCTAGCTTCTTGCAAAACAACCCTAGAGCTTAGTGTCCTATTACAAAAACCCCCTTCACTTGTTAGTATTAGTTTGCGAGTACTTAAAGAGTACTCATGGCTTTGTCCCTGGCTATTCCCGTGGCCAGACTATGAAGAAGAGTACCTGGAGGATGGACCCCAGGAAGGTTACGACAACTAGGATCATCTCCCATCGTCAGCATTGCCTGTGACCCCGAAGATGGAGCTTCGCCCACGCTACCGTTATTATTACGTATTCCGCTGCTTGTGTTGTATTAAGAACTGGATCATGAGATCCTTATTTGTGTAAAACCTTATGTATGGTTTGTAATGGATGATGTACTGTGGTATCCAATTCTATTATGTCTCGCAAAAATGGTATTCCTGGGATTGCGATGTATGGCATAACAGGCATCTGGGATTAAAAATCCAGGTGTTGACAGCTTGCAAGCAAGTGATGTGATCACTAGAATATTATATCATGGGAACAAGAAAAGAGTACATTTCGGTAACGAGATCAACTAGGTATGGAGATACCGATGATCGAATCTCGGACATGTAATTTATCGTGAGACAAAGGGATTGAGTTACATGCATAAAAGTTTCACACGATCATAGAAGTCATCATTGAATGTGTGAGAGTCAGTACGGATCTCTAGGTCCCGCTGCTGATTATGGATCGGAGAGGGGTCTCGATCATGTATGCATTATTCGCGAAACGTAAGGTGACACACTTAATGTATACCGACACTATTTGGAGCAAATAAGATGCCAGAGAAAGAACTACAAAGCGCATAAATTATTTCACTAGACACCGGAATTGTTTTGGGTGAAATTGCTAAAACTGGTTCTGCATGTGAAATTGAAATGTTGTAAGGGTTTTTATGTGAATGTTTGTTAATTAATGTAATTAACAAAATTCTGAATAAATAAATAAAAGGAGTTTTATTTAAAGAGAGATTACATTAAATTTGGTGGATATTTAATGGGAATTTGAGTGGAGAAATGGAGGGTCATCTTTATGTGAGTGGAGCTTCCACCACATGAATGAGGGAGAGGTGGGGACACCCTCTATGGCCGGAGTCCATGCCCCCTTGGGCTTCCCCTCCCCTATATAAGGAGCACCTCCTCCTCTACTCTCACACCTCCTCATGAAGGATGTATCTCCCTCCTTTAGAATTTCCCCATGGTCTCAGATCAGCGAGATACATGTTTTCCGTGGCTTTTTCTGGAAGGATTTCTTGATTCCGATGCTTTTATGAAGCGAGGGCGCGGAGGTTGTCGGGATACCCGAAAGTGTGTGTGATCACAGATGCACCACTGCTTTGCGGTGCTGGACTTGATGGTGCTAAACCTGCTAGGACCGGATGGACTTCTTCTTGATCTTGATATCGGAAAGCATTCGACTACATCATCCACGAGTACAACCTCGTTAACTCTTTTCGGTCTTTGAGGGTATGTATTCTATGGATGTATATCCACCCGTTTCTTGTATCTAGTAGATAGATCTTGGTACTTAGTTGTTCCCGTCGTAGGAATTTTTTGTTTTTCTATGCTGTGAACCCTATAGTGGTATCAGAGCCGGATCTATGCGTAGATGCTTTGCACGGGTAGTACACATATGAGTATGTGAGAGATTATGATCACGTTATTGCTGCTTGTTTGTATTTTGGATATTGGTGGCATAGTGGGATGAAGCGGACTAGACAAACTTTACATGTCCTCGCAAATAAGACCTGTTCCACGCTTGACATGCAACTAGTTTTGCATAAGTGGCTAGCGGGTGTCTGTCTCTCTCCTACTATTGTCAATATCTAATTTACAATGAGTTGTTAATAATTTTATTATCCTCGTTGTGGTTCTATATTCATAGGTAACAACGGTTCTATCTTCGAAAGCCCTAAGCCACGTAAAACTTGCAATGGATAAATTAGAAGCGTCTAGTTTAGATTGTTGCTAGGCTAGTGTCATGATATGGTAATGTTGATACTCTTACAACACACCTAGTTGTAAGTTCCATAGACCTTGGCCTTACACACAAAGGAATGATAAAGATCATACCATGATGCACATGATGGTGATCTAGTGCAAGAACCATATCATTTCACTTTTCAGATATGATGTTTGTTGCATCTTATATTGCTTGCTTGGTGTTTTATTAACATTCTAAGATGATCACTCATTTAGATATCAAGATAAAAATGTGTTCTCCCTTAAGTATGCACCGACTATGTTTCGCCGCTTCAAGACATCACGTCATGATCGGGTGTACTTGAATCCACGAACATACATCGGGTGTAAGACAGTTTTACACATGCTAATACTAAGGTTCTTACTTGGCGATCCTAGCATGTACATACATGGCCTCGGAACACAAATCGAAAGGTTAAGCATGAGTCATATGTTTGATATGATTCCCATATAGATGCTCGCCTTTGAAGCTACACCGACTCACGTGATGATCGGACTTGGTGTAGTGAATTTGGTTCATGTAATCACCAAAAAGGCACGAGGGAAGTATTTTTTGAGTGGGAGTTGATTTCTAATTTGGACTAGTAGAACACAATTTATCATAAATTAAATCAAAGTGAATTTGCATAATTTGTTGTAGTCATTGGCATTTATTCACCACTTTATGCTTAGTTGTAATTGAGATAATAGAACTATAGAATTCTGGATATTTACTTTACAAACTGGTATCGTATTGTTTTGAGTGTCAATCTAAAGTTTAAAGTCTTATTGCAAACTTTTAGCAAATTCTGTTTACTCCGTTAAATTTAAAAATTAGTAATAAATCGAGAGTGAAAATTCTAGTGTTAGTATCTAAAGTATCATGTTTGCCTCCATGATTCTTGATATTCAAAAGTTGTTTTAGATATCAAGGTTATCTAGGAGCTGAAAGAATTGTTTCAGAAACCATCATGTGTGACTGATATAACGATATCTGTGTAAGGTTCCCAACCTTTAATAAGGTAGAGATCCCTGTGTTTACAATGCTAGTCCCTGGATCAATAGCTAGCATCCACAGTTAAGATGTAATATCAAGAAACAAAGGTCATAATACAACTTTATAACCAGGAATAAAATAATTTATTACATCTTACATAGCTCATTTGGCTATCTCATTACAATGCAGCAGAATATAACAATAGCATGGGGTCCTTCATCTTCAAAGTGCCACAGGCAGACATGTTGGTTGTAGACTTGTAATCCTATTCATTAAACTTCACTAATATCAAACAAACCTGCAATATAACAAGTTACAGCCACAAGGGTCAATACATTTGAATTGTATTGGCAAGTGATACTATGGTAGTATAGTGGAGTCTATCATCTATATGCATTTGGCTAGGTGGAGCTTAGGCTTGCTTTGCTCAAAATAGATTTTCCTTATCATTTGAAAACACTAAGTTTTTGTTTGACAAAATCACCCAAGGCATCTCCCAATAGAAATTGGTGATCCTTCAACCCCTGTTCAACCGCAAGTTTTTACTTAGAAATTGGGATGAGGAGATTCTTGATAGCTTCCATGTCTTGATGCTCAAATTGTCCTTTGCCAGGGACATGGCTAAGTACTTAGATTTTACACTCTGCAGAGGTTGTGCACTTTCCCCACAAGACTTGGTTTCACCAAGACAAGATCTTTCAGAAGCCTTCCCTTAGACCAGAATGGACGCGCTCCAACCTATCATTCCCCTACCACCAACTGTCCTTTTGGCTAAGTTATTGCAACCTATATGATCCAGGCAGAGCCCATAATGCCAAGTGGTTGCACTTGAAGCTTCTCAACATTTGACATCTCAAATCTCTTTGTTCCTGGGTGGCCATACACAAGTGAGATACACAAGGTTCACCAGTCCCCTGGCCTTGTGTAACCACTCAACATAAACCATTCCTTCCATTCCACCCAGGTGATTCATTCACTTAGTTGTTTTATCAAACAAAACTCAAGTTCTCAGACTTAGAAATTTTCCATAGCATGAATATATGTTCCACCCTTGTTTTCTACTAGCTAAGCTAAGCATGATAGTAGTAGGAATCTTAACTTAGGAATTTCTACTAAGGTTTCATCTACTAGGATTTCCCATAGCATGGTTTATACTTAGCAAAAATTCCATGCAAGTCTTACTTAGAAATATCACTAATGCATAGTGAAAATAATGGGACAAAAGTATGAAGCATCACTTGCCTTTTTAGTAGAGAATATAGATTCACTCCTTGATCTTGCAAATGTAACACTCTTCAAAGTTCACTACAATTCAATCAAGCAAGCACATATTCAAACTAGCATTCAAACAATTCACCACATAAAATAATAAAACAAAGCAATGCATGCAAGCATGCAAAAGATTGTTTTATTGATAAAGTGGTTTCTAATAAGGCTATAAACATTTTAAAACACCTATTGATCATTTATAAAAGTGGCAAAACCATTTAAAAACAAGTTAGTGAAAATGGACCATTTAAATCATTTTTTACTAGAAATGCTTTTATTTAAGGAATAATTTCTTAGTGTCATAAAATATATTTTTAAATCCAATTAGTTTTTATGGTCAGTAGATTCAAAACAAACCATTTGCAAAAGATTTTAGTCAAAAATAATTTCTAGAATAAGATCGCAGTGCAGATCTAACATACCGCTTCAGTTAAGTCAATCTATCATATCGCTTGGATCTAGATCGAGACTCACAAAGGCATTGCCAAGAACTGGCGGCGCTGACTCGAGCAAATATTTGGATAGATAATAGTGATTATGCCAAGAATAATTATGGAATTAACTTATAATGAAAATACTCAAATACTCATATTAATTGTTTTAATATATGTAAAGTTGGTCAAAGTCTTAGAGAGTGGTGCTATTGGACATAGGATTTCAATATCTTTCAGCGCAAAGGTAATCAAATGAATTGGGTCCATAGATTTTTTTTTATGACAAAATACTCTATATCTCACATTTGAAAATCGAATATTTTATGCTTGTCAAAACTCGAAACTAAGGGTCATTGTGTTCTATATTTTCTAAGGATTTCAGAGATATAAAGTTTGCTAAAATCGGATCATTAGAACATAAGTTACGAATTTTCAAAGTTTTAATAGGAGCTAGTACAATCGACAAACCAATCGATCACATGACAGTACGTGCGTGAAAAAAAAAAGACACGTGGTTCAGGTTACTGAGCTAGCAGGGATCTTTAGGAAAAAAATTGGACACAAGGTTCAGGTAAAGTGGTTTACAGTTGATCTTCTAAAACTAATCGAAACTAGCAGCGTGTTCATCACGTACCGGTAGTGGTTCACCTCGACGAACTAGGCGGTGGCGAGTGGCGACCCGACGTTGGACAGTGTCGACGATGGAAACGTCTCCAGACTTGGTAAGGAGGCAAAAGTCGTGCATGCCTTCCTGGCGGAGACGAAGGCGTTCCTGGAGGTGTCCAGCGAAGCTCATAGCGGAGGCGGCGAGCGGATGGGGCGATGTTAGGCGGCGCGACCAACAATGACGAGAAGATGCACATGCATGTCAAGGAGGTAGGCGATAGTGAGAGTACTCCACGGATAAAAGGAATCGAGCTAGAAATTTACGTAAGCGACGTACCAGTCGGATGAACTTCGATGGCGTCGCGGCCAAAAGCGACAACATGATGCACCACCATGTCCTGGAGGTATCCCTTGGAGTGTAGAGTCTACTGGTGTGAGAATTGTACGATATGATTACCGAGGGCGACGACATCTAGCGATGAACTCGAATTTGTGGCTGAAGTGGGCGCGGTCAGTATAATCTATATATTGCTCATATGGAAAAAGTGTGAGAACTAAAATGAGGGAGGAGAACTAGGAATACACGATGGACATGTATTTTAGCATTAGTACAGACCGAGGAGGGAGATCAGAAGAGGGATGCCACCCGTTGGTATTTGGGGCGTCGGTTTGGTTTGGCTAATTAAGACAATTAAGTGGAGAAATATTTTCCTGAACGGATTCTTCATCAAAACTGAAATAACTTTCATGTTTATATCGTGCCGTTTCATGGCCTTGAATGCCATCTATGAGTAGGAGAAGAAGTGGTCATGGTCAGTACAAGTTTACGTTGCTGGAGGTTGAAGACGACTCAGCGATGGCTTCGGTAAGTTGGGCCTGAATATTCAGCCCAGGTTGAAAAAAAAAATTTGGACCGTGAGCTGTTCTGGGCTGGCTGGGTTAGTTTGGCTTTTTTTTTTCTTGATCAACGTTTTTTTTTCTATTTTATTTTCTAACTTTTAACTTGTGTCCTCAATTTAATTCAAAATTTTATCAATTTTTTTTCAGAAAATTTTATATAAAATATAAGTTGATATTTTACTCTAATTAGAGTATTTGTAATACATTTTTTTATAAAGTATAATTCATTTAGAAATTAAGCGTGACACATAGGCCTATACGGTAGATTTTCTTAATTCTTTCTTATTTCATATCTTTTGATTTAGAGCTCCAAAAATGGTCAAACAAGTTTGTAAAGTTTTATAAAATAATAATTTATTATTATATATCATTTAAGTATACTTTTGTTTCGTTCAATTATGGATTTCGTCCTTGGCTTAAATTTACTTTGAAGTATGTCTTATTTCTTTTTCTTCCTGTCTTATATAAATCATATCTATTGATCTACGTTCAAACAAATTTATATGGTTGTATTTAGTTTTTTATTACTATTATGTATCATTTTAGAATACTTTGGTTCCATTTAAACACGGATTTTTCTAGCGTAAATTTACTTTGGGGATATTTTCTTTTTTTTTCTTATATTGTTCACGACTTTTTATCTAGGGACCAAAATAAGGTGAAATCAATTCCTAATATTTTTATAATATCGTTACTTACCATTATATCACTTAGGAATGACTTTCTAAAAAATAATTATATGGAACATAGCCATAGATATGATTTGAAATTGATGTGGTGATTTTCTTATTAGGCTTTAGGTTTTGGGTATGTTCCTTTTCCTTTAAAATGCAAGTTCTTAATGATGGTGATGCATGAAGCATTTGAATTATTATTTTTTGAAAACTTGTTTGTCACTTTCTCATTCAAAATTATTTTTTTGTTCAAGAAGGGTTTTGATGTTTCCATTTAGAAGCAAAAAGTTTCTTTTCGCCCTAAATTTCAATAATTAATTCTTTTGTTTATTTATTTTTCACATTTCAAAATTTGGAAAATTTTGGGATGTGACAGGCTACCACCCTTAAAGTAAATCTCGTCTCGAGATTTGGGAAAGCTAGAGGTTACAAGCTGGCTTCAAAAACAACTAGGGTACTACCACCCTTAAAAAGGTTTTCATCTAGATTACATCTTGGCTTACTTGGAATCTTGCTGAAACTTTTCTGGATAATTGCTTGCATAATGTCCTTTGTCACCACACTTGTAACATGTGACAAGGTTGAGTTCTTCACGTAACTTCTCTGGACAAATTGATATATAATAGCCTAGCTTTTTGCAGTTGTTGCCCCACACTTGGCTAATTCCCTTATTCTTCTTCTTCTTGGGTTTCTCCAAAGCTAGGAGTTCTTCTAGTTCATGCTCTTCATATCTCACCTCAAAGTTGGGAAAGCTTCCTCGGTTCCTTAGACGATTCCTTGAATAATACCTATGTTTCCTCTTTTGTCCATCAAGGTGATTCCTAATGTATGGAGGTGCAAGTTGAGATTTTCCTTTGTCTTCACCCTTCTTGGTAGAAATTGTGCCCTCATGGGGGTTTACAAACTCTTGATGCACTCCACCTTGTTTCCTTTGTTGAACTAGGGAATAGATGGGGCATTGGATAGGGACATGATTATTTCCTTCACATAGGAAACAAGTAGCTTGAGATGTGGGGCATTGATTAGTTGTATGTTTCTCTTCACAATTAGGGCATTGATCTTCATGCTCTTTGGAAGTTTGATCCATGTCTCCACAAATTGCTAGCTGGAGTTCCTTCTATAATATCATCCTTGACATCAATGTTGTCACAAACTCCTTGGGAAGGGTTGTCTCCCATGTTGATCATTTGATTTGTCACCTTTTGCATCAATTGGGTTTGGCTTTCCAAAAACTCTTGCATGGTTGGGTCTAACCCATTATTGTTGGCCAAAAATTGAGTTGTCACTTGGTTCAACTGGGTTTGGTTTGCTAGTAGTTGTTCTCTCATGTGCATCTCTTGTATGATGTTGTTACCATCCTTGATGTTGGAGTTTCTTGGGGAAGTCATCTGTTTGGGTTGGATTGGGATTAGAATAGGCAAAAGGTTTTCTAAGGAAAGAGTCTAATCACACACATCACAATTCACACAAGCAATGTGCAAGCAATCACAGTCAAACATTCCACTCAAACAACAAGGTTCAAACATATTTTTAGGCAACAAAATATTTTTGCTACACCACATAAGTTGGTGTGTTTGATCTAAATTTTCATTAGTATGGTGGTCCAACTATATGGTTCACTTGAGATCATTTCCTTCATCTTTGTTGTTTCTTCTTGAACAAGATCAGTGTTTCCTTGGAAAAATTCTTGCACCTTGGTCACAAAACTTCAAAGGTGATGATGGTTCCTTCTAAGTTGTGTTTCCTTAGTCTTCAAGTCTTGAGTAATATTTCTTGTCTCACTTGTAGTCCTTAGTGATGTCCAAGTTGAAGTTCTTCATGAAACTAAAGTTGAAGTCATTGGCGATGTTGAAGTTGATGTTGGAGTTGAAGTCATTTGAGTTGGTGAAGTCCTTTGCTCATGGTGGTGTCTTTGTCCATCAAGTTGAAAAGGGAGAGATGTAGAATCAAAACCAAAAAGGTTGAGGAAAGAGTTTACAAGATTGTTTGTAAATAAATTTTGGAACAAATATAACTCCTATTTTTCTAAGGGGTTTTGTCCAAGTCCTAGGGTTACAATCCTACAGACAACACAGTGCTCTGATACCATCTGTAAGGTTCCCAACCTTTAATAAGGTAGAGATCCCTGTGTTTACAATGCTAGTCCCTGGATCAATAGCTAGCATCCACAGTTTAGATGTAATATCAAGAAACAAAGGTCATAATACAACTTTATAACCAGGAATAAAATAATTTATTACATCTTACATAGCTCATTTGGCTATCTCATTACAATGCAGCAAAATATAACAATAGCATGGGGTCCTTCATCTTCAAAGTGCCACAGGCAGACATGTTGGTTGTAGACTTGTAATCCTATTCATTAAACTTCACTAATATCAAACAAACCTGCAATATAACAAGTTACAGCCACAAGGGTCAATACATTTGAATTGTATTGGCAAGTGATACTATGGTAGTATAGTGGAGTCTATCATCTATATGCATTTGGCTAGGTGGAGCTTAGGCTTGCTTTGCTCAAAATAGATTTTTCTTATCATTTGAAAACACTAAGTTTTTGTTTGACAAAATCACCCAAGGCATCTCCCAATAGAAATTGGTGATCCTTCAACCCCTGTTCAACCACAAGTTTTTACTTAGAAATTGGGATGAGGAGATTCTTGATAGCTTCCATGTCTTGATGCTCAAATTGTCCTTTGCCAGGGACATGGCTAAGTACTTAGATTTTACACTCTGCAGAGGTTGTGCACTTTCCCCACAAGACTTGGTTTCACCAAGACAAGATCTTTCAGAAGCCTTCCCTTAGACCAGAATGGACGCGCTCCAACCTATCATTCCCCAACCACCAACTGTCCTTTTGGCTAAGTTATTGCAACCTATATGATCCAGGCAGAGCCCATAATGCCAAGTGGTTGCACTTGAAGCTTCTCAACATTTGACATCTCAAATCTCTTTGTTCCTGGGTGGCCATACACAAGTGAGATACACAAGGTTCACCAGTACCCTGGCCTTGTGTAACCACTCAACATAAACCATTCCTTCCATTCCACCCAGGTGATTCATTCACTTAGTTGTTTTATTAAACAAAACTCAAGTTCTCAGACTTAGAAATTTTCCATAACATGAATATATGTTCCACCCTTGTTTTCTACTAGCTAAGCTAAGCATGATAGTAGTAGGAATATTAACTTAGGAATTTCTACTAAGGTTTCATCTACTAGGATTTCCCATAGCATGGTTTATACTTAGCAAAAATTCCATGCAAGTCTTACTTAGAAATATCACTAATGCATAGTGAAAATAATGGGACAAAAGTATGAAGCATAACTTGCCTTTTTAGTAAAGAATATAGATTCACTCCTTGATCTTGCAAATGTAACACTCTTCAAAGTTCACTACAATTCAATCAAGCAAACACATATTCAAACTAGCATTCAAACAATTCACCACATAAAATAATAAAACAAAGCAATGCATGCAAGCATGCAAAAGATTGTTTTATTGATAAAGTGGTTTCTAATAAGGCTATAAACATTTTAAAACACCTATTGATCATTTATAAAAGTGGCAAAACCATTTAAAAACAAGTTAGTGAAAATGGACCATTTAAATCATTTTTTTACTAGAAATGCTTTTATTTAAGGAATAATTTCTTAGTGTCATAAAATATATTTTTAAATCCAATTAGTTTTTATGGTCAGTAGATTCAAAACAAACCATTTGCAAAAGATTTTAGTCAAAAATAATTTCTAGAATAAGATCGTACGGTGCAGATCTAACATACCGTTTCAGTTAAGTCAATCTATCATATCGCTTGGATCTAGATCAGACGGCTCACAGTGCATTGCCAAGAACTGGCGGCGCTGACTCGAGCAAATATTTGGATAGATAATAGTGATTATGCCAAGAATAATTATGGAATTAACTTATAATTAAAATACTCAAATACTCATATTAATTGTTTTAATATATGTAAAGTTGGTCAAAGTCTTAGAGAGTGGTGCTATTGGACATAGGATTTCAATATCTTTCAGCGCAAAGGTAATCAAATGAACTGGGTCCATAGATTTTTTTTTATGATTAAATACTCTATATCTCACATTTGAAAATCGAATATTTTATGCTTGTCAAAACTCGAAACTAAGGGTTATTGGGTTCTATATTTTCTAAGGATTTCAGAGATATAAAGTTTGCTAAAATCGGATCATTAGAACATAAGTTACGAATTTTCAAAGTTTTAATAGGAGCTAGTACAATCGACAAACCGATCGATCACATGACAGTACGTGCGTGAAAAAAAATGAAGACACGTGGTTCAGGTTACTGAGCTAGCAGGGATCTTTAGGAAAAAAATTGGACACAAGGAGGTTCTGGTAAAGTGGTTTACAGTTGATCTTCTAAAACTAATCGAAACTAGCAGCGTTTTCATCACGTACCGGTAGTGGTTCACCTCGACGAACTAGGCGGTGGCGAGTGGCGACCCGACGTTGGACAGTGTCGACGATGGAAACGTCTCCAGACTTGGTAAGGAGGCAAAAGTCGTGCATGCCTTCCTGGCGGAGACGAAGGCGTTCCTGGAGGTGTCCAGCGAAGCTCATAGCGGAGGCGGCGAACGGATGGGGCGATGTTAGGCGGTGCGACCAACAATGACGAGAAGATGCACATGCATGTCTAGGAGGTAGGCGATAGTGAGAGTACTCCACGGATAAAAGTAATCGAGCTAGAAATTTACGTAAGCGACGTACCAGTCCGATGAACTTCGATGGCGTCGCGGCCAACAGCGACAACATGATGCACCACCATGTCCTGGAGGTATCCCTTGGAGTGTAGAGTCTACTGGTATGAGACTTGTACGATATGATCACCGAGGGCGACGACATCTAGCGATGAACTCGAATTTGTGGCTGAAGTGGGCGCGGTCAGTATGATCTATATATTGCTCATATGGAGAAAGTGTGAGAACTAAAATGAGGGAGGAGAACTAGGAATACACGATGGACGTGTCTTTTGGCATTAGTACGGACTGAGGAGGGAGATCAGAAGAGGGATGCCACCCGTTGGTATTTGGGGCGTCGGTTTGGTTTGGCTAATTAAGACAATTAAGTGGAGAAATATTTTCCTGAACGGATTCTTCATCAAAACTGAAATAACTTTCATGTTTATATCGTGCCGTTTCATGGCCTTGAATGCCATCTATGAGGAGGAGAAGAAGTGGTCATGGTCAGTACAAGTTTACGTTGCTGGAGGTTGAAGACGACTCAGCGATGGCTTCGCTAAGTTGGGCCTGAATATTCAGCCCAGGTTGAAAAAAAAAAATTTGGACCGTGAGCTGTTCTGGGCTGGCTGGGTTAGTTTGGCTTTTTTTTTCTTGATCAACGTTTCTTTTTTTTCTATTTTATTTTCTAACTTTTAACTTATGTCCTTAATTTAATTCAAAATTTTATCAAATTTTTTTCAGAAAATTTTATATAAAATATAAGTTGATATTTTACTCTAATTAGAGTATTTGTAATACATTTTTTTATAAAGTATAGTTCATTTAGAAATTAAGCGTGACACGTAGGCCTATACGGTAGATTTTCTTAATTCTTTCTTATTTCATATCTTTTGATTTAGAGCTCCAAAAATGGTCAAACAAGTTTGTAAAGTTTTATAAAATAATAATTTATTATTATATATCATTTAAGTATACTTTTGTTTCGTTCAATTATGGATTTCGTCCTTGGCTTAAATTTACTTTGAAGTATGTCTTATTTATTTTTCTTCCTGTCTTATATAAATCATATCTATTGATCTACGTTCAAACAAATTTATATGGTTGTATTTAGTTTTTTATTACTATTATGTATCATTTTAGAATACTTTGGTTCCATTTAAACACGGATTTTTCTAGCGTAAATTTACTTTGGGGATATTTTCTTTTTTTTTCTTATATTGTTCATGACTTTTTATCTAGGGACCAAAATAAGGTGAAATCAATTCCTAATATTTTTCTAATATCGTTACTTACCATTATATCACTTAGGAATGACTTTCTAAAAAATAATTATATGGAACATAGCCATAGATATGATTTGAAATTGATGTGGTGATTTTCTTATTAGGCTTTAGGTTTTGGGTATGTTCCTTTTCCTTTAAAATGCAAGTTCTTAATGATGGTGATGCATGACGCATTTGAATTATTATTTTTTGAAAACTTGTTTGTCACTTTCTCATTCAAAATTATTTTTTTGTTCAAGAAGGGTTTTGATGTTTCCATTTAGAAGCAAAAAGTTTCTTTTCGCCCTAAATTTCAATAATTAATTCTTTTGTTTATTTATTTTTCACATTTCAAAATTTGGAAAATTTTGGGATGTGACAATATGAAACAATGTTTTTGGTTGCAATATGATAGAGTGTAATATATTTTCTCATATTGGTTGAGAATTTGCAAAGGTTGGAGATGCTAGACATCCTAATCATCCAAAAAGGTTTCGGAAAGTAACATTATACTCATGATTCAACTTTATAAGCTGCATTAGCTTGATCATGAAAATTTTCATGATAAGGATGAATAGAAGATGTAGGTAAAATGTTTACTACACTAAAACATTACTCAATAATGGGTTTTGAAAGAAGGCCAAACATTTGATGATGGTGATCTACTTCAAAGTGCAATTCCAAAGGTATTAGTATTTTACTATACACGCTTTGGACTATGTAAGACCCCGCCATTTAAGGTAAAAGGCCACTGTGATTGCAATGCTAGTCCCTGGATCGAATTGCTAGCATCCACAGTTTAAGATGAAGTACACAGATACAAAGGTCATTATTACATCGTAATATCTAAAGATACAATAGTTCTTATAACTCATTAGCCCATGGATAATACATAGAGTTCACAATACTTAACAAAATAAACTAAGTCTTCATCTTCATGTGCCATAGGCAAACATGTTGAGTGTAGACTCATAACCCTAGTCTCCATCAGAGCAACCTGCAACATTATAAGTTACAACCACAGAGGGTCAATACATTTGGAATTGTATTGGCAAGTGATACCATAGTAGTATAGTAACATCTAATAACTATATGAATTTGGCTAAGTGTAGTTCTGGATGGCTTTGCTCAAAATAAGGTTTTTCATATTAGTTGAAAACACTAAGTTTTTGTTTGACAAAAAAACACCCAAGGAACCACCAATAGACATTGGTGAACCTTTACCCTTGTTCAACCACAAGTTTTAACTTAGAGAAATTGGGATGAGGAGATCCTTGATCATTTCAATGTCTTTGAGGCTCAAAATGTCCATTACCGGGGACACGGCTAAGTACTTAGGTTTTACCCTCTCGAGAGGTGGTGCACTTTCCCCACAAGACTCGACATGCATCGAGACGAGACTTTTCAGAAGCATTACCTTATACCACCATGGACGCATTCCATCCTATCAACCCTACCACCAACTGTCCATCTGGCTAAGTTCTTGCAACCTAGTTGGTCAAGGCAGAGACCATATGCCATGTGGTTGCACTAGAAGCTTCTCAACACTAAACATCTCAAATCTCTTTGTTCCTGGGTGGCCATCTACAAGTGTGATACACAAGGTAAACCGTAGACATGGGCCTTGTGTAACCACTTAACACAAACCAATCTTTCCACTCCACCTAGGTGATTCATTCACATGTTGTTTTATTAATCAAAAACATAGTCATAGATTTTGCATAACAACATAGCATGAATAATCCACCCTTGTTTTCTACTAGCTAGGCTAAGCATACTAGTATAACAAGTTTCTTAACTTAGGGAAAACTACTAAGACAGTATCTATAGGATTTCCCATGGCATAGCATATACTTAGAAAAATCTCCATGCAAATCCTACTCAAAATATCACTAATGCATAGTTAAAATAGTAGGACAAAAGATGAAGCACCACTTGCCTTGGTAGTTGGGGAATAGGAACAATCCTCACAATCACAATCTCCACAATCACCAAAATCTACACATAAAATCATAACACCAAATTCACATTCAATATACAAAAAAAATATGAATGCATGCAAAATGCAAATGAATGATTTGTCATACTTCTTCAAATAAAAAAAACAGTACTGAACACAAAGCTTAATTTCTAAAGTCTAAATAAACCAGAGTTTACTCTAAAACAATTTTCTAAACATTTTTTATAGGCCTACAAATTCTTCTGCAATAAATCCTAATTTTTCAGATGCAAATGACCAAATCATGGCTATATATGTGTAGGGATCATTTTTCTGAATCCATTGATATAATATTTGCAATTTTTGGACAAACAGATCAAAAGTTATTGAATTTACAAGTTAAAATATCTAATAGATCAAAATTCAGATTTTAAATCTAATCCAGTGATACGCGGCGCTCCTGATTGGTGCATATCGGTTCGCGCGGATCATGCACGCAAGCCGTTAGATCTAAGTGTGATCCAGCGGTCCAGATCTGACGATACCTCTTAGCACTGGCGATCTAATCTAAGCCACTGGATCTAGATCCAGTGGACCACGTTGCTCTAACCAAAAATGAGCGGCACAAATGGCCATTGCGGCGGCGGCACTTCTGTCGACGGCGTGCCGACGAGGCTAGGGGGTAGGGGAGGGGGCATTGGCGCTTACTGAGGTCATGGAGACATCGTGGTGCTCAAGGTGGTCGTGGACGGGGCTAGGGCGCACATACACGGTGGCTATTCCTTGCCGGAGTTCAGCAGAACGTCGGGTGCTTGCTGACGACGACGGGGGTGACAACCTGGGGAACAAGGGGACAAGCTGCAGGCATCAGGAGGTGCGCAAGACAAAAGCGATCACAACCGTTTGAATTAGAGGCCGAGGGGAGCACGGGGCTCACCGGAATGCGTCGCCGGAGCTCGTCAGGGCAGCGGCAGTGCAACACGAAATTTGGAGAGCCTGGTGGTGTTTAGAGCTTGCGGTGTGGGGGGAAATGTTGCGGAGGGGGAGAGGGTTAAGTAGCCAGAGCGGGGGAGGGAATCACGCTCGCAGTAACTCGCAATCAAGCGCGACATCAACGGGAGGAAACAGCCGCGGCGAGGTCATCGTTGGGCACTGATTGAGGAGAAAGGGATGACATGGCGATTTGGCCCAGCTCTCAGCGAGGGGATGCGCGCGCGGGGTGAGAAACAGAGGGGCGAGGGGGAAACCCGGGTGGGCTTAGTGGGCCGTTAGGATTAACTGGGCCAAAAAGGTTGCTGCTGTTATTTTTTTCTCCTTTTCTCTTTTTCCTTTTCTATTTTGATTTTCCAAATATGATTTGAATGACTATTTAAAATCCAAATGAATTCAAAACATCACCAAAATTTTGTACTGTGATCCTTGTGTGTAAAAGTGTATCAAACACAAATATTCACTCAAAAACATTTTGGGGTCATAAAATAAAATAGAAACCATGCCCCACATGTATATGATAAAAGGGGTATAAATATTGTTCTAATAGGGTTTAAACTTTGAAATTTTTTATGCAAGATAAAAATGCCATGATGAAATGAATGCAATAACATGATTTTGCATTTGATGAAATTTGGGATGTTACAGACTATGTGTCATGTATATGGCGCCACTGTTGATGTTGATAGATTCTTTTAAAAGGAAAAGGAAATGCTAAAAGAGAATTTATAAAATATATTTGGCAGAAAAGAAAAGACTAGAAACGCCCAGCTAAGGTATATAGATGATATACATGTTATGGTTGTATTCTTTGCTTGTTAAACAATGTGGTTCTTGGGTATTTCATACCAAATTGGTTGGTATGAAATATCATACAGAATAACACAATTCATGAACTACAATGGCCTAAGTATACGTGATGTTCATCGAAAACAAATAAACGGTTGTTTGTATTTCTCGTTGACATCAAATCTATCCTTCAAGATTTGTTTTAATAATTGTTATTTAAATCAGGTATTATGAGAACAAAGATTGTTCAAATAATTACCCTATTCCATATAAGATGGATGATTTACAAATCTAGTTGGAGAAATCACATCCATAAAACTAATGCTAAAATATTGCAAGACAAATGATCGACATATCACTTACGAAGTAACATCACCGTTTAAATTATATTGGAAAGAAAACATGAAGAAACTCCATGTTCATGGATTTTTAGAGTATTTGATTTTGATCAAATGACACTTGAGAGACTTTCCTCGGGATAATTAAAACTCCATTCGTAGGCCAAAGAGGAATGGATGACTAACTTATTGGACATTGTGAATGTTGATATATATAGTCCATTATGTTTAGCCATGTGCGGTGGATCTTTCAACTTCATATGCTTTCTCCAGAAATTTGAGTGAATATTCACTTAATGAGAAAGAAGTATGAAATATTTGAAGATGTTCAAAGACTTTCAAGATGAAGTGGAAAATCATTGTAACAAGAAAATAAATAATTTATGATTTGATCAGAAAGGGATTTATTTGAGTTGCAAGTTTAGCAAAACACCTGGATTTGCATCTCCCGAAACACCATAGGAATATGGAGTGTTTGAGATATGTAATGAAACCTTGTTTGACATGGTAAAAATCAAAGGTGTCATTTTTAAAACTGCCATTATGTTTTAAAAGATTAAAGCTTTAGAGACTACTGATTTTTCACTGAAAAGAGCTCCATCATGATTCATTGAAATGACACCATAAAGGTTATGGTTTGGGATAAAACCCAGGTTGTCCTTTCTTAAATTTTGGTATGCTAAGCATAAGTAAGTGTTGGAATTATGCCCTAGAGGCAATAATAAAGATGTTATTATTATGATTCTTGTTCATGATAAAGTTTATATTCCATGCTAGAATTGTATTAAGCGGAAACTTTAATACTTGTGTGGTTTGTGAACAACACCGTGTCCCTAGTACGCCTCTATGGACTAGCTCATTGATCAATGATGGTTAAGGTTTCCTAACCATAGACATGAGTTGTCAATTGATAATGAGATCATATCATTGGAGAATAGTATGATGGACAGACCCAAACTAAGCAAAGCAATTAGATCGTGTCATCGTGTTCGTCTTTGCGAAGCTTTTCTTATGTCAAATATTGTATTCCTTAGACCATGAGATAATACAACTCCCTGGTATCAGAAGAAAGCTTTGAGGTCATCAAACGTCATCCTATGAGAGGGTGATCATAAAGGTGTCTCTCAGGTGATCGAAAAGTATCTGTTGGGTTGTATGTATCGAGATGGAATTTGTCCCTCCCAAGTCGGGGAGATATACTTCGGGCCCACTCGGTAATCGATATCAACACCGCTTGCAAGCATGTGGTTAAGGAGTTAATCACAAAGTGATATCGGATTACGGAACGAGTAAAGTACTTGCTGTGAACGAGATTGAACTAGGTATGACGGTACCAACGATCGAATCTCGGGCAAGTAAAATATCGCGAGACGAAGGGAATATATATATGGGATTATTTGAATCCTGACATCGTGGTTCATCCGATATGATCATCGATGAATGTGTGGGAGTCAATATGGGTGCCCAGATACCGCTGTTGATTATTGATAGAAGATCATGTCTGCATATTCTCGAACCCGCAGGGTCACACACTTAACGTATCTCGACGCTAGGATAGATTGGATAATTGGTTTATGAATTTTTGTTCGGAGTCTCGGATGGGATCCGGGATATCACGAGAGGTTCCGGAGTGGTCCGGAGAATAAGATTCATATAAGGCAGTGCAGTTTTTGGAGTTCGGAATTGTTCCGGGTTAATCGGTATTGTACCGGAAGCTTCTAGAACCTTCCGGAAGGGGACCAACGTGGACCCACCTTCCGGGAGGGGGCATGGGCCTATGAGGGAGTGTCCTGGCCGCATTGGGCCAGGGGCACAAGGCCCCATAGGGCCCAGCCGATCCTATAGGGTTTAAATCGTTTAAACTAGAGATAGGGTTTCTAGAAGAGGGGAGAGTCCTTGCCCCCCACTCCTCCCTCCCTTGGCCGCCGGCCCAAGGCTTGGAGGAGGGGCAAGGGCTGGCCGCCCCCCTCTATATATAGAGGGCTGGTGCGCCCCCTCCCCCCGACACCTTGCCTCCAACCCTAGTTGCCTTGCTACCTTCCTCTCTCCCTCCCGACTATTTGTAGGCGAAGCCCTGCTGCAGAAATTCTCCACCATATACACCACGCCGTCGTGTTGTAGATCCAATCCATCTCTCCACCATACTTGCTGGTACGAGGAAGGAGGAGACGTCGAGGTGCTTCACGTGTGCATCTCACGGAGGCACCGCCACTTGTGGTGCTAGATCGGATCAGATCGCGAGGAGGAGAAGCGAGTACGACTACATCACCCACGCCCGTTTAACGCCCGCCAGCGAATCTTCAAGGGTATGAAGATCTAATCCAATCTCTCTCGTTGATTGCATCTCCTAGATTAGATCTTGGCTTTCCTCTGCTCGTAGAAAATTTTGATTTACTATGCCGCGAAACCCTTCAGTGGTATCAGAGCTAGATCTATGCGTAGATGTGTTTCACGAGTAGAACGCAACATGGTTGTTGTGGGCGTTGATGTTTTCTGTTGCAAGCCTCTTGTTTGTGTTCTTCTTATGACGCGGGATAGTGAGATTGAAGCGGTCCAGGCCAACCTTACGCGACGTCGTTCGCGAGACCGGCTCCGCACTTGACGTGTGGCTTGTTCCACACATGCGGTGGATGCCGTTTCTCACTATAGTTGTCATGGGATTAACACCGGAGTTTGGCAACCATAATATCACCATTGTGGCTTTCCGTAGGTAAGAATCGTTCTGAGCATCTACTCCCATAAGCCACGTAAAACATGAAACAACAAAGTAGAGGCGTCTAACTTGTTTTTGCAGGGAGTGTTTTCTGTGATATGGTATGGCCCAAGATGTGATGTGTATATTGTATGCGATGATCATGTTTTGTAATGTTTCACGACTTGCATGTCGATGAGTACACAACCGGCAGGAGCCATATGGTTGTCTTTATAATTGTGTATGACCTGCGAGTCAACTTCTTATACGCCATGTAATAGCTTTACTTTATCGCTAAGTAGTTAGCAATAGTTGTAGTTGCTATTCGTGGTGGAGGCAATCATGGTGGAGTGATGGAGATCATGCCGGAACGCACAAGATGGAGATCATTGCGTGAAGATTGGCTAATACCATGTCACTTAAAGTTATATGCATGTGATGTTTATCCTTTTATGTATCTTATTATGCTTAGATCGCGACGGTAGCATTATAAGATGATTCCTCACTTAAAGATCAAGATAAAAACTGTGTTCTCCCCAAGTATGCACCGTTGCGAAAGTTCGTCGTGTCCAAGCATCACGTGATGATCGGGTGCTATAGACTCTACGCTCACATACAACGGGTGCAAGCCAGTTTTGCACACGCGGAAATACTTGGGTCTAGCTTGACGAGCCTAGCATGTACAGACATGGCCTCGGAACACAAGAACCGAAAGGTTAAGCATGAGTCATATGAATGATATGATCGACACTTCGTTGTCCACCATGGAAACCACATCTCTTCTAGTGAAGATCGGATTAGGTGTGGTGAATTTGGATCGTGTTCACTAAACAACTTGAGGGATGTTGAATTTAGTGGGAGTTCATCTAGTAATTTGATTAAGTTGAACTATTTATCATGAACATAGTCTAAATTATACTTGCAAATACTGTAGATCACATGGACAAATCCAACTTCAACTTCAACGTTTTTGCTGAGAAGGAAAAGCTTAGGAAAAATGGGTCTAACTTCACCAATTGGTTCTGCAATCTAAGAATCATTCTGTCTGGTGGACAAAAGGACTATGTCCTTGGGAAAGCGTTAGGTGACCCCCCTGCTGCAACTGCACCGGCTGATGAGAAAGCTGTCTATCAGTCGCGCAAAGATGATTATGGTGTGATTAAGAGCACCATGTTGTTTGCTATGGAACCGGAACTTCAAAATCGTTTTGAAACCTATCCCGGGCCCTTTGAGATTCTCGAGGAGCTGAAAACCATGTTTCAGACTCAAGCCCGTTCTGAGAGATATGAGATCTCTAAGAAGTTCTTTAACTGCAAGATGGAAGAAGGGAGTTCCGTTAGTCAGAACACCATAAAGATGTCGGGCTACACTCAACGCCTTGAGCAACTGGAATGCACGATTCCAGAGGAGCTCAAGATTGACAGGGTTCTGCAATCACTCCCTCCCAGCTACAAAAGTTTTGTAGTGACTCATAATCAGATTGGCTCCACTGATACGATCACCGAGCTCTTCGCAAAGCTGAAGGCTGCGGAGGTGGACATCAAGAAGGATAATCATGTGTTGATGGTCAACAAGCCCTCCTTTAAGAAAGGTAAGGGAGCAAAGAAGCCCTTCAAGAAGGGCGCGGCAAGTTTAATGCTCCCGAGAAGAAGCTCAAGTCTGGTCCTAAGCCGGATCGAGTGCTTCTATTGCAAGGACAAGGGTCATTTGAAGCAATCGTCAAGTACTTAGCGGACAAGAAGGCTGGCACCATCAAAGGTATATTTGATATACATGTTATTGATGTTTTCCTTACTAGCCCTCGTTGTAGTGCGGTATTTGATCTTGTTCGGTTGCTAATATTTGTAACTCGAAACAGGAGCTACGGAATAGAAGGCGGCTTGCGAGGGATGAGGTGACGATGCGCGTTGGCAACGGATCAAGAGTTGATGTGATGGCCGTCGGCACACTCTCCTTAGTTTTACCTTCGGGATTAGTTTTAAACCTTAATAAATGTTATTATGTGCTTGCGTTGAGCATTAACATTATTTCTGGATCGTGTTTATTGCAAGACGGTTATTCATTTAAATCGGAGAATAATGGTTGTTCTATTTATATGAGTAACATATTTTATGGTCATGCACCTCTTGTGAATGGTTTATTTCTTCTAAATCTCGAAAGGGATGAAACACACATCCATAACATTGAGGCTAAGAGATGCAAAGTAGATAGTGATAATACTACTTATTTGTGGCATCGCTGCTCAGGTCATATTGGTGTAAAGCGCATGGAGAAACTCCATTCTGATGGACTTTTGGAGTCTCTTGATTTTGAATCATTTTGACACATGCGAACCATGCCTCATGGGCAAGATGATCAAAACCCCGTTCTGCGGTATGATGGAGCGAGCAACGGACTTGTTGGAAATCATACATACCGATGTATGCGGACCGATGAGTGTTTCGACGCGCGGGGGATATCGCTATTTCCTCACTTTTACCGATGAATTAAGTAGATATGGGTATATCTATTTAATGAAACATAAATCTGAAACATTTGAAAAGTTCAAGGAATTTCAGAATGAAGTGGAGAATCATCGTAACAGAAAGATTAAGTTTCTACGATCCGATCGTGGAGGTGAATATTTGAGTTATGATTTTCTCACGCATCTTAAAGCAAGTGGAATCGTTTCACAACTCACGCCACCCGGAACACCACAGCGCAATGGTGTGTCTGAACGCCGGAATCGAACCCTATTAGATATGGTCCGATCAATGATGTCTCTTCTTGATTGTCGTTATCATTTTGGGGTTATGCATTAGAAACCGCTGCATTCACTTTAAATAGGGCTCCATCTAAATCCGTTGAGACGACACCGTATGAACTATGGTTTGGTGCTAAACCTAAGTTGTCGTTTCTTAAAGTTTGGGGATGCGAAGCTTACGTCAAGAAGTTGATGCCGGACAAGCTCAAACCCAAAGAGGAGAAATGCGTCTTCATAGGATACCCTAAGGAAACTATTGGGTATACCTTCTATCACAAAACCGAAGGCAAAGTGTTTGTCGCAAAGAACGGTTCCTTTCTTGAGAAGGAGTTTCTCTCGAAAGAAGTTAGTGGGAGGAAAGTAGAGCTTGACGAGGTTATTGAACCTTCTCTTGAATTGGAGAGTAGCGCAGCACCTGAAATTGTTCCAGTGCCGCTTGCACCAACAATAGAGGAAGCTAATGACAAGGATCATGAAGCTTTGGACGATGCTGCTACTGAACGTCACAGGTCGACAAGGTCGCGTGCCCCTCCTGAGTGGTACGGCAACCCTGTATTGACTGTCTTGTTAGTAGAAGACAGTGAACCTGTGAACTATGAGGAAGCGATGATGAGCCCAGACTCTGAGAAATGGCTAGAAGCCATGAAATCCAAATTGGGATCCATGAGAGAAAACCAAGTATGGACTTTGGTGGACCCTCCTAGCGACCGAAAGGCCGTTGAGTGCAAATGGATCTTCAAGAAGAAAACAGACGCGGATGGTAATGTTACCGTCTATAAAGCACGGCTTGTCGCGAAAGGTTTTCGACAAGTTGAAGGTGTTGACTACGATGAGACTTTCTCTCCCGTAGCGATGTTTAAGTCCATTCGGATTTTATTAGCAATTGCTGCGTTTCATGATTATGAAATATGGCAGATGGATGTCAAGACTGCTTTCCTCAATGGCAACATTGATGAAGAGTTGTATATGATGCAACCCGAAGGTTTTGTCGATCCTAAGGATGCTGATAAAGTATGCAAATTCAGCGTTCCATTTATGGACTGAAGCAAGTATCTCGGAGTTGGAACCTTCATTTTGATCAAGTGATCAAGAGCTTTGGATTTGTTCCAAATTGCTACGAAGCTTGCATCTACAAGAAAGTGGGTGGGAGCTCGGTGAAATTTCTGGTACTATATGTGGATGACATATTGATTATTGGAAATGACATTAACATGCTTAACGATGTGAAGAGTTATTTGAACAAGTGTTTTTCAATGAAAGACCTAGGTGAAGCTGCTTATATATTGGGCATCAAGATCTATAGAGATAGACAAAGACGCCTGATAGCTTTAAGCCAGAGTACATACCTAGACAAAGTTCTGAAAAGGTTCAGAATGGATAAGGCAAAGAAAGGTTCGGTGCCTATGTTGTCAGGTAAGATATTGAGCAAGGCTCAGTGTCCAGCTACGGTAAATGATAGGGAAGCTATGAGCAAAGTGCCTTATGCCTCGGCCATAGGTTCTATCATGTATGCCATGCTGTGTACTAGACCGGATGTGTCCAATGCTCTTAGTTTGACAAGCAGGTATCAAAGTGATCCAGGAGTGGAACACTGGACAGCCGTGAAGAACATCCTAAAGTACCTAAATAGGACTAAAGAAATGTTCTTAGTCTATGGGGGTGATGAACAACTCGTCGTAAAAGGTTACGTCGACGCTAGTTTTGACACCGACAAGGATGATTCTAAATCTCGCAGGATACATTTATATTTTGAATGGAGGAGCTGTGAGTCGGAGAAGCGCAAGCAAAGCGTGATCGCGGGATCTACAAAGGGAAGCGGAATACATGGCTGCCGAAGCGTCAAGTGAAGGAGTTTGGATCAGAAACTTCATCACTGAGCTTGGCGTGGTTCCAAGTGCATTGGACCCACTGGAGATATTGTGTGACAACACTGGCGCCATAGCACTTGCTAAGGAACCAAGATATCATCCAAAGACCAAGCATATCAACCGCAAGTTTCATATAATCCGAGATTATATAGCAGATGGAGATCTGAAGATTAGCAAAGTACATACGGATCTGAATGTCGCAGATCCATTGACTAAACCTCTTCCATGTGTAAAACATGATCAGCACCTTAGTGCCATGGGTGTGAGATTGTTGCCAGATGTAAACTAGATTATTGACTCTAGTGCAAGTGGGAGACTGTTGGAATTATGCCCTAGAGGCAATAATAAAGATGTTATTATTATGATTCTTGTTCATGATAAAGTTTATATTCCATGCTAGAATTGTATTAAGCGGAAACTTTAATACTTGTGTGGTTTGTGAACAACACCGTGTCCCTAGTACGCCTCTATGGACTAGCTCATTGATCAATGATGGTTAAGGTTTCCTAACCATAGACATGAGTTGTCAATTGATAATGAGATCATATCATTGGAGAATAATATGATGGACATACCCAAACTAAGCAAAGCAATTAGATCGTGTCATCGTGTTCGTCTTTGCGAAGCTTTTCTTATGTCAAATATTGTATTCCTTAGACCATGAGATAATACAACTCCCTGGTATCGGAAGAAAGCTTTGAGGTCATCAAACGTCATCCTATGAGAGGGTGATCATAAAGGTGTCTCTCAGGTGATCGGAAAGTATCTGTTGGGTTGTATGTATCGAGATGGAATTTGTCCCTCCCAAGTCGGAGAGATATAATTCGGGCCCACTCGGTAATCGATATCAACACCGCTTGCAAGCATGTGGTTAAGGAGTTAATCACAAAGAGATATCGGATTACGGAACGAGTAATGTACTTGTTGTGAACGAGATTGAACTAGGTATGATGGTACCAACGATCGAATCTCGGGCAAGTAAAATATCGCGAGACGAAGGGAATA
This sequence comes from Avena longiglumis, assembly GCA_030063025.1. Classification (NCBI taxonomy): domain Eukaryota; kingdom Viridiplantae; phylum Streptophyta; class Magnoliopsida; order Poales; family Poaceae; genus Avena; species Avena longiglumis. The sequence goes on along the minus strand of CP125975.1, from coordinate 152,281,464 downwards.
TATATATGGGATTATTTGAATCCTGACATCGTGGTTCATCCGATATGATCATCGATGAATGTGTGGGAGTCAATATGGGTGCCCAGACCCCGCTGTTGATTATTGATAGAAGATCATGTCTGCATATTCTCGAACCCGCAGGTCACACTTAACGATCTCGACGCTAGGATAGATTGGATAATTGGTTTATGAATTTTTGTTCAGAGTCTCGGATGGGATCCGGATATCACGAGAGGTTCCGGAGTGGTCCGAGAATAAGATTCATATAAGGCAAAGCAGTTTTTGGAGTTCTAATTGTTCCAAGTTAATCGGTATTGTAGGAAGCTTCTAGAACCTTCCGAAGGGGACCAACGTGGCCCCACCTTCCGGGAGGGGGCATGGGCCTATGAGGGAGTGTCCTGGCCGCATTGGGCCAGGGGCACAAGGCCCCATAGGGCCCAGCCGATCCTATAGGGTTTAAATCGTTTAAACTAGAGATAGGGTTTCTAGAAGAGGGGAGAGTCCTTGCCCCCCACTCCTCCCTCCCTTGGCCGCCGGCCCAAGGCTTGGAGGAGGGGCAAGGGCTGGCCGCCCCCCCTCTATATATAGAGGGCTGGTGCGCCCCCTCCCCCCTACACCTTGCCTCCAACCCTAGTTGCCTTGCTACCTTCCTCTCTCCCTCCCGACTGTTTGTAGGCGAAGCCCTGCTGGAGAAATTCTCCACCATATACACCACGCCGTCGTGTTGTAGATCCAATCCATCTCTCCACCATACTTGTTGGTCCGAGGAAGGAGGAGACGTCGAGGTGCTGCATGTGTGCATCTCACGGAGGCACCGCCACTTGTGGTGCTAGATCGGATCGGATCGCGAGGAGGAGAAGCGAGTACGACTACATCACCCACGTTGCGACGAACGTTCCACTGTGCGAATCTTCAAGGGTATGAAGATCTAATCCAATCTCTCTTGTTGATTGCATCTCCTAGATTAGATCTTGGCTTTCCCTCTGTTCGCTTCCGTAGAAAAATTTGATTTACTATGCCGCGAAACCCTTCAGTAAGATGTTTACAACCAAAGTCGGATGATCATGTCTTTGTAGGTTATTTCGAATAACCGTTGGGTATTCCTCCATAACATCATGGACAAAAGAGTTTGTCGCTTGAAACGTCAAGTTTCTTGAGAAAGAATTTTTCGTAAAAGTTAAGTGGGAGGACAATAGAACTTTGATAAGGTTAACGAACCTTATCTATATGTGCTAAGTTGCGCAGTGCCGGAAAAAGTTCCGGCGGCAGCCATAATGCTCATGGCTCATGTGCCTCAAAGGTTGTGCTCACAGAGGTCTAAGTTCCTACTGAACCGAGTAGGTTGGGTAAAATAATCAAATACTAAGATTTGAGAGTAAATCATTATTCTTTGATAATGATGAACCGACTACATGCAAACAAGCGATGATGGGCCCTGACTCCGTCAAATGGCTTGAAGCCATAAAATCCGTGATAGTTCCATACACGAGAAATCAAGTTTTTGAACTTGGAAGACCCTCCGGAAAGGTGTCAAACCTATCGGTCATATTTGGATTTATAAAGAAACAGACATGGATGTTTCACATCTATGAAATAGTTGACATGTCGGTAAACTTTTTATGACAATGTTCAAGGAGTTGACTATGAAAAGATTTGATCTTTCATAGCGATATTTAGTCTGGGCGGATTAATGTAGCAACCACTATATATAATTTTGGTATATGGTAGATGAATAAACAAAACAAAGTTCTTCTAATAGAATGGTTACCTAGGACGTGTGTGTGACATGATCCAAAGGGTTTTGTTAATTCAAAGGATGCTAAAAGGACATGCAAACTTCAATGATTGAAGTAAGCATCACGGAGTTGGAATCTTCACCGTGATGAAACTGTTAAAGGAGTTTAATTTCATCGGAGATGATGAAGATGCTTGTATTTGCAAGAAATTAAGTGGGAGCGCTGAGACACATTTCTAATACATTATGTGGAGTACATATTGTTGATTGGAAATGATGTATCTTTTATTGACAAAGGGTAAGAATTTCATTTCAATGAAAGACTTAGGAAAAACCCGAATATTAGGCATGAATGTCTATATGGATAGATTGTGATGCTAATACAGTTGTGACAGACATACATATATGAGATATTGAATGGTTTCAATATGGAAACAACGAGAATGGTTTCAATATGGAAAATAATTGAATCAATACTCAAGTGTATTAACAGTTGATAAGTGAAACAAGATTCGAGTGCTTTGACACTTGATGAGTGAAATCATAGGAATGTTTTGATCAATCATACCATGATATGTACACATCCATATATGTCCTATGCTCTATATGTTATGAGCATATACCAGAATGAATCATAAGATGATCATTGGATGATAGTAAGGATATTCTTATGATCTTTTGGAAGAATTAAGAATATATTCTATTTGTATAAGAGACAAATAGTTCATTATAAAATGACACTAGTTCTGTCACAATATACAAATTAAGTTTATCTCAATTTAAGCTATGGGTGGCACAATGTAATGGAAAGAAGTTTCCATGACGGATTTGGATGAACTCCAAAGTTAAGACATTGTGACGAATACTATAACAAAAGGCTAAGTGTAGAGGTCCCAACCTGATAAGATAGAGATCCTTGTGTTTACTAATGCTAGTCCCTGGATCGAATAGCTAGCATCCACAGTTTAAGATGTAATATCAAGAAACAAAGGTCATATTACAACTTATAACTAGGAATAAAATAATTCATTACATCTTACATAGCTCATTTGGCTATCTTATTACAATGCAGCAGATATAACTATATAACATGGAGTCCTTCATCTTCATATGCTACAGGCAATCATGTTGGTTGTAGAATTGTAATCCCTACTCAATCAAACTTCACTAACAACAAACAAACCTGCAACATAATAAGTTAAAGCCACAAGGGTCAATACATTTGAATTGTATTGGCAAGTGATACTATGATAGAATAGTGGTATCTAACATATTTTTGCATTTGGCTAAGTGTAGCTTTGTCTTGCTTTGCTCAAAATAAGGTTTTCCCTATTAGTTGAAAAATACTAAGTTTTTGTTTGTCAAAAACACCCAAGGAACTACCAATAGAAATTGGTGAACCTTTACCCTTGTTCAACCACAAGTTTTTAACTTAGAAATTGGGATGAGTAGATGCTTGATAGCTTCAATGTCTTGATGCTCAAATTGTCCATTGCCGGGGACACGGCTAAGTACTTAGGTTTTACTCTCTCGAGAGGTGGTGCACTTTCCCCACAAGACTCGACATGCATCGAGACAAGATCTTTCAGAAGCCTTCCCTTAGACCAAATGGACGCGTTCCATCCTAACACCCCTACCACCTTCTATCCATCTGGCTAAGTTATTGCAACCTATATGATCCAGGCAGAGCCCATATTGCCATGTGGCTGCACTAGAAGCTTCTCAACACTTGACATATCAAATCTCTTTGTTCCTGGGTGGCTTTCCACAAGTGTGATACACAAGGTGAACCATTGAAATGGGCCTTGTGTAACCACTCAACACAAACCATTCTTACCATTCCACCCAGGTGATTCATTCACATAGTTGTTTTATTAAACAAAACACAAGTCATAGACTTTGCATAATATCATAGCATGAATAATCCACCCTTGTTTTCTATTAGCTAAGCTAAGCATGGTAACATGGAAAGTTTCCTAACTTAGGATAATTCTACTAAGACAACATATAGGATTTCCCATGGCATAGCTTATACTTAGAAAAAATTCCATGCAAGTCCTACTCAAAATATCACTAATGCATAGTCAAAATAATAGGACAAAATATATGAAGCACCACTTGAATTTTTAGTAGAGAAACTAGATTCACTTCTTGATCTTTCAATTGTTATACTCTTCAAAGTTCACTACAAATCAATCAAGCAAGGCACAATTTCAAAACTAATATTCAAACAATTCACCACATAAAATAATGAAAACTAAGCAATGCATGCAAGCATGCAAAAGGTTATTTTAATGAAAAAGTGGTTTCTAATAAGGCTATAAAAATTTCAAAACACCTACTCGTTATTTATAGAAGTGGAAAATCATTTGAAAACAAGTTAGTGAAAATAACCCTTTTAAATAATTTTTGTTTTGCTAGAAATGATTTTATCCAAAGGAATAATTTTTAGTGTTAGACAAATATGTTTTTAAACACAAGTGTTAGTGTTTCTGGTCAGAGTGTTTTAAAACAAATCCATTTGCAAAAGGTTTCACCCAAAAATCATTTTTAAATCATAGCAACATTTTTGTTTTACTAGAAATGCTTTTATTCAAAGTAATAATTTCTTGTGTTAGCCAAATTCATTTCTAAATCCAAATGTTAGTGTTTAGGGTCAGAGAGTTCAAAACAAACCATTTGCAAAAGATTTTACTCAAAAATTATTTTTAAAACAATTTTTATACACAAAATAGCCTTATTAATGTTTCTGCAAAAACACCTAATTTTCCAGAAGAAAAATACTAAACTAAGGCCATAGTTTAAAGTTTACATTTTCATGATTCCATTGATATAAAATTTGTAATTTTTGTCCAAGCAGAACAAAAGTTATAGATTTTACAAAATCAATCATCTAAGAAATTCATTTCTGGTTTTTAAAACCTGAGCCAGGCTACGTGTCCTGTTCTTATTGGCTGATACCGATTCGGTCAGATCAAGCAATGTGGAACGCAAGATTTAAAGTGCATCATATGGATCAGATCGAGCATACCCCTTCGTTTAAGTCATTCTATCCTAGCCACTAGATCATCATCCAACGATCTACAAAGCAATGGCCTAAGATGGGCGGCGTGGCCTGGCGTCGCGCGACGGCGGTGCTCGGGTAGTGGCGTTCCGGTGGATACAGGAAGCGAGGGACAAAATGGAGGGGCTTACCGAGTTCGCCGTGTCGAGTAGATGCTCAACGTGGTCATTGTCGACGAAGGGGCGCACGGGCGTGACGACAATCTCTCGCCGGAGTTGGGCCTGACATCGGGCACTCTCGATTGTCATTGAGCGCGAGGCTATAAGGCACGATAAGACAGTCCAGTGGCAGCGTTAGGCGCGCAAGAGAGAGGTAAAGGCGCGAGCGTCAACTAGAGAGAGAGGCGCGGTCAGGGGTTACCAGGAGAGGTCGCCGGAGTCAGAGCCGAAGACTGGGGCGCTTAGACTTGGTTGTTGTCGAGCCTCTAGGGCACGTGCGGGCAAGTGGGATGTGTCAGTGGACGCGTACTGTGATGGTGAGAAATCTCGTGTGAGTCAGGGGCGAGGGGGTGGCTGTGTTCGCCAGAATCATCGTGGGAGCTCACCGGAGACAGTGAGGTTCAAGTGAGAAATTGAGGCAGCCTGGTGGCAGAAAGGGGTGGCAAGTGAGGGGAAAGAGAGAGAGGAGAGGGAGGCGCTTAGTAGGGCGTGGTCACGGGGCAGAATTACTGTCGCGTTTAAGTGAATTTAATCGCGCCATCAACGACAGAAACGGCGAAGGACTGAGGGGAATGGGTCACGCGGGTGGAGACGATGATGCCCACGTGGCGTGGGTCCATGGGGTCAGTGGGGTGAGGGGGTAGAGGTCGCGGTGAGAAAAGAAATCTCGCGGGGAAGAGAGAGGAGCCGGGTGGGCTTGCTGCTAGGCCTGCTGTTGGGCTGGGCTGGGGTAGGTTAGTTGGGTCATTTTCTTCATTTTTTCCTTCTGATTTTTTTTCTATTTCTATTTTCTATTTTCAATTCAAACATTTGATTTACTTCCATTTGAATTCATATTAATTCAATTTCTCTTTAATAGGTTTTAATCAAGTTATGTGTTGATTAATTTAAATCACTTTGGAATATTACAAATATTCCCTTTTGGTTAATTATTTATTTAAATTAGGCATTTGTCTTTATTTAAATAAAATTAAATATGGTTTAAACCCATATAAATTTTATTCAAATAATCCTTTATTCTTTTTAAATTAAGTAGATAACTTTTAATCCAGTTTGGCAATTTCAATTATTTTTCTCATGATTTAATTAATCATTTATATTAGGAATTTTGTCTTCATTCAAATAAAATTGAATATGGTTAAAAGCCCATATAATTTTATTTAAATAATATTTATTCCTTTATTTTTATTTGGATTATCTTTATTCCATTTGCTTATGGATTTGGCCAAACTTTAATTTGACTTTTAAATATTCCTTATTTATTTATTTCTTTCTTTGCCTTATAAAATCCAGATCTTTTTATCTATAGTTCCAAAATTGGTGATTCCAATTTGTATAATTTTATTTAATATTTGTTTATCTTTCTAAATCCTTTTAGGATTACTTTGCTCACAATTTGGTGTTGATTTTTGTTAAGAGCTTTATTAGTCTTGGAAATTATTTCATCTTATCTTATTAAATTCATAAGTTTTTATCCATGGCTCCAAATTGAATGAAATTAATTTCTATGGTTTTATAATATTTTTGTTTACCATTTTTGACCATTTAGAAATTTTTGTTGCTGAATTTTTATATGAAAGAAATCCATAGTCTTAGAGAGATCTTGGAAATGATTTCTTTCATTAGGGTTTAGGGTTTTGGTTTAACTTTTCCAAGAGATTTAAATTCAAGATTCTTTCCATGCAAAAATGCATTTGATATTTGAATATTTGTTTGTTATATTTTTATTCAAATTTTATTCAATTAAGGTTTTGATGTTTCCATTTAGTAGCAAAAAGTTTCTTTTCACCCTAAATTTCAATACTTATTTATTTTGTTTATTTATTTTTCACATTTCAAAATTTGGAAAATTTTGGGATGTGATAGACTACCACCCTTAAAAGGAATCTCGTCCCGAGATTTGGTAAGGCTAGAGGTTACAAGTTGGCTTCAAGACAACTAGGGTACAACAACCCTTGAAATATTTTTGACTAGATTACGTCTTGGCTTACTTGAGGTCTTGAGGTAACTTCTCTCGACAGTTGTTTGCATAGTGTCCTTTGTTACCACACTTGAAACATGTGACAAGGTTGATGTCTCTCATAGGTTTTCTTGTCTTGTCTTTCTCCTTTTATGGACAATGTGATGCATAATGGCCTGATAAGGTAGAGATCCCTGTGTTTACAATGCTAGTCCCTGGATCGAATAGCTAGCATCCACAGTTTAAGATGTAATATCAAGAAACAAAGGTCATATTACAACTTATAACCAGGAATAAAATAATTCATTACATCTTACATAGCTCATTTAGCTATCTTATTACATTGCAGCAGATATAACTATATAGAATGGAGCCCTTCATCTTAATATGCCACAGGCAATCATGTTGGTTGTAGACTTGTAATCCCTACTCAATCAAACTTCACTAACAACAAACCAACCTGCAACATAATAAGTTACATCCATACGGGTTAATACATTTGAATTGTATTGGCAAGTGATACTATGATAGAATAGTGGTATCTAACATCTATATGTATTTGGGTAAGTGTAGCTTTGGCTTGCTTTGCTCAAAATAAGGTTTTCCTTATTAGTTGAAAAACACTAAGTTTTTGTTTGTCAAAAACACCCAAGGAACTACCAATAGAAATTGGTGAACCTTTACCCTTGTTTAACCACATGTTTTTAACTTAGAAATTGGGATGAGGAGATCCTTGATAGCTTCAATGTCTTGATGCTCAAATTGTCCATTACCGGGGACACGGCTAAGTACTTAGGTTTTACTCTCTCTCGAGAGGTGGTGCAATTTCCCCACAAGACTCGACATGCATCGAGACAAGATATTTCAGAAGCCTTCCCTTAGACCAAATGGACGCGTTCCATCCTATCACCCCTACCACCTTCTATCCATCTGGCTAAGTTATTGCAACCTATATGATCCAAGCAGAGCCCATATTGCCATGTGGCTGCACTAGAAGCTTCTCAACACTTGACATATCAAATCTCTTTGTTCCTGGGTGGCTTTCCACAAGTGTGATACACAAGGTGAACCATTTAAATGGGCCTCGTGTAACCAATCAACACAAACCATTCTTACCATTCCACCCAGGTGATTCATTCACATAGTTGTTTAATTAAACAAAACACAAGTCATAGACTTTGCATAATATCATAGCATGAATAATCCACCCTTGTTTTCTATTATCTAAGCTAAGCATGGTAACATGGCAAGTTTCCTAACTTAGGATAATTCTACTAAGACAACATAGGATTTTCCATGGCATAGCTTATACTTAGAAAAATTTCCATGCAAGTCCTACTCAAAATATCACTAATGCATAGTCAAAATAATAGGACAAAATATATGAAGCACCACTTGACTTTTTAGTAGAGAAACTAGATTCACTTCTTGATCTTGCAATTGTCACACTCTTCAAAGTTTACTACAAATCAATCAAGCAAGGCACAATTTCAAAACTAACATTCAAACAATTCACCACATAAAATAATAAAAACTAAGCAATGCCTGCAAGCATGCTATAACATCCCAAAAATGTTGAACAATGATTATCAAATTCCAATCACCAAAATTAGGGTTAACAAAAACATTTGTTAATTCAACTCATTATGAATGCATGTCTATATGTGATGATTGCATGAATGAATGAATGGACTTGTGTGATTGATCTAAATAGCAAGGAATGGATTAAAGATGAAAACAACATCATCTAAAACATTTCCAAGCAGAAACAAATCAAGAGAAAATAAAAAACAAAACAAATAAGCAAATGGTCATTTTTGCCAATCTTGCTCACTAGACTACTTTGAGTGTTTCTAGTCGAAGATTTCAAACAGAAACTTTTCCATTTATTTTCACCCCTTGCTAGACCAAGTAAAAGTGAATCAAAGACCACCTTTCAAACTTGCAGAAACATTTGCCAACTTGATTCAAATCACAATTCAAAATTGAATCTTTAACATATGTGAAGATCCCACATTTTCAAAACCCAACCAAACTAGTGCACCTTGACCAATCCTACTAACGAGAGACTCCCTAGTATGTAACCAACACACCTAGCAAGTTTGAATCCAAATTCAAATTTGAATCTCTTTCAGCCATTTCATCAAACACCTTGTAATCATCAAACAAACAAACATCAAACACTATTAGGAGCAGTGATTTTGACCAACCTTATTCCCGCTATAGCTCACACTACACTCTCAGTAGATGATCTAGCTCAATTAACAAGCTTTAGCACCATTGTGAGCATGCCATAGCCATCAATTGTGACCATGCCGAGCCTAACTTGCCACCCCAATGTCGACAGCAAGCTAGGAGCCTCACCAAGCCTAGCCACCTTGTCTAGGACACAAGCCACCGTCCACCGCCAACCCCTGTCTAAGCCTCAAGAGCAGCCAACCCCTGGACCACTCAGAACAAGCGCGCCCAGTCTCTCTGCAACCATGCCGAGCGCGCCAGAGCGCCGCGCTCGACACATGAGCACATACCCCGCCCCGCCTTCGCTGCCATCATGCGTGATTACCACCACCCGAGGAACCGCCTGGACATGCCTGTTCGCCGCCGCGCGGACCGTAGACGCTGTGCGCCATTAAAGTTCCCGTCAGACCCATCCATAGCATCGAAGTGTTCCGACCAATTTGCACTGCCCCACGCCTCGCCATCAAGCCGTTGAGCTTCGCCAGGAGGCAACGCACCGTCCCCTACCCCCAGCCATGCCGTTAGATCGCTATGCAGACGACCACGGCCAGCTCCACCCACACCCTTCGGTCCCCTCGCCGCACTATAAATAGAGGCCTTCCCCGTTCGATTTCAGCACACCATCTCACTCCCCACCTCTCACTGATCACACCCACTCATCCCCGGAGCAAGGCGAGCACCAGGTGGCCAAAATTTCGCCGGTGCTTGCCGCTGCTAGAGGAGAAGGGCGCCATCGATTGGAGGCGCCCCAGGAGGAGCCACCGGTACCAGTAGGATCGCCGTTGTTAACTTTGTCATTCGCCCCCATCACCGACCATCGCCGGAGCCCCGGTGATCCCCCACTGACCCCAACTGTCCGCGCTAGGGTTCGACCTCGCCGCGTCCTATTCAGGCGTGGACGATGAACCACAACCGTATGATTAGAGTTAGATCGCATGGCCCTAATCACCCCGTACCCCTTCGCACCTCTATGTCTCAATGACGAGTGGGTACAACCACTTAATACGCGCGCACGCGCTATGCGTAGTGGGCCGGCCCAACTACCTCCCTCGCGACCCAATAATTCAAATTTAGGTTTATTATTTTAGTTTCAATCTCAGTTCTATACCAAGATTCAAAAATCAACCTAGCTCGATTCACTAAAACAAAATGCATGAAACCAATTTTTTTAGAAGGGTACTGGAATGCTTAATCCAAGCCCGTTGGATTCAAACCAATTGGATCTGTAGATATTCTATAGAAAAAATAACAAGGCAGAAGCTTTTCCGCATTCAAACATTTTTCAAAATTCAACCATAAAAGCTGTTGAGTTGATTCCAACTCTCAAAAATCACATTTAACCATACCTTTCAAAATATATAAAAATACATAGGTTTACTTGCAGAAATAATGATCAAGTAATAAAAGAATGCCCCATAAGCATTTCTAGTCACTTTATTTAATTAAAATAAAAAGGTTAAACCTTATTAAATTGTGACACCACTTTAAAATACATTCCAATGTACTGAAATATGTGGTGATGACATGTGTCAACATGATCCCATGTTTTAGTTGGAGAATATTAAATCTTAAGTAGTTTTTCAATGAGTAGAAATTACTTTTCTAAAATAAAGGAAATAAAACTATTTGCCATTATGGTTGTAATGCTTGTGATGATCCTATATCATCTAGTGAAAACCTTGGTGTGATAAATATAAATAGTTAAGTATTGCTTGGTGATTGTGTACCTCGTATTTATTTATAGACAATAGTACCGACCAAGGATACGAGGATGAAGGAGGATACTACGAGGAAGAAGCCGAGGAGAACTTCAACCACTTCTCTGCACAAGGCAAGCTTATACTTGCAATTATGCAAGCCTAATACTACTGGTTGAATTAGCAAGCTATTAACTGAGCAAGCTAACACTTGCAACTTAGCAAGCTAATACTTGCAAGCTTACACCACTTGATACCCAATCCTAGTTTTACTTGCAAGCTTAGTATTTTATTTCTTTATCAAAGCTTTCTCTTAGAGTTTAGTTAGTGACTTGTAGATTTTATAAGGATAAATTGAAGGTAGCATAAAGAGCATAAAACTTGGCCTAAGTTAGATAATCTTGATGTCATCCTGAGGCATGAGATTGAACTTAGCTAGTTCACACTTGTTTACCACCCCTCATTAGTATTTACCCCCACTTGTAGATGCTAGTGCTAAGGATAAAACTTGACCAACTTTAGATGGGAATACTTGGTGAAAATTATTATGAAAACCTTAGAATGATGAGTCATTCTACTGAAATGTTTTGACATGTGTTCTTGAACACCAGATGATTTTGATGATGAAAATGTTAAGGCATGAGCCTTAGCCCTTTACAAAACTGATGGTTGTCTGGATGCGATACCATTCCAATTTTACCGTATAACCACAATACCCGAAATTTGGGTAGGGCTTGACAGGAACTTTATATACCTTAGTATGGGTTCCCTTGCGGCCAAGGTTGGAGCTGAGGCTACCTGTGCAGTACCCAAGATGACAGTTGGTCATGGTTGGGAGGCCAAACTCACATGAGAGGTGCCTATACTAAGGCGTGTAATTGAAATGTTAAGATTGATTATCCGCATAATGACTATGGTGAATTCAGGATTGTTCCTGACAAATGTATCGAATGTTGTGGTGAAAGTGTACCACCTCTGCAGAGTGTCAAACTATTCGAATAGCCGCGTCCGCGGTTATGGACAGTTGGAGTGGCCATACTGTTCCATCGTCAGATGTTTTCAAAATGACTTGTGAAATGAATCATGACTTGACTTGACCACAATAGGGTTGTGATATGAAACTTAAGTTCCCACTTAGGTGTTATAAAACCTTAAACTAGTTTTCTTTACTTCTGAACTCATCTAGAGATAAACCTGGCTTTTTGCACAACAACCTAGAGCTTAGGATTCCTACTTGAACCACGTTATTTGTGAAATGATTTATGACTTGACTTGAGCACAACAGGGTTATGATATGAAATTCAAGTTCCCACTTAGGTGTTATAAAACTTTCAAATAGCTTTCTTTGCTTCTAAACTTAGTTAAGGTAAACCTGGCTTTTTGCAAAATAACCCTAGAGCTTAGTACTTCCTATTCCAAAAGCACTTCACTTGTTAGTATTAGTTTGCGAGTACTTAAAGAGTACTCATGGATTTGTCCCTGGCTATTCCCGTGGCCAGACTATGAAGAGGAGTATCAGGAAGACGAACATCAGGAAGGTTACGACAACTAGGATCATCTCCCATCATCAGCATTGCCTCTGACCATGAAGATGGAGCCTCGCCTACTCTATCGTTACTACTATGTTATTCCACTGCTTGAATTGTATTAAGACTGGATCATGAGATCCTTTATTTGTGTAAGACCTTATGTATGGTATGTAATGGATGATGTACTATGATATCCAATATGTTATGCCTCACAAAAATGGTAATCCTACGAGGTATGGCATAACAGGCATCTGGGATTAAAAATCCGGGTGTTGACAAGTTGGTATCAGAGCCATCCTGACCATAGGAGACCCTAGTTTAGAATGGACGTTTGAATCAAAAACTTAGTTTCAAAACCAAGGAAGTGAGTATTTATGAAAACTTATTCTCATTCTTATCACTTAGACTCCTTCATAAAAATTCATGTTACTTAAAAACTCTTGCAAACTTACATCAAATTTTACACACTTGATCACTCTACTAACTTACTCATCCTATATTATTATAGATGGACATGAAGTTGAAGGGTTTCACAGCATAGTAAATCAAAATTTTCTACGGAGCGAACAGAGGGAAAGCCAAGATCTAATCTAGGAGATGCAAACAACGAGAGAGATTGGATTAGATCTTCATACCCTTGAAGATTCGCACAGCGTAACGTTCGTCAGAACGTGGGTGATGTAGTCGTACTCGCTTCTCCTCCTCGCGATCCGATCCGATCTAGCACCACAAGTGGTGGTGCCTCCGTGAGATGCACACGTGCAGCACCTCGACGTCTCCTCCTTCCTCGGACCAGCGAGTATGGTGGAGAGATAGATTGGATCTATAACCACGGCGTGGTGTATATGGTGGAGAATTTCTGCTGCAGGCTTCGCCTACAATCGGGAGGAGAGAGGAAGGTAGCAAGGCTGCTAGGGCTTGGAGGAAGGTGTGTGTGGGGGGGAGGGGGCGCACCACCCCTCTATATATAGAGGGGGGGCGGCCAGCCCTTGCCCCTCCTCCAAGCCTATCTCTAGTTTAAACAATTTAAACTATCCCTTATCTAGAAATCCTATCTCTAGTTTAAACGATTTAAACTCTCCCTTATCTAGAAATTCTATCTCTAGTTTAAACGAGTTTAAACTTATCTAGGATCGGCTGGGCCCTATGGGGCCTTGTGACCCTGGCCCAATGCGGCCAGGACACTCCCTCATAGGCCCATGCCCCCTCCCGGAAGGTGGGGCCACGTTGGTCCCCTTCCGGAAGGTTCTAGAAGCTTTCGGTACAATACCGATTAACCCGGAACAATTCCGAACTCCAAAAACTGCACTGCCTTATATGAATCTTATTCTCCGGACCATTCCGGAACCTCTCGTGATATCCCGGATCCCATCCGAGACTCCGAACAAAAACTCATAAACCAATTATCCAATCTATCCTAGCGTAGAGACACGTTAAGTGTGTGACCCCGCGGGTTCGAGAATATGCAGACATGATCTTCTATCAATAATCAACAGTGGGGTCTGGGCACCCATATTGACTCCCACACATTCATCGATGATCATATCGGATGAACCAAGATGCCAGTATTCAATCAATCCCATATATATATTCCCTTCGTCTCGCGATATTTTACTTGCCCGAGATTTGATCGTCGGTACCGTCATACCTAGTTCAATCTCGTTCAACAGCAAGTACTTTACTCGTTCCGTAATCCGATATCACTTTGTGATTAACTCCTTAACCACATGCTTGCAAGCGGTGTTGATATCGATTACCGAGTGGGCCCGAAGTATATCTCTCCGACTTGGGAGGGACAAATTCCATCTCGATACATACAACCCAACAGATACTTTCCGATCACCTGAGAGACACCTTTATGATCACCCTCTCATAGGATGACGTTTGATGAACTCAAAGCTTTCTTCCGGTACCAGGGAGTTGCATTATCTCATGGTCTAAGGAATACAATATTTGACATAGGAAAAGCTTCGCAAAGATGAACACGATGAAACGATCTAATTGCTTCGCTTAGTTTGGGTCTGTCCATCATGTCATTCTCCCAATGATATGATATCATTATCAATTGACAACTCATGTCTATGGTTAGGAAACCTTAACCATCATTGATCAATGAGCTAGTCCTTAGAGGCGTACCAGGGACACGGTGTTGTTCACAAACCACACAAGTATTAATGTTTCCGCTTAATACAATTCTAGCATGGAATATAAACTTTATCATGAACAAGAATTATAATAATAGCATCTTTATTATTGCCTCTAGGGCATAATTCCAACAGAAGTATAGCAAGTTTTATCAGTTGGGGAATGGAGGAGACCTCATCTTTGAGCGTGACCTTGACCAGCTGTCAGAGATGCTGGAGCGTCCGCACCCCGAGTTCTTCAGAGCTCAGCTCAACGATCAGGAAGGAGAGGATTTGCAGTGGCTAGTTGTTGCAAGCCTCCGAGGAAAGATTGAAACGCCCACCTTAGAGGGAATTCAGTTCACCTTGAGAGAGAACAACTGGCTCGATGGACTTGCCAGGGCCATGCAGGAAGCTCTTGCCCGTCTGTGTGGGAAGAGTGTAAATAAAATCAAGGGTACCCGCTTTGAGTTTTACCCAAGGTGTGATGTTATGGGACAGCCATTGGAGGCCCCATACCAACACGAGCTGAAGAGTCAATTGGACCACCTCAGCTTCATGATGTATGACCGTCAGAAGGAGTTAGACAATGCCCGCTCCTACGCCAACCACAAGTACACCATCGCCGCCAAGAAGGATCCGACTATTTCCATGCTAGTGAAGGATCACTAGTCTCTTCGCCGTCATCTCGACAAGAAGGAGCGCATCATTGCCCGTCTTCTCCACTGGATCATGGATTTGGAGGAGACCATCCACGAGAGAGATATGCAGTTAGAGGAGAGGGAGAATGCAGGGGAAGACCTTCATGGAGACCCCAACTCCTATCTCAGCGATGATGATGACTTTCTGGAGGATCAGGCCATGGACTTCTTCACCGATGAGGATGACTTCGCCTTCATCGATGATGATGATGATGGGGACACAGAATCCAAGGAGTAGTAGCACTTGAGAACTATTGTTAGTGAGTTGTATTCGGTTCCACTGTATCGTAGTTTCACAAAATGGTTCTTAAAACCATCTGTTTTCCTTTGTTGTGGTGTGTGTTGTATCATGTGTTATGAATGAATGAAAATCAAGTTGCTAGAAAAATATAAGTCAAACCTCAAAAACTTTTCAAACACAAAACCTGTTGGAGATATGCCCTAGAGGCAATAATAAAAGTGGTTATTATTATATTTTTGTGTTTATGATAAATGTTTACATTCATGCTATAATAGAATTAACCGGAAACATTAATACTTGTGTGATTTGTAAACTAGATTAGAGTCCCTAGTAAAGCCTCTTTGTAATACTAGCTTGTTGGTTAATAGATGATCGTGGTTTCCCGATCATGAACATTGATATGTTGTTAATAACAAGATCATATCATTAGGAGAATGGTATGATGGACATACTCCTATAGATAAGCGTAGCATTAAGATCAAGTCATTTCAATAGTTCGTTTGGTATAAGATTTCTGATACATAGTAACCTAATTCCTTCGACCATGAGATCATGCTAATCACCATCACCGGAAGGATGCTTTGATGACATCAAACACCACACCGTAACTGGGTGGCTATAAAGGTGGCATTGAGTGTTCGGAAAAGTATGTGTTGAGGCACATGGATCAAGAGTGGGATTTGTCCATCCATATGACGGATAGATATACTCTGGGCCCTCTTGGTGGAATGTCATCAAATTGGCTTGCAAGCATGTGACTGGCTCACAAGGGATCACATATCACGGGAACGAGACAAGAGTACTTATCGGTAATGAGGTTGAACTAGGTATGCAGAGATACCGACGATAAAAACCTCGGATAAGTAAACTATCATGAGACAAAGGGAAATTGGTATCGTATGTAAGTGGTTCATTCGATCGCAAAGTTATCGTAGAAATATGTGGGAGCCATATGAATTTCCAGATTCCTCTATTGGTTATTGATCAGAGAAGTGTCTCGATCATGTCCGCATAGTTCACAAACCGTAGGGAGACACACTTAAGGATTCGATGTTGTTTAGTAGATATGGAATGTTAGTAGGGATACCGAATGTTGTTCGGAGTCTCGGATGGGATCCGGGATATCACGAGGAGATCCGGAATGGTCCGGAGAATAAGATTCATATAAGGGAAGTCCGATTCCGGAGTTCAGGAAAGATTTCGATGTTTTCATCGGAGAGGTTCTAGAAGGGTCTAGAAGGTTCACCGGACCGGAAGGGGAATGGACCATGAATGTGTCATGGATAAGTGGAATGATTGGATCATATCCTACGTCCCTTGGTTTGGGCATTTGCAAGAGAGAATTAAAGCTCTAAATTGAAAGTCAAACTGGAACAATGGTTTCCTAGTGGAAGAAGGAAAGAGTCATTCTCTCAATCCAACTTGGGTTTGGGTTTGGATTCAAACCCACCCCTCCCAAGGCTGCCCCCCTATCATAAATAGAGGGGGAGGGCTGCCCCAAACACCAAGCCCTAGCCCTCCCACACACGCGCAGCCGCCGAGCCGCCGCCTTGCGCCACCGCCGGACCGTCGTCGTCGCCCTAGCCTCCGCCGACACCTCCTCCTCCTCCTCCCGGTCTTCTAAACCCTAGATCATCGTGAAACCCTAGATCCACCATAAACTCGCACCGGCTTAGGCAAAGCCTTGCGGGATCTTCCCTCTACTTCCGACACCACGTCGTTGTGCTGCCGGAATTGCGAGGGGAGAACTATAACCTCTGCTGCCTGCTGGAACAAGTGAGAGGAATGTCTTCGTCGAGTACCGAACGTGTGACCGATCATGAGCGCCGAACAATGTAGGAAGGATCGTCTACGCGATCTTGAGATCGGCAAGTGTACGACTACATCACCCACGAGAATCTGCTCTCGTTAAACGCTTTGGAATCTTCGAGGGTGAGTGCTTCTATCAACTCTTTGCTACAATCTAATAGATAGATCTTGGCTTGTTTGTGTGCATGCGGTAGATTTTTTTTCCATGCTACGAACCCGTACATTGGTATCAGAGCCGTGTCTATATGTAGATCTGTTGCACGAGTAGAACACAATGGTCATTGTGGGCGGTGGTGCTTTTATTATCAATTGCTTTTTTGTACATTGCATCTTGCGGTATGATGGGATGAAGCTGCCCGGGCTAACCTTACATGACATCATTCATGAGACTTGCTCCACGCTCAACATGCAACTTGTATTGCATAGGTGGCTTTGCGAGTGTCCGTCTCTCTCATCATAGTATAGATTCAATTTACAACGGGCACTTGATAGTTCAAACATCAACGTTGTGGTTCTTGTTCGTAAGTTAGAGCGACACTTATTGAAAGCCCCAAACCACGTAAAATATGCAAAGAAAATTAGAGGCGTCTAACTTTGTTTTGCAGGGGTGTGATGTGATGTGATATGGCCATGATTGTGATTATATATGATGTATGCAATGCTCCTTATTGTAAGTCGGCAACCGGCAGGAGCCATATGGTTGTCTTTTAATTCCGCTAAGACCTGCGTGTCTATTCAAAGTAGTTGTAATAGTTGAGGCCGATGGACGACAACCATGAATCGGCGCCATTGACCTTGACGCCATACCAGTGGTGATGGAGATCATGTTCGTGCTTGAAGATGGAGATCGGAAAGAAGAAAGGCCATATCATATCACATATTATGAATTGCATGTGATGTTAATCCTTTTATGCATCTTGTATTGCTTAGTTCGCGACAGTAGCATTATAAGATGATCCCTCAAGCACAAAATTTCAAGTTATATAGTGTTCATCTTTAGTAAGCAACGTTGCTAAAGCTCGTTGTTTCAAAGCACCACGTAATGATCGGGTGTGTTAGATTCTGCAGTGTATACAACGTGAGCAAGCAAGATTTTCTCATGCGGAAGCTAAGGTTTGATCTTGACGAGCCTAGCATGTACAGACATGGTCTCGGAACACGGATCACCGAAAGGTAAAGCATGAGTCATATAGTAGATATGATGAACATGTTGATTGTTCGCCATTGAAGCTACATCAACTCTCGTGTGATCGATTTTAATGTGGTGGATTTGGTTCGTGTGATCATTAAAGCAATGTGAGGGATATTATTTTGAGTGGGATTTCACCTAGATTAATTTAACTATTAATTAGAACTCAATTAGTCATAAACTTAGTCTAAACTATTGCAAATATGTTGTAGATCAATGGCGGCCCCTACCATCAATTTTAATGCGTTCCTAGAGAAAGAAAAGTTGAAAAACAATGGAAGCAACTTCGCAGATTGGTTCCGCAATTTGAGGATTGTCCTCAATGCTGGTAATTTGACCTATGTGCTGGATGCACCGCTGGGTGACCCACCTGCAGCTGATGCTACTGATGAGGTAAAGAATGTTTTCCTCGCTTGGATGAATCAGTACTCCACAGTTCAGTGTGCTATCTTGTATGGTTTGGAATCAAAGCTTCAGAAAAGGTTTGAGAACCATGACCCACATGATATTGTCTGTGAACTCAAAATGATATTTGAGGCTCACACAGCAGTTGAGAGTTATGAGGCTTCTGAAAAGTTCTTTAACTGCAAGATGGAAGAGGGCAGCTCCATCAGTGAGCACGTGCTTAAGATGTCTGGGCACACAAGCAAGCTTCAAAGCTTAGGTATAGTGATTCCTAATGCTTTGGGGATTCAGCATGTCCTCCAATCACTACCACCAAGTTACAAGAACTTTGTGATGAACTACAATATGCAAAACATGGACAAGTCGTTGCCCGAACTCTTCTCCATGTTAAAATCTGCGGAAGTGGAGATCAATAAAGAGCACCAAGTGTTGATGGTCAATAAGACCACCAAATTCAAGAAGCAAGGCAAGTCTAAGAAAAAGGGAAACTTCAAGAAGGGCGGTAAGAAAGTTACCACGCCGGCGAAGAAAACCAAGGCTAGGCCTAAGCCTGATACTAAGTGCTTTTACTGCAAGGGAGAAGGTCACTGGAAGCGGAATTGCCCTAAGTACTTGGCGGATTTGAAGAACAGCAACATCAAGAAGAAAGGTATATCCGATATACATGTTATTGATGTGTATCTCACTAGTACTCGTAGTAGTGCCTGGGTATTTGATACTGGTTCGGTTGCTCAATATTTGTAACTCGAAATAGGTGTTGCAGAATAGACGGAAGCTAGCGAAGAACGAGGTGACGATGCGCGTTGGAAATGGATCAAAGGTTGATGTGATCGCGGTCGGCACTCTACCTCTTCATCTACCATCGGGATTAGTTTTATACTTAAATAATTGTATTTGGTGCCTGCGTTGAGCATGGACATTATATCTGGATCATGTTTATTACAAGACGGTTACTTGTTTAAGTCCGAGAATAATGGTTGTTCGATTTATATGAGTAATATGTTTTATGCACATGCACATTTGATAGATGGTCTATCCTTATTGAATCTCGATTGTGGAAATACACACATTAATAACATTGAAGCTAAACGTTTGAAATTGGGCGATAACTCGACCTATATGTGGCACTGTCGTCTTGGTCATATTGGAGTGAAGCGTATGAAGAAACTCCATTCCAATGGACTTCTTGAATCACTTGATTTCGAATCACTTGAAAGATGCGAAGCATGTCTGATGGGTAAAATGACTAAGACTCCATTTTCTGGTATGATAGGGCGAGCTACGAACTTATTGGAAATCATACATACCGATGTATGTGGCCCAATGAGTGTAGCATCACGCGGTGGTTATCGTTATGTTCTTACCTTCACGGATGACTTGAGTAGATATGGCTATATCTATTTCATGAAACATAAGTCCGAAACTTTCGAGAAATTTAAGGAATTTCAAAGTGAGGTAGAGAATCAACGTAACAAGAAGATTAAATTTCTACGACGCGGAGGTGAATATCTAAGTTACGAGTTTGGCAAGCATTTGAAGAAATGTGGAATACTTTCATAGTTGATACCGCCGAGAACACCACAGCGTAATGGTGTGTCCGAACGTCGTAATCGAACTCTCTTAGATATGGTTCGTTCTATGATGTCACTTACAGATTTACCGCTATCATTTTTGGGGTTATGCATTAGAAACAGCCGCATTCACTTTAAATAGGGCACCATCTAAATCCGTTGAAATGACACCGTATGAATTATGGTTTGGGAAGAAACCTAAATTGTCGTTCCTTAAAGTTTGGGGTTGCGAAGCTTATGTATAGAAGTTACAGCCTGAAAAGCTTGAACCCAAAGCGGAAAAATGCGTCTTCACAGGATACCCAAAGGAAACTATTGGGTATACCTTCTATCATAGATCCGAGGGCAAAATCTTCGCTGCCAAGAATGGATCCTTTCTAGAGAAGGAGTTTATCTCGAAAGAAGTGACTGGAAGGAAAGTAGAACTCGACGAGGTTGTTGAACCTTCTCTCGAACTTGCGAGTAGCACAACACCAGAAGTAGTTCCTGTGGCGCCAACATCAATAAGAGAGGAAGATAATGATGTTGATCATGAAACTTCGGTTGAAGTTACTACGGAACCTCGCAGGTCAACGAGAACTCGTACCATTCTTGATTGGTATGATCCCGTTATGTGTGTCATGTTGGTGGACAACACCGATGACCCTGCGACATATGAGGAAGCGATGATGATCCCAGATTCCAATAAATGTTAAGAAGCCATGAAATCCGAGATTGGATCCATGTACGAAAACCAAGTATGGACTTTGGTGGATTTACCGTATGGCCGGAAGGCTGTCGAGAACAAATGTATTTTCAAGAAGAAAATAGATGTTGATGGTAATGTTACTGTCTATAAAGCTCAACTTGTCGCAAAAGGGTTTCGACAAATTCAAGGAGTTGACTACGATGAGACTTTCTCACCAGTAGCGAAGCTAAAATCTGTGAGGATTATGTTAGCAATCACTGCATATTATGATTATGAGATATGGCAGATGGATGTCAAAACGGCGTTCCTCAATGGAGACATTGATGAAGAGTTGCATATGATGCAACCCAAAGGTTTTGTCGATCCTAAAGATGCTAACAAGGTTTGCAAACTTCAACGGTCCATTTATGGATTGAAGCAAGCATCCCGAAGTTGGAATCAACGTTTTGATAAGGTAATCAAAAGCTTTGGTTTTATACAAACTTATGGAGAAGCTTGTATTTACAAGAAAGTGAGTGGGAGCTCTGTAGCATTCTTAATACTATATGTAGATGACATATTGTTGATTGAGAATGATGTAGACCTTCTTAATAGTGTCAAGGATTATTTGAATAATAGTTTTCAATGAAAGATCTTGGCGAAGTAGCTTATATATTAGGCATAAAGATTTATAGAGATAGATCGAGATGCCTAATATCATTGTCATAGATTACATATTTGGACAAAGTTCTAAAGAGGTTTGGAATGGAAGGTAGCAATAAAGGGTTCTTGCCCATGTTGCCCCATACGACCTTGAGTAAAACTCAAAGTCCTGCAACGGCAGAAGATAGAGAAAGGATGAGTAATACTCTCTATGCCTCAGCCATAGGATCTCTTATGTATGCCATGCTATGTACTAGACCCGACATTGCATATGCTGTTAGTTTGACTAGAAGATATCAAAGTGATCCAGGAGTGGATCATTGGACAGCGGTCAAAAACATCCTTAAGTACTTGAGAAGAACTAAGGATATGGTTCTTTCTTATGGAGGTGATGAACAACTCGTTGTTAATGGTTACACCGATGCTAGTTGGAACACCGATCCGGATGATTCTAAATCTCAATCTGGATATGTATTTACTTTGAATGGTGCATCAGTTAGCTGGAGGAGTGAAAAGCAAAGCATTATGGTGAGATCTTCAACGGAATCGGAATACATAGCTGCTTCGGAGGCTTCACAAGAGGCGATATGGATGAAGGAGTTCATTATAGAGCTTGGTGTGGTTCCAAGTGCGCTGGACCCAATGTCTATCTACTATGATAACATGGGCGCCATAGCTAATGCGCAAGAACCAAGGTCACACAAGAAGCTAAAGCACATCAAGCTACGTTTTCACGCTATTCGTGAACATGTCCAAGATGGTGACATAAAGATTTGCAAAGTACACACAGATCTAAATGTGGCGGATCCATTGACTAAACCTTTCCCGAGGGAAAAACATGACCAACACCAAACCGCCATGGGTGTTCGGTATATTACCATGTAATCTAGATTAGTTGACTCTAGTGCAAGTGGTAGACTGTTGGAGATGCCCTAGAGGCAATAATAAAAGTGGTTATTATTATATCTTTATGTTTCTGATAAATGTTTACATTCATGCTGTCAACACCCAGATTTTTCAATCCTAGATGCCTGTTATGCCATACATTGCAATCCCAGGATTACCATTTTTGCGAGACATAACAGAATTGGATACCATAGTACATCATCCAGTACAAACGATACATAAGTTCTTACACAAATAGGGATCTCATGATCCAGTTCTTAATACAACATCAAGCAGCGGAATACGTAATAATAACGGTAGCGTAGGTGAAGCTCCATCTTCGGGGTCACAGGAAATGCTGACGATGGGAGATGATCCTAGTTGTCGTAACCTTCCTGGGGTCCATCTTCCAGGTACTCCTCTTCATAGTCTGGCCATGGGAATAGCCAGGGATAAACCCATGAGTACTCTTTAAGTACTCGCAAACTAATACTTAATAGGTAAAGGGGGGGTTTTTGGATAATAGGACACTAGGCACTAGGGTTGTTTTGCAAAAGCCAGATTTATCTCTACTAAGTTCTAAAGCTAGTCACAATTTTATAACTCCTAACTGGGAACTCGTATTTCATATCACAACTCTGTTGTGGTCAAGTCAAAGTCTTAGTTCATTTCACAGGTCATTTTGTAAAGTCTGACGCGGGAACAGTATGGCCACTCCAACTATCCATAACTGCGGACGCGGCTATTCGAATAGTTTGACACTCTGCAGAGATTGTACACTTTCACCATAACATTCGATACATCCGTCAGGAACAAATCCTGAATTCACCATACTCAGTATACGGATAATCAATCCTAACCTTTCGATTACACGCCCTAGTATAAGAACCTCTCCTGTGAGTTTGGCCTCCCAACCATGACCAACTGTCATCTTGGGTACTGCACAGGTGGACAATCTTCACAAGGTAGCCTCAGGTCAGACCTTGGCCGTGAGGGAACTAATACTAAGGAATATAAGTTTCGATCAAGCCCTAGCCAATATTCGGGTATTGTGGTTGTACGATAAAATTGGAATGGTATCGCATCCAGACAACCATCAGTTTTATAAAGGGCTAAGGCTCATGCCTCAACATTTTTATCACCAAAATTCTCAAGTGTTTGGAAACACATGTCCAAAACATTTCAATAGAATGATCCATCATTCCAAGGTTTTCATAACCATTTTCCACCAAGTATTCCCATCTAAAAGTTGATCAAGTTTTATGCTTAGCACTAGCATCTACAGGTGTGGGTAGTACTAATGAGGGGTGGTAACTAATGGAGTTTCAACTAAGTACAACCTCATGTCTCAGGCTGATGCCAAGGTTTCTAACTTAGGCCAAATTTTATGCTCTTTATGCAACCTTCAGCATCTTTCCAATATCTACCAGTCACTTAAGTAAACTCTAAGTAAGCTTTAATAAAGAAATAAAGTAAGAAGCTTGCAAGTAAAACTAGGATTGGTTTATCAAGTGGGTATGATCACATATGCTTAAGGCACATAGTAGGCATAGTAACAAGTATGGGCTTGCATAGGTATAGTCTCAGCTTGCACAATATCAGTATAAGCTTGCTAAATTGCAAGTGTTAGCTTGCAAGGTTACTAGCTTGCCTTGTGCAGAGCAGTGGTTGAAGTTCTTCTCGGCTTCTTCTTCGTAGTATACTCCTTCCTCCTCGTATCCATGGTCGGTACTAGCGTCTATGAATAAATACGAGGTACACAATCACCAAACAATAATTAACTACTTGCAATCATCACACACAATGGTCCTATGGATGATCTAGCATCATCCCTAACATTACAAGGTTAAGGCTTGGTTTAATTCCTTTTATTTTTAGAAAAGTAGTTTCTACTCATTGAAAAACTATTTAAGATTTAATATTCTCCAAACCCAACATGGGATCATGTTGACACATGTCATCACCACATATTGTAGTCCATGGGAATGTGATTTAAAGTGGTGTCACAATTTAATAAGGTTTTACCCTTTTATTTTAATTAATTAAAGTGGCTAGAAATGCTTATGTAGCATTATTTTATTCCTTGAACATTATTTCTGCAAGTAAACATATATATTTTTATATATTCTGAAAGGTATGGTTAAATGTGATTTTTGAGAGTTGGAATCAACTCAAAAGCTATTATGGTTTAAATTTGAAAAATGTTTGAATGCAGAAAAGCTTCTGCCTTGTTATTTTTACCATGGGTGATCTATAGATCCAAATGACTTGAATCCAACGGGCTTGGATTCAGCATTCACATACCTTTCCAACAAAATTGGTTTCACTCAATTTGGTGCACTGAATCGATCTGGGTTGATTTTTGAAGTTGGATACACAAATGTGTTTGAATTGAAATCGAAAAAGGTTTTATTTGAATAACTGGGCTGCGCGGTAAAAGTTACTGGGACGGCCTGCTAAGCGCAGTGCTCCCGTGGGCTTCTTAAGTGGGTGCCCCCACTCGTCAGTGACACGGGGCTGGGCGAAGCGGTATGGGGCGACGTGGATCGTTCGATCTAGTTCTAATCTAACGGCTGAGAGTCATCGTCGACGCGAGACAACTCCGGCGAGAATGAAACCTAGCTCGGCCAGTGAGGGGTGCTAGGGGCTCACCGGGGTACTGGCGAGGGTCGGCGAGGCGGGCGAACGACGAAGTCGACGACGGAGAATCTCCTGGTACCGGTGGCTTCTCCTGGGGCGGCTCCAATCGCTGGCTCCCTTCTTCTCCAGAGGCGGCGGGCTCCGGTGAAATTCCGGCGGGGTGGTGCTTGCCTTGCTCTGAGAATGGTGTGGCACGATCAGTGAGGAGAGGGGAGTGAGATGGTGTGAAGAAATCGTGCGGGGGTGGCCTCTATTTATAGTCGAGCGAGGGGACCGTCGGGCGCACGGTGAGCTCTTCAGGGGCAAGGTTACAGGCGGCTAATGGCATGGGCAAGGGTAGGGGACGGTGCGGTGTCTCCTGGCGATGCTCTAAGACATGGTCTCGAGGCATGGGGCGGTGTGGTTTGGTCTGGAACGGGCGGTGCTCTGCGCGGCAGAGGCGGCGTCTTCGACGGCGGGTGGTGGCTCTGCGGCACGGGGCGGCAAACGGGGATGTCTGGCGGTCTCCTGGGTCGATGGGGATTGTGTATGCACGCGGCGAGGGCGGCGCGCGGTCTGTGGGCTTCGGTCGAGGGTCGTGCTCTGGCGCATGCTCGGCATGGTCTCTGGCGGTCTGGGCGCGGCTTGTGCGCGTGGTCCAGGGTTTGGCAACGCTCGCGGCTGGGACAGGTAGTGGCGGTGTACGGTGGGCTGCCTCCCAGACAAGGTTGGCAAGGCTAGTTCTTCCTCTAGCCTGCTTTCCACAATGGGGTGACAAGGGGGTGATCGGCTGTTCACCAGTGATGGCAATGGCAAGCTCACAGGGGTGCTAGTCCTTAGTTAAACTTGCTAGATGATCTACTGAGCTGTGTGTGAGCTAACTAGGGAACAAGTTAGGCCAATTTTACTGCACACTATAGTGTTTGATGTTTGTTTGATTTGTGTCTGCAACCTGTTTGAAGAAATGGCCGCATGAAATCAAGTTTTAAATTTTGAAATGATTTTTGGTGGGTTTGCTAGATTGGTGCTGGTGAGTCTGCAGATGCTTGGGTTTTGAAAGTTGAGCTTGTTTGAGTGGTTTTTGAAAAAGTGGGATCTTCCCATATGATAAAGATTCAATTTTGAATTGTCATTTAAACTATGCATTTGAAAGTTTCTGGATGATCACAAAGTGGGCCTTGATACTTTGTTATGAGTACATTAAAGGGGTTCAAAGATCCAGAAAAGTTTCTGTTAGGTTCTGAAATTTTGAGACAGCCAAAGTAGGCATGGGAGTTAAATTGGCCAAAATGACCATTCATTTCATATATGTGTTTTGATTTACTTGTCTTTAGGAAAAGTGTGGGAAATGTTTTAGATGATGTTTATTTCACCTAAGAAACATTTTACAAGCAATGAAACAAACAAACAAGGTGGTTTTAAAGGATTTCAAAATCCATGCATACACATATGCATGCATTCATGATTTCATTTAGAAAAGTTTTTGTTAACCCTAACTGTGATGATTAGAAGATGATGATCCAAGCTTAGTATTTTTGGGATGTTACAAACCTTCCCCCCTTAAACAAAATCTTGTCCCGAGATTTGAAAAAGGACGAAAAGATTACCTAGGATTTGAAGAGATCGGGAAACTCCGTCCTGATGTGATCTTCGCGCTCCCAGGTAGCTTCCTCTTCGGTGTGGTTGCTCCACTGAATCTTGAGAAACTTGATGCTTCGGGTTCGGGTAGTTCGAAAAGCTTCTTCCAAAATGCGGATGGGTACTTCGGGATAGGTCAGGTCATCGTTGATCTCTATGGTCCGATGATCGATATTCTTGAACACTTCGGTCTTCTCGGGGACTTCGAGACATTTGCGAAGTAACGAGATATGGAACACATTGTGCGCAGCTTACATCTCTTCAGGTAGTTCCAATTGATACGATACTTCTCCTCGACGGTTCAGAATTTTGAAAGGTCCGATATATCTGGGGGCTAACTTTCCTTTGAGTTGGAAACGCTGCATTCCCTTCAATGGCGACACTTTCAGATAAACAAAATCTCCTATATTGAAGGCGAGGTGTCGACGTCTCTTGTCGGCATAACTCTTCTGTCGGGATTGGGCGGTCTTGCGGTGCTCACGAATCTTGTGAACCTTCTCTTCTGCTTCTCGGAGGATGTCGGGTCCAAAAATCTGACTCTCTCCTACTTCCGACCAGTTCAAAGGGGTGCGACACTTTCTTCCATACATGAATTCAAATGGGGCCATTTGCAAACTGGCTTGGTAACTATTGTTGTAGGAAAATTATGCAAACGACAGACAGTCTTCCCACTTGGATCCATATTCTAGCACACATGCTCTAAGCATATCTTCGAGTATTTGATTCACTCGCTCCATTTGTCCATCAGTCTGAGGGTGATACGCGGTACTGAAATATAGGCGGGTTCCTAAACCTTCTTGGACTTTCTTCCAGAATCTCGAGGTAAACTGAGTTCCTCGATCCGATACTATGTTCTTGGGGACTTCGTGCAAACTGACGATTCTAGCGATGTACAACTCCGCTAGCTTCGAACTCTGATAGGTGGTTTTGACGGGCAAGAAATGGGCGACTTTGGACAATTTGTCCACTATGACCCAAATAGAGTCATTTCCCCTACTAGAAGTAGGTAGTCCAGTGATAAAGTCCATTCCTGTAATCCCATTTCCATTCCGGAATTTGCAAAGGTTGCAACAATCCAGCGGGTCTTTGATGTCCTGCCTTGACTCGCTGACATATATCACACTTGGCGATATAGCTTCCGATTTCTCTCTTCATCTTATGCCACCAAAATTGCTCTTTCAAATCTTGATACATCTTAGTTCCTCCGGGATGGATAGAATAAAGAGTATCATGAGCCTCCTTCAAGATAACTTCTTTCAACTCCGAATCTGCTGGTACACAAAGGCGTCCTTTGTACCACAGAACTCCTTCGTCCTCGGTGAATCCGGGTACTTTGCCTGTACCGATACGACGCTTGATTCCGTCGATACTGGCATTTCCCTTCTGCGCCTCTTTAATCTGACTGATCAAAGTGGGCTGAAGTTCTATGCTAGCCAAAAATCCTTCACTTACTAATTCCATTCGAAAATCTTCCATCTCCTTGTGCAAACTTGGTTGCTCCTTCAAAATCATGGAGTTCAAGCGGCACGGCAATCTGCTAAGGGCATCGGCTACCACGTTGGATTTACCAGGGTGATAGTGAATGTCCAGGTCATAATCCTTGATTAGCTCAATCCATCTTCTCTGCCTCATATTCAATCCTTCTGAGTGAATATATACTTTAGGCTCTTGTGATCCGAATAAATCTCACAACGGTTTCCCATTAGGTAATGTCTCCATGTCTTCAGGGCTAGGACTACTGCTGCGAGTTCGAGATCATGGGTTGGATAGTTTTGCTCATGTTGCTCCAATTGTCGAGATAGATAAGATATAACTTTGCCTTCTTGCATTAGCACACATCCGAGACCAATCTTGGATGCGTCACAATACACATCGAAGGGTTTCGTGATATCCGGCATGATCAAGATTGGGGCTGAAATCAATCTCCTCTTGAGTTCTTGAAAACTCGCTTCACATTTGTCGGTCCATTCAAACTTCTTGTCCTTCTTCAGCAATTGGGTCATGGGTCGGGCGATACTCGAGAATCCTTCTACGAATTTGCGGTAATATCCCGCCAATCCGAGAAAAGCACGAACTTGGGTTTGAGTGGTTGGGGCTTGCCAATATTCTACATCTTTCACTTTGGCAGGGTCAACGGCAGTTCCTCCGGCTGATACAATGTGACCGAGGAATCCTACCTCCTGTAACCAGAATTCACATTTGCTAAACTTGGCATACAACTGATGCTCTCTAAGGGTTCCAAGAATGGTCCTTAGGTGTAGCTCATGTTCTTCTTCTGATTTGGAATAAATCAGAATGTCATCAATGAAAACAACGACAAACTTATCCAGGAAGTCCATAAAAATCTTATTCATGAGGTTCATGAAATAAGCGGGGGCATTGGTTAATCCAAAAGACATGACTGTATACTCGTACAATCCATATCTGGTGATAAATGCAGTCTTTGGAATATCCTCTGCACGAATTTTGAGTTGATGATATCCAGTTCTAAGATCAATCTTAGAAAACACCTGGGAACCGGTCAACTGATCAAACAAATCTTCTATCTTGGGCAAGGGGTACTTGTTCTTGATGGTGACATCATTTAACTTCCTATAATCCGTACACAAACGTTTACCTCCATCTTTCTTGTCCACAAATAAGACAGGTGATCTCCATGGTGACGCACTTGGTTGAATCAATCCAATTTCTAGCATGGAATCCAGTTGCTTCTTCAGTTCTGCTAGTTCCGACGGGTTCATACTATAGGGTCTCTGAGCTATGGGTCCTGTTCTAGGGATTAGTTCGATGATAAACTCGATATCCCGATCTGGGGGCATACCGGGCAAAACATCTGGAAATACATCGGGGTATTCGCAGACTATCCAGACTTAGTCAATGGTAGGTTGGGCTAGACTCTTGTTACACTTGAATTGGCGAGGTAAGGTTTCAGATATATGCTCGACTGATATTCCGGTGGTACTGGTCATGGTGATGGCTTTCTTAGCATAGTCAATCAATCCCTTATGTTTGGACATCCAATCCATTCCTAGTACTACTTCCAAACCTTTAGTTCCGAGTACTATTAGATTAGCATAAAAATCTATGCCATGGATTCGGATAGGGACGTCTTTGCAAATTTGCCTAGCCTTGGTGGTTGATCTGGGAATTTGCACAATCATAACATGTTTCAGTTTGGTTGGTTGGATTTTACTAGTGCAGGCAAATTCTTCGGTGAAAAATGAATGCGAGGCACCAGAGTCAAACAACACTCTTGCAAATACTGAATTAACAGAAAACATACCCAACACGACGTCTGGCGCTTCCTGAGCTTCTTCAGCATGCATGAGAAAAAGACGGCCATTGCGGTTGAGTGAATTCCCTGGGGCAAATCTTCTCCCTGGATGGACACGACGCTGCTGCTGAGCTGGGGCATTGGCATTAGGGGCTGTAGCATTCTTCTTTTTGGGGCACTCGTTGGAATAGTGGCCTTTATTTCCACAGTCATAACAGGTCACTTGTGACTTTTCCTTGGCTACGACAGGCACAACATTGCTTCCAGTCCTCGGGGCAGTGTTGGTGTTGGCGGTAGCATTGTTGGGGTTGAACTTGGGTGGGGCACAGGTGAAATTGCTAGAGTTGCCGGGGTTGTTGTGATTTCCTCCCGGGTCTAGGGTTTCCACGGTTGGGGTAGGTCAGACGGGTCATAGGGGGTCTGTTGGTTCTTGGGGCAAATCCTGGAGATGGGTTGGGCGATACTTTGGGGTCGATGGGTTCTGGTTGATGCATCATGCGACGCTTGCAGTTCTCATTGGCTTGGTTGATCTTTCCTTCCATCTGGATAGCGAGTCGACAAGGGCTTCAATATCGCAAAGGGATATTGACACACCGCATCTCGTCATGCAGACCATTCAGGAATCTTTCTTTCTTCTTGGCTTCGGTGTCTATCTCGTCTGGGGCATACCTAGCTAATGAAAAAAATTTGTCACGGTATTCCACTACAGTCATCCTTCCTTGCTTCAGCTCTCTGAACTCGTCTCTCATTCTCTTGATCAAACCTGGTGGCACATGGGTTCTGCTAAACTTGACCTTGAATTCCTCCCAGGTCATCATCTGGCCTCCGGTCATTGCACGAACACTGTTCCACCATGCCCTGGCATCTCCGGCTAGATAATGGGTGGCGAACAGGACTTTCTCGTTGGCTTCCACTCCGGCGACTTCTAGGTTGTTTTCCATGGTTTGCAGCCAATCATCAGCATCTAGGGGTTCTTCTGACTTGGTGAAAACGGGTGGGTTGGTATTCTGGAAATTCTTGAGCTTAGATCCATGGTTGTCCTGATTTCCGTGGCCTTGGTTGTTGTGGGCTAGCTGGGCTATCTGTTGCAGAGTGGCTAGGTTGGCTTGACGTTCCGCTCTTTCAGCTTCGCGGTCAGAAGTCAACATTTGCAGGATCTGCAACATCGGGTCCGGGGCTGAACCAATTCCTCCACGTGGCATCTGAAGATTGGGATAGATCATGAGAAAAGAGGGAAATTTCGAAGGTTTTGGGTCTTTGGAAAAGTTTTAAATGTTTGACTCAGATTTTTCTAGCAACTTGATTTTTCATTCATTCATTCATAGCACACAGTACAACACACACCACAGCAAGGAAAAACAGATGGTTTTAAGAACCATTCTGGAATCTACGATACAGTGGGACCGACTACTACTCACTACGCTAGTGCTCAGTGCTACTACTCCTCGGAGTCTGTGGCTTCATCATCTTCATCATCATCGATGAAGGCGAAATCATCCTCATCGGTGAAGAAGTCCATGGCCTGATCCTCCAGAAAATCATCGTCATCGCTGAGATAGGAGTAAGGGTCTCCACGAAGATCCTCTCCGGCATTCTCCCTTTCCTCCAACTGCATGTCTCTCTCGTGGATGGTCTCCTCCAGAGATGAGATGCGGTGGCGAAGACGGGCAATAATGCGCTCCTTCTTGTCGAGCTGACGGCGGCGAGACTTGCGATCCTTTGCTAGCATGGCTATGGTCTGATCCTTCGTCTTGATGATGGCAGACTTGTGGTTGCAATAGTCACGGCAGTTGTCCAACTCCTGCTGACGATCATACATCATGAAGCTAAGGTGGTCCAATTGAGTCTTCAGCTCGGGGTGGTATGGGGCTTCCAGTGGTTGTCAATTTGCATCACGCCTTGGGCAAAACTCAAAGCGAGTACCCTTGATCTGATTGATGCTCTGCCCACACAGACGGGAAAGAGCTTCTTGCATTGCTCTCGCAAGTCCATCGAGCCAGTTGTTTTCCCTCAAGGTAAACTGAATTCCCTCCACAGTGTGAGGTTCAATCTTTCCTCGGAGACTTGCAACAATTAGCCACTTCAGATCTTCTCCTCCTTGATCATTGAGCTGAGCTCCAAAGAACTCGGGTTGGACGCTCGGAAGTTCGAAGCTGATCCATCCCTCTCAAAGATAAGGTCTCCTCCATTCCCAAGTTGGTAAAACTTGTCAGACTTCACGTCCATCTATAAAAATAGAGGATGAGTAGATTAGCGAGTGATCAAGTGTGTCAAAATTTTATGTATTTTGCAAGAGTTTTGAGGAACATGAATTTTATGAAAGAATCAAAGAGATAAGAATGAGAATAAGTTTTTGTAAATATTTGTTTTCTTTGGTTTTGAAACTAAGTTTTTTGATTCAAACGTCCAGATAACTAGGGTCTCCTATGGTCGATGGCTCGATACCAACTTGTCAACACCGAATTTTTCAATCCTAGATGCCTGTTATGCCATACATCGCAATCCCAGAATTACCATTTTTGCGAGACATAACAGAATTGGATACCATAGTACATCATCCAATACAAACGATACATAAGTTCTTACACAAATAGGGATATCATGATCCAGTTCTTAATACAACTTCAAGCAATGAATACATAATAATAAGCGTAGGCGAAGCTCCATCTTTGGGGTCACAGCAATCTTGTGATGGGAGATGATCCTAGTTGTCGTAGCCTTCCTGGGGTCCATCTTCCAGGTACTCCTCTTCATAGTCTGGCCATGGGAATAGCCAGGTACAAAGCCATGAGTACTCTTTAAGTACTCGCAAACTAATACTTAATAGGTAAAGGTTTTTTTTGGATAATAGGACACTAGGCTCTAGGGTTGTTTTGCAAAAGCCAGATTTATCTCTACTAAGTTTCTAAAGCTAGTCACAATTTTATAACTCCTAACTGGGAACTCGTATTTCATATCACAACTCTGTTGTGGTCAAGTCAAAGTCTTAGTTCATTTCAGAGGTCATTTTGAAAAGTCTGACGGGGGAACAGTATGGCCACTCCAACTGTCCATAACCACGGACGCGGCTATTCGAATAGTTTGACACTCTGCAGAGATTGTACACTTTCACCACAACATTCGATACATCCGTCAGGAACAAATCCTGAATTCACCATACTCAGTGATGGATAATCAATCCTAACCTTTCGATTACACGCCCTAGTATAAGCACCTCTCCTGTGAGTTTGGCCTCCCAACCATGACCAACTGTCATCTTGGGTACTGCACAGGTGGACAATATTCACAAGGTAGCCTCAGCTCAGACCTTGGCCGTGAGGGAACTAATACTAAGGAATATAAGTTTCCAGTCAAGCCCTAGCCAATATTCGGGTATTGTGGTTGTACGATAAAATTGGAATGGTATCACATCCAGACAACCATCAGTTTTATAAAGGGCTAAGGCTCATGCCTCAACATTTTTATCACCAAAATTCTCAAGTGTTTGGAAACACATGTCCAAAACATTTCAATAGAATGATCCATCATTCCAAGGTTTTCATAACCATTTTCCACCAAGTATTCCCATCTAAAAGTTGATCAAGTTTTATGCTTAGCACTAGCATCTACAGGTGGGGGTAGTACTAATGAGGGGTGGTAACTAATGGAGTTTCAACTAAGTACAACCTCATGTCTCAGGCTGATGCCAAGGTTTCTAACTTAGGCCAAATTTTATGCTCTTTATGCAACCTTCAGCATCTTTCCAATATCTACCAGTCACTTAAGTAAACTCTAAGTAAGATTTGATAAAGAAATAAAGTAAGAAGCTTGCAAGTAAAACTAGGATTGGTTTATCAAGTGGGTATGATCACATATGCTTAAGGCACATAGTAGGCATAGTAACAAGTATGGGCTTGCATAGGTATAGTCTCAGCTTGCACAATATCAGTATAAGCTTGCTAAATTGCAAGTGTTAGCTTGCAAGGTTACTAGCTTGCCTTGTGCAGAGCAGTGGTTGAAGTTCTCCTCAGCTTCTTCTTCGTAGTATCCTTCATCCTCTTCATATCCTTGGTCGGTACTAGCGTCTATGAATAAATACGAGGTACACAATCACCAAACAATACTTAACTACTTGCAATCATCACACATAATGGTCCTATGGATGATATAGCATCATCCCTAACATTACAAGGTTAAGGCTTGGTTTAATTCCTTTTATTTTTAGAAAAGTAGTTTCTACTCATTGAAAAACTACTTAAGATTTAATATTCTCCAAACCAAACATGGCATCATGTTGACACATGTCATCACCACATATTGTAGTCCATGGGAATGTGATTTAAAGTGGTGTCACAATTTAATAAAGTTTTACCCTTTTATTTTAATTAATTAAAGTGGCTAGAAATGCTTATGTAGCATTCTTTTATTCCTTGAACATTATTTCTGCAAGTAAACCTATATATTTTTATATATTCTGAAAGGTATGGTTAAATGTGATTTTTGAGAGTTGGAATCAACTCAAAAGCTATTATGGTTTAAATTTGAAAAATGTTTGAATGCAGAAAAGCTTCTGCCTTGTTATTTTTACCATGGGTGATCTATAGATCCAAATGACTTGAATCCAACGGGCTTGGATTCAGCATTTACAGATCTTTCCAACAAAATTGGTTTCACTCAATTTGGTGCGCTGAATCGATCTGGTTTGATTTTTGAAGTTGGGTACAGAAATGTGTTTGAATTGAAATCGAAAAAGGTTTAATTTGAATAACTGGGCTGCGCGGGAAAAGTTACTGGGCCGGCCTGCTAAGCGCAGTGCTCCCGTGGGCTGCTTAAGTGGGTGTCCCCACTCGTCAGTGACACGGGGCTGGGCGAAGCGGTATGGGGCGACGTGGATTGTTCGATCTAGTTCTAATCTAATGGCTGGGAGTCATCGTCGACGCGAGACAACTCCGGCGAGAACGAAACCTAGCTCGGCCAGTGAGGGGTGCCAGGGGCTCACCGGGGTACTGGCGAGGGTCGGCGAGGTGGGGGAACGACGAAGTCGACGACGGCGAATCTCCTGGTACCGGTGGCTTCTCCTGGGGCAGCTCCATTCGCTGGCTCCCTTCTTCTCCAGAGGCGGCGGGCTCCGGTGAAATTCCGGCGGGGTGGTGCTTGACTTGCTCTGAGAACGGTGTCGCACGATCAGTGAGGAGAGGGGAGTGAGATGGTGTGAAGAAATCATGCGGGGGTGGCCTCTATTTATAGTCGAGCGAGGGGACCGTCGGGGCGCACGGTGAGCTCGTCGGGGGCGAGGTTACAGGCGGCTAATGGCATGGGCAAGGGTAGGGGACGGTGCGGTGTCTCCTGGCGATGCTCAATGACATGGTCTCAAGGCATGGGGAGGTGTGGTTTGGTCTGGAATGGGCGGTGCTCTGCGCAACAGAGGCGGCGTCTTCGACGGCGGGTGGTGGCTGTGCGGCACGGGGCGGCAAACTGGGATGTCTGGCGGTCTCCTGGGTCGGTTGGGATTGTGTATGCACGTGGCGAGGGCGGCGCGCGGTCTGTTGGCTTCGGTCGAGGGTCGTGCTCTGGCGCATGCTCGGCATGGTCTCTGGCGGTCTGGGCGCGGCTTGTGCGTGTGGTTCAGGGTTTGGCAACGCTCGCGGCTGGGACAGGTAGTGGCGGTGGACGGTGGGCTGCCTCCCAGACAAGGTTGGGAAGGCTAGTTCTTCCTCTAGCCTGCTGTCCACAATGGGGTGACAAGGGGGTGCTCGTCTGTTCACCATTGATGGCAATGGCCAGCTCACAGGGGTGCTAGTCCTTCGTTAAACTTCCTAGATGATCTACTGAGCTGTGTGTGAGCTAACTAGGGAACAAGTTAGGCCAATTTTACTACACACTATAGTGTTTGATGTTTGTTTGATTTGTGTCTGTAACCTGTTTGAAGAAATGGCCGCATGAAATCAAGTTTTAAATTTTGAAATGATTTTTGGTGGGTTTGCTAGATTGGTGCTGGTGAGCTGCAGATGCTTGGGTTTTGAAAGTTGAGCTTGTTTGAGTGGTTTTTGAAAAAGTGGGATCTTCCCATATGATAAAGATTCAATTTTGAATTGTCATTTAAACTATGCATTTGAAAGTTTCTGGATGATCACAAAGTGGGCCTTGATACTTTGTTATGAGTACATTCAAGGGGTGCAAAGATCTAGAAAAGTTTCTGTTAGGTTCTGAAAGTTTGAGACAGCCAAAGTAGGCATGGGAGTTAAATTGGCCAAAATGACCATTCATTTCATATATGTGTTTTGATTTACTTATCTTTAGGAAAAGTGTGGGAAATGTTTTAGATGATGTTTATTTCACCTAAGAAACATTTTACAAGCAATGAAACAAACAAACAAGGTGATTTTAAAGGATTTCAAAATCCATGCATACACATATGCATGCATTCATGATTTCATTCAGAAAAGTTTTTGTTAACCCTAATTGTGATGATTAGAAGATGATGATCCAAGCTTAGTATTTTGGGATGTTACACATGCTATAATAGTATTAACTGGAAACATTAATACTTTTGTGATTTGTAAACTAGATTAGAGTCCCTAGTAAAGCCTCTTTGTAATACTAGCTTGTTGGTTAATAGATGATCGTGGTTTCCCAATCATGAACATTGAGATGTTGTTAATAACAAGATCATATCATTAGGAGAATGGTATGATGGACATACTCCTATAGATAAGCGTAGCATTAAGATCAAGTCATTTCAATAGTTCGTTTGCTATAAGATTTCTGATACATAGTAACCTAATTCCTTCGACCATGAGATCATGATAATCACCATCACCGGAAGGATGTTTTGATGACATCAAACACCACACCGTAACTGGGTGGCTATAAAGGTGGCACTGAGTGTTCGGAAAAGTATGTGTTGAGGCACATGGATCAAGAGTGGGATTTGTCCATCCATATGAAGGATGTATATACTCTGGGACCTCTCGATGGAATGTCATCCAATTGGCTTGCAAGCATGTGACTGGATCACAAGGGATCACATATCACGGGAACAAGAAAAGAGTACTTATCGATAACGAGGTTGAACTAGGTATGCAGAGATACCGACGATCAAAACCTCGGATGAGTAAACTATCGTGAGATAAAGGGAAATTGGTATCGTATGTAAGTGGTTCATTCGATAGCAAAGTAATTGTAGAAATATGTGGGAGCCATATGAATTTCCAGATTCCTCTATTGGTTATTGTAACACCCTCAGAATCGGACCTATGCAAGTTATAGCGAAACCGCCAAACCCGCATAGAAACGATTCAAAGGTGCCCACCAGGCACTTTCGTGCGGGTGGAAAACGAAGTAATAACATTACACAACAGTCCTCGATGGGACCCACAGAACAGATATATATACAGCAGCGACTCAATGAGTCAAGAATACAGATATTATATACAAAGATCCAAATCACCTTGAGAAACGATAGAGCGTCCAGCTACGGACAAGATGCAAATGGGGCTAAGATCCCTGAAGAATAACCAATGGCGTCCATAACCCTGCCCAGGCCAAGCCGGAAGGGTAACCCTGCTAACGACGTCGATCTCAAAACCTAGTAAAACAAAAGGGGTGCCGACAAAGGGCAAAGGAAAAAGAAGGAGCGTCAGTACAGAGGCCAGTACACGGCGATGCTAGAATTCGGCGGTCCTCGCCTACATAGGTATGGTGGACTGAAGCGGCAGCGGCAACATGCAATAAACCACCTATAGAGACTCGATACAACTGGCGGCTATCAGAGAGGGGTAAGGAAGACCTATTCGGATCCAACCTGATACTATCATCAAACAAACCCATCCTGGCGTTTCCCCTCGAGACCAACGAGGAAATCAACCGAGGAACTCACACAGTTGGCAGTTTTACTTATTCAGTTATAGTTGCGGCACTTTACTAGTCAGGTTTAGATAATCGTCCTGATAAAGTAAGCAGTGGGCACTTTTAGTTAACTATTCCGTTATAGTTACGGCACTTACTAGTCAGATACAAATAGCATGAGATGACCCAAAAACCCAGCAGTTGTTGGTACTTTTATTAAGCCATTCCGTTGTAGTTGCAATACTTACTAGTCAGGTACAATGGTCGCAAGCGACACTCCAAACAAGCAATTGTGGGCAGTATTAGTTAGCCATTCCATTATAGTGAAGCTGATTACTAGTCATTATAAAGTCAAATTTATAGCAATAAACTTTAGTTATGCTTGTCTATGGTCGAGATACTGTGCTCCAAGTCGTCCATAACCGCGGACACGGCTTTCAGAAAGTTTTACCCGGCCGGGGTGCACCAATAGCAACACACGCTCGATCAACCTCGGAAAACCAAATCAAAACCCAACGAGGCTTTCACGACAAAGCAATCACAGGATTCAAATATTTCAGGGGCCACCTTGAGTCTTACCCAACGGGTAAGCTAGCTTCGAGACGGACCGAGGTTTGTGGGGCGGTCATGTGACGGGAACCCAAAACTGGGCTTGTCGATACGCGTAACGGGTCACAATTCCTAACAGCAAAGGTGCTCCTCGCACAATAAATACTGAAGTAGCATGGCATAAGTACATTATAGTAAATAAAACCTCAAACTAGTTTGTGGCCCCAAGAAATAAGACGAATCAAGCTCGCTCGGGGGTCCCATATACCTCCGGATGTGGATAGCGCGATAAATCAAGGAACAGTATCAAGTACTCGTGGTCCTATGGGACACAAGTGGGCGTTCGAAACCAAAAATTATCTATCACCCACCGATGCCTCGCTTACTTCAATTTTAGTTGTTAAACAGGAATTAAAGTGAACGATAAGTAAAACTATGATCATCTCCAACATCAACATGCGGCAATACATCAACAATCGTGGCACCGGACGACACGCAACAAGACTTGAGCAAGCGACTACGACGCAAGTCCAACTATCTACCAAACAGGTAATAGGATGTGTCCAAGGCAATACAGGGCTGCATGGTATATCACGGGTACGAAAACTAGAGCATCGCAACACAGATAGCAAAAGATCAATAGGAGGGAATAAATACTAGAAAAGTAAGATAGGTAGAAAGGGGGAGATGCTCGCCTGAAAACATTGCCGAAGGTTCAACCGAAGAACGGGTCGACACTCGCATCAACTCAACGGCCTTATCCGCGAAGAAGCAAATCACTAGAAGGAACACCGGATGCAATATTTAATACTACGGCAAAAGATCGGCATGCTTATGATATGATGCATGGTATGGCAAAGGTGCGATGCAATTAGGTCATATTAAGCGGAACCGGGGTCCCGACAATTTATTAGATGGTTCAAGTTGTTTATCTACCCCGCAAATTAAATGTTGTTTTAACATGGCAAAGATGGCACCGGTTCGCTACACAAATTTAAATGAGGCCAATATAAGGCTATATTTGCCCGCATATGGGCCCCATATTTAATTAGAGGTGAATCGGCATAAGGCCCCCAAACAACATACAAGGATGAATGCATGAACAATCAATATGCGACAAGTTTGTTATATTATAAAGTAGGGTTTCGGGAAGGGTTCGCACATTGAGGGGGGCTCGACGATCTTGGGATTCGAGGGGTTCGGGTTCGGTCTCAGGGTTTGGATCTGGGGTTCGTCCTCGGCGGAATCGGTGTCCGGGAAGAAGCACTTGGTTGGCGTCGGGGGCGCATCGGATCCGCTCTGGTCGGTGTCGATCCTGTCGTCGCCGTGGTCTTCGGGTCCGCGTAGGCGGTCATGGCGTCCAAGGTGGCGAACTTGGCGTTCCGTTTAAACGACCTTGGCGTCCTTGTCGGAGTTCTCGGTGGCGATGTCGGTCTTGGGTTCGGCGCCGGCGGATCCTGGCGATCTTCAGGCTCGGGGCCTGGCGTGGCCCTTGGATCACCGGGATCGGGCTCCGGGCTTCGGACCCATGAGGTAGTGCCTGGAGTTCCGAGATGGAGTTCTTGTCGAAAGGTGTAGACCGAAGATCTTGGCGGTGGTCGTGGTTGCTTGTCAACGAGGAGGCATTATCGCACCAAACTTGCACCGGTTAATCTTTCGAAGATCATGGCGTTTCCCTAAACAGGACTCGTCTTGGACTTTGACCGCGATATCTTCATAATACCACCACATCAACATGACTGGGCCGAGATACGGTATCATGTCCATGTCACGGCTCTAGATGCGGCCATGCGGGGTCGGAGGCGAGCGACGGGGTGGCTGGAGGTCGTCGGGGACGATGAAGAGGACGCGGGGGAGGGGACCCGACGGCGGCGGGGTGGCCTCGGGGGAAGGCCGGGCCAGCGACAGGCTATGCTGCAGGAGGAGGCGGGCCACCGGAGAGGCGGCGCGGGACCACGCGGCAGAGGAGGAGGGACGAGGCGGCTATGGAGGAAGGGGTCAGCCGCGGGCTTGGCGGCTGCGGGCGCCTGAGGGGAGGCGGAGGCGTGGAGCCATGGAGGCGGGCGGAGCGGAACCAGGAGGCGGGCGGAGTGACGCGGAGGCGGAGAGGAGCGGGCCGAGCGGAGGTCGCAGGCGGAGGGCGCCGACGAGCCTGGGTCGGGCGAGGCGGAGCACGCCTGGCCGGAGGGGAAGGAGCGCGGCCGGAGGAGAGAGGAGGCGGCGCCGGCGGTCGGTTGCGGGGAGGAAGGGGCGGCGGACGCGGGCCGGAGGGCACGGGGAGGCGAGGGGAGAGGACTGCAGGCGGCGGAGCTCGCGAGGAGGGGAAGGCGGTCGCGGCGTCCGGCGAGGAGAAGAAGGGAGGCGGGGAGCTGTGGGCGTGGCGGGAGGCTGCTTGGCAGGGTGGGGCTGCGGCTGGGAGCGGAGGAGAGACGGCGGTGGCTGCTGGAGAGGGAGAGAGCGGGGTAGGCGCCGGTGGGGGAGAAGAAGGGTGGAGCGGCGTCGGGCTAGAGGGAGGAAAGGAGAGAGAGGAGCGGGCGCAGGCCGGACGCGGGGTGGGTGGGGGCCTGGTGGGACTAGGGTGTCGGGGCCGGTGGTGGAGGAAGTGGGCTGGCCGGGCCGTCAAGGCGTGTGTGTGTTGCAGGTCTTTGTGGGCCGGGCGTGTGGGGTGAGAGGGAGAGGTGGGGAGAGGGGTAGGATTAGGTGGCAGAGCATGGTTGGTTGGGGGATTTGGGTAGGCTGATGTGGCGAGCTGCGATTGGGTGGGATGATGTGGCTGGGGTGGGTAGGATTAGAGTTGGGTAA
Source organism: Avena longiglumis (assembly GCA_030063025.1). Taxonomy (NCBI): domain Eukaryota; kingdom Viridiplantae; phylum Streptophyta; class Magnoliopsida; order Poales; family Poaceae; genus Avena; species Avena longiglumis. The sequence goes on along the minus strand of CP125975.1, from coordinate 152,240,120 downwards.
GAAAAGATTTGGGGTGGACCGTTTTGAACATGGGGGTGGTCGTTCGGGTCGAATCGGCCCGTTCGACTGCCCCCACTAAAAATAATTAAACAGTTTATTTATTTTAAATGCACCGTTTGCAAACCGCTAGCAGACAACAAAAATAATCCGGAGACCCGGTTTTGGTGTTTGAATAAAGATGGGGCGTTTTAGAAAACACAAAATAGGTTTTCTGCAAATAGTTTTATGCAAGCAAATGCAAGATGATGACGATGCTCAAATGCAATGTGGCATGATGACATGAGCATGCGGTCATGATGATGCAATGCACAAAAACAACGCGATTTTCTAGTAGTGGTTTTGCGGGATGCCACAATTCGACACCACTAACAATGGATCTCGCCCTCGAGATCCGCCTCATGGTACCAGAAAGAAGGTCGGTGATCTGCATCTTCTCGCACTTTTGTAGGTCCTCGCGACACCACTAACAAGAGGTCATTGTCCGTGATCGTCGAGAGAACACTCCGGGAACAAAAGGTCAAAGGTAGAGGCATCAACAAATAAAGCCACCTCTAGCTTCCGTGGACGGAGTAAAATTGCTGGATCCACTGATTCGATGTACAAGAGCGAATGATAAGAGTAGTCGGATGGTGATCAGTCCATCGCGCACCCAAACCATTACTCTGCACACGAATAGGCGGATTATGCAACCAACTCTCGGAATTAGACTGAAGATCTCTACAAGCGAGGTTCAGAAACAGAGGAGTGATGCAGACTCTGCATCGGATCTGGCGTAGATGAGGTCGTCACGTCGGAAAACACCGGAAAGCACAAACAAGGAACAAAGAATGGTACCACCATAGACGGATTCCTCAAGCAGCATGAACACAGGATGGTAGAACACCGTTATCAAAGAAGGAAGCGAAACCCTGAAGGTACGACGGAACCCAACCACGAGAATTCCTGGACTCGAAGAAAGAGAAGAGAGCGGATTCAAAACACGTAGAGGTAAGAGGAGAGCAGCAGAGGGGGAAGGAGTAAAATCATACCTAATCAGAACTATCCAACCGATTTTCAAAAATAGTTTTGACACTCTACTTCGGCCGTTAGCTAAGTTATCCTACAGGCTGGACTTGTGGGGTATCACAACTGCTGAGCTCTGATACCACTCTGTAACACCCTCAGAATCGGACCTATGCAAGTTATAGCGAAACCGCCAAACCCGCATAGAAACGATTCAAAGGTGCCCACCAGGCACTTTCGTGCGGGTGGAAAACGAAGTAATAACATTACACAACAGTCCTCGATGGGACCCATGTAATAGATATATATATACAGCAGCGACTCAATGAGTCAAGAATACAGATATTATATACAAAGATCCAAATCACCTTGAGAAACGATAGAGTGTCCAGCTACGGACAAGATGCAAATGGGGCTAAGAGCCCTGAAGAATAACCAATGGCGTCCATAACCCTGCCCAGGCCAAGCCGGAAGGGTAACCCTGCTAACGACGTCGATCTCAAAACCTGGTAAAACAAAAGGGGTGCCGACAAAGGGCAAAGGAAAAAGAAAGAGCGTCAGTACTGAGGCCAGTACACGGCGAGGCTAGAATTCAAGGTCCTCGCCACATAGGTATGGTGGATCAAGCGGCAAGATGCAATAAACCACCTATAGAGACTCGATACAACCGGGCTATCGAGAGGGTAAGGAAGACCTATTCGATCCAACCTGATACTATCATCAAACAAACCCATCCCGCGTTTCCCTCGAGACCAACGAGGAAATCAACCGAGGAACTCACAGTTGGCGCTTTACTTATTCTTATAGTTATGCACTTTACTAGTCAGGTTTAGATAATCGTCCTGATAAAGTAAGCAGTGGGCACTTTTAGTTAACCATTCCGTTATAGTTACGGCACTTACTAGTCAGATACAAATAGCATGAGATGACCCAAAAACCCAGCAGTTTTTGGTACTTTTATTAAGCCATTCCGTTGTAGTTGCAATACTTACTAGTCAGGTACAATGGTCGCAAGCGACACTCCAAACAAGCAATTGTGGGCAGTATTAGTTAGCCATTCCATTATAGTGAAGCTGAGTACTAGTCATTATAAAGTCAAATTTATAGCAATAAACTTTAGTTATGCTTGTCTATGGTCGAGATATCAGGTCCAAGTCGTCCATAACCGCGACACGGCTTTCAGAAAGTTTTACCCGGCCGGGGTGCACCAATAGCAACACACGCTCGATCAACCTCGGAAAAACAAAATCAAAACCCAACGAGGCTTTCACGACAAAGCAATCACAGGATTCAGAAATATTTCAGGGGGCCACCCCTTGGAGTCTTACCCGCAACGAAGTAAGCTAGCTTCGAGACGGACCCGAGGTTTGTGGGGCTGGCTGTAAGCGACTGGGAACCCAAAACTGGGCTTGTCGATACCGCGTAAACGAGTCACAATTCCTAAATAGTACAGTGTGCTCCTCGCACAATCGTAAATATAGAAGTAGCATGGCATAAGTACATGATAGTAAATAAAACCTCAAACTAGTTTGTGGCCCCAAGAAATAAGACCGAATCAAGCTCTGGCTCAGGGGGGTCCCATATACCTCCCGGATGTGGATAGCGCGATAAATCAAGGAACAGGTATCAAGTACTCGGGGTCCTACGAGACACAAGTGGGCGTTGGGAAACCAAAAATTATCTATCACCCACCGATGCCTCTGCTTACTTCAATTTTAGTTGTTAAACAGGAATTAAAGTGAACGATAAGTAAAACTATGATCATCTCCAACATCAACATGCGGCAATACATCAACAACTGTGGCACCGGACGACACGCAACAGCACTTGAGCAAGCGACTACGACGCGCAAGTCCAACTATCTACCAAACAACAGGTAATAGGATGTGTCCAAGGCAATACAGGGCTGCATGGTATATCACGGGTACGAAAACTAGAGCATCGCAACACAGATAGCAAAAGATCAACAGGAGGGAATAAATACTAGAAAAGTAAGATAGGTAGAAAGGGGGAGATGCTCGCCTGAAAACATTGCCGAAGGTTCAACCGAAGAACGGGTCGACACTCGCATCAACTCAACGGCCTTATCCGCGAAGAAGCAAATCACTAGAAGGAACACCGGATGCAATATTTAATACTACGGCAAAAGATCGGCATGCTTATGATATGATGCATGGTATGGCAAAGGTGCGATGCAATTAGGTCATATTAAGCGGAACCGGGGTCCCGACAATTAATTAGATGGTTCAAGTTGTTTATCTACCCCGCAAATTAAATGTTGTTTTAACATGGCAAAGATGGCACCGGTTCGCTACACAAATTTAAATGAGGCCAATATAAGGCTAGATTTGCCCGCATATGGGCCCCATATTTAATTAGAGGTGAATCGGCATAAGGCCCCCAAACCACATACAAGGATGCATGCATGAACAATCAATATGCGACAAGTTTGTTATATTATAAAGTAGGGTTTCGGGAAGGGTTCGCACATTGAGGGGGGCTCGACGATCTTGGGATTCGAGGGGTTCGGGTTCGGTCTCAGGGTTTGGATCTAGGGTTCGTCCTCGGCGGAATCGGTGTCCGGGAAGAAGCACTTGGTTGGCGTCGGGGGCGCATCGGATCCGCTCTGGTCGGTGTCGATCCTGTCGTCGCCGTGGTCTTCGGGTCCGCGTAGGCGGTCATGGAGTCGAAGGTGGCGAACTTGGCGTTCCGTTTAAACGACCTTGGCGTCCTTGTCGGAGTTCTCGGTGGCGATGTCGGTCTTGGGTTCGGCGCCGGCGGATCCTGGCGATCTTCAGGCTCGGGTCCTGGCGTGGCCCTTGGATCACCGGGATCGGGCTCCGGGCTTCGGATCCATGAGGTAGTGCCTGGAGTTCCGAGATGGAGTTATTGTCGAAAGGTGTAGACCGAAGATCTTGGCGGTGGTCGTGGTTGCTTGTCAACAAGGAGGCATTATCGCACCAAACTTGCACCGGTTAATCTTTCGAAGATCATGGCGTTTCCCGAAACAGGACTCGTCTTGGACTTTGACCGCGATATCTTCATAATACCACCACATCAACATGACTGGGCCGAGATACGGTATCATGTCCATGTCAAGGCTCTAGATGCGGCCATGCGGGGTCGGAGGCGAGCGACGGGGTGGCTGGAGGTCGTCGGGGACGATGAAGAGGACGCGGGGGAGGGGACCCGACGGCGGCGGGGTGGCCTCGGGGGAAGGCCGGCCAGGCGACGGCGAGGCTATGCCGGCAGAGGAGGAGGCGGGCCCGAGAGCGGGCGGCGCGGACCACGCGGAGGAGGAGGACGAGGCGGCTATGGAGGAAGGGTCAGCTGGCTTGGCGGCCGGGCGCCTGAGGGAGGCGGAGGCGGGAGCCATGGAGGCGGGCGCAGGACCGTGAGGCGGCGGAGCGGGCCGGGCGAGCGGAGGTCGCAGTGAGGGCGGCCGGGAGCTCGGGTCGGGCGAGGCGGAGCACGCTGGCCGGAGGGGAAGGAGCGCCGAGGAGAGAGGAGGCGGCCAGCCGGTTGCGGGAGGAAGGGCGGCGACGCGGGCCGAGGGCACGGGAGGCGAGGAGAGGACTGCAGGCGGCGAGCTCATGAGGAGGGGAAGGCGGTCAGCGAGGCGGTAGGCAGGCGTGGGAGCCGTGGCGTGGGAGGCGGTGCTTGGCCGGGTGGGCAAGGGCTGTGGCCAAGGGAGGAGAGGAGAGACGGCGGTGGCGGCTGCTGGAGAGGGAGAGAGCGGGGGAGGCGCCGGTGGGGGAGAAGAAGGGTGGAGCGGCGTCGGGCTAGAGGGAGGAAAGGAGAGAGAGGAGCGGGGGCGCGTGGGCCGTGTGCTGGACGCGGGCAGGTGGGTGGGGCCGCGCGGGTGGGACCAGGGTGTCAGGGGGCGTCGGCTGGTGGAGGAAGTGGGGCTGCTGGCCGGCTGCGTGCGTGTGTGGTGTGTGTTGCTGTGTGCTGTGTGGGCCGGGCGTGTGGGGTGAGAGGGAGAGGTGGGGAGAGGGGTAGGATTAGGTGGCAGAGCATGGTTGGTTGGGGGATTTGGGTAGGCTGATGTGGCGAGCTGCGATTGGGTGGGATGATGTGGCTGGGGTGGGTAGGATTAGAGTTGGGTAAGAAAAGATTTGGGGTGGACCGTTTTGAACATGGGGGTGGTCGTTCGGGTCGAATCGGCCCGTTCGACTGTCCCCACTAAAAATAATTGAACAGTTTATTTATTTTAAATGCACCGTTTACAAACCGCTAGCAGACAACAAAAATAATCCGGAGACCCGGTTTTGGTGTTTGAATAAAGATGGGTCGTTTTAAAAAACACAAAATAGGTTTTCTGCAAATAGTTTTATGCAAGCAAATGCAAGATGATGACGATGCTCAAATGCAATGTGGCATGATGACATGAGCATGCGGTCATGATGATGCAATGCACAAAAACAACGCGATTTTCTAGTAGTGGTTTTGCGGGATGCCACAATTCGACACCACTAACAATGGATCTCGCCCTCGAGATCCGCCTCATGGTACCAGAAAGAAGGTCGGTGATCTGCATCTTCTCGCACTTCTTGTAGGTCCTCGCGACACCACTAACAAGAGGTCATTGTCCGTGATCGTCGAGAGAACACTCCGGGAACAAAAGGTCAAAGGTAGAGGCATCAACAAATAAAGCCACCTCTAGCTTCCGTGGACGGAGTAAAATTGCTGGATCCACTGATTCGATGTACAAGAGCGAATGATAAGAGTAGTCGGATGGTGATCACCCATCGCGACCCAAACCATTACTCGCACACGAATAGGCGGATTATGCAACCAACTCTCGGAATTAGACTAAAGATCTCTACAAGCGAGGTTCAGAAACAGAGGAGTGATGCAGACTCTGCATCGGATCTGGCGTAGATGAGGTCGTCACGTCGGAAAACACCGGAAAGCACAAACAAGGAACAAAGAATGGTACCACCATAGACGGATTCCTCAAGCAGCATGAACACAGGATGGTAGAACACCGTTATCAAAGAAGGAAGCGAAACCTCAAGGTACGATTAACCCAACCACGAGAATTCCTGGACTCGAAGAAAGAGAAGAGAGCGGATTCAAAACACGTAGAGGTAAGAGGAGAGCAGCAGAGGGGGAAGGAGTAAAATCATACCTAATCAGAACTATCCAACCGATTTTCAAAAATAGTTTTGACACTCTACCGTTAGCTAAGTTATCCTACAGTGGACTTGGGGTATCGCAACCACGAGCTCGATACCACTCAGAACACCTCGTAATCGGACCTATACAAGTTATAGCGAAACCGCCAAACCCGCATAGAAACGATTCAAAGGTGCCCACCAGCACTTTCGCGGTGGAAAACGGTAATAACATTACACAACAGTCCTCGATGGGACCCACCCACAGTATATATATATACAGAATGACTCAATGAGTCAAGAATACAGATATTATATACAAAGATCCAAATCACCTTGAGAACGATGATAGGCGTCCAGCTACGGACAAGATGCAAATGGGGCTAAGAGCCAAGAATAACCAATGGCCCATAACTCCGCCGCCAAGCCGGAAGGGTAACCCTGCTAACGACGTCGATCTCAAAACCTGGTAAAACAAAAGGGGTGCCGACAAAGGGCAAAGGAAAAAGAAAGAGCGTCAGTACTGAGGCCAGTACACGGCGAGGCTAGAATTCGGCGGTCCTCGCCTACATAGGTATGGTGGACTGAAGCGGCAACGGAAGCATGCAATAAACCACCTATGGAGACTCGATACAACTGGCGGCTATCAGAGAGGGGTAAGGAAGACCTATTCGGATCCAACCTGATACTATCATCAAACAAACCCATCCCGGCGTTTCCCCTCGAGACCAACGAGGAAATCAACCGAGGAACTCACACAGTTGGCAGTTTTACTTATTCAGTTATAGTTGCGGCACTTTACTAGTCAGGTTTAGATAATCGTCCTGATAAAGTAAGCAGTGGGCACTTTTAGTTAACCATTCCGTTATAGTTACGGCACTTACTAGTCAGATACAAATAGCATGAGATGACCCAAAAACCCAGCAGTTTTTGGTACTTTTATTAAGCCATTCCTTTGTAGTTGCAATACTTACTAGTCAGGTACAATGGTCGCAAGCGACACTCCAAACAAGCAATTGTGGGCAGTATTAGTTAGCCATTCCATTATAGTGAAGCTGATTACTAGTCATTATAAAGTCAAATTTATAGCAATAAACTTTAGTTATGCTTGTCTATGGTCGAGATACTGTGCTCCAAGTCGTCCATAACCGCGGACACGGCTTTCAGAAAGTTTTACCCGGCCGGGGTGCACCAATAGCAACACACGCTCGATCAACCTCGGAAAAACCAAATCAAAACCCAACGAGGCTTTCACGACAAAGAAATCACAGGATTCAGAAATATTTCAGGGGGCCACCCTTGAGTCTTACCCAACGGCAAGCTAGCTTCAGACGGACCCGAGGTTTGTGGGGCCGGTCAGAAGATCGGGAACCCAAACTGGGCTTGTCGATACCGCGTAAACGGGTCACAATTCCTAAAAAGATAAAGGTGCTCCTCGCACAATCGTAAATACGTAAGTAGCATGGCATAAGTACAGGATAGTAAATAAAACCTCAAACTAGTTTGTGGCCCCAAGAAATAAGACCGAATCAAGCTCGCCTGGGGTCCCATATACCCGGATGTGGATAGCGATAAATCAAGGAACAGTATCAAGTACTGGGTCCTACGGACACAAGTGGGCGTCGAAACCAAAATTATCTATCACCCACCGATGCCTCTCGCTTACTTCAATTTTAGTTGTTAAACAGGAATTAAAGTGAACGATAAGTAAAACTATGATCATCTCCAACATCAACATGCGGCAATACATCAACAATCGTGGCACCGGACGACACGCAAAGACTTGAGCAAGCGATCACGACGCCGCAAGTCCAACTATCTACCAAACAATGGTAATAGGATGTGTCCAAGGCAATACAGGCTGCATGGTATATCACGGGTACGAAAACTAGAGCATCGCAACACAGATAGCAAAAGATCAACAGGAGGGAATAAATACTAGAAAAGTAAGATAGGTAGAAAGGGGGAGATGCTCGCCTGAAAACATTGCCGAAGGTTCAACCGAAGAACGGGTCGACACTCGCATCAACTCAACGGCCTTATCCGCGAAGAAGCAAATCACTAGAAGGAACACCGGATGCAATATTTAATACTACGGCAAAAGATCGGCATGCTTATGATATGATGCATGGTATGGCAAAGGTGCGATGCAATTAGGTCATATTAAGCGGAACCGGGGTCCCGACAATTAATTAGATGGTTCAAGTTGTTTATCTACCCCGCAAATTAAATGTTGTTTTAACATGGCAAAGATGGCACTGGTTCGCTACACAAATTTAAATGAGGCCAATATAAGGCTAGATTTGCCCGCATATGGGCCCCATATTTAATTAGAGGTGAATCGGCATAAGGCCCCCAAACCACATACAAGGATGCATGCATGAACAATCAATATGCGACAAGTTTGTTATATTATAAAGTAGGGTTTCGGGAAGGGTTCGCACATTGAGGGGGGCTCGACGATCTTGGGGTTCGAGGGGTTCGGGGTCGGTCTCAGGGTTCGGATCTGGGGTTCGTCCTCGGCGGAATCGGCGTCCGGGAAGAAGCACTTGGTTGGCGTCGGGGGCGCATCGGATCCGCTCTGGTCGGTGTCGATCCTGCCGCTGGTGGTCTTGTCCGCCAGGCGGTCATGGCGCCCAAGGTGGCGAACTTGGCGTTACGCTTAAACGACCTTGGCGCCCTTGTCGGAGTTCTCGGTGGCGATGTTCGCCTTGGGTTCGCGCCGCGGATCCTGGCGATCTTCGTGCTCGGTCTGGCGTGGCCTTGGATCACCGGATCGGGCTCCGCCGGATCCATGAGGTAGTGCCTGGAGTTCCGAGATGGAGTTCTTGTCGAAAGGTGTAGACCGAAGATCTTGGCGGTGGTCGTGGTTGCTTGTCAACGAGGAGGCATTATCGCACCAAACTTGCACTGGTTAATCTTTCGAAGATCATGGCGTTTCCCGAAACAGGACTCGTCTTGGACTTTGACCGCGATATCTTCATAATACCACCACATCAACATGACTGGGCCGAGATACGGTATCATGTCCATGTCACGGCTCTAGATGCGGCCATGCGGGCCTGGAGGCGAGCAGCGTGGTGGGAGGTCGCCGGGGACGATGAAGAGGACGGGGAGGGACACGACGGGCGGGTGGCCTCGGGGAAGGCCGGCCAGCGACAATGAGGCTATGCCGGGCAGGAGGAGGCGGGCCCGCCGGAGAGGCGGTGGCGCGGGACCACGCGGCGGAGGAGGAGGGACGAGGCGGCTATGGAGGAAGGGGTCACCATGGGCTTGGCGGCGGCGCCTGGGAGGCGAGGCGGTGAGGGCGGAGGCGGGCGAGCGGAACCGCGGAGGCGGGCGGAGCAGACAAGTGAGGCGGAGCGAGCGGGCCGCAAGCGGAGGTCGCAGTGAGGGCGGCCGACGAGCCTGGCCTGGGGTCGGGCGAGGCGGAGCACGCCGGCCGGAGGGGAAGGAGCGCGCCGGAGGAGAGGAGGCAGAGCCGCGGTCGGTTGCGGGAGGAAGGGCGGCGACGGGCCGAGGGGCACGGGAGGCGAGGAGAGGACTGCAGGCGCGGAGCTCATGAGGAGGAAGGCGGTCAAGGTCCGGGCGAGGCGGGCAGGAGGCGTGGGAGCTTCTGCCGGGCGGGGAGGCGGTGCTGGGCGGGTGCTGGCCAAGGCGCCGACGGGAGGAGAGAGACGGCAGTGGCGGGCCGGAGAGGGAGAGAGCGGGGAGGCCGTGGGGAGAAGAAGGGTGAGCGGCTGCCAGAGGGAGGAAAGGAGAGAGAGGGGCGGGGGCGGGGGGCCGTGTGGTGGACGCGGGGCAGGTGGGTGGGGCCGCGCGGGTGGGACCAGGGTGTCAGGGGGCGTCGGCTGGTGGAGGAAGTGGGCCTGCTGGCCGGCTGCGTGCGTGTGTGGTGTGTGTTGCTGTGTGCTGTGTGGGCCGGGCGTGTGGGGTGAGATGGAGAGGTGGGGAGAGGGGTAGGATTAGGTGGCAGAGCATGGTTGGTTGGGGGATTTGGGTAGGCTGATGTGGCGAGCTGCGATTGGGTGGGATGATGTGGCTGGGGTGGGTAGGATTAGAGTTGGGTAAGAAAAGATTTGGGGTGGACCGTTTTGAACATGGGGGTGGTCGTTCGGGTCGAATCGGCCCGTTCGACTGCCCCCACTAAAAATAATTAAACAGTTTATTTATTTTAAATGCACCGTTTGCAAACCGCTAGCAGACAACAAAAATAATCCGGAGACCCGGTTTTGGTGTTTGAATAAATATGGGGCGTTTTAGAAAACACAAAATAGGTTTTCTGCAAATAGTTTTATGCAAGCAAATGCAAGATGATGACGATGCTCAAATGCAATGTGGCATGATGACATGAGCATGCGGTCATGATGATGCAATGCACAAAAACAACGCGATTTTCAAGTAGTGGTTTTGCGGGATGCCACAGTTATTGATCGGAAAAGTGTCTCGGTCATGTCCGCATAGTTCACAAACCGTAGGGAGACACACTTAAGGATTCGATTTTGTTTAGTAGATATGGAATGTTAGTAGGGATACCGAATGTTGTTCGGAGTCTCGGATGAGATCCGGGATATCACTAGGAGATCCGGAATCGTTCGGAGAATAAGATTCATATAAGGAAAGTCTGATTCTGGAGTTCAGGAAAGATTCCGATGTTTTCATCGGAGAGGTTCTAGAAGGGTCTAGAAGGTTCACCGGACCGGAAGGGGAATGGACCATGAATGTGTCATGTATAAGTGGAATGATTAGATCATATCCTAAGTTACTTGGTTTGGGCATTTGCAAGAGAGAATTAAAGCTCTAAATTGAAAGTCAAACGGGAAGTTTGAAAAGTCAAACTGGAACAATGTTTCCTAGTGGAAGAAGGAAAGAGTCCTTCTCTCAATCCAACTCGGGTTTGGGTTTGTATTCAAACCCACCCCTCCCAAGGCTTTCCCCTCTCATAAATAGAGGGGGAGGGCTGCCCCAAACACCAAGCCCTAGCCCTCCCACACCCGCGGCGCCGCCCGGAAGCCGCTGAGCCGCCACCGCCATGCCACTCCGCTGGCCAAGGCCTGCCTTGCCGCATGCTTTCATACCGACGCCGCTGCGCCATCGCCCTAGACTCCGCCGACACCTCCTCCTCCTCCCGGTCTTCTAAACCCTAGATCATCGTGAAACCCTAGATCCACCATAAACTCGAACCGGCTTAGGCGAAGCCCTGTGGGATCTTCCCTCTACTTCCGACACCATGCCGTCATGCTGCCGGAATCACGAGGGGAGAACTACACCTCCGATGCTTGCTGGAACAAGGGAGAGGAAGGTCTTCGTCGAGTACAGAACATGTGACCGACTGTGGAAGCGCTGCCGAAACGCATCACCAGAAGGATCGTCTACGCGATCTTGAGATCGGTAAGTGTACAACTACATCACCCACGAGAATTTGCTCTCGTTAACCGCTTTGGAATCTTTGAGGGTGAGTGTTTCTATCGACTCGTTGCTACAATCTAGTAGATAGATCTTGGCTTGTTTGTGTGCATGCGGTAGAATTTTTTTGCTTTCCATGCTACGAACCCCTACAAAACCCCTGAACCTTAGAAATTTCCATCTTTTCTCATGATCTATCTCAATCTTCAAATGCCTCACGAAGGAAGAACTTCATCCCCAGACCCGATGCTACAAATCTTGCAAATGTTGGTTTCGGATCGCGAAGCTGAAAGAGCCGAATGTCAAGCCAACGTAGCGACCCTTCAACAGATAGCTCAGATGGCCAACAACAATCAAGGCCCTGGAAATCAGGACAACCATGGATCTAAGCTCAAGAATTTCCAGAACACCAATCCACCCGTTTTCACTAAGTCTGAAGAGCCCCTAGATGTAGATGATTGGCTGCAAACCATGGAGAACAACCTAGAAGTTGCAGGAGTGGAAGCTAACGAGAAGGTACTGTTTGCCACCCACTATCTAGCCGGAGATGCAAGAGCATGGTGAAACAACGTTCACGCAATGACTGTAGGACATATGATGACTTGGGAAGAGTTCAAAGTCAAGTTTAGCAGAACCCATGTGCCACCGGGTTTGATCAAGAGGATGAGAGATGAATTCAGGGAACTGAAGCAAGGCAGGATGATGGTAGTTGAGTACCGTGACAATTTTTTGTCATTGACTAGGTATGCACCTGATGAGATAGATACCGAAGCCAAGAAGAAGGAGAGATTCCGGAATGGTCTGCATGATGAGATGCAAACGGTGTTGGTCAATATCCCACTTGCTGACATTGAAGCCTTAGTGGACTCTGCCATTCAGATGGAAGGAAAAATCAACCAAGCTAATGAAAACCGCAAGCATCGCATGATGCATCAACCAGGAACCCATCATACCCCAAAGTATTGCCCCAACCCATCTCCAGGATTTGCACCAAGAACCAACAGACCCCTGATGAACCGTCCGACCTATCCCAACCGTGGAAACCCAAGGCCCGGAGGAAACCACAACAACCCCGGGAACCCCAGCAATTTCAACCGTGCAACGCCCAAGTTTAACAATAACAATGTCGCCACCAACACCAACACTTCCCCAAGGACTAGAAGAAATGCTGTGCCTGTTGTAGCGAAGGACAAGTCCCAAGTGAATTGTTATGAATGTGGAACCAAAGGTCACTATTCCAATGAGTGCCCCAAGAAGATTGCTGCAGCCCCCAATGCAAATGCCCCAGCTCAGCAGCAGCGTCGTGTTCAGCCCGAAAGAAGGTTTTACCTAGGGAACTCCCTCAACCGCAATGGCCATCTCTTTCTCATGCATGCTGAAGAAGCCCAAGAAGCGCCAGATGTCGTGCTGGGTATGTTTTCTGTTAACTCAGTACTTGCAAGAGTGTTGTTTGATTCTGGAGCATCGCACTCGTTTGTTACTGAAGAATTTACATGCACTAGTAAGATTCAACCCACCAAATTGAAGCATGTTATGATAGTTCAAATACCTGGTTCAACCACCAAAGCTAGACAAATTTGCAAGGACGTGCCTATCCGAATACATGGCATAGATTTTTATGCTAATCTAATAGTACTCGGAACTAAAGGTTTGGAAGTAGTACTAGGAATGGATTGGATGTCAAAACATAAAGGATTAATCGACTGTGCCAAGAAAGCCATAACCATGACCAGTACATCCGGAATATTAGTAGAGCATGTATCTGAAACCTTGCCCCGTCAATTCAAATGCAACAAGAGTATATCCCAGCAAACCATTGACCAAGTCCGGATAGTCTGTGAATACCCCAATGTATTTCCAGATGTCTTGCCCAGTATGCCCCCAGATCGGGATATCGAGTTTATCATTGAACTAATCCCTGGAACCAGACCCCTAGCTCAGAGACCTTATAGTATGAACCCGTCTGAACTAGTGGAGCTGAAGAAGCAACTGGATGCTATGCTGGAGATAGGATTGATCCAACCAAGTGCATATCCATGGAGATTACCTGTCTTGTTTGTGGACAAGAAAGATGGAGGTAACCATTTGTGTACGGATTATTGGAAGTTGAATGATGTCACCATCAAGAACAAGTACCCGTTGCCAATGATAGAAGCCTGTTTGACCAGTTGACTGGTGCCAAAGTGTTTTCTAAGATTGATCTTAGAACTGGCTATCATCAACTCAAGGTTCGCGCAGAGGATATTCCAAAGACTGCCTTTACCACCAGATATGGATTGTACGAGTGCACTGTCATGTCTTTTGGATTAAACAATGCCCCTGCTTATTTCATGAACCTCATGAATAAGATTTTTAAGGACTTCGTAGATAAGTTTGTCGTTGTTTTCATCGATAACATTCTGAACATGGGCTACACCTATAGACCATTCTTGGAACCCTTAGAGAGCATCAGTTGTATGCCAAGTTTAGCAAATTTGAATTCTGGTTACAGGAGGTAGGATTCCTCGGACATATCGTATCAGCCGGAGGAATTGCCGTTGACCCTGCAAAGGTGAAGGATGTCGAAGATTGGCAAGCCCCAACCACTCAAACCCAAGTTCGTGCATTTCTCGGATTAGCGGGATACTACCGCAAGTTTGTAGAAGGATTCTCGAGTATCTCCAGACCCATGACCCAATTGTTGAAGAAGGATAAGAAGTTCGAATGGATGGACAAATGTGAAGCGAGTTTTCAAGAACTCAAGAGGAGATTGATTTCAGCCCCAATCTTGATTATGACGGATATCACGAAGCCCTTTGATGTGTATTGTGATGCATCCGAGATCGGTCTCGGATGTGTGTTGATGCAAGAAGGCAAAGTTATATGTTATCTATCCTGACAACTGAAGCAGCGTGAACAGAATTATCCTACCCATGACCTTGAACTAGCAGCCGTAGTTCTAGCCCTGAAGACATGGAGGAATTACCTCATGGGAAACTGTTGTGAGATTTATTCGGATCACAAGATCCTGAAGTATATTCACTGAGAAGGAGCTGAATATGAGGCAGAGAAGATGGATCGAGCTAATCAAGGACTATCATCTGGACATCCACTATCACCCCGGTAAAGCCAATGTGGTAGCAGATGCCCTTAGCAGATTGCCGTGCCGCTTGTACTCCATGATCCTGAAGGAGCAACCAAGTTTGCACAAACAGATGGAAGGTTTCCAAATGGAATTAGTAAGTGAAGGATTTTTGCATAGAATCAAACTTCAACCCACTTTGATCAGTCAGATCAAGGAGGCGCAGAAAAGAAATGCTAGTATCAATGGAATCAAACATCGTATTGGTACAGGCAAAGTACCCGGATTCACAGAGGACGAAGAAGGAGTTCTGTGGTACAAAGGACGTCTCTGTGTACCGGCAGATTCAGAGGTGAAGGAAACTATCTTTAAGGAGGCCGATGATACTCTTTATTCTATCCATCCCGGAGGAACGAAGATGTATTAGGATTTTAAGGAACAATTTTGGTGGCATAAGATGAAGAGAGAAATCAGAAGCTATATCTCCAAGTGTGATATTTGTCAGAGAGTCAAGGAGGGACACCAGAGACCCGCAGGACTGTTGCAACCACTGCAGATTCCGGAATGGAAATGGGATTCCGTAGGAACTGACTTTATCACCGGATTGCCTACCTCTAGTAGGGGAAATGACTCTATTTGGGTCATAGTTGACAGATTGTCCAAGGTAGCCCATTTCTTACCAGTCAAGACCACCTACCAGAGTTCGAAGCTAGCAGAGTTATACATCGCTAGAATCGTCAGTTTGCACGGAGTCCCCAAGAACATTGTCGGATCGAGGAACTCAGTTTACCTCGAGATTCTGGAAGAAAGTCCAAGAAGGTTGAGGAACCCGACTAGATTTCAGCACCGCGTATCACCCCCAGACCAATGGACAAACGGAGCGAGTAAATCAAATATTCGAACATATGTTGAGAGAATGTGTGCTAGAGTATGGATCTAAATGGGAAGACTATCTACCTTTTGCATAATTTTCTTACAACAACAATTATCAAGCTAGTTTGCAAATGGCCCCATTTGAGTTCATGTATGGAAGGAAGTGTCCCACCCCTTTGAATTGGTTGTAAGTAGGAGTGAGTCATATTTTCGGACCCGACATCCTACAAGAAGCAGAAGAGAAAGTTCAAAAGATCCGTGAGAACCTCAAGACTGCCCAATCAAGACAAAAGAGTTACGCCGACAAGATACGTCGAGACCTCGCTTTCAATATCGGAGATTTTGTGTATCTAAAAGTGTCGCCTTTGAAAGGAATGCAGCGCTTCCATCTCAAAGGAAAGTTAGCCCCCAGATATATCAGACCTTTCAAGATTCTAAATCGTTGAGGAGAAGTATCGTATCAACTGGAACTGCCAGCGAAGATGTTAGTAGTGCATAATGTATTCCATATATCGTTACTTCGCAAATGCCTTGAAGTCCCGGAGAAGACTGAAGTTTTCAAGAACATTGATCACCGCACCATAGAGATCAACGATGACCTGACATATCCCAAATTACCCATCCATATTTTGGAGGAAGCTTTCAGGACCACCAGAACCTGAAGCATCAAGTTTCTCAAGATTCATTGGAGTAACCACACTGAAGAAGAAGCTACCTGGGAGCGAGAAGATCAGATCAAGACGGAGTTTCCCGATCTTTTAAATCCTAGTTTTCTTTTTCTTCATTCTCAAATCTCGGGATGAGATTTTGTTTAAGGAGGGAAGGTTTGTAACATCCCAAAAATGTTGAACAATGATTATCAAATTCCAATCACCAAAATTAGGGTTAACAAAAACATTTGTTAATTCAAATCATTATGAATGCATGTGTATATGTGATGATTGCATGAATGAATGAATGGACTTGTGTGATTGATCTAAATAGCAAGTAATGGATTAAATATGAAAACAACATCCTCTAAAACATTTCCAAGCAGAAACAAATCAAGAGAAAATAAAAAGCAAAACAAATAAGCAAATTGTTATTTTTGCCAATCTTGCTCACTAAACCACTTTGAGTGTTTCTAGTACAAGATTTCAAACAGAAACTTTTCCATTTCTTTTCACCCCTTGCTAGACCAAGTAAAAGTGAATCAAAGACCACCTTTCAAGCTTGCAGAAACATTTGGCAACTTGATTCAAATCACAATTTAAAATTGAATCTTTAACATATGTGAAGATCCCACATTTTCAAAACCCAGCCAAACTAGTGCACCTTGACCAATCCAACTAACTAGAGACTCACTAGTATGTAACCAACACACCCACCAAGTTTGAATCCAAATTTCAAATTTGAATCTCTTTCGGCCATTTCATCAAACACCTTGTAATCAGCAAACAAACAAACATCAAACACTATTAGGAGCAGTGATTTTGGCCAACCTTGTTCCCTCTATATCTCACACTACACTCTCAGTAGATGATCTAGCTCAATTAAAAATATTTAGCACCATTGTGAACATACCATAGCCATCAATGGTGACCATGCTGATCCTAACTTGCCACCCCAATGTCGACAGCAAGCTAGGAGACTCACCAAGCCTAGCCACCTTGTCTTGGACACAAGACACCATCCACCGCCACCCCCTGTCCAAGCCTCGAGCGCAACTAGCCCCTGGACCACTCAGAACGAGCACGCCTAGTCTGTCTGCAACCATGCCAAGAGCGCTCCAGAGCGCTGCACTCAACACGCGAGAACATACCGCGCCCCACCTTCGCCGCCCTCATGCGTGATCACCACCGCCCCAGGAACCGCCCGGACATGCCCGTTCGCCGCTGCGCGGACCATAGACGTTGTGCGCCATTAAAGTTCCCGTCGGACCTGTCCAGAGCATCGAAGTGTTCCGACCAATTTGCACCGCCCCACGCCTCGCCATCAAGCCATTGAGCTTCGCCAGGAGGTAACGCACCGTACCCTACCCCCATCCATGCCATTAGCTCGCTGTGCAGACGACCACAACAAGCTCAACCCGCACCCTTCAGTCCCCTCGCCGCACTATAAATAGAGGCCTTCCCCGTTAGATTTCAGCACACCATCTCACTCCCCACCTCTCACTGATCACACCCACTCATCCCCGGAGCAAGGCGATCACCAGGTGGCCGGAATTTCGCCGGAGCTTGCCGCTGCTGGAGGAGAAGGGCGCCGTCGATTAGAGCCGCCCCAGGAGGAGCCACCGGTACCAGGAGGATCGCCGTCGTCGAGTTCGTCGTTCGCCGCCATCGCCGACCATCGCCGGAGCCCCGGTGATCCCCCACTGACCCCTATAGTCCGCGCTAGGGTTCGAACTCACCGCGTCCTGTTTAGGCGTGGACGATGAACCACAACCGTAGGATTAGAATTAGATCGCACGACCCTAATCGCCCCGTACCCCTTCGCACCCCTCTGTCTCACTGACGAGTGAGGACAACCACTTAACCCTCCCGCGCGCGCTGTGCGTAGTGGGCCATCCCAATAAACCTCCCGCGCGACCCAGTAATTCAAATTTAGGTTTATTCTTTTAGTTTCAAACTCAGTTCTGTACCTAGATTCAAAAATCAACCCAGCTTGATTCACTGAACCAAAATGCATGAAACCAATTTTTTTAGAAGGGTACTAGAATGCTTAATCCAAGCCCGTTGGATTTAAACCAATTGGATTTGTAGATCTTCTATAGTAAAAATAACAAGGCAGAAGCTTTTCTGCATTCAAACATTTTTCAAAATTCAACCATAAAAGCTGTTGAGTTGATTCCAACTCTCAAAAATCACATTTAACCATACCTTTCAGAATATATAAAAATATATAGGTTTTACTTTGCAGAAATAATGATAAAGTAATAAAAGAATGCCCCATAGGCATTTCTAGTCACTTTATTTAATTAAAATAAAAAGGTTAAACCTTATTAAATTGTGACACCACTTTAAATCACATCCCGATGTACTGAAATATGTGGTGATGACATGTGTCAACATGATCGCATGTTTTAGTTGGAGAATATTAAATCTTAAGTAGTTTTTCAATGAGTGGAAATTACTTTTCTAAAATAAAGGAAATAAAACTATTTGCCTTAATGGTTGTAATGCTTGTGAT
Source organism: Avena longiglumis (assembly GCA_030063025.1). NCBI lineage: Eukaryota > Viridiplantae > Streptophyta > Magnoliopsida > Poales > Poaceae > Avena > Avena longiglumis. The sequence continues at coordinate 152,221,490 of CP125975.1, read as the reverse complement.
GATCCTATATCATCTAGTGAAAACTTTGGTGTGATAAATAGAAATAGTGAAGTATTGTTTGGTGATTGTGTACCTCGTATTTATTTATAGACGATAGTACTGAACAAGGATACGAGGAGGAAGGAGGATACTACGAGGAAGAAGCCGAGGAGAACTTCAACCACTGCTCTGCACAAGGCAAACTTATACTTGCAATTATGCAAGCCTAATACTACTGGTTGAATTAGCAAGCTATTAACTGAGCAAGCTAACACTTGCAACTTAGCAAGCTAATCCTTGCAAGCTTACACCACTTGATACCCAATCCTAGTTTTACTTGCAAGCTTAGTATTTTATTTCTTTATCAAAGCTTTCTCTTAGAGTTTACTTAGTGACTTGTAGATTTTAGAAGGATAAATTGAAGGTAGCATAAATAGCATAAAACTTGGCCTAAGTTAAATAATCTTGATGTCATCCTGAGGCATGAGATTGAACTTAGCTAGTTCACACTTGTTTACCACCCCTCATTAGTATTTATCCCCACTTGTAGATGCTGGTGCTAAGGATAAAACTTGATCAACTTTAGATGGGAATACTTGGTGAAAATGGTTATGAAAACCTTAGAATGATGAGTCATTCTACTGAAATGTTTTGACATGTGTTCTTAAACACCAGATGATTTTGACGATGAAAATGTTAAGGCATGAGCCTTAGCCCTTTACAAAACTGATGGTTATCTAGATGCGATACCATTCCAATTTTACCGTAAAACCACAATACCCGAAAATTGGGTAGGGCTTGAATGGAACTCTATATACCTTAGTATGGGTTCCCTTGCGGCCAAGGTTTGAGCTGAGGCTACCTTGTGAAGATTTTCCACCTGTGCAGTACCCAAGATGACACTTTGGTCATGGTTGGGAGGCCAAACTCATAGGAGAGGTGCCTATACTAGGGCGTGTAATTAAAAGGTTAGGATTGATTATCCGAATACTGACTATGGTGAATTTAGGATTGTTCCTGACGGATGTATGTAGAGGTCCCAACCTTTAATAAGGTAGAGATCCCTGTGTTTACAATGCTAGTCCCTGGATCAATAGTTAGCATCCATAGTTAAGATGTAATATCAAGAAACAAAGGTCATAATACAACTTTATAACCAGGAATAAAATAATTTATTACATCTTACATAGCTCATTTGGCTATCTCATTACAATGCAGTAGAAATAACTATAGCATGGGGTCCTTCATCTTCAAAGTGCCACAGGAAATCATGTTGGTTGTAGACTTGTAATCCTAATCAACACATCTCACTAACATCAAACAAACCTACAACTTAATAAGTTATAGCCACAAGGGTCAATACATTTGAATTGTATTGGCAAGTGATACTATGGTAGTATTGTGGAGTCTATCATCTATATGCATTTGGCTAGTGGATCTTAGGCTTGCTTTGCTCAAAATAGATTTTCCTTATCTTTTGAAAAACACTAAGTTTTTGTTTGTCAAAAATCACCCAAGGCATCTCCCAATAGAAATTAGTGATCCTTCAACCCTTGTTCAACCACAAAATTTTAACTTAGAAATTTGGATGAGGAGATTCTTGATAGCTTCCATGTCTTGATGCTCAAATTGTCCTTTACCAGGGACATGGCTAAGTACTTAGATTTTACACTCTGTAGAGGTGGTGCACTTTACCCACAAGACTTGGTTTCACCAAGACAAGATCTCTCAGAAGCCTTCCCTTAGACCAGAATGGACGCGTTCCAACCTATCATCCCCTACCACCAACTGTCCATTTGGCTAAGTTATTGCAACCTATATGATCCAGGCAGAGCCCATAATGCCAAGTGGCTGCACTTGAAGCTTCTCAACATTTGACATCTCAAATCTCTTTGTTCCTAGGTGGCCATCCACAAGTGAGATACACAAGGTAAACCATAGAAATGGGCCTTTTGTAACCACTCAACACAAACCATTCCTTCCATTCCACCCAGGTGATTCATTCACTTAGTTGTTTTATTAAACAAAACACAAGTCCTTGACTTAGAAATATTCCATAGCATGAATATAATCCACCCTTGTTTTCTACTAGCTAAGCTAAGCATGATAGTAGTAGGAATCTTAACTTAGGAAATTTCTACTAAGGTTTCATCTACTAGGATTTCCCATGGCATAGTTTATACTTAGAAAAAATTCCATGCAAGTCCTACTTAGAAATATCACTAATGCATAGTGAAAATAATGGGACAAAAGTATGAAGCATCACTTGCCTTTTTGGTAGAGAATATAAGTTCACTCCTTGACCTTGCAATATTCACAATCTTCAAATCACTACAATTCAATCAAGCAAGGCACAATTTCAATCTACCATTCAAGCAAACATCACATAAAATAATAGAAACAAGGCAATGCATGCAAGCATGCCAAATATTGTTTTATTTGGAAAAGTGGTTTCTAATAGATTATAAACATTCTAAAACACCTATTGGTCATTTTATATAAGTGGCAAAACCATTTGCAAAAGATTTTATCTATAAACCATTTTTAAACCAAATCAATATTTTATGTGGTTGAAAATGCCTTTAGCAAGTAATAATCTATAGGGTTCATCAAAATATATTTTTCAATCATTAAACTTTGTGTTTGGGTTCAGAGAGTTTAAATCAAAACATTTCCCAAAGATTTTCTTCAAAAAGTATTTTTTAACATATAATCAATATTTTTATTTGACTAGAAATGTTCTAAAACAAAGATTTATTCTTTTGCTTCACAAAATAAGTTTTTGAAACCACAAGTTGGTTTCTATGGTCAGTAGGTTCAAAACAATCCATTTGCCAAAAGTTTTATCACAAATATAATTTTAGAATGAATTTTATATTCAAAATATGCCTACACAAGTTTCTGCAAAAACAACCATTTTACCAGAAACAATTTACTAAACAAAGCACATGGTTGGAAAGTACCTGTCTTTCTGATTCCATTGATATAAAATTTGCAAAATTTGGACGTGTGGTTTGAAAGTTATAAATTTTGCAAGTTTACAAATCCAATAGATCAAATTCTGTTTTTAAAACTAGAGTCTGGCCACGTGGCGCGATTCTACTGGACGATACCGGTTCAGTTGGATCGACCTCTCTGGTGCGTTGGATCTAAGCTGCAACGCACGGCACAGATCTGTTTATACCTCTTCGATTATGAATCTATCGTGATGCTCGGATCTGGATCCAGTGGCTCACAGCAGCTCGACCTCAGATGGGCGGCGCTGGCGCGGCGGCGAGCGGCGGAGCGCTCAGAGGGTGAGGTTACCGACGAGTTAAAACACGCGGGAGAGTGTGAGGATGCTTACAGGGTTCGTAGGGGTGCAGAGAAGCTCGACATGGTCTCTGTTTGTCGAGGGGCGCTCGGGTTCCAGAGGAATTGCTCGTCGGAGTTTCCGCGGCGTCGGGTGCGCTCAGGTCGTCGTTGTTGGCAAGGCTACAAGCCACCCGAAGACAAGAGAGTCTTGGTCGTTGTCGAGCCTAGGGAACGCGTGCGGGCGAGTGGGGAGTACTAGGAGGTTCGCAGGATGATGGGGAACACACTCGTGTGGTCGAGGGGGCGAGGCACGGCGATGAGTGGCTGGAATTGATCAAAAAGTTTTTCGGAGGCAGTGGGGTGCGAGCTCGGAATTGCGGCAGCCTGGTGGCGGGGAGAAGCTGGGAACAGAGGGAAAAGAGTTAGAAGAGGGAAGCGTTTAAATCTGCGTCATCTCTGGAGAGATAAAATCCCGCAATAACTTGAATTAACGAGGATTCATTCTTGACAGAAACGGCGAGGCGCGGCGTGGTCTTCGCGCGGGTGAGGAAGAAAACTAACGGGGTGGGGTCTGGGCGTCAGCGAAAGAGAGAGAGGAGGAGTGGGTCCAGATGTCAGTGAGGGGGCGGGTCGAACCAACGGTGCGAATCGTTTTCTCGCGGGAAGTTGTAAATGGGCTAACTGGGCCAGTTGGGCTGGGTTTGCTGGGCTGGTTGCTTTGCTTTTTTTGTACAGATTTTTTTCCTTTTCTTTTTATATTTATCTATTTTGATTTTGTTTAATCTTTCAAACAACCATTTGAATTCAAATTTCAACCAAACTTTGTGTATATTTAAATACTGATTAATAACATATTTTGAAGTCAAATTTAGAATAATTCTTTTATTCTTTTTAGGGTCTTTTATTTATTTTATAAATGGACATTTGTCTTTATTTCAAATAGGTTTTAATGTGTTTTAAAACTTTATTTGAAATCCATATTTTTACCAAATCTATTCAGTAGGTTTATTTATTTAATAGGGTGTCAAATAATTCACCTTGAATTATTTGGAATATTTTTAATATGATTTATTAATCATTTAAAATGGTATTTGTTTTTATTCCAATGAAATCAATTATGGTTTTAATTCCATAATTTTATTTAGGTGATTTCCTTGATTCCATTTAAGTTAATTAAATGACTTTTAATCCACTTGGGTAAATTCCAAATACTATTTTCCCATGATTTAATTAATCATTCTTATTAGGGAATTTGTCTTAATCCAATGGAATAGAATTTGGTTAAGGCCATATTATTTTATTTCCATATTATTTATTCATTTAATTCATTTGATCTTGAATTATGTTTATTTCATTTACTTATGGTCTTGGCCAAGTTTTAATTTGGCCTTTAAATATTCCTTATTTAATATTTCTTTCTTTATCTTATAAAATTCATATCTTTTTTATTTAAAGATCCAAACTTGGTGATTCCAATTGGTAAAATCTTATTTAATATTTGTTTATCCTTTTAAATCTCTTTAGGATTATTTTCTCACCATTTGGTATGGATTTGTAGATAGGTGCTTTATTGGTTTTGGAAATTCAATTTCCTTATCTTATTAAATTCATAAGATTTTATCTATGGCTCCAAATTAAGTGAAACCAATTCATATGGTTTTATAATATTTCTATTTGTCATTCTTGATCATTTTGAAATGTTTGTTTGACCAATTTTATATGGATCAAATCCATAGGCTTAGAGATAACTTGTAAATGTTTTTCTTCCATTAGGGTTTTAGGGTTTTGGTTTAATTTCCAAGTGTTCAAATTTCAAGATGCATTTATGAAGAATGCATTCCACTTGATTTGAATTTAGTTGGATTCAAACATTACTCAAGTTTGTTCAAGATGGGGATTCTTAAGTTTCCATTTAGAACTCAAAAAGTTTCTTTTCACCCTAAATTTGAACAATTATTTATTTTGTTTATTTATTTTTCACATTACAAGATTTGGAAAATCTTGGGATGTGACAGGATACCACCCTTAAAAGAAATCTCGTCTCGAATTTTGGGAAGGATAGGGTTACAAATTGGCTCAAAGCAACTAGGGTACTACCACCCTTAAAATTTTTTCCAACTAGATTACATCTTGGCTTGCTTGGGGTTTTGATGAAGCTTCTCTGGACAAACATCTGCATAGTGTCCTTTGTTTCCACACTTGAAACATGTGACAAGGCTGAGATCCTTCATAGGCTTTATCTTGTGTTTCATCTTTTCTGGACAATTGCTTGCATAATGTCCTTGGTTACCTCAATTGTAACATGTGACAAGATTGAGTTCTTCATGTATCTTCTGTGGACAAGTTGATACATAATGGCCTAGGTCTTTGCAGTTGTTGCACCACACTTGGCTAATCTCCTTATATTTTTGCTTCTTCTCTGGACATTCATTGGCATAGTGTCCCATCTCTGTGCAATGGCAACATTGCACTTGGCTTTTGTCCTTCTTCTTCTTCTTCTTCTTCTTCTTCTTATTGGGTTTCTCAAAAGCTAGGAGTGCTTCTACTTCATGTTCTTCATATCTTATCTCAAAGGTGGGAAAGTTTCCTGGTCTCTTTGATCCTTTACTTGGATAATACATATGTTTCCTCTTTGGTCCATCAAACTGAGTCATATTGCATGGAGGTGCAAGCTGAGATTTTCCTTTGTCTTCATGGGGGTTTACAATCTATTGATGCACTCCACCTTGTTTCCTTTGTTGAACTATGGAATAGATGGGGCATTGATTAGTTGGATGTTTCTATTCACAATTAGGGCATTGAACTTCATGCTCTTGGGAAATGTGATCCTTGTCTCCACAAATATTGCAAGATTGAGTTCCTTCTATAATATCATCCTTGACATCCTTGTTGACATAAACTCCTTGGGAAGGGTTATCTTCCATGTTGATCATTTGATTTGTCACCTTTTGCATCAATTGAGTTTGGGTTTCCAAAAACTTTTGCATGGTTGGGTCTAACTCATTGTAGTTGGCCAAAATCTGAGTTGTCACTTGGTTCAACTGGGTTTGGGTTGTTATGAGTTCTCTCATGTGCATCTCTTGGTTGTTGTCGTCATCATCCTTGATGTTGGAGTCTCTTGGAGTAGTCATCTCTTTGTGTTGGATTGGGATTAGAATAGGAAAAATATTTCTAAGGAAATAATTCTAATCACACACAGCACAATCCACACAAGCAATGTGCAAGCAATCAGAAACAAACATTCCACTCATACAACAAGTTTCAAGCACATTTTTAGGCAACAAAATATTTTTGCTACACCACATAGGTAGGTAGGTTTGATCTAAACTTAATATGGTGGTCCAACTATATGGTTCACCTGAGAGCATTCCATCCTTCTTAGTTGGTTCTTCTTGATCAATATATTTGTATCCTTGGAGAATTTCTTGCATCTTGGTCACAAAACTTCAAAGGTGATGATGGTTCCTTCTAAGTTGTATTTCCTTAGAATTCAAGTCTTGAGTAATATTTCTTGTCTCACTTGTAGTCTTTAGTGATATCAAAGTTGAAGTCCTTGGTGAAAATAAAGTTGAAGTCTTTGATGATGTTGAAGTTGAAGTCATTGGAGTTGGTGAAGTCCTTTGCTCATGGTGAGGTCTTTGTCCATCAAGTTGAAATAAAAGAGATGTAGAGTTAAAACCAAAAAGGTTGAGGAAAGAGTTTACAAGATTGTTTGTAAATAAGTTTTGAACAAATACAAATACTATTTTCTAACGGGTTTTGTCCAATCCTAGGTTTACAAATCCTACAGGCAATACAGTGCTCTGATACCATCTGTAGAGGTCCCAACCTTTAATAAGGTAGAGATCCCTGTGTTTACAATGCTAGTCCCTGGATCAATAGCTAGCATCCACAGTTAAGATGTAATATCAAGGAACAAAGGTCATAATACAAATTTATAACCAGGAATAAAATAATTTATTACATCTTACATAGCTCATTTGGATATCTCATTACAATGCAGCAGAAATAACTATAGCATGGGGTCCTTCATCTTCAAAATGCCACAGGCAATCATGTTGGTTGTAGACTTGTAATCCTAATCAACACATCTGACTAACATCAAACAAACCTGCAACATAATAAGTTATAGCCACAAGGGTCAATACATTTGAATTGTATTGGCAAGTGATACTATGGTAGTATAGTGGAGTCTATCATCTATATGCATTTAGCTAAGTGGAGCTTAGGCTTTCTTTGATCAAAATAGATTTTCCTTATCTTTTGAAAAACACTAAGTTTTTGTTTGTCAAAAATCACCCAAGGCATCTCCCAATAGAAACTGGTGATCCTTCAACCATTGTTCAACCACAAAATTTTAACTTAGAAATTTGGATGAGGAGATTCTTGATAGCTTCCATGTCTTGATGCTCAAATTGTCCTTTACCAGGGACATGGCTAAGTACTTAGATTTTACACTCTACAGAGGTGGTGCACTTTCCCCACAAGACTTGGTTTCACCAAGACAAGATCTTTCAGAAGCCTTCCCTTAGACCAGAATGGACGCGTTCCAACCTATCATCCCCTACCACCAACTGTCCATTTGGCTAAGTTATTGCAACCTATATGATCCAGGCAGAGCCCATAATGCCAAGTGGCTACACTTGAAGCTTCTCAACATTTGACATCTCAAATCTCTATGTGTCACATCCCAAGATTTTCCAAATCTTGCTATGTTAAAAACAAATGAATAAAATAAAACTTTGTTGAATTTCAGGGTGAGAAAAAACTTTTTGATTCCAAATGGAAACCTTCAAACCTATTGATCAACCAAATCCTAAAGGGATTTGAAAAGATAAACAATTAATAAAGAAAATATTAAATAAGTGAAAGTACTATTTTTGGATCCTTTAATAAAAGATTTTGGTTTTCAAATGAAAAGATAGATTTATAAATAAGGATTATTTTTATAGAGCCAAATTAAACCTTGGCCAAGTTTTTGAAATAAAATATTTTGTTTTGATTAAAGGAGTAAAGGGTTATTTAAGCAAAATAATGAGGATTTATTTTATAAAAATAAAGGTTTTACCACTTTAATTAAACATCAAACTTGTTAAATTATTTTAAATGAGTTTTTCCAAGTATTTTATATTTTCAAATAAAACCTACTGAAATGGTTTTGGTACTATTTTAGATTTCCAATAAAGTTTAAAATAAATCAAATCCTATTTGATTTAATAACTAAGGTCCATTTTATTTAATTATTAATGGATCCTAAAAAGAATAAAAAATATTATTTTATTTTGGGATTTGGAATATTGTTGTTAAACAGAAGTAAACTCAATACAAAGTTTGGTAGAAGTTGATTTTTTCTGAATGTATTGAATTGTTTGATTGAATTTCAAAACAAAAAATGAAATGGAAAAAGGAAAAAAGATTCAGTACAAAAAAAAGATGAATCAGACCTGACCCAACCCAATAGGCCCAACAGCCCACCAGTCCAGCCCAACTAAACCCCCACGCGCGAATCATTTTCCACTCATTTTTGCACCCGCGCAGTCCCAGACAGGTGGCCCCTCTCCCTATCTCTCTCCCTCACTGACAGCAAGGCCCCACCCCTCCTGTTCATCGTCTTCAACCACGACTCCGTCGCCCTGCCGTTGCAGCCAGTAACTCCGGCGTTGATGGAGGCCTTGATTCCTCCCAGTAACCGCACCCATTTAACCGCCTGCGTCTTCCCCCTCTTTCCCCTCAAACCCCGCTGCAAGTGAGCCACCAGGCTGCCCCCAATTTCCTTTGCCTTGCCACTGCTCCGACGATGTCCCCGACAAATTCTGGCGCCGTCCAGCCTCGCCTCGCCTTCCCGAGCACGCGAGCTTGCTCCTCAGACCAGCGCGCACCTGCTAGTGCCTCCCGTTCACCCGCGCTTGCCCCAGAGCCTCGGCTTCGACAACATCTGAGCGCCACCGTCACCTGCTGACACTCCAGCGACCTCCCCTGGTAAGACAGACCGCCCCGAGCCCTCTCAGTCATGCTCATGTGAATCCCACACTCGCCCGCGTCTAACCATGTCCTTGTTTTCCCTCGGAGTGTACCACAGCGTCGCCCCCGACGACCTCCAGAACCGCCTGACGCCGCCATCGTCTCCGGCGAGCAATCCCCTCCACTCTAGTGCGCCCCTCGATGAACCGACCACGCCTCGAGCTTCACCGCAACCCTGCAAACACGGTGAGCACCTCCACTTCTCTCCTTGCTTCCTGTATCGCCGGCTCCGCCATAGAGAGAGCGTGCGCCGCCGCCAGCCACCGCTAGCGCCGCCAGCTCGTGGTCAAACACACAGAGCCCGTCAGATCCAAATCATGTGGCTATGATTAGATTAGATCGAAGGGGTAAGTTTGATTCAGAGCCATAGGATTTCATTTAGATCTAACGCACCGCATCAGTCGATCCACCCGAAGCGGTACCGACGAATAGGAAAGCGCCACGTGGACTGGTTTCGATTTAAAACAAAACTCTGAATCTGATTTAGATACAAACTTGTAAATTGCATAACTTTAGTTCTACACGTCCAAATTTTGCAAACTTTATATCAATGGATTCAGAAAAACAAGCCCTAGCCAACCATGCCATTTGTTTAGAAAAAAGTTTATGTTAAATTGTTTTTTTTGCAGAAACTTGTGTATGCTTGTTTAGGATATAAAATTTATTCCAAAATGATTTTGGGGTTGAAATCTTTGCAAAATGGTTTAATGTGAACCTACTGACCCTAGGAACCAACCCATGCATTTAAAAATGTATTTTGTGAAGTTTAGGAATAAAAACTTGAATTAGCTCATTTCTAGTCAAATAAAAATATTGATTTTGATATGGAAATGATTTTTGAGAAAAACATTTGGAAAATGTGTTGATTCAAACCTACTGACCCTAAACACCAAGTTTTGAGAATTAAAAACTTATTTGGTGAATAACATAAAATTGGTGCTTTGCTAAAAACATTTTGCCACCACATGAAATAATGATTTGATTTAAGAAATGGTTTATAGATAAAACCCTTTTGCAAATGACTTCGCCACTTTAGAAAATGGCCACTTTGAGCCTTACAATGTTTAGAGTCTAGTAGAAACCACCTTTGCAAATAAAACTATCTTTTACATGCTTGCATGCATGACTTAGCTTCTATTATTTTATGTGTGTTAAATTGTTTGAATATTGTTTGGAATGCTAGTTGAATCTATGTTTGCTTGATTGATTTGTAGTGAAGTAAGAAGAGTGTGATATTAGCAAGATCAAGGAGTGAACCAACATCCTCTACCAAAAAAAAGGCAAGTGACACTATCATCCAAGTCCTACTATTTTCATTACACTTAGTGGATTTTGAAACATGCATGATATGGACTATTATATTTTGCTATGCTAAATCCTAATAGGATACCCTTATACATTCCTTAGTGAAAACAATGTAGTTGCAATATGCTTAGACCTGCTTTATATTTTGAGAAAGGATACATGTTGAGATTTTATGAAGTTGAGAAAAGACTTGTGTTTTATATAATAAAACAAGTACTCAATGAACCACCTGGGTGGACAAGGATACTCAAGTTTTGGACAAGGTGGCAACAAGAGGAACCATGTTTATATGGCAATCTATTTTTGTTGTGCACCAGATGAAAACCACACAGGGACTTAGAGATTGAACATGTTTCTCGTATAGTGGCTTCCGTGTACAGCCACATGCTAAATGGGCACTGGCTTAGTCAATTACATTGTGGAAGACCCATGCATTGGCCTCTTCAGGTTACTGGAACGAGGGAACTTGGAACCCTACATTGGTGCCTGAAGACAAGCTAGCATTGTGTATGGGAGGACCCTATGGAAAGACTTCGTCACATTCTCAATCTGCCAGTACTCCATCTTGGTGAGTACTTATCCAATGACCCTTGGTGGCAACAAGATGAGATTGTGTCATGTGGGTAAAGTGTACAACTTCTGCAGAAGATAAAAATCTAAGTACTTAGCCGTGTCCCCGGTTATGGACAATACTGAGCAACTAAGGCCTGAAGCTATGGGAAATCTCGACATTCCAATTTCTAAAAGCAAAACTTGAAAGTGACAACAAAAGACTTGAAGCACTTGGGGTGTACCAAGGAGCTCAAAAGATTTTGACAAAGACTTGAAGCACATGGGGTGTACCAAGGAGCTCAAAAGGTTTTGACAAGGACTTGAAGCACTTGGGGTGTACCAAGGAGCTCAGAAAGATTTTGACAAAAGATCAAAATTATTTGGAAAAAGATAGGAAAAATATTATTGCTTTCTGCAAACAAGCCTAATCCCTACCTAGCCAAATATGCATGTAATGATAGGATCCACATATTTCCACTTAGTAGTGAACCTTGCCAATACAATTCAAATATATTGACCCTTGTGGCTGTAACTTGTAATGTTGCAGGTCTGATTGATGTTAGTGAAGTTTATTCTTTAGGATTACAAGTCTACAACCAACATGTCTGCCTGTGGCACTTTGAAGGTGAAGGACCCCATGCTTATAGATATTCTGCTGCAATGTAATGTAATAGTCAAAAGAGCTATGTAAGATGTAATAAAATTATGTTATTCCTGGTTATAAAGTTGTATTATGACCTTTGTTTCTTGATATTACATCTTAACTGTGCATGCTAGCTATTGATCCATGGACTAGCATTGTAAACACAGGGATCTCTACCTTATTGTAGGTTGGGACCTCTACAGATGGTATCAGAGCATTGTGTTGCCTGTAGGATTTGTAAACCTAGGATTGGACAAAAACACCTTAGGAAAATAGGAGTTATATTTGTTCCAAAACTTATTTACAAACAATCTTGTAAACTCTTTCCTCAACCATTTTTGTTTTGATTCTACATCTATTCTATTTCAACTTGATGGATAAAGCCTACCCCATGGCCAAAGACTTCACCATGTGCAAAGGACATCTTCAACTCTAATGACTTCAACATCTTCAGCATTTTCACCAAGAACTTCAACCTTGGATATCACTAAGGACAAGTGAGACAAGAAATCTTGCTCAAGATTTGGAGACTAAGGAAACACAACTTAGAAGGAGCCATCATCACCTTTGAAGTTTTATGACCAAGAGTTTTTCCAAGGAAACCATGATCTCATACAAGAAGAATCAACCAAGAAGGAAGGAAAGATCACAAGTGAACCATATAGATGGACCACCATATTTAGTTTAAGCCAAACCCACCAACTTATGTGGTGTAACAAAAATATTTTTGGTTGCCTAAGAATATGCTTGGAAACTTGTGTTTGAAAGGAGTGTTTGTTTGTGATTGCTTGCACATTGTTTGTGTGAATTGTGATGTGTGTGATTAGAATTGCTTCCTTAGAGATTTTTTGCATATTCTAATCTCAATTCAACCCAAACAGATGACTACTCCAAGAGACTCCAACATCATGGTTAATGACACCAACAACAACCAAGAGGACAACATGAGAAAACTCATAGTAACCCAAAACCAGTTGAACCAAATGACAACTCAATTCATAGCCAACACCAGTGGGGAAGATCCAACCCTGCAAGGAATTTTGGAAACACAAGCCCAAATGTTGCATAAGGTGACAGATCAAATGATCAACATGGAAGGCAACTCTTCCAAAAGAGTTTGTGACAACAAGGATGACAAAGATGTTATTCTAGAAGGAACCAAAGCTTGCAATATTTCTGGAGACAAGGATCACACTTCCAAGGACCATGGAGATCAATGCCCCAACTGTGAAGAGGAACACCCAGTTGGCCAATGTCCCATCTCTCAAGCTACTTGTTACCTATGTGAAGGAAACAATCATGTCCCTATCCAATGCCCCATCTATTCCATAGTTGAACAAAGGAAACAAGGTGGAGTGCAACAACTGATTGCAAACTATCAAGAAGGAGATAAGTCTACCAAGAAGGATGAGGACAAAGGAAAATCTCCACTTATACCTCCATGCAATACAACCCAATTTAAAGGACCAAAGAAGAGGCACATGAATTATCCATGGAGCAATAGAAGGTCCAAAAAACCAGTAGACATTCCTACCTATGAGATAACTTATGAAGAACATGAACTAGAAGCACTCCTAGCTTTGGAGAAACCCAAGAAAAAGAAGGACAAAAGCCATGTGCAATGTAATCATTGTAAAGAAATGGGACACTATTCCAGCGAATGTCCAGAGAAACAGAAGTATAAGGAAATTGGCCAAGTATGGTGCAACAACTGCAAAGAGCTAGGCCATTATGCAGCAACATGTCCACAAGAGATACGTGAAGAACTCAAACTTATCACATGTTACAATTGTGGTAACCAAGGACATAATGCAAGCAACTGTCCAGAAAAGATGAAGCACAAGATAAACAAGCCTATGAAGGATCTCAGCCTTGTCACATGTTTCAAGTGTGGAAACAAAGGACACTATGCAGATGTTTGCCTAGAGAAGTTTCCCCAAGATCCCAAGCAAGCCAATATGTAAATTTAGTTGGAAAATTTTTAAGGGTGGTAGTACCCTAGATGCTTTGAGCCAACTTGTAACCCTAGCCTTCCCAAATCTCGGGACGAGATTTATTTTAAGGGTGCTAGCCTGTCACATCCCAAGATTTTCCAAATCTTGTTATGTGAAAAATAAATGAATAAAATAAAACTTTGTTGAATTTCAGGGTGAGAAGAAACTTTTTGATTCCAAATGGAAACCTTCAAACCTATTGATCAAGCAAATCCTAAAGGGATTTGAAAAGATAAACAATTAATAAAGAAAATATTAAATAAGTGAAAGTACTATTTTTGGATCCTTTAATAAAAGATTTTGGTTTTCAAATGAAAAGATAGATTTATAAATAAGGATTATTTTTATAGAGCCAAATTAAACCTTGGCCAAGTTTTTGAAATAAAATATTTTGTTTTGATTAAAGGAGTAAAGGGTTATTTAAGCAAAATAATGAGGATTTATTTTATAAAAATAAAGGTTTTACCACTTTAATTAAACATCAAACTTGTTAAATTATTTTAAATGAGTTTTTCCAAGTATTTTATATTTTCAAATAAAACCTACTGAAATGGTTTTGGTACTATTTTAGATTTCCAATAAAGTTTAAAATAAATCAAATCCTATTTGATTTAATAACTAAGGTCCATTTTATTTAATTATTAATGGATCCTAAAAAGAATAAAAAATATTATTTTATTTTGGGATTTGGAATATTGTTGTTCAACAGAACTAAACTCAATACAAAGTGTGGTGGAAGTAGATTTGTTTTGAATGTATTGAATTTTTTGATTGAATTTCAAAACAGAAAATGAAATGGAAAAAGGAAAAAAGATTCAGTACAAAAAAAAAGATGAATCAGACCTGACCCAACCCAATAGGCCCAACAGCCCACCAGTCCAGCCCAACTAAACCCCCATGCGCGAATTGTGTTCCACTCATTTTTGCACCCGCGCAGTCCCAGACAGGTGGCCCCTCTCCCTATCTCTCTCCCTCGCTGACAGCAAGGCCCCACCCCTCCTGTTCATCGTCTTCAACCACGACCCCGTCGCCCTGCCGTTGCAGCCAGTAACTCCGGCGTTGATTACGCGTTGATGGAGGCCTTGATTCCTCCCAGTAACCGCACCCATTTAACCGCCTGCGTCTTCCCCCTCTTTCCCCTCAAACCCCGCTGCGAGTGAGCCACCAGGCTGCCCCCAATTTCCTTTGCCTTGCCACTGCTCCGACGACGTCCCCGACAAATTCCGGCGCCGTCCAGCCTCGCCTCGCCTTCCCGAGCATGCGAGCTTGCTCCTCAGACCAGCGCGCACCTGCTAGTGCCTCCCGTTCACCCGCGCTCGCCCCAGAGCCTCGGCTTCGACAACATCTGAGCGCCACCGTCACTTGCTGACACTCCAGCGACCTCCCCCTGGTAAGACAGACCGCCCCGAGCCCTCTCAGTCATGCTCATGTGAATCCCACACTCACCCGCGTCTAACCATGTCCTTGTTTTCCCTCGGAGTGTACCACAGCGTCGCCCCCGACGACCTCCAGAACCGCCTGACGCCGCCATCGTCTCCGACGAGCAATCCCCTCCACTCCAGTGCGCCCCTCGACGAACCGACCACGCCTCGAGCTTCACCGCAACCCTGCAAACACGGTGAGCACCTCCACTTCTCTCCTTGCTTCCTGTATCGCCGGCTCCGCCGTAGACAGAGCGTGCGCCGCTGCCAGCCACCGCTAGCGCCGCCAGCTCGTGGTCAAACACACAGAGCCCGTCAGATCCAAATCCTGTGGCTATGAGTAGATTAGATCGAAGGGGTAAGTTTGATTCAGAGCCGTAGGATTTCATTTAGATCTAACACACTGCATCAGTCGATCCACCCGAAGCGGTACCGAAAAATAGGAAAGCGCCACGTGGACTGGTTTCGATTTAAAACAAAACTCTGAATCTGATTTAGATACAAACTTGTAAATTGCATAACTTTAGTTCTACACGTCCAAATTTTGCAAACTTTATATCAATGGATTCAGAAAAACAAGCCCTAGCCAACCATGCCATTTGTTTAGAAAAAAGTTTCTGTTAAATTGTTTGTTTTTGCAGAAACTTGTGTATGCTTGTTTAGGATATAAAATTTATTCCAAAATGATTTTGGGGTTGAAATCTTTGCAAAATGGTTTAATGTGAACCTACTGACCCTAGGAACCAACCCATGGATTTAAAAATGTATTTTGTGAAGTTTAGGAATAAAAACTTGAATTAGCTCATTTCTAGTCAAATAAAAATATTGATTTTGATATGGAAATGATTTTTGAGAAAAACCTTTGGAAAATGTGTTGATTCAAACCTACTGACCCTAAACACCAAGTTTTGAGAATTAAAAACTTATTTGGTGAACAACATAAAATTGTTGCTTTGCTAAAAACATTTTGCCACCACATGAAATAATGATTTGATTTAAGACATGGTTTATAGATAAAACCCTTTTGCAAATGACTTTGCCACTTTAGAAAATGGCCAATTTGAGACTTACAATGTTTAGAGTCTAGTAGAAACCACCTTTGCAAATAAAACTATCTTTTACATGCTTGCATGCATGACTTAGCTTCTATTATTTTATGTGTGTTAAATTGTTTGAATATTGTTTGGAATGCTAGTCGAATCTATGTTTGCTTGATTGATTTGTAGTGAAGTAAGAAGAGTGTGATATTAGCAATATCAAGGAGTGAACCAACATCCTCTACCAAAAAAAGGCAAGTGACACTATCATCCAAGTCCTACTATTTTCATTACATTTAGTGGATTTTGAAACATGCATGATAAGGACTACTATATTTTGCTGTGCTAAATCCTAATAGGATACCCTTATACATTACTTAGTGAAAACAATGTAGTTGCAATATTCTTAGCCCTGCTTTATATTTTGAGAAAGGATACATGTCGAGATTTGATGAAGTTGAGAAAGGACTTGTGTTTTATATAATAAAACAAGTACTCAATGAACCACCTGGGTGGACAAGGATACTCAAGTTTTGGACAAGGTGGCAACAAGAGGAACCATGTTTATATGGCAATCTATTTTTGTTGTCCACCAAATGAAAACCACCCAGGGACTTAGAGATTGAACATGTTTCTCGTATAGTGGCTTCCGTGTACAGCCACATGCTAAATGGGCATTGGCTTAGTCAATTACATTGTGGAAGACCCATGCATTGGCCTCTTCAGGTTACTGGAATTAGGGAACTTGGAACCCTACATTGGTGCCTGAAGACAAGCTAGCATTGTGTATGGGAGGACCCAATGGAAAGACTTTGTCACATTCTCAATCTGCCAGTACTCCATCTCGGTGAGTACTTATCTAGCGACCACTGGTGGCAACAAGATGAGATTGTGTCATGTGGGTAAAGTGTACAACTTCTGCGGAAGATAAAAATCCAAGTACTTAGCCGTGTCCCCGGTTATGGACAATAGTGAGCAACTAGGCCTGAAGCTATGGGAAATCTCGACATTCCAATTTCTAAAAGCAAAACTTGAAAGTGACAACAAAAGATTTGAAGCACTTGAGGTGTACCAAGGAGCTCAAAAGATTTTGACAAAGACTTGAAGCACTTGGGGTGTACCAAGGAGCTCAAAAGGTTTTGACAAGGACTTGAAGCACTTGTGGTGTACCAAGGAGCTCAGAAGTATTTTGAAAAAATATCAAAATTATTTGGAAAAAGATAGGAAAAATATTATTGCTTTCTGCAAACAAGCCTAAACCCTACCTAGCCAAATATGCATGTAATGATAGGATCCACATATTTCCACTTAGTAGTGAAACTTTCCAATACAATTCAAATGTATTGAACCTTGTGGCTGTAACTTGTAATGTTGCAGGTCTGATTGATGTTAGTGAAGTTTATTGTTTAGGATTACAAGTCTACAACCAACATGTCTGCCTGTGGCACTTTGAAGATGAAGGACCCCATGCTTATAGATATTCTGCTGCAATGAAATGTAATAGCCAAAAGAGCTATGTAAGATGTAATAAAATTATGTTATTCCTGGTTATAAAGTTGTATTATGACCTTTGTTTCTTGATATTACATCTTAACTGTGGATGCTAGCTATTGATCCAGGGACTAGCATTGTAAACACATGGATCTCTACCTTATTGAAGGTTGGGACCTCTACAGATGGTATCAGAGCATTGTGTTGCATGTAGGATTTGTAAACCTAGGATTGGACAAAAACACCTTAGGAAAATAGGATTTATATTTGTTCCAAAACTTATTTACAAACAATCTTGTAAACTCTTTCCTCAACCATTTTGGTTTTGATTCTTCATCTCTTCTATTTCAACTTGATGGATAAAGCCTACCCCATGGCCAAAGACTTCACCATGTGCAAAGGACATCTTCAACTCTAATGACTTCAACATCTTCAGCATTTTCACCAAGAACTTCAACCTTGGATATCACTAAGGACAAGTGAGACAAGAAATCTTGCTCAAGATTTGGAGACTAAGGAAACACAACTTAGAAGGAGCCATCATCACCTTTGAAGTTTTATGACCAAGAGTTTTCCCAAGGAAACCATGATCTCATACAAGAAGAATCAACCAAGGAGGAAGGAACGATCACAAGTGAACCATATAGATGGATCACCATATTTAGTTTAAGCCAAACCCACCAACTTATGCGGTGTAACAAAAATATTTTTGGTTGCCTAAGAATATGCTTGGAAACTTGTGTTTGAAAGGAGTGTTTTTTTGTGATTGCTTGCACATTGTTTGTGTGAATTGTGATGTGTGTGATTAGAATTGCTTCCTTAGAGATATTTTGCCTATTCTAATCTCAATTCAACCCAAACAGATGACTACTCCAAGAGACTCCAACATCAAGGTTAATGACACCAACAACAACCAAGAGGACAACATGAGAGAACTCATAGCAACCCAAAACCAGTTGAACCAAATGACAGCTCAATTCATAGCCAACACCAGTGGGGAAGATCCAACCCTGCAAGGATGTTTGGAAACACAAGCCCAAATGTTGCATAAGGTGACAGATCAAATGATCAACATGGAAGGCAACTCTTCCAAAGGAGTTTGTGACAACAAGGATGACAAAGATGTTATTCTAGAAGGAACCAAAGCTTGCAATATTTGTGGAGACAAGGATCAAACTTCCAAGGAGCATGGAGATCAATGACCCAACTGTGAAGAGGAACACCCAGTTGGCCAATGTCCCATCTCTCAAGCTACTTGTTACCTATGTGAAGGAAACAATCATGTCCCTATCCAATGCCCCATCTATTCCATATTTCTATTTGTCATTCTTGATCATTTTGAAATGTTTGTTTGACCAATTTTATATGGATCAAATCCATAGGCTTAGAGATAACTTGGAAATGTTTTTCTTCCATTAGGGTTTTAGGGTTTTGGTTTAATTTCCAAGTGTTCAAATTTCAAGATGCATTTATGAAGAATGCATTCCACTTGATTTGAATTTAGTTGGATTCAAACATTACTCAAGTTTGTTCAAGATGGGGATTCTTAAGTTTCCATTTAGAACTCAAAAAGTTTCTTTTCACCCTAAATTTCAACAATTATTTATTTTGTTTATTTATTTTTCACATTACAAGATTTGGAAAATCTTGGGATGTGACAATGTATCAAATGTTGTGGTGAAAGTATACCACCTCTGCAGAGTGTCAAACTATTCGAATAGCCACGTCCGTGGTTATGGATAGTTGGAGTGGCCATACTGTTCCGTCGTTAGATGTTTTAAAATTGACTTGTGAAATGAATCATGACTTGACTTGACCACAACAGGGTTGTGATATGAAACTTAAGTTCCCACTTAGGTGTTATAAAACTTTCAACTAGCTTTCTTTGATTCTGAACTTAGTTAAGGTAAACCTGGATTTTTGCAAAATAACCCTAGATCTTATTACTTCCTATTCCAAAACCACTTCATTTGTTAGTATTAGTTTGCAAGTACTTAAAGAGTACTCATGGATTTGTCCCTGGCTATTCCCATGGCCATACTATGAATAGGAGTATCAGGAAGACGGACAGCAGGAAGGTTACGACAACTAGGATCATCTCCCATCGTCAGCATTGCCTGTGGCCATGAAGATGGAGCCTCGCCTACGCTATCGTTACTATTACATTATTCCGCTGCTTGAATTGTATTAAGACTGGATCATGAGATCCTTTATTTGTGTAAGACCTTATGTATGGTATGTAATGGATGATGTACTATGATATCCAATCTTTTATGTCTCGTAAAAATGGTAATCCTGGGATTGCGAGGTATGGCATAATAGACATCTGGGATTAAAAACCAGGGTGTTGACACATGCAAAAGGTTGTTTTATTGAACAAGTGGTTTCTAATAAGGCTATAAACATTTCAAAACACCTACTGGTCTTTTATAAAAGTGGAAAATCATTTAAAAACAAGTTAGTGAAAATAACCCTTTTAAATCATTTTTGTTTTGCTAGAAATGCTTTTATCCAAATGAATAATTTCTAGTGTTAGCTAAATATGTTTTAAACACAAATGTTAGTGTTAATGGTCAGAGTGCTTTAAAACAAATCCATTTGCAAAAGGTTTCACTCAAAAATCATTTCTAAATCATAGCAACATTTTTGTTTTACTAGAAATGCTTTTATTCAAAGGAATAATTTCTTATGTTAGAAAAATTCATTTCTAAATTCAAATGTTAGTGTTTAGGGTCATAGAGTTCAAAAAAATTATTTGCAAAAGATTTTACTCAAAACTCATTTTTTAAAACAATTTTTATACATAAAATAGCCTTATTAATGTTTCTGCATAAACGCCCAATTTTCCAGAAGCAAAATACTAAAATAAGGCCATAGATGCAAAATTTACATTTTCCTGATTACATTGATATAAAATTTGTAATTTTTGTCCAAGCAGAACAAAAGTTATAGATTTTACAAAATCAATCATCTAATAGATTCATTTCTGGTTTTTAAAACCTGAGCCATGCTACGTGTCCTGTTCTTATTGGCTGATATCGATTCAGTCGGATCAAGCAATGTGGACCGCAGGATTTAAAGGGCATCATACGGATCATATCGAGAATACCCCTTCGTTTAAGTCATTCTATCCTAGCCACTAGATCATCATCCAACGGTCTACAGAGCGATGGCCTAAGATGGGCGGCGTGGCCTGGTGTCGCCCGGCGGCGGCGGCGCTCGGGCAGTGGCGTTCAGGAAGATAGATGAACCTAGGGAGAAAATGGAGAGGCTCACTGAGTTCTCCTTGTCGAGTAGATGCTCAACATGGTCGTCGTCGACGAAGGGGCGCACGGGTGTGACGACAATCTCTCGTCGGAGTTGCGCCTGACGTCGGGCACGCTCGGTTGTCGTTGGGGGAAGGCTACAAGGCACGATAAGACAGTCCAGTGGCAGTGTTAGGCATGCAAGAGATAGGTGAAGGCGCAAGTGTCAACCAGAGAGAGAGAGGCACGATCAGGGGTTACCAAGAGAGGTCGACGGAGTCAGAGCCGAAGACGGTGGCGCTCAGACTTGGTTGTTCCCGAGGCTCTAGGGCGCGCGCGGGCAAGTGGGACGTGTTAGTGGATGCGTACTGTGATGGTGAACAATCTCGTGTTAGTCAGGGGCATGGGGGGTGGCTGTGTTCGCCGGAATCATCGTGGGAGCTCGCCGGAGACAGTGAGGTTCGAGCGGGAAATTAAGGCAGCCTGGTGGCGGAGAGGGGGTGACGAGTGAGGGGAAAGAGAGAGGAGAGGGAGGCGCTTAGTAGGGCATGGTCATGGGGCAAAAATACTAACACATTTAAGCGAATTTAATCGCGCCATCAATGACAGAAATGGTGAAGGACTGAGGGGAATGGTCACGGGGGTGGAGACGATGATGCCCACATGGCGTGGGTCCACGGGGTTAGTGAGGTGAGGGGGTAGAGGTCGCGATGATAAAAGAAATCTCACGGGGAAGAGAGAGGAGCCGGGTGGGCTTGCTGCTGGGCCTGCTGTTGGGCTGGGCTGGGTAGGTTAGTTGGGTCGTTTTCTTCATTTTTTTCCTTCTCATTTTTTCCTTTGCTATTTCTATTTTCTGTTTTCAATTCAAACATTTGATTTACTTCCATTCGAATTCATATTAATTCAATTTCTCTTTAATAGGTTTTAATCAAGTTATGTGTTGATTACTTTAACTCACTTTGGAATATTACAAATATTCCCTTTTGGTTTAATTATTTATTTAAATTAGGCATTTGTCTTTATTTAAATAAAATTAAATATGGTTTAAACCCATATAAATTTTATTCAAATAATCCTTTATTCTTTTTAAGTTAAGTAGATAACTTTTAATCCATTTTGGCAATTTCAATTATTTTTCTCATGATTTAATTAATCATTTATATTAGGAATTTTTTCAAATAATCTTTATTCCTTTATTTTTATTTGGATTATCTTTATTCCATTTTCTTATGGATTTGGCCAAAATTTAATTTGACTTCTAAATATTCCTTATTTATTTATTTATTTATTTATTTATTTCTTTCTTTGTCTTATAAAATCCATATATTTTTATTTATAGTTCCAAAATTGGTGATTCCAATTTGTATAATTTTATTTAATATTTGTTTATCTTTTTAAATCCTTTTAGGATTACTTTGCTCACAATTTGGTGTTGATTTTTGTTAAGAGCTTTATTAGTCTTGGTAATTATTTCCTCTTATCTTATTAAATTCATAAGTTTTTATCCATGGCTCCAAATTGAATCAAACCAATTTCTATGGTTTTATAATATTTTTTTTTACCATTTTTGATCATTTATAAATGTTTTTTGCTGAATTTTTATATGGAAACAATCCATAGTCTTAGAGAGATCTTGGAAATGATTTCTTTCATTAGGGTTTAGGTTTTTGGTTTAACTTTTCCAAGTGCTTTAAATTCAAGATTCTTTCCATGCAAAAATGCATTTGATCTTTGAATATTTTTTTGTTGTCTTTTCATTCAAATTTTATTCAAGTAAGGTTTTGATGTTTCCATTTAGTAGCAAAAAGTTTCTTTTCACCCTAAATTTCAACACTTAATTCTTTTGTTTATTTATTTTTTACATTTCAAATTTTGGAAAAATGTTGGAATGTGACACTAAGTATATGACTGCTATAGTAGCAACAAAGGAGGGCATTTGTGTCAAGTAGTTTGATATCAAACTAAGGTGTGGTTCACAACGGTCTAACACTATAATGATATATTGTATGACAATAGTATCGACATGATTTAACCCCAAGGAACTAAAGGTCCCACCAAAATACCAAATTTATACAATGTCATCTCATTAGAGAATGAGTGATGCGTGAAGATGCATAGACATGCAAATACACATGGACTTGAAAGTGTCAGATCCAGAGATTATGTTAACTACTAGCAATCATGTATATGCAACACTAGAAAGCCATAGGTGTTCAATACACAAAGTTTTCAAACTAGATTATTGACTCTAGTGCAAGTGGAGAATGAAGGGAATATGCCTGAGAGGCAATAATAAAGTGATTATTATCTTATTCCTTGTTTATGATAAATGTTTATTTTACATGCTATAATTGTATTAATACGGAAATGTTAATACATGTGTGTTTCATAAACAAAAGGAAGTTCCTAGTTATGCCTCTCTTATAAACTAGCTCGTTGATTAACAAGATGATCAAAGGTTTCCTGATCATGGACATTGGATGTTGTTAATAACGAGGTCACAACATTGTTGGAATGATGTCATGAACATTCATCTAAAGTATAGCATTACGATCAAAGTCATTGTGTTCATATTTCTATAACATCTTACGAAGTAATCCTAGTCCTTAGACTATGAGATCATGTCAATCACTAACACTGGAAGAGTATCTTGATAACATCAAACGTCACACTGTAATAGGGTGACTATAAAGGTGGGTCTAGTGCTATGAAGGTGTTATGTAGAGGCTCATGGATCAAGAGTGGAATTTGTCCATCCCGATGACGGATATATATACTCTGTGCTCTCTCGGTGATATCACATTAGTTAGCTTGCAAGCAAGTGATGTGATCACTAGAATGTTATATCACGGGAACGAGAAAAGATTGCATGTCAGTAACGAGATCAAAATAGGTATGGAGATACCGATGATCGAATCTCGGACATGTAATAATCGCAAGACAAAGGGATTGAGTTACATGCGTAAAAGGTTCACACAATCACAAAAGTCATCGTTGAATGTGTGGGAGTCAGTACGGATCTCCAGGTCCTGTGTGACACCCCCGGGATCAGGGCTAAAAAAATCCCAGACCTCCTTCTGACATAAGCTGAACCTTGAGCTGAAGGATATCCAGTGAAGAATCGATAACACATCAGTGACCCTACGACACAAAAATTATTACAGCAAGCTCATAACTGACAAAAGAGCCAAAATATTACAAGCAGAGGTCACTGACCACAAACATTAAACAACGGAAGGCAAATTATGCTATTAAGTATAGCAAACTTAACAAATGGCCTAAGAGGCTGATAACCCACAAGGATAGGGGATCGCAACAGTCTTCGTGGGTAGTATTACCCAATTTATTGATTCGACACAAGGGGAGCCAAAGAATACTTGCAAGCCTTAACAACTGAGTTGTCAGTTCATTTCAATGGAAATAGTTCTTGCTCACGTAAGTTTATCAAGAGCAGTTTGTAGTAGCAACAAAGAAAGCAAAAGAACATTAACAACAACAAGAAACAAAGAGCAATAATAACAGTAATGGTAACATAGGATTCGAGTGCGGTAGGCATAGGGATGGATGGACGGGCGTTGCATGGAAGAGTCTAAACATGTAACTTCAAGATCTAGGGCTTTGCAGATAAATAATAACAAGCATCAAAGTACTAAACAATCCTAGAAATGTGCTCCATATATAGTCATACTTGCTCGCAATGAGAACTTGCACAACATCTTTTGTCCAGCCAGCCCGTGGCAGCGGGGTGTCGTGGGAATGACCACGGCAGATGCTGCAATCGACAGCGAGTAGTAGAACATGGGGCAAGGGCGGCCAGCCATCTGCGGTGCGAGATGAGGGCTGAGACACAAGGATTTACCCAGGTTTGCCCCCCCGGAGGGTAAAGACCTACTCCTGCTAGATTGTATTATGGTGAGAGTACAACGGGGCGAGCTCGGCGGCTAGGCAACGAGTCGCTTGGGTGTATGATGGAACGTATCCTCTGCGCATCCTCTAGGGAGGTTTATATAGACTCACCTCCCTAGGGTTTACAGATCTCAACCGAATCAGTTAAGGATTCAGCGATTCTACGACCTAGTCCGACTGGGCCTATCTACGCTTCTGGGCCTTCAGCTTATAGTCGCTTGAGTCCACGCCAGATCTTGATCCAGTCGCCATCCTGCAGGCCCACTCGCTGGCGCCTGGTCCAGTAGGAAACGTCCTGCTGGGTATACCCCATTAGGCATATCCCCATCAGTAGTCCCCGAGGTCATCGTTGATTGGTCGCAGGCGTTCACTGGCAGTCGGAGTATGCGGGTCCAATGCGGATGTCCAGTCGAATCGACGACGGACTCCTGAATAAAGGAAAAACTAGTTATTCCAGTAGCAATAACGGCGACCAATCGGATCGCAGCTCGGCGAACAGGTCGGCGAATACTCAGTCACTGTTATAGTGATCTGGTCGGCGAATCGTCGAGTCGCGTAGAGCGACGAGTCGAATGGATGAAGTTGGATCGTCAATTGGGGTCAAACTAGCCGTTGGGGTACTCCAACGGTAATTTCGGCATAATTACCGCGTAGTAACGGCTCCCGAAGTTGGCGGGTAGCAACCGCTATATAAGGAGAATGACAAGCGAACGGGGAAACACTCCTTCGTTCTTCCTCCGATCTCGCTCGTCTCTGTTTTCCACTCCGCATAGCGATCCAACCAATCTAGAGAGCCCCGACCTCCGCAAACTTCCAACCGATGGCCCCCTCCACCGAACCATGGGGCAGATCCAAGTGTCCTTCGAGGAGGCTGGGATCCTGCGCGCCGGCAGATGGCGCATCCCCGCGGCCGGAGAAGTGACTCCGGACCCGCACGAGGGAGAATTCATCTGCTTCGCTAGCCACCTGGAGCGGGGGCTGGGGTTTCCCACTTCCCTCTTCTTGCGGCGTTTCTGCGCCTACTACAGGATCCAGCCGTCGGACTTAGGTCCGCATAGTATCGAGCAGCTCGCCTTCTTCGTGGCGTTCTATGAGTGCTATCTGGGCTGCAGGCCCTACTTCCCCCTGTGACAAGATCTGTTCCATGGGAGGATCAGCCGCGAAGAGTCAAGCGACCCGATGCTGGCCGCGGGTGGCCTGACATTCCAGTTGAAGTCGAAGGCGTCGTTCTTCGACCTGATGCTGCCCGCCAAGGCAGCAAAGAATGGAAGAAATCCTGGTTCTACGTCACCGAGTCGATTCCAGACGGCGAGGTGGCGCTTCCAAGGTACTCCGCCGACCGCCCGAGCCGCGTCGGCTCCAGGTCGGCAAGCTCCCGTTAGATCAACGGATGGTTGTTGACGAAATGCTGCAAAACATCCGTGGCCTGAAGAAGAAGGGCCTCCAGACCATCAACCTCTACAACTGCTGGTTCGGGCGGCGGCTCGTGCCCTTGGCCCGCCGCGACCACTACATGTACGAGTATACGGGTAAGGAAGATCCGACGAAGTCCTCCTTCGCCGAATGGCATCTTGAAGACTACACCCTGGCCCTGAAGAAAATTACCCAGGCTGTGTATCTGGACGCGAAAGCCGGGGTCGCCCCCTATACTGCAAGGCGTCCAGCTCCGACGGTAAGCCGTCATTTCGCCACCACTCGCAGTCGCAGATGATGCATTCGCGGTTGTGCTGGCGTTGTCTCATGCTTATTGTAGTTGTTACAAGTGGTGGAAGGATGGCTCCCACCCGCAGACGACGAGAACTCGAGCTCGTCCGTCTAGGACAGGAGCGAGTCGCCATCCGCCAAAGGCGACGTCGGGAGAGACGAGGGTGACGACGATGACGACGAAGACGAGCCCGTTGAAGACGCCGCCCCAACAGTTCGCAAGACTTGCGGGAAACACCAGCGTGAGCTCGAAGCAAGTAGAAGCCTCGAGCCTCACGATGATGATGACGACGAGCTCCCTGAGCACACCTCACATCATGAGGCCACACCGTCGAAGAAGAAGAAGAAGGAGAAGAAGGAGGCAAAGGCTCCGCCGAAGAAGAAGATGAAGCCGTCAAAGCAGATGTCTCCACCCCGATCTGCAACCAGTTCTGACGCCACCAGCTCTGCTAAGGACGAGGCGGCGCGCGCGACCGTGGTGCCGGATGCTGCCGCCCCCTGGACGAGGTGCCTCTGTCATCGCTACCACCTCCATTCGCTCCGGTCTCTGGATTGGGAGCTACTCCAACCGCAGCAGCTTCGCCTCCTAGGAAAGCACCCGCAGCTGTCGTCACGGAGGCTCCTGCCGCGGCCTCGTCTTCGAAGAAACCCTCTGTTTCTTGGGCACACGGTGTGTTCGAGATGGGCCTCAGTCGGAAGTTGGGATCCGAGCTGGAAAAGCCGGCCAACATCCGCACCGGTCTGCGGTTCATACCAGTCGCCAAGTAAGTGCTGTAGTCGGACAGTCTTATTCATATCGTTTTTTCGCAGGACTGGGGCCAAAAAGACCGGCCATCCTTCCGTGGCCAAGGTTCCGCCAGTCGTGACCGAGGAGGATTCCTCGCGGAAGAGGAAACCCGATGAGGCCGATGCTCCCGCCGATGGTGCCAAGAGGGTGAAAGGCGACGATGTTGTCACAGTTTCTGATGACACGGCGGTTGCCTCGAGCGAACCTTCGACCGCGGCGGAAGTGGCCTCGAAGACCAAGGAGGCTGTTGCCTCATCCGACGTGGCGGAGCTAGCTCCGAGTGGCGCCACGGCATCTGTAGCGACTTTCCCTCGCTTCATGGCGGAGGCGGCCGCAGCGAGTGGTACGGCGCCAATGAGCCGGGTGCCTGGGGTCGCCGAGACGGAGGTCGAGAAGCGTCGCGGCCACACTCCGATCGTGCTTGCGTCTGTGGACACGCTGGAGCTTCACGGCATGCTGGGCGCTGCCATCCAGGTATGTCCAGTCCCCGACGATCGGGCCACTGAATTTCAGTGGTCGGATTCTTAATGTTTTTGTATCGTCCAGTCCCCGAGTGCCTAGTCGCTGAATTTCAGCGGGTGGGCACTTAGGATTTTCAAAGTCCAGTCCCCGAGTGCCTAGTTACTGAATTTCAGCGGGTGGGCACTTAGGATTTTTAATGTCGTTGACGGTTTAGTTTGTGCGCAGGGCCTGCAGCGCGAATCGGCCGATCGGCTTGCAGCAAGGTGTCGCATGGAGAAGGAACTCGCTGCCGTCCAGGAGACGAACAAGGGACTCCAAGCGATTGCAGCCGAGGCGGAGGAGGTCCGCCGGGGCCTTGTCTCAGCGGGTGACCTGACGGCAGCTCAATCTGCTTTGAGTACGACCGACAAGCGAATCGCTGATCTGGAGCGTGAGCTCAAGGACGCGAAGGCGAAGGCGAGCTCGACGGAGGGGCCAGCGAAAGCTGCTGTTACGTCTGCCGCTGAAGAGCGGAAAGTGTCTGATGCACTCGTTGCTGGGCTGCAGAACGACTTATCCTTGCTTCAAAGCTTCATCACGGGCCTCTGCCGTCCGCTAATTGGTAAACCTTTCTCCCTCCTTCCTCTGCCTGCAACAGCTACGTTGGTGTACTCACTGCGTGCTTCTATCTACAGGGATTATTGATAGCTCGGAGGAGGCGCAGTCATACGACGCGCGGCAGTGTGTGACCACTCTGGTCGACTCGGCCGCGTTGTGTGCGACTTTCATTCGAGCATATCTTCAGGAGATATCGCCCAAGGAAGTGATTCCCAGCGACCTCGTCGAGGTATGGCGCTATCTGGAGAAGGCTCCGCCAGTCGTCGAATTCATGACACGGTCGGCCTTCCGGTGCGGGGAGGCGAAGGCGCTTAGCCTTGGGCTTGCCCATT
This sequence comes from Avena longiglumis, assembly GCA_030063025.1. NCBI lineage: Eukaryota > Viridiplantae > Streptophyta > Magnoliopsida > Poales > Poaceae > Avena > Avena longiglumis. The sequence continues at coordinate 152,192,720 of CP125975.1, read as the reverse complement.
TCTCGGAGGATTTCGACCTTGATGATGTGACGAGCGGCTACCCCTCGTCGACGGGCTCTGTGGAGATTGCCGAGGTGCTGAAGATGACGGACCGGGCCGCGGTGTATTTCGACCGCGTTTGGGCGATGGGCGACCTCCTCCCCTATCAGGAGACGATTGTCGCCCCAAACGATCCCGAGGTGAAGCATCTGGACTTCAAGGTCGAGCAGCCGTTCCGTGCGGCGATGGCAGGCGAGTTGACGACGTACCCGTCGAACCCGTACGTGCCCTTCATTCGCAACCGCAGGGGTGGTGGCGATTCGGCGTCGAAACCTGCGGAGTAGAAGTGTTGTGCCCCGGGGCTTTAGTAAAAAATAGCCATTGAACTTTTCTTGTATTTTGGAACGACTTTGTTCTTCTATAATGGAAATTCATGTTGTTTTGCCATTTGTTTCGCGATTTTGAATTTTGATTGAACGAGGCCCCGAGCGCGTCCGCCCTTTTTATGGGGTTTACCTCGTTTGTTATGTGTTTGCGAATTTTTAATGGATTGAGGTCAACTCGATAGGGCTCGAAGAGCCAGTCGCAGGGCGACTCCCATGGGTGCTCTTTACTTGACCGTTTTCCTGTGCGCGAACGAGGTCGGGTAGCCGAGTCCTCGAGCGTGGTACTTGGTGGTTCTAGTCGCACCTCCAAGATAGGCGAGGACTAAGCGCGTTAAAGTAAGCGCGTCAGTCCTTCCTGACCCGAAGGATCAGTCGCATGGCGAATCCTGGGCACGCTCTCATACTGGGCATTTTTCCCTAGTCGCTCGTACTTGACTGGTCGTCAGTCGCCGAGCGTGGTATTTGGTCGTTCGAGTCGCTGTGCCGAGGATGCGGAGGACCTTGGTCACTGTGAGGAGCGAGGGCAGTTGTCTTGGCTCGGTAATACAGTCGAGCTAGGCGACTCCAATGGGGCTCCGGGTTGGCGTTTTTGTGGACGTTACAAGGCCTGGGGTCTCCCAGTGCCCTCGTACCGCACTACTTGGCCGTGTCGGTCGCTTTACCAGAGGTTGACTTCTACGGTTACGAGTGCGAGTGGCACAAGACATGGAGAGTAGACGCAATTTGCGGTAACCGATCTGTTTTATTTCATAGTAGGTGGAGAGTACACGTATGGAGTTCTAGGAGTAGAACTTCCGCATGAGGTTTACATTCCACGGCCGCTTGACGTCGAGTTTCCCGTCTCCTCGGACGTCGGTGAGGTAGTAGGAGTCGTTACCTAGGACTCGCCCGATGGTGAATGGTCCCTCCCAAGGGGGAGAGTTTGTGCATGCCCTTCTTGTCCTGGATGAGGCGTAGTACCAGGTCGCCTTCCTGGAAAGTGTGAGTCCTTACTCGCCGGCTATGGTAGCGGCGGAGCCCTTGCTAGTAGATGGCGGTGCGGGAGCGAGCTAGGTCGCGTGCCTCGTCGAGCTGGTCGACTCCGTCTTGTCGTGCGAGTTCGTTTGCAGCCTCCGTGTAGTTGACCACCCTTGGCGAGTCGTGCTCGAGCTCGGTGGGCATGACTTCCTCGGCGCCGTACACCATGAAGAAGGGTGTAAACCCTGTCGACCTGTTGACGGAGGTGCGAATGCCCCAGATGACGGGGGGTAGCTCCTCGACCCAGCACCCGGCGGTGCGCTCGAGTGGTACTTGGAGCCCTGGCTTCAGGCCATGGAGGATGCTCTGGTTGGCGTCTTCCGCCTGGCCGTTGGACTCCGGGTGGGCGACTGAGGCGAGGTCGAGTCGGATGTGGTGTTCCTCGCAGAACTCGTCCATGGCTCCTTTGGCAAAATTGGTGCCGTTGTATGTGATGATGCTGTTTGGGAACCCGTAGCGATAGATGAGCTCGCGTAAGAACTTGGTGGCGGTCTTCCCGTCGCATTTGCGTACTGACTTGGCCTCCACCCATTTTATGAATTTGTCGACTGCGACCAGGAGGTGGGTGAATCCGGAGGGGGCCTTCTTGAAAGGGCCTACCATGTCCATGCCCCACACGGAGAACGGACAGGTGATGGGGATTGTCTTGAGCGCCAAGCTCGGCACGTGGGTCTGGTTGGCGTATTTCTGGTATCCGACGCACCGCTGGACAATATCGACAGCGTCTGCGTGTGCGGTGGGCCAGTAGAAGCCGTGTCGCATAGCCTTTGCAACCAGAGAGCAGGCGCCAGCGTGGTGGCCACAGTCACCGGAGTGAATGTCTTGGAGGATTTTGCGTCCTTCAGCGGGTTGACCGCAGCGTTGGAACACGCCGGTCACGCTGCGCTTGTGGAGCTCGCCGTTGACGATGACGAAGGATTTGCAAACGACGTGCTATCATCCAGGCGTCCGTTTCCTCCGCTGGCAGGGTGCCTCCCTCCAAGTAGGCAATGTACGGCGTGGTCTAGTCGTCTGGCTCGGCAATAAGTGCTACCAGGGCTGCCTCTGGTTGCAGCGGGATTCCGGTGTCGATCTCCCTTGGGGGAGAGACGAAAGGCTTGGTGATGGTGTTGAGGAAGACGCCGGCGGGTGGTGCGAATCGAGCCGAGCCGATGCGAGAGAGTGCGTCGGCCTCCTCATTCTTCCGCCTGTCAATCCACTCGACGGAGTATCCTGTGAAGTGTCCACCCAGCTTGTCCACTGCGTGGCGGTATGCCGCCATGGTGGGGGAGACGGCGTCGCAGGTGCCAGCGACTTGCCCGGCGACGAGGTCGGAGTCTCCGTAGCAGCGCAGGCGGTTGACGTTCATCTCCTTGGCAGCTCGCATGCCGTGGAGTAGCGCCTCGTACTCGGCCATGTTGTTGGTGCAGGGGGTGAAGTCGAGGCAGAGGACGTAGCGGAGCTTGTCGCCCTTCGGAGAAGTTAGCACGATCCCTGCTCCTGCACCGTCCGCGTTCTTGGAGCCGTCGAAGTGTAAGCTCCAGTAATGGAGATATGGCAGCTTTTCAGGCTGCTGGGCCTCCTCCCAGTCGGCAATGAAGTCTGCGAGAGCCTGCGACTTAATTGCCTTGAGCGGCTCGTATTTGATGTTGTGGACGCCGATCTCTATGGCCCACTTGGCGACTCGCCCGGTCGCCTCACGGTTGCGGATGATGTCTTGCAACGGTGCGGAGGAGACGACCATTATCGGGTGCTCCTAGAAGTAGTGTGGTAGTCGACGTTGTGCTATAAAGACCGCGTATACCAGTTTCTGGTATTGCGGGTAGCGCTGGCGCGATTCGGTGAGGACTTCGTTGATGTAGTACACTGGTCGCTGCATCGGGCGCTCCTTTCCTTCCTCTGGTCGTTCGACGATCGTGACGGCGCTGACGACACGCTCGGAAGCCGCGACATAGACCAGCATGGGTTCCTTGTCGGCGGGGGCGACGAGTAGTGGTGCTGCGAGTAGAACCTTCTTGAGGTCGCAGAGCGCATCATCTGCCTCCTTGTCCCACTGGAATGTGGGGTTCTTGCGCATCAGGCGGTAGAGGGGCATCACCTTTTCGCCTAACCGGGGATGAAGCGACTGAGAGCCGCGACTCGCCCGACCAGCTTCTGGACGTCGCGCAGGCACTCGGGTTTGCCGAGTCGAGCGATCGTGTCGATCTTGGTGGGGTTCGCCTCGATCCCGCGCTTGGAGACAACGTACCCCAGTAGCTGCCCAGCTGGTACATCGAAGGTGCATTTGCCTGAGTTTAACTTTATCTTGTATTTCCGCAGGTTGGCGAATGTTTATGCCAGGTCATCGAGTAGATCGCTCTGGCAAGCGAACTTCACCACCACGTCGTCGATGTAGACATGGATATTGCGGCCAATTTGGCTCGCAAGGCACTCCTGCATGCACCGCTAGTAGGTCACCCCGGCGTTCTTGAGGCCGAAGGTCATGGCGGTGTAGCAGAAGGCTCCGAATGGCGTGATGAACGCCGTCTTCTCTTCGTCCTCAACAGCCATTTTGATCTGGTTGTACCCAGAGTAGGCGTCGAGGAAGCATAGCGACTCCAAGCCCGTGGTGGATTCAATGATTTGGTCGATCCGCGGGAGGACGAATTGGTCCTTCGGGCAGACGCTGTTTAAGTTTGTGTAATCGATACACATCCTCTAGGTCCCATTTTTCTTCTCGACCAGGACTGGGTTTTCCAGCTACTTGGAGTACTTGATTGGCCGAATGAAGCCTGCAGCGAGTAGACGCTGCACCTCCTCGGCGATGGCTCGGCGGCGCTCTTCATTGAAGGGCCGCAGCGACTGCTTGATAGGTCGCACTTTGGGCTCTGTGTTGAGTTTGTGCTCAGCGAGTTCCCTAGGGACACCGGGCATGTCGGAGGGCTTCCATGCGAAGATGTCCCTGTTCTCACGGAGGAACTCGATGAGCGCGCCTTCCTATGCTGGGCCTATGCCCGTCCCGATCGTCACCGTCTGGCTGGAGTCGCCTGGGACCAGCTCGACGATGCGGGTATGCGTCGTTGCCTCGAAGGCTGTGGGGTTGTCGCCCTACGAGTTGGGCTTCTTGAGTATGGTGGGGTCGTCGTTGTTGACCCCGCTCGCGTACTTGGCGAGCTCGTCGGCGTTGTTGGCCTCTGCCGCGATGACGGCGTCGGCGATTTCGGCTCCTTTGGCCTCGCACTCGGCGGCCATGTCGGGGTCGCCGTGGATGGTGATGATGCCGCACAACCCGGGTAGCTTCATCGCTTTGTATGCGTAGTGGGGCACTGCCATGAACTTGGCGAACGCCCTGGCGCCCCAGGACGCAGTGGTAGGGGCTGTCGAAGGGCACCAGCTCAAAGACGATCTGCTCGGTGCGGAAGTTTGCCGGTGTGCCGAAGGTGACTGACAGCGTCACCTTTCCGATTGGGTACGCCTTCCGACCGGGGACGATGCCGTGGAACATGGTGTAGGTCGTCTCGATCATCGACTGCGGGAGCCGCAGTAGCCTGAAGGTGTCTAGGTATAGGATGTTGATGGAGCTGCCGCCGTCCATCAATGTCTTGGGGAGCCAGTAGTATCCCACCTTGGGCTTGACCACCAGGGCGACTCAGCCTGGGTACTCGATCCGTGGCGAGTGGTCCTGGCGGCTCTAAGTGATTGGTTGCTCAGACCAGTTGAGGAAATGGGGGACGTCCACCTAGGCCACCGTGTTGACGGCGATGGCGCGGGCGATGACTTTCTTTTCGCGCTTCGTGTTGAAGCCTGTGAAGGTGTGGAGCGAGCCGGCGACGCTGCCGAATTTTCCGCCGTTTGGCGGGTTGTTGTCGGGGTCTTCCCGTGCGCGCCGTGCCTTCTCGATCTCCTTGAGAGAGTGGCAGTCGGTGGTCGTGTGCGTAGCGGGCTTTCCTTCCCTGCTGTGAAATACACAAGGTTGGTTAAGAAGGGCCGTGGGGTCGAACCTTGGCTTCGCCTTGTAGTTGTCACTGTCGCGGTGTTGCCCCCCTCGCGGCGGAAGCTCTTGGGCTCGCGCTGCGCGTATCCAGCGTTGGCGACGAAGTCGACTTGCCCGTCACTGCGGCGCTTGCCGGTGAGGCGAGTGTTGTTGTAGCGTAGATCAGATCGTCTCCCGTTGTCGTGGCCGCTCATGCGGCGTTGTCCTCCCGACTCGTCGTCGGTTTCTTGGTTTGGGTCTTCCTCCGCGTACCTTTTTGTGATCTCCAGGAGATCCTGTATGTTGTCGAGTGTGTGGTACGCTCGTTTGAGCTTGGCGACCAGTGGCTCGTAGCGGCACGAGGTCTTGAAGCAGTGGATCGTGGTGTCTGGGTGGATGCCGACCGCGTTGTACCACAGGTCTTGCCACCGTTGGACCCAGCTGCGGGTCGACTCGCGAGATCCCTGGACGCAATGTTCCAGGTCCTCGATGGTGGTGGCACGGGTGTATGAACCCTCGAAGTGCTTGACAAAGGCGTCACGCATCTCTTCCCAGGAGTCGATGCTATCCGCGGGAAGAGTGTTAATCCACTGCCTGCACCGCCTCCATCATCAGGGGAAGGTACGGGCGACTAGTAGATTAGTGTGGCCAGCGATCCCCCTCGCCATGAGGTAGGTATCCAGACACACGGAGGGATCGTACGAGGGATCGTACTTCTCTATTTCCTTCGGCGCTTTGAAGTTCACCGGGTATCTCTCGCCTGGATCATCGGTCCAAAGCACCGGGGCCCGAGTCGGCTTAGCGACCCCCTCGGCTCATCGTCGCGGCGGTTAGTGAGTGTATGCCGCATTTCGTCGGGCTGGCGTGCGCGCCAGCTCTGGTTGTTTATGATGTGGGTGCGGGCGTTGACGGGTTGACCGTTGGCGGCGACGAAGTTGGTCGCCGGCCGAGGGTCGTTGGTGGATAGTGCTGCATTCGCGGGTCGGTGTTGGAGCTGTAGTGGTTCGGGTGGCGGGCAATTGAGGGTGTTTGCCGCCATGGGGCGGCCGCTTGAGGCCGCTCTGCTGCCCGATGATGCGAGTACATCCGACCCTGTGAGTCCACGCTTGCGTTTTTTTGCTCGACCGATTTTGCAAGTAGGGCCTTGGCGTACTGGCTCTACAGAGCGCCTTCACCAGTGGCTGCGATGTTGTCGACTGCTGCTCGGCCCGTGACAAGGTTGTCCATTAGGGTGGAGAACAGCGGGAGGCCGTTCGCGTCTCGCTCCCGTGAGGAGACCACGATCCTTGGCTGGTCCCTGGGGGGTGCGCGGTTGGGTGGTGGCGGGGCGCCATTGGCCGTTGCCCCTGGTGGGGGACGAGTGCTTCCTCCTGGTGGCGCGTTGTCGCAGATCGCACGCTCGGCCGTGCGGTGTAACACCCTCAGAATCGGACCTATGCAAGTTTTAGCGAAAACCCGCCAAACCCGCATAGAAACGATTCAAAGGTGCTCAAAGAGCACTTTCGCGGGTGGAAAAGCGGTAATAACATTACACAACAATCCTCGATGGGACCCACGAGCAGATATATATATGACAATGACTCAAAGAGTCAAGAATACGAGATATCTGACAAAGATCCAAATCACCAGAACGATACAGTCCGACTACGGACAAGATGCAAATGGGGCTAAGAGCCCAAGAATAACCAATGGCGTCCATAACCTGCCCAGCCAAGCCGGAAGGGTAACCTGCTAACGCGCCGATCTCAAAACCTTAAACAAAAGGGGTGCCGACAAAGGGCAAAGGAAAAGAGGAGCGTCGATCGAGGCCAAGACAGCGAGGCTAGAATTCGGCGGTCCTCGCCTACATAGGTATGGTGGACTGAAGCGGCAGCGGCAGCATGCACTAAACAACCTATAGAGACTCTAGACAACTGGCGGCAATCAGAGAGGGGTAAGAAGGACCTATCCGGAACCAACCTGATACTACCATCAAACAAACCAATCCTGGCGTTTCCCCCTCGAGACCAAACGAGGAAGTCAACCGAGGAACTCACACAGTTGGCAGTTTTATTTATTCGGTTATCGTTGCAGCAATTACTAGTCAAGTATAGATAATCATCCTGATAAAATAAGCAGTGGGCAGTTTTAGTTGACCATTCCGTGATAGTTGCAACACTTACTAGTCAGATACAATTAGCATGAGATAACCCAAAACCCAGCAGTTGTTGATACTTTTATTTAGCCATTCCGTTGTAGTTGCAATACTTACTAGTCAGGTGCAATGGTCACAAACGACAACCCAAGCAAGCAATTGTTGGCAGTTTTATTTAGCCATTCCATTGTAGTGAAGCTGCTTACTAGTCATTATAAAGTCAAATTTATAGCACTACTTTAGTTATAGTTTTCTATGATCGAGATACTGTGCTCCAAGTCGTCCATAACCGCGGACACGGCTTTCAGAAAGTTTTACCCGGCCGGGGTGCACCAATAGCAACACACGCTCGATCAACCTCGGAAAAACCAAATCAAAACCCAACGAGGCCTTCACGATAAAGCAATCACAGGATTCAGAAATATTTCAGGGGGCCACCCCATTGAGTAGACCCGCAACGGAGTAAGCTAGCTCCGAGACGGACTCAAGGTTTGCGTCAATGGCTGTAAACGACTGGGAACCCGAAAGTGTGGCTGGGCTTGTCGATACCGCGAAAACACCCCGCTTACCTAAACAGTACAGTGTGCTCCTCGCACAATCGTAAATACAGTAGTAGCATGGCATAAGTACAGGATAGTAAATAAAACCTCAAACTAGTTTGTGGCCCTAAGAAATAAGACTGAATCAAGCTCTGGCTCAGGGGGGTCCCATAATCCTCACGGATGTGGATAGCGCGATAAATCAAGGAACATGTATCAAGTACTCGGGGTCCTACGGGACACAAGTGGGCGTTCGGAAACCAAATATTATCTATCACCCACTGATGCCTCTGCTTACTTCAATTTTAGTTGTTAAACAGGAATTAAAGTGAACGATAAGTAAAGCCATGATCATCTCGAACATCAACATGCGGCAATACACCATCAACTGTGGCACTGGACGACACGCAACAACACTTGAGCGGCGACAACGACGCGCAAGTCCAACTATCTACCAAACAACAGGTAATAGGATGTGTCCAAGGCAATATAAGGCTGCAAGGGATATCACGGGTACGAAAACTAGAGCAACGCAACACAGATAGCAGTAGATCAACAGGAGGGAATAAATACTATAAAAGTAAGATAGGTAGAAAGGGGGAGGTGCTCGCCTGAAAACATTGTCGAAGGTTCATCCGAAGATCGGGGCGAGCTCACATCAACTCAACGGCTTTATCCGCGAAGAACCAAAACACTAGAAGAAACATCGGATATACTATTTAATACTACGGCAAAAGATCGGGCATGATGCATGTATGATGTATGACATGGCAAAGGTGCAATGTAATTAGGTCATATTAAGCGGAACCGGGGTCCCGACATTTAAATATATGGTTCAAGTTGTTTAGGTACCCCACAATTTAAATATTGTTTAACAAGGCAGAATATATCACCGGTTTGCTACACAAATTTAAATGAGGCCAATATGAGACTAGATTTGCCCGCATATGGGCCCCATATTTAATTATGAGGTGAATCGGCATAAGGCCCCCAAACAAATGATATGCATGCGAGATGACAATTTAATATGCAACAGGTTGTATTATATTATAAAATAGGGTTTCGGGAAGGGGTTCACACATTAGGGGCCTCGACGGTCTTGGGGTTCCGGGGTTCGGGGTCGGTCTCAGGGTTCGACGGGAACAGCGGGAGCGGACACAAGGCGGAGAGCTTGGCGTCCTGGGAAGAAGGACTTGATTCGGTGTCGGGGGCGCATCGGACTCGCCCTGGTCGATGTCGATGTCGTTGTCGCACAGATCTTGTCGTATCCTCGTGTCGGGCCGGTCTTGGCATTCGGGGTGAAGAACTTGGCGTTCTGCGTCGGTGTCCTTGCCGTCCGCGTTCTCGAGCATCGCATCCGGGAAGGAGTACTTGTCGCACGTGTGATCTTCGGGTCCGGGGGTCTCGGCGTCCGTGACGAAGATCATGGCATCCGTGTCGAAAGCATCGGGGTCCCCGGGGTTCGGTCCCGTGAGGCAGATCTTGGGGTTCGGTCTTCAAACACCGGGGTCGGTCTTCGGGGTTTCGGAGTTGGGGCCTTCGGATCCTTGAGGGCGATCTTGGCGTTCCGGGCATCTTCGGTCCTCGGATCCGAGAGGGGGGTATTTGGCGATTCCGAGGGTCTTGGTGCTCGACGGGGTTCGGGCGCGCCAGGATCGGTCTCGGCTCTATGGTTGGATAACCTGGCGTGTCGGGATCCATGAAGAACTTGGTGTTCCCTCTTGATCGGCTTCGGGAAAGGAGAGCTTAGCAGCGATGTGTGCATAGCATCAGGCGTCCTCGTCAGCATCAGAGGCGAAGGTAGCTGATGTGGTGTCCTCAAGACCACCTCTTAACACGACCAAACACACCAAGGCGTCCTCGTCAGCATCAGAGGCGTGTGCTGATGTGGTGATAGGCAGCACACGCCAGGGGTAGCAGCAGCATCTCACGGAGACAAAACACGTCAGCGGAAGGCAGCGGCCGAGCTCCGACAGCGGGCAGCGAGGCGGCCATAGCGCCAGCAGGGAGGGGGCGAAGGAACTCCAGGTTGAAGGGGTGCTTGGCGAGGGCGGGGACCATGGTGGCGTCGAAGAGGGTGCCGGAGAGGAGGGCGGAGGGCGAGCTCGGGCGGCGCGGAAGGGCGGCGGAAGGCGAGGCAGAGGCGGGCGTGGACCGGAGACGAGGTCGCCGGCGACTGGAGGAGCTCCGGCGAGGGAGGGGTGCTCGCAGAGGAGGAGGGGTCCGCGTGCGGGCGGAGGAGGGAGGTGGACGGGCCAGGGGCCGGGCACGGCGGGTCGGGGACCTCCCGGGGCGGCGGCGGAGGTTGACGGGGAGGCGAGGGGGCGACGCCGGAGGGGAACGCGGCGGCTGGATGGTGCGGGCGCGGACGGGCCGAGCGGGCGGCCGAGCACGCGGGAGCAGGGGCCGGAGGACGGCGCTCCAGCAGGCGAGGGCGGCGCACAGAGGACGGAGACGAGGAGGCGGGTGGCCGGGCTTGAGGGAGGGAGAGGGAGAGGTTGCTGGCGGGGCGGAGGCGGGGAAGCCGAAGGCGAGGAAGGACAGGGCCGGCGGCTGCGGGCGGTGCTTGGTGGCGGCCGGCGGCGGGAGGGGAAAGCGCTCACGGAGGGGCCGCGCGGCGACGAGGAGGGCGCGCCGGCGTCGGGCTGGTGGCGGGGGCGCTGCGGGAGAGAAGGGGAGGATGCGGCGAGAGGTGGGGGACGGGGTGAGCGCGGGGACAGGTGGGGGACGGGGTGGGCGCGGGGACAGGTGGGGTCTAGGGGTGAGGATCGGTGTGGGGAGGCTGCAGCGTGCGTGTGTGCGACGTGTGGGGTGTGTGTGTGTACCAGGTGGAGTGGAGGTGAGGGAGTGGGGTGAGGTGGCGGCGTGGGAGTGGGTGGGGGAAGGGAGAGGGTGAGGTGTCAGGTGGGGATTGGGTGGGATGAGGTGGCCGGAGGGGTGGGTAGATTAGGTTGGGTGGCTTAGGTATTTTAGGCGGACCGATTGTTTGGACTGGGGTGGTCGTTCGGGTCGAATCGGCCCGTTCGACTGCCCCCACTAAAATAATGAAATATTTTATTTAATTCTAAATGCACCGTTTGCAAACTGTTAGCAGACAAACAAAAATAATCCGGAGACCCGGTTTTGCGTTTGAAACGAAGACGGGGAGTTTTTGGAAAACACAAGATAGGTTTTTCTGCAAATAGTTTTATGCAAGCAAATGCAAGATGATGACTATGCTCATATGCAATGTGGCATGATGACATGAGCATGCGGTCATGATGATGCAATGCACAAAAACAACGCGATTTTCTAGTAGTGGTTTTGCGGGATGCCACATGCGGGCCGGGTCGTTCTCGTCGTCGAAATTCAGGGCGCGCCCCTGGACGGTGGGGTTCAGGAGCGACCTGATTCGGAGCTGGTGGTAGCGCGACAGCTCCTGCGCTGTCACCTGCTCTAGGCAAAAAAATTCGCGCTCGGCTTGCTCCTTGCGGACTGCTTCCGCCAGCTTCATGCGGAGTTCCTCGACCTCCGTTGCCGTCGCGTTTGGAGGGATCGGCGTGGAGAATGGATCTTCCGGCGGGTTGGCGCTAGTCGCCATGTAAGTCGCGGCGTGGCGGCCGGTTCCGTCGCGGAGGTCGGCGGAGTTCTCCGACCCGGAATTGATGTTGAAGATCCCTAGGATAGAGGGATCCTAGAAGTCTCCAACGTTGGAGACCTGGGTGATGGAGCCCGCGGGTAACGCGGCGACAATGGATCCAGCGAGTGACGCTGGGGTCGCCGAATCAGCGTTGTCGTTGAGGGCCGTGTCTTCCGCGGCTGCGGTGGTTTCGGCCACGTTGCTGTGGGCCGAGTGGTACTCGGAGGCGAGGCGATGGATCGTGCGGACCTAACTATCAGAGAGCCGATCGCGTGGTGGCGACTCGCGGATGCGAGCCGAGTCCTCAGAGACGATGACGTCGGTGAGGCCGACGAAGAGGCTGATCGTGCCGACCAGCAGGATCATGCTATGCGTGACGGGTCGCGCCGCCGGGACGTAGCTACTCGGCAAGATCTGGATAATCTCGCCGATCGCGATCATGCGGCCGGTGGCGATCGTCTCGTTGATGGGCAGATTGTATCTCGCCGCAGAACACCGGCCTGACCGGCCAGGCCCCATGGTGGGCACCACTGTCATGGGAATGACCACGGCAGATGCCGCAATCGGCAGCGAGTAGTAGAACATGGGGCAAGGGCGGACAGCCATCTGCGGTGTGAGATGAGGGCTGAGACATAAGGATTTACCCAGCTTCAGCCCCCCGGAGGGTAAAGACCTACTCCTGCTAGATTGTATTATGGTGAGAGTACAACGGGGCAAGCTCGGCGGCTAGGCAGTGAGTCGCTTGGGTGTATGATGGAACGTATCCTCTGCGCATCCTCTAGGGAGGTTTATATAGACTCACCTCCCTAGGGTTTACAGATCTCACCCGAATCATTTAAGGATTCAACGATTCTACGACCTAGTCCGACTGGGCCTATCTACGCTTCTGGGCCTTCAGCTTCCAGTCACTTGAGTCCAAGCCAGATCTTGATCCAGTCGCCGTCCTGCAGGCCCACTCGCTGGTGCCTAGGCCAGTAGGAAACGTCCTGCTGGGTATACCCCGGTAGGCATATCCCCATGATGGGGCCTCTAGGGAACTACTGGCAATTAAGGTGCTCCTTTTAATAGAGCACCGGAGCAAAGCATTAACACTCCGAACACATGTGATCCTCACACCACAGCCATCCCATCCGGTTGTCCCAATTATTATCACTTTGGGGCCTTTGGATCCGGATAATCATATGTGTACACAACTTGCAGATAAGATCACAAACAATACTATCATAATGATTCAATAATAAGTTCAGATCTGAGATCATGGCACTCAGGCCCTAGTGACAATAAACAAGCACAACAAGTTGCAACAAAGTCAAATAACACTAATAGAGATACTAGGCACTATGCCCTAACAGATCTTATTCGATTACATGATAGAACTCATCCAATACCTACCATCCCCAAGCCTACAACGGGGGATTACTCACTCATGGATGAGGGAAACATCGGTGGTTGATGGAGATGCGTTAGTGATGACGATGGCGATGATCCTCTCCAAATTCCCTGTCCCGACAGGGTGCCAGAACGGAGTTTCTGGATCCGATTCTTGGTTTCTGGTGGCGGCGGAGTGGCGAAACTCTTTCTGGAAAACTATCAAACCCCCCTCGGTTTTTAGGTCGAAAGGCAACTTATAGGCATAGAGGGAGGCCGAGGGGGTGCCTAGGGTGGATGCACCCCCTCCAGGCGCGACCAGTGGTGGGCCCGCGCCTGGGGTGGGTGTGGGCCCCCAAGCCTCCTCTCCGTATCCTTTTCTGGCTCCGTGGGTCTTCTAGTGAAATATAATTTTTGGCATATTTTCCGGCATTTTTTCTGATAGTTTTAAAGGCTCATAGAATATGTGGTGACTCAAAAAGGTTGTGAAAACGGTTTTGAAAAGTTTGAAAGGCTTCCTAATGCTGAAAGGTAGGTACTCATTAGCTTTGATATCTCATTGCCCCTATCATAGGCATCTTCATATGGTTAAGGTAAAAGTGAGGTCCACTCTGAATTATATGCTTGACAGACCATAGACTAGAAATCCCATGTCCCTTGAGTACGAGGGCCGCTCCGCATGCTACTCAACTTTGGTTACCTGTAAGTTCTTGTCATTGTAAATACATGCATATCATAGAGAACTGCCAACGGGGTACCCCTTGCACATGGTACAGGAGCTTTCCCATAACCAAAATGACAAGGCAAGCAGACAATGAGCATCTCATCAATCTTTTTATTTACCATATGCATAGCTTTTTATTGAGGATGCTTCATAGATGCTCATTACGGTGATGCTGCAAGTTTCCACCATGATTAGGCATGGCTTAGGCTAGCGGCCCAAGCGTTTATCTAACACAATGTATATACTCCATGAACTCACAAGCTCCCCTTTTATTTCACATCGTCAACATCCGTAAACAAAAGAGCAAAGTATCAACTGGACAGGATATCCAAAAAGTGTTGAAAGCGTTCCCCGTGACAGCACGGTTCCGGTGACTTCCAGCATATAACTTTCATGGACAAGTCACAATGGTTCAAGATTATTAAGTGAAAGGAATAAAGTGTGCCATCAAGTTCATGAGAGCTTTACTAACTAACTTTCTCAAAACAGACAAACATTTTATTTGGAAGAAAACAAGGCATATTGAATATGCACTAAAATAGCAAACAATGCTAATAGGTAGGTATGGTGGACACAGTTGGAAATATTGGTTTTGGGGAGATGGAAACATAGATAGAGCTAGTACTCAGTGCAAGTGAAGGCTAGCAAAAGAGAGGGAGCGACAAACGAGAGAGAAATAACTGTCATAATCATGCTTGGAACAAAACAAGACTAATTATGGCATGAAAGTGATACAAAAACTATGAGGCAAAATAAATCATCGAGGCTTACTTACTATTGATTAGTCATATGCACGCGTGGGCATGTGCCAAGTCGATTCACATGAAACTTTCAGAGAAGGATACCACAATATCATACCAAAGTATGAACAAAACAATGCAAGCAAACATTCATATGACATGCTACAAACTATTAGCAAGATGGAGCTAATCATAGACAAGCAAGAACTACTAAGCATCCATAATGACATACACCTTACACAAACAGGCTAAGCATGCTCACAATGAAGAGTATATGTACAAAAATGAAACAAATAGAGTTCATTACCAGCCTCTTACCACACCTCGAGTTGTCTTAATCTTCATTATTTCCCTTCACTTGTGTAACTTGAATAGTAGCATGAAACCAAAATCCACTGAGGACGGCTGAACCCTGCAAAGAACTCACAAAACCAAAGAAGAACAACAAATATTTTTGGTGTTTTCGATTTTTTAGAAACAAGCAAATAAAGAAAAAACAAACAAAGAAAAAGCAAACCAAACGAAGCAAAACCAAAAAAAAAAACTAAGACGCCCCAAGAATAACACAACTGTTCATGAAACGATAAAAACGAAGTGTCTAGAAAGACCTGAGATTTTTATTGATGAAGAAGGGGATGCCTTGGGCACCCCTAAGCTTTGACGCTTGTACCTCTTAAATATTTCTTGGGTGATACGGGGTGGTCCCCCCAAGCTTGAGCTTTTGTCCATTCTTCATCTCATTACATCCTTCTCTCTCTACACCTGAAATTTTTTCTCCATACAAAACTTCACACAATCTTCATTAGCAACATTAGTGTATTCAAAAGATAATAGACCTTCGGGTTTAGCTTTGGAACAACAAAAATTTTCACTAAAAACACAAGATACGCTAGCAACTCCTTAAAAAATATCAATTTCCAAGAATCAATAAGAAGCAAATGCAAATAATGGCAGCAATCTGTCAAAACAGACCAACAGGTAGAAACCAATTTTTCATAGACCTTCTGTTGCTCAAATGAAAAGTGTTGAACTAACGAAAGTTAGCTAACATACTGGGGGATTTATTCGTAAATTTTCAGCTCAATTAAACTTACAGAGACTCCTCACGAATTTTAAGGTGGAGGACATAAATCTGTTTCGGGACAGCAACTCCCCAAATCTTACTTCCCTCTCATTAGAGGTCATTATTGGCACAAAAAGCAAACAAAAAGGATAAGGAGAGGTCATTATTGAATTAATAACTTCCAAGACTCAAGGAAACTCTTGGGTTATCTCCCAACAAGTATTTTTCTTTAATGGCTTTAAGTTAGGCACGACAAAGAGAAAAGATTGGAAAGGAGAAAAATAAAAGGAAGAAAGTATAACCACAGTGAAAACATTATTTTGTTCATTAAAATCCTTTTGGTAACAAGGTTGATCAAGTCTTGTTACCAAAAAAATCTTATATGAAACAAAGCTTTGCATTCCACAAGGTGATTATGTTACCTCATACTTGATAGCAATGGTCCCAATCATAATAGTTTCAAAATTTTCCTATGGAATGGGACAATATATTTCTCCAACCTTGATGCTCTCAATATTTTCAATGGAATTCAGGCAATAGCTTCTAACAACCTTCTTGGGGAAATAAACAGTATGCTCTTTGTCATCAATATTAAATGTTACTTTTCCTTGATTACAATTAATGACAGCACCTTCAGTATTAAGAAAAGGTCTCCCAAGAATAATAGACATATTGTGATCTTCAAGCATTTCAAGCACAACAAAATCAGTTAAAACCAAGCAATTATGAGCCACTTGAATAGGATGTCCTCACATATACCAACCGGAATATTAGTTGACTTATCAGCCACTTTGTAACACCCTCAGAATCGGCCCTATGCAAGTTTTAGCGAAACCCGCCAAACCCGCATAGAAACGATTCAAAGGTGCCCACCAGGCACTTTCGTGCGGGTGGAAAACGAAGTAATATCATTACACAATAGTCCTCGATGGAACCCACAAAACAGATATATACAACAGCGACTCAAAGAGTCAAGAATACAGATATACAATACAAAGATCCAAATCACCTTTAAAACGATATAGCGTCCGAGTACGGACAAGATGCAAATTGAGCTAAGAGCCCTGAAAAATAAACAATGGCGTCCATAACCCCTGCCAAGCCGGAAGGGTAACCACGCTAACGACGTCGATCTCAAAACCTGCTTAAACAAAGGGTGCCGACAAAGGGCAAAGGAAAAGAGAGGCGGTCGATCGAGGCCGATGCAGCGAGGCTAGAATTCGGCGGTCCTCGCCTACATAGGTATGGTGGACTGAGCGGCAGCGCAACATGCACTAAACAACCTATAGAGACTCGATACAACTAGCGGCTATCAAAGAGGGGTAAGAAAGACCTATTCGGAACCAACCTGATGCTACCACCAAACATAGCCATCCTGGTATTTCCCCCTCGAGACCAAACGAGGAAGTCAACCGAGGAACTCACACAGTTGGCAGTTTTATTTATTCAGTTATCGTTGCAGCAATTACTAGTCAGGTATAGATAATCATCCTGATATAATAAGCAGTGGGCACTTTTAGTTAACCATTCTGTTGTAGTTGCAGCACTTACTAGTCAGATACAATTAGCATGAGATATCCCCAAAACCCAGCAGTTGTTGGTACTTTTATTTAGCCATTCCGTTATAGTTGCAATACTTACTAGTCAGGTACAATGGTAGCAAGCGTCAACCCAAACAAGCAATTGTTGGCAATTTTATTTAGCCATTCCATTATAGTGAAGCTGATTACTAGTCATTATAAAATCAAATTTATAGCACTACTTTAGTTATAGTTGTCTATGATCGAGATACTGTGCTCCAAGTCGTCCATAACCGCGGACACGGCTTTCGAAAAGTTTTACCTGGGGGTGCACAAATAGCAACACACACTCGATCAACCTCGGAAAAACCAAATCAAAACCCAACGAGGCCTTCACGACAAAGCAATCACCGATTCAGAAATATTTCAGGGGCCACCCATTAAGCTACCATAGCGGTTAGCTGACTCCGAGACGGACTCAAGGTTTGCGTTAGTGGCTGTAAACGACTGGGAACCCGAAAATGTGACTCGGCTTGTCGATACCGCGAAAACACTCCGCTGACCTAAATAGTACAGGTGCTCCTCGCACAATCGTAAATAAAACAGTAAAGCATGGCATAAGTACAGGATAGTAAATAAAACCTCAAACTAGTTTGTGGCCCGAAGAAATAAGAATGAATCAAGCTCTGGCTCAGGGGGGTCCCATAATCCTCCCGGATGTGGATAGCGCGAATTTTCAAGGAACAGGTATCAAGTACTCGGGGTCCTACGGGACACGAGTGGACGGTTAACAACCAAATAACATCTATTGCCCACCTGTGCCTCTGCATTTACCTACTTCAATTTTATTTGTTAAACTGTAATTAAAGTCTTGAGCATCTCCAACAATAAATACGTGGCAATACTCCAACAACTGTGGTACTTGACGACATGCAACAGCACTTGAGCAAGCGACTGCGACGCGCAGGTCCAACTATCTACCAAACAACAGGTAATAGGAGGTGTCCAAGGCAATATAAGGCTGCAAGGGATAACACGGGTACGAAAACTAGAGCAACACAACACAGATAGCAATAGATCAACAGGAGGGAATAAATACTATAAAAGTAAGATAGGTAGAAAGGGGGAGGTGCTCGCCTGAAAACATTGCCGAAGATTCATCCGAAGATCGGGTCGACACTCGCATCAACTCATCGGCCTAGTCCGTGAAGAAGCAAAACACTAGCACAAACACCGGATGCACTATTTAATACTACGACAGAAGATCGGGCATGATGCATGTATGATGTATGACATGGCAAAGATGCGATGCAATTAGGCCATATTAAGCGGAACCAGGGTACCGACAATTATTCAGATGGTTCAAGTTATTTAGGTACCCTGCAATTTAAATGGTGTCTTAACATGGCAAAAGATAGCACCGGTTCGCTACACAAATTTAAATGAGGCCAATATAAGACTAGATTTCCCCGCGTACGGGCCCCATATTTAATTATGAGGTGAATCGGCATAATGCCCCCAACCCACATGACAATATGCATACATGAACAATTAAATATGCGACAATTTATATAGTTGACGATTATAAAATAGGGGTCTCGGATAGGGGATCACATTAGGGTTCAGCGAACTTGGGCTCCGAGGGGTTCGGGGTTGGTCTCAGGGTTCGACGGGGACGAGGTTCGAATACAAGATGGAGAACTTGGGTGCCAAGCGGTCGATCTTGTCGGCGATGGCGAACTTGAGTGGATCGGGTACCGGGGTCTTCGGATCCGTGAAGTAGATCTTGTCGCACGGTGTCCGGGGTAGACGAACTTGGCGCATTCGCATCGGCGATCTTGGCGTCCGGGTTCTCGGGCATCAGATCCGGGAAGAAGTACTTGTCGCCTCTGGGGCCTTCTGGTTCAGGTAGAAGAGCTCGTCGTCCGGGGATTCTCTGGGTCCGTGGTCTTCGGGTAGCTTGTCTTGGCATTCCGTGGAGAAGACCTCGTCGCTCCAGGAGAAGATCTTGGGGTTCCGCGTCGACGGCCTTCGGGTACGGGGGTCTCGGTGAACTTGGCGTGTCGAGGTTGGGTTTTCGGGTCCGGCGCCGTGGCCTTGCATAGTTTCCGGGTCTCGACTCGTGTTAGTCTTGTCGTTAGCTGAACTTGGCATCGTGGCGGTTTCTTCTTGTGGCGTCGGTTTGGAGGCCACGCGACGATGAACGCATCCTGGCTTGGTTCTGGTACTTGGCGGCAGGAAACACGGGGCTTGGGAGGATGCCCAGGGGGACGGCGGCATGGCGACACAGAAGCTCGAGGAGGCCGTGGCGGTAGGGCGAGCTCGAGGGAGATGGGGTGGCCGCAGAGGAAGGCCGGCGGCGGCCTGCTAGCGGAGATGCAGCGAGGGCCGGAGGAGGGCGGCGCTCGCGGAGGGGCTAGGGGTCGGGAAAGCGGAGTAGGGCGCAGGATGCGGCCGGAGGACATGACGCCGGCGAGCTTGCCACGGTGGCGGCGCGCAGAAATAGAGGAAGCGGGGCCCTGGGACTCAGGTGACGAGGAGAAGGTGGGGCACCTGGCTCATGGGAGAGGGAGGCGACGCTCACGAGGTGCTTGAGAGAGGGCGGCGGGGCGAGGCAGAGAGGAGGGAGGCGGCAAGAGGAGGTCGGGCGGAGGCGGAGGATGCAGCGGCGGCGGTTGTTGAGCAGAGGGGCGGCGATCAAGGAGGAGGATCACAAGGGAGAGGTCGGGGAGGCAGGCGTGGGGGGAGAAGGAAGGGGAGGGGATGGAGGCGAGGGAGCGGCCCGCGGGCATCGTCGGGAGGGCGCCGGAGAGCGGGGCTGCACGGCGGCGCCGGGGAGGAAGGAGGCCAGGCTCGGGGAGGAAGGAGGAAGCAGCGCCGGAGTTGGGGCAGAGGAGCGTCGGCGGCGGGGGTCGGCAGGCGGTTGCAGAGGCGAGCGCTGGCCGGAGGGAGGAGGCCGGGCGGCAACCTCGGGCGGATGCAGGGCTCGCGTTGGAAGGGGAGGCGGTAGAGGTGGAGGAGGGCGGCCGGCGGCGGGGTGGTGAGCTCGAGCGGCGGAGAGGGAGGCGCGGTTCTGGGGCCAGCAGAGGGAGATGCTGGCGGCGGCGTCACTGGAAGGGAGCCGGGGGGGAGGGACACGAGGCGAGGGAGGAGTTCGCGGGGACGGGGAGAGGGAGGTTGGGGACGCGGCCAGCGGTGGCGATAAGATCGAGGCAGGTGGGGTCCAGGGAGAGAGGCAGGTGGTGGGCCGGTGGGGCCGGGTCCAGGGGGAAGTTGGGAGGTGGGGACAGGCTGGCGGGGTTGGTGGGTTCTGGCGGTGGGGATCCCGTTCGGGAGTGGTGGCTGTGTGGGGTGATGTGGCAGGCTGGGAGTGGGTGGAGTTTGGGCTAGGGGGATGTGGCGAGCCGTGAGTGGCTGTGGTGATGTGGAGGGGGCTGGGTAGACTAGCGTTGGGTAGAAAAGGGTTTAGGGTTAGACCGGTGTTGTACTGGGGGTGGCCGTCTGGGTCGGATTGGCCCGGTCTGGCTGCCCCCTAAAATAATTAAATATTTTATTTACTTAAAACGGGGCTTTTGCAAAACCGCGGTTAGACAAAACAAATATTCTGGAGACCCGGGTTTTGGATTTGAAATAACGACGGGGTATTTAGAAAACGAAATATGTTTTTTCAGAATTAGTTTCAGACAAACAAATGCATGATGATGACGATGCTCAAGTGCAATGTGGCATGATGACATGAGCATGCGGTCATGATGATGCAATGCACCAAAACAACGCGATTTTCTAGTAGTGGTTTTAGCGGGATGCCACAATTCGACACCACTAACATTGGATCTCGCCCTCGAGATCCGCCTCATGGTACCGGAAGGAAGGTCGGCGATCTGCGTCTTCTCGCTTCGTGTAGATCCTCGCGACACCACTAACAAGGGTTCTTTCTCATCTTGAAAATGGCGACGCCACCAACAAGGATTGTTCCCCAGTCGTCGAGAGAACACTCCGGAGAAACAAAGATGAAGGTAAAGGTATCAAAAGATAAGGCCACCTCTAACTTCCATGAGAAGAGGAAAAGTTACATTGATCCACCAGTTCGATGTACAAGAGTGAACAGTAAGAGTCGGGTAGGGTGATCCATCCATGCACTCCAAACTATCAACTCTATACATGAATAGGAAAATCAGGCAACTCAACTCTTGAAATTTAGAATGAAGATCTTCATAAGCGGTATTCGGAACAAAGGGATGATGCCAGCTCTGCATCAGATCTGATGTAGATGAGGTCATCACATCGGAAAACACCGGAAGATACAACAGAAATCGTATGAAAGACACAATGATTAGGTTCTGCGATGGTTCCATTGGCATGAACAACACATGCTCAAGGTATACTCCAACTTCACCAATGCTCGTCCTTCTCATATGTTTTTCAACGATATGGATATCCAGCAAGGTACACATATAGATAAAGAGTTCAAGAACAAAAAGATTGGATGAAGGGTACAATAGACAAGTTGCAGTTTTGATGATCGTAGCACCTCCGTTATAAAAGGGAGAAAGCGAAACCCTGAAGGTACGACGGAAACCCAACCGCGAGAAATCCTGGACTCGAAGAAAGATAAGAGAGTAGATTCAAAACACGCAGAGGTAAGAAGAGAATAGCAGAGGGGTAAGGAGAAAAATTAGACCTAATCAGAACTATCCAACCGATTTTGCAAAAATAGTTTTGACACTCTACTTCGGCCGTTAGCTAGGTTATCCTACAGGCTGGACTTGTGGGGTATCGCAACTGCTGAGCTCTGATACCACTCTGTAACACCCTCAAAATCGTCCCTATGCAAGTTTTAGCGAAACCCGCCAAACCCGCATAGAAACGATTCAAAGGTGCCCACCAGGCACTTTCGTGCGGGTGGAAAACGAAGTAATATCATTACACAATAGTCCACGATGGAACCCACAGAACAGATATATACAACAGCGACTCAAAGAGTCAAGAATACAGATATACAATACAAAGATCCAAATCACCTTTAAAATGATATAGCGTCCGAGTACGGACAAGATGCAAATTGAGCTAAGAGCCCTGAAGAATAACCAATGGCGTCCATAACCCTGCCCAGGCCAAGCCGGAAGGGTAACCCTGCTAACGACGTCGATCTCAAAACCTGCTTAAACAAAAGGGGTGCCGACAAAGGGCAAAGGAAAAAGAGAGAGCGGTCAGTACTGAGGCCAGTACACGGCGAGGCTAGAATTTGGCGGTCCTCGCCTACATTGGTATGGTGGACTGAGCGGCAGTGCAGCATGCACTAATTAACCTATAGAGACTCGATACAACTAGCGGCTATCAGAGAGGGGTAAGAAAGACCTATTCGGAACCAACCTGATGCTACCACCAAACATACCCATCCTGGTATTTCCCCCTCGAGACCAAACGAGGAAGTCAACCGAGGAACTCACACAGTTGGCAGTTTTATTTATTCAGTTATCGTTGCAGCAATTACTAGTCAGGTATAGATAATCATCCTGATATAATAAGCAGTGGGCACTTTTAGTTAACCATTCCGTTGTAGTTGCAACACTTACTAGTCAGATACAATTAGCATGAGATATCCCCAAAACCCAGCAGTTGTTGGTACTTTTATTTAGCCATTCCGTTATAGTTGCAATACTTACTAGTTAGGTACAATGGTAGCAAGCGTCAACCCAAACAAGCAATTGTTGGCAATTTTATTTAGCCATTCCATTATAGTGAAGCTGATTACTAGTCATTATAAAATCAAATTTATAGCACTACTTTAGTTATAGTTGTCTATGATCGAGATACTGTGCTCCAAGTCGTCCATAACCGCGGACACGGCTTTCAGAAAGTTTTACCCTGCAGGGGTGCACAAATAGCAACACACACTCGATCAACCTCGGAAAAACCAAATCAAAACCCAACGAGGCCTTCACGACAAAGCAATCACCAGATTTAGAAATATTTCAGGGGGCCACCCCATTAAGCTACCCGCAACGAAGTTAGCTGACTCCGAGACGAACTCAAGGTTTGCGTCAGTGGCTGTAAACGACTGGGAACCCGAAAATGTGACTGGGCTTGTCGACACCGCGAAAACACTCCGCTGACCTAAACAGTACAGGTGCTCCTCGCACAATCGTAAATAAAACAGTAAAGCATGGCATAAGTACAGGATAGTAAATAAAACCTCAAACTAGTTTGTGGCCCCAAGAAATAAGAATGAATCAAGCTCTGGCTCAGGGGGGTCCCATAATCCTCCCGGATGTGGATAGCGCGAATATTCAAGGAACAGGTATCAAGTACTCGGGGTCCTATGGGACACAAGTGGACGGTTAACAACCAAATAACATCTATTGCCCACATGTGCCTCTACATTTACCTACTTCAATTTTAGTTGTTAAAAAGTAATTAAAGTCTTGAGCATCTCCAACAATAAATACCCGGCAATACTCCAACAACTGTGGTACTTGACGACACGCAACAACACTTGAGCAAGCGACTGCGACGCGCAGGTCCAACTATCTACCAAACAACAGGTAATAGGAGGTGTCCAAGGCAATATAAGGCTGCAAGGGATAACACGGGTACGAAAACTAGAGCAACGCAACACAGATAGCAATAGATCAACAGGAGGGAATAAATACTATAAAAGTAAGATAGGTAGAAAGGGGGAGGTGCTCGCCTGAAAACATTGTCGAAGATTCATCCGAAGATCGGGTCGACACTCGCATCAACTCATCGGCCTAGTCCGTGAAGAAGCAAAACACTAGCACAAACACCGGATGCACTATTTAATACTACGACAGAAGATCGAGCATGATGCATGTATGATGTATGACATGGCAAAGATGCGATGCAAATAGGCCATATTAAGCGGAACCAGGGTCCCGACAATTATTCAGATGGTTCAAGTTATTTAGGTACCCTGCAATTTAAATGGAGTCTTAACATGGCAAAAGATAGCACCGGTTCGCTACACAAATTTAAATGAGGCCAATATAAGACTAGATTTGCCCGCGTATGGGCCCCATATTTAATTATGAGGTGAAGAGGCATAATGCCCCCAACCCACATGACAATATGCATGCATGAACAATTAAATATGCGACAATTTATATAGTTGACGATTATAAAATAGGGGTCTCGGATAGGGGATCACATTAGGGTTCGGCGAACTTGGGCTCCGAGGGGTTCGGGGTTGGTCTCAGGGTTCGACGGGGACGAGGTTCGAATACAAGATGGAGAACTTGGGTGCCAAGCGGTCGATCTTGTCGGTGATGGCGAACTTGAGTGGATCGGGTACCGGGGTCTTCGGATCCGTGAAGTAGATCTTGTCGCACGGTGTCTGGGGTAGACGAACTTGGCGCATTCGCATCGGCGATCTTGGCGTCCGGGTTCTCGGGCATCAGATCCGGGAAGAAGTACTTCGCCTGGGGCCTTCGTTCGTGTAGAAGAGCTCACGTCCGGGGATTCTCTGGGTCCGTGGTCTTCGGGTAGCTGGTCTTGGCGTTCCGTGGAGAAGACCTCGTCGCTCCAGGAGAAGATCTTGGGGTTCCGCGTCGACGGCCTTCGGGTACGGGGGTCTCGGCGAACTTGGCGTGTCGAGGTTGGGTTTTCGGGTCCGGCGCCGTGGTCTTGCATAGTTTCCGGGTCTCTACTCGTGTCGGTCTTGTCGTTAGCTGAACCTGGCATCGTGGCGGTTTCTTCTTGTGGCGTCGGTTTGGAGGCCACGCGACGATGAACGCATCCTGGCTTGGTTCTGGTACTTGGCGGCAGGAAACACGGGGCTTGGGAGGACGCCCAGGGGGACGGCGGCATGGCGACGCGGAAGCTCGAGGAGGCCATGGCGGCAGGGCGAGCTCGAGGGAGATGTGGTGGCCGCAGAGGAAGGCTGGCGGCGGCCTGCTAGCGGAGATGCAGCGAGGGCCGGAGGAGGGCGGCGCTCGCGGAGGGGCTAGGGGTCGGGAAAGCAGAGTAGGGTGCATGATGCGGCCGGAGGACATGACGCCGGCGAGCTTGCCCCGGTGGCGGCGCGCGGAAAAAGAGGAAGCGGGGCCCTGGGACTCCGGTGACGAGGAGAAGGTGGGGCACCGCGGGCTCGCGGGGAGAGGGAGGCCGGCGATGCTCGCGAGGTGCTTGAGAGAGGGCGGCGGGGCGAGGCAGAGAGGAGGGAGGCGGCGAGAGGAGGTCGGGCGGAGGCGGAGGATGCGGGGGCGGCGGTTGTTGAGCCGAGGGACGGGGCGGCGGGGGAGAGGATCAGAGAGGGGAGGGAGAGGGGGAGAGGCAGGGGGGGAGAAGGAAGGGAAGGGATGGAGGCGAGGGCGCGGCGTTGCTGAGCGCCGCGGGAGAGCGGCCAGGCGGGCGCTGGGAGGAAGGAGGCCGGGCTCGGGGAGGAAGGAGGAAGCGGCACCGGAGTTGGGGTAGAGGAGCGTCGGCGGCGGGGGTCGGCAGGCGGTTGCAGAGGCGAGCGCTGGCCGGAGGGAGGAGGCCGGGCGGCGACCTCGGGCGGATGCAGGGCTCGCGTCGGAAGGGGAGGCGGTAGAGGTGGAGGAGGGCGGCCGGCGGCGGGGCGGTGAGCTCGAGCGGCGAAGAGGGAGGCGCAGTTCTGGGGCCAGCAGAGGGAGATGCTGGCGGCGGCGTCACTGGAAGGGAGCCGGGGGAGGGACACGAGACGAGGGAGGAGGACGCGCGGACGGGGAGAGGGAGGTTGGGGACGCGTCCAGCGGTGGCGATAAGATCGAGGCGGGTGGGGTCCAGGGAGAGAGGCAGGTGGTGGGCCGGTGGGGCCGGGTCCAGGGGAAGTTGGGAGGTGGGGACAGGCTGACGGGGTTGGTGGGTTCTGGCGGTGGGGATCCCGTTCGGGAGTGGTGGCTGTGTGGGGTGATGTGGCAGGCTGGGAGTGGGTGGAGTTTGGGCTAGGGGGATGTGGCGAGCCGTGAGTGGCTGTGGTGATGTGGAGGGGGCTGGGTAGACTAGGGTTGGGTAGAAAAGGGTTTAGGGTTAGACCGGTGTTGTACTGGGGGTGGCCGTCTGGGTTGGATCGGCCCGGTCTGGCTGCCCCCTAAAATAATTAAATATTTTATTTACTTAAAATGGGGCTTTTTCAAAACCGCGGTTAGACAAAACAAATATTCCGGAGACCAGGGTTTTGGATTTGAAATAACGACGGGGTATTTAGAAAACAAAATATGTTTTTTCGAAATTAGTTTTAGACAAACAAATGCATGATGATGACGATGCTCAAGTGCAATGTGGCATGATGACATGAGCATGCGGTGATGATGATGCAATGCACAAAAACAACGCGATTTTCTAGTAGTGGTTTTAGCGGGATGCCACACACTTGCAAAGATATATCAGTTGGTATCAACTTTTCTAGCTAGAGTCTCTTGTAGAGAGAAAAAGGCATAACACTAACTCCAGCTTCCGAATCACATAAAGCAGTTATAACATAATTTTTCTTAATAGAGCAAGGAATAGTTGGTATACATGGATCACCAAGTTTCTTTGAACCTTACCATTGAAGGAGTAATTAGCAAGCAAAGTAGAAAGCTCCTCATTAGGAATCTTCCTTTTATTAGAGACAATATCATTCATATACTTTGAATAAGGAGGTAATTTAATAGCATCAGTAAAAGGAATTTGCAAAAATAAAGGTTTCATCCACTCACACAACTTGTTGTAGTGTTCCTCCTCCTTTGACTTGTGTTTCTTACCTGGAAAAGGCATAGTTTTCTGCACCCAAGGTTCTCTCTCTTTACCATGTTTATTAGCAATAAAATCTTCCTTTCTGTACCTAGTGTTCTTAGTGTGCTTCTCAGGTTCTTCCTCACCTTCCTCCTTATCAGGAGACTCATTTTTATTATTACCACTCTTAGTTTCAGCATCAGAGACAGATATACTATTAGGATCTACAGCAGGTTCAAGTGGTTCCTCAACTATCTTATGTTTCTTTTTCTTCCTCTTATGAGGACTACCACTATCTTCACTTTGTTGGGAATCCTGCTCTATTCTTTTAAGGTATCATTCAGGATATAAAGGATCTTGAGTAGCTATACCACTCCTAGTTCTAATTCCATAAGTATGTTTATTTCCTGAAGCATTAACTAGCATATACTTTTGTACCTTAGCAAGTTGATCAAGTTGAGTTTGAACCATTTGAAAGTGTTTACAAAGCATTTTAATATCATTAGAAGTTCTTTCCACAATATCTTTCAACACATGGATAGCTCTAGAGTTTTCAAATAAATGATTCTGAACTTTTTTATTAAAATACCACTGTTTAACAATAAATGTGTCAAGTTCCTCTAAACATTGATCAGGAGGCTTACTATAAGGAATATCACCTTCATCAAAGTGTTGGAGAGAGTATACCTCAATAGTGGATGAGTGGGGAATTGGCTTACATAATTCTTCTATAGGAGGTAGATTCTTCACATCTTCAGCTCTAATAGCTTTCTCCTTTAGACACTTATTAGCTTCCTTCATCACTTCATCATTTAATGCAATAACTCCCCTCTTCTTTGTTATTGGTTCTGGAATTGGTTCAGGAACAACTGGTTCAGGAGTAATAGGCTTAGGTGTATTCTTCTCAGTTGAAGTCCAATCATCATAATTCTTGCTTATTTTATTCATTAATTCTTTAGCATCCGTAGGAGTCCTTTTCCTGAAAACACAATCAGCAAAGCTATCTAGGTATGTCCTAGAATCATTAGTTAGTCCATTATAATAAATATCAAGAAGTTCATTCTTAGGTAATGGACATCCAGGATGTGCATGAATCAAGGCACAGAACCTTGTCCATGACTCAGGCAATTTCCTTCTTTTCCCTGTTTAAAATCAAAAAGTCTCTGCAAAGAAGCATGTCTAGCACTGGGAGGAAAATATTTCTGGAAGAAAGAAGCAATCAAGCAATCGGGGCTATCAATGGAACCAGGAGGTAATATATTAAACCAAGCCCTAGCTTCTCCTTTTAGTAAAAAGGGAAGATCTTAGTAACAAAGTACTTGCGCATCTTAAAATCATCAGAGAAGAAAGCACTCAAGCTCATTCATATGATCCACAGTACTCTCAACAATATCTAAATAAGATAAATCAAGAGAGAAATCACAATCTTCATCTTTAATATCTATGGGAGAAGTGGAAAACTTAGGATCAGCGGACAGTTTAGGCATGATAGTACGTCTAGCAAGGAGACTCTTAATAGCACTAGTACCATGTGTGTTTCGACACTCTTCAACAAAATCATCAGTGAACTCAATGTAACCATCATTAATATCATAACTCTCACTAGCCTCACGTGAGGTAACAGGTGTAACAGTGTATTCACTAGGAGTTTCGGTATTTCCTAGACTAGCCATAGTAGCATCTAGAAAAGGACCTAATGTACCACTCACATCAAGCAGATTAGAAGTAACATCATGACCATCAAAAGTAGTTTCAGACTCAGAAGTAGTAGCAGTGTGTGTAGCATGAGTATGTGGTGGTGGTGTGACAAGCTTACTTATAACAGACGGTGAATCAAGAGCAGCAGAGGTGTTTAGGACTATACCTCTTCTTGTAGTGGATGGTAAAATAGGGAACTTTCCATCACGACACTTCCCCATGATGAAAGGAGTAGAAGTGAACAATAGTAGATCCAAGTGAACTTACAAATAAATCTATGCTCCCCGGCAACGGCGCCAGAAAATATTCTTGATGAACCACAAGTATAGGGGATCGCAACAGTCTTCGTGGGTAGTATTACCCAATTTATTGATTCGACACAAGGGAGCCAAAGAATACTTGCAAGCCTTAATAACTGAGTTGTCAGTTCAGCTGCACCTAGAAATAGTCTTACTCACAGAAGTTTATCAGTAGCAACAATTTATAGTAGCAACAACAGCAGTAACAACAGTAAAAAAGTAGCAATACTAACAGTAACGATAACAGTAGGATTCGAGTGCAGTAGGCATAGGGATGGATGGACGGGCGTTGCATGGATGAGTCTAAACATGTAACTTCAACATCTAGGGAATTGTAGATAAATAATAACAAGCATCCAAGTACTAAACAATCCTAGGCATGTGCTCCAAATATAGTCATACGTTCTCGCAATGAGAACTTGCACAACATCTTCTGTCCAGCCAGCCCGTGGCAGCAGGGCCTCTAGGGAACTACTGGCAATTAAGGTGCTCCTTTTAATAGATCACCGGAACAAAGCATTAACACTCCGTGAACACATGTGATCCTCACACCACAGCCATCCCCTCCGGTTGTCCCAATTATTGTCACTTTGGGGCCTTTGGATCCGGACAATCATATGTGTACACAACTTGCAGATAAGATCACAAACAATACTATCATAATGATTCAATAATAAGTTCAGATCTAAGATCATGGCACTCGGGTCCTAGTGACAAGCATTAAGCACAACAAGTTGCAACAAAGTCAAATAACACTAATAGAGATACTAGGTACTATGCCCTAACAGATCTTATTCGATTACATGATAGAACTTATCCAATCCCTACCATCCCCAAGCCTACAATGGGGGATTACTCACTCATGGATGTGGGAAACATCGGTGGTTGATGGAGATGTGTTGGTGATGATGATGTCGATGATCCTCTCCAAATTCCCCGTCCCGGCAGGGTGCCAGAACAGAGTTTGTGGATCCGAATCTTGGTTTCTGGTGGCGGAGGCGTGGCGGAACTCTTTCTGGAAAACTATCGAACCCCCCTCGTTTTTTAGGTCGAAAGGCAACTTATAGGCGTAGAGGGAGGCCGAGGGGGTGCCTGGGGTGGCTGCACCCCCTCCAGGCGTGGCTAGTGGTGGGCCCATGCCTGGGGTGGGTGTGGGCCCCCCAGGGCTCCTCTCCGTATCCTTTTCTGGCTCCGTGGGTCTTCTGGTGAAATATAATTTTTGGCATATTTCCAGGATTATCCCTGATAGTTGATTTTCTACACAAAAACAAGACACCAAGGTAATTCTACTGAAAACAGCGTCAGACCATGTTAGTTGTATCCAAATCACACGAGTTTAGAGGAGAAACAATAGCAAATGTGTTCGGGAAAGTTGATACGTTTTGGACGTATTAGAGGCCTGAAGCATAACGATGACGTCCCAGCCCATAGATTCCAGGACGCCGGCCGGGAACCCCAATCTACTCGTCGGTGTCGATGTAGTACCGAACTAATCTTTAGGGAAATACTTACTCTGCCAAAAGTATCAGCAAAGCAAGGGTGAGTACAAGGTGTAATCCTCAAGACTTCTGGCTAGTGGAGTTGTTTTTCATAAATCCATCTTTGTTTGTAAAACAAGAGAGAGAAGAAGCTCGTCTATTTAGAATATTTTAAAAGGGGATAAGAGAACGACATCTCCAAAGTATTGATCATCATGTTGATATCCACCAATTCATCTTCATCTGAGCCCTAACTAGGATCACCCCCTCGTACCCATGAGGAAGCATCCTTAAGCACACATTGATCTGCCAAGTTTTACGATTTGGTTAATGTTCTCTATTGTCTTAGAATTCGGTCACCAAGCGTTCATAACCATGAACACGACTTTCGAAAAGATTTAACCCTGCAGGGGTGTACAACTTTACCCACACATACTAACCTTCTCTTAATGATAGTACATTAGCCCTCTTCCTTGGAAGGCCGGCATAGGGTGGTTAGACACGATCTTTACCTTGATTTCGTGGAGACCATGAGTCACGCCCTAAGGATGGTTCCGCCATAACGGTTCAAATCCCGAAGCCGGTCCCTAGAGATGTGAGGCGAGGTTGGTTCACCAGGGGCTTCTTCGACCCCAAGCAACCCGGTCCACGCTTCCCTACCTCTTATGAGTGCACCTTCACCCGCCAAATCTTTCAAAAGTTTTTCTATGCATATGTCGAATGGAACGCCCGAACTATGTGACTCATGGAATCTACTAGGCAAGTTAGTTGCTCGTGAGGTTGTCTAGGCCCCGTGTGGTTGTACGCTCGTCTCGGTTCCAAAGGCAAGAAATCGGTTCCTAATGGTGGCGAGCATGGGACTACAAAAACCACATCCCACTGTGGCCTCCCATACAAGCCTTAGCATGTTTATCCTTACCACTGATCTCATCTCATCACGTTCTCCTATCAAACTAGATTCTCTGTATCTGATACATCATCTAGATGAACCAACACTAACAGCTATGCATGGCTAAGCAGAACACATATAGAAGCTCTAGCAGTGCACACAAGACAAACCTAGTTATGCTAGGAGCAGTGGATCAGGTGATATAATTTCAAAGGGAGTAATGCAATAGATAGGATACTTTATCTATCCATAAAAGACCACGTTAGAATTGTATGCATCATGGCAGGAATTGAAATGCTTTCGAAATCATAGGATCATATCATGGTGGGGCTATGCTTGCCTTTGCCAGTTGATAGCAGATAAATAGATCTTCGGAAGCCTTGTACTTGACTTGGTTACAGTTGGTCAAGTATTTGTCTTCGAGCTTTGACGGTGTTGATCTCTGACTTTGTTCTCGATCTCAATCTCGTATTCTACCAGGAAGAACCAAATACCGGAAAGAAAGGGAAACAATCAACACATGGCATCAATGCAATGCTCAGGCAAGGATGATGATATGACAAGTTAAATTATATTGAAAAGTAACCCTAAGGCATGCTCGACAGTTTAATCAGGGTTCCGAGGGGTACAAACCCTAACTCGGGGAAACTCCAAAATCACCTATGAGGGGTTACTATGTTCTTATATTTAAACTTGTCATGGAAGTTGATTATCAATGCATGATTATAGTTTAGATAGGTAGATCTCATTTTTCTGAACATTCTGATATATTATACATATTTTTCCAACTTATAAATAATAAGTTATTAAATTTATAAGATTATATTAATTTCTGAAATTATTTAAAACAAATTACATACTTTTTACACCCGGGCAGAGGCTACCCGCAGCAGCTGACAGAGGGGCCCGAGGCCACCTCAGCTGCCACGCAGGAAGTGACGGGACCCACCCTGGTTTGACCAGGCAGACCCGCGCGTGCCTGATGCATGGGTGACGTCAGCGTGACATCACGCCGGCGGGGCTCACAGCACGGCAAAGGGGCAGCGACTACGACGCGTGCGGGGCTGCAAAACTAGGCCAGTTCGAACCAGGCGAGCAAGGGGAACCCACTGGTGGCGGCGCCGCTATGTTTTGGTCACCAGAGCGACAGCGGCGATGGCAGACGGCTGCGATAGAGAGCGTTGAACGACCCGAGAGCGAACCAGAGCGAGAGGGGAGAAATGGAGGGGTCCAGGAGGACCATAGGCTCACCGCAATGCCTACGGAGGGGTTGAGGAGGCATGGGGAGGTCTTGAACGACGTCAATGGCGATGGCGGGTAGCGTCGGGCTCAAGGGAGACGAGTTCGATTCAGGGAACTGGGGTCTTCCCGGCTCGCATGCTTCGTCGAGGAGGAAGAAGGGGTCGAGGTGGAGCCGAAGGTGGCCTTAGATGGGCGAGGGGAGGCCGGAGACAACGACGAACGACGAGGCCCAACGGCTAGGGTTTCGGGCAGAGAGGAAATCAAGAGAGGGAGGTCGCAGAAGAGAGCGGGAGGGGATAAGGATGGGGAAGGGGGTCGGCGCTGTTATTATCCTTGTCTTGGAGCTCGTCGGATGGCAGGGAGGAGGTAGTGGAGATCGACAGCTCCGTCGTCGACAAGCATGAGCTTGGAGGCGCAAGGAAGACGTCGACAAACGGGTGAAGGGGTACGTGGGCTGGGGTGGGCTACGCTGGGCCGCTGGCTTGCGCGTGCGAGCGGCAGGGAGTGAAGGGGAGAGATGGGCCACGGCCTAGTTAGGTTTAGGAAACAGTTTTTCTTTCTAAATTCCTTTTCTTTTTCTATTTTCAATTTGTATTTTGTATTTCAAATACAAAACTGTTTTGGGCATTTCAAAAATGCCACAGATTTTGTAAAACATTCAAAATAATGTGAGGGCCTTGTAACATTTTGGGCTTCATAACTTTTTAACCATTTTCAAAATATTTGAAACCATTTGAAATAATAACAAAGAGGGGGGATATTAGGGTTTTATGGTTTTGTCTATTTCTTTCTTTCTTTCATGCATTTTTAATATGATGCTCATGAATGCACAATCAAAACCCTAATATAAGATTAACTAAAACTAGGGTGTTACAGCTCTACCCCCCTTACGAGAATCTCGACCCGAGATTCCTAAGGTAGGGAGAGAGAGAGGGAGAGAAAGAAACAAGGCCACTCTAAAGATAAGAGGGAAACACACTAAACAATACACAGAGTATCTCATGGTCAACTCAAGGATGTAGTGTTCGGAAAAAACTATGAGATGACGATCATGAAACATGTCAAGGTAACGGAGGAGACAAAAGGAGGTGGTTTCAAATTGATATATATATGCTCTTCAGAAGGATTGAGACCATGGAGCTTACAGGACGTTTTGAGGCTTCTGATGAGGAAAGCTTCCAGCAGAAAGAACATCACCACAGACTTTGAGAGGGAACCTCTACTAAATGGCTTAAGTAGATAATTTAGGTTGCAAAGATATGGATCAACAAAACCAAGCCGTTGAACTACTTTTGATACAGTAGGGTCACTCTTTCATTCAACAGAAAGCTTAAGAGAAAAAGGTGTTTTGGTGGAGAGGACTCATAAGAGTCACAAGGAACATGTAGTAAGAGAAACTGTTGATTAACCAAAATTGTCGTGGGAATGGTCACGGTAGATGCTGCAATCGGCAGCGAGTAGTAGAACAAGGGGCAAGGGCGGCCAGCCATCTGCGGTGCGAGATGAGGGCGGAGACACAGGGTTTTACCCACGTTCGGCCCCCCGGAGGGTAAAGACCTACTCCTGCTAGATTGTATTATGATGGTGGTACAATGGGGCGAGCTCGGCGGCTAGGCGGCGAGTCGCTTGGGTGTATGATGGAACGTGCCTCTACACGCCCTGTAGGGAGGTTTATATAGACTCACCTCCCCTAGGGTTTACATATCTCAACCGAATTAGTTAAGGCTTCGATACTCATTTAACCTAATCCGACTGGGCCTATCTACTACCGGGCCTTCACTTCGATCGCTCGAATCACCGGATCTTGATCCATCCGCCTTGCGTGCCCACTCGCTAGTTCTCGACAAGGAACGCCTGCTGGGTATACCCCGGTAGGCATATCCCCATCAGTAGTCCCCGAGGCCGTCGTCGATTGGGCGCAGGTGGTTGCTGACAGTCGGAGCATACGGCTTTCAATGCGGACATCCAGTCGAATCGGCGGCGGGCTCCTGAATAAAGGAGGAAACTAGTCATTCTGGTCGCAGCTTTGGCGATTGGATCGGCGAAATATTTAGTCACTGTTTGTAGTGATCGGCGAGTGAAAGTGGCTGAAGTTGGACCGTCAAAACGCAGTCAAACTAGACGTTGGGGTAATCCAACGGTAACTTTTGGCGTAATCACCGCTTAGTAACGGCTCCCTGATTTGGCGGGTAACAACCGCTATATAAAGGGAATGGTAGGCGACCGGAGAACCACCTCCTCGTCATTTCCTCCGATTGCGCGCATCTTCGTT
Source organism: Avena longiglumis (assembly GCA_030063025.1). Taxonomy (NCBI): domain Eukaryota; kingdom Viridiplantae; phylum Streptophyta; class Magnoliopsida; order Poales; family Poaceae; genus Avena; species Avena longiglumis. Next base: position 152,158,126 of record CP125975.1, on the reverse strand, counting down.
TTCCTCCGCATCGCGATCCAGCCGAACCGAAATCATCCGACCCCCACGAATCCTTCCACCTATGGCCCCCTCCACCGAGCCATGGGGAAGATCCAAGTGCACAAGAGCGCAACTGGCGTCCTTCGAGGAGGCCGGGATCCTGCGCGCCGGTAGGTGGCGCATCCCTGCGGTCGGAGAGGTGACTCCGGACCCACGCGAGGGAGAGTTCATCGGCTTCACCAGCCACCTAGAGCGGGGGCTGGGATTCCCAACATCTTTTCTTCGGTAACTTCGCTTCTACGGGATCCAGCCGTCGGACCTGGGCCCGCACAGCATCGAGCAGCTTGCCATTTTCGTGGCGTTCTTCGAGTGCTACCTGGGCTGCAGGCCCTACTTCCCCCTGTGGCAAGATCTGTTCCACGGGAGGATCAGTCGAGAAGAAGCGGGCGGCCCAATGCTCGCCGCGGCCCGACGCTTGAAATCGAAGGCTTCCTTCTTCGATCTGATGCTACCCACCAAGGCGGCAAGTGAATGGAAGAAATCTTGGTTTTATGTCACCGAGGCGATTCCGGACGGCGAGGTGGCGATCCCAAGATACTCCGCCGACCGGCAACCGACCTGTGTCGGCAAGCTTCCAACAGACCAGCGGATGGTTGTGGTTGAAATGCTTCAGACCATCCGAAGAAGAAAGGTCTCCAGCCCATCAATTTGTATAACTGCTGGCTCGGGCGGCGACTCGTCCCCCTGGCCCGCCGCGACCACTACATGTACGAGTACGCGGGCCGGGAGGACTCGACGAAGTCCTGCCTAGCCGAGTGGCAACTCGAGGATTACCTCCTGGCGCTGAAGAAGATCACCCAGGCGGCGTACCTCGACGCGAAGGCTGGGGTCGCCCCCTACACCGCAAAGTATCTAGCCCCAACGACAAGTCATCTTTCTATCATTCGTAGTCGCAGTTAAATGCTGTCGCGGTTATACTGATATTGTCTTATACTTATTGCAGCTATTTCAAGTGGTGGAAGGGTGGCTTCCGCCCGCGGACGACGAGAATTCGAGCTCGTCCGTCCAGGAAGTAGGCGACTCGCCCCCAGCAAGGGGCGGCGTCGAAAGTGACGGGAGTGGCGACGACGACGAATCCGAGGAAGAGGTCGCCCAGCTGGTCCAGAAAACTCGAGGACAGCGGAAGCATGAGCTCGAAGCGAGCAAAAGCCTCGAGCGTCACGATGACGACGACGACGAGATCCCCGAGCACACCTCGCATCGCGAGGCTACTCCATCGAAGAAGAAGAAGAAGAAGAAGAAGAAGAAGAAGAAGAAGAAGGAGGTGAAGGCCCCTCCAAAGAGGAAGGCGAAGCTAGCGAAACAGGCGTCTCCGCCTTATTCGCCAAGCAGCTCCGACGCCACCAGCCTGGCCAGGGGTGAAGCTCCACAGACGATGGCGGCGCCGGATATCACCGCCATCCTGACTGAGGTGCCTCTGGCCTCGATGCCTCCGCTGTTCGCCCCAGTCTCTGGGTCGGGGGCCACTCCGGTCGCGGCCGCCTGTGGATGCTCCCCCAAAACGCTTCGAAGCTCCAGTCGCGGCCTCGACAACGAAGAAACCGTCCGTGTCTTGGGAACGCGATGTCCTAGAGATGGGCCTCAGTCGACGACTGGGCCCCGAATTGGAGAAGCCGGCCGGCATCCGCACGGGGCTGCGGTTCCTACCGGTCGCCAAGTGAGTTTTATTCACCTATCTTTGTTTTTCATTGTACTCTGACTACTTTGCTCATGTGATCAATTTGTAGGACTGGAGCCAATAAGGTAGGCCATCCGACCGTGGCCAAGGTTCCGCCAGTCGTCAGCGAGGAGGACCCCTCCCGGAAGAGGAAGGCGGACGAGGTCGTTGCCCCTGCGGATAGCGCCAAGAAGACCAAGGGCGACGAAGTCGTCATGGTGTCTGACGACACAGGGTCGCTCCGAGTGAGCCCGTGGCGGAAGCGGACTTGACGACCAAGGAGGGTGCTCCTTCGCCTGGGGTGGCCGAGCCGGCCTATTTTGGTGCCGGCGCATCCATCGCGACCTTCCCGCGCTTCATGGCGAGAGCGGCTACGGCGAGTGGCACCACGCCCTCGAGCCGTGCGCCTGAAGTCACTGAGACGGAGGTCGAACAGCGTCGCGGGCACACTTCGGCGCTTCTCGCATCCGTGGACACGATACAGCTTCATGGCATGCTTGGCGCAGCCATCCAGGTATGTCCAGTCCCCAACGATCGGGCCGCTGATTTGCAAAGGTCGGATTCTTTTAGTGTCTTTGTTTTGTTTATCGCGTCCAGTCCCCGAGTGCCTAGTCGCTGAATTTCAGCGGGTGGGCACTTAGTTTTTTGATCTCCAGTCCCCGAGTGCCTACTCGCTGAATTTCAACGGGTGGGCACTTAGGATTTTTTATCCCCAGTCCCCGAGTGTCGACGCGCTGTATTTCAGCGGGTGGGCACTTAGGATTTTGTTTTTGTTAACTGATTGTCTTTTGCGCAGGGTTTGCAGCGTGAGTCAGCTGACCGGCTTGCTGCGAAGAGCCGCGCGGAGAAAGAACTTGCCATCGTCCAAGAGGCGAACAAGGGACTCCAGGCGACTGCTGCGAAGGCAGAGGAGGTCCGCCAGGGCCTTGTCCCAGCGAGTGAGTTGGCGGCAGCTCAAACTGCCTTGAGCTCGGCTGAGAAGCGGATCACCGACCTTGAGCGCAAGCTGAAGGAAGCGAAGGAGGAGGCAACTTCGGCGGATGGGCGAGCCAAGGCTGCCGTTACAGCCGCCGCTGAGGAGCGTAAGGTCTCCGACGCCCTTGTTGCTGGGCTTCAATACGACTACACCTCTCTTCAGAGCTTCATCACGGATCTCTCCCGTCCCTTGATTGGTGAGTGTGCCTTCCTCTGCCTGTAACGTTTGCATTGTGTAATATTTGATGTATTCACTGTCACTTTCTGTCCGCAGGTCGAATCATTGACAGCACGGAAGAGGCGAGTTCGTTCGACGCACGGCAATGTGTGGCCACGCTGGTCGACTCGGCCACGTTGTCGGCGACGTGCATACGGGCGTATCTTCAGGAAATGTCGCCCACGGTGGTGATTCCCAGCGACCTCGTCGAAGTGTGACGATACTTGGAGAAGGCGCCTTCGGTCGTCAAGTTCATGACGCGATCGGCGTTCCGACGCGGAGCGGCGACGGCGCTTAGCCTTGGGCTCGCTCACTTCCTGGAGGACTTCGACCTGGACGACGTGACGAGTGGCTACCTGTCGTCGACTGGCTCGGTGGAGGTCTCCGAGGTGCTGAAGTTAACGGACCGCGCTGCGGTATACTCCGAGCGCGTCTGGGCGATGGGAGACCTCCTTCCTTATCGGGAGATGGTCGTCGCACCCAACGACCCTGAGCCGCATCATCGGGACTTCAAGATCGAGCAACCCTTCCGTGCGGCGATGGCGGGTGAGCTGATGACGTACCCGTCAAACCCGTACACTCCCTTCATTCGCAGTCGCAAGGGTGGTGGCGAGTCGTCATCGAAGCCTGCGGAGTAGAATATTGTGCCATAGGGAGTTAGTAGCAGTTCTGTCGTTGGGCATACCTTGTATTTTGTGACAATTGCGACATGCTATAATGAGATATCGTGTTGTTTTGTGAATTGTCGTGTGTTTCTGATTGAGGGTTGAACGAGTCCCCGAGCGCGACCGCCCTTTTTATGGGGTTTACCTTGTTTGTTATGTGTTTGCGGTTTTGGTTGTTTTGTTATTGAGGTCGACTCGCCCGAACTTGGAAAGCCAGTCGCAAGGCGACTCCCATGAGTGCTCTGTACTTCACCGTTTTCCCTTGCGTGAACGAGGTCGGGTGGCCGAGTCCCCGAGCGTGGTACTTGGTTGTTCTAGACGCGACTCGAGGGTGGGTGAGGACTTGGCGCGTTAGGGTGAGCGCATCACTCCTGCCTGGCCCGTCGGGTCAGTCACATGGCGAGTCCTGGGCATGCTCTCATACTTGGCGTTTTCCCTAGCCGCTAGTGCTGAACTGGTTGTCAGTCCCCGAGCGTGGTACTTGGCCGTTCGAGTCGCTATGTCGAGGATGCGGAGGATCATGGTCGCTGTGAGAATCGAAGGCAGTTGTCTTGGCTCGTAGAGCCAGTCGGGCTAGGCGACTCCAATGGGGCTCCGGGTAGGCGTTTTTCATGGACGTTACAAGACCTGAGGTGACCCAGTGCCCTTGTAACGCACTACTTGGCCGTGCCGATCGCTGTACCAGAGGTTGACTTCTGCAGTTAACTTGACGCTATTACGTTATTAAAGTAGTGGCACAAGACACGGAGAGTAGGCGCAATTTGCGGTAACCAATTCTTTTTATTTCATAGCGAATGGAGGGTACATATGTGGGGTTCTAGGAGTAGAACTTCCGTAGGAGGTTTACATTCCATGGTCGCTTGACGTCGAGTTTGCCGTGCCCGCGGACGTCGATGAGGTAGTAGGCGTCATTGCCGAGTACTCGCCCGATGGCGAATGGTCCCTCCCACGGGGGGAAAGCTTGTACATGCCTTTCTTGTCCTGGATGAGGCGCATCACCAGGTCGCCTTCTTGGAAGGTGCGAGTTTTCACCCGCCGGCTGTGGTAGCGGCGGAGTCCTTGCTGGTAGATGGCGGTGCGTGATCGAGCTAGGTCGCATGCCTCGTTGAGTTGATCGACTCCATCCTGTTGTGCGAGTTCGTTCGCAGCCTCCGTGTAATGGACGACCCTTGGCGAGTCGTGCTCGAGGTCGGTGGGCATGACTTCCTCGGCACCGTACACCATGAAGAAGGGGGTGAACCCTGTCGACCTGTTGACCGAGGTGCGAATGCCCCAGATGACGGAGGGTAGCTCCTAGACCCAGCACCCGGCGGTGCGCTCGAGTGGTACTTGGAGCCGTGGCTTCAGGCCATGGAGGATGCTCTGGTTGGCGTGTTCCGCCTGGCCGTTGGACTCCGGGTGGGCGACTGAGGCGAGGTCGAGTCAGATGTGGTGTTCCTCGCAGAACTCGGCCATGACCTGGACGACGTGACGAGTGGCTACCCGTCGTCGACTGGCTCGGTGGAGGTCTCCGAGGTGCTGAAGTTAACGGACCGCGCCGCGGTATACTCCGAGCATGTCTGGGCGATGGGCGACCTCCTTCCTTATCGGGAGATGGTCGTCGCACCCAACGACCCTGAGCCGCAGCACCGGGACTTCAAGATCGAGCAACCCTTCCGTGCGGCGATGGCGGGTGAGCTGACGACGTACCCGTCAAACCCGTACACTCCCTTCATTCGCAGTCACAAGGGTGGTGGCGAGTCGTCATCGAAGCCTGTGGAGTAGAATATTGTGCCCTAGGGGAGTTAGTAGCAGTTCTGCCGTTGGGCATACCTTGTATTTTGTGACAATTGCGACATGCTATAATGAGATATCGTGTTGTTTTGTGAATTTTCGTGTGTTTCTGATTGAGGCTTGAACGAGTCCCGAGCGCGTCCGCCCTTTTTATGGGGTTTACCTTGTTTGTTATGTGTTTGCGGTTTTGGTTGTTTTGTTATTGAGGTCGACTCGCCCGAACTTGGAAAGCCAGTCGCAAGGCGACTCCCATGAGTGCTCTGTACTTCACCGTTTTCCCTTGCGTGAACGAGGTCGGGTGGCCGAGTCCCCGAGCGTGGTACTTGGTTGTTCTAGACGCGACTCGAGGGTGGGTGAGGACTTGGCGCGTTAGGGTGAGCGCATCACTCCTGCCTGGCCCGTCGGGTCAGTCGCATGGCGAGTCCTGGGCATGCTCTCATACTTGGCGTTTTCCCTAGCCGCTCGTGCTAAACTGGTTGTCATTCCCCGAGCGTTGTACTTGGCCGTTCGAGTCGCTATGTCGAGGATGCGGAGGGTCATGGTCACTGTGAGAAGCGAAGGCAGTTGTCTTGGATCGTAGAGCCAGTCGGGCTAGGCGACTCCAATGGGGCTCCGAGTAGGCGTTTTTCATGGACGTTACAAGACCCGAGGTGACCCAGTGCCCTTGTAATGCACTACTTGGCCATGCCGATCGCTGTACCAGAGGTTGACTTCTGCAGTTAACTTGACGCTGTTATTACGAGTGCGAGTGGCACAAGACACGGACAGTAGGCGCAATTTGCGGTAACCAATTCTATTTATTTCATAGCGACTGGAGGGTACATATGTGGGGTTCTAGGAGTAGAACTTCCTTAGGAGGTTTACATTCCATGGTCGCTTGACGTAGAGTTCGCCGTCCCCGCGGATGTCGATGAGGTAGTAGGCGCTGCTGTTTAGTACTGCCGATGGCGAATGGTCCCTCCCACGGGGGGAAAGCTTGTGCATGCCTTTCTTGTCCTGGATGAGGCGCAGCACCAGGTTGCCTTCTTGGAAGGTGCGAGTTTTCACCCGCCGGCTTTGGTAGCCGCGGAGTCCTTGCTGGTAGATGGGGGTGCGTGATCGAGCTAGGTCGCGTGCCTCGTCGAGTTTATCGACTCCATCCTGTTGTGCGAGTTCCTTCACAGCCTCCGTGTAGTGGACGACCCTTGGCGAGTCGTGCTCGAGGTCGGTGGGCATGACTGCCTCGGCACCGTACACCATGAAGAAGGGGGTGAACCCTGTCGACCTGTTGACCGTGGTGCGGATGTCCTAGATGACGGAGGGTATCTCCTCGACCCAGCACCCGGCGATGCGCTCGAGTTTACTTGGAGCCGCGGCTTCAGGACGTGGAGTATGCTCTGGTTGGCCCGTTTCGCCTGGCCGTTGGACTCCGGGTGGGCGACTGACGCGAGGTCGAGCCGGATGTGGTGTTCCTCGCAGAACTCGGCCATGTCTCCTTTGGCGAAGTTGGTACCGTTGTCCGTGATGATGCTGTTTGGGAACCCGTAGCGATATATGAGCTCGCGTAGGAATTTGGTGGCGGTCTTCCCGTCGCATTTCCGGACTGGCTTGGCTTCCACCCACTTTGTGAATTTGTCGACCGCGACCAGGAGGTGGGTGAAGCCGGAGGGGGCCTTTTTGAAGGGGCCTACCATGTCCATACCCCACACGGCGAATGGCCAGGTGATGGGGATTGTCTTGAGCGCTGAGCTCGGCACGTGTGTCTGGTTGGCGTACTTCTGGCACCCGGCGCACCGCTGGACAATGTCGACGGCATCGGCGTGTGCGGTGGGCCAGTAGAAGCCATGTCGCATAGCCTTGGCGACCAGAGAGCGGGCGCCGGCGTGGTGGCCGCAGTCGCCGGAGTGGATGTCGTGGAGGATCTTGCGTCCTTCGGCGGGTTGGACGCAGCGTTGGAACACGCCGGTCACGCTGCGCTTGTGGAGCTCGCCGTCGATGATGGTGAAAGATTTGCATCGGCGTGCAACCATCCGGGCGTTTGTCTCGTCTGCCGGCAAGGTGCCAGCCTCCAGGTAGGCGATGTACGGCTTGGTCCAGTCGTCTGGCTCGGCGACGAGTGCGACCAGGGCTGCCTCTGGTTGCAGCGGGACTCCGATGTCGATCTCCCTTGGGGGAGAGACTGATGGCTTGGTGATCGTGTCGAGGAAGACGCCAGCGGGTGGTGCGAGTCGAGCCGACCCGATGCGAGAGAGTGCGTCAGCCTCCTCGTTCTTCCGCCTGTCGATCCACTCGACTGAGTAGCCTGCAAAGTGTCCCCCCAGCTTGTCTACTGCTTGGCGGTATGCCGCCATGGTAGGAGAGACGGCGTCGCAGGTGCCAGCGACTTGCCCAGCGACGAGGACGGAGTCTCCGTAGCAGCGTAGGCGGTTGACGTTCATCTCCTTGGCAGCTCGCATGTCGTGGAGTAGTGCCTCGTACTCGGCCATGTTGTTGGTGCAGGGTGTGAAGTCGAGGCAGAGGACGTAGCGGAGCTTGTCGCCCTTTGGTGAAGTCAGCAGATCCCTGCTCCTGCGTCATCCGCCTTCTTGGAGCCGTCGAAGTGCAGGCTCCAGTAGTGGAGGTATGGCAGCTTTTCTGGCTGCTGGGCCTCTTCCCAGTCGGCGATGAAGTCCGCTAGAGCCTATGACTTGATCGCTTTTCGTGGCTCGTATTTGATGTTGTGGACGCCGATTTCGACGGCCCACTTGGCGACTCGCCCGGTCGCCTCGCGGTTGCGGATGATGTCCTGCAATGGTGCTGAGGAGACGACCATTATCGGATGCTCCTGGAAGTATTGCGGCAGTCGCCGCTGTACTCTAAAGACTGCGTATACTAGTTTCTGGTATTGCGGGTACCGCTGGCGCGACTCGATGAGGACCTCGCTGATGTAGTAACCGGTCGCTGTATCGGGCGCTCCTTTCCTTCCTCTGGTTACTCGACGACCATGACGGCGCTGACGACGCGCTCGGAAGCCGCGACGTAGACCAGCATGGGTTCTTTGTCGACGGGGGTGGCGAGTAGCGGTGCTGCGAGTAGCACCTTCTTGAGGTCACGGAGCGCGTCGTCCGCCTCCTTGTCCCACTGGAAGGTGGGGTTCTTGCGCATCAGGCGGTATAGGGGCATTGCCTTTTCGCCCAGGCGGGGGATGAAGCGACTGAGAGCCGCTACTCGCCCGGCTAGCTTCTCGACGTCGCGCAGGCACTCGGGTTTGCCGAGTCGAGCGATCGTGTCAATCTTGGTGGGGTTCGCCTCGATCCCGCGCTTGGAGACGACGTACCCCAGTAGTTGCCCTGCTGGTACACCGAAGGTGCATTTTCCTGGGTTAAGCTTTATCTTGTATTTCTGCAGGTTGGCGAATGTTTCCGCCAAGTCGGCGAGTAGATCGCCCTGGCGAGCGGACTTCACGACCACGTCATCGATGTAGACGTGGATATTGCGGCCAATTTGGCTTGCGAGGCACTCCTGCATGCACCGTTGGTAGGTCGACCCGGCGTTCGTGAGGCCGAAGGTCATGGCGGTGTAGCAGAAGGCTCCGAATGGCGTGATGAACGCCGTCTTCTCCTCGTCCTCAATAGCCATTTTGATATGGTTGTACCCAGAGTAGGCGTCGAGGAAACACAGGGACTCCGAGCCCGCGGTGGAGTCGATTATTTGGTCGATCTGCGGGAGGACGAACTGCTCCTTCGGGCAGGCGCTGTTCAAGTTTGTGTAGTTAATACACATCCTCCAGGTCCCGTTCTTCTTCTCGACCAAGACTGGGTTTGCCAGCCACTTGGAGTATTTAATTGGCCAAATGATGCCTGCAGCGAGTAGACACTGCACCTCCTCGGCGATAGCTCGGCGGCGCTCTTCATTGAAGGGCCGCATCGACTGCTTGATGGGTCGCACTTTGGGGTCAGCGTTTAGTTTGTGCTCAGCGAGCTCCCTAGGGACATCGGGCATGTCAGAGGGCTTCCATGCGAAGATGTCCCTGTTCTCACGGAGGAACTCGATGAGCGCGCCTTCCTAGGCTGGGCTCATGCCCGTCCCGATCATCACCGTCTGGCTGGAGTCGCCTAGGACCAGCTCGACGGTGCGGGTGTGCGTTGTTGCCTCGAAGGCTGAGGTGTTTGCTCCCTCCGACTTGGGCTCCTTGAGTATGGTGGGGTCGTCGTTGTTGACCCCGCTCGCGTACTTGGCGAGCTCGTCGGCATGGTTGGTCTCTGCCGCGATGACGGCGTCGGCGAGTTCGGCTCCTTTGGCCTCGCACTCGGCGGCCATGTCGGGGTCGCCGTTGATGGTGATGACGCCGCACGGCCCGGGGAGCTTCATCGCGTTGTACACATAGTGGGGCGCTGCCATGAACTTGGCGAACGCCTGGCGCCTCAGGACGCAGTGGTAGGGGCTATCGAAGGGTACCATCTCGAAGACGATCCGCTCGGTGCGGAAGTTTGCTGGTGTGCCAAAGGTGACTGGCAGCGTGCCCTTGCCGATCGGGTATGCCTTCCGACCGGGGACGATGCCGTGGAACGTGGTGTAGGTTGTCTTGACCATCGACTGCGGGAGCCGTAGTCGCCTGAAGGTGTCCAGGTACAGGATGTTGATGGAGCTGCCGCCGTCCATCAATGTCTTGGGGAGCCAGTAGTTGCCCACCTTAGGCTTGACCACCAGGGCGACTCGGCCTGGGTACTCGATGCATGGCGAGTGGTCCTGGCGGCTCCAGGTGATGGGCTGCTCCGACCAGTTGAGGAACTGGGTAACGTCCACCTGGGCCACCGTGTTGACGGCGACGGCGCGGGCGATGACCTTCTTCTCGCGCTTCGTGTTGAAGCCTGTGAAGGTATGGAGCGAGTCGGCCACATTGCCGAATTTTCCGCCGTTTGGCGGGTTGTTGTCGGGGTCCTCCCGCGCTCGCCGTGCCTTCTCAATCTCCCTGAGAGTGTGGCAGTCGGCGGTCGTGTGTGTGGCGGGCTTCCCTTCCCTGCTGTGAAATTCACAAGGTTGGTTAAGGAGGGCCACGGGGTCGAACCTTGGTTTCGCCTTGTAGTTGCCGCCGTCGCGGCGTTGCCCTCCATCGCGGCATTGCCCTCCGTCACGGCGGAAGCTCTTGGGCTCGCGCTGCGCGTGCCCGGCGTTGGCAACGAAGTTGACTCGCCCGTCACTGCGGCGCTTGCCAGTGAGGCGAGTGTTGCTATAGCGTAGGTCGGACCGTCGTCCGTTGTCGTTGCCGCTCGTGCGGCGTTGGCCTCCCGACTCATTGTCGGTTTCCTGGTTTGGATCTTCCTCCGCGTACCGTTTGGCGATCTCGAGGAGGTCCGGTATGTTGTCGAGCCTGTGAGAATGTCGCTTGAGCTTGGCGACCAAGGGCTCGTAGCGGCACAAGGTCTTGAAGCAATGGATCGCGGTGTCCGGGTGGATGCCGACCGCGTTGTACCATGTTTCTTGCCACCGCTGGACCCAGTTACGGGTCGACTCGCGGGGTCCCTGGACGCATCGCTCCAGGTCCTCGATGGTGGTGGCGCGGGTGTAGGAGCACTCGGCGTTCGACGGCGTCACAGATCTCCTCCCGTGAGTCGATGCTATCCTCGGGAGGGTGTTGATCCACGCCGCACGCCCCTCCATCATCAAGGGGAGGTAACGGCTAGCAGGTCGGTGTGGCCAGATCCCCATCGCCATGAGGTATGTATCCAAACACGGAGGGTCGCACGAAGGGTCGATTTCTATTTCCTTCGGCGCCTTGAAGTTCCCGGTATTTTTCTCCTCGGATCATCGGTCCGGGCACTGGCCCGAGTCGGTTAGCGACCCCATCATTGCCGTCGCGATTGGTTTGGGTGTGTCGCAGGTCATCGGGTCTGGCGTGCGCCAGCTTTGGTTGTTAATGATGTGGGTGCGGGCGCCGACGGGCTGACCGTTGGCGGAGACGGTTGGTCGCCGCCTGGGTCGCAGGAGAGTGCTCGCGCCGGCGATGTTGGAGCTGCAGTGGCTCTGGTGGCGGGCAGTTGAGGGTGTTTGCCGCCAATGGGCGGCCGCTTGAGGCTGCTCTGCTGCCCGAAGAACATGAGTACACCCGACCCTGTGAGTCGGCACCTGCTTTTTGCTGCTCGACCGCCTTTGCGAGTAGGGCCCTGACGTACTGGATCTGTAGTGCGCCGTCACTAGTGGCCGTGATGTTGTCGGCCGCTGCTCGGCCAGCCACGAGGTTGTCCATCGGGGTGGAGAACAGTGGTAGGCCATTCGCGTCTCGCTCCCGTGAGGAGAACACTATCCGCGACTAATCCCTGGGGGGTGTGCGGTTGGGTGGAGGTGGGGCGCCCATCGCCGTCGACCCTGTTGGGGCGGCGCCTTCCGTGGCACGCTCACAGATCGCGCCGCCCACGGGCCGGTCGTTTCGCTGCCAAAGTTCAGGGCGCGCCCCTGAACGGTGGGGTTTAGGCGCGACCTGATTCGCTGCTAGTGGTAGCGCGACAGCTCCTGCGCCGTCACCTGCTCGAGGCAAAAAAATTCGCGCTCGGCTTGCTCCTTGCGGACTGCCTCGGCCAGCTTCAGGCGGAGTTCCTCGACCTCCGTTGCCGTGGCGTTAGGAGGGATCGGGGTGGAGAAGGGATCCTCCGGCGGATCGGTGCCAGTCGCCATGTAGGTCGCGGCATGGCGACCGGTCCTGTCGCGGAGATCGGTGGAGTTTTCCGACCCGGAGTCGAAGTCGAAGATGCCGAGGATGGAGGGATCCTCGAAGTCTCCCATGTTGGAGACCTGGGTGATGGAGCCCGCGGGTGAAGTCGCGGTGATGGATCCGGCGAGTGACGCCGGGGTCGCCGAGTTGGCGTCGTCGTTGAGGGCCGCGTCTTCCGCGGCCGCGGAGTTTTCGGCCACGTTGCTATGGGCCGAGTTGTACTCGAAGGCGAGGCGATGGATCATGCGGACCTGGCTCTCGGAGAGCCGATCGCGTGGCGGCGACTCGCGGATGCGAGCCGAATCCTCCGAGACGATGACGTCGGTGAGGCCGACGAAGAGGCTGATCGTGCCGACCGGCAAGATCATGCTATGCGTGACGGGTCGCACCGCCGGGACGTAGCTGCTCGGCAAGATCTGGAGCATCTCGCCGATCGCTATCATGCGGCCGGTGGCGGCCTTCTCGTTAATGGGAAGATTGGATCTCGCCGCAGAACACCGGCCAGACCGGCCAGACCTCATGGTGGGCGCCACTGTCATGGGAATGCTCATGGCAGATGTTGCAATCGGCAATGAGTAGTAGAATGAGGGGCAAGGGAGGACAACCATCTGCGGTGCGAGATGAGGGCGGAGACACAGGGTTTTACCCAGGTTCGGCCCCCCGGAGGGTAAAGACCTACTCCTGCTAGATTGTATTATGATGGTGGTACAATGGGGCGAGCTCGACGGCTAGGTGGCGAGTCGCTTGGGTGTATGATGGAACGTGCCTCTACACGCCCCGTAGGGAGGTTTATATAGACTCACCTCCCCCTAGGGTTTACATATCTCAACCTAATCAGTTAAGGCTTCGGTACTCGTTTAACCTAATCCGACTGGGCCTATCTACTCGCCTGGGCCTTCAGCTTCCAGTCGCTCGAATCCACACCGGGCCTTGATCCAACGCCTTGCAGTGCCCACTCGCCAGCCTCGGGCCATTGAACGCCTGCTGGGTATACCCCGGTAGGCATATCCCCATCAAAAATCATAGCCACTCTTAAAACATGGCTGCAAAATCGAAGGAAACTCTTTATTCATCTAGGTATACCAAAATCTTTGCCAAAGATCATGATATCATTTTACACCACTAGATGAATAGATAAGAAGATTCCTGATGACATGAGAAGAAATAAAATTCATTCTCTAACTTCAATTACTCGGCACAACGAAATGCTTGCCATCATAAAAGGGTCTGGAGGATCGACCGAGAGACATCTAGCAACTCTACTTTAGATGTTCTCCTTGATGTTCAAGAAATCAAACATCAAGTAAAGGTCAGACTTCGGATACAAAAGAAACCATAAGCACAACTCCTATAATAAATCATAGAATAAGCATCATGAAGAGTGGTTGTTACTGCTAACTCAAAAGAATATGACAAGAGGTATTTCTGGCTAAGTGTGTCAACCATGACATCCATCTTGCCAGTTTTACAAAGAAACCTATGTGAAAACCTTGGGGAACGCCAACCATCATTGCTTCTTGAGATTAAAATTTTGTTAGGTGAGATGATATTTCAGACTCGGCATGTCCGAATAGAAAGTTTTTAACATTTACATAGAGGTAAAGTCACTAGATTCTCAAGACACGGACTACAGTGTAAACCTCCAAAAGACTGAGCTAGATTGCTGGACCCATGTACTTAGCAACTTGTCGAGAGACAACTGCGCCTACATTGGGGTACTTGCAATAAAATACACATGTATCCTTAAAGAAAGTGAGATAAATCTTCTCGAATCCACGGCGACATATTTCAGCAATTGCACGTGAATTGTAGAAGGTCGCTTTTAGCATCCAGAACACATTCTTCGAGATAACATGAAGATGGTTCTCAAAAGTTTCCAACATTAATGCCAATTGTTCCATATGAATACAATCTAACATGGAGAAAATGAGGATTCCATCGATGGGCTCAACAACAAACTTATCAAGACACTCCAAGAAGATGGTCTCATATGTTGCAGGAACAAGGCAAACTATTGGTCAGACCAAAGACATGAAGATGTACCCAAGTGGAACACCACAAGTAGCAACATCATCAAGATAGTCCTTGGAACTGAGTTTGATTTGACGATAACCCAAATCAAATAAAAGTTAGGGAGGATAACATATCCATAGAGGAGATACTATCTTTCTTCAGCACGAACAAAACTAGACATCCCTTTAAGAAGGAACAGAGTCAGATAGAAATTTTGTCTTACAACTCTCCAAGTTGTTGTTTAAGATCAACCAACTAGTTCAGGGGTATCCAGTACGGATCCTTGGAGAAAAGATCCGTTCAGAGAACTAGCTTTCTCAAGAACTTGGCAAGACGACCATGTGGCAACATGGTGATACTTCCAGTAGACATCTAGAATATCACGAAGCACCGATATGTCACTTCGCTCGAGAGGAAACTTGCTTAGTAGGGCAACAAGACGTAGTCTCAAAGTGTTGGCACAAGCCTAACTCTTTGACTGAAGAGAGTGCACCAAAATATTAGACTTGGTAGAACGATCAAACTTCGCTTAGTGATAGGATTAACCAATCACGCTAAGAATGATACAAATGTCCTTAGAGTTCAAAGCAACAATAATTGCTAGAATCTCAGATGGCCACATTATTACGCACATGCATCATTCACGAGTGCAAAATCTCGGAAAAGGGTGGGTAATCATGTGTACGAGCATCACTTCATTAAGGGGTCATAAAACTTAGCACGTCCTCTTAGTATAAAAGAGTGTGATACTTTAAGGTAGAACAGACAGAAGATATCAATGCCTCTTGATCTGCGGAGTATAACACTTTGACCTGGTCCTAGATATGACGAGGTACCGGAGTTTGTTTCTCCTAGACATCCCAAAATGGTTTGTCTTGACGGATCACAAGAGTATCTTACATCGGTAGACACCGATGCACATTTACTACTTAGCTACCAACTGGTAGACAAAGATCCGGAAAGAACAAGGGAAAAGGAACATGATCAAGATGGAATCCCGAGATGTGGGTGCATAGATTAATAATCTTCTGAAAATCAATGCAGAGAAGGGGTAAAGTGTGGCAAAGTCACGAATATAATTGCGAGACTCTCGAGGAGTACTCTTGTTCTGATCTATTTGGTTCCATTAAATAACATCTGCCATAGCTAGTGGTAAGGGAAGTCCTTAGTTGTCACAACTCGATCGTGACAGAACCACAAGCTTGAAGGCTAGAATTGTAGTATGATACATCATAAACGTAACTATAATTTTTGATGCTCCATGCTTGTTTTATATCATTTGTCTTATGTTTTGTCTACACTTTGAGGTCTTTTTATACACTTTATGGAACTAACCTATTGACAAGATGCCATAGTGCCAGTTGCCTATTTCTGCTATTTTTGGTTTCAGAAAAGCTAAAAAATGAATATTCTCGGAATTGGACGGGACAAAAGCCAATCTTCATATCTTCCCCTGAACGATACGGAAAATCAAAGCAGAGACAGAGTAGGGTACCAGGGTGGGCACATTCTAGGGTGGCGAAGGCCCACCCTGGCTGCGGCACCAGGGGTTGTGGCCCCCATGGCTGCCTCCTCGCCTTTCCCCTTCGCCTATAATAAGCCCCCGACGAGAAAACCCTAAATCAACTGGGAAATAGCCACGAAATCCTCTGTAGCACCGACGCCATCGAAGGAGAGATTCGGGGGACAAAAGTATCTGTTCTGGCACCCTGCCGGGACGGGGAAGTGCCCCCGGAGCCATCTCCATCGATCTCCACCACCATCTCCATCACCGTTGCTGATTCCCATGATGAGGAGGGAGTAGTTCTTCCTCGAGGCTAAGGGCTCTTCCGGTAGCTATGCGTTCATCTCTCTCTCTCTATGCGTGATCTTATTGTGATCATGAGCTTTGTAATCAAGTAGATCTACTCTGCTACTCAAGTGCATTAAAAAATCTCCGGCTGTCCCCACGTGTGTGAAAGTGCCAACATGCATGCCGTTGTGGCACTTAGGCTAGAGTTCATAAATATTTATCATGGGTATATTTTGATTTGGTTGTATCTATGAAATTGTGGTGTTTGTTGGAACCATCTAGAGCTTAGGGTGACAGTGTGGGGTTATCTAGATGGGGAAGGCGGACTTTGAGGAGTGCTGTTATAGCCCTACCATGGATTAGAGTGTCCAACCGGAGAGTAGTTCAGGGTAGTATCATGAAAATAATATATTTATTGAGAGTGTTCACTAGTGAAAGTATGATCCCTAGGCCTTGTTTCTAAACACTGAAACACCGTTTGCATCTAGATCTGTTACATTTTTGCTTGCATTAGTCTCTTCCATGCCATCAAAGTATTTTCTAGGGCCGTTGCCAAGTATATACAAGAGGGCTTCAACCTTTTCCTCCCCGTCAAAAGCTCTTTTCTGGCATCATTTATTATTCATACCACTTGTATTTCACTATCTCTTCGCCGAACTAGTGCACCTATACACCTGGCAAGTGTACTGGGGTTGTTGGGGACACAAGATACTTCTTGTATCTTGATTGCAGGGTTGATTGAGAGGGATACCTTTGACCACTTCCTCCCTGAGTTCGATAAATGTAGAAGCCTGAACCCAATAAGGTACTGGAGTTTGTTTCTCCAAGACATCCCAAAATGGTTTGTCTTGACGGACCACAAGAGTATCTTACATCGGTAGACACTGATGCACATTTACTACTTAGCTACCAACTGGTAGACAAAGATCCGGAAACAACAAGGGAAAAGGAACATGATCAGGATGGAATCCCGAGATGTGGGTGCATAGATTAACAATCTTCCGAAAATCAATGCAGCGAAGGGGTAAAGTGTGGAAATGTCACGAATATAATTGCGAGACTCTCGAGGAGTACTCTTTTTGTTACCTATTTGGTTCCATTAAAGAACATCTTCCATAGTTACTGGTAAGGGAAGTCCTTAGTTGTCACAACTCGATCGCGACAGAACCACAAGCTTGAAGGCTAGAATTGTAGTATGATACATCGTAAACGTATCTATAATTTTTGATGTTTCATGCTTGTTTTATATCATTTGTCTTGTGTTTTATCTACACTTTGAGGTATTTTTATACACTTTCTGGAACTAACCTATTGACAAGATGCCACAGTGCCAGTTGCCTGTTTCTGCTATTTTTGGTTTCAGAAAAGCTAAAAAATGAATATTCTCGAAATTGGACAGGACAAAAGCCAATCTTCTTATTTTTCCCAGAACGATACGGAAAATCGAAGCAGAGACGGAGTAGGGCACCAGGGTTGGCACATTCTATGGTGGCGCAGGCCCACCCTGGCTGCGCCACCAGGGGTTGTGGCCCCCTGGCTGCCTCCTCGCCTTTCCCCTTCGCCTATAATAACCCCCGATGAGAAAACCCTAAATCAACTGGGAAAAAGCCAAAAAAAACCCGTAGAACCGACCCACCGAAGGGGAGATTCGGGGGATAGAAGACTCTATTCTGGCACCCTGCCGAGATGGGGAAGTGCCCCCGGAGCCATCTCCATCGATCTCCACCACCATCTCCATCACCGTTGCTGATTCCCATGATAAGGAGGGAGTAGTTCTTCCTCGAGGCTAGGGGCTCTACCGGTAGCTATGAGTTCATTTCCCTCTCTATGCGTGATCTGTAGGGATACGGGTAGGCTACACTAGCGCAAATCAAAAAATTCTACCGTGTAAACCAGGATTAGTGTTGTCATAGATCATGGTATTACCACTAGACGCGCAGTTGCGAAATTGATGAACCGCGTCGAGGCAGTGCAGACGTTCCACGTCTCCTCCTCTTCCTCGTCCCACGAGAAGCTCCCTTCACGCGGCTCGTCCAAGTGCCACAGATGCAGCACCCCTGAGGTATCCACACGTACAAGGTGGAAGCGTCAGACGCCGGACTGCTAGGTCCGCGCGTGTAACACAGGCGTGAGGAGTGGCGGCTGGGTGGAGTGTCTAACCCTGGTCAGCTCGCCCCACCCTCTCTTATATAGGCATCCCTAGTGCGTTTCTACATTAGCAGCCCATTAGTAGCCTAAGCCTGGTCTAATTCGGATCCAATCCTCATTAGGCTTCCAGCCCCTTAAGTGTGTGACCCTATAGGTTCGTATACGTATAGACATGACACGAATACACCTATTCTGTCAATAGTTGGTAGCAGACTCTCTAGCAAGATGTGCCAACTCCTAAACGCATACAAAGATCATATCAGACGAACCATCACAAGGTTTAGTACATGTCTTTCCCTTTGCCTCACGATATTTGGTCTAGCTCCAAGCTAACCTCTCTTTCTTGATACCGTAACTCGGAATCCCTTTACTAGGTTAACTCTTAACCTTATGTAGCACGACCATGCATTTTTGGATCTGATCACTCGAGGGGCCCAGAGATATCTCTCTCAAGTAGAGAGGGGCAAATCCCATCTTGATTGATCATGCCTTGCAGCATGCTTCAGGAAAAACCCGAAATCTACCTTTATAACTACCCAGTTATGGTGCAGCGTTTGATAGCCCCAAAGTAGGTCGATCCACATCTCAAGTACATGCGACAATCTCAGGTCTAAGGACAAAACGTACACTATGTGTAGAGAGAGCTGCAAGTCTAATTGGTAGTCTCAAGTTGGGCCAGTCCAACCCCATGTTCATAACATGTGTCCACATCATTGGTTTAACATCTCCATGTCCATGACTTGCGAAACATATTCATCAACCAATCGATGTGCTAGTCTAATATTCACATGTGTCCTCACATGAACTCCGACTAGTAACAACTATTAAATAACCATACAAGTAAAGAGTTTCACAAACAATTCACATAATTGCCAATCAATACAAGTTGCCTGATATGGATATTCAAGGAACATTACAATAACTCATGGATACATATGAAATATAATCATCTCTATGATTGCCTCTAGGGCATATTTTCTTCAGTCTCCCACTTGCACTAGAGTCAATCTAAAATGTATCTAATACCAATTGCTCTTGTGTGCGCCTCATGCGCGGGCTGCGGGAGAGGCTTAGTCAATGGATCAGAAACATTTGAGTCCGTATGTATTTTGCATATCTTGACACTACCATCCTCAATGAACTCATGAATCTGATGGTAATGCATGCGAATATGTTTGTTCTTCTGGTGCTGTCTAGGTTCCTTGGCTTGTGCAATAGCACCATTGTTGTCACAATAAACGTCCAAGGGATTGGACGCGCCTTGAACCACACCGAGAGCGATCAGGAAATTCCTAATCCAAACAGCTTCCTTTACAGCCTCCGAGGCAGCAATATATTCAGCTTCTGTTGAAGAGGAGGTCACCGTATCTTGCTTGGAACTTTTCCAGCTCACAGCACCACCATTCAAGACAAACACATAACCTGATTTGAATCATCCGAGTCGTTAAGGTAACTCGCATCCGTAACCCTTTACACGAGTTCATCCTCACCTCCATAAACTAGGAACACATCCTTAGTCCTTTTCAAGTACTTAAGGATGTTCTTTACCGCTGTCCAAAGGACCTTCACCGATCATCACAGTATCTCGCCGTAACACTTAGAGCATAGGAAACATCTGGGCGAGTACATATCATTGCATACATGATGGATCCAATAGCCGAAGCATATGGAACCTTTCTCATGCGCTCACGCTCATCAGTAGTCGAAGGACACTGAGTCTTGCTGAGTTTAATGTCGTGAGACATGGGCAAGAACCCCTTCTTAGCCTCTTCCATGCTGAGCCGTTTCAACACTTTTTCAATGTATGTACTCTGGCTTAATCCAATTAGCCTTCTTGATCTATCTCTATAGATCTTGATGCCCGGAATATATGCCGCTTCTCCTAAGTCCTTCATTGAAAAACTATTTTTCAATGAGGTCTTAACAGACTCGAGCATAGGAATGACATTTCCAATCATCAATATGTCATCTACATATAAGATTAGAAATACCAGCGCTCTCCCACTTTCCTTCTTGTAAACACAAGGTTCTTGTTCGTTTTTGATGAAGCCAAACTTCTTTACAACTTCATCAAATCGAATGTTCCAACTCTGAGATGCTTGCTTCAGCCCATAAATGGACTTTAGAAGTTTGCATACCTTTCCAGCATTGTTTGGATCGACAAAACCTTCGGTCTGCATCATATACATGTCCTCAGTAAGGATTCCATTTAGGAAAGCCGTCTTGACATCCATCTGCCATATTTCATAGTCGAAATGTGCAGCAATGGCTAGAATAATCCGTATAGATTTAAGCATCGCTGCGGGCGAGAAAGTCTCGTCGCAGTCAACTCCTTGAACTTGTCGAAAACCTTTTGCAACAAGTCGATATTTATGGATGTGAACATTTCCATCCATATCAATCTTCTTCTTATAGATCCATTTGCACTCGATGGCTTTAAAACCATCAGGAAGGTCAACCAATTTCCAAACTTGATGGTCACCCATGGACTCTATCTCGGATCTCATGGCGATCAGCCATTTCTTAGAGTCTGGGTCCACCATCGCTTCTGCATAGGTCGCAGGCTCATCATTGTCTACCAATAATAATTCCCGCGCTTCGCGGAGCCTCGCCGACCTTTGTGGTTGTGGTGCTTCTGTTGCCACAGGTTCCTCAACTTGTTCTCTACAATAGCATCACTCGTAGAAGCATCCCCAACTGTCTCATCTTGAACTTCTTCAAGTTGCACCGACCTTCCACTTGTTCCCTTTGTGAGAAACTCTTTCTCTAGGAAAACACCGCTGCGAGCGACAAACACTTTGCCCTCTTCTCGGTTGTAGAAGTAATACCCTAAGGTTTCCCTCGGATATCCCACGAAAATGCACTTATACGATTTGGGTGTTAGCTTGTCTAACTGAAGTCGCTTGACAAATGCATCACAACCCCAAATCTTTAGTAAAGACAAACTGGGATTCTTTCCAGTCCACATCTCATATGGTGTCTTAACTACGGATTTAGATGGTACCCTATTAAGTGTGAAAGCTGCCGTTTCTAGAGAGTAACCCCAAAATGATAATGTTAAATCCGACTGGCTCATCATAGATCGAACCATGTCCAACAAAGTTCGATTACGCCGTTCGGAGACCTCGTTTCTTTGAGGCGTTCCGGGCGGCGTAAGTTGTGGAACAGTTCCGCAACTCTTAAGATGATCGCTAAATTCGTGACTCAAATATTCACCTCCACGATCAGAATGCAAGGCCTTTATTTTCTTGCCACGTTGATTCTCTACTTCACTCTAAAACTCCTTGAACTTTTCAAAAGTTTCAGACTTATGCCTCATCAAGTATACATAACCATATCTACTGAAATCATCAGTAAAAGTAATGAAGTAGTGATATCCTCCTCTGGCTGTCGTGCTCATTGGTCCACATACATCAGTATTTATGAGTTCCAACAAGCCTGTCGCTCTCTCGGTTAAATCCGAAAAAGGGGACTTGGTCATCTTTCCAAGTAAACAAGCTTGACATGTCTCGTATGATTCAAAATCAAACGAAGTTAGAAGACCATCACCATGGATATTCTTCATGCGCTTTTCACTTATATTCCCCAAACGACAATGCCATAAATAGGTAGGACTCAAATCATTAGGCCGAAGCCTTTTAGCACTAACATTGTAAACAAATGCATCATCAAGATTTAAAATAAATAACCCATTCACAATGGGAGCATTAGCCATAAACATATCATTTTAGAGATTACACAACCATTGTTTGCACTCGCGAATGAATAACCATCCCTCATAAAACATGAAGGTGATAAAATGTTTTGACCCATACTAGGAATGTAATAAAAATTATTTAACTCCATAATAAATCCTGACGGAAGGTGAAGTTGCATGACGCCGACGAACAATGGAGCAACCCTTGCTTTATTTCTGACGCGAAAATCCACTTCGCCTTCCTGCACTTCTCTATTCCTTATTAGCCCCTGCATCAAATTGCAAATATGAGCAACCGATCCGGTATCAAATACCCAAGAGTTAACATAGGAATCAGCGAGAAGAATGTCCACGACATTTACAACAAGTGTATCTAAGTGGGAAGTACTCTTACTTCCACTCTTCTTCAAAGAAGACTGGTACTTGCTGCAGTTTCTCTTCCAGTGTCCATGTTCATGACAAAAGAATCACTCAGTGTCTTCTACAGGTCCATCCTTTTCCTTGGGTGCAGGCTTAGGGATCGTATCCTTAGCCTTGCCTTTCTTCTTCCAAGAAGTACCCTTTTTCTTGAAGCTAGGCTTGTTCTGCACAGCCATCACATGGCTATGCCCTGCACACTTCTTCATGTCACTTTCTACTGTTTTAAGCATCCCGCATAACTCATTAAGGCCCTTCTCCACCCCATGCATATGGTAGTTCGAAATGAACTGCCCATAGCTGGATGTAAGAGACGCCAAAATGAAGTCAGTGGCCAACTCTTGGCCTAGTGGAAAACCAAGCTTTTCCAAAGTCTGACTGTAACCACCCATTTTGATCACATGGGGGCCTACAGCTGCTCCCTCTGCTAGCTTGCATTCGACAAAGGACTTGGCAACATTGTACCTCTCAGTCCTTGCCTGATCTTGGAACATGTCCTTAAGCGCCAAGATCATATCGTACGCATCCTGATCCTCAAACTTCTTTTGGATTTCAGGTTCCATGCATGCAAGCATAATGCAGCTAACCTCAAGAGAATCATCACATGCTCTCTTGTAGGCATTCTTTAGGGCAGCAGATGCATTATCAGCAGGTTCCTTGGGGATTGGGGGTATCCAGAACTGTTTCCTTTTTATCAAACATGAGAACAATTCTCAGGTTACAGACCCAGTCCATATAGTTTGTTCCATTAAGTTTATCTTTGTCAAAAATTGAACGCAAAGAAAAAGGTGATACAGTGTTTGGTGCCATTGATCTACAACAGAAAACATGCAAAATACTAATACATGTAACCATGAAATAGTAAAACATATTAAACAATTTAATAGCATATACTCCCACTTAAATCAATATCCCTCTATTGATACTAAGTGATTCAAGATCCACAATTAACAAGTCGACTAGTGAGCTTTAGCATCACTGCTAGAAGACAAGGTAAATCGATAAGCAACACTTGCTAATCATATCTCATATGACTCTTGTTGTTGGGTGACATCTCTATGTCAAAACTAGGCGCCCAACCTTTATGCCCCAAGGTCCTTAACTGTTAAGATGACCTTGTCAAGCTCACCAACCCTTATGTGTGTAGGTATCCGATACAAACCCATCCAACCAAGGAAAACCGTGGCACCCTAATTTCATAGGCCCACCAACGATTGTACATGGCATGGGATGGTGCAAGGTTTGGTTGGGAGGGCATGGTTTAACTTAAAATTTCTGAGGGGTCGTTCTACTTCTATCATGTAAGCATGCATAGTAGTAAAACGCATAAGAATATAATTCACATATGATGTGACACAGTATGGCCCATTTTCTCATGGTGATCTCCATCGCCATAGAACCTGTCCACCATGATGATCTCCATCTTCATGTTCCATGTGATCCATCTTCCAAGTGATGAGACCTCCAAGAACTAATACAAGCTATTACTCCTAACAGCTAGTAATCAAAATTACATAGTATTGGGATCATCACAATTTGGCACGCAGGCCATTACAATAAATGACAACACATATGGCTCCAACCGTGTTGCCCTACTCACGACACGCGGGTCATGCAAAATTTCATACATGTATCACATACATATATGGGCCATACTGATCACATACATCCTGCAAAAACAAGTTATGCATATAATCGCATTCTACCGGATCATGTGACATTGCAGCACCTAGTTACCTTAACGAGATACAAAAGGGGCTACGATTAAGGGGGGGTCTCCCCCTGCGGGGTTCTAAGGGGCAGTGCCCCTCGCGGTTCAATCAAACTCCTTTGATCACGGTACATCGATTTTAGATCTAGGTTCCGATTCGATCAATCATATTGATCTTCGCGTGATTTAATAGGATTTATGTGTCACTGTCTACCCCGATGGCGGAAACCGACCGGTAGGGGTAAGTCATTCGACAACCTCAGAATCACGATCACGGAAAGCAAGATCATAGATCCATCCTGAACCACCGCAATATAAACGATCACATCATTCATATCAATCTGCATATCACCATAAGCAAACATCCCAAACCTATAGCTGAACAGCATTGGCTATGATACCACTATAGGGATACGGGTAGGCTACACTTGCGCAAATCAAAAAATTTCTACCGCGTAAACCAGGATTACTGTTGTCATAGTTCACGGGATTACCACTAGACGCGCAGTTGCGGAATTGATAAAGCGCGTCGAGGCAGTGTAGACGTTCCATGTCTCCTCCTCTTCCTCGTCCCACGAGAAGCTCCCTTTGCACGGCTCGTCCAAGTGCCACAGATGCAGCACCTCTGAGGTATCCACACGTACAGGGTGGAAGCGCCAGACGCCAGACTGCTAGGTTTGCGGGTGCAACACATGCATGAGGAATGGCGGCTGGGTGGAATGGTCTAACCCTGGTCAGCTCACCCCACCCTCTCTCATATAGGCATCCCTAGTGGGTTTCTACATTAGCAGCCCATTAGTATCCTAAGCCTGGTCTAATTCGGATCCAATCCTCATTAGGCTTCCAGCCCCTTAAGTGTGTGACCCTATAGGTTCGTATACGTATAGACATGACACGAATACACCTATTCTGTCAATAGTTGGTAGCGGCCTCTAGCAAGACGTGCCAACTCCTAAACGCATACAAAGATCATAACGGACGAACCATCACAAGGTTTAGTACATGTCTTTCCCTTTGCCTCATGATATTTTATCTAGCTCCAAGCTGACCTCTCTTTCTTGATACCTTAACTCGGAATCCCTTTACTAGGTTAACTCTTAACCTTATGTAGAACGGCCATGCATTTCTGGATCCGATCACTCGAGGGGCCCAGAGATATCTATCTCAAGTAGAGAGGGGCAAATCCCATCTTGACTGATCATGCCTTGCAGCATGCTTCAGGACAAACCCGAAAGCTACCTTTATAACTACCCAGTTACGGTGCAGCATTTGATATCCCCAAAGTAGGTCGATCCACATCTCAAGTACATGCGACAATCTCAGGTCTAAGGACAAAACGTACACGATGTGTAGAGAGAGCTGCAAGTCTAATTGCCAGTCTCAAGTTGGGTCAGTCCCACCCCATGTTCATAACATGTGTCCACATCATTGGTTTAACATCTCCATGTCTATGACTTGCGAAACATAGTCATCAACCAATAGATGTGCTAGTCTAATATTCACGTGTGTCCTCACATGAACTCCAACTAGGGACAACTATTAAATAACCATACAAGTAAAGAGTTTCACAAACAATTCACATAATTGCCAATCAATACAAGTTGCCTGATATGGATATTCAAGGAACATTATAATAACTCATGGATACATATGAAATATAATCATCTCTATGATTGCCTCTAGGGCATATTTCCTTCATGATCTTATTGTGATCATGAGCTTTGTAATCAATTAGATCTACTCTGCTACTCAAGTGATTTAATAAATCTCCGGCTCTCCCCACGTGTGGGAAAGTGACAACGTGCACGCTGTGGTGGCACTTAGGCTAGAGTTCATAAATATTTATCATGGGTATATTTTGATTTGGTTGTCTCTATGAAATTGTGGTGTTTGTTGGAACCATCTAGAGATCAGGTTGACAGTGTGGGGTTATCTAGATGGGGAAGGCGGACTTTGAAGAGTGCTGTTATAGCCCTACCATGGATTAGAGTGTCCAACCAGAGAGTAGTTCAGGGTAGTATCATGAAGAGAATATATTTATTGAGAGTGTTCACTAGTGAAAGTATGATCCCTAGGCCTTGTTTCTAAACACTAAAACACCATTTGCATCTAGATCTGTTACATGTTTGCTTGCTTTAGTCTCTTCCACGCCATCAAAGTCTTTTCTAGGGCTGTTGCCAGGGATATACAAGAGGGCTTCAACCTTTTCCTCCCCGTAAAAATCTCTTTTCTGGCATCATTTATTATCCATACCACCTGTATTTCACTATCTGTTCGCCGAACTAGTGCAACTATACACCTGGGAAGTGTACTGGGGGTGTTTTCGACACAAGATACTTCTTGTATCTTGATTGCGGGGTTGCTTGAGAGGGATACCTTTGACCACTTCCTCCCTGAGTTTGATAAATGTAGAAGCCTGAACCCAATAAGGTACATGTCCCTGTGTTTACAGTGCTAGTCCCTTGATCAAATAGCTAGCACCCACAGTTTAAGATTAAATATCAAGAAACAAAGGTCATATTACAACTCATAACCAGGAATAAAATAGTTCATTACAACTTACATAGCTCATGGAGTCCTTCATCTTATTACAGAGAAGTATACATTACTATACATCATGGAGTCCTTCATCTTCATATTCCACATGCAAACATGTTCGTTGTAGACTTGTAACCCCTACTCCACAAACTTCACTAACATCAAACAAACCTGCAACATGATAAGTTACAACCACAAGGGTCAATACATTTGAATTGTATTGGCAAGTGATATCATATTGATATGGAGAATCTAACATCTACATGAATATATGGCTAAGTGGAGTTTTGGCTGGCCTTTGCATAAAATAGGTTTTCCCTATCCTTTGTAAAATAGTTTTTCAATTTTTTTCAAAACACTTCACCAAACATGTCATAGTGGATACACACCAGGTGCTTCCCTTGTTCACCCAACAAGTTTTACCTTAGATAAATTAGAATGATGAGATTCTTGAACTTGCTTCATTGTCTTGATGCTCAAAATTGTCCATAACCGGGGACATGGCTAAGTACTTAGTTTTACCCTCTCGAGAGGTGGTGCACTTTCCCCACAAGACTCGACATGCATTGAGACGAGACTTTTCAAAAACAATCCCACAGACCACCATGGACGCGTTCCATCCTATCAACACTACCACCATCTGTCCATCTGGCCGAGTTCTTGCAACTTAGTTGGTCAAGGCAGAGCCCATATGCCATGTGGTTGCACTAGAAGCTTTCGCGACAAGAATGTCTCCAATATCTTTGTTCCTGGGTGGCCATCCATAAGTGAGATACATAGGGTAAACCGTAGACATGGGCCCTGGGTAACCACTCAACATAAACATCCATACAAGTCCAATTTCCACCCAGGTGTTTCATTAACATCAATTGTTTTCATTAGTCTAAAACAATACTGGTATTTTCATAAGGCATCATATCATGATCTCCATCCACAAATCTATGTAGCTAGACTAAGAATTCTAAACTTACCATGTCTCCTATCTTTAGGAAATACTACCAAGGTAGATACTATAGGTTTAACATAGCATAAAAATATACAAAATAGTCCTATCATGCATACTACAAAATATCACTAATGCAATATTGAAAAGATAGGACTTTTGATGACCAAAGTATCACTTGCCTTCATAGTAGAATATTTAGGTACTATCCTTGATCTTGCAAATGTCACACTCCTCAAAGTTCACTACCACAATACAAACAAGAAAAAAGCACACACTCAAAACTACAACACAAAAAATAACAAAACAATAACAAGACAACAAAAAAATGCATGCAAGAATGCAAAAGGTTATTTTATTTTTAGAAATTGTTTTAGCAAAGTTTTGAACACTACAAACATCTATTGGTACTTCTAGAAAGGTGGAATTCCAATTGGAATCAAGTTAGTGCAATTTGGTTAATCAAATAATTTTTTTTACTAGTATCAAAAAAATATATTTTTAATTTAAAATGTTAGTGTTTATGGTAAGAGGGTTCAAAACAAAACCATTTTCCAAAGGATTCACTCAAAAATAATTTCTATAACAATTTTCATACTGAAAATAGCCCTACAAATGTCTCTACCTAAAATGCTAATTTTACAAAAGAAAATGACCAAAGTAAGGCCATAGATGCAAAGTACACATGTTTATGAATCTATAGAAACCTAATTTGTATTTTTATGATTTGTAGATTAAAAGTTATGAATTTTGCAAGTTTAAACATCTAAAAACATTTTCTGGATTTTTGTCTGAAAGGCCTGGCGACGTGGTGTGTTTTGATTGGTCGATACCGTTTCGGCTGGATGAATCATCGCAAGCCATTGGATTTAAGTGACATCACATAGACCAGATCTACCTGCACCTCTTCGATTAGTGATCTAATCTAGGCCCTAGGATGCGGATCTAGTGGATCTGAGCGTGTTGGCCAGAAACGAGCGGCGCTGCTGGCGACGTGCGGCGGCGATGCCTCTGGTGGCGGCACACTGGCAGCGATAACGGTACGGGGGAGGGTGCGCGGGGGTTACCATGGTCTCGGGGACGAGGCGAGCTCGGGGGAGGTCGTAGGAGAGGCAGGGTCACATGGGTCCGTCGAGAATCCTTCGCCAGAGTTGCACGCACCGTCGGCGCTTGTAGAGGTCGATGTAGGCTAGCCTACATGGCACGAGAAAACACAAGGGAAGCGTCAGTGCGTGCGCCAGAGAATTGCGAGCAAGATTGTTTGAACGAGGGGGAAAGGGGAGGTTGGGGTTCACCGGAATCGATGCCAGAGTGCGTCGGTTGCTACGACGGCATGAGCTCGATTCCTAGCAGCCTAGTGGCTCTTTAGCAACGGTGTTTGAGGGGAAATGGAGAGGAGGGAGAGGGGAATAAGAAGTCGAGGTCGAGGGAGGGGATTACTCCAGTAGTGAAGCGAATTTACTCGATTTGAATCAGAGGAAGAAACGGCAGAGGGGAACGGGTCCTGCACGTGTTGAAGACGACGAAGCTGACGTGGCTATGGGGTCGGGCCGTCAATGAGGGGTGCGGGGAGGGCTGCGGTGAGAAAATAAAGCAGAGGGGGAGAGAGGAGTGGCACTGGTGGGCTTAGTGGGCTAGGTTGCTGGGCCTGGTTGGTCGGGTTGGGTTTTCCCCTTTTTTCTTCTTATCTTTTTCCATTTCTTTTTCTATTTTCTGTTTTTATTCAAAACAATTGATTCAAACATTTATTTGATTTCAAAACTTCACCAAAACTTTTCATTAGTTTTTATGCAAAAACAAAGTTGGTTATTTAGTCCAATTTGAGGATTCCAAAAATATTTTTATTAATCATTTAAATTGAATGGGGCACATAGGCATTTATTTAAATAAAATTTCAATATGGTTCATAAGACCATATTATTTTATTTAAATAAACTTTTATCCTTTTAAATTATTTAAATTACTTTTATTCCATTTACTTATGGATTTAGCCATGGTTTAAATTGTCTTTGCAACAATTCTTATTTATTTATTTCTTTGTCTTATATAAATTCATATCTTTTTATTTAAAGCTCCAAAAATAGTGATTCCAATTTGTATAATTCTATTTAACAATTATTTATCTTTTTATATCATTTAGAATTATTTGTTCACAATTATGTGTTGATTTTAGCTATGATCTTTATATCATTTAGAATCATTTTATCCATGGCTCCAAATTGAGTGAAATCAATTCCCATGGTTTTGTAATATTTTTTTTTACTATTATTGTTTATTTAGGAATGTTTGTTGCTAAATTTTTATATGGAAAAAGGATCTTGATGATGATTTCTCTTATTAGGGTTTAGGTTTTTGGTTTAACTTTTCCAAGTGCTTAGAATCAAGATACATTCCATGCATGAATGCATTTGAATTGTTTGAAAATTTGTTTGTTGCTTTTTCATTATTTTGATCAAATAAGGTTTTGATGTTTCCATTTAGAAACAAAAAGTTTCTTTTTCCCCAAAATTTCAACATTTGTTTCTTTTGTTTGCTTATTTTTCACATTTCAAAATTTGCAAAATTTTGGGATGTGACAGACTACAACCCTTAAAAGGAATCTCGTCCCGAGATTCGGGAAGGCTAGAAACAACAAATTGGTTTTAGGACAACTAGGGTACTACCACCCTTAAAAGGATTTTAACTAGATTGCATCTTGGCTTACTTGGTGTAATTTCTCTGGACAGTTGTTTGCATAGTGTCCCTTATTACCACATTTGAAACATGTGACAAGGTTGAGGTCCTTTCCAAGTTTGCTTGTCTTGTTCTTCTCCTTTTATGGAAAATTTGATGCATAATAGCTTAGACCTTTGCATTTTTGGCACATCACCTAGCTAATATCCCTCTTTATTCTTGGTATCACTATCTCTTGTTTGTTTCCTTGGCTCTTCTTCTTTTTGGGTCTCTCCAAGGCTAGGAGGTATCTTAGTTCATGTTCTTCATATTTCACCACAAATGTAGGAAAACTTCCTTGGTTCTTAGAACGGTTCCTAGGGTAACGTCCATGTTTCCTCTTTTGCTCACCAAAGTTGGTTACCTTGTATAGATGTGCATACTGAGATTTGACTTTGTCTTCATCATTCTTGGTGGAAGTTGTACCTTCATGGGTGTTTCCAAAGATTTGATGTATTCCCTCCTTAGCTTGATGTTTCATATGTTGAACTATAGGATATATGTGGCATTGGACAGGGACATGATTAGTTCCTTCACATTGGAAACATGTAACTTGAGATGTGGGGCATTGTCTAGCTGGATGGTTCTCTTCACAATTTGGGCACTGGTCAATGTTCTCTTTATAAGCATGTCTTATGTCTCCATAGATTTTGTGGGCTTGTGTTCCTCCCATAATACCATCCTTTAAATCATTGTTGTCACAATCTCTTTGGGAAGGGTTGCTTCTCATGTTCATCATCTGATTGGTCATCCTTTGCAACAATTGGGATTGGGATCCAAAGAACCTTAGCATGGCTGGGTCTAACTCAATGTTGTTGTGGTTATTGGCTAAAAACTGGGTTGTCACTTGATTCAACTTAGTTTGGGTTGCTAGAAGATGTTCTGTCATGTGCATCTCGAGGTTGTTGTTGTTTTCACCATCCTTGATGTTGGAGTTGTGGTCTCTTGGAGAAGTCATCTTCTGTCATATCCCAAAATCTTCCGAATTTTGAAATGTGAAAAATAAATAAATAAAAGAATCAATTGTTGAAATTTAGGGTGAAAAGAAAAGTTTTTTCTTCTAAATGGAAACATCAAAACCCTTCTTGAACAAACTTTGAATGAAAAGGGAATCCAGCAAAATTTCAATCAAGTGAAATGCATTCATCAATGAATGTATCTTGAAATTTAAACACTTGGAAAATTTAAACCAAAACCCCAAATCTTAATGAAATAAATAACTTCCAAAGATCAAATGCATTTTATGCATGGAAAGAATCTTGAATTTAAACACTTGGGAAAATAAAACAAAACCCCAAGTCCCTAATGGAATAAATCTTTTCCAAGATCTCTCTAAGACTTGATTTTATCCATATAATTCAGCAATAAACATTTATAAATGATAAAAAATGATAAATAAAAATATTATAAAACCATAGAAATTGGTTTCATTTAATTTGGAGCCAAGCATAAAAACTAATGAATATAATAAGATAAAAGGAAATAATTTCCAAGGCTAATAAAGCTCCTAAATAAATCCATACCAAATTGCGAGAAAAATAATCCTAAAAGGATTTAAAAAGATAAACAAATAGTAAATAAAATTATACAAATTGGAATCACCAATTTTGGATCTATAGATAAAAAGATATGGATTTTATAAGGCAAAGAAAGAAATAAATAAACAAGGAATATTTAAAAGTCAAAGTAAATCTTGGCCAAATCCATAAACAAATGAAAGTTTTCTGAATAATAAAAAGGAGTAAAAGATTATTTAAATAAAATTATATGAATTGAACCAAATTCAATTTTATTTAAATAAAGACAAATTGCCTAAACTAAATAATAAACCCCAAGAAATTATTTAGAAGACAATTTAAAAACTTGAATTAAATCCATAAGCAAATGGAATAAAGATAATCCAAATAAAATAAAGGGATATAGATTATTCAAATAAAGTTATATGGGCATTAACCAAATTCAATTCTATTTGAATGAAGGCAAAATTCCCAATATAAATGATTAATCAAATCATGAGGAAATAAAAATTGAAATTACCCAAGTGGATTAAAGTTATCTAATTAACTTAAAGAGAATAAAAGAATTATTTGAATAAAAATTTATATGGACTTGAACCATATTTGATTTGAATAAAGATAAAATCCCTAGTATAAAGGATTAATTAAATCATGGGAAAAATAATGGAAATTGCCAAAGTGGATTAAAAGTTATCTAATTAACTTAAAAATAATAAAAGAAGTATTTGAATAAATAATATGGATTGGAACCATATTTAAATAAAGACAAATGTCTAATTTAAATATTTAAACCCTAAGAGAATATAAGAATTATTCTAAAATGGATTATTTAAATACATTATTAAATAAGATTAAACCTACTGAAAAGGTTTAGAAAAGGTTTGATAAAAATCTGAAATTCAAAGTGAGTTATGAATCATATTAAATATTAGTTGAATAAAGACCAAATCCCCTTTTAAATGAATAATGAATCACATTAAAATATTTTGAATTATTCAAAAATGGACTTTCAAAACACACTAATAAATAAGTGCAAACCTACTAAAAAAGTTCCGGAAAATTTGAATACAAACAAATGGTTAAAAACATTTGAATCAAATCAAAACAGAAAATGGAAAAAGAAAAGAAAACAGAGAAGGAAAAAAATGAAAACAACCTTCCCAGTTAACCTAGCCCAACCCACTGGCCCAGCTAGCCCAACTCGTAGCCCACTCACACCCGGGCCACTCTCTCCCTGTGAAACGTTTTCCACCGCGCAATGTACCCACCCCTCTCACGGACGCGCAGGATCCACCGTGCCAGCTCATCATCTTCAACCCGGCGACCCATTCCCCTCTCATTCCCCCCAGTCGTTTTTGCCGTTAACTCCCTAGCGTAAATTCGCGGTAATGGCTCAATGATTCTCGCTCGCGACCATGCTCGTTAAAGCGCCTTCCTCCCCTCCCTCTTTCCCCTTAACCTCCCACACCTCTCCGCCCTAGGGCTGCCCCAATTTCCCCCTACAACCACCTCTGCTCCGACGAGCTTCAGAGTAAATTCCGGCGAGCCTAGGCCGCGCCCGTTGACCCAGTGCACACGAGCTTGACCAGCAGCCCCATACGCAGCCGCCAGTACGTCCCGCCTGGCCACACGTGCCCCAGAGCGTCGGCAATGACATCGACTGAGCGCCACCGTCTTCAGCTTCAACTCTGATGACCTCCCCTGGTAGTTTCTGACCACGCCTCCTCATTTATTTGACACTCACATACTCCCTCTCTCGCGCGCATCTGACGTACTCATTGTTTTGCCTTCTCGTGCCTTGTAGCCTCGCCAACAACGACGCCCGAGCTTGCCCGTCACCAGGACCATCTCCGGCGATCAATGGCCAGCACCCCCGTGCGCCCCTGCCCTGCGACAACCACGTCGAGTATCAGCGTGCCCTGCGAGTCTGGTAATGCCCTCCGCTTCTTTCCTTGCTTCCTATAGTCGCCGGAACACCATCGCCTGAGTGCCACCGCCGCTCACCGTTGCCCAGCGCCGCCAGTCCATGGTCAAGGTGCTGTGGATCCTTAGATCTTGATCTAGTGTCTAGGAGTAGATGACTAATCGAAGAGGTATGCGTTGATCTGTGTCGTGCATTGTTAGTTAGATCTAACGGCCAGCATTGCTCGATCCGAACGAAGCGGTACGCACCAGTAGAATCACGCCACGTGTCTAGGCCTTTGTTTTAAAAACAGAAATGATCTATTAGATGAGTCATTTTGCAAAATTCATAACTTTTAATCTACACGTCCAAAATTTACAATTATTTTATCAACGAATTCATAAAAATGAGAAATTTGCAACCATGCCATTAGTTTAGTATTTTTCTTCTAGAAAATTAGGTGTTTTTGTAGAAACATTTCTAGGCCTATTTTGAGTATAAAAGTTATTCTAAAAATTATTTTTGGGTAAAATCTTTTGCAAATGATTTGTTTTGAACCTACTGACCAGAAACACAAACTTTTGGGTTTAGAAATATATTTTGTTAACACAAGTAATTATTCCTTTGAATAAAATCATTTCTAGTAAAACAAAAATGTTTCTTT
The DNA here is from genome assembly GCA_030063025.1 of Avena longiglumis. Taxonomy (NCBI): domain Eukaryota; kingdom Viridiplantae; phylum Streptophyta; class Magnoliopsida; order Poales; family Poaceae; genus Avena; species Avena longiglumis. The sequence continues at coordinate 152,124,078 of CP125975.1, read as the reverse complement.
GATTTAAAAATGATTTTGAGTGAAACCTTTTGTAAATGGATTTGTTTTAAACACTTTGACCAGAAACACTAACATTTGTGTTTAAAAAATATATTTTGCTAACACTAGAAATTATCCCTTTGAATATAAGCATTTCTAGCAAAACAAAAATGATTTAAAATGACCATTTTCACTAACTTGCTTTTAAATGGTTTTTCCACTTTTATAAATGACCAATAGGTGTTTTAAAATGTTTATAACCTTATTAGAAACCAATTTTTTCAATAAAACAATCTTTGCATGCATGCATGCATTTCTTTGTTTTCTTTATTTTATGTGGTGAATTGTTTGAATGCTAGTTTGAATTTGTGCCTTTATTGAATTGTAGTAAACTTTGAAGAGTGTGACAATTGCAAGATCAAGGAGTGTATCTATATTCTCTACTAAAAAGGCAAGTGGTGCTTCATGTATTTGTCCCATTATTTTGACTATGCACTAGTGATATTTTGTATAGGGCTTATATGAAAATTTTGCCAAGTATCTATATGCTATGCTATGGGAAATCCTAGTAGTTGTAAGGTTGGTAGAATTATTCTCTAAGTTAAGATACATGTTGATATAATTCTTAGCCTATCTAGTAGTAAACAAGGGTGGTTTATATACACATGCTATGGAAATTTTACTAAGTCTTTTGACTTATGTTTTTGCTTAATTAAACAACTAAGTGAATGAAACACCTGGGTGGAATGGTAATTGCTTGGATGGATTTATGTTGAGGGGTTACCAGGGCCCCATATTCATGGCCTACCCTGTGTATCTCACTTGTGGAATGCCACCCAGGAACAAAGGGATTTGAGATACTTAGTGTTTAGAAGCTTCTAGTGCAGCCACATGGCAATATGGGCTCTGCCTGGATCATATAGGTTGCAATAACTAAGCCAGATGGACAGAAGGTGATAGGGGGTGATAGGTTGGAATGCGTCCATTTGGTCTAAGGGAAGGCTTATGAAAGATCTTGTCTCGATGCATGTCGAGTCTTGTGGGGAAAGTGCACCACCTCTCGAGAGAGTAAAATCTAATTACTTAGCCGTGTCCCTGGCAATGAACAATTTGAGCATCAAGACATGAATCTATCAAGGATCTCCTCATCAAAATTTCTAAGTTAAAAACTTGTGGTTGAACAAGGGTTAAATGATTCCAATTCTCAATTGGTAGATTCCTTGGGTGATTTTTGACAAACACAAACTTAGTGTTTTCAACTAATAGGAAAACCTTATTTTGAGCAAAGCAAGCCTAAGCTCCACTTAGCCAAATGCATATAGATGATAGATACCACTATTCTACCATAGTATCACTTGCCAATACAATTCAAATGTATTGACCCTTGTGCCTGTAACTTATTATGTTGCATGTTTGTTTGATGTAAGTGAAGTGTGTTGAATAGGATTACAAGTCTACAACCAACATGATTGCCTGTGGCACTTTTAAGATGAAGGACCCCATGCTATATAGTTATTTCTGCTGCATTGTAATGAGTTAGCCAAATGACCTATGTAAGATGTAATGAATTATTTTATTCCTGGTTATAAAGTTGTATTATGACCTTTGTTTCTTGATATTACATCTTAAACTGTGGATTCTAGCTATTGATCCAGGGACTAGCATTGTAAATATAGGGATCTCTACCTTATCAGGTTGGGACTCTACATCTGCTTGGGTTGGGTTGGAATTAGAATAGACAAAACATTTCTAGGGAAAGAATTCTACTCATACACAACAATTCACATGTCAACACACGGATTTTTAATCCCAGATGCCTGTTATGCCATACATCGCAATCCCAGGATTACCATTTTTGCGAGACATAACAGAATTGGATACCATAGTACATCATCCATTACAAACCGTACATAAGTTCTTACAAAAATAGGTATCTCATGTTCCAGTTCTTAATACAACATCAAGCAGCGGAATACGTCATAATAACGGTAGCGTAGGCGAAGCTCCATCTCCGGGGTCACAGGCAATGCTGACGATGGGAGATGATCCTAGTTGTCGTAACCTTCCTGGGGTCCATCTTCCAGGTACTCCTCTTCATAGTCTGGCCATGGGAATAGCCAGGGACAAAGCCATGAGTACTCTTTAAGTACTTGCAAACTAATACTAAAAAGTGAAAGGGGTTTTTGATAATAGGACACTAGGCTCTAGGGTTATTTTGCAAAAGTCATATTTATCTCTACTAAGTTTAGAAGCAACGAATGCTAGTTAAAGTTTTATGACACCTAAGTGGGAACTTGTATCTCATATCACAACCCTGTTGTGGTCAAGTCAAAGTCTTAGTTCATTTCACAAGTATTTTGAAAACATCTGACGGGAGAACAGTATGGCCACTCCAACTGTCCATAACCGCAGACGCGGCTATTCGAATAGTTTGACACTCTGCAGAGATTGTACACTTTCACCACAACATTCGATACATCCGTCAGGAACAAATCCTGAATTCACCATACTCAGTATGCGGATAATCAATCCTAACCTTTCAATTACACGCCCTAGTATAAGCACCTCTCCTGTGAGTTTGGCCTCACAACCATGACCAACTGTCATCTTGGCCGTGAGGGAACTAATACTAAGGTATATAAGTTTCCATTCAAGCCCAACCCAATCTTCGGGTATTGTGGTTGTACGATAAAATTGGAATGGTATTGCATTCAGACAACTATCGGTTTTATAAAGGGCTAAGGCTCATGCCTCAACATTTTCATCACCGAAATCATCAGGTGTTCGGAAACACATGTCCAAAACATTTCGATAGAATGATCCATCATTCCAAGGTTTTCATAACCATTTTTCCACCAAGTATTCCCATCTAAAGTTGATCAAGTTTTATGCTTAGCACTAGCATCTACAAGTGGGGGTAAGTACTACTGAGGGGTGGTACACTAGTGGAGTTTAACTAAGTTTAATCTTCTGCCTTAGGATGACATCAAGATTATCTAGCTTAGGCCAATTTTATGCTCTTTATGCAACCTTCAATTTTCTTTCTAATATCTACAATTTACTTAAGTGAGCTCTAAGTACTAGCTTTGATAAAGAAATAAAGTAATAAAGATTGTAATTAAAACTAGGATTGGTTTATAAAGTGGTTATGATCATATATGCTTTAAGGCATATAGTTGGCATGGTGACAAGCAAGTATTGGCTTGCACAACATCAGTATAAGCTTGCTAAATTGCAAGTATTATCTTGCACATTCAACTAGTAGCATTAGGATTGCATAGGTCAACTTGATTAGTAAGGCTTGCCTTGTGCAGAGTAGTGTTTGAAGTTCTCTTCGGCTTCTTCTTCGTAATATCCTCCTTCCTCCTCGTATCCTTGGTCGGTACTTGTCGTGGGAATGGCCACGGCAGATGCTGCAATCGGCAGCGAGTAGTAGAACGAAGGGCAAGGGCGGCCAGCCATCTGCGGTGCGAGATGAGGGCAAAGACACAGGGTTTTACCCAGGTTCGGCCCCCCGGAGGGTAAAGACCTACTCCTGCTAGATTGTATTATGAGGGTGTTTACAATAGGCGTACTCGGCGACTAGGCGGCGAGTAGCTTAGGTGTATGAGGGAACGTGTCTCTGATCACCCCTTAGGGAGGTTTATATAGGCTCACCTCCCCTAGGGTTTACATATCTCAACCGATTCGGTTACAACCTTGTCGATCGTTTTAAGTCAAACCGACTGGGCCTATCTACTCGCCTGGGCCTTTGACCTCCAGTCACCTGGTGCTTTGATGGGCCTTGATCCACTGCCGCTCGCAGCCCACTGTCACCGGGCCGCCGAACGCCCAGGGGATACCCCAGTAGGTATATCCCCATCAGTAGTCCCCGAGGCCGTCGTTGATTTGGCGCGGGTGGCTGCTGGCAGTCGGAGTATGCGGCTTCAAGTTGGCATCCAGTCGAATCGTCGGCGGGCTCCTGTATGAAGGAAAAAATCCAGCGTACCGAGCTGCGTCTCGGGTGAGTCGAATCAACAGGTCGCGGCCTCGGCGAGTAACTCAGCGAGCCGGGTGGCAGGAGGCGGATCGTCGGGCGCGGTCAAACTAGCCGTTAAGATAACTTAACGGTAACTTTCGGCGTAATCATCGCGCGGTAACGGCCCCCTAACTTGACGGGTAACCCCCGCTATATAAGAGGAATGGTAGGCTATCGGAAAGCCAACCGCCCACCATTTCTTCCGAGTACGCATATCCTCCGTTCGTCGATCCCGCGATCTGACCGACCCGCAATCTTCCGCTCTCCACGCAAATCCTCGGCCATGGCCCTCTCCACTGAACCTTGGGGCAGATCCAAATGCACCAGGGCGCAACTGGCCTCCTTCGAGGAGGCCGGAATCCTGCGGGCCGGCTGCTGGCGAATCCCCGCAGCCGGGGAAACGACCCCGAATCCGCGCGAGAGAGAGTTCATCTGCTTCACTAGCCACCTCGAGCGGGGTTTAGGGTTTCCCACTTCTCTGTTCTTCCGGCGCTTCTGCGCCTACTACGGGATCCAACCCTCGGATCTGGGTCCCCATAGTATCGAGCAGCTCGCCATCTTTGTGGCGTTCTGCGAGTGCTATCTGGGCTGCCGGCCCTATTTTCCCCTGTGGCAAGATCTGTTCCACGGAAGGATCAGCCGCGAGGAGGCGGGCGGCCCAATGTTACCCGCGGGCGGCCTAACCTTCCAACTCAAATCCAAAGCCTCCTTCTTTGACCTGATGCTGCCGGCCAAAGCGGCAAGCGACTGGAAAAAGTCTTGGTTTTACGTGATCGAGGCAACCCCGAGAGACGAGGCAGCGATCCCGCGGTACTCGGCCAACCGTCCCGAGCCGCGCAACCTCCAAGTCGTCAAGCTCCCCGATGACCAGCGGATGGTCGTCGACGAGATGCTCCAGACCATTCGTGGTCTGAAGAAGAAAGGGCTCCAAACTGTGAACTTATACAATTGCTGGCTTGGGCGACGGCTTGTTCCACTCGCCCAACGCGAGCATTACATGTACCAGTACACGGGCCGAGAAGACTCGACGAAGGCCTGCCTCGCCGAGTGGAAGCTGGAGGACTACCTCCTGGCGCTGAAGAGGATTACCCAGGCGGCATACACGGACGCGCAGGCCGGGGTCCCTCCCTACACCGCGAAGCGTCCGGCTCCAACGGTAATCATTTTATCTTATTCGCAGTCGCAGCATGTGCAGTCGCGGTAATCTTAACTTTGTTTCGTGTCTACGCAGCTATTCCAAGTGGTGGAGGGGTGGCTACCACTCGCCGACGACGAGAGCTCCGGGCCATCCGCCCAGGACACAAGCGAGTCGCCACCCGCCAAGGGTAACACGGACGACGATGACGAGTCCGGAGAGGAGATTGCCCCACTGGTCCGAAAGACCCGCGGGCAACGTCAGCGCGAACTCGAGGCAAGCAGGAGCCTCGAGCGTCACGACGATGACGACGAACTCCCGGAGACCACCTCGCTCCGTCAGGCCACTCCCGCGAAGAAGAAGAAAGAGAAAGAGGCGAGGGCCCCCCTGAGAAGGAGGACGAAGACGCCAAAGATGGCCTCACCGCCACGCTCGGCGAGCAGCTCCGATGCTCACAGCTCAGCCGGTGACGGGGCGGCCCCGCCAACAGCTGCGCTAGATGCACCATCCCTGGAGGCTCCACTGGCCTCTATGCCTCCGCCCTTCGCGCCAATCTCCGGGCTAGGGAAGGCTCCGGCCGAGGCGACTCCACCTCGCAAGGAGGTCCCGAGCGCGGCGATCTCGCCTCACAAGGAGGCTCCGGCCGCAGCAGCTCCGCTACGCAAGGAGACCTCCGCCGAAGGCGCCCCGGAGGCACCAACCGCTACCTCGACGTCAAGGAGGCCATCCGTATCCTGGGCCCCTAGCGTCCTGGAACTGGGGCTTAGTCGCCGATTAGGCCCTGAGCTGGAGAAACCCGCCAGCCTTCGCACAGGGCTGCGTTTCATTCCAGTCGCCAAGTAAGTGTGCTCGGTCATCTCTACTTTCTTTTATTCCATCAATTGCCTCTTGTTGATTCCACTCGACGCGCAGGACCGGAGTGAAAAAGATGGGCCACCCGACTGTGGCCAAGGTACCCTCCACCGCTAGCGAGGAGGATTCCTCCCGTAAGAGGAAGGTGGACGAGGTCGCCACCTCTACAGACGGCAGCAAGAAGGCCAAGGGCGACGACATCGTTGCTATCTCTGATGACGCGGCGGCCGCACCAGCCGGGCCCGCAGTGGAGGCGACCGCGTCCACAAAGGAGGGCACCTTGACTAAGCCGGGGGAAGCGAGCTCCTTTGGGGCGGGTGCCTCGATTGCAACCTTCCCCCGCTTCATGACCAAGGCGACCACGGCGAGTGAAGCTGCAGGCCCTAGCCTCGCTCCGGGGACCGCGGACGTTGAAACCGATCAACGTCGCGGGCACACACCGGCGCTGCTTGCGTCAGTGGACGCGGTGCAACTGCACGGCATGCTTGGCGCAGCCATCCAGGTACTTCCAGTCCCCGAGGATCAGGTCGGTGCGTAGTAGCGGCTTGATTCTTATAGTTTTTTGTACGTTCGAGTCCAGTCCCCGAGTGCGTGTACGCTAAATTTTAGCGGGTACGGACTGAGTAGTTTTTTGCGGTCGCCAGTCCCCGAGTGCGTGTACGCTAATTTTTAGCGGGTACGCACTGAGTAATTTTTGCGGTCGCCAGTCCCCGAGTGCGTGTACGCTAAATTTTAGCGGGTACGCACTGAGTAATTTTTGCGGTCGCCAGTCCCCGAGTGCGTGTACGCTAAATTTTAGCGGGTACGCACTGAGTAATTTTTGCTGTCGCCAGTCCCCGAGTGCGTGTACGCTAAATTTTAGCGGGTACGCACTGAGTAATTTTTGCGGTCGCTGACGTTTGAAGTTATGCAGGGTCTGCAACTGGAGTCGGTAGAACGACTGGCTGCGAAGCAGCGAGCTGAGAAGGAACTGGCCACTCTCCAAGAAGTGAACAGGGAACTTCAAGCGGTTGCTGCACAAGCGGAGGTAACTCGCCAAGAGCTTGTCCCTGCTGGCGAGCTGGTGGCGGCGAAATCTGCGTTAGGTGCTGCTGAGCAGAGGGTCGCCGTCCTTGAACGCGAGTTGCGGGAGGCAAAAGAAGAAGCGACTTCGGCGAATGGGCGAGCTAAGGCCGCCGTTGCGGCTGCGGAAGAAGACCGCAAGGTGTCGGAGGCCCTCATTGTTGGGCTTCAGGACGACCATTCGTCACTTCAAAGCTTCATCACGGGACTCGCTCGACCGTTACTTGGTGAGTGCGTCTTCCTGACTTTCAGTTGTTTTGTTTGTGTTTCCCGTGGTTCTCATTCGCTGTCTCCTGCTTAACAGGTCGCATACTTGGTAGCCATGAAGAGGCGAACTCGCTTGGCGCGAGGGAGTGCGTAAGCATGCTTGTTGACTCGGCAACGCTGTCAGCGACGTGCATCCGCGCCTACCTTCAGGAGATGTCGCCCACGGAGGTTATTCCCAGTGACCTCGTTGAGGTGTGGGAGTACTTGGAGAAGGCACCCGCGGTCTTGGAGTTCATGACGCGGTCAGCGTTTCGACGCGGGGCGTCGACCGCGCTGAGTCTGGGGCTCGCTCACTTCCCCGAGGACTTCGACCTCGACGATGTGACGAGTGGATACCCTTCGTCAACTGGCGAGGTGGATCTATCCGAAGTTCTGAAGTTGCAAGAGCGTGCCGCCGCATACTCGGAACGCGTCTGGGCGATGGGCGACCTCCTCCCGTACCAGGAAACGGTCGTCGCGCCAAACGATCCCGAGCCGCCGCATCGTGACTTCAAGGTTGAACAACCTTTTCGTGCGGCGATGGCGGGTGAGCTGACGACGTACCCGTCAAACCCGTACACCGCGTTCATCCGGAAGCGCCGGGATGCTGGTGCGTCGTCGTCAAAGCCTGCAGAATAGTTTAGTAGCAGGTCTGCCGCGTAGGCATATTTTGTAATGTAAGACAATGTGATACGCAATTGAATGGGACGTTGTGTTCATTTTGCTTAATAATTGTCGTGTTTTGAATTGGTTTTGGATGATTCCCCGAGCGCGTCCGCCCTTTTGTGGGGTTCACCTTGTATATGATGTTTGTTGTTATCATGAATTATGTTAGTTTAGTCGACTCGCCCGAGCTCGGAGAGCCAGTCGCAAGGCGACTCCCTTGAGCGCTCTGTACTTTGCCGTTTTCCCGAACGCGAACGGGGTCGGGTAGCCGAGTCCCCGAGCGTGGTACTTGGTATTTCAAGGCGCGGCTCGAGGGTGGTTGAGGACGTAGCGCGTTTATGTAGGCGCGTCACTCCTGCCTGACCCGGGGGGTCAGTCGCATGGCGAGTCCAGGGCGTGCTCTCTTACTTGACGTTTTCCCTGACCGATCGTGATGAACTGGTATTCAGTCCCCGAGCGTGGTACTTAGTCGTTCGAGTCGCTGCACCGAGGATGCGGAGGACCAGGGTCGCTGTGGGAAGCGAGTACAGATGTCTTGGTTCGTAAAACCAGTCGAGCTAGGCGACTCCGATGGGGCTCCGGATTAGCGTTTTTCGTGGACGACGCAAGACCTGAAATGATTCAGTGTTTTACGCCGCACTACTTAGCGTGCGGCCGCTGTACCAAGGGTTGACTCAGTTTAGCGTGACGCTGTTTATTACGAGTGCGAGTGGCACAAGGCATGGAGAGTAGACGAATTTGGCGGTAACCGTTTCTTTTATTCGTAGCGACTGGAGATTACATATGTGGGGTTCTAGGAGTAGAACTTCCGGAGGAGGTTTATATTCCACGGCCGTTTGACGTCGAGTTTGCCGTCTCCGCGGACGTCGACGAGGTAGTAGGCGTCGTTGCCGAGGACGCGCCCGATAGCGAACGGGCCTTCCCATGGAGGGGAGAGCTTGTGCATGCCCTTCTTGTCTTGGATGAGGCGTAGCACCAAGTCGCCTTCCTGGAAGGTGCGGGTTTTCACCCGTCGGCTGTGATAGCGACGGAGCCCTTGCTGATAGATAGCGGTGCGCGATCGGGCGAGGTCGCGCGCTTCGTCGAGTTGGTCGAGCCCATCTTGGCGGGCCAGTTCGTTTGCGGCCTCCGTATAGTGGACGATCCGCGGCGAGTCGTGTTCGAGGTCGGTTGGCATGACGGCTTCCGCGCCGTAGACCATGAAGAAGGGGTGAATCCGTCACCTGTTGACCGAGGTGCGGATTCCCGATGACGGAGGGAAGCTCGACCCAGCATCCAGCGGTGCGCCGAGTGGTGCTTGGAGTCGCTTCAGCCGTGGAGGATGCTTTGGTTGGCTCGTTCACGGCCGTTGGATTCGGGTGCGATCGACGCGAGGTCGAGCCGGATGTGGTGCTCTCGCGAACTCGCCATTGCTCCCTTGGCGAAGTTTGTGCCGTTGTCCGTGATGATGCTGTGGGGAAACCGTAGCGGTATATGAGCTCGCCAGAGGAACTTAGTGGCAGTCTTCCCGTCGCATTCGGACTGGCTTGGCTTCTATCCACTTTGTGAATTTGTCGACGACCAGCAGGTGGGTGTAGCCGAGGGGCCTTTTGAAGGGCCTACCATGTCCATGCCCCACACGGCGAAAGGCCAGGTGATGGGGATTGTTTTGAGCGAACTTGGGACGCGTCTGGTTGGCGTATTGCACCCGGCGCATCGCTGGACGATATCGACAGCCGGGCGCAGCGGGGCCAAGAGAAGCCATGTCGCATGGCTTTGGCGACCAGGAGCGCGCAGCGTGGTGGCCGCACGCTCGAGTGGATGTCGTGTAAGATTTTGCGTCCTTCAGCTGGTTGGACGCAGCGTTGGAACACGCCGGTGACGCTGCGCTTGTGTAGCTCGCCGTCGATGATGGTGTAGGTCTTGCATCGGCGAACAATCATTCGAGCACTTGTCTCGTCTGCGGGCAAGTTGCCTGTCTCCAGGTAGGCGATGTAGGGCTTGGTCCAGTCGTCTGGCTCGGCGACGAGTGCGACCAAGGTTGCCTCTGGTTGGAGCGGGACTCCAATGTCGATCTCCGTCGGGGGAGAGACTGATGGCGTGAGGATGGTGTCGAGGAACACGCCGGCAGGTGGTGCGAGTCGAGCCGATCCGATGCGAGAGAGGGCGTCCGCCTCCTCGTTTTTCCTCCTGTCGATCCATTCGACCGAGTAGCCGGTGAAGTGGCCGCCCACCTTGTCCACCTCTTGGCGGTATGCAGCCATGGTGGGGGAGACGGCGTCGCAGGTGCCGGCGACTTGACCCGCAACGAGGTCGGAGTCTCCGTAGCATCGAAGGCGATTGACGCTCATCTCCTTTGCGGCTCGCATGCCGTGGAGTAGGGCCTCGTACTCTGCCATGTTGTTGGTGCAGGGCGTGAATTCGAGGCGGAGGATGTAGCGGAGCTTGTCGCCTTTTGGTGAGGTCAGCACTATCTCGCTCCCCGCGCCGTCTGCTTCTTGGACCCGTCAAGTGCAGGCTCAGAATGGAGGTACGGCGGTTTTCGGCTGGGCCTCCTCCGGGCGAGGAAGTCGGCCGATGCTCGCGACTTAATCGCCTCGTGGCTCAGATTTAATGTTGTGGACGCCGATCTCGACGGCCCACTTGGCGACTCCGCCCGCCGCCGATTGCGGATGATGTCTTGTAGTGGAGCTGAGGAAACGACCGTGATGGTGTGCTCGAAGTAGTGCGGCACGCCGCTGAGCTCAAGACCGCGTATACCAGCTTTTGGTATCAGGTATCGCTGGCGCGACTCGGTTAAGACCTCACCGATGTAGTATACCGCTGGACTGGGCGCCTTTCCTTCCTCTGGTCGCTCGACGACCATTACAAATACGACGACGTTCGGACGCCGCGACGTAAACCAGCATGGGCTCCTTGTCGACGGGTGCGGCGAGTAGTGGTGCGGCGAGTAGCACCTTTTGAGGTCGCGAGCGCGCTCGCCTCTTTGTCCCATCGAAGGTGGGATTCTTGCGATCGCGTATAGGGCATCGCTTTTCGCCAAAGCGGGATGAAGCGATCGAGAGCCGCCACACGCCCGCCAGCTCGACGCCGCAGCACTCGGGTTTGCCGAGCCGCGATCGTGTCGATCTTTGTTGGGTTTGCCTCGATCCCTCGCTTGGAGACGACGCACTTAGCAATTGCCCGCGGTACAATCAAGGTGCACTTGCCTGGTTGAGCTTTATCTTGTACCTCCGCAGGTTGGCGAAGGTCTCCGCTAGATCGGCGAGTAGGTCGCCTTGGCGGCGGATTTTACGACCACGCCGCCGATGTAGACGTGGATGTTGCGGCTAATTTGGCTCGCGAGGCATTCTTGCATGCACCGTTGGTAGGTCGCCCCGGCGTTCTTGAGGCCGCAGGTCATGGCGGTGTAGCAGAAGGCTCCGAATGGCGTGATGAACGCCGTCTTCTCCTCGCCCTCGACGGCCATTTTGATCTGGTTGTACCCGGAGTAGGCGTCGAGGAAACATAGCGACTCCGAGCCCGCGGTGGAGTCGATGATCCGATCGATCCGCTGGAGGACGAATCGCTCCTTTGGGCGCGCTGTTCAGATTTGTGTAGTCGATACACATTCTCCGTGTCCTGCTTTTTCGACCAGGACTGGGTTTGCCAGCCACTTGGAGTATTTGATTGGCCGGATGAAGCCGGCAGCGAGCAGGCGCTGCACTTCCTCGGCGATCGCTCGACGGCGCTCTTCATTGAAGGGCCGAAGCGACTGCTTGACGGGTCGCACTTTGGGGTCGGCGTTTAATTTGTGCTCAGCGAGCTCCCTAGGGACACCAGGCATGTCGGAGGGTTTCCATGCGAAGATGTCCCTATTCTCACGAAGGAACTCGATGAGCGCGCCTTCCTATGCTGGGCTCATGCTCCCCGATCCACCGCCCCGCTGGGGTCGCCGGGACTAGCTCAACGGTGCGAAAAGGCCGTGGCCTCAAGGTTGAGGTGTTTGTGCCTCCGAGTTGGGCTTGAGGATTGTGGGGTCGTCATTGTTGACCCCGCCGCGATTTGGCGAGCTCGCCGGCGTGGTTAACCTTCGCCGCTGGCGACGTCTGCGAAGCTCCTTTGGCCTCGCACTCGGCGCTGCCATGTCGGGTCGCCGTTGATGGTGATGACGCCGCACGGCCTCGAGCTTCATCGCGTTATGCGCGTAGTGGGTGCCGCCATGAATTTGGCGAACCGCGCCCCAAGACGCAGCGGTAGGGCTGTCAAAGGCACCAGCTCAAGACGATCCGCCGGTGCGGAAGTTTGCCGGAGTGCCGAACGGATCGGCGCCACTTTACCGATCGGATATGCCTTCCGACCAGGACGGCGCCGTGGAACGGTGTGGGTTGTTCGATCATCGATCGCGGAGCCGCAGCCGTCGGAAGGTGTCGAGGTAGAGGATGTTGATGGAGCTGCCACCGTCCATCAGTGTCTTGGGGAGCCAGTAATCGCCGACCTTGGGCTTGACCACAAGGGCGACTCGACCTGGGTACTCGACGCGTGGCGAGTGGTCTTGCCGGCTCCAGGTGATGGGTTGTTCCGACCAGTTTAGGAACCGGGGGACGTCTGTTTGGGCCACCGTGTTGACGGCGACCGGGCGATGACCTTCTTCACGCTCGTGTTGAAGCCCGTGAAGGTGTGGAGCGAGCCGCCACGTTGTCAATCTTCCGCCGTTCGGCGGGTTGTTGTCGGTGTCCTCCCGCGCGTGCCTTGCCTTCTCGATTTCCCTGAGGGTGTGGCAATCAGCTGTGGTGTGTGTAGCGGGCTTTCCTTCCCTGCTGTGGAACGCATATGGTTGGTTGGCGAGCCGCGGGGTCGAATCTTGGCTTGTTCTTATAATTGCCGCCGTCACGCTGTTGTCCTCCGTCGCGGCGGTTACTTTTGGGCTCGCGTTGTGCGTGCCCAGCATTGGCGACGAAGTCGACTCGCCCGTCGTTGCGGCGCTTGCCTGTAAGGCGGTGCCAGAAGCGCAGGTCGGCCTGCCGCCGCCGCCCGGCGGGCGTGGCCTCCCGACTGCCGTCGATTTCTTGGTTTGGGTCCTCCTCGGCATACCGCTTGGCGATCTCGAGGAGGTCGGGATGTTGTTGAGTGTGCGGGCTTGTCGCTGAGCTTGGCGACTAGAGGCTCGTGAGCGCACGAAGTCTTGAAGCAATGGATCGCGGTGTCCGGTGGATGCCGCCGTTGTACCAGAGTCTTGCCACCGCTGGACCCAGCTATGGTCGACTGGGGTCCCTGGACGATCGCTCCAGGTCCTCGATGGTGGTGGCGCGGGTGTAGGAGCACTCAAGTGCCCGACGGCGCCTCGCATTTCCTCCCGTGAGTCGATACTGTCCCGGGGAGCGATGATCCATTGCCCGCACGCCCCTCCATCATCGGGAAGGTAACGGCGGCGAGTAGGTCGGTGGCCCGCGATCCCCATTGCCATGAGGTACGTGTCAAGTTAAACCGCTGGGTCGCACGAGGAGTCGATTTTCTATCTCCTTGGCGCCTTGAAGTTTGGCGGTACTTTTCACCGGATCATAGGTCCGGCACTTAGGGCCCCACGACCGAGCGACCCCATCGCCGCCGCGGCGACAGCCGTGGTGTGCCGCAGTCCGGGCTGGCGCGCACGCCAGTTTTGGTTGTTGATGATGTGAGTGCGAAGGCCGATCGGCTCTCCATTGGCGGCGGCGAGGTTGGTCGCCGCCTGGGATCGCAGGAGAGGCCGATTCGCGGGTCGCCGTTGAGCTGCAGCGGCTCGGGCGGGCAATTGAGGGTGTTTGCCACCGGACGGCCGCTGAGGCCGCCTGCTTCCCGAGGAGCGCGAGTACACTCGCCGCGAGTCGGCGCCGCTTGCTGTTCCACGGCCTTCGCAGTAGGGCCCGACATACTGGATCTGTAAGGCGCCGCCGCCGGTCGCCGGATGTCGCCGGCGCGCTCGCCACGAGGTTGTCCATCGGGTGGAGAACAGTGGAAGGCCGCTCGCGCGCCCCGTGAGGAGACGACTATCCGCGGCTGGTCCCTGGGAGGGGTGCGGTTAGGTGGTGGCGGGGCACCCATCGCCGTAGATCCTGGCGGGGGTCGAGCGCTTCCGCCTGGTGGCGCGTTCTCGCAGATCGCGCGTTCGGCTATGCGCGCCGGATCGTTTTCATCGTCGAAATTCAGGGCGCGGCCCTGAACAGTGGGGTTCAGGCGCGTCCTGATCCGCTGCTGGTGGTAGCGTGATAGCCTCGCGCTGTCACCGCCGAGGCGAAATTTCGCGCCGCCTGCCTTGCATCGCCTCCGCCGCCAGCGGAGTTCTCACCTCCGCCGTGGCGTTAGGAGGATCGGGTGGAGAAAGGGTCCTCCGGATCGGTGCCGGTGGCCATGTAGGTCGCGGCGGGCGATCGCACCATCTGAGGTCGGCGGAGTTCTCCGACCCGGAGTCGAAGTCGAAGATCCCGAGGATGGAGGGGTCCTCGAAATCTCCCGCGTTGGAGACCTGAGCGATGGAGCCCGCGGATGAGGCCGCGGTGATGGATCCGGCGAGTGACGCCGGGGTCGCCGAGTCGGCGTCGTCGGTGAGGGTCGCGTCTTCCACGGCCGCTGGGTTCTCGGCCACGTTGCTGTGGGCCGAGTCGTACTTGGAGGCGAGGCGGTGGATCGTGCGGATCTGGCTCTCGGAGAGCCGATCGCGTGGTGGCGACTCGCGGATGCGAGCCGAGTCCTCCGAGGTGGTGACGTCGGTGAGGCCGACGAAGAGGCTGATCGTGCCGATCGGCAGGATCACGCTGTGCGTGACGGGCCGTGCCGCCGGGACGTAGCTGCTCGGCAAGATCTGGAGCATCTCGCCGATTGCTATCGCGCGCCGGTGGCACCGCCTCGTTAATGGGCAGATTGGATCTCGCCGCCAGAACACCGCCGACCGCCAGCCCCACGGTGGGCGCCACTGCCGTGGGAATGGCCACGGCAGATGCCAATCGGCAGAGTAGTAGAACGAAGGCAAGGCGGCCAGCCATCTCAGGTGTAGATGAGGGCAAAGACACAGGGTTTTACCCAGGTTCGGCCCCCCGGAGGGTAAAGACCTACTCCTGCTAGATTGTATTATGAGGGTGTTTACAATAGGCGTACTCGGCGACTAGGCGGCGAGTAGCTTAGGTGTATGAGGGAACGTGTCTCTGATCACCCCTTAGGGAGGTTTATATAGGCTCACCTCCCCTAGGGTTTACATATCTCAACCGATTCGGTTACAACCTTGTCGATCGTTTTAAGTCAAACCGACTGGGCCTATCTACTCGCCTGGGCCTTTGACCTCCAGTCACCTGGTGCTTTGATGGGCCTTGATCCACTCGCTGCTCACAGCCCACCCGTCAGGCTGGCCGAACGTCTACTGGGATACCCCAGTAGGTATATCCCCATCAGTACTAGCGTCTATAATTAAATACGATGTACACAATCACCAACCAATACTTAACTACTTGCAATCATCACACAAAAGGTCCTATAGATGATCTAACATCATCACTAACATTACCAGATTAAAGTTTGGTTTAATTCCTTTTATTTTTAGAAAAGTAATTTCTACTCATTGAAAAACTACTTAAGATTTAATATTCTCCAAACCAAACATGGGATCATGTTGACACATGTCATCACCACATATTTTAGTCCATGGGAATATGATTTAAAGTGGTGTCACAATTTAATAAGGTTTTACCCTTTTATTTTAATTAATTAAAGTGGCTAGAAATTCCTATGGGGCATTCTTTTATTACTTGAACATTATTTCTGTAAGTAAACCTATATATTTTTATATATTCTGAAAGGTATGGTTAAATGTGATTTTTGAGAGTTCGAATCAACTCAAAATCTATTATGGTTTTAATTTGAAAAATGTTTGAATGCAGAAAAGCTTCTTCCTTGTTATTTTTACTATGGATGATCTATAGATCGAAATGACTTGAATCCAACGGGCTTGGATTCAGCATTCCTAGACCTTTCTAACAAAATTGGTTTCATTAAATTTAGTTCAATAAATCGACCTGGGTTGATTTTTTAAATTGGGTACAGAAGTGTGTTTGAAATAAAATGGAAAAGGTTAAATTCAAATAACTGGGCTGCGCGGGAAAGGTTAACGGGCCGGCCTGCTAAGCACAGCGCTTCCGCGGGCTGCATAAGTGGCTGCCCCCACGCGTCAGTGAGAAAGGGGGGTGCGAAGCGGTATGGGGCAATGTGGTGCATTCGATCTGGTTCTAATCCAACGGCTGAGAGTCATCGTCGATGTTGTGCAACACCGGCGCAAACAGAAACCTAACGCGGAAGGTGAGGGTCGTTGGGGGCTCACCGGGGTTCAAGCGAGGGTCGACGAGGCGGGCGAACGACGAAGTCGACGACGGCGGTTCTCCTGGTACGGGCAGCTTCTCCTGGGGCGGCTCCAATCGCTGGCTCCCTTCTTCTCCAGCAGCGGCGGGCTCCGGTGAAATTCCGGCGAAGTGTTGCTCGCCTTGCTCTGGGACTGAGGTGGGGTGGTTCTGGGTGAGAGAGGAGTGGAATGGTGTGAAGAATTCGAGCGGGGGAGGCCTCTATTTATAGTCGTGACGATGAGACCAAACGGCACGGGCAGACGACGGTGGCGACATGGCTACGGGCTGCTAGAGGCATGGCCGGCGGTGGCGATCGCTTGGTGGTCTCCTGGCGATGATCTATGGCTTTAATGCGCGTGTAGGGGCGGTGCGGTTTGGTCTGGAACACGCGAGGCTCTGCGCGGAAGAGGCGGCGTCTTCGACGGCGAGCGGTGGCTACGGAGCACGGGCAGTGCAATGGGCATGTCTGGCGTGTTCCTGGGATGGTGGCGATCGTGTATGCACGCGGCGAGGGTGGCGCGCGGTCTGTGGGCTTTGGTCGAGCGTGGCGCTCTGGCGCATGCTCGGCACGGTTGGCAGAGACACGGGCGCGGCGTTCCTGGGTGATGTGCTCGACTTCTTCGAGGCAGGGCTGGTCGAGAGGGGGAGGTGAGTCATGGGTGATCTCCCAGACAAGGTTGGCACGGCTAGTTTCCTCCCTAGCTTGTTGTCGACATGTGGGTGGCAAGGGTGGCTTCGGCTGTGCACCATTGATGGTATTGGCAAGCTCACAGTGGTGCTAGTGCTTGGTTAATCTTGCTAGATGATCTACTGAGCTGGTTGTGAGCTAGATAGGGAACCAGTTAGGCTCAAAACACTGCACACTATAGTGTTTTGATTTTGTTTGGTTTGTGTCTGCCAAGTGTTTGATGAAATGGCCGCATAAATTCAAGTTTTGAATTTTGAAAAGATTTTATGTGTGTGTGCTAGGTTGGTGCTGGTGAGTCTGCAGATGCTTGGGTTTTGAAAGTTGAGCTTGTTTGAGTGGTTTATGAAGAAGTGGGATCTTCCCATATGATACAGATTCAATTTTGAACTGTCATTTAAACTATGCATTTGAAAGTTTTTGGATGATCAAAAAGTGGGCCTTGATACTTTGTTATGAGTATAATCAAGGGGTGCAAAGATCCAGAAAAGTTTCTGTTAGGTTCTGAAAGTTTGAGACAGCCAAAGTAGGCATGGGAGTTAAATTGGTCAAAATGACCATTCACTCATTTAGCTTTGTTTTGATTTATTTGTCTTTGGGAAAAGTTTGGGAGATGTTTAGATGATGTTTATTTCACCTAAGAAACGTTGTACAAGCAAAGAAACACACAAACATGGCAATTCAAAAGAATTCAAAATGGGATGCATACACACATGCATGCTCTCATATTTTTATTTAAAAAAGTTTTTGTTAACCCTAAATTTGATGATTAGAGTTTGATGATCCAAGTTTAGTATTTTTGGGATGTTACATCACACAAAGCAATATACAAGCAATAACAATCATGCATTACACTCAATCAACAAGGTTCAAGCATATCTTAGGCAAACAAAATATTATTGCCATACCACATATGCTTGTATGATCAGCAAATTGATTTTAAACGAAACACTAGTATGGTGGTCCAACTATAGGGTATCACTTGAGATCATTCATTCCTTCTTCTTAGATTTTACATCAGGAACAAGATCTTGGCTTTCCTTGGAAGAAATTATTGCGTCTTGGTCACAAGGTTCAAAGGTGATGTCTATAATGGTTCCTCCTAAGTTGAGTTTCCTTAGTCTCCAGGTCTTGAGTATTATTCTTATCTCACATGAAGTCCTTAGTGATGTCCAAGTTGAAGTCCTTGGTGAAACTGAAGCTGAAGCTGAAGTCCTTTGAGATGTTTAAGCTGAAGTCATTTGTGATGTTGAAGTCCTTGCTCATGTTGAAGTCTTTGTCCATCAAGTTGGAAAAGGGAGAGATATAGAAACAAAACAAAATGTCGAGGAAAGGTTTTACAAGATTGTTTGTAAATAAGTTAGAACAAATACAACACCTATTTCTAAGGGGTTTTGTCCAATCCTAGGGTTTACAATCCTACAGGCAACACAATGCTCTAATACCATCTTTAGACGCCTGAACCCAATAAGGTACAAGTCCCTGTGTTTACAATGCTAGTCCCTGGATCGAATAGCTAGCACCCACAGTTTAAGCTGAAATATCAAGAAACAAAGGTCATATTACAACTCATAACTAGGAATAAAATAGTTCATTACAACTTAGATAACTCATATGGCTATCTTATTATAGAGCAACAGATATAACTATAAAGCATGGAGTCCTTCATCTTCATATGCCACAGGCAAACATGTTGGTTGTAGACTTGTAATCCCTACTCAACAAACTTCACTAACATCAAACAAACCTGCAACATGAATACAACCACAAGGGTCAATACATTTTAATTGTATTGGCAAGTGATATCATATTGATATGGAGAATCTAACATCTACATGAATATATGGCTAAGTGGAGTTTTGGCTGGCCGTTGCATAAAATAGGTTTTACCTATCCTTTGTAAAATAGTTTTATCTTTTATTCAAAACACTTCAACAAACATGTCACACTGGATACACACCAGGTGCTTCCCTTGTTCACCCAACAAGTTTTAACTTAGAGAAATTAGAATGATGAGATTCTTGAACTTCCTTCATTGTCTTGATGTTCAAAATTGTCCATAACCGGGGACACGACTAAGTACTTAGTTTTACCCTCTCGAGAGGTGGTGCACTTCCCCACAAGACTCGACATGCATTGAGACGAGACTTTTCAGAAACAATCCTTCAGACCACAATGGAAGGGTTCCATCCTATCAACACTACCACCATCTGTCTTAGTTGGTCAAGGCAGAGCCCATATGCCATGTGGTTGCACTGGAAGCTTTCGCGACAAGAATGTCTCCAATATCTTTGTTCCTGGGTGGCCATCCAGAAGTGAGATACACAGGGTAAACCATAGACATGGGCCCTGGGTAACCACTCAACATAAACATCCATACAAGTCCCATTTCCACCCAGGTGTTTCATTAACATCAGTTGTTTTCATTAATCCAAAAATAATACTAGTATTTTCATAAGGCATCATATCATGACTTCCACCCACAAACCTATGTAGCTAGACTAAGCATTCTAAACTTACCATGTCTCCTATCTTTAGGAAATACTACCAAGGTAGATATTATAGGTTTAGCATAGCATAGAAATATACAAAATAGTCCTATCATGCATACTACAAGAATAACACTAATGGAATATTGAAAAGATAGGACTTTTGATGACCAAAGTATCACTCGCCTTTATAGTAGAATATTTAGGTACTATGCTCGATCTTGCAAATGTCACACTCCTCAAAGTTCACTACAACAATACAAACAAGCAAAAAGCACACACTCAAAACTACAACACAAAAAATAACTAAACAATAACAAGAAAAAAAAGAAATGCATGCAAGCATGCAAAAGGTTATTTTATTTTTTCAAATTGTTTTAGCAAAGTTTTTAAAACTACAAAAATCTATTGGTACTTCTAAAAAGGTGGAATTCCAATTGGAATCAAGTTAGTGCAATTTGGTTAATCAAATCATTTTTATTTTTTACTAGAAAAGCTTTTATTCAAAGGAATAATTTCTAGTGTCAACAAAATATATTTTTAATTTAAAATGTTAGTATTTATGGTCAGGGGGTTCAAAAAAAAAACCATCTGCAAAAGGATTCACTCAAAAATTATTTTTAGAACAATTTTTATACTCAAAATAGCCCTACAAATGTCTCTGCCTAAAATCCTAATTTTACAGAAGCAAATGACCAAAGTAAGGCCATAGATGAAAAGTTCACAAGTTTTTGAATCCATAGACACCTAATTTGCATTTTTATGATTTGTAGATTAAAAGTAATGAATTGTGCAAGTTTAAATCCATATCTGCCTCTACCTCTGATACGTCGGAAATGTATCTATAATTTTTGATGTTCCATGCTTGTTTAGTATCTACTTTGCTTTGCTTTCTCCAAACTTTGAGGTGATTTTCATATGTTTTCTAGTACTAACCTATTAACAAGATGCCACAGTGCCAGCTGCCTGTTTTCTTCTTTTTTTGGTTCCAGAAAGGCAGTAAATCAATATTCTCGGAATTGGACGGGACAAAAGCCAAAGTCTGTATTTTACCGTGGGGAACACGAAGCCGAAATATGAGACAGAGGAGACTCACCAGGGGGACACACAACTGGCCGTGCGGGGTGGTCCGACCCCGCACCTGGGGGGGTGTACCGCCCTGGTGGACCCCCTGCCTTGCCTCTTCGCCTATATGAAGCCCCCGATGCCTAAACCCTAAGGACCCGATCAATATTCCACGAAATCGTCTATAGACTACGCCACCATCGTCCCTATATTGGGGGGATCTGAGGCTTTTCCCGGCACCCTGCTGGAGGGGAGATAATCCCGGAGGCCTTCTTCAGCCTCCGGTATGAAGAGTGAGTAGTTCCACCTTGGACTACAGGTCCATGTAGTAGCTAGATGGTTGTATCTCCTCCTTGTGCTTTCATGTCTAGATCTGGTGAGCTCCATTCATGATCAAGATCTCATCTATTTGTAATCATGCATGTTGTGTTTGCGGGGATCCGATGGATATTGATATTACTATGTCAGATTGATTAATGGTTTTGTCTTATTGATTCTATCATGTTTGTGTTGTTTGTGATCTTGCATGCTGTCCATTGTTAGTAGCTATCTTGGCCAAGTAGTTGATAGTGACTCCAAGAGGGGGTATTTATGCTCGATAGTGGGTTCATGCCTCTATTTAATCAAGGGAAGTGATAGAAATCTCTAAGGTTGTAGATGTGTTGTTTCCACTAGGGGAAAACAACGGTCTCTTGTTCATGAAACAAGTGGATTGTTTACCTTACACACTTTGCTTAAAGAAGTTGTTTGTTGATTGCAACTTAATACTGGAGGGGGTTCGGATTTATAACCCAAAGGTGGACTTCTAGTCATAGATGTAGTTGGATGGAAGTCTATGTATCTTGTTGTATTGCCCAATCGAATCTCATGGGATCTTTATGTCTAGTATTGCATTGTTATGCCTTGCTCAGTCCTGTCAATTGCCCTGCTGTAATTTGTTTACCCAGCATGCCATGTTTGTTTATCTAAGGGGAACACCTCTAGTGAACTATGGACCCCGGTCCAATATTTACCATTGATACATCTTCCACTGTTACTGTTTACTTGCTGCAAACTACTTTCAACTTCCACACCATGCAGTTAATCCTTTGTTACAGCCACCGATGAGATTGAAAACCTCAATGTTAGTTGGGGCAAAGTATTGAGTTTGTGTTGTCCAGGTTTCCACGTTGCTTGCAACACCTTTGAGACATTTCATTCCTCCTACTGGTTCGATAAACTCGGTTTCTTACTGAGGGAAGACTTGCTGTTGTGCTGCATCACACCTTGCTCTCGGGGTTTCCCGACAAATTGCTCCCACATCAACGAAGCACGATCAACCTCTTTGATTAGTGATCTAATATAGTCCCTAGGATGTAGATCCAGTGGATCTTGGCGTGTTGGCCCGAAACGAGCGGCACTGCTGGCGATGCGCGGCAGCGACGCCTTTGGTGGCGGCACACCAGCGGGGCTAAGGGGCAGGGGGAGGGTGCGAGGGGGTTACCGTAGTCGCGGGGACGAGGCGAGCTCGGGGGAGGTCGTAGGAGAGGCAGGGGCGCACGGGTCCATCAAGAATCCTTCGCCGGAGTTGCGTGCACCGTCGGGCACAGAGGTCGATGTAGGCGAGCCTACTGGGGACGAGAAAACACATGGGAAGCGTCAGTGCGTGCGCCATAGGATGGCGAGCAAGATTGTTTGAATGAGGGGGCAAGGGGAGGTCGGGGTTAACCGAAATTGACGCCGGAGTGCGTCGGTTGCTGCGGCGGCTTGAGCTCGATTCCGAGCAGCCTGGTGGCTCTCTGGAGAGGGTGTTTGAGGGTAAACAGAGAGGAGGGAGAGGGAATAATAAGGCGAGGTCGGGGAGGGGATTACTCCAGCAGTTAAGAAAAATTACTCGATTTGAATCGGAGGAAGAAACGGTAGAGGGGAACGGGTCCTGCGCGCGCTGAAGACGATGGAGATGACGTGGCTGTGGGGCCGGGCCGTCAAATAAGGGTGCGGGGAGAGGTGCGGTGAGAAAAGAAAGCAAAGGGGGAGAGAGGAGCGGCCCGGGTGGGCTTAGTTGGCTAGGTTGCTGGGTCTGGTTGGTCTGATTGGGTTTTCCCCTTTTTTTCTTCTAATGTTTTTCCTTTTCTTTTTCTGTTTTCTGTTTTTTTTCAAAACAATTGATTCAAACATTTATTTGATTTCAAAACTTCACCAAAACTTTTCAGTAGGTTTTATGAAAAAACCAAGTTGGTTATTTAGTCCAATTGGAGGATTCCAAAAATGTTTTTATTAATCATTTAAATTGAATGGGACACAAAGGCATTAATTTAAATAAAATTTTAATATGGTTAAGGCTAGACAAATCCTAGACCTCTGTCTGACATAAGCGTAACCTAAATCTCGAAAGCGTACGTAGATAGAATTGATAACATAACAGTGACCCTATGACACAAAAATTATTATAGCAAGCTCATAACTGAGCAAAGAACCAAAATATTACAACCGGAGGTCACTGACCACAAACATCAAACAACGGAAGGCAAATTATGATATCAAGTATAGCAAACTTAACAAATGGCCTAACAGGCCTGAAGCATAACGATGATGTCCAATCCATAGATCCCAGACTGCCGGCTGGGAAGCCCAAGCTACTTGTCGATGTCGATGCCATAAATAACTCATCTTCTTATGGTAACACTTACTCTTCTGCAAAAGTATCAACGAAGCAAGGGTGAGTATAGGGTGTACTCCACAAGACTTATCGCTGGTGGAATTATTTTTCATAAAGCCATCTTTGTTTTGTAAAACAAGTGGGAGAAGAATCTCGACTAATCAGAATATTTTAAAAGGGGATAAGAGAGCGGTATCACTAGCTTTGATCATATTTTGATATCCACCGAATCATCATCAGCTGAACCTATCTAGGATTACCCCCTCGATCCCTGAGGAAGCATCCTTAAGCACACATTACTTAACTTGCCAAGTTTTACGATTAGGTTCAAGTTCTCTATGATCTTCACATCCGTTCCCAAGTCGTCCATAA
The DNA here is from genome assembly GCA_030063025.1 of Avena longiglumis. Taxonomy (NCBI): domain Eukaryota; kingdom Viridiplantae; phylum Streptophyta; class Magnoliopsida; order Poales; family Poaceae; genus Avena; species Avena longiglumis. The sequence goes on along the minus strand of CP125975.1, from coordinate 152,100,550 downwards.
TCGTGGACACGACTTTTCGAAAAGATTAATAACCCTGCAGGGGTGTACAAGTTTACCCACACGTACTAACCTTCTCTTAATGCCAAAACGTTAGCCCTCTTCCTTGGAAGGCCGGCAGAGGGTGGTTAGACACGACCTTTACCTTGCTTTCGCCGAGACCATGAGTCACGCACTAGGGAGATGCCTCCGTAACGGGTCGAGTCCCAAAGTCGGTCCCTAATGATGTGAACAGGGTTTGACATTACAGATGCCGGGAATCTACCATTCCCTGCCACGCTTACCTACCTATATGAATGCACCTCCTTCACCTCCTTCGAGAAGATCCAGAATGCATATGTCGAATGGAACGCCCGAACTATGTGACTCATGGAATCTACTCGGCAAGTTAGTTGGTCGAGGGGGTTTCCAGGCCCCCGTGTGGCTGTACGCTCATCTTGGTTCAAGAGGCAATAACTCAGGTCCTAGTGGTGGCAAGTGTTGATCTCGGGCTTCGATCTCGATCTAGATTCCGATATCGTATTCTACCGGGAAAAACCAAACACCAGAAAGGAAGAGAAATAATCAACACATGGCATCGATGCAATGCTCAATCAAGTATGATGATATGACAATTTGGAAGTTATTGAAATTGAAACCCTAAACATCCTTGGTAGTTTAATCAGGGTCCGAGGGGTCCAAACACTAAAATAGGGGAAAGCTCGAAATCACCTACGGGGTTCAATTGGTTCTTCTAATTAAACTTGCGATTCAAGTTGTTGAACAATGCATGATTATATCTTAAAGAGGTATAGCTCATTTTTCTGAACATTTTGATATATTATTTGTATTTTTCTGATTTAAAATGAATTTGTTATGAATTTCTCCAATATTAATTCATTTTAAATCATATTAAAAAAATTAAGCATTTTTGGGATATATTAAATTATTTTCCAGCTGGCCTCACATGTCAGACTTTTATTAATTTCAGAAATAATTTCCAAAAAGAATAAAACCCTGACAGACAGGGCACCTGTCAACATTTTCTTATTACAGAAAACATTTAAGATAAAACAAAAGAAAAGATATTATGGCATCAGCATGACGTCATGCTGACGTCATCTTGGCCATTGCATACATATCAAGCTCGGGCTCGGCTGTAGGGCGCGCGTGGGGCTGTGAGAGAGGGCGCGCTGGACGCAGGCGTGCGCCCTGGAGCCGTAAAGTGGTGGCGCCGCTGCTATTTTGTCGCCGGAGCATCATGTGCAACGGCGGCCGACGACGGTGGCTGCAGGTGGTTGTGGCGGCAACGATACATGGAGGGAGAGAGCAAGCGGAGGGGTGCGTTAGCACCGAAAGCTCACCACGAACGCGATGTCGGGGTCGGGGAGGCGAGGCCGGACGACGAAGAATCGACGCCGGGAACCTCGACGGCCGACGATGGTTCGGGGACGATTCCAGCGAGGAGGGGTCTTCCCTGCTTACGTGGCTTCACAGGGATGAAGAGGGTGTCGAGGCGCGTCCAACGGTGGCCTTGGAGTGGCCGGAGACGGCAGAGCTCACCGGCATCTACAAGCTAGGTTACGACCTAGCCACAGAAACGAGAGACGGAGAGGAAGAGGAGAAGTGGGGCACGACTAGGGTTCGTCGGCAGCGTCTAGGGGATTTTGTAGGCGCTCGGGGGCGGCGGCATGGCTCTTTGCGCACGCTGGCATGGCGGAGCTCGACAACGATCTTCCTGCTCGATCCGTCGACGAGGAAGACGAGGGACAAAACGACGAAGGGGTACGTGGCCGGGGACGGGTTGCTGATGGGCCAGATGGGCCTCTGCGGGGCGCGCGTGAGTGGCAGAGAGATGTGGGAGGAAAGGAGAAAGGCTGGGCTGTGGCCCAGAGAGAGTTAGGAATAGGTTTTTTATTTACAATTTTTTTTCTTTTCTGTTTTCAATTTCTCTTTTATTTCCATTTGTAATTTGTTTTGTATGGTTTCAAAATACTAGAAATTTTTGTAACTATTTAAAATAGTTAAGGGGACCTGATAATCCAGTTGGGATCCATAGGTTTTGAGGTTTTCAAATTATTTCAAAACCATTTGAAAGGTTTCAAAGAGGAAGGGGAAAAATAGGGTTTAGGGTTTTGTGAATCTATTTGTTTCATGCATTTTAAATGATGATGCTCATGAATGCACAAACAATCCCTAATTACTATTTGGTAAAACTAGGGTTTTTACAATTCTATGCCCCTTAAAAGAATCTCGTCCCGAGATTCCTAGGTAGGAAGATAGAAGGAACAGGGTTACACTAATCTTCGACGATCTTCTCGAAGTGGCTGATCCCTACCACCATGACGAATGGACTGTAACACCCCAGTTTTAGTTAATCTTATATTTGGGTTATGATTGTGCATTCATGAGCATCATATTAAAGAATGAATGCAAGAAATAAATAGATAAAACCCTAAACCCTAGTTTCCCTCTCTCTTTGAAACTTGTTCAAATAGTTTATATGTTGAAAATTACCAACATAATTGGAGCCAAAATAGTTACAAGGGCACCAGCAATATTTCAGATATTTACAAAGTTTCTGGTATTTTTTGAATATCCTAAAAGAGATTTCAAATCAATTTGTAAAAGAAAGAAATAAGAAAGCTAAATAGAAAATATTTTTGAGAAAAAAATAACCAGAATAGCACCCAGGCCGCAGCCCATCTCCTTACTCTCCCCTGCAACCTTTGCTGCAGCCCACCCTGCTGCCCACCTCGGCCCAAGCCGGCCCGTACCGCTTCATCCTTCCCTTCGTCGTCTTCCTCCTCCCAGGCAGGCTCCTCTCTGCCGCTGGCATAACCGTCGATCTCCGCCGCTTCCTCCCGGTTGTCCGACGAGCTCCCTGACGAGGATAAGAAGCCCCGTGACCCCATCTCCAGTCCTTATCCGCTCCTGCTCTTCCCTGTGACCTCCCTCTCTCGAATCCCCTCTGGCTAGCAAACCCTAGCCCACAGAACTGTCGGCTCCCCGCCGACCCGAGCTTCGCCAGCACGCCCACGAGCTCTGCCTCGCCAATATGAGCTTCCTCGTCAACCGAATCGAGCCCACAGGCCTCCTGTCGCCGCAAGCGACCACCCCGTCCTCGATGCCGGCAGCCGTCGTCGCCATGGAATCCGGCCTCGCCTCGCTTCTCTGACCCTACCTCAAGCTTCAGGTTGAGCTCAAGGTTCTTTGGAACCTCTCCTAGATTCTCCTCTCTCTTCGGTTCACTCTGCCGTCGAGCACCGTCATGCGCCGCCGCCAGTTGTCGCTGCTCCTCTCGCTCCGGCGACCAAAAAGGAGCGGAACCGCCACTTTCTGGTATGCCTCGCCGAGCTGCGTCGAACGCGCATAGACCCGCAGCCGCACGCGCCCTCCAGCATCGCCGCCGGCCGTCATCCGCCATGCTGCCACCATGGTGACGTGGTGCCCTCGTGGCAACTGAGGTGGCCTAGGGCCCCTCTGTCACCCACTTTGGGTTTGCATTCACTACAAGGAATCTGCTGATACATGACCCTCCATTTTCGTTATAGAATCGTCATTGTCTATAATATATGACGATCTTATGACGAAAAATAGATCTTAAAAAACTGAGCGTCAGTAATTGCACATAACGATGTTTTTACTGAAATCGTCATAATCGTCTATGACGATATTGGATCGTCATAACCATTATGACGATCCAATATCGTCACGGGTCATCTAGCCAGGCCAGGTCAGATCCTACGTGGCCAATCCGATGTGGAAAAACTATGACGAAATGAGATCGTCGTAATGCAAATTCAGCTTGGTCCATTTCTATAGTCTACATGGGCTCAACCCAACAACTCTGCCCTTTTATATTCTTTAACCTCTGAAATCTGGTCAACTACATGGTGATGGGGATATGCCTACTGGGGTATCCTCAGCGGGACGTTTCCGACTGGCCCAAAGGCTGGCGAGTGGGCCTGCAGAACGGCGAGTGGATCGAAGCCCATCAAGGCACCAGGCGACTGGAGGTCAAAGGCCCAGGCGAGTAGATAGGCCCAGTCGGTTTGACTTAGCGTGTTGGCAAAGTCAGAATCAATCGGTTGAGATATGTAAACCCTAGGGAGGTGAGCCTATATAAACCTCCCTAAGGGACGAGTAGAGAATCGTTCCTCATACACCCAAGCAACTCGCCGCCTAGTCGCGAGTTCGCCCATTGTAATCACCTCCATAATACAATCTAGCAGAGTAGGTCTTTACCCTCCGGGGCGAACCAGGTAAAACCTCAGTCTCGCCTCATCTCGCACCGCAGATGGCTGGCCCTTGCCCTCGTTCTACTACTGCCGATTGCAGCATCTGCCGTGGTCATTTCCTCGGCGGTGGCGCCCGTGGGGCCTGGCCGGTCTGGCCGGTGTTCTGCGGCGAGATCCAATCTGCCCATCAACGAGACGGTCGCCACCGGCCGCATGATAGCGATCGGCGAGATGCTCCAGATCTTGCCGAGCAGCTACGTCCCGGCGGCACGACCCGTCACGCACAGCGTGATCCTGCCAGTCGGCACGATCAGCCTTTTCGTCGGCTTCACCGACGCCATCACCTCGGAGGACTCGGCTCGCATCCGCGAGTCGCCACCACGCGATCGGCTCTCCGAGAGCCAGATCCGCACGATCCACCGCCTCGCCTCCGAGTACGACTCGGCCCACAGCGACGTGGCCGAGAACCCAGCGGCCGCAGGAGACGCGGCCCTCACCGACGACGCCGATTCGGCGACCCCGGCGTCACTCGCCGGATCTATCACCGCGGCCTCGTCCGCGGGCTCCATCACTCAGGTCTCCAACGCGGAAGACTTCGAGGACCCTTCCATCCTCGGGATCTTCGACTTCGACTCCGGGTCGGAAAACTCCGCCGACCTCCACGACGGGACCGGTCGCCACGCTGCGACCTACATGGCCACCGGCGCCGATCCGCCGGAGGACCCTTTCTCCACCCCGATCCCTCCCAACGCTACGGCAACGGAGGTCGAGGAACTCCGCTGGCGGCGGGCGATGCAGGAGCACGCCCGGCGCGAAAAATTTCGCCTCGGCGGTGACAGCGCAAGAACCGTCACGCTACCACCAGCGGCGGATCGGGCGCTGAACCCACCGTTCAGGGCGCCTGAATTTCGACGATGAGAACGATCCGGCGCGCGATAGCCGAACGCGATCTGCGAGAACGCGCCACCGCGGAAGCGCCGACCCCGCCAGATCTGGCGATGGGTGCCCGCCACCACCTAACCGCACCCTCCTGTGGACCAGCGCGGATAGTCGTCTCCTCACGGGAGCGGCCGCTAACGGCCTTCCACTGTTCTCCACCCGATGGACAACCTCGTGGCGGCCGAGCCGCGGCCGACAAGATCACGGCGACGGCGGCGCCTTACAAATCCAATACGTCGGGCCCTACTCGCAAGGCCGTGGAGCAGAAAGCGGCGCCGACTCGCGGCGAATGTACTCGCGCTCCTCCGGGCGAGGCGGCCTCGGCGGCCGTCCGGCGGCAAACACCCTCAATTGCCGCCGCGGAGCCTGCAGCTCCAACGACGACCCGCGAATGCGGCCTCTCTAACGATCCTGGGCGGCGACCAACCGTCGCCGCCAACGGAGAACCGTCGGCGCCGCACTCACATCATCAACAACCAAAATCTGGCGCGCCCGTCGGCCCGGCGATTTGCGGCACACCTAAATACTCGCGCGACGGCGAGCCCATGGTCTCTCGATCGATTGGGGCCCAAGTGCGGACCAATGATCCGCGAAAAGTACCGCCAAACTTCAAGGCGCCAAAGGAGATCGAAAAATCGACTCCTCGTATGACCCGCGATGCGGCTTGACACATACCTCATGGCAATGGGGATCGCGGGCCATCGACCTACTACGCCCGTTACCTCCCATCGATGATGGAGGGACGTGCAGGCAATGGATCAACACGCTCCCCGGACGATGACGACTCACAGGAAGAAATGCGAGACGCCGTCGTGCACTTGAGTGCTCCTACACGCGCCACCACCATCGAGGACACAGGCAGCTGCGTTCGGGGACCCCTTGAGTCGACCATGGCTGGGTTCAACGGTGGCAGGAGCTCGGTACAACGGTCGGCATCCACCCGGACACCGCGATCCATTGCTTCAAGACATCGTGCGCTCACGAGCCTTTAGTCGCCAAGCTCAGCGACACGCCAAAACACTCGACAACATCCCGACCTCCTCGAGATCGCCAAGCGATGCGCTGAGGAAGACCCCAACCAAGACATCGACGATGAGTCGAGGAGAACGCGCCGCCGGGCGGCAACGGCGGTCGTCCGAGTCGACCTACGCTTCTGCGGCACCGCCTCACGTGCAAGCGTCGCGACGGGCGAGTCGACTTCGTCAAACGCTGGGCACGCATAACGCGAGCCCAGAGCTACCGCCGCGACGGAGGACAACGACGCGACGGCGGCAACTACAAGAACAAGCCAAGGTTCGATCGCGGCCCTCCTTAACCAACCATGTGCGTTTCACGGCGGAAGGAAAGCCCGCCACGCACACCACCGCCGACGCCATACTCGGGGAGATCGAGAAGGCACGGCACGCGGAGGACACCGACAACGACCCGCAAAATGGCGGAAAATTCGGCAAAGTGGCGGCTCACTCCACACCTTCACGGCTTCAACACGGCGAGAAGAAGGTCATCGCCAGCCGTCGCCGTCAACGCGGTGGCCTGACAGACGTCCCCGGTTCTGAACTGGTGGAGCAACCTATCACCGAGCCGGCAAGACCACTCGCCACGCGCCAGTACCGGGGCGAGTCGCCCTGGTGGTCAAGCCCAAGGTCGGCGACTCGGCTCCCCAAGACTACGATGGGGCGGTAGCTCCATCAACATCCTCTACCTCGACACCTTGAGCGATGCGGCTCCCGCAATCGATGATCGAACAACCCACACCACGTTCCACGGCATCGTCCCGGTCGGAAGGCGTACCCGATCGGCAAGGTCACGCTACCGTCACCTTCGCACTCGCGAACTTCCGCGCACGGCGGATCGTCTTCGAGCTGGTGCCCTTCGACAGCCCTACCATTGCGTCTGGGCGCAGCGTTCGCCAAATTCATGGCGGCACCCACGCTGCATAACGCGATGAAGCTCCCCGGGCCGTGCGGCGTCATCACCATCAACGGCGACCCTGACATGGCCGCCGAATGCGAGGCCAAAGGAGCCGCACTCGCCGACGCCGTGATCGCGGCGGAAGCTAGTCACGCCGATGAGCTCGCCAAATACGCGAGCGGGGTCAACAACGACGACCCCACAATACTCAAGAAGCCCAATTCAGAGGGCGCAAACACCTCAACCTTTGAGGCCACGGCGCACCGCACCGTCGAGCTGGTCCCGGCGACCCAGCCCGCGGTGGCGATCGGGACAGGCATGAGCCCAGCATAGGAAGCGCGCTCATCGAGTTCCTTCGTGAGAATAGGGACATCTTCGCATGGAAACCCTCCGACATGCACGGTGTCCCTAGGGAGCTCGTGAGCACAAACGCCGACCCCAAAGTGCGACCAGTCAGCGATCGCTACGGCCCTTCAATGAAGAGCGCCGTCGAGCAATTGCCGAAGAAGTGCAGCGCTCGCGCTGCCGGCTTCATTCGCCAATCAAATACTCAAGTGGCTGGCAAACCCAGTCCTGGTCGAAAAAACGGGACACGGAGAATGTGTATCGACTACACAAACCTGAACAGCCGCCCAAAGGCAGTTCGTCCTCCAGCGGATCGATCAAATCATCGACTCCACCGCGGGCTCGGAGTCGCTGTTTCCTCGGCGCCTACTCTGGGTATAACCAGATCAAAATGGCTGTCGAGGACGAAGAAGACGGCGTTCATCACGCCATTCGAGCCTTCGCTACACCGCCATGACCTTTGGCCTCAAACGCCGGGCGACCTACCAGCGGTGCATGCAAGAATGCCTCGCGAGCCAAATTGCGCAACATCCACGTCTACATCGACGGCGTGGTTGTAAAATCCGCCGCCAAAGGCGATCTACTCGCCGATCTAGCGGAGACCTTCGCCAACCTGCGGAGGTACAAGATAAAGCTCAACCCGAGCAAGTGCACCTTCGTGTACCGGGCAATTGCTAAGTACGTCGTCTCCAAACGAGGAATCGAGGCAAACCCAACAAAGATCGACACGATCGCCTCGGCAAACCCGAGTGCTGCGCGGCGTCGAAGCTGGCGGGCGTGGCGGCTCTCGGTCGCTTCATCCCGCTTTGCGAAAAGCGATGCCCTATACGCTGATGCGCAAGAATCCCACCTTTCAGTGGGACAAGGAAGCGGACAACGCGCTCCGCGACCTCAAAAAGGTGCTACTCGCCGCACCTCTACTCGCCGCACCCGTCAACAAGGAGCCCATGCTGGTTTACGTCGCGGCGTCCGAGCGCGTCGTCAGCGCTGTAATGGTCGTCGAACGACCGGAGGAAGGAAAAGAGCGCCCAGTCCAGCGGCCGGTATACTACATCAGCGAGGTCCTAACGGTCGCGCCAGCGATACCACAGTACCAAAAGCTGGTATCGCGGTCTTGAGCTCAGCGCTGCCGCGTACTTCGGGAGCATCCCATCACGATCGTCTCCTCCGCTCCACTACAAGACATCATCCGCATCGCGAGGCGACCGGCGGGTCGCCAAGTGGGCCGTCGAGATCGGCGTCCACAACGTTAATCTGAGCCACGGAGGCGATCAAGTCGCAGCATCGGCGATTTCCTCGCCCGGGAGGAGGCCCGGCAGCAGAGAAGCCGTACCTTCACCATCGAGCCTACACTTGACGGGTCCAAAAGCGAACGGCGCAGGCGGGGATAGTCTTGACCGCCAAAGGGCGACAAGCTCCGCTACATCCTCCGCCTCGATTTCACGCCCTGCACCAACAACATGGCCGAATACGAGGCCCTACTCCACGGCATGCGAGCTGCAAAGGAGATGAGTGTCAATCGCCTTCGATGCTACGGCGATTCCGACCTCGTCGCGGGACAAGTCGCCGGCACCTGCGACGCCGTCTCCCCTACCATGGCGGCGTACCGCCAAGAGGTGGACAAGCTGGGCGGCCACTTCACCGGCTATTCCGTCGAGTGGATCGACAGGCGGAAAAACGAGGAGGCCGACGCCCTCTCTCGCATCGGGTCAGCTCGATCCACACCACCCGCCGGCGTGTTCCTAGACACCATCTTCACGCCGTCAGTCTCTCCTCCGAAGGAGATCGACATTGGAGTCCCGCTCCAACCAGAGGCAACCTTGGTCGCACTCGTCACCGAGCCAGACGACTGGACCAAGCCCTACATCGCCTACACGAGACAGCAACCTGCCCGCGACGAGACAAGCGCCGAATGATTGTTCGCCGATGCAAGTCCTACACCATCATCGACGGCGAACTACACAAGCGCAGCGTCACCGGCGTGTTCCAACGCTGCGTCCAACCAGCCGAAGGACGCAAAATCTTACACGACATCCACTCAGGCGACTGCGGCCACCACGCTGCCGCGCGCTCCCTAGTCGCCAAGGCTATGCGACACGGCTTTTACTGGCCCACCGCACACGCCGACGCCGTCGACATCGTCCAGCGATGCGCCGGGTGCCAGAAGTACGCCAACCAGACGCACGTTCCAAGTTCGGCGCTCAAAACCATCCCCATCACCTGGCCATTCGCCGTGTGGGGCATGGACATGGTGGGCCCCTTCAAGAAGGCCCCCTCCGGCTACACCCACCTGCTGGTCGCCGTGGACAAATTCACCAAGTGGGTAGAAGCCAAGTCCGGAAGTGCGACGGAAGATCGCCACCAAGTTCCTATGCGAGCTCATATACCGCTACGGTTTCCCTAACAGCATCATCACGGACAACGGCACAAACTTCGCCAAGGGAGCAATGGCCGAGTTCTGCGAGGAGCACCACATCCGGCTCGACCTCGCGTCGCACACCCGGAATCCAACGGCCAGGCGGAACGAGCCAACCAAAGCATCCTCCACGGCCTGAAGCCGCGACTCCAAGTACCACTCGAGCGCACCGCTGGTTGCTGGGTCGAAGAGCTTCCCTCCGTCATCTGGGGAATCCGCACCTCGGTCAACAGGTCGACGGGATTCACCCCCTTCTTCATGGTCTACGGCGCTGAAGCGGTCATGCCCACCGACCTCGAACACGACTCGCCACGGGTCGTCCACTACGGAGGCCGCAAGCGAACTGGCCCGCCAAGATGGGCTCGACCAACTCGAAAGCACGCGACCTCGCCCGATCGCGCCGCTATCTATCGGCAAGGGCTCCGTCGCTACCAGCAGACGGTGAAAACCCGCACCTTCCGTGAAGGCGACTTGGTGTTACGCCTCATCCAGACAAGAAGGGCATGCACAAGCTCTCCTCCGTGGAAGGCCCGTTCGCTATCGGGCGTGCTAAACGACGCCTACTACCTCGTCGACGTCCGCGGGGACGGTGAACTCGACATCAAGCGGCCCTGGAATGTAAACCTCCTCCGGAAGTTCTATACGTAGAACCCCACATATGTACTCTCCAGTCGTTATGAATAAAAGAAACGGTTCCTGCAAAATTCGTCTACTCTCCATACCTTGTGCCACTCGCACTCGTAATTAAAAGCGTCATGCTAAAATACAGAAGTCAACCCTTGGTACAGCGACCGGCACGGCTAAGTAGTGCGATGTAAGAGCACTGACTCATTTCAGGTCTTGCATCGTCCACGAAAAACGCCAACCCGGAGCCCCATCGGAGTCGCCTAGCTCGACTGGTTTCTGAACCAAGACATCATCCTCGCTTCCCACAGCGACCCTGGTCCTCCGCATCCTCGGCATAGCGACTCGAACGACTAAGTACCACGCCGGGGACTACCAGTTCGTCCCGATCGGTCGAAAACGCCAAGTAAGAGGCGTGCCAGACTCGCGCCATCGACCCACGGGCCAGGCGGGAGCGACGCCCACACAACGCGGTCCTCAACCACCCTCGAGTCGCGCCTTGAACTACTAAGTACCACGCTGGGACTTGGCCACCCGCCCGTTCACGTCGGGAAACGGCAAAATACAGAGCACTCAAGGGAGTCGCCATGCGGTCGCTCTCCGAGCCGGGCGAGTCGACTAAATTAACAAAAACACATGATAACAACACATCATATATAAGGTGAACCCCACAAAAGGCGGACGCTCGGGGACTCATCCAAAATCAATCCAAAACACAATTTAGCAAAATAAACACAACATCCGATTCAATCGCACATCGCATTGTCTTACATTACAAACTATGCCTGTTCGGCAGAATTGCTACTAACTTATCTAGGCACACCACACTACTCTGCAGGCTTCGACGATGATGCACCCGTATCCCGCCGCTTCCGAATGAACGGAGTATACGGGTTCGATGGATACGTCGTCAGCTCGCCCGCCATAGCCGCGCGGAAGGGCTGCTCGACCTTGAAGTCGCGATGCGGCGGTTCGGGGTCGTTCGGCGCGACGACCGTTTCCTGATAAGGAAGAAGGTCGCCCATCGCCCAGACACGCTCCGAGTAAGCGGCAGCTCGCTCCTGCAGCTTGAGGACCTCCGAAAGGTCCACCGCGCCAGTCGACGAGGGATACCCACTCGTCACATCGTCGAGGTCGAAATCTTCGGGGAAGTGGGCGAGTCCAAGGCTCAGAGCTGTCGACGCTCCACGCCGAAACGCCGACCGCGTCATGAACTCCACGACCATGGCGCCTTCTCCAAGTATTCCACACCTCGAGGTCACCGAATAACCTCCGTGGGCGACATCTCTTGAAGATAGGCGCGGATGCACGTCGCCGACAGCGTCGCCGAGTCGACAAGCATGCTCACGCACTCCCTCGCATCAAGAGAGGTCGCTTCCTCATGGCTACCAATCACACGGCCTGCGAGATGGAAACAGTTGTGAGCACTACGGAAACCACAAGCAATATGATTGCAAGAATGGGAAGGCGCACTTACCAAGCAACGGGCGAGCGAGTTCCGTGATGAAATTTTGAAGCGATGAATGGTCGTCTTGAAGCCCCACAATGAGGGCCTCCGACACCTTCCGGTCTTCTTCCGCGGCCGCCACGGCGGCCTTAGCTCGCCCATTCGCTGAGCTTGCTTCCTCTTTCGCCTCCCGCAGTTCGCGCTCGAGGTTGGCGATCCTTTGCTCGGCCGTGCCTAGTGCAGACCTCGCCGCCGTCAGCTCGCCAGCTGGTACAAGTTCTTGGCGAGCCGCCTCTGCCTGCGCTGCAACAGCCTGAAGGTCCTTGTTAACCTCTTGAAGAGCGGCCAACCCCTCCTCAGCACGCTGCTTCGCAGCCAATCGCTCTGCCGACTCCAGCTGCAGACCCTGCACATCGTCAAAGTTAGCACTCGGGGACTGGCGGTTGAAAAAATTCCTAAAGTGCCCACCCGCTAAAATTTAGCGAATGCGCACTCGGGGACTGGCGGTTGAAAAAATTCCTAAGTGCCCACCCGCTAAAATTTAGCGAGTGCGCACTCGGGGACTGGACTCAAACGCGCAAATCAGAAAATTAAAAAGAATCAGGCCGTTGCAAAACAACGACCTGATCCTCGGGGACTGGAGGTACCTGGATGGCCGCGCCAAGCATGTTGAGCAGTTGCGCCGCATCCACAGACGCAAGCAACGCCGGTGTGTCCGCGACGTTGGTCAATCTCGGCGGCGATCTCGGAGTAGGGCTCGCGATCGCCAGACGCCGTGGCCGCCTTGGTCATGAAGCGGGGGAAGGTAGCGATTGACGCACCCGCTCCAAGGGAGCTCGCCTCCTCCGGTCTAGGCAACGAAATCCCCCCCTTCGTGGACGCGGTCGCTTCCGTAGTGGGCCTAGCCGGTGCGTTCGCTGTGTCGTCAGAGACATCGACGATGTCGTCGCCCTTGGCCTTCTTGCTGCCTTCCGTGGAGGCGGCGACCTCGTCCACCTTCCTCTTGCGGGAAAGGTCCTCCCCGCTAGCCGCGGAGGGCACCTTGGCCACCGTCGGGTGGCCCATCTTCTTCACTCCGGTCCTACGCATCGAGACAACTCAGTAAAAAGAGTGAAAATGGTAAGAGAGAAAGGTGTAGGCCGAGTGCGCTTACTTGGCAACTGGAATGAAACGCAGCCCCGTACGAAGGCCGGCTGGTTTCTCCAGCTCGGGGCCCAACCGGCGACTGATCCCCAGTTCCAGGACGCCAGGGGCCCAGGATACGGATGGCTTCTTTGATGTCGAGGTAGCGGTTGGTACCTCCGGGGCGCCTTCGGCGGAAACCTCTCTGCGAGGAGGGGCCGCCGCGGCCGGAGCTTCTTTGCGAGGCGAGACCGCTGCGCTCGGGACTTCCTTGCGAGGTGAAGTCGCCTCGGTTGGAGCCTTCCCTAGCCCGGAGACTGGCACGAATGGCGGAGGCATTGAGGCCAGCGGTGCCTCCGTGGATGGCGCATCTAGCGCGGTCGTTGGCGGGGCCGCCTCGTCACCGGCCGAGCTGTGGGCGTCGGAGCTGCTCGCTGAGCGCGGCGGTGAAGCCATCTTCGGCGGCTTCGTCTTCCTCCTCAAGGGAGCCCTCGCCTCTTTCTTCTTCTTCGCGGGAGTGGCTTGACGGAGCGAGGTGGTCTCCGGGAGTTCTTCGTCATCGTCATGACGCTCGAGGCTCCTGCTTGCCTCGAGTTCGCGTTGACGTTGCCCGCGGGTCTTTCGGGCCAGTGGGACAATCTCTTCTTCGGACTCGTCCTCGTCGTCCGCGTTACCCTTGGCGGGTTGCGACTCGCTTGTATCCTGGGCGGATGGCCCGGAGCTCTCGTCGTCGGCGGGTGGTAGCCACCCTTCGACCACTTGGAATAGCTGCGTGAAAACATGAAACAAAGTTAAAATTACCGCGACTGCACATGCGATCGCGAATAAGAAAAGATAATTACCGTTGGCCGGACGCTTCGGTGTATGGAGAAATCGGCCTGCGCGTCCGTGTATGACGCTGGGTGATCCTCTTGGCCGGAGGTAGTCCTCCGGCTTCCACTCGGCGAGGGCCTTCGTCGAGTCTTCTCGGCCGGTGTACTGGTACATATAATGCTCGCGTTGGGCGAGCGGAACGAGCCGCCGCCCAAGCCAGCAGTTGTATAGGTTCACCGTCTGGAGCCCTTTCTTCTTCAGACCGCGAATGGTCTGGAGCATCTCGTCGACGACCATTCGCTGGTCATCGGGGAGCTTGGCGACCTGGAGGTTGCGCTGTCGGACGCTTGGCCGAGTACCGCGGGATCGCCGCCTCGTCCTTCGGGGTCGCCTCGGTCACGTAAAACCAAGACCTTTTCCAGTCGCTCGCCGCTTTGGCCGGCAGCATCAAGTCGAAGAAGGAGGCTTTGGATTTGAGCTGGAAAGTTAAGCCCCCTGCGGCTAGCATTGGGCCGCCCGCCTCCTCGCGGCTGATCCGTCCATGGAACAGATCTTGCCACAAGGGAAAGTAGGGCCGGCAGCCCAAATAGCACTCATGAGCATACGAAGATGGCGAGCTGCTCGATACTATGGGGACCCAGATCGAGGGCTGGATCCGTAGTAAGTAGCGCCTTGGAAGAGAAGTGGGAAACCCTAAACCCCGCTCGAGGTGACTAGTGAAACAGATAAACTCTCTCTCACGCGGGGTCGGGGTCGTTTCCCCGGCTGCGGGGATTCGCCAGCAGCCGGCCCGCAGGATTCCGGCCTCCTCGAAGGAGGCCAGTTGCGCCCTGGTGCACTTGGATCTTCCCCAAGGTTCAGTGGAGAGGGCCATGGCTGAGGATTCGCTTTGGGGGCGGAAGATTGCGGGTCGATCAGTTCGCGGGATCAGCGGACGAGAGATGTGTGCACTCGGAGGAAATGATGGGCGGTTGGCTTTCTGATAGCCTACCATCCCTCTTATATAGCGCGAGCTGCCCGCCAAACTAGGGGGCCGTTACCGCGCGATGATTACGCCGGAAGTTACCGTTAAGTTACCTTAACGGCTAGTTTGACCACGCCCGACGGTCCGCCTCCTGCCACCCGGCTCGCTGAGTTACTCGCCGAGGCCGCGACCCGTTGGTTCGACTCACCCAAGACGCGACTCGGTTCGCTGGATTTCTTCCCTTCGAGGAGCCCGACGATTATTTGGATGCCAACTTGAAGCCGTATACTCCGCTGCAGCCACCCGCGCCTAATCAACGACGGCCTCGGGGACTCGATGGGGATATGCCTCTTGGGGTATCCTCGGACGCGTTCCAGCCCAAAGGTCGGCGAGTGGGCCTGCAGCGAGTGGATCGAAGCCATCAAGGCAAGGCACCAGGCATGGAGGTCAAAGGCCCAAGTAGTAGATAGGCCCGGTCGGTTTGACTTAGCGTGTTGGCAAAGCTGTAACGAATCGGTTGAGATATGTAAACCCTAGGGGAGGTGAGCCTATATAAACCTCCCTAAGGGACGAGTAGAGATACGTTCCCTCATACACCCAAGCAACTCGCCGCCTAGTCGCCGAGTTCGCCCATTGTAATCACCTCCATAATACAATCTAGCAGGAGTAGGTCTTTACCCTCCGGGGGGCCGAACCTGGGTAAAACCCTGAGTCTCTGCCCTCATCTCGCATCGCAGATGGCTGGCCGCCCTTGCCCCTCGTTCTACTACTCGCTGCCGATTGCAGCATCTGCCGTGGTCATTTCCTCGACACATGGGCCATGAACAACATTCTGGCCTTTTTATTTTCTGGGCCATGGCCTTTATATGAAGCATTTATTTTCATTTTCGGCCTTTTCATTTTGAGCTTTCTATTTGGGCTGACACGGGTCCTAGAACAGGTCCGACTTGTCATTTTCATTTTTCCACATTGGCAGTATTTAAACAATCAATAATTTCTTCACACCAGAGAGAATATATGCAATTCTTTTTATTCAAACAGAGCAAATTCATGAATAATATTTCAAATAACATCGACTCGTTACAATCTTGCACATTTCACATCACGTATCCAGCTACCAATATATACAATCATGCACATATCAGATTTCACATCAGGTATCTAGCTATTCTTTGATGATCTGGAACTTCTTCTTGCTTCCTCTTCCTCTATCTTATTCAGCATGTACCTGTAGCTCTTGTAAAAGAGAGGATATCCTGGAAATGACATAAAATTCAGTTAAGTAATAACTAGGCCTTCAGTTCAAAGAGGACAAACTTCTAATTGTTACTACCATACAGTAATGTAAATAAGCAAAAGATATATTTGTTGGTACGGGCAAAAGCAATGCTGATGCTAACAACAAGGAAACTATATATTTGTTTGTGGCCTTTCCATTAGCACTCAAATTACCCATATGCTAAAACATCACCTCCATTAGATACTAGGAATTCCAAAACTTGGGGGAGACGGGAGAACATGAAAACATAATGCATACTAAACAAAACTAGTAACTTAACTTTTAACACAGTTATGCCTTAAATCCAAGTTAATTGTAATCACTAACTGTCTAGAGTACAATTGTTCTAATTAACTAAAGTACAATTCTGCAATCTACTGTACTGGCCAAGAAATGTTAGAACGGAAAGCCACAGGTTAAGCTATCTTCACAAAACAAAAGAATAGAGCAGGTGGGAGCATTCCTATTAGCTTGAGGCTGGTGGCATACTCCAGGGATGTTTTAGGTTCTTGTCGATGTAGAAGTCCATCAGGCGCTCCTCCAGGAGCCGTTGAGGAAGACATAACCTGAGAGGATCTTGTCGAGGAGACCCATGAGGCGCCCACCAGGTGATGGATACCACGATGGCCTGATTGTACATCTTTATTTGTATCATTTATAAATAAAGAGTGTCATTTATAGAGAATACAAAACAAATATACAATGATTGACTGCTTATACTTATATCAAATCAACCAATAGCACTTTAACACATATATGTGAGAATGTAGCACCAGGTTATGAGCATATTGTTCAGTAACACACATATAGTATCACAAGATATCTGCAATGACTCCTTGAACTCTAGAAAGTAAACTACTTTAGTGATCACAGTAGAATAGTCAAAAAGAAGAACAAGCAATACATGAATCACAGTAATAATATAGGTGAGGCAACTACCATTAGAGCTAAGAATTTGGTCGTCGACAGGAGGCATATTGAGCGTTTTCACATATCTGAACAAATCCAGGTTCCAAAATCAATTCAGTTCCACTAAATCTAATGGGAAACACTCTAAATGCATACTTGAAACAAACTATACATAGCCATTATTTAGTTGCATGAATTAAGAATTGAATCCTCTAATATCTCCATTCATATAGCCCAATTATGTGTTGAAGCTAGAAAAGAAAACTCTAAAAGATACCAGCCCAAGACCTGAACAGATTCAGCAAGAACCAAAAGTGTAGTAGAAAGTAAAGGACACAATACTGGGCAGCGAATATTGGGCAGTACCGCTACATGACCATGAGACAGCGGCGGGGAGAACGAAATGAAGGGATAGGACATGGGGTTTATAAGGAAGTGCATTATCACACAATTTATCACACAATTTATAAGGCTACAAATGATATCAAACTTTTCAAGCATGATCAAGTTATATAATGGTGCTATACATGTGATCAAACATTTCCAAGCATGATTAAAATCCAACGTTACAAGGTAGCAGGTACCACAAATTTTTATCATCAATTACATCAAAACAGAATCTCAGCAAGTAATCGGCTTGTAGTTATTATGACCATGTGAGCTATAACACCAAAGCATTACATGTGTCAAAATAAGAAAAAAAGCACTTCTCATCTAGGAGAAGAGCTACTTATGCTTCGAAACATGTATTAACAGCGCACGGATGCTCCAATTTGCATTAGAATCCAATAACTATGATAACAAGCTAGACTAGAAGATGTAGACGATTCTGAAATTTTGGATCTGATGATATACATGTAAGCTTCGAATCCGACAAACAGAGTTAGCACAGGAGTCCCAGAGGAAACCTTAGGAGAATGGTTTTTTCTACCCGGGCTGCGTCCTACAACAGAACACTCTGAAGTATGACAAGGGATGAGAGGTCTCACTGGCGTGCGTGGCGGCAGGGACGGCTCCCGGATCCTGCAACAGATCCTGGCGGCGGTGACTGCGTCTAGGGGTAGGCAGTGTGGCTCACGTCCTGATGGCCGGCGGCCCCTCTTCAGCATGCAGCAGCGAGCTTGACTGGAAGTATCCCTCCATGGCGGCGCCGATTCCGGGGGCAGCGAGGAAATGGCACTTCGGCTGCCCTATCCTTGTCCAGGACGAGCGCCGGAGCCGGAACTGCCGGGCCGCGCCGGGTAGCAGGTCGGAAAGGGAGGCAGAAGACCAGGAGAAGCCGCGCGATGCCGGGATGCATCATCCTCGACGGTGGCCGGTAGATGAGGCGCTAGGGTTTGCTAGGCAGCGTGATCTGAGGTGCGAGAAGGCGGCGTGGGTGATGGAATCCAACGAGGAGAGGACGGCGGGGATGCGACGGCAAGGAGTTAGATGCGGTCATCTCTAGAGAGGGAGATGGGGAATCGAGACGAGTGGCGGCAGCGATGGAATCGAGACGAGTGGCGGCGGTGAGGTGAGGAGGAGGAGGAAAGGGCCAGAAGATCGCGATCTGGAATACGATCTGGCGACGGGGTGCTGGGAGGGAGGGAGGTAGGTCGGGGTACGGTTAGGGTTAGGGCTGGAAGCCTGGGAACCACACGAGGTGCAATGGGTTTCTGGTCGTTGGATCGGTGTCGTGGACGTCTCAGATCGGTTTTCTGGGGCTGATCCTGGGTAGCCCAGTCCTCCCTCCTGATTGGCTGGATTTGGGTGTTTATTTTCCGAGTGCAAAAATAGTTTGTTCTGTTAAATATCCACCAAATGAATTTTGCAAAATGCTACCATTCTATTTTTCAAAAATACTAGACCACCTTACATGGAAAAATTTCCCAATTGGGGTATCCCAAACCTTTTCTTCCACCCATGGCGAAAAAGAAAAATTCCTGCCGAATCGGCAGGAAGTGGGTCCGATTTGAACTACAGGTACATGATCCGATGCCCATTATTCTTTTAAAAAATGATTTTTAGACTCACAATATGCTATTTCTTCAGAGATCCGATGCAGGTTTTGTGAGGCTCAGCCTCGAGCTAACAACGTTCATGCCCGCCGTTTTGACCATAGTTTGAAACAGGAATAAAAATTTCAAAAACGGTTCGACTAATGCAAATCCTTCGCTTGGTGTCTTATTGTGTGATATTTGTATAAAAAAAAAAACCAAACTTTTTTTTTTGCGTCTCAAAAAAAAACCCTTCTTAGAAATGACCTAACATGTTCATTCATCATGGCTTTTCCACACGACCAATGATATGATATGGACAGAATCGCGGCATAGTTTGTGATAATGTGTCCATATTGTGCATCCATATGTATTGTGGGGTGGAAAATAATGTTGCAGGAGGAAGTTTTCCTTTTCGTCGCACAAATAACTCATTTTTCATTTTCCGAGCGCAAAAATGGGTCGTTTTCTGAAGCAACCACCAAATAAAAGTTTCCAAATGGCACCATCCCATTTTTCAAAAATAATAGGCCAACTTACATGGACAAATGTCCCAATTGGGGTATCCCAAACCTGTTCTTCCACCCCTGGCGAAAAAGACAAATTCCTGCCGAATCGGTAGGAAGTGGGTCCGATTTGAACTACAGGTACATGATCCGATGCCCATTATTTTTTGAAAAAATGATTTTTAGACTCACAATATGCTATTTCTTCAGAGATCCAATGCAGGTTTTGCGAGGCTCGGCCTCGAGCTAACAACGTTCATGCCCGCCGTTTTGACCATAGTTTGAAACGGGAATAAAAATTCAAAAACGGTCCGATTAATGCAAATCCTCCGCATGGTGTCTTATTGTGTGATATAGTTGCGAGTAAAAATACCAAACTTGGTATTTTGCAAGTGTCTCGAAAAACCCTTCTCAGAAATGACCTAACATGTTCGAGATTTCATGGCTTTCGGGCCAAACGACGAATGATATCGATAGAATCGCGGCATAGTTTGTGATAATGTGTCCATATTGTGCATCCATATGTATTGTGGGATGGCAAATAATGTTGAAGGAGGAAGTTTTCCTTTTCGTCGCACAAAAAACTCATTTTTCATTTTCCGAGCGCAAAAAACGGGCCATTGTGTGAAGCAACCACCAAATGAAAGTTTCCAAATGCTACCATCCCATTTTTCAAAAATAATAGGACAAATTAAATGGACAAATGTCCCAATTGGGGTATCCCAAAAGTGTTCTTCCACCCCTGGCGAAAAAGACAAATTCCTGCCGAATCGGTAGGAAGTGGGTCCAATTTGAACTACACGTACATGATCCGATGCCCATTATTTTTTGAAAAAAATGATTTTTAGACTCACAATATGCTATTTATTCAGAGATCCAATGCAGGTTTTGTGAGGCTCATCCTCGAGCTAACAACGTTCATGCCCGCCGTTTTGACCATAGTTTGAAACGGGCATAAAAATTTCAAAAATGGTTCGATTAATGCAAATCCTTCGCGTGGTGTCTTATTGTGTGATATAGTTGCGAGTAAAAATACCAAAATTAGTATTTTGCAAGTGTCTCAAAAACCCTTGTCAGAAATGACCTAACATGTTCGAGGTTTCATGGCTTTCGGGCCAAACGACCAATGATATGGACAGAATCACGACATAGTTTGTGACAATGTGTCCATATTGTGCATCCATATGTATTGTGGGATGGCAAATAATGTTACAGGAGGAAGTTTTCCTTTTCGTCACACAAAACACTCATTTTTCATTTTCCGAGCGCAAAAAACGGGCCGTTTTGTGAAGCGACCACCAAATGAAAGTTTCCAAATGCTACCATCCCATTTTTCAAAAATAATAGGCCAACTTACATGGACAAATGTCCCAATTGGGGTATCCCAAACCTGTTCTTCCACCCCTGGCGAAAAAGACAAATTCCTGCCGAATCGGGAGGAAGTGGGTCCGATTTGAACTACATGTACATGATCCGATATCCATTATTTTTTGAAAAAAATGATTTTTAGACTCACAATATGCTATTTGTTCAGAGATCCAATGCAGGTTTTGTGAGGCTCAGCCTCGAGCTAACAACGTTCATGCCCGCCGTTTTGACCATAGTTTGAAACGGGCATAAAAATTTCAAAACGGTCCTATTAATGCAAATCCTTCACGTGGTGTCTTATTGTGTGATATAGTTGCGAGTAAAAATACCAAACTTGGTATTTTGCAAGTGTCTCGAAAAACTCTTCTCAGAAATGACCTAACATGTTCGAGGTTTCATGGCTTTCGGGCCAAACAACCAATGATATGGACAGAATCGCGGCATAGTTTGTGATAATGTGTCCATATTGTGCATCCATATGTATTGTGGGATGGCAAATAATGTTGAAGGAGGAAGTTTTCCTTTTCGTCGCACAAAAAACTCATTTTTCATTTTCCGAGCGCAAAAAACGGGCCATTTTGTGAAGCAACCACCAAATGAAAGTTTCCAAATGCTACCATCCCATTTTTCAAAAATAATAGGACAAATTAAATGGACAAATGTCCCAATTGGGGTATCCCAAAAGTGTTCTTCCACCCCTGGCGAAAAAGACAAATTCCTGCCGAATCGGTAGGAAGTGGGTCCAATTTGAACTACACGTACATGATCCGATGCCCATTATTTTTTGAAAAAAATGATTTTTAGACTCACAATATGCTATTTATTCAGAGATCCAATGCAGGTTTTGTGAGGCTCATCCTCGAGCTAACAACGTTCATGCCCGCCGTTTTGACCATAGTTTGAAACGGGCATAAAAAATTCAAAAACGGTCCGATTAATGCAAATCCTTCGCGTGGTGTCTTATTGTGTGATATAGTTGCGAGTAAAAATACCAAACTTGGTATTTTGCAAGGGTCTCGAAAAACCCTTCGCAGAAATGACCTAACATGTTCGAGGTTTCATGGCTTTCGGGCCAAACGACCAATGATATGGACAGAATCGCGGCATAGTTTGTGATAATGTGTCCATATTGTGCATCCATATGTATTGTGGGATGGCAAATAATATTGCAGGAGGAAGTTTTCCTTTTCGTCGCACAAAAAACTAATTTTTCATTTTCTGAGCGCAAAAAACAGGCCGTTTTGTGAAGCAACCACCAAATGAAAGTTTCTAAATGCTACCATCCCATTTTTCAAAAATAATAGGCCAACTTACATGGACAAATGTCCCAATTGGGGTATCCCAAGCCTGTTCTTCCACCCCTGGAAAAAAAGACAAATTCCTGCCGAATCGGTAGGAAGTGGGTCTGATTTGAACTACATGTACATGATCCGATGCCCATTATTTTTTGAAAAAATGATTTTTAAACTGATCATATGCTATTTTATCAGATATCCAATACAAGTTTAGCGAGACTCAACCCCTAAATGAGAATTATCACTCCTTAGTTTCAAACTTATATTTTGAATTATGATATTGTCCCTACTATAGACTATTGTGAAATTCATAAATCTACTATTTTTAAATAATAAATTATTCATATTTAACACCCTAAGACGATCTACTGAATTTTATAGAAATTTAGAGACAAAAAACAATTATTTTGGATTTCCTATGAAAAAGCTAAAAAAAATTAAGAAAAGAGAAAAAAACTACTGTAACTGCCGGACCTAATCTACAGCGCGTGGTCAAAGTTGGCCCAGATAACAATGAAGCCAACCTCCCTTCCCACCACGGCTCACCTCCTTCCCACTACAGCGCACCTATTGAATAGTTATAATACCTCTATGTACTAGTTTGGCACAAAGAAATAAGTGGTTTAGTGGTAGTGGGTGGTCACTGCCGCTGGGAGGTTGGGAATTCGACTCCCAGGGGCGCTTCTTTTTGTTGATTATTTCTACCAGGTGCTAAGGCCCACAACAGGCCCACAACGCCAAGTTAAAAAAGGAATATAGCGATCTGTACGTAAGGCCCATGCCACCCGATCTTGACTGGACCGTAAAGGCCCAGCCCATTCGAACTGGACCAGATCAGTTTATGTTTATAAATTTGCAACACGGTAATAAGCACAAAGCAAATGAGTGGCGGGATGGTTAGGTTGTTGCATTTGTTTGACACGATGTGCCTGGTTCGACCCCTGGTTTCTCCATCTTTTTACGCCATTTATCATGAATTTGTGAAAAAATGTTATGTTAATACAGAATAACTGGACAATTAGATGACTAATAATAGTGTGACCTGGTGGTTCCCAAGTTTGATCAGTAGTGAGCAGTTCGTGGGGTCTTGGGTTCAATACCCTTCTCCACTTCTTTTTGCTATATTTATTTTAGTTTGGGGTCTTGGGTTCAATCCCCTTCTCCACTTCTTTTTGCTATATTTATTTTAGTTTGGTTGGTCTATTTGACACGTAGACGTATATTGACACATGGACATGCCACGTAAGCATATTTACTGATGTGGTCAATCAGTTAAAGAAATTTATTTTATTTTAGACAATATGACGATTTCAATTGGTCGTAATCGACTACAAATAAGGATCTAATATGTACCGTGTAGATTATGATGATTTCATCTAATGAAATTGCGACGATTCTAACAAAAACATCGTAATTCTACAGGATTTTGACCTCTCCAAATAGCCTATGACCATCTTATGCGAAATCATCATAAATCTATGACGATTTCATTTCCCGTCACTATGAGAAGGTCACAAGTTAACACATTTCTTGTAGTGATTGCCCCGGTGTAAAATGTAATAGCCCTTTTTTTTTAATTTCAGAAATTATTATAAACTTGTAAATTTAATATCTTTTTAATTATAAGTCAGAAAAATACAAATAATATATCAAAATATTCAGAAAAATGAGAATTATCTACTAGAGCTGTAATCATGCATTGTTCAACAACTATCATAGCAAGTTTAATTAGAAGAACATAGTAACCGCTCTCATATGCTTTCGGAGTTTCCCGAATTAGGGTTTTTACCCCTCGGAACCCCGATTAAATTGCCGAGCATGTTGTAGGGTTTCAATTCAATGAAATTCAACTTGTCATATCATCATTATTGTTTGATCATTGCATCGATGCCATTGTTGACTGTTTTCCCTTTATTTCTGGTGTTTGGTTCTTCCCGGTAGAATACGAGATCGAGATTGAGATCGAAGACCGAGGACAACACCGTCAAAGATCGAAGATCGACGAACAATACTTGACCAACTCTAACCAAGTCAAGTGCCAGATGTCCGAAGATGTGCTTATCTTTCATCAACTGGCAAAGGCAAGCATGATATAATCCTATGATTACGAAAGCATTTCAATTCTGCCATCATGCATACGATTCTACTATGGTCTTTTATCGATAGGTAGAGTATCCTATCTATTGCATTACTCCCTTTGAGCTTATATTACCTGATCCACTGCTCTTAGTATAACTAGTTTTGGCTTGTGTGCACTTCTAGAGCTTATATATGTGTCTTCTTAGCCATGCATAGATATTGAGTCTAGTCCATCCAGATGATGTATCAGATGCAGATAATCTAGTCTGACAGGAGAACGTGATGTTATGAGATCGGTGATATGAGTTAAACATGCTAAGGCTTGTATGGGAGGCCACGGTGGGATGTGGTTTTTCTAGTCCCATGCTCGCCACCACTAGGAGCTGAGTTCTTGCCTTTGGAACCAAGATGAGCGTGCAACCACACGGGGCCTGGACAACCTCACGAGCAACTAACTTGCCTAGTAGATTCCATGAGTCACATAGTTCGGGCGTTCCATTCGACATATGCATAGAAAATCTTTGAAAGATTTGCCGGGTGAAGTTGGTGCATTCATAACAGGTAGGTAAGCGTGGACCGGGTTTCTTGGGGTCGATGGAGCCCTTTTTAACCAACCTCGCCTCACATCTTTAAGTACTGGCTTCGGGATTTAACCAGTTATGGCGGAACCATACTTATTGTGTGACTCATGGTCTCGACGAAAGCAAGGTAAAGGTCGTGTCTAACCACCCTCCGCCGGCCTTCCAAGGAAGAGGGCTAATCATTGTGGCATTAAGAGAAGGTTAGTACGTGTGGGTAAAGTTGTACACCCCTGCAGGGTAATAATATTTTCGAAAAGACGTGTTCACGGTTATGAACGACTTGGCGACCATATTCTAAGATCATAGAGAACTTGAACCTAATCATAAAACTTGGCAGGTCAACGTGTGCTGAAGGATGCTTCCTCATGGGTATGAGGGGGTGATCCTAGTTCAGATAATGATGAATCGGTGGATATCAAAAGATGATGATCAATATTTTGGAGACGTCACTCTCTTATCCCTTTTTAAAATACTCTGAATAGACGAGCTTCTCCTCCCTCCTGTTTTATAAACAAAAGTGGCTTTATGCAAAACAACTCCTCCAGCCATAAGTGTTGCGGAGTACACCCTGTACTCACCCTTGCTTTGTTGATACTTTTGGCAGAGTAATTTTTCCCCTGAAGACGAGTTCTTTACTACATCAACATCGACGAGTAGCTTGGGGTTCCCGGCCGGCAGCCTGGAATCTATGGGCTGGGACGTCATCGTTATGCTCCTGGCCTCTTAGGCCATTTGTTATGTTTGCTATACTTAATAGAATAATTTGCCTTCTGTTGTTTGGTGTTTGTGGTCAGTGACCTCTTCTTGTAATAATTTGGTTCTCTGCTCAGATATGAGCTTGCTGTAATAATTTTTGTGTCATAGGGTCACTGCCATGTTACCGAATCTTCACTAGATATTCTTGAGCTCAAGGTTAAGCTTATTTCAGACGGAGGTCTGGGATTTGTTTAGCCCTGATCCCGGGTGTGTCACAGTTCTTGGTATCAGCAGTACCGACCGTAGGAAAACCTTGCTATTGGTCGATGTTGAGTCTAGTGTTTGTGAAAACTATTTTAAAGCTGAAAAGTATTTGTGAAAATTCTAGTATGCTTCTTTTACTCCTTATCCAGTTTCGCTCCAACTCTAGGTTATCTTATCTGGTGTTGATTTCGGAAAACTTTTGATATCTCTTCTAGTCTTTCAAAGCTTAGGTGCCTTCTTGGCATGTCGTTTCTTAACCAGCTGACCTAGTGTTGAGAATTACTTGTCACCCTTTTCTCTTGTTCATCTGAGAGATTCCTTCCTATCACGGTCTCTCTATCTTTTGGACCCACAACATTATATTTTTGGATCTGCAGTGTTTTGTTCTAGGATTCAAGGTTTCCTTTCGCCTCGCATGCTTCCTTTTTGTTTGTTGGGTACTTCAGAAGTCGTTTCTTCTCTTGGAATCTACCTCGTGGCTACTATCTTGCAGTGTATGTTGTGTCACTCAAGTAGTAGTTACTTCTTTCTTTGGGTTTTAACCCTTCGATTTGAACCTAAGATCCCTGATTGTGCTGGATTCTGGTGTTGTGAATCTTGTACATGAAGTTGACCCTTAACCCAAGATCCATCCCTTTGACCCCTGTTGTTAATGCTCACACATTACCTCAGGATGGCTGGTATTACAATCCTAGCCTTCAAGCTTGTGGTTAATGTCGCGAATGAATTGTGACAATAAAGGACTTCCCTACCACATGCTATGGCAGATGTTCTTAAATGGAACCAAATAGATCACGATAAGAGTACTCCTCGAGAGTCTCGCCACACTTTATCTCATCTATGCATTGGTTTTTGGGAGATTGTTGACTTATGCATCCACATCTCGGGATTCTATCCTGAGCATGTTCTTTTCCCTTTGTTGTTTTCCGACCTACGTATACCAGTTGGTAGCCAAGTAGTAACGTTCATCGGTGTCTTCCTAAGCAAGATACTCTTGTGGTCCGTCATGACCCATTTCGAGATGTCAGGAGAAACAAACTCCAGTACCTCGTCATATCTAGGACCAGGTCAAAGTGTTGTAACCCGCAGATCTAGAAGCACTGATTAGCCTCTGTATGTTCTACCTTAAAGTATCACACTCTTATATACTAAGAGGCCGTGTTAAGTTTCATGACCCCTTAATGAAGTGATGCTCTTACATATAATTACCCACCCTTACTCGAGCTTTCGTGCTCGTGAGTGATGCATGTGCGTAACAATGTGGCCATCCGAGATTCTTAGCAATTATTATTGTTTTGAACTCTAAGGACATTTGAGTCATTCCTAGCATGATTGGTTAACCCTGTTACTAAGCAAAGTTTGATTATGCTACCAAGTCCGTATTTCTGGTACACTCTCTTCGGCCAAAGAGTTAGGCTTGTGCCGAAACTCTGAGACTATGTCCTCTTGCCTTAGCAAGCAAGTTTCCTCTCGAACTAAGTGACATGCCGGTGGTTTGTGATATTCTAGTTGTCTTTCTAGAAGTATCTCCATGATGCCACATGACCGGGTTGTCAAGTGTTTGAGCAAGCAAGTTCTTTGAACTGATCTTTTCTCCAAGAATCCGTACTGGATAACCCCGAACTAGTTGGTTGAGCTTAAACAACAACTTGGAGAGTTGTAAGACAAAAGTTTTATCTGACTTTGTTCAATCTTAAAGGGATGTCTAGTTTTGTTCGTGCTGAAGAAAGATAGCATTTCTTTTATGGATATGTTATCTCCCCCATCTTTGATTTGATTTTGGTTATTATCAAATCAAACTCAGTTCCAAGGACTATCTCGATGATGTTGCTACTTGTGTTGTTTCACTTAAGTACATCTACATGTCCTTTGATCTGACCAATGATTTTGCCTTGTTCAAGTAACATGTGAGTCCATCTTTTTGGAGTGTCTTAATAAGTTTGTTGTTGAACCCATCAATGACATCCTTATCTTCTCCATGCTAGATTTGACTCATGTGGAGCATTTGGCATTAACGTTGGAAAAATTTGAGAACCATCTTCGAGTTATCTCAAAGTATGAGTTCTAGATGTTAGAATTAACCTTCTCTGATTCACGTGCAAATGTTGAAAGATGTAGCCGTGGATTTGAATAGAGTTAGCTCTGTTCCCTAAGGATACATGTGTGTTTTATTGTTAGTACTTTTTATGTATGCAGTTGTTTTTCGACAAGATGCTAATACATGGGTATAGCAATCTATCTCAGTCTTTTGAAGCTTGACATTGTAGTCCCTGTCTTGAGAACCTAGTAACTTTACCTTTGCGGTAAATGTTGCAAACTTTCTATTCGGACATGCTGAGTCTGAAATATCATTCCACCTAACCAAAGCTGAATCTCAAGCAGCAATGATGGTTGGTGTTCCTCAAGGTTTTGACATAGGTCTCTTTGTAAATCTGGCAAGAATGATGTAATGGTTGACACACTTAGCCGGAAGGACTTTTGTCATATCCTTTAGAATCAGCAGTAACAACCACTCCTCATGAGGCTTCTTCTATGAGTTATCATATGAGTTGTGCTTATGGTTTCCTTTGTCTCCAAAGTCTGACCTTTACTTGGTGTCTGATTTCTCGAACATCAAGGAGAACATTTAAAGTAGTGTTGCTAAATGTCTCTCGGTCAATCCTCCAGACCCTTTATGTTGGCAAGCGTCTTGTTGTGCCAAGTAATTGAAGTCTGAGAATGAAGTTTCTTTCTTCTCGTGTCATCAAGAATCTTCTTAATTATTCATCCTAGTGGTGTAAAGTAATATCATAATCTTGGCAAAGATTTTGATAAATCTAGATGAATAAAGAGTTTCCTTCGTTCTCTTAACCATGTTATAAGAGTGACTATGATTTTGGTAATCAGAAGTTCCTCTTGATACGTTCCTTGTGACTCTTATGAGTCCTCTCCACTAAAACACCTTTCTGTCTTGGCCTTCTGTTGAATGAAAGAGTGACTCCTCTATTTCAAAAGTAGTTCAACAACTTGGTTTTGTTGATCCAAATCTCTGCAACCTGAAATCTCTACTTAAGCCATTTAGTAGAGGTTCCCTATCAAAGTCTGTGTTATGTTCTTCTTCTTGGAAGCTTTCTTCTTTAGAAGCTTCAAAACCTTCTTTAAGTTCCATGGTCTCAATCCTTATGAATACCATCTATCTAACAACTTGAAACCATCTCCTCTTGTTTCTTCTGTTACCTTGATGTGTTTCATGTAGTCATCTCAAAGTTGTTTATGAACACTCCATCCATGAGTTGACCATGAGATACTCCGTGTGTTGTTTAGTGAGTTCCTCTTATCTTTAGAGTGACCCTGTTTCTTTCCCTCTCTGTCTCTCTTCCTACCTTTGGAATCTCGGGTCGAGATTCTCGTAAGGGGGATAGAGCTGTAACACCCTAGTTTTATTAACCTTATATTAGGGTTATGATTGTGCATTCATGAGCATCATTCTAAAGAATGCATGCAAGGAAAAAATAGATAAAACTCTAAACCCTAGTTTCCCTCTCTCTTTGAAACTTGTTCAAATAGTTTATATCTTGAAAATTACCAAAATAATTGGAGCCCAAATAGTTACAAGGGCACCAGCAATATTTCAGATATTTACAAAGTTTCTGGTATTTTTGGAATATCCTAAAACAGATTTAAAATCAGTTTGTAAAAGAAAGAAATAAGAAAGCTAAATAGAAAAGATTTCTAAGAAAAAAATAACCAGAATAGCACCTAGGCCGCACAGCCCATTTCCTTTCTCTCCCCTGAACCTTTGTTGCAGCCCACCCCGCAGACCACATTGGCCCAAGCCGGCCCGTACCGCTTCACCCTTCCCTTCGTCATCTTCCCCCTCCTAGGCAGGCTCCTCTCTGTCGCCGTCGATCTCCGCCGCTTCCTCCCGGCCGTCCGAAGAGATCCCTGACGAGGATAAGAAGCCCCGCGACCCCATCTCCTGTCCTTATCCGCTCCTACTCTTCCCCGTGACCTCCCTCTCGAATCCTCCGCCGGCGAACCCTAGCTCAGAATTTCGGCGCCCACCGACCAGGTTACCGAAGCCGCCAAGACGCCCACGAGCTCTGCCTCACCAAGATGAGCTTCCTCGTCAACCGAATCGAGCCCACAGGCCTCCTATCGCTGCAATCGACCACCCCGTCCCCGATGCCGGCAGCCGTCGTCACCATGGAATCCGGCCTCGCCTCGCTTCTCTGACCCTACCTCAAGCTTCAGGCTGAGCTCAAGGTTCTCTGGAACCTCTCCTAGCTTCTCCTCTCTCTCCGGTTCACTTTGCCATCGAGCACCGTCACGCGCCGCCGCCAGTCGTCGCTGTTCCTCTCGCTCCGGCGACCAAAAAGGGGCGGAGCCTCCGCTTTCTGGTCCGCCTCGACGAGTCGCGAGCTGATAGCCTCGCAGCCTGCCAGACACCTCCAAAGATCGCCGCCGCCGCTCGCCATGCCGCCGTGGGGACGTGGTGCCCTCGTGGCAACTGAGGTGGCCTGGGGCTCCTCTGTCAGCCACTGTTGGTTTGCATTGCCCCGGTGTAAAAAGTAATTTCCCTTTTTGTTTTAATTTTAGAAATTATTATAAACTTGTAAATTCAATATCTTTTTAATTATAAGTCAGAAAAATACAAATAATATATCAAAATGTTCAGAAAAATGAGAACTATCTATTAGAGCTATAATCATGCATTGTTCAACAACTGTCATAGCAAGTTTAATTAGAATAACATAGTAACCCCTCTCATATGCTTTCGGAGTTTCCCGAATTAGGGTTTTTACCCCTCGGAACCCTGATTAAATTGCCGACAATGTTGTAGGGTTTCAATTCAATGAAATTCAACTTTTCATATCATCATTATTGTTTGAGCATTGCATCGATGCCATTGTTGATTGTTTTCCCTTTATTTCCGGTGTTTGGTTCTTCCCGGTAGAATACGAGATTGAGATTGAGATCAAAGACCGAGGACAACACCGCCGAAGATCGACGAACAATACTTGACCAACTCTAACCAAGTCAAGTGCCAGATGTCCGAAGATCTGCTTATCTTTCATCAACTGGCAAAGGCAAGCATAGCCCCACCACGATATAATCCTACGATTTCGAAAGCATTTCAATTCTGTCATGATGCATATGATTCTACTCTGGTCTTTTATCGATAGGTAGAGTATCCTATCTATTGCATTACTCCCTTTGAGCTTATATTACCTGATCCACCGCTCCTAGTATAACTAGTTTTGGCTTGTGTGCACTTCTAGAGCTTATATATGTGTCTGCTTAGCAAGCATAGATATTAAGTCTGGTCCATCCAGATGATGTATCAGATGCAGAGAATCTAGTATGACAGGAGAACATGATGTTAGGAATCGGTGATATGAGTTAAACATGCTAAGGCTTATATGGGAGGCCACGGTGGGATGTGGTTTTTCTAGTCCCATGCTCGCCACCACTAGGACCTGAGTTCTTGCCTTTGGAACCAAGACGAGCGTGCAACCACACGGGGCCTGGACAACCTCACGAGCAACTAACTTGCCTAGTAGATTCCATGAGTCACATAGTTCGGGTGTTCCATTCGACATATGCATAGAAAATCTTTGAAAGATTTGCCGGGTGAAGTTGGTGCATTCATAACAGGTAGGTAAGCGTGGACCGGGTTGCTTGGGGTCGATGGAGCCCTTGTTAACCAACCTCGCCTCACATCTTTAAGTACCGGCTTCGGGATTTGACCCATTACGGCGGAACCATACTTATTGCGTGACTCATGGTCCCGGCGAAAGCAAGGTAAAGGTCGTGTCTAACCACCCTCTGCCGGCTTTCCAAGGAAGAGGGATAATCATTGTGGCATTAAGAGAAGGTTAGTACGTGTGGGTAAAGTTGTACACCCCTGCAGGGTAATAATATTTTCGAAAAGACGTGTTCACGGTTATGAACGACTTGGCGACCATATTCTAAGATCATAGAGAACTTGAACCTAATCATAAAACTTGGCAGGTCAACGTGTGCTGAAGGATGCTTCCTCATGGGTATGAGGGGGTGATCCTAGTTCAGATAATGATGACTCGGTGGATATCAAAAGATGATGATCAATGTTTTGGAGACGTCACTCTCTTATCCCTTTTTAAAATACTCTGAATAGACGAGCTTCTCCTCCCTCCTGTTTTATAAACAAAAGTGGCTTTATGCAAAAAAACTCCTCCAGCCATAAGTGTTGCGGAGTACACCCTGTACTCACCCTTGCTTTGTTGATACTTTTGGCAGAGTAATTGTTCCCCTGAAGACGAGTTCAGTACTACATCGACATCGACGAGTAGCTTGGGGTTCCCGGCCGGTAGCCTGGAATCTATGGGCTGGGACATCATCATTATGCTCCTGGCCTCTTAGGCCATTTGTTAAGTTTGATATAATTAATAGCATAATTTGCCTTCCGTTGTTTGGTGTTTGTGGTCAGTGACCTCTGCTTGTAATAAGTTGGTTCTCTGCTCAGATATGAGCTTGCTGTAATAATTTTTGTGTCGTAAGGTCACTATCGTGTTACCAAATATTCACTAGATATTCTCGAGCTCAAGGTTAAGCTTATTTCAGACGAAGGTCTGGGATTCGTTTAGCCCTGATCCCCGGGGTGTCACATGGATGAAGCGCTTTATAATCTTCGAGGTGGTTGCTCACACTAAGGAAGAGAGGTAATGACACAGAACCACAAACTGAGTATCTCATGGTCAACTCATGGATAGATGTTTCACGAACATCTCTAAAGCCAACAAACATGAAACACATCAAGATAACAAAGGAAACAAAAAGAGATGGTTTCAAGTTGATGCTTAGCTGATCTTCATAAGGATTGAGACCAGGGAAATTACAGAAGAGGGTAAACTTATGAGGGAAGAAACTTCCAATAGATGGAAAAATATACGTAAACTTCGAGAGGTAAACCTCTACTATACATCTTAATAGATATTTATAGGTGGAAAAGGTAGATACCAACAAAACTAAGTTGTTGAACTACTTTTGACACAGAAGGGTCACTCTTTTGTTCAATAGAAGGCCAAGACAGAAAGGTATTTTAGTTGAGAGGACTCGTAAGAGTCACAAGGAACATGTAACAAGAGAAACTGTTGATTACCAAAATCATGGTCGCTCTTCGAACATGTTTAAGAAAGCGGGAAGGAAACTCTTTATTCATCCAGAACTGTCAAAATCCTTGCCAAAGATCATGATTTCACTTTACACCACCAAGATGAATAGTTTTGAAGATTCCCGATGACACGAGAAGAAAGAAACTTCATTCTCAGACTCCAAGTACTTGGCATAACAAGATGTTTGCCATCATAAAAAGGGCCTGGAGATTCGACCGAGAGACATTTAGAAACACTACTTTAAATGTTCTCCTTGATGTTTGAAACACCAATATCAAACTTTTAACAAGCCTTCAATCAGTCATCAAGTAAAGGTCAGGATTTGTTTACAAAAGAGACCATAAGCACAACTCCTATAATGATTCATAGAAGAAGCCTCACGAGGAGTGATTGTTATTGCTGATTCAAGGAATATGACGATAGATCTTCCGACTGATTGTGCCAACCATTACATCAATCTTGTCATAGTTACAATAGACATACATCATAACCTTGAGGAACAACAATCATTATTACTGCTTGAGATTCAGCTTTGATTAAGTGGAGAGATACTTCAGACTCAGCATGTCCGAATAGGAAGGGTGCAACATTTACCACAAGGTAAAGTTACTAGATTCTCAAGACATGGACTTCAATGTCAAGCTCCAAAAGATGAGCTAGATTGCGGAACCCATGTGATAGCAAGTTATCCAAAGATAATTGCACCTACATGAAATGTTTGCAATGAAACACAACTGAATCCTGTTTAGGAAACATTTAGGAAGATATCAAAGTTTTGTTGGACTTCTTACCTTTTGTGAACAAATCAATCAGTGGCTTGGTGTGCTTGGAGGTTCTTCTCGATATGTGAAGATATCAACCTACCATATCAAGAATACTTCCCACATGCTTGACTAACTTGGAATGATTCCAGAGGAAGCAAATATAACTCTTCTTGAATCCACGACGACATCTTTCAACCATTGCACGTGGATCAGAGAAGGTTACTACTAACATCCAGAAGACATACTTCGAGATAACGCGAAGATGGTTCTCAAAAGTTTCCAACATTAATGCCCAATGTTCCATATGAATCTGGTATAACATGGAGACGTTAAGAATGCCATCGATGGGCTCAATAACAAACTTATCTATATACTCCAATAAGACAGACTCACATGTTGTATGATCAAGGCATAGACATTGGTCAAACCAGAGGACATGAATATGTACTCAAGTGAAACATCATAGATGGATACACCATCGGGATATTCCTTGGAACTAAGTTTGATTTGACAATTGCCCAAACCAAATCAAAGGCGGGGAAGATAACATATCCACAAAGGACTTATTATCCTGCTTCAACATGAACACAACTAGACATCCCTTTAAGGAGGAACAAAGTTGGATAGAACTTCCATCTTACAACTCTCCAAGTTGTTGTTTAAGCTCAACCAACTAGCTCAGCGGTACCTAGTACAGATCCTTGGAGAAAGGAGCGGTTTAAAGAAACAACTTAATAAAAAACCTGACAACACGGTCATGTGGAAACAAGGAGATACTTCTAGCAAGACATCCAAAATATCATGAACCACCGATATGTCACTTAGCTCAAGAGGAAACTTGCTTGGTAAGGCAAGAAGATATAGTCTCAGAGCTTCGGCATGAGCCTAACTCTTTGACTGAAGAGGGTGTACCATAATAACGGACTTGGTAACACATTCATCCTTGGCTTAGTGATAAGGTTAACCAATCACGCTAGGAGTGATACAAATGTCCTTAAAGTTCAAAGGAATATGAATTTCTAGGAATCTTAGATGGCCACATCATTACACACGCATAACAGTCATGGTCGTGAACAACCTAGAGTAAGGGTGGATAATATTTGTGAGAGCATCACTTTATTAAGAGGTTCATGAGACTCAGCACGACCTCTTATTATATAAAGGGTGTGATACTTTAAGGTAGAACATATCAGAAGCTAATCAATGCTTATTAATCTATGGGTTAAAACACTTTGACTTGGTCCGAGATATGACGAGGTACTGGAGTTTGTTTCTCCTGACATCCCGAACTGGTTTGTCATGAAGAACCACAAGAGTATCTTGCATTAGAAGATACCAACGCACATTACTACTTGGCTACCAACTGGTAGACAAAGGTCGGAAAACAACAAAGAAAAAGGAACATGCTCAGGATAGAATCCCAAGATGTGGATGCATAAGTCAACAATCTTCCAGAGACCAATGCAGAAAAGGGAGGTGTGGCAGAGTCATTAGTATAGATGAGAGACTCACGAGGAGCTCTTGTCGTGATCTATTTGGTTCCATTAAAGAACATCTGCCATAGCATGTGGTAGGGAAAGTCCTTTATCATCATTGTTCAATAGCGACAATATCCACAGGCTTGAATGCTATACTAGAAGGTACTAGCCATCCTGGGTAATGTGTAAACATTAATGACAGGCGTCTATAAAATGGATCTTGGGTGAAAGATCAGCGTCATGTACAAGATTCGCAACACCAGAATCCAGCACAATCGGGGATCTTAGGTATAAGTCCAAGGGTTAAAACCCAAAGGAAGGAGTAAATACTACTTGAGTGACAAAGCGTACACTATAAGATAGTAATCAAGAGGTATCTTCCAAGAGAAGAAACAACTTCTGAAGTACCGAAACAAATAAAAAGGAGGCACACGAGGCGAAAGGAAACCTCGAGACCCGGAACAGAACATTGTGGAACCATCAACACGATGTTATGGACCCTTAAGGTAGCGAGATCATGATATAAACAAATCTCTCAAACGAATAGGATCAAAGGGGACAAAGAGCACACACACACACCAGACTCTAGAGAACTCAACACTAGGTCAATTGGTTGGGAAACGACATGCCTAAAGAGGCACCTAACTTTTGAAAAAATGAGACGAGATAGCGAAACTTTTCCAAATCAACACAAGATAAGGTGACCCAGAGTTAGAGAGAAACTGGATAAGGAGAAAAAGAAGCATACCAGAGTTTTCGCAAATAATTTTCATCTTTGAAAATAGTTATCACAAGTACTAGACTCAACATCGACCAATATAAAGGGTTTCCTACAGTTCGTACTACTCTGATACCAAACCCTGTGACACCCCTGGGATTAAGGCTAGACAAATCCCAGACCTCTGTCTGACATAAGCCTAACATAAATCTTGAAAGTGTACATAGAGAGAATTGATAACACAACAGTGACCCTATGACACAAAATTATTACAGCAAGCTCATAACTGGGCAAAGAACTATAATATTACAAGCAGAGGTCACTGACCACAAACATCAAACAACGAAAGGAAAATTATGCTATTAAGTATAGCAAACTTAACAAATGGCATAAGAGGCCTGAAGCATAATGATGATGTCTAATCCATAGATCCCAGACTGCCAGCTGGGAACTCCAAGCTACTCATCGATGTCGATGCCGTAAATAACTCATCTTCTTATGGTAACACTTGCTCTACTGCAAAAGTATCAGTAAAGCAAGGGTGAGTACAGGGTTTACTCTGCAAGACTTATGGCTGATGGAGTTATTTTGCATAAAGCCATCTTCGTTTTGTAAAACAAGAGAGAGAAGAATCTCGACTAATCATAATATTTTAAAAGGGGATAAGAGAGCGGTATCACTAGCTTTGATCTTCTTTTGATATCCACCGAATCATCATCAGCTGAACCTATCTAGGATCACCCCCTCGATACCTGAGGAAGCATCCTTAAGCACACATTGCTTAACTTGACAAGTTTTACGATTAGGTTCAAGTTCTCTATGATCTTCACGTCCGTTCCCAAGTAGTCCATAACCACGGACATAGATTTTTGAAAAGATTAATAACCCTGGAGGGGTGTACAACTTTACCCACACCTACTAACCTTCAATTAATGCCAGAACGTTAGACCTCTTCCTGGGAAGGCCGACAGAGGGTGGTTAAACACGACCTTTACCTTGCTTTCACTGATACCATGAGTCACGCACTAGGGAGATGCCGCCGTAATGGTCGAGTCCCAAAGTCTGTCCCTAATGATGTGAACAGGGTTTGAGATTACGGATGCCGGGAATCTCACATTCCCTGCCACGCTTACCTACCTGTATGAATGCACCTCCTTCATCTCCTTCGAGAAGAGCCAGAATGCATATGTCGAATGGAATGCCCAAACTATGTGACTCATGGAATCTACTCGGCAAGTTAGTTGGTCGAGGGGGTTTCCAGGCCCCCGTGTGACTGTACGATCATCTTGGTTCAAGAGGCAAGAACTCAGGTCCTAGTGGTGGCAAGTATGGGACTGCAAAAACCACAACCCACCATGGCCTCCCATACAAGCCTTAGCATGTTTAATTTCCATCTCTGGTCATACCACGTCATCCTATTGAACTAGATTCATTCGCAGCTCTGATTCATCAGCCGGAT
Organism: Avena longiglumis; assembly: GCA_030063025.1. NCBI lineage: Eukaryota > Viridiplantae > Streptophyta > Magnoliopsida > Poales > Poaceae > Avena > Avena longiglumis. Next base: position 152,063,244 of record CP125975.1, on the reverse strand, counting down.
GAACCAGTGGTAACAGCTAAGCATGGCTAAGCACAACAGAGATAACAGCTCTAGCAGCACTTCACAAGTCAAACCCTAGTTATGCTAGGAGAAGTGGATAAGGGAATATAGGCTTCAAAGGACACATGCATTAGATAGGATTACTCTATCTATCGATAAAAAAATTTAGAATCGTATGCACATGACAAGAATGTAAATACTTTGAAATCATAGGATTATATCATGTGTGGGCTTCTCTTGACTTTGTCTGTTGATACCCAAGAAGTAGACCTTCGGACACCTGGTACTTTACTTGGTTATAGTTGGTCAAGTATTAGTCTTCGAGCTTCGACCGTGTTGATCTCGGGCTTCAATATCGATCTAGATTTCGATATCGTATTCTACTGGGAAGAACCAAACACCGGAAAGGAAGAGAAACAATCAACACATGGCATCGATGCCATGCTCAATCAAGTATGATGATATGACAATTTAGAAGTTATTGAAATTGAAACCCTAAACATACTTGGTAGTTTAATCAGGGTCCGAGGGGTCCAAACCCTAAAACAGGGGAAACCTCGGAATAACCTACGGGGTTCAATTGGTTCTTCTAAATAAACTTGCAATTCAAGTTTTTGAATAATGCATGATTCTAGCTTAAAGAGGTAGAGCTCATTTTTCTAAACATTTTGATATATTAATTGTACTTTTCTAATTTCAAATGAATTAGTTATGAATTTCTCCAATTTTAATTCATTTTAAATCATTATTAAAACAATTAAGCATTTTTGGGATTTATTAAATTATTTTCCAGCTAGCCCCACATGTCAGACTTTTATTAATTTCAGAAATAATTTCCAAAAAGAATAAAACCCTGACAGACAGGGCCCACCTGTCAACATTTTCTTATTTACAGAAAACATTTAAGATAAAACAAAAGAAAAGATATTATGGCATCAACATGATGTCATGCTAACATCATCTTGGCCATTGCTCACATATCGAGCTCGAGCTCGGCCGTAGGGCGCGCACGGGGCTACGAGAGAGGGTGCGCTGGACGCGGGCGTGCACGCTGGGCCATAAAGTGGCTGCGCCGCTGCTGCTTGGTCGCCGGAGCAGCATGTGCGATGGCGGCCGGTGGTGGTGGTTATAGGTAGTTGTGGCAGTGACGATACAGGGAGGGAGACAGCAAGCGGAGGGGTGCGTTAGCACCAGAAGCTCACCACGAACGCGATGCCGGGGTCGGGGAGGCGAGGCGAGGCCGGACGAAAGTGAATCGACGACGGGAACCTCGACGACCGACGATGGTTCGGGGACGATTCCAGCGAGGAGGGGTCTTCCTTGCTTACGTGGCTTCATAGGGATGAAGAGGACGCCGGGGCGCGTCCAACCATGGCCTTGGCATGGCGCGGGGTGGCCGGAGAGGGAGGGGCTCACCGGCATCTGCAAGCTAGGGTTTCGGCCTAGGCACAGAAATGAGAGAGGGAGAGGAAGAGAAGAAGTGGGGCACAACTAGGGTTCATCGGCGCCATCCAGGGGATCTTGTAGGCGCTCGTGGGCGGCGGCGCGGATCTTAGCACACGCCAGTGCGGCGGAGCTCGACAGCAAGGAAGACGAGGGACAAAATGACGAAGGGGTGCGTGGCCGGGGACGGGCTGCTGACGGGCCAGATGGGCCTCTGCGGGACGCGCGTGAGCGGCGGAGAGACGCAGGAGGAGAGGAGAAAAGCTGGGCTGCGGCCCAGAGAGAGTTAGGAATAAGTTTTTTATTTGCAAAATATTTTTCTATTCTGTTTTCAATTTCTCTTTGTATTTACATTTGTAATCTGTTTTGTATGGTTTCAAAATACCAGAAAATTTTGTAACTATTTAAAATAGTTGAGGGGCCCTTGTAATCCATTTGGGCTCTAGAGGTTTTGGGGTTTTCAAATTATTTCAAAACCATTTGAAAGGTTTCAAAGAGGAAGGGGAAAAATAGGGTTTAGGGTTTTGTGAATCTATTTCTTGCATGCATTTTAAATGATGATGCTCATGAATGCACAAACATGTCCTAATTACTATTTGGTAAAACTAGGGTTGTTACAGTTCATAAGCCCATATTATTTTATTTAAATAAACTTTTATCCTTTTAAATTATTTAAATTACTTTTATTCCATTTACTTATGGATTTATCCATGGTTTAAATAGTCTTTGCAACAGTTCTTATTTATTTATTTCTTTGTTTTATATAATTCATATCTTTTTATTTGAAGCTCCAAAAATAGTGATTCCAATTTGTATAATTATATTTAATAATTATTTATCTTTTTATATCTTTTAGAATTATTTTGTTCACAATTATGTGTTTATTTTAGCTATGAGCTTTATTATCCTTGGAATACTTTTATTTATCTTATAAAAATCACAAGTTTTTATCCATGGCTCCAAATTAAGTGAAATCAATTCCCATGGTTTTGTAATATTTTTGTTTACCATTTTTGTTTATTTAGGAATTTTTTTGCTAAATTTTTATATGCAACAAGGCCATAGTCTTAGAGTGATCTTGATGATGATTTCTCTTATTAGGGTTTAGGTTTTTGGTTTAACTTTTCCAAGTGCTTAGAATCAAGATACATTCCATGCATGAATGCATTTGAATTGTTTGAAAATTTGTTTGTTGCTTTTTCATTCAAATTTTGATCAAATAAGGTTTTGATGTTTCCATTTAGAAACAAAAAGTTTCTTTTCCCCCTAAATTTCAAAAAAAAAATTGTTTGTTTATTTTTCACATTTCAAAATTTGCAAAATTTTGGGATGTGACAGACTACCACCCTTAAAAGGAATCTCGTCCCAAGATTCGAGAAGGCTAGAAACAACAAGTTGGTTTGAGGACAACTAGGGTACTACACCCTTAAAAGGATTTTAACTAGATTGCATATTGGCTTACTTGGTGTAATTTCTTTAGACAGTTGTTTGCATAGTGTCATAGCTAGATGTATTCCCTCCTTAGCTTGATGTTTCATCTGTTGAACTATAGGATAGATGTGGCATTGGACAAGGACATGATTAGTTCCTGCACATCGGAAACATGTAACTTGAGATGTGGGGCATTGTCTAGCTGGATGGTTCTCTTCACAATTTGGGCACTGGTCAATGTGCTCTTTATAAGTATGTCCTATGTCTCCATAGATTTTGCGGGCTTGTGTTCGTCCCATAATATCATCCTTGAAATCATTGTTGTCAAAATCTCTTTGGGAAGGGTTTCTTCTCATGTTGATCATCTAATTGGTCATCCTTTGCAACAATTGGGATTGGGATCCCAAGAACCTTAGCATGGCTGGGTCTAACTCAATGTTGTTGTGGTTATTGGCTAAAAACTTGATTGTCACTTGATTCAACTTAGTTTGGGTTTCTAGAAGTTGTTATCTCATGTGCATCTCGAGGTTGTTGTTGTCACCATCCTTGATATTGGAGTTGTGGTCTCTTGGAGAAGTCATATGCTTGGGTTGGGTTGGAATTAGAATAGACAAAAGATTTCTAGGGAAATAATTATACCCATACACAACAATTCACACAAAGCAATATACAAGCAATAACAATCATGCATTACACTCAATCAACAAGGTTCAAGCATATATTAGGCAAACAAAATATTATTTCCATACCACATAGGCTTGTATGATCAATAAATGATCAGCAAATTGATTTTAAACGAAACACTAGTATGGTGGTCCAACTATAGGGTATCACTTGAGATCATTCATTCCTTCTTCTTAGCTTTTACACCAGGAACAAGATCTTGGCTTTCCTTGGAAGAAATTATTGCATCCTGGTCACAAGGTTCAAAGGTGATGTCTATAATGGTTCCTCCTAAGTTGAGTTACCTTAGTCTCCAGGTCTTGAGTATTATTCTTATCTCACTTGAAGTCCTTAGTGATGTCCAAGTTGAAGTCCTTTGTGAAACTGAAGCTGGAGTCCTTTCAGATGTTTAAGCCGAAGTAATTTGTGATGTTGAAGTCCTTGCTCATGTTGAAGTCTTTGTCCATCAAGTTGGAAAAGGGAGATATATAGAAACAAAACAAAATTCCGAGGATACATTTTACAAGATTGTTTGTAAATAAGTTAGAACAAATACAACTCCTATTTCTAAGGGGTTTTGTCCAATCCTAGGGTTACAATCCTAAAAGCAACACAGTGCTCTGATACTATCGGTAGAATCCTGAACCCAATAAGGTACAAGTCCCTGTGTTTACAGTGCTAGTCCCTGGATCAAATAGCAAGTACCCACAGTTTAAGATGAAATATCAAGAAACAAAGGTCATATTACAACTCATAACCAGGAATAAAATAGTTCATTACAACTTACATAGATCATATGGCTATCTTATTACAGAGCAGTAGATATAACTATAAAGTATGGAGTCCTTCATCTTCATATGCCATAGGCAAACATGTTGGTTGTAGACTTGTAATCCCTACTCAACAAACTTCACTAACATCAAACAAACCTGCAACATGAATACATCCACAAGGGTCAATACATTTGAATTGTATTGGCAAGTGATATCATATTGATATGGAAAATCTATCATGTACATGAATATATGGCTAAGTGGAGTTTTGGCTGGCCTTTGCATAAAATAGGTTTTCCCTATCCTTTGTAAAATAGTTTTCTCTTTTTTTCAAAACACTTCATCAAACATGGCACACTGGATACACACCAGGTGCTTCCCTTTTTCACCCAACAAGTTTTAACTTAGAGAAATTAGAATGATGAGATTCTTGAACTTGCTTCATTGTCTTAATGATCAAAATTGTCCATAACGGGGGACACGGCTAATACTTAGTTTAACCCTCTCGAGAGGTGGTGCACTTCCCCACAAGACTCGACATGCATCCAGACGAGAATTTTCAGAAACAATCCCTCAGAACACCATGGAAGCCTTCCATCCTATCAACACTACCACCATCTGTCCATCTGGCTGAGTTCTTGCAACTTAGTTGGTCAAGGCAGAGCCCATGTGGTTGCACTGGAAGCTTTCGCGACAAGAATGTCTCTAATCTCTTTGTTCCTGGGTGGCCATCCACAAGTGAGATAAACAAGGTAAACCATAGACATGGGCCCTGGGTAACCACTCAACATAAACATCCATACAAGTCCCATTTCCACCCAGGTGTTTCATTAACATCAGTTGTTTCAATTAGTCCAAAAATAATACTAGTATTTTCATAAGGCATCATATCATGATTTCCACCCACAAATCTATGTAGCTAGACTAAGCATTCTAAACTTACCATGTCTCCTATCTTTAGGAAATACTACCAAGGTAGATACTATAGGTTCAGCATATCATAGAAATGTACAAAATAGTCCTATCATGCATACTACAAAAATAACACTAATGTGATACGCCCAATTTGCATCACCGTTCTATATCATAATTTACCTCTATTCATTGATATTTGTCTTATTATGAGGTATTACTTATGGCTTTTCATCTGTTTATGCATGTTGGATGATTCTTGGAGGATGGACCGCCGAAGTCTGGATTCTGATGGAAAAGAAGGCGTTTCGGTGCAATTTCGCGAAGATCTGAAAAATACCAGAAAAATATGAAAACATATTATTTTACCAGAAGACGAAGGAAGCCAGAAGGAGGAGCGAAGAGGGGCCACAGGGGGCCCACAACCCCTAGGCGCGCACCCACCTAACCCCGCGCCTAGGACAGGTGTGGCCCACCTGCCCGGCCTCCGACTCTGCCCCTTTGCCTATAGATTTCCGCCGCCTCTAGGGGGCGGAAAACACCGAGAGAGAATGATCTCTCTGGCAGACAGATTTCTGCCAGGAGAATTCCTTCCCGGAGAGGGGAGACCGTCGCCATCAACACCATCATAAAGCTCAGCTTCATCGAAATCATCATGTAGGGTCCCCAATCTTTAATAAGATAGAGCCCTCTGTGTTTTACAATGCTAGTCCCTGGATCAATAGCTAGCATCCACAGTTAAGATGTAATATCAAGAAACAAAGGTCATAATATAACTTTATAACCAGGAATAACATATTTTTATTACATCAAACATAGCTTATTTGGCTATTACATTACATTGCAGCGGAATAACTATAGTCATGGGGTCCTTCATCTTCAAAGTGCCACAGGCAGATGTTGGTTGTAGACTTTGTAATCCTAATCAAGCAATCTTCACTAAAATCAATCAAACCTGCAACATTACAAGTTACAGCCACAAAGGGTCAATACATTTGAATTGTATTGGCAAGTGATACTATGGTTGTATAGTGGAATCTATTATCTATATGCATTTGGCTAAGTGGAGTTGAGGCTTGCATTGCTCAAAATATATTTTTCTTATCATTTTGAAAATACTAGGTTTTTGCTTGACAAAATCATTTTTCTCAAACAAAGATTTCAAGATCCTTGTACCAAGCCATCTCTCCATCAATGATTGAAGTTTACAAACAACCCTTGTTCAAACCACAAGTTTTAACTTCGAAATTTGAATGATGAGATTCTTGATTGCTTCCATGTCTTGATGCTCAAATTGTCCTTTACCAGGGACATGGCTAAGTACTTAGATTTTACACTCTGCAGAGGTGGTGCACTTTCCCCACAAGACTTGGTTTCCCAAGACAGGATCTTTTAGAAGCCTTCCCTTAGACCAAAATGGACGCGCTCCAACCTATCAAACACTACCACCCACTATCCATATGGCTAAGTTCTTGCAACCTATATGATCATGGCAGAGCCCATATTGCCAAGTGGTTGCACTTGAAGCTTCTCAACATTTGACATCTCAAATCTCTTTGTGCCTGGGTGGCATTCCACAAGTGATATACACAACCCAAGTCCATGGCCTTGTGTAACCACTCAACATATTCCAATCCTTCCATTCCACCCAGGAGGTTCATTAACTTAGTTGTTTTATTAAACAAAACCTAAGTCCTCAGACTTAGAACATTTTTCCATAGTGTGAATATATTTTCCACCCATGTTTTATATTAGCTAGGCTAAGCTTGATAGTAATAGGAAACTTAACTTTAGGAAATCCTACTAAGGATTCATCTACTAGGTTTTCCTATAGCAAGATCTATACTTAGCAAAATCCATGCAAGTTTACTTAGCAAAATCACTAATGCATAGTGAAAGTAATGGGACAAAAGTATGTAGCATCACTTGCCTTTTTGGTAGAGTATGGGTTCACTCCTTGTCCTTGCAACAATCACACTCTTCCAGTCACTACAAATCAATCAAGCAAGGCACAAACTCAATCTACCAATCAAGCTAAACAACACATAAAATGTTAAAGTCAAAGTAATGCATGCAAGCATGCAAAAGATGGTTCTAATTGCAAAGGTGGTTTCCACTAGGTTTCTAAACTTTGTAGGTTCCAAATTGGTCATTCATCAAAATGGAAAAGTCAATTGCAAAAGGGTTCTATCTCAAAAACCATTTTAAAATCCATTCATCATTTTATGTGGTGAAAAATGTTTTTATCAAAACAAAACTTTTAAGTTTTTCACCAAATGAGTTGCTATTGCAAAACTTGGTGTTTTTGTGTTAGTAGTTTTGGTCCAAACTATTTTCTCAAAGTTTTCTTTCCATAAACATTTTCATAATAAACTTAATAATTTTATCTGACTAGAAATTGGCTAAGTCAAATAATCCAACCTAAATTTTACCAAAATCATTTTTAATACCAAGGGTTGGTTCCTAGGGTCAGTAAGGTCACAAGAAACCATTTTGCAAAGGTTTTAACCCTAAAATCATTTTTAAACAATTTTTTTTTCTAATCTTAACAAGCACACAAATGAATCTGCAAAAACAAGTAAGCTAACAGATACTATTTTCTAAACCAAGGGCATGGTTGGCTAGGTATTGCTCTCCTGAATCCATTGATATAAAATTTGCAAAATTTGGACGTGTGGTTTGAAAGTTACAAAGGTTTGAAGTTTGAAAATAAATCTGATTCAAAAATCTGTTTTAACTCAAACACTGGCCACGCGTCGCTATCTCACTGGCTGATACCGGTTCGGCCGGATCGGCATCGTGGTGCGTTGGATCAAGTCAAATCGCACGGTCCAGAGAACGCACCTCTTTGCGACTAAGTGATCTAATCCTGCTCGTTCAAACTAGATCGAACGGCTCTCAGTGCTTTGCCAAAAGCTGGCAGCGCGACGATGGTGGCTAGCAGCGGAGCGGCCAGTCGATGACGGCGCCGACGGTACAGGAAGCAAAGGAGGGTGGGGAGATGCTCATCGGAATCGCTAACGCTCGCTGATGCTCAACATGGTACTTGTCCATCGAGGGGCGCTAGGGGGCAGCTACGATTGCTCGCCGGAGTAGAGAGCAACGCCGGACGGCTCTGTCTGTGGTCGAAGGCGACATTGCAAATCACGCGGAGGCAAACAAAGGGCACGATTAGATGCGTATGGTCGAGGGGATGACATGTGTGTGAATGAGGAGGAGAGGGGCGGTCTGGTACAACCTGTGGGCGTCGTCGGAGAAGAGCCAGACGGCGGCGGTGCTGGAGGTTGTCGTTGCCGAGGTTGTAGGGTACCCGCGGATGAATGAAAAGCACGGGAAGATGTGCCAGGATGCGGTGAGCGTGCTCGTGTGTTCGGGGAGGCAGGAGGTGGTGTGGCTCGGCCGGATTTGAGGGTGGAAGCTCGTCGGAGACGGGGCTGTTCGAGGAGAAATTGGGGCGGCCTGGGGGCGTGTCGAAGTGAGGCGACAGAGGGGAACGGGAGATGATGCGCTGGCGTGTAAATGTGCTTGATCGCTGCAAGTTAAGGTGGCCGTGTTAAGGCGAATTAAGGTCGCGGAGTATCTGTAGGTAACGGCGACGAGGGAGGGAGAAGAGGTCGTGTGGGTGGGAAAGAAGAACAGGAGGAGTGGGGTCCGCTGGTCAGTGGGAAAAAGAGTGAGGAGAAGGTCCACATGTCAGTTGCTCCGCGGGTTCAAAATGGAGTGCGAAACGTTTTCTTTCTGGAGGGGAGCTGGGCTGCTTTGCTGGGCTTATTGGGCTGCTGGGTTGGGTCGACAAAACTCTATTTTTTTTTCTTAATCTGAACCCTTTTCTTTTTCTGAATTTATTTTCTGTTTTGAATTTCAAACAAACAAACAATGTTCAAATCAATTCAAACAACACCCAAACTTTGTAATATTGAAATTAGTTCTGTTCAGTAACATGAACCAAAATCCAAAATAAAAATAATATTTTAAATCTTTTTAGGTTCCATTTATTAATTAAGTAAAATGGTCCATGGTTTATTAATAAAATAGGGTTTGGTTTATTTAATAAAATCTTCATTTGAACTCCAAATACTTTCAAAACCAATCAGTAGATTTTATTTGGAAATAAAGAATATTTGGAAAACTTGTTTAAAACAAAATAACCTTTTATTTTAGGGTCCATTAATAATTAAATAAAATGGGCCTTAGTTATTAAATCAAATAGAGTTTGATTTTGTTAATAAAATCTTTATTTGAAACCTAAACATTTTCAAAACCAAATCAGTAGGTTTTATTTGGGAAATAAAGGATACTTGGAAACTTGTTTTAAAACAAAATAACATTTTATTTTAGAATCCATTATTAATTAAATATAATAGACTTTCATTACTAAATCAAATAGGATTTGTTTTATTGAGATATTTATTTTGAAATCTAAAATAAAGCCCAAACACTTTAGTAGGTTTTATTTGTGAATATCAAATATTTGGAAAACTTATTTTAAATAATTTAATAAGTTTTGATGTTTCAATTAAATTGGTAAAACCTTTTATTTAAATAAAGTTTGGATATTAATTCCTTATTAATTTATTTAAATAAACCTTTGCTAATAAAATGTTTTTAATTCCCAAAGCTTGGCCAAGGTTTTAATTTGGCTTTATAAAATAATCTTTATTTATAAATCCACCTTTTCATTTGAAAACAAAATCTTTTATTAAAGATCCAAAGTAGTAATTTTAAATATTGAAAATGTTTTCTTTATTAAATGTTTTATCTTTTAAATTTCTTTAGGATTTTATTTAATTCAAACGGGTTTGAAGGTCCAAATTGAATTCAAAAAGTTTCCTCTGGCCCTGAAAATCAAACAAAGTTTTATTTTTATTCATTTATTTTCACATTACAAGATTTGGAAAATCTTGGGATGTGACACATCATCATCATCCACACCACCATCTCCATCAGCACCATCATTACCACTCCGTCCCGCTGTAACAATTGTTTTGGATATTGCTTTTGTTCTTAGGGAAAACTTTCCCGGTGTTGATTACTATTGTAGTTGATGCTTGTGAGTGGAACCATTGGATTATTGTTTATGTTCCGAGTGTTATCCATTACCATATCATCTTTGATCTTGATCCATATGATGTCTTGTGAGTAGTTTGTTGTGTTCTTGAGGACATGGGAGAAGTCATGTTGTTAGTAGTGAATCTATGATGAGTTATTATTAAATGGTTTAGTATTTAAGTTGTGGTGCTATTCTTCTAGTGGTGTCATGTGAACGTCGACTACATAATACTTCACCATTTATGGGCCTAAGGGAATGCATTGTGTATTTGGCTACTAATCGTGGGGTTGCCGGAGTGACATAAACTTGAATCCCGGTTAGGACACCTTTGCACAAGGGAGTGTAGGATATTAGAGTTTAAGGCTATGGTTAGATTTATATCTTAATTACTTTCCTGTAGTTACAGATGTTTGTAGGTGGTTTAATCACAAGTATGTATTAGTCCAAGTACGGTCGGTACATTAGCACAGGTTCACCCACACAACACTTACAACACCAGCGAAGAGTACTCAGCTATTTGAAGCAAAAGCACTTGGAATAATTTCCATGTGTCCTCGAGAACGTTTGGTCCTTATAAGTATATCCACCGGCTTGTCCTTTGCTAAGAAAGGATTGGGCCACTTGCTCCATTTGTTCGTTGTCTTTACTACTTGCTCCTTGTTTTGTTGCTTTGTCAGAAAACCACTAAACATCCGTTTGCTAAGTATTCACAGGGATTTCCTGCTCCATACCACTGTTCTGCACCTTCTGCTCCTCGTTGGGATCGACACTCCTATTTATCAAAAGTACTACGATACCCCCCCCCTATACTTGTGGGTCATCAAGACTATTTTCTGGCGCCGTTGCCGGGGAGTGAATCGCTATTGAAGAGTGGAACTGGCAAGGGAAACTTTTACTGTGAGTATTGCTCTTGTTTCTGCTTGTTACTTTGTTTCCAATATGGATAACCCACTTGGTTTTATATTTGGGAAAACTACTACCACTGCTAGGGTAGTAGATGAACCACCACCTGTAGAGATAGATCCTTTTAAGATACTTACAAGTAATGTTAATCGTGTTATGGATAATTATTATTTTGGGGATGGAACTGTCCATCCTGGTGATCACTTTCTTTTTATCCATGAATTATGCAGGTTGTTTAAAAGTGTGAAGGTATCACAACCGAACATGTGAAGAAGAAGTTACTCTCCATATCCTTGAAAGGGAGAGCTGAAGAATGGCATAAGCTGCTGAAGAATGGACAATCCATGGAATGGGAGGATATGGCATCTCTCTTTTATTCTAAATTTTATCCTCCCAGTGAAATTCATAAGGATAAAAATCTTATATATAACTTTTGGCCTCTTGATGGAGAAAGTACAACTCAAGCTTGGGGGAGATTGAAGTTACTAATGCTTAAATTTCCTATTCATGAACTCCCTAACAATATTATTCTCAATAATTTTTATGCTATGCTTTCTCTTCATGATAAATATTTATTAGATGCTTCTTGTGCTGGATCATTCACACGCATTAAGGAAGAAGCTAAATGGGATCTCTTAGACCGTATTCAACAGAACACTGAAGCTTGGGAGAATGACAAAGGAAGAAAGTCAGGTATAAACTATGATTATGAATGCATTAAATATTTTATGGGAACATATGACTTCCGTGATATTAGCAATGAGGTTGGTCTTGATTCCCAAAGTATTGCCAACTGTTTTAAGGCCTTTGCCTCTTACATAGAAATTCCCAAGAAGAAGTGGAGTAAGTACCATGCTTCGTATAAAGATGTTGTTAATCATGATCTCGTTAGAAGTACTCAAGTTTGTACTACTAATCATATTGTGCCTAAACCTCATGTTGAGAAAATGCCTTTCCCAGCTAAGGTAAAGGAACATTCTATGATTATTAGTGCAAATAACAAAGGTACAAAGAAAACTGTGGAGCCTGGTAAGCATTTGAGTGATGACCTTGTGGTAGCTATTGTGAAAGACCCTATCACTAGAAATATAGAGGATGAGCACATTGTATTGTGTGAAGATGCTTCTAATATTATCTCTCATCCAAGTAAGGCTAGAAAAGCTAGTGTTCATGTGCTTTCTGTTAAAATTGGTGATCATTGCTACAATGGTTTATGTGATATTGGTGCTAGTTCTAGTGCTATTACTTATGAGCTTTACAGGGAAATTATGCATGAGATTGGTCCTTGTGAGCTTGAGGACATTGATGTGGTTATCCACCTTGGTAATAAGGAAACCATTTGCCCCATTGGTATTGTAAGATATGTGGAGGTTCTCTATGGTAAGATTAAGTATCCTGCTGATTTTCTAGTGCTTAATTCAGCAGCTAGCAAAACTTGTCCTATCATTTTTGGTAGACCTTTCTTGAACACTTGTGGAGCTATTATTGATTGTAAGAAGGAAAATGTTTTAACTAAGTTTGATGGAGATTCTTATGAGTTTAACTTTTCCAAATTTGCTAAATCTCATTGTGAAAATAGCTTGCCTAATAAAGATTTCAGAATGGAACAACTTTCTCCTATTGATCCAGTCTATGACCTTGGAACTCTTTTTGATGACCGTAAGTATGCTTATTCTGATGATAAAGTTGTTTCCAGTGACAGTTATATTGTCAAGTTTATTCAAAGTGCTACTGAAAGTTATTTTGAGAGAGGGAAACATGGTTTTATGCATCTCAATGATGTTAAGTTTCCCCGTTTTATGTTGAAAGCTTTGAAGTTGCATCTGTTTTGTCTTCCTATGCTAGTGGCTTTTTGTTTCAACAATTCTTTTTATCATGATACCCCCTTGCATAGGAAGTGGGTTAGACTCAAGTGTGTTGGTTATTTGCTTCTTGATACTCTCTTTCATTTCAAATATATATCGCCTTTGTGAGCATCTTTGAAAGTTTCAAGCCTAACTTAAAGGCATTAAAGAAAAGTACTTGTTGGGAGATAACCCAAGATTTTTTTCAAGTCTTGGAATTTATTACCTCAGTTATAGCCGCTCCTTATCCTTTTTGTTTTGGTTTTTGTGTCAAGTTCAACTACTTTTGTGAAGTAGAGGAGTTGTGAAAAGTGGCTGTCCTGGGACAGATTTTTGTGCTGTATTGTAAAAATTTGTGAGGAAGCACAGTACGTCGGATGGAGCTGAATTTTTCTTAGCTTGTTATCCAAGTTGTTAGCCAACTTTCATCAGTTCTGCACTTTTTGATTTGAGCAACATAAGGTCTTCGAAAAAATCAATCTTTACCTACTGGTCTGTTTTGACAGATTTCTGCCATCGTTTGCATTTGCCTCTTAGAGAAGCTTTTGTTTTGATGGGTTTTCAGTTGAAGTGTGTACCTAAAGGCTTATTGTTTTTTCTTACACTAATGTTGTCATTGAGTTTGTGCAAGGGTTTTGTAAGAAGGAAATTTTCAGGAGAAGGAGAAATGGAATCTACAGAGTTCGTCTTTTAATAGGTAAAAATGGTGTAAACAGAAGGTTCGTGAAACTCCAATCTTTTATATTTTTGATGTTCTAAATACATAAGGGAAGTTACGAGACGAAACTGAAGAGAAAACAGAGTCCAGGATGGACATACCCACCCCAGGCGCGGGCCTAGCCTGGCCGTGCTGTAACATCCCAAAAATACAAAACAAGGATCATCAAACTCAAATCACTAAAATTAGGGTTAACAAAAACTTTGATTAATTAAAATCATATGAATGCATGTGTGAATGAAATGATTTAGTAAATGCATGAATAAACTTTTGTGATTAACCTAAATAGCAAGAAATGTTTTAAAAAGGAAAATAACATCTTATAAAACATTTCCATGCAGAAACACATCAAGAGAAAAGCAAAAACAAATCAAATAAAGCAAATGGTAATTTTTGCCAATCTTGCTCACTAGGTCACTTTGAGTGTTTCTAGTCCAAGATTTCAAACAGAAACTTTCCCAATTATTTTCACTCCTTGCTAGAACAAGTAAAAGTAAATCAAAGCCCACCTTTCAAACTTACAGAAATATTTGGCAACCTCATTGAAATCACATTTCAAAATTGAATCTTTATCATATGTGAAGATCACCCATTTTCAAAACCCAACCAAACCAGTGCCCCTTGAGTAATCCAACTAACCAGACACTCCCTAGTACGTGCCTAGCAAACCCACCAAGTTTGAATCCAAAATTGAAATTTAAAGTTCTTGCGGCCATTTCATCAAACACCTTGCAGATACAAATCAAACCAACATCAAACACTATAGTGTGTAGTAAAATTGTCCTAACTTGTTCCCTATATAGCTCACACTACACCCTCAGTGGATCATCTAACTTGTTTAACCCCTCTAGCTCACTATAAACCAGACCATGCCATCAATGGCAAGCAGGTCGAGCCTCACCTTGCCACCCCATTGTCGACAACAAGATAGGAGCAGCACCAAGCCTAGCAAGCATGTCTAGCAGGCACGCCACCATCCATCGCCACTCCCTGTCCCATCCCCGAGCACTGCCAGCCCCTGGACCACACGGCAAGGCCATGCCAAACTTCTCTACGTGCGAGCCGAGAGCGCGCCAGGGCGCCACCCTCGACCAGCACCCATAGACCGAGCGCCGCCCTCTCCGCGTGCGTGCGTGATCACCACCGCCCCAGCAACCCCACAGACATGCATGTTCACCGCCGCGCGGACCACGCGCGCTGTGCGCCATTAAAATCACTGTCGGACCCGCCCAGAGCATCGAAGCGTTCTGACCGATCAGCACTGCCCCACGCCTTGCCACCACGCCGTTGAGCTCCGCCAGGGAGCACAACACCGCCCCCTACCGTCGCCCATGCTAGTAGCCCTCTGTGCCGCCGACCACGACGAGCTCAACCCGCGCCCGTCGGTCCCCTTCAGCCACTATAAATAGAGACCTCCACTGATCGTTTTATTCACACCAGTTCACTCCCCTCTCACTCATAACCATCCCACCTCAATCCCGGAGCAAGGCGAGCAGCGCATCACCGGAATTTGGCCGGAGCCCGCCGCTGCTGGAGGAGAAGGGAGCCGTCGATTGGAGCTGCCCTAGGAGAAGCTATCGGTACCAGGAGAACCGCCGTTGTCGACTTCGTCATTCGCCCCCGTTGCCGACCTTCGCCTGAGCCCCGGTGAGCCTCCCACGACCCCCACCTGCCGCGCTAGGGTTCTGTCTTGCCGACGCTGCCCGACGTGGACGATGAACCACAGTCGTTCGATTAGAACTAGATCCCACGGTCCACGTTGCCCCGTACCGCTTTGCCCCTCCCCGTCTCACTAACGCGTGGGGACAACCACTTAACCAGCCCGCTTACGCGCTGTGCATAGTGGGCCGGCCCAGTAAATCCTCCCACGCGACCCAACAATTCAAATTTAGTTTTATTCATTTAATTTCAAACCCAGTTACCTAGATTCAAAATTCAACCCAGCTCGATTCACTAAAACAAAATGCATGAAACTAATTTTGTTAGAAAGGTATTGGAATGCTTAATCCAAGCCCGTTGGATTCAAACCATTTAGATTTGTAGATCACCCCTGGTAAAAATAACAAGGCAGAAGCTTTTATGCATTCAAACATTTTTCAAAATTCAACCACAAAAGCTTTTGAGTTGATTCCAACTCTCAAAAATCACATTTAAATATACCTTTCAAAATATATAAAAACATATAGGTTTACTTCTAGAGATAATGTTCAAGTAATAAAAGAAGGCCACCTAGGCATTTCTAGTCACTTTAATAAAATAAAATAAAATAAAAGGGTTAAACCTTATTAAATCGTGACACCACTTTAAATCACATTCCCATGTCCTGAAATATGTGGTGATGACATGTGTCAACATGATCCCATGTTTGAGTGGGGGAATATTAAATCTTAACTAGTTTTTCAATGAGTAGAAATTACTTTTCTCAAATAAAATAAATAAGACAAGTGATTTAATCATTGTGATAATAGTGATGATTCTAGATTATCTAATGTGACCTTTTGTGTGATGATTAAAAATAGTTAAGTATTGGTTGGTGATTGTGTACCTCGTATTTATTTATAGACACTAGTACCGACGAAGGATATAAGGAGGAAGGAGGATACTATGAGGAAGAAGCCGAGGAGAACTTCAACCACTACTCTGCTCAAGGCAAGCTAACCCTTGCAACTTAGCAAGCTTATACTTGCAATTATGCAAGTTAACACTTGCAAGATACCCTACTTATGCAAGCTACTACTTGCTTGTTACTATGCCAATTATATGCCTTAAGCATATGTGATGATACCCACTTTTTACCGAATCCTAGCTTTACTTGCAAGCTTAACACTTTATTTTTCGTTATCAAAGCTTCTCTTAGAGTTTACAAAGTGACTTGTAGATTCTAGAAAGATAACTAAAGGTAGCATAAAGAGCATAAAAATTTGGCCTAAGTTAGATAATCTTGATGTCATCCTAAGGCATGAGATTGAACTTAGCTAATCCCCACTTATTTACCACCCCTCATTAGTATTCACCTCCACTTGTAGATGCTAGTGCTAAGCATAAAACTTGATCAACTTTAGATGGGAATACTTGGTGAAAATGGTTATGAAAACCTTAGAATGATGAGTCATTCTACTGAAATGTTTTGACATGTGTTCTTGAAAACCAGATGATTTTGATGATGAAAATGTTGAGGCATGAGCATTACCCCTTTTTTAAATCGATGGTTGTCCGGATGCGATACCATTCCAATTTTACCGTACAACCACAATACCCGAAATTTTGGTAGGGCTTGACTGGAAATTTATATACCTTAGTATGGGTTCCCTTGCAGCCAAAGTCTGAGCTGAGGCTACCTTGTGAAGATTATCCACCTGTGCAGTACCCTAGATGACAGTTGGTCATGGTTGGAAGGCCAAACTCACGGGAGAGGTGCCTATACTAGGGCGTGTAATGGAAAGGTTAGGATTGATTATCCGCATACTGAGTATGGTGAATTCAGGATTGTTCCTAACGGATGTATCTAATGTTGTGGTGAAAGTGTACAATCTCTGCAGAGTGTCAAACTATTCGAATAGCCGCGTCCGCGGTTATGGACAGTTGGAGTGGCCATACTGTTCCCCCGTCAGATGTTTTCAAATTGACTTGTGAAATGAATTGTGACTTTGACTTGACCACAACAGAGTTGTGATATGAAATCCAAATTCCCATTTAGGATTATAAAACTTTCAACTAGCTTTATTTGCTTCTGAACTTAGTAGAGGTAAATCTGGTTTTTTACAAAACAACCCTAGAGCTTAGTATCCTACTACCAAAATCCCCCTTAACTTGTTAGTATTAGTTTGCGAGTACTTAAAGAGTACTCATGGCTTTCTCCCTGGCTATTCCCGTGGCCAGACTATGAAGAGGAGTACCAGGATGATGGACAACAAGAAGGTTACGACAACTAGGATCATCTCCCATCGTCAGCACTGCCTGTGACCTTGAAGATGGAGTTTCGCCTAAGCTATCGTTACTACTACGTTATTCCGCTGCTTGAATTGTATTAAGAACTGGATCATGAGATCCTTATTTGTGTAAGACCTTATGTATGGTTTGTAATGGATGATGTACTGTGATATCCAAATCTGTTATGTCTCGCAAAAATGGTAATCCTGGGATTGCGATGTATGTCATAACAGGCATCTGGGATTAAAAATCCGGGTGTTGACAAGTTGGTATCAGAGCCATCCGGACAATAGGAGACCCTAGTTAGAATGGACGTTTGAATCAAAAACTTAGTTTGAAAACCAAAGGAAGTGAGTATTTACAAAAACTTATTCTCATTCTTATCACTTGGATTCTTTCATGAAAATTCATGTTCCTCAAAAATTCTTGCAAACTTACATAAAATTTGACACAGTTGATCACTCTACTAACTTACTCATCCTATATTCTTATAGATGGACTTGAAGTAAAGCAAGTTTTATCAGTTGGGGAATGGAGGAGACCTCATATTTGAGTGTGACTTGGACCAGCTGTCGGAGATGCTGGAGCGTCCGCACCCCGAGTTCTTCAGAGCTCAGCTCAATGATCAGGAAGGAGAAGATCTGCAGTGGCTAGTTGTTGCAAGTCTCCGAGGAAAGATTGAACCTCACACTTCAGAGGGAATTCAGTTCACCTTAAGAACTGGCTTGATGGACTGGCCAGGGCAATGCAGAAAGCTCTTGCCCGTCTGTGTGGGCAGAGTATCAATCAGATCAAGCGTACCCGTTTTGAGTTCTACCCAAGGCGTGATGTTATGGGACAGCCACTGGAGGCCCCATATCACCCCGAGTTGAAGATCCAATTGGACCACCTCACCTTCATGATGTATGACCGTCAGAAGGAGTTGCACAATGCCCGTTCCTACGCCAACCACAAGTACGCCATCACCAAGAAGAAGGATCAGACCCTCGCCATGCTAGTGAAGGATCGCAAGTCTCGTCGCCGTCAGCTCGACAAGAAGGAGCGCATCATTTCCCGTCTTCGTCACCGGATCACGGATTTGTAGGAGACCATCCACGAGAGAGACATGCAGTTGGAGGAGAGGGAGAATGCAGGGGAAGACCTTCGTGGAGACCCCTGCTCCTATCTCAGTGATGATGATGAATTTCTGGAGGATCAGGCCATGGACTTCTTCACCGATGAGGATGACTTCGCCTTCATCGATGATGATGTTGATGAGGATGATGAGGACACTGACTCCGAGGAGTAGTAGCACTTGAGAACTAGCATTATTGAGTTATATTCAGTCCCACTGTATCGTAGTTTCCAGAATGGTTCTTAAAACCATCTGTTTTCCTTTGTTGTGGTGTGTGTTTATATCGTGTGCTATGAATGAATGAATGAAAAGCAAGTTGCTAGAAAAATCTGAGTCAAACTTTAACAACTTTACAAATACACCCTGAACCTTAGAAATTTCCCTCTTTTCGCATAATCTATCTCAATCTTGAGATGCCTCGTGGAGGAAGCAACTCATCCCCGGACCCGATGTTGCAACTCTTGCAAATGTTGGTTTCGGACCGCCAAGCCGAAAGAGTCGAACGTCAAGCCAACCTAGCCACGCTTCAACAAATAGCTCAGATGGCCAACAACAATCAAGGCCATGGAAATCAGGACAACCATGGATCTAAGATCAAGAATTTCCAAAACACCAATCCACCTATTTTCACTAAGTAAGAAGAGCCCCTAGATTTAGATGATTGGCTGCAAACCATGGAGAACAGTCTGGATGTCGCAGGAGTAGAAGCTAACGAGAAAGTTATGTTCGCCACCCACTATCTGGCCGGAGATGCAAGATCATGGTGGAACAATGTTCGTGCAATGACCGGAGGTCAGATGATGACTTGGGAGGAATTCAAGATCATGTTCAGCAGAACCCATGTGCCACCGGGTTTGATCAAGAGGATGAGAGATGAATTCAGAGAACTGAAGCAAGGAAGGATGACAGTGGTGGAATACCGTGACAAATTTTTGTCATTAGCTAGGTATGCCCCGGATGAGATTGACACTGAAGCCAAGAATAAAGAGAGATTCTTGAATGGTCTACACGATGAGATGCAAACAGTGTTAGTCAATATCCCCTTTGCTGATATTGAAGCTCTAGTTGACTCTGCCATTCAGATGGAAGGAAAGATAAACCAAGCCAATGAGAACCACAAGCGCTGCATGACGCATCAACCAGGAGCCCACCATACACCAAAGTATCGCCCCAACCCATCTCTAGGATTTGCCCCGAGAACCAACAGACCCCCGATGAACCGTCCGACCTATCCCAACCGTGGAAACCCAAGGCCCAGAGGAAGCCACAACAACCCCGGCAACTCTAGAAATTTCAACCGTGCACCACCCAAGTTCAACAACAACAATGCCGCCACCAACACCAACACTGCCCCAAGGACCGGAAGCAATGTTGTGCATGTTGCAGCGAAGGACAAGTCGCAAGTGACTTGTTATGAATGTGGAACCAAGGGTCACTATTCTAATGAGTGCCCCAAGAAGATTTCCACAGCCCCCAATGCAAATGCCCCAGCTCAGCAGCAGTGTCGTGTTCAACCCGGAAGAAGGTTTTCCCCAGGGAATTCGCTCAACCGCAACAACCGTCTCTTTCTCATGCATGCTGAAGAAGCCCAAGAAGCGCCAGATGTCATGCTGGGTATGTTTTCTGTTAACTCAGTACTTGCAAGAGTGTTGTTTGATTCTGGAGTATCGCACTCATTTGTCACTGAAAAATTTGCATGCACTAGTAAGATTCAACCAACCAAATTGAAGCATGTTATGATTGTTCAAGTACCCGGTTCAACCACCAAAGCTAGGCAAATTTGCGAAGCCGTCCCTATCTGAATCCATGGGATAGATTTTTATGCTAATCTAATAGTAATCGGAACTAAAGGTTTGGAAGTAGTACTAGGAATGGACTGGATGTCCAAACACAAAGGATTAATTGACTGTGCCAAGAAAGTCATAACCATCTCCAGTACAACCGGAATATCAGTCGAGCATATATCTGAAACCTTGCCTCGTCAATTAAAGTGCAAAAAGAGTATAGCCCAGCCAACCATTGACCAAGTCCGGATAGTCTATGAATACCCCGATGTATTCCAGATGTTTTGCCTGGTATTCCCCTAGATCGGGATATCGATTTTATCATTGAACTAATCCCTAGAACCAGACCCATAGCCTAGAGACCATATTGTATGAACCCGTATGAACTAGCAGAACTGAAGAAGCAACTAGATGCCATGCTGGAAATTGGATTGATTCAACCAAGTGCGTCACCTTGGAGATCACCTATTTTGTTTGTAGACAAGAAATATGGAGGTAACCGTTTGTGTACAGATTATCAGAAGTGGAATGAAGTCACTATCAAAAACAAGTACCCATTACCGAAGATAGAAGATTTGTTTGACCAGTTGACTGGTGCCAAAGTGTTTTCTAAGATTGATCTTAGAACTGGCTATCATCAACTCGAGATTCATGCAGAGGATATTCCAAAGACTTCCTTTACCACCAGGTATGGATTATACGAGTATATTGTCATGTCTTTTGGATTAACCAATGCCCCTGCTTATTTTATGAACCTCATGAATAAGATTTTTATGGACTTCCTAGATAAGTTTGTCGTTGTTTTCATCGATGACATTCTGATTTATTCCAAATCGGAAGAAGAACATGAGCTACACCTAAGGACCATCCTTGGAACCCTTAGAGAGCATCAGCTGTATGCCAAGTTTAGCAAATGTGAATTCTGGTTACATGAGGTAGTATTCCTCGGACATATTGTATCAGCCGGAGGAATTTCCGTTGACCCTGCAAAGGTGAAGGATGTCGAAGATTGGCAAGCCCCGACCACTCAGACCCAAGTTCATGCATTTCTCGGATTAGTGGGATACTACCGCAAGTTCGTAGAAGGATTCTCGAGTATCGCCAGACCCATGACCCAATTGCTGAAGAAGGACAAGAAGTTTGAATGGACAGAGAAATGTGAAGCGAGTTTTCAGGAACTCAAGAGAAGATTGATTTTAGCCCCAATCTTGATCATGCCAGATATCACGAAGCCCTTTGATGTGTATTGTGACGCATCCAAGATCGGTCTCGGATGTGTGCTAATGCAAGAAGGAAAAGTTATATCTTATCTATCCCAACAACTGAAGCAGCATCAACAGAATTATCCCACCCATGACCTTGAACTAGCATCCGTAGTTCTAGCCCTGAAGACATGGAGGCATTACCTGATGGAAAACCGTTGTGAGATTATTCAGATCATAAGAGCCTGAAATATATATTCACTCAGAAGGAGATGAATATGAGACAGAGAAGATGGATTGAGCTAATCAAGGATTATGATCTGAACATTCACTATCACCCCAATAAAGCCAATGTGGTAGCAAATTGCCGTGCCGCTTGAACTCCATGATTCTAAAGGAGCAACCAAGTTTGCACAAAGAGATTTTTGGCTAGCATAGAACTTCAACCCACTTTGATTAGTCAGATCAAAGAGGCGCAGAAAGGAAATGCTAGTATCGACGGAATCAAACATCGTATCGGTACATGCAAAGTACCCGGATTCACCAAAGACGAAGAAGGAGTTCTGTGGTACAAAGGATGTCTTTGTGTACCAGCAGATTCGGAATTGAAAGAAGTGATTTTGAAAGAGGCCCATGATATTCTTTATTCCATCCATCCCGGAGGAACGAAGATCTATCAGGATTTGAAGGAACAATTTTGGTGGCATAAGATGAAGAAAGAAATTGGAAGCTATATCGCCAAGTGTGATATATGTCAGAGAGTCAAGCTGGGACATCAAAGACCCGCAGGACTATTGCAACCACTACAGTTTCCGGAATGGAAATGGGATTCCGTTGGAATGGACTTTATCATGGATTGCCTACTTCTAGTAGGGGAAGTGACTCTATCTGGGTCATAGTTGACAGATTGTCCAAAGTCGCCCATTTCTTACCAGTCAAGACCACATACCAGAGTTCGAAGCTAGCAGAGTTATACATTGCTAGAATCGTCAGTTTGCACGGAGTTCCCAAGAACATTGTATCGGATCGAGGAACCCAGTTTACCTCGAGATTGTGGAAGAAAGTCCAAGAAGGTTTAGGAACCCGACTAGATTTCAGCACCGCGTATCACCCTCAGACCGATGGACAAACGGAGCGAGTAAATCAAATACTCGAAGATATGTTGAGAGCATGTGTGCTAGAGAATGGATCTATATGGGAAGATTGTCTGCCTTTCACAGAATTTTCATACAATAACAGTTACCAAGCTAGTTTGCAAATGGCCCCATTTGAATTCATGTATGGAAGGAAGTGTCGCACCCCTTTGAATTGGTCGGAAGTAGGAGAGAGTCAGATTTTTTCAGACCCGACATCCTACGAGAAGCCGAAGAGAAAGTTCACAAGATTCGTGAGCATCTCAAGACCGCCCAGTCAAGACAGAAGAGTTACACCGACAAGAGACGTCGAGACCTTGCTTTCAATATCGGAGATTTTGTGTACCTTAAAGTGTCGTTGTTGAAAGGAATGCAGCGTTTCCAGCTCAAAGGAAAGTTAGCCCCCAGATATATCGAACCCTTCAAGATTTAGAATCATCGAGGGGAAGTATCATATCAATTGGAACTGCCCGAGGAAATGTCATTAGTGCACAATGTGTTCCATATATCGTTACTTCGCAAGTTCCTTGAAGTTCTAGAGAAGACTGAAGTTTTCAAGAACATTGATCACCAAACCATAGAGATCAACGATGACCTGAACTATCCCGAAGTACCCATCCGTATTTTGGAAGAAGCTTTCAGAACCACCAGTACTGAAGCATCATGTTTCTCAAGATTCAGTGGATCAACCACACTGAAGAAGAAGCTACCTGGGAGCGAGAAGATCAAATCAGGACGGAGTTTCCCGATCTCTTTAAATCCTAGGTAATCTTTTTCCTTCTTTTTCAAATCTCGGGACGAGATTTTGTTTACGGGGGAAGGTTTGTAACATCCCAAAAATACAAAACAAGGATCATCAAACTCAAATCACTAAAATTAGGGTTAACAAAAACTTTGATTAATTAAAATCATATGAATGCATGTGTGAATGAAATGATTTGGTAAATGCATGAATGAACTTTTGTGATTAACCTAAATAGCAAGCAATGGTTTAAAAAGGAAAATAATATTTATAAAACATTTCCATGCAGAAACACATCAAGAGAAAAGCAAAAACAAATCAAATAAAGCAAATGGTAATTTTTGCCAATCTTGCTCACTAGGTCACTTTGAGTGTTTCTAGTCCAAGATTTCAAACAGAAACTTTCCCAATTCTTTTCACTCCTTGCTAGAACAAGTAAAAGTAAATCAAAGCCCACCTTTCAAACTTACAGAAACATTTGGCAACCTCATTGAAATCACATTTCAAAATTGAATCTTTATCATATGTGAAGATCACCCATTTCAAAACCCAACCAAACCAGTGCCCCTTGAGTAATCCAACTAACCAGACACTCCCTAGTATGTGCCTAGAAAACCCACCAAGTTTGAATCCAAAATTAAAATTTAAAGTTCTTGCGGCCATTTCATCAAACATCTTACACATACAAATCAAACCAACATCAAACACTATAGTGTGCAGTAAAATTGGCCTAACTTGTTCCCTATCTAGCTCACAGTACACCCTCAGTAGATCATCTAACTTGTTTAACCCCTCTAGCTCACTGTAAACCAGACCATCCCATCAATGGCAAGCAGGTCGAGCCTCACCTTGCCACCCCGTTGTCGACAACAAGCTAGGAGCAACACCAAGCCTAGCAAGCATGTCTAGCAGGCACGCCACCGTCCATCGCCACTCCCTGTCCCAGCCCTGAGCACTGCCAGCCCCTGGACCACACGGCAAGGCCATGCCAAACTTCTCTTCGTGCGATCCGAGAGCACGCCAGTGCGCCACCCTCGACCAGCATCCATAGACCGCGTGCCGCCCTTGCCACGTGCGTGCGTGATCACCACCGCCCCGGCAACCCCCCAGACATGCCCGTTCACCTCCGCGCGGACCACGCGGGCTGTGCACCATTAAAATCGCCGTCGGAACCGCCCAGGGCATCGAAGGGTTCTGACCGATCAGCATCGCCCCACACCTCGCGACCACGCCGTTGAGATCCGCAAGGGAGCATAACACCGCCCCCTACCGTTGCCCATGCTAGTAGCCCTCTGTGCCGTCGACCACGACGAGCCCAGCCCGTACCCGTCAGTCCCCTTCAGCCACTATAAATAGAGACATCCACCGCTCGTTTTATTCACACCAGTTCACTCCCCTCTCACTCAGAACCACCCCACCTCAATCCCGGAGCAAGGCGAGCAGCGCATCGCTAGAATTTGGCCAGAACCCGCGGCTGCTGGAGGAGAAGGGATCCGTCGATTGGAGCCACCCTAGGAGAAGCTGTCGGTACCAGGAGAACCGCCGTCGTCGACTACGTCATTCTCCCCCGTCGCCGACCTTCGCCTGAGCCCCGGTGAGCCTCCCACGACCCCCACCTGCCGCGCTAGGGTTCTGTCTCGCCGACGCTGCCCGACGTGGACGATGAACCACAATCGTTCGAGTAGAACCAGATCCCACGGTCCACGTTGCCCCGTACCGCTTTGCCCCTCCTCGTCGAACTAACGCGTGGGGACAACCACTTAACCAGCCCGCTTACGTGTTGTGCGTAGTGGGACCGCCCAGTAAACCCTCCCGCGCGACCCAACAATTCAAATTTAGTTTTATTCATTTAATTTCAAACCCAGTTCTATACCTAGATTCAAAATTCAACCCAGCTCGATTCACTGAAACAAAATGCCTAAAACTAATTTTGTTAGAAAGGTACTTGAATGCTTAATCCAAGCCCGTTGGATTCAAACCATTTAGATTTTAGATCACCCCTGGTAAAAATAACAAGGCAGAAGCTTTTCTGCATTCAAACATTTTTTAAAATTCAACCACAAAAGATTTTGAGTTGATTCCAACTCTCAAAAATCACATTTAAATATACCTTTCAAAATATATAAAAACATATAGGTTTACTTCCAGAGATAATGTTCAAGTAATAAAAGAAGGCCACCTAGGCATTTCTAGTCACTTTAAAAAAATAAAATAAAAGGGTTAAACCTTATTAAATTGTGACACCACTTTAAATCACATTCCCATGTGCTGAAATATGTGGTGATGACATGTGTCAACATGATCCCATGTTTGAGTTGGGGAATATTAAATCTTAAGTAGTTTTTCAATGAGTAGAAATTATTTTCTCAAATAAAATAAATAAGACAAGTGCTTTAATCCTTGTGATAATAGTGATGATGCTAGATCATCTAATGTGAACTTTTGTGTGATGATTAGAAATAGTTAAGTATTGTTTGGTGATTGTGTACCTCGTATTTATTTATAGACGCTAGTACCGACCAAGGATACGAGGAGGAAGGAGGATAATACGAGGAAGAAGCCGAGGAGAACTTCAACCACTACTCTGCTCAAGGCAAGCTAACCCTTGCAACTTAGCAAGCTTATACTTGCAATTATGCAAGTTAACACTTGCAAGATACCCTACTTATGAAATCTACTACTTGCTTGTTACTATGCCAATTATATTCCTTAAGCATATGTGATCATACCCACTTTTTACACAATCCTAGCTTTACTTTCAAGCTTAACACTCATTTTTCATTATCAAAGCTTCTCTTAGAGTTTACATAGTGACTTTTAGATTCTAGAAAGATAACTAAAGGTAGCATAAAGAGCATAAAATTTGGCCTAAGTTAGATAATCTTGATGTCACCCTAAGGCATGAGATTGAACTTAGATAATCCCCACTTGTTTACCACCCCTCATTAGTATTCACCCCCACTTGTAGATGCTAGTGCTAATCATAAAACTTGATCAACTTTAGATGGGAATACTTGGTGAAAATGGTTATGAAAACCTTAGAATGATGAGTTATTCTACTGAAATGTTTTGACATGTGTTCTTGAAAACCAGCTGATTTTGATGATGAAAATGTTGAGGCATGAGCCTTACCCCTTTTTAAAACTGATGGTTGTCTAGATGCGATACCATTCCAATTTTACCGTACAACCACAATACCCGAAATTTGGGTAGGGCTTGACTGGAAATTTATATACCTTAGTATGGGTTCCCTCGCGGCCAAGGTCTGAGCTGAGGCTACCTTGTGAAGATTGTCCACCTATGTAGTACCCAAGATGACAGTTGGTCATGGTTGGGAGGACAAACTCACAGGAGAGGTGCCTATACTAGGGCGTGTAATGGAAAGGTTAGGATTGATTATCCGCATACTGAGTATGGTGAATTCAGGATTGTTCCTGACGGATGTATCGAATGTTGTGGTGAAAGTGTACAATCTCTACAGAGTGTCAAACTATTCGAATAGCCGCATCCGCGGTTATGGATAGTTGGAGTGGCCATATTGTTCCCCCGTCAGATGTTTTCAAAATTACTTGTGAAATGAATTGTGACTTTGACTTGACCACAACAGAGTTGTGATATGAAATTCAAATTCCCATTTGGATTATAAAACTTTCAACTAGCTTTCTTTGCTTCTGAACTTAGTAGAGGTAAATCTGGCTTTTTGAAAAAACAACCCTAGAGCTTAGTATCCTACTACCAAAAACCCCCTTAACTTGTTAGTATTAGTTTGCGAGTACTTAAAGAGTACTCATGGCTTTTTCCCTGTCTATTCCCGTGGCTATACTATGAAGAGGAGTACCAGGATGATGGACCGCAAGAAGGTTATGAAAACTAGGATCATCTCCCATCGTCAGCATTGCCTATGACCCTGAAGATGGAGCTTCGCTTACGCTATCGTTACTATTACGTTATTCCGCTGCTTGAATTGTATTAATAACTGGATCATGATATCCTTATTTGTGTAAGACCTTATGTATGGTTTGTAATGGATGATGTACTATGATATCCAAATCTGTTATCTCTCGCAAAAATGGTAATCCTGGAATTGCGATGTATGGTATAACAGGCATCTCGGATTAAAAATCCGGGTGTTGACACGCGCCTGGAGGGGGTGTGCCACCCCCGAACTCCGTCTCCGCCTCGTTTCCATGTCAGTACTTTCCTTATGCCTTGAAACTTTGTAATATATAACCCCCCGGATCCCCCGAGGTTCTTGCATTGTGTTCTCGTCGTGTTTTTGTTTCAATCTGTTTCTGTCAGGAAATCTTCTCAAGTTTAGAGCACCATGGCCTTCACCAACAACAAAGGCAGGAAGCCCGAGGAAGAAGAACCTCAAGCCCCCAAGGAGGAGGAGATTCCGGTAGGGTATGAAGGTGACATGGGGGAGGACAAGCAAATAGACACTTGCGCGACCGTTGCAAGCATTGGTTTGGTGGCATGACCTACCAAGCTTGGGAGGACAACACAGATGTCTACAGGAGGGAGAACTCCATGTCATATCCTCGCTCCACTCACACTTCCTCCTAGTACCCCTTGTTCTAACTGTGCAGGAAATAAACACTCTAATAGGGAAGAATGTAGAAAGAATAACAAGGACTGGGATCCTCGGTCCGAATGGATCATGGGCTGCATTGAGCATAATTCGGAGTTAATTTGTACTCTGACCTTCGATATGGAGGATTTGAAGAACCTTATTGAATATCTTATCAAGAAAACACCACCACCACTGTCGTGGGAATGACCACGGCAGATGCTGCAACGGTAGCGAGTAGTAGAACATGGGGCAAGGGCGGCCAGCCATCTGTGGTGCGAGATGAGGGCTGAGACACAAGGGTTTACCCAGGTTCGGCCCCCCAGAGGGTAAAGACCTACTCCTGCTAGATTGTATTATGGTGAGAGTACAATGGGGCGAGCTCGGTGGCTAGGCGGCGAGTCGCTAGGGTGTATGATGGAACGTATCCTCTATGCGTCCTCCAGGGAGGTTTATATAGACTCACCTCCCTAGGGTTTACAGATCTCAACCGGATTAGTTAAGGATTCGGAGATTCTATGACCTAGTCCGACTGGGCCTAGCGCCTCGGGCCTTCACTTCCAGCTTGAGTCCACGCCAAGTATTGATCCAGCTTGTTGCCTTCCAGCCCCCGACGGCTTGGGCCATGGGAAATGTCCTGGGTATACCTAGAAGCATATCCCCATCGATAGTCCCCGAGGCCGTCGATTTATCGCAGGGCAGCGCTTCGGAGTATGCGGTCCAATCGAACGGCGGACTCCTGAACAAAGGGAAGAACTAGTCATTTCAGTCACAATAACGGCTACCAATCATGTCGTAGCTCGGCGAGCGGGTCGGCGAATACTTAGTCACTGTCATAGTGATCGGGTCGGCGAGTCGTCGAGTCGCTGGGAGCGATGAGTCGAATGGATGAAGTTGGACCGCCAATGGGGGTCAAACTAGCCGTTGGGTAATCCAACGGTAACTTCGGCGTAATTACCGCATAGTAATGGCTCCCGAAACTGGCGGGTAGCAGCTGCTATATAAGGAGAATGATAGGCGGGTAGGGAAACGATTTTTCTTTCTTCCTCCGATCTCGCTCGACTCTGTTTCCTCATTCCACACAGCGATCTGAACAATCCAGAGAGCTCCGACCCCCACGAATCTCCAACCGATGGCCCCCTCCACCGAGCCATGGGGCAGATCCAAATGCACCAAGGCGCTTCTAGCATCCTTCGAGGAGGCCGGGATCCTCCGCCCCGGCAAATGGCGCATCCCCGCGGCCGAAGAAGTGACTCCGGACCCGCGCGAGGGAGAGTTTATCTGCTTCACTAGCCACCTGGAGCGGGGGCTGGGCTTTCCTAATTCCCTGTTCTTCCGGCGTTTCTGCGCCTACTACGGGATCCAGCCATCGGACCTAGGTCCGCATAGTATCGAGCAACTCGCCATCTTCGTGGCGTTCTGTGAGTGCTATCTAGGCTGCAGGCCCTACTTCCCCCTGTGGCAAGATCTGTTCCATGGGAGAATCAGCCGCGAAGATTCAGGCGGCCTGATGCTAGCTGCGGGCGGCCTGACATTCCAACTGAAGTCGAAGGCGTCGTTCTTCGACCTGATGCTGCCCGCCAAGGTGGCGAACGAATGGAACAAGTCCTGGTTCTATGTCACTGAGTCGACTCTAGACGGCGAAGTGGCGCTTCCAAGGTACTCCGTCGATCGGCCCGAACCGCGTCGGCTCCAGGTCGTCAAGCTCCCGCTGGATCAACGGATGGTTGTTGACGAAATACTGCAGACCATTCGCGGCATGAAGAAGAAGGGCCTCCAGACCATCAACTTCTACAACTGCTGGTTTGGGCGGCGGCTCGTGCCCTTGGCCCGCCGCGACCACTACATGTACGAGTATACGGGTAAGGACGACCCGACGAAGTCCTCCCTGAGTGGAAACATGAAGACTACGCCCTGGCCCTGAAGAAGATCACCCAGGCGGCGTATCTTGACGCGAAGGCCGGGGTCACCCCCTACACTGCAAGGCGCCCAGCTCCGACGGTAAGCCGTCATTTCGTCACCACTCGCAGTCGCAGATGATGCATTCGCGGTTGTGCTGACATTGTTTTGTTTTTATTGCAGTTGTTCCAAGTGGTAGAAGGGTGGCTTCCACCTGCAGACGACGAGCACTCGAGCTCGTCCGTCCAAGACGGGAGCGAGTCGTCACCCATCAAAGGAGACGCCGAGAGCGATGAGGGTGATGATGATGACGACGACGAAGACGAACCCGTGGAAGTCGCAGCCCCCATAGTTCGCAAGATCCGCGGGCAACACCAGCGTGAGCTCGAAGCGAGTAAAAGCCTCGAGCCTCACGAAGATGACGACGACGAGCTTCCAGAGCACACCTCACATCATGAGGCCACGCCGTCGAAGAAGAAGAAGAAGACGGCTCCGCCGAAGAAGAAGGCGAAACCGGCAAAGCGGATATCTCCGCCCCGATCTGTGACCAGTTCTGATGCCACCAGCTCGGCTAGGGACGTGGAGGCGCACGCGACCGTGGCGCCGCACGCTACCGCCCCCAGGGACGAGGCGCCGCTGGCTTCGTTACCACCTCCATTCGCCCCAATCGCTGGTCTGGGCGATGCTGCAGCCGCAGGGGCCTCGCCTCCAAGGAAGGCTCCCGCGGCAATTATCGCGGAGGCTCCTGCCATGGCTTCATCTTCAAAGAGGCCGTCAGTGTCTTGGGAACACGATGTGTTCGAGACGGGCCTCACTCGGAGGTTGGGGCCCGAGTTGGAAAAGCCGGCTAGCATCTGCACCGAACTGCGATTCATACCAGTCGCCAAGTGAGTGTTGTTCATCTGCCTGTTTTTCGTTGTAGTCGAACAATCTATTCATATCGTTGCTTCACAGGACTGGTGTTAAAAATATCGGCCATCCTTCCGTGGCCAAGGTTCCGCCAGTCGTCACCGAGGTGGACTCCTCACGGAAGAGGAAGGCCGGCGAAGTCGCTGCTCTCGCCGAAGGTGTCAAGAGGGCGAAAGGCGACGACATTGTCACGGTCTCTGATGACCCAGCGGTTGCTCCGAGCGAACCTCCGACTGCGGCGGAAGTGGCCTCGAAGACCAAGGAGGCTGTTGCCTCACCCGACGTGGCCGAGCCGGCTCCGAGTGGCGCCACGGAATCTGCAGCGACCTTCCCTCGCTTAATGGCGAAGGCGACGACAGCGAGTGGCTCGGCGCCAACGAGGCGGATGCCTGGGGTCACCGAGGTGGAGGTCGAATAGCGTCGCGTCCACACTCTGGTCGTGCTTGCATCTGTGGACGCGCTGGAGCTTCACGGCATGCTAGGCGCTGCCATCCAGGTATGTCCAGTCCCCGAGGATCGGGCCACTGAATTTTAGTGGTCGTATTATTAATGTTTTTATATCGTCCAGTCCCCGAGTGTCTAGTCGCTGAATTTCAGCGAGTGGACACTTAGGATTTTCAATGTCCGGTCCCCGAGTGCCTAGTCGCTGAATTTCAGCGGGTGGGCACTTAGGATTTTCAATGTCCAGTTCCCGAGTGCCTAGTTGCTGAATTTCAGCGGGTGGGCACTTAGGATTTTCAATGTCCAGTCCATGAGTGCCTAGTCGCTGAATCTCAACGAGTGGGCACATAGGAATTTCATTGTTGTTCACGTTGCAGTTTGTGCGCAGGGCCTGCAGCGCGAATCGGCCGATCGGCTTGCTGCAAAGTGTCGCTTGGAGAAGGAACTCATTGCCGTCCAGGAGACGAACAAGGGGCTTCAAGCAATTGCAGCCGAAGCGGAGGAGGTCCGCCGGGGCCTTGTCCCGATGGGTGACTTGACAGCGGCTCAATCTGCTTTGAGCGTGGCCGAAAAGCAGGTCACTGACCTGGAGCGTGAGCTCAAGGAAGCGAGGGCGGAAGCGAGTTCAGCGGAGGGGCGTGCGAAAGCGGCTGTCACTTCTGCCGCTGAAGAGCGGAAATTATCTGACGCGCTCGTTGCTGGGCTGCAGGATGACCTTTCTTCTCTTCAATGTTTCATCACGGACCTCTGCCGCCCGCTGATTGGTAATTCTCCTTCACCCAATTCTCGGTGGTACTAACTTTATTGTGATGTCGACGTGTCGCTTACTGTTTATTGATGTGCTGCAGGCTAGATTACTGACAACGTGGAAGAAGTGCAGTCGTATGACGCGCTACAGTGCGTGGCCACTCTGGTCGACTCGGCCACGTTGTCGGCAACTTGAGTTCGAGCATATCTTCAGGAGATATCGCCCACAGAGGTGATCCCCAGTGACCTTGTCGAGGTATGGCGCTATCTGGAGAAGGCTTCGTCGGTGGTCGAGTTCATGACGCGGTCGGCCTTCCGGCGTGGGGCAGCGACGGCGCTCAGCCTTGGGCTTTCCCACTTCCCGGAAGACTTCGACCTTGACGATGTCACGAGCGGCTACCCCTTGTCAACGGGTTCGGTGGAGATTGCCGATGTGCTGAAGCTGACAGACCGGGCCGTGGTGTACTCCGACCGTGTTTGGGCTATGGGTGACCTCATCCCCTATTAGGAGACGGTTGTCGCCCCCAACGATCCTGAGCCGAAGCATCGGGACTTCAAGGTTGAGCAACCATTCCGGGCGGCAATAGCGGGCGAGTTGACGACGTACCCGTCGAACCCGTACGTGCCCTTCATCCGTAACCGCAGGGGTGGCGGCGAGTCGGCGTCTAAACCTGCGGAGTAGAAGCGTTGTGCCCTTGGGCATTAGTACAAAATAGCTATTGAATTTTCCTTGTATTTTGGAACAACTTTGTGCATCTATAAAGGAAATTCGTGTTGTTTTGTCATTTGCTTTGCTATTTTGGATTTTGATTGAACGAGTCCCCGAGTGCGTCCGCCCTTTTTATGGGGTTTACCTCGTTTGTTATGTGTTTGCGAATTTTTAATGGATGAAGGTCGACTCGCCAGGGCTCGGGGAGCCAGTCGTAGGGCGACTCCCATGGGTGCTCTTTACTTGACCATTTTCCCGTGCGCGAACGAGGTCGGGTAGCCGAGTCCCCGAGCGTGGTACTTGGTGGTTCTAGTCGCAGCTCTAAGGTAGGTGAGGACTAAGCGAGTTAAAGTATGCGCGTCACTCCTGCCTGACCCGAAGGATCAGTCGCATGGCGAGTCCTGGGCACACTCTCATACTGGGCGTTTTCCCTAGTCGCTCGTATTTGAGTGGACGTCAGTCCCCGAGCGTGGTATTTGGCCGTTCGAGTCGCTGTGACAAGGATGCGGAGGACCGTGGTCGCTGTGAGGAGCGACGACAGTTGTCTTGGCTCGGTAAGCCAGTCGAGCTAGGCGACTCCAATGGGGCTCCGGGTTGGCATTTTTTGTGGACGTTACAAGGCCTAGGGTTTCCCAGTGCCCTTGTACCGCACTACTTGGCCATGCCGGTCGCTTTACCAGAGGTTGACTTCTGCGAAAAGCATAGCGCTATCATTACGAGTGCGAGTGGCACAAGACACGGAGAGTAGACGCAACTTTCGGTAACCACTATTTTACTTCATAGCGGGTGGGGAGTACATGTATGGAGTTCTAGGAATGGAACTTTGTAGGAGGTTTACATTCCACGATCGCTTGACGTCGAGTTTTCCATCGCCTCGGACGTCGGTGAGGTAGTAGGCGTCGTTGCCTAGGACTCGCCCAATGGCGAATGGTCCCTCCCAAGGGGGGGAGAGCTTGTGCATGCCCTTCTTGTCCTGGATTAGACGCAGTACCAGGTCACCTTCCTGGAAGGTGCGAGTCCTTACTCGGCGGTTGTGGTAGCGGCGGAGCCCTTGCTGGTAGATGGCGGTGAGGGAGCGAGCTAGGTCGCGTGCCTCGTCGAGCTGGTCGACTCCGTCTTGGCGTGCGAGTTCGTTTGCAGCCTCCATGTAGTTGACCACCCTTGGCGAGTCGTGCTCGAGGTCGGTGGGCATGACTGCCTCCGCGCCGTACACCATGAAGAAGGGGGTAAACCCTGTCGACCTGTTGACGGAGGTGCGGATGCCCCAGATGACGGAGGGTAGATCCTCGACCCAACACACGGCGGTGCACTCGAGTGGTACTTGGAGCCATGGCTTCAGGCCATGGAGGATGCTCTGATTGGCGCGTTCCGCCTGGCCATTGGCTCCGGGTGGGCGACTGAGGCGAGGTCGAGTCGAATGTGGTGTTCCTCGCAGAACTCGGCCATGGCTCCTTTGCCGAAGTTGGTGTCGTTGTTTGTGATGATGCTGTTTGGGAACCCGTAGTGATAGATGAGGTCGTGTAGAAACTTGGGGGCGGTCTTCCCGTCGCATTTGCGGACTGGCTTGGCCTCCACCCATTTTGTGAACTTGTCGACTACGACTAGGAGGTGCGTGAAGCCGGAGGGGGCCTTCTTGAAGGCCTACCATGTCCATACCCCATATGGCGAACGGACAGGTGATGGGGATTGTCTTGAGCGTCGAGCTTGGCACGTGGGT
Organism: Avena longiglumis; assembly: GCA_030063025.1. Lineage (NCBI taxonomy): Eukaryota > Viridiplantae > Streptophyta > Magnoliopsida > Poales > Poaceae > Avena > Avena longiglumis. The sequence goes on along the minus strand of CP125975.1, from coordinate 152,028,610 downwards.
TTGATTGGCGTATTTCTGGCATCCGACGCACAGCTGGACAATGTCGACAGCGTCTGCGTGTGCGGTGAGCCAGTAGAAGCCGTGCCGCATAGCCTTTGCGACCAGACAACGGGCGCCGGCATGGTGGCCGCAGTCGCCGGAGTGAATGTCTTGGAGGATTTTTCGTCCTTCAGCGGGCTGAACGCAGCGTTGGAACACGCCGGTCACGCTGCGCTTGTGGAGCTCGTCGTTGATGATGATGAAGGATTTGCAGCGGCGTGCTATCATCGGGGCGTTTGTTTCATCCGCTGGCAGGGTGCCTCCCTCCAAGTAAGCGACGTTTGGCGCGGTCCAGTCGTCTGGCTCGGTGATCAGTGCGACCAGGGCTGCTTCTGGTTGCAGCGGGATTGCGATGTCGATCTCCCAGGGGGGAGAGATGGAAGGCTTGGTGATGGTGTCGAGGAAGACGCTGTCGGGTGGTGCGAGTCGAGCCGAGCCAATGCGAGAGAGTGCGTCGGCCTCCTCATTCTTCCGCCTATCAATCCACTCGACGGAGTAGCCTGCGAAGTATCCACCCAGCTTGTCCACTGCTTGGCGGTATGCCGCCATGGTGGGGGAGACGGCGTCGCAGGTGCCAGCGACTTGCCCGACGACGAGGTCGGAGTCTCCGTAGCAGCGCAGTCGGTTGACATTCATCTCTTTGGCAGCTCGCATGCCGTGGAGTAGCGCCTCGTACTCGGCCATGTTGTTGGTGCAGGGGGTGAAGTCGAGGTAGAGGACGTAGCGGAGCTTATTGCCCTTCGGAGATGTTAACACGATCCCTGCTCCTGCACCGTCCGTGTTCTTGGAGCCGTCGAAGTGTAAGCTCCACTAATGGAGGTATGGCAGCTTCTATGGCTGCTGGGCCTCCTCCCAGTCGGGATGAAGTCTGCGAGAGCCCGTGACTTGATCGCCTTGCGCGGATCGTACTTGATGTTTTGGACGCCGATCTCGACGGCCCACTTGGCGACTCGCCCGGTTGCCTCACGGCTGCGGATGATGTCCTGCAACGGTGCTGAGAAAACGACCGTTATCGGGTGCTCCTGGGAGTAGTGCGGCAATCGCCGTTGTGCTCTGAAGACCGCGTATACCAATTTCTGGTAATACGGGTAGCACTAGCGCGACTCGGTGAGGACTTCGCTGATGTAGTACACTGGTCGCTGCACCGGGCGCTCCTTTCCTTCCTCTGGTCGTTCGACGACCATGACGGCGCTGACGACGCGTTCGGAAGCCGCGACGTAGACCAGCATGGGTTCCTTGTCGACGGGGGGGGGGGGGCGAGTAGCGGTGCTGCGAGTAGCACCTTCTTGAGGTCGCGGAGCGCGTCATATTCCTCCTTGTCCCACTAGAAGATAGGGTTTTTGCGCATTAGGAGGTAGAGGGGCTTCGCCTTTTCGCCCAACCGGGGGATAAAGCAACTGAGATCCGCGACTCTCCCAGCCATCTTCTGGACGTCGCGTAGGCACTCGGGTTTGCTGAGTCAAGCGATCGTGTCGATCTTGGTGGGGTTTGCTTCGATCCCGCGCTTGGAGACAACGTATCCCAGTAGCTGTCCAGCTGGCACACCGAAGGTGCATTTGCCTGGGTTTAGCTTTATCTTGTACTTCGACAGGTTGGCGAATGTTTCCGCCAGGTCAGCGAGGAGGTCGTTCTGGCGAGCGGACTTCGCCACCACGTCGTCGATGTAGACGTGGATATTGCGGCCAATTTGGCTCGCAAGGCACTCATGCATGCACCGCTGGTAGGTTGCCCCGGCGTTCTTGAGGTCGAAGGTCATGGAAGTGTAGCAGAAGGCTCCGAATGGCGTGATGAACGCCGTCTTCTCTTCTTCCTCGACGACCATTTTGATCTGGTTGTACCCAGAGTAGGCGTCGAGGAAGCATAGCGACTTCGAGCCCGCGGTGGAATCGATGATTTGGTCGATCAGCGGGAGGACGAATTGCTCCTTCGGGCAGGCGCTGTTTAAGTTTGTGTAATCGATACACATCCTCCAGGTCCCATTTTTCTTCTCGACCAGGACTGGGTTTGCCAGCCACTTGGAGTACTTGATTGGCCGGATGAAGCCTGCAGCGAGTAGACACTGCACCTCCTCGGCGATGGCTCGACGGCGCTCTTCATTGAAGGGCCGCAGCGACTGCTTGACAGGTCGCACTTTGGGGTCAGCGTTGAGTTTGTGCTCAGCGAGTTCCCTCGGGACACCAGGCATGTCAGAGGGCTTCCACGCGAAGATGTCCCTGTTCTCACGAAGGAACTCGATGAGCACACCTTCCTATGCTGGGCTCATGCCCGTCCCGATCGTCACCGTCTGGAAGGAGTCGCCTGGGACCAGCTCGACGGTGCGGGTATGCGTCGTTGCCTCGAAGGCGGTGGGGTTTCCGCCCTCCGAGTTGGGCTTCTTGAGTATGGTGGGGTCGTCGTTGTTGACCCCGCTCGCATACTTAGCGAGTTCCTCGGCGTGGTTGGCCTCTGCCGCGATGACGGTGTAGGCGAGTTTGGCTCCTTTGGCCTCGCACTCGGCGGCCATGTCGGGGTCGCCGTGGATGGTGATGACGCCGCACAGCCCGGGTAGCTTCATCGCGTTATACGCGTAGTGGGGTGCTGCCATGAACTTGGCAAACGCCTGGCGCCCCAGGACGCAGTGGTAGGGGCTGTCGAAGGGCACCCGCTCGAAGATGATCCGCTCGGTGCGGAAGTTTGCCGGTGTGCCGAAGGTGACTGGAAGCGTCACCTTGCCGATCGGGTACGCCTTCCGACTAGGGATGATGCCGTGGAACGTGGTGTAGGTCGTCTCGATCATCGACTGTGGGAGCCGCAGTCGCCTGAAGGTGTCCAGGTACAAAATGTTGATGGAGCTGCCGCCGTCCATAAATGTTTTGGGGAGCCAGTAGTCTCCCACCTTGGGCTTGACCACCAGGGCGACTCGGCCCGGATACTCGATCCGTCGAGAGTGGTCCGCGCGGCTCCAAGTGATTGGTTGCTCAGACCATTTGAGGAACTGGGGGATATCTATCTGGGCCACCGCGTTGACGGCGACGGCACGGGCGATGACCTTCTTCTCGCCCTTTGTGTTGAAGCCTGTGAAGGTGTGGAGCGAGCCGGCGACGCTGCCGAATTTTCCGCCGTTTGGCGGGTTGTTGTCGGGGTCTTCCCGCGCGCGCTGTGGCGCTTGCCGGTGAGGCGAGTGTTGCTGTAGCGTAAGTAGGGTCGTCTCCATTTTCGTGGACGCTCGTGCGGCGGTGTCCTCCCGACTCGTCGTCGGTTTCTTGGTTTGGGTCCTCCTACGCGTACCTTTTTGCGATCTCCAGGAGGTCCGGTATGTTGTCGAGTGTGCGATACGCTCGTTTGAGTTTGGCGACTAGGGGCCCGTAGCGGCACGAGGTCTTGAAGCAGCGGATCGCGGTGTCTGGGTGGATTCCGACCGCGTTGTACCATAGATCTTGCCACCGTTGCACCGAGCTGATGGTCAACTCGCGGGGTCCCTAGATGCACCGTTCCAGGTCCTTGATGGTGGTGGCGCGGGTGTATGAACCCTCGAAGTGCCTGACAAAAGCCTCTCGCATCTCCTCCCCAGAGTCGATGCTATCCGCGGGAAGGGTGTTAATCCACTGCTTGCACGCCCCCTCCATCATCAGGGGGAGGTAGCGGGCGGCTAGTAGGTCGGTGTGGCCTACGATCCCCATCGCCATGAGGTAGGTATCCAGCCACACAGAGGGGTCGTACGAGAGGTCATACTTCTCTATTTCCTTCGGCGCTTTGAAGTTCGCCGGGTATCTTTCGCCTCGGATCATCGGTCCGAAGCACTGGGCCCGATGCATCTTAGCGACCCCCTCGGTTCACCGTCGCAGCGGTTGGTGAGGGTGGGCCGCAGGTCGTCAGGCTGGCATGCGCGCCAGCTCTGGTTGTTGATGATGTGGGTGCGGCCGTCGACGGGTTGTCCGTTGGCGGCGATGAAGTTGGTCGTCGGCCTGGGGTCGTTGGTGGATAGTGCCGCGTTCGTGGGTCGGTGTTGGAGTTGTAGGCGTTCGGGTGGCGGGCAGTTGAGAGTGTTTGCGGCCATGGGGCGGCCGCTTGAGGCCGCTCTGCTGCCCGATGAACGCGAGTACATCCGACCCTGTGAGTCAACGCCTGCGTTTTGTTGCTCGACCGCTTTGGCGAGCAGAGCCTTGGCATATTGGATCTGCAGGGCGCCTTCACTAGTGGCTGCGATGTTGTCGACTGCTTATAGGCACGCGACGAGGTTGTCCATTGGGGTGGAGAACAACGGGAGGCCGTTCGCGTCTCGCTCCCGTGAGGAGACCATGATCCTTGGCTGGTCCCTGGGGGGTGCGCGGTTGGGTGGTGGCGGGGCGCCATTGGCCGTTGCTCCTAGTGGGGGTCGAGTGCTTCCTCCTGGCAGCGCGTTCTCCCAGATCACGCTTCGGCCGCTGGCCGGACGTTCTCGCTGCCGAATTCAGGGCGCCTGGGACGGTGGGGTTCAGGCGCGGACTGATTCGGAGTTGGTGGCAGCACGACAGCTCCTGCGCTGTCACCTGCTCGAGGCGAAATTTTTCGCGCTTGGCTTGTTCCGTGCGGACTACCTCCGCCAGCTTTAGGTGGAGTTCTTCGACCTCCGTCGCCGTCGCGTTTGGACGGATCAGCGTGGAGAATGGATCTTTCGACGGGTCGGCGCCAGTTGCCATGTAGGTCGCGGCGTGGCGACCGGTTCCGTCGCGGAGGTCGGCGGAGTTCTCCGACCCGGAATCGAAGTCGAAGATCCCGAGGATAGAGGGATCCTTGAAGTCTCCGACGTTGGAGACCTGGGTGATGGAGCCCGCGGGTGACGCGGCGACAACGGATCCGGCGAGTGACGCCGGGGTCGCCGAATCGGCGTCGTTGTTGAGGGCCGCGTCTTTCGCGGCTGCGGTGGTTTCGGCCACGTTGCTGCGGGCCGAGTCGTACTCGGAGGCGAGTTGGTGGATCGTGTGGACATGGCTCTCAGAGAGTCGATCGCGTGGCGGCTACTCGCAGATGCGAGCCGAGTCCTCCGAGATGATGATGTCGGTGAGGCCGACGAAGAGGCTGATCGTGCCGACCGGCAGGATCATGATATGCATGACGGTCGCGCCGCCGGGACATAGCTGCTTGGAAAGATCTGGAGCATCTCGCCGATCGCGATCATGCGGCCGGTGGCGATCGACTCATTGATGGGCAGATTGGATCTCGCTGCAGAACACCGGTCTGACCGGCCAGGCCCCACTATCGTGGGAATGACCGCGGCAGATGCTGCAATCGGCAGCGAGTAGAAGAACATGGGGCAAGGGTGGCCAGCCATCTGCGCTGCGAGATGAGGGCTGAGACATTGTATTATGGTGAGAGTACAATAGGGCGAGCTTGGCGGCGAGTCGCTAGGGTGTATGATGGAACGTATCCTCTATGCGTCCTCTAGGGAGGTTTATATAGACTCACCTCCCTAAGGTTTAGAGATCTCAACCGAATTAGTTAAGGATTCAGAGATTCTATGACCTAGTCCGACTGGGCCTAGCTATGCTTATGGGCCTTCAGCTTCCAGTCGCTTGAGTCCACGCCAAGTCTTGATCCAATCGCTGTCTTGCAGGCCCACTCGCTGACGCTTGGTCCAGTAGGAAGCGTCCTGCTGGGTATACCCCGGTAGGCATATCCCCATCAACCACCAAAGGAGTAATTCATCATTAGGTTTGGCATCCCCTTGGCTTGTTCCAAGCTTGGGGGAGTGTCGCGGTATCACCACCTTTATCTTTTATCTTTTACCTTTTGAGTGGATTCATAACTGTGGTAGATAAGTTATCTTATAGTTTGGTTTGCATGTGGAAGTATCTCTCCTTTAGTTGGTTATCTATGTATCCCTTGGTGTGAGTGCCTTTATTGGAATATTAATGAGAAGTCTCATCTTTTACTTTTGAACTTCTTATTTTAGGTTGCAATCTCTATTATATGATGGATCTTGTTGATCAGTATTGACATCACTTTGGGAGCATCAAGTGGATCTAAATTGGTTTTGGCAAACCGAGTTCTGGTCATTAGCAGTACTTTTTGATGTTTGAAAGAAAAGATAAAAAAGCTTATAAGTATTTTATATCATTTGTTTTCTTTCTTGTTGGCTCATAAGCTTAGTATTCTTTATTTAAGATATTTTGTGTCTTCAAGGAAGATTGCATGTTTGGCTTTATTACTTTTATGTTTGCTTGTTTCTTTCAACTCTCTTGCTTGCTACCCAGCCTTGCTAGACAAAAACTTGAGAAGGCATACTTCTCATGTTTCCAATTCCATTTGAACCAAAACCTTTGCCACTTGTGTCCACCATATCTACCTAGTAGCATTGCTGCTATTCCAAGAAAATTCTTAAGCTTCATCTATCTTTCGAATTAAAAAGTATTTTGTTATGTGAAAACTAGTAGTAAATCTCTCACGGACTTGATGGCACACTTTATTTTCTTGCCCCTAATAGACTTGAACCATTGTTCCATCGAAGTTGTATATGCTTGCATCTATAAGTTGGAATTAGCAGAATTGTGCTGACACGGGGAACGTTTTCAACATTGCACTTGTACTCTGTACTTAGTTGATATCGTGCTCTTTTGTCTATGGATGTCAACGGTGTGAAATAAAGAGGGAACTTGTAAGTCCATGGAGTTTGTATCCTGTGTTAGAGAAACGCATGGGCCGCTAGCCTAAGCCATGCCTAATCATGGTGGAAACTTGCAGCAACACCATAGTGTGCTATCTATGAAGCATCCTCAATAAAAAGTTATGCACATAGTAAATAAAAAGATCACTGAGATGCTCATTGTCTGCTTGCCTTGTTATTTTGGTTATGGGAAAGCTCCTATACCATGTGCAAGGGGTACCCCGTTGGCGGTTCTCAATGATATGCATATATTTACAATGACAAGAACTTACCTGTGACCAAAGTTGAGTAGCATGAGGAGTGGCCCTCATATTCAAGGGACATGATATTTCCAAGTTTTATTTCGTCAAGCATATACTCCATTTTTGTGCACTTTAACCTTAACCATCCCAAGATGCCTATGATAGGGGCAATGAGGGCTCAAAGTAGTAAGTACCATAACCTTTTGGAAGCTCTTGATGACTTGTAATCTCTGCTTCCCTCTATAAAGGGACCTTTCTCCCACTTCCAAGCCGAGTCAGTAAACCTACTTCCTCTTTATCTCCATCAAGCATTTGAGTTGTTGTGTTTCAAGCATTCATATGGTGATTTATTAAATCATGTTCTTTATCTTCCTTGTTTGCACAAAACATTTACCTATTGAGTATTACTTTGAAAGCCTTCACTTGTGAAAAACCTTTTTGAGCAAAGAGTGCTCCTGTTTTGAAACTCCTACAAAAAGCTTTTGTGAAACTGTTTGCTAGGTGTTCTCTCACCAAGAACAAGTTTGCCAATTCCAATGATGATTTATCTTTATACATCTGTATTGTGGCTGCTGTACTTGGTTGCAAGCTAAGTTATATAATGGTGAGTTTCTTTCTTCTATGAGTTGTGCAATGGTAAGTGTGATGCTTCTTGTTCATATTCTTTTATCGACACTTCACGCCATAAACCTATGGACATGTTTACTGAGCTCAGTATTCGCTTGGGACAAGCGAAGTCTAAGCTTGGGGGAGTTGATACGCCCAATTTGCATCACCATTCTATATCATAATTTACCTCTATTCATTGATATTTGTCTTATTATGAGGTATTACTTATGGATTTTGATATGTTTATGCATGTTGGATGATTCTTGGAGGATGGACTGTAGGAGTCTAGATTCTGATGGAAAAAAAGGCGTTTCAGTGCAATTTCGCGAAGATCATAAAAATACCAGAAAAATATGGAAACATATTATTTTACCAGAAGATGAAGGAGGAGCGAAGAGGGGTCGCAGGGGGCCTAGACCCCTAGGCCTGGGCCCACCTGACCCCGCACCTAGGGCAGGTGTGGCCCACCTGCTCGTCCTCCGACTCCGCCCCTAGCCTATATCTTCCCTACGAAACCCTAATCCTAGGGGAGCCACCATAAATAGATTTCCACCGCCTCTAGGGGGCGGACCAAGAGAGAAAGATCTCTCCGGAAGATAGATTTCTGCCGAGGGAATTCCTTCCCAGAGAGGGGAGACCGTCACCATCAACACCATCATCAAGCTAGGCTTCATCGGGATCATCATCATCATCCACACCACCATCTCCATCAGCACCATCATCACCACTCCGTCCCGCTGTAACAACTGTGTTGGATATTGCTTTAGTTCTTAGGAGAAACTTTCCCGGTGTTGATTACTGTTGTAGTTGATGCTTGTGAGTGGAACCATTGGATTATTGTTTATGTTCATATTGTTATCCATTATCATATCATATTTGATCTTGATCCATATGATGTCTTGTGTATAGTTTGTTGTGTTCTTGAGGACATGTGAGAAGTCATGTTGTTAGTAGTCAATCTGTGATGAGTTATTATTCAATGATTTAGTATTTAAGTTGTGGTTCTATTCTTCTAGTGGTGTCATGTGAACATCGACTACGTGATACTTCACCATTTATGGGCCTAGGGGAATGCATTGTGTATTTGGCTACTAATCATGGGGTTGTCGGAGTGACAGAAACCTGAACCCCCATTAGGACACCTTTGCACAAGGGAGTGTAGGATCTCAAAGTTTAAGGTTGTGGTTAAATTTATATCTTAATTACTTTCCTATAGTTACGGATGTTTGTACGGGGTTTAATAACAAGTACGTATTAGTCCAAGTACGGTCGGTACATTAGCACAGGTTCACCCACACAACACTTACAACACCAGCGAAGAGTACTCAGCTCACTATAAGAAATGTGTTGACTAGTGACCTTTTCTTAACGACCCAAAGATTCTTGGTCATAGATCTATGACCATTTTGGACCAACTGGTCGTAGGCCATTTGGGAGGGTACAAACCCTAGAAAACTACGACCTTTTTCGTTAAGAAGGTCATGGTTTGCTTATACTAGTTGGTCATAACATAGGCATCGCTGGTCCATGATCTTAATTTTGAGTGACTACGACCAATTTAAATGGTCATGGGTACTATTCATGATAACTTCAGAAAGATCGATGGCCACCTCAGCATGTTAATCTAGGTGTCACGTTCATGTGTCAAGTTTCGCTGACATGTATACATATGTGTCATTTTACGCTGACATTTCATGTCCATGTGGCACTGACTACCAATTATACTACAATCCAGTGACATGTGGGGCCTGCTTGCCATGTTGGCTTTGACCTGTTGATCAGGAGACATACGACATGGCGTCAGACCGAATATTAGACAAAAAAGGCGACAAGAGGGCTCGAACTCGCGACTTAACGACCCGAAGATTCTTGGTCGTGGATCTATGACCATTTTGAACCAACTGGTCGTAGGCCATTTGGGAGGGTACAAACCCTAGAAAACTATGACCTTTTTTGTCAAGAAGGTCATGGTTTGCTTATACTAGTTAGTCATAACATAGGCATCGTTGGTCCATGATCTTAATTTTAGCGACTATGACCAATTTAAATGGTCATGGGTGCTATTCATGATAACTTCAGATAGAATCGATGGCCACCTCAGCATGTTAATCTAGGTGTCACGTTCATGTGTCAAGTTTCGCTGACGTGTCTACATATGTGTCATTTTACGCTGACATTTCATGTCCATGTGGCGCTGACTACCAATTATACTACAACCCAATGACATGTGGGGCCTGCTTGCCATGTTGGCTTTGACCTGTTGATCAGGAGACATATGACATGGAGTCAGACCGAATATTAGACAAAAAGGCGATAAGAGGGCTCGAACTCGCGACTTAACGATCCTAAGATTCTTGGTCATAGATCTATGACCATTTTGAACCAACTGGTCGTAGGCCATTTGGGAGGGTACAAACCCTAGAAAACTATGACCTTTTTTGTCAAGAAGGTCATGGTTTGCTTATACTAGTTGGTCATAACATAGGTATCGCTGGTCCATGATCTTAATTTTGAGCGACTACGACCAATTTAAATGGTCATGGGTGCTATTTATGATAACTTCAGAAAGATCGATGGCCACCTCAGCATGTTAATCTAGGTGTCACGTTCATGTGTCATGTTTCGCTGACGTGTCTACATATGTGTCATTTTACGCTGACATTTCATGTCCATGTGGCGCTGACTACCAATTATACTACAACCCAATGACATGTGGGGCCTGATTGCCATGTTGGCTTTGACCTGTTGATCAAGAGACATACGACATGTCGTAAGACCGAATATTAGACAAAAAAGGCGAGACTACCAATTATACTACAACCCAATGACATGTGGGGCCTGATTGCCATGTTGGCTTTGACCTGTTGATCAAGAGACATACGAAATGTCGTCAGACCGAATATTAGACAAAAAAGGCCCCATGTTGGCTTTGACCTGTTGATCAAGAGACATACGAAATGTCGTCAGACCGAATATTAGACAAAAAAGGCGACAAGAGGGCTCGAACTCGCGACTTCGCGGCCGCGGTTCCTCCCCACGCAGTCTACCAACATGCCACATTGTCGTTCCTGTACTTACATGACTACCACCCTCTTTTAACCATAAATCTCTCCCTGGGCTGAAGAGCGTCAGACGGAATGTTAGTAGACAAAAAAGGGCGTCTGGGAGGAACCACCTCGCGACCTCGCGGCCGCCATTCCTCCATACGCGGTCTACCAACAGGACACATCGATGCTTTTGTATATAAAATACTACCGCGCTGTTTTAACCAGAAATCGGCCTTCTAAACCCACGTAGGCCTCCACGTTGTGGCTTCTTGGGATGCTCCCTGGGCTTGTCTTGGGCTGACGGAAGCAAGCCAGGCTGCATGTCTTGCTCTGCTGGCCCATTTGCCTGTAGGGTTCGCCGGGCCGGCCAGATCCAGTTTTTTCTCCATTTTTTGTATTCTTTTATATATTTTTAATCATAAATCCAAATTGAGTCAAATAAAATTCAGCGAAATTGTAAAATTTTAGATTATTTTTTAGAACATTGTGGAAAACTTTTACTTTCTTGTAAAACACAAGATATTTTCATATAAAAACTTAATAGGTGTACAAAGAGATTTTGAATCATGGTTTTGACAACAGCGGGTTGAAATTGTAATTATTTGTCTACGGGACGAGCCTCGCTAAAATTTCATTGGATCTCTGAAGAAACATCATATTGTGAGTCTAAAAATAATTTTTGCAATAAATTAAAAGTATTATATCATGTACCTATACTTCAAATCGGACTCGCTTCCTACCGATTCGGCAGACATTTGTATTTTTCACGAGGGATGGAACGTAAGGTTTGAGATCCCCCGATTTGGACATTGTACATGTAACGTGGTCTAGTATTTTTAAAAAATGTGGTGGAACCATTTTGAAACTATCATTTTGTGGTTGCTTCACAAAACGCCCCGTTTTTCGGCATTCGGAAAATAGAAAACACATTTTCTGTGCGATAAAAAGGAAAACTTCCTCCTGCAACATTGTTCGCCATCCCAACATGCACATGCGTGCACAATATGGGCACATTATCACAAAATATGTCATCATTATGGCCATAACATTGGTCGTTTGGCCCGAAAGCCATGCAACCTCGAACATGATAGGTCATTTCTGTGAATGTTTTTTCGAGACAGTTGCAATATACCAAGTTTGGTATTTTTCCTTGCAAATATGTCATGTAATAAGACACCACGTGAAGGATTTGCCTCGTTTGGACCATTTTTGAATTTATTATGCCCGTTTCAAACTATGTATTACCTCGTTTGGACCGTTTCTGAGAACAACCCCACGGTATAAATCCAGCCAATCATAACCAAGCATCAGCCGACCAATGGATCATCCTGCAAATGCAAATATCTTCCCTCTATCCAAATGCGACGATCTAGATCCAACTTGACCCGCCCGATCACTTTGGACAAAAAAATGACCAAGACGCCCCTACTGATCCCACACCTTCTTGACCGAAATATCTAGGGTAGTTTTGTCAAAGTCTGTTTCTAACCCTAGGCATCTATCTTAGGATCCAGAACTCCCCACCCCCTTCCTGACCCCGCGCCGTAATCCTAAGTTCCCAACCCTAACGCGATCCGATCTCACGAACCACAACTTCTCCTTTCCCACCCCGATCCATCAACACCGATCCCTATGGCGGGTGTCGTATCCTCCTCGATGCCCGCGGGATCTAGCCGCTTGGGCTCATCATAGTGCCCTAGTAGATGGCAGCGGTGCTCCATGGTTGGCAGTGGGGTGTCCAGTGCCGCGGCGATGGTTCTTGGTGCTGGGAGAGCCACCAAGCTATGTGTGCGGGCGTCTGAGATCAATGCCCGTGGATCTGGGAATCCTGGCCATCGACGCTGACGGTTACGGTCGCCCGTAGCTCCACACCCAGGATCTAGGTGAGCATCACTCGAGGCCATCAAGTTCTATAAAGGCAAGTACTTACCACCCAGATATGATCATGCGACTTCTCAAACTTGTGTTTTTGCATCTCCCTATGGCCTACAAACCTTGTTGCGCTAGATGCAATTCTAGGTGCATCTCACTGTGGCCTGCAAACCTTATGGAGCTAGTTCATGTTATGTGTTCTTGTTAGTTCATGCCTATAAATCTAGGTTGTTGTATTACCAATAGCTAATTATGACCTGATAGTGGAATAGGCTATTGTATAATCCCATTATGTCCTGATGCTGCATGATATTGTTTTCCATTCTTACTTGGTTCTGCTAGATTCCATTTACAGGGTAGCTGTCATATGTGTACAGTGTGATCTGTTAATAAGAAGAGGCTGTAATAATGTTGTTTTGATTTTGTTAATAAGATGTTGTTCCCTGATACCTCATGAATATTTATCTTTGGACAACACTGGTAGTGATTCTGAAATTACCCGGACCAGAACATATGCTAGTTAATCTGGGTACAATTTTACATGCAAAATTCTTCTCTAGTTGTGGTTCATGCTTAAGTTTATCTTGCATAGCATGAGAACTAAAATATGTTGCTGTTTACATATGTTTTTTCCGAGTTGCTACAAATTAGCATGAAGTATTTGTTGTTTCTGAGTTGCTACAGTCATAGTTCACGCTTCTTTGTGTTCTAGAGTTTGCGATTACCTTTTCCGCATTGACCCTGAGTTTGTTGTTACCAGGAAAACATGCTACGGGCCAAAAGAGGAGCTTGTCCAGCCCCTGCTCGAGGGACACGTCCCCAGCTTTTTTGTTCTGTCTTGTTCTTTAACAACTACGACACAAGTTATTGCCAGTGTTATAAGATATAAGCTATGTTTTTACTTATTTGCACTAAAAATGGGGTTGCTTGTTCAGTTGTTGGTAAATGCACTATTTTGTCGTTCCATTTTGTTGTGTGCATGTTGAAGCGACTATTGATGATTCACATGAAGTTTCTTGGAGCTAGCGAAGTCGAGGGAGAGGGATCGTGTTCCTGTCTCACATGAATTTGTCTTTGACACTGTTGTCGCCCTCGTCTTCTCAGGAGGTACTACACATAGAAATCTGTGAATCTATCTAATCTCTTCTCCTAATTGATGAGGATATGCCTACCGGGGTATACCTAGCAGGACGTTTCCTACTAGCCTAAGCGCCAGCGAGTGGGCCTGCAGGACGGCGACTGGATCAAGAGTTGGCGTGGACTCAAGCGACTGGAAGCTGAAGGCCCAGAAGCGTAGATAGGCCCAGTCGGACTAGGTCATAGAATCACCGAATCCTTAACTAATTCGGTTGAGATCTGTAAACCCTAGGGAGGTGAGTCTATATAAACCTCCCTAGAGGACGCATAGAGGATACGTTCAATCATACACCCTAGCGACTCGCCGCCTAGCCGACGAGCTCTCCCCATTGTACTCTCACAATAATAAAATCTAGCAGGAGTAGGTCTTTACCCTCCGGGGGGCCGAACCTGGGTAAACCCTTGTGTCTCATCCCTCATCTCGCACCACAGATGGCTGGCCACCCTTGCCCCATGTTCTACTACTCGCTGCCAATTGCAGCATCTGCCGTGGTCATTTCCATGATAGTGGCGCCCACCATGGGGCCTGGCCGGTGTTCTATGGCGAGATCCAATCTGCCCATCAACGAGTCGATCGCCACCGGCCGCATGATCGCGATCGGCGAGATGCTCTAGATCTTGCCGAGCAGCTACGTCCCGACGGCACGACCCGTCACGCATAGCATGATCCTGCCGGTCGGCACGATCAGCCACTTCGTCGGCCTCAGCGATGTCATCATCTCGGAGGACTTGGCTCGCATCTGCGAGTCGCCGCCACGCGACCGGCTCTCTGAGAGCCAGGTCCGCACGATCCACCACCTCGCCTCCGAGTACGACTCGGCCCACAGCAACGTGGCCGAAACCACCGCAGCCGCGAAAGACGCGGCCCTCAACGAAGACGCCGATTCGGCGACCCCGGCTTCACTCATCGGATCCATTGTCACCGCGTCACCCGCGGGCTCCATCACCCAGGTCTCCAACGTCGGAGATTTCGAGGATCCCTCTATCCTTGGGATCTTCGACTTCGATTCCGGGTCCGAGAACTCCGACGACCTCCGCGATGGAACCGGTCGCCACGCCGCGACCTACATGGAAACCGGCGCCGACCCGCCGAAATATCCATTATCCACGCCGATCCCTCCAAACGCGACGGCGACGGAGGTCGAAGAACTCCGCCTAAAGCTGGCGGAGGCAATCCGCAAGGAACAAGCCGAGCGCGAAAATTTCGCCTTGAGAAGGTGACAGCGCAGGAGCTGTCGCGCTACCACCAACTCCGAATCAGGTCGCGCGTGAACCCCACCGTCCAGGGGAGCGCCGTGAATTTCGACGACGAGAACGACCCGGCCCGCGCGGCCGAGTGCGCGATCTGTGAAAACGCGCCGCCAGGAGGAAGCACTCGGCCCCACCAGGAGCAACGGCCAATGGCGCCCCGCCACCACCCAACCGCGCACCCCCTAGGGACCAGCCAAGGATCATGGTCTCCTCACGGGAGAGAGATGTGAATGGCCTCCCGTTGTTCTCCAGCCCAATTGACAACCTCGTCGCGAGCCGAGCAGCAGTCGACAACATCGCAGCCACTGGTGAAGGCGCCCTGCGGATCCAGTAAGCCAAGGCTCTGCTCGCCAAAGCGGTCGAGCAACAAAACACAGGCGTCGACTCACAGGATCGGATGTACTCGCGTTCATCGGGCAGCAGAGCGGCCTCAAGCGGCCGCCCCATGGCGGCGAACACTCTCAACTGCCCACCACCCGAACCCCTACAACTCCAACACCGACCCACGAACGCGGCACTCTCCACCAACAACCCCAGGCCACTGACCAACTTCGTCGCCGCCAACGAACAACCCGTCGCGCCCGCACCCACATCATCAACAACCAGAGCTGGCGCGCACGCCAACCTGACGACCTGCGGCACACCCTCACCAACCGCCACGACGGTGAACCGAGGGGGTCGCTGAGCCACATCGGTCCCCAGTGCTTTGGACTGATGATCTGAGGCGAAAGATACCCGGCGAACTTCAAAGCGCCGAAGGAAATAGATACGTATGACCCTTCGTATGATCCCTCTGTGTGGCTGGATACATACCTCATGGCGATGGGGATCGCTGGCCACACCGATCTACTAGCCGCCCACTACCTTCCCCTGATGATGGAGGGGGCGTGCAGGCAGTGGATTAACACTCTTCCCGCGGATAGCATCGACTCCTAGGAAGAGATGCGCAACGCCTTCGTCAGGCACTTCGAGGGTTCATACACCCGCGCCACCACCATCGAGGACCTGGAACGGTGCGTCCAGAGAACCCGCGAGTCGACCCGCAGCTGGGTCCAATGGTGGCAAGATCTGTGGTACAACGCGGTCAGCATCCACCCAGACACCGCGATCTACTGCTTCAAGACCTCGTGCCGCTACGAGCCTCTGGTCGCCAAGCTCAAACGAGCGTACCGCACACTCGACAACATACGGGATCTCCTGGAGATCGCAAAAAGGTACGTGGAGGAGGACCTAAAACAAGAAACCGATGACGAGTCGGGAGGACACCGCCGCACAAGCGGCCACGACAACAGGAGACGACCCGATCTACGCTACAGCAACACTCGCCTCATCGGCAAGCGCCGCAGTGACAGGCGAGTCGACTTCGTTGCCAACGCTGGATACGCGCAGCGCGAGCCCAAGAGCTTCCGCCGTGACGGGAGACAACGCCGCGACGGTGGCAACTACAAGGCGAAGCCGAGGTTCGACCCCGCGGCACTTCTTAACCAACGTTGTTTATTTCACAGCAGGGAAGGAAAGCCCGCCACGCACACGACCGCCGACTGCCACTCTCTCAAGGAGATCGAGAAGGCACTGCGCGCGCGGGAAGACCCCGACAACAACCCGCCAAACGGCGGAAAATTCGGCAGCGTCGCCGGATCGCTCCACACCTTCACAGGCTTCAACACGAAGCGCGAGAAGAAGGTCATCGCCCGTGCCGTCGTCGTCAATGCGGTGGCCCAGATAGTTATCCCCCAGTTCCTCAACTGGTCTGATCAACCAATCACTTGGAGCCGCGCGGACCACTCGCCACGGATCGAGTATCCGGGCCGAGTCGCCCTGGTGGTCAAGCCCAAGGTGGGAGACTACTGTCTCCCCAAAACATTGATGGACGGCGGCAGCTCCATCAACATCCTGTACCTGGACACCTCAGGCGACTGCGGCTCCCGCAGTCGATGATCGAGACGACCTACACCACGTTCCACAACATCGTCCCCAGTCGGAAAGCATACCCGATCGACAAGGTGACGCTTCCAGTCACCTTCGGCACACCGGCAAACTTCCGCATCGAGCGGATCATCTTCGAGTTGGTGCCCTTCGACAGCCCCTACCACTGCGTCCTGGGGCGCCAGGCGTTTGCCAAGTTCATGGCAGCACCCCACTACGCGTATAACGCGATGAAGCTACCCGGGCTGTGCGGCTTCATCACCATGCACGGTGACCCCGACATGGCCGCCGAGTGCGAGGCCAAAGGAGCCAAACTCGCCTACGCCGTCATCACGGCAGAGGCCAACCACGCCAAGGAACTCGCTAAGTATGCGAGCGGGGTCAACAACAACGACCCCACCATAATCAAGAAGCCCAACTCGGAGGGCGACAACCCCACCGCCTTCGAGGCAACGACGCATACCCGAACCGTCGAGCTGGTCCCAGGCGACTCCTTCCAGACGGTGACGATCGGGACGGGCATGAGCCCAGCATAGGAAGGTGTGCTCATCGAGTTCCTCCATGAGAACAGGGACATCTTCGCGTGGAAGCCCTCTTACATGCCTGGTGTCCCGAGGGAACTCGCTGAGCACAAACTCAACGCCGACCCCAAAGTGCGACCTGTCAAGCATTCGCTGCGGCCCTTCAATGAAGAGCGCCGTCGAGCCATCGCCGAGGAGGTGCAGCGTCTACTCGCTGCAGGCTTCATCCGGCGAATCAAGTACTCCAAGTGGCTGGCAAACCCAGTCCTGGTCGAGAAGAAAAATGGGACCTGGAGGATGTGTATCGATTACACAAACTTAAACAGCACCTGCCCGAAGGAGCAATTCTTCCTCCCGCGGATCGACCAAATCATCGATTCCACCGCGGGCTCGGAGTCGCTATGCTTCCTCTACGCCTACTCTGGGTACAACCAGATCAAAATGGCCGCCGAGGACGAAGAGAAAACGGCGTTCATCACGCCATTCGGAGCCTTCTTCTACACCGCCATGACCTTCGGCCTCAAGAACGCCGGGGCGACCTAACAGCAGTGAATGCAGGAGTGCCTTGCCAGCCAAATTGGCCGCAACATCCACGTCTACATCGACGATGTGGTGGTGATGTCCACTCACCAGAACGACCTACTCGCTTATCTGGCGGAAACATTCGCCAACCTGCGGAAGTATAAGATAAAGCTAAACCCAGGCAAATGCACCTTCGGTGTACCAGCTGGACAGTTACTGGGCTACGTTGTCTCCAAGCGCGGGATCGAAGCGAACCCCACCAAGATCGACACGATTGCTCAACTCGGCAAACCCGAGTGCCTGCGCGACGTCCAGAAGCTGGCCGGGCGAGTCACGGCTCTCAGTCGCTTCATCCCCAGGGGGGGCGAAAAGGCGATGCCCCTCTACCGCCTAATGCGCAAGAACCCCACATTCCAGTGGGACAAGGAGGCAGATGACGCGCTCCGTGACCTCAAGAAGGTGCTACTCGCAGCACCGCTACTCGCCGCCCCCGTCGACAAGGAACCTATGATGGTCTACGTCGCGGCTTCCGAACGCGTCGTCAGCGCCGTCATGGTCGTCGAACGACCAGAGGAAGGAAAGGAGCGCCCGGTGCAGCGACCAGTGTACTACATCAGCGAAGTCCTCACCGAGTCACGCCAGCGCTACCCGCAATACCAGAAATTGGTATACGCGGTCTTCAGAGCACAGCGGCGACTGCCGCACTACTTCTAGGAGCACCTGATAACAGTCGTCTCCTTAGCACCGTTGAAGGACATCATCCGCAACCGTGAGGCGACTGGGCGAGTCGCCAAGTGGGCCATCGAGATCGGCGCCCACAACATCAAGTACGAGCCGCGCAAGGCAATCAAGTCACACGCTCTCGCAGACTTCATCGCTGACTGGGAGGAGTCCCAGCAGCTAGAGAACCTGCCATACCTCCATTACTGGAGCTTACACTTCGATGGCTCCAAGAACGCAGACGGTGCAGGAGCAGGGATCGTGCTAACCTCTCCGAAGGGCGACAAGCTCCGCTACGTCCTCTGCCTCGACTTCACCCCTGCACCAACAACATGGCCGAGTACGAGGCCCTACTCCACGGCATGCGAACTGCCAAGGAGATGAACGTCAACCGCCTGCGCTGCTACGGAGACTCCGACCTCGTCGCCGGGCAAGTCGCTGGCACCTGCGATGCCATCTCCCCCACCATGGCGTCATACCGCCAAGCAGTGGACAAGCTGGGTGGATACTTCGCAGGCTACTCCGTTGAGTGGATTGACAGGCGGAAGAACGAGGAGGCCGACGCACTCTCTCGCATCGGCTCGGCTCGACTCGCACCACCCGTTGGCGTCTTCCTCGACACCATCACCAAGCCGTCTGTCTCTCCCTCCAGGGAGATCGACATCGGAATCCCGCTACAACCAGAAGCAGCCCTGGTCGCTCTAATCGCCGAGCCAGACGACTGGACCGCTCCATACGTCGCCTACTTGGAGGGAGGCACCCTGCCAGCGGATGAAACCGACGCCCGGAATATAGCACGCCGTTGCAAATCCTTCTTCATCAACGGCGTGCTCCACAAGCACAGCGTGACCGGCGTGTTCCAACATTGCGTTCAACCCGCTGAAGGACGCAAAATCCTCCAAGACATTCACTCCGGCAACTACGGCCACCATGCTGGCGCCCGCTCTCTGGTCGCAAAAGCTATGCGACACGGCTTCTACTGGCCCACCGCACACGCAGACGCTGTCGAAATTGTCCAGCGGTGCGTCGGCTGCTAGAAATACGCCAACCAGACCCACGTGCCGAGCTCGACGCTCAAGACAATCCCCATCACCTGGCCGTCCGCCGTATGGGGCATGGACATGGTAGGCCCCTTCAAGAAGGCCCTCTCCGGCTTCACCCACCTCCTAGTCACAGTCGACATATTCACAAAATGGGTGGAGGCCAAGCCAGTCCGCAAATGCGACGGGAAGACCGCCACCAAGTTCCTACGCGAGCTCATCTATCGCTACGGGTTCCCAAACAGCATCATCACGGACAACGGCACCAACTTCGCCAAAGGAGCCATGGCCGAGTTCTGCGAGGAACACCACATTCGACTCGACCTCGCCTCAGTCGCCCACCCGGAGTCCAACGGCCAGGCGGAACGCGCCAATCAGAGCATCCTCCATGGCCTGAAGCCACGGCTCCAAGTACCACTCGAGCGCACCGCCGGGTGCTGGGTCGAGGAGCTACCCTCCGTCATCTGGGGCATGCGCACCTCCATTAACAGGTCGACAGGGTTTACACCCTTCTTCATGGTGTACGGCGTCGAGGCAGTCATGCCCACCGACCTCGAGCACGACTCGCCAAGGGTGGTCAACCACACGGAGGCCGCAAACGAACTCGTACGACAAGATGGAGTCGACCAGCTCGACGAAGCATGCGACCTAGCTCGCTCCCGCACCGCCATATACCAGCAAGGGCTCCGCCGCTACCATAGCCGGCGAGTAAGGACTCGCACTTTCCAGGAAGGCGACCTAGTACTACGACTCATCCAGGACAAGAAGGGAATGCACAAGCTCTCCCCCCGTTGGGAGGGACCATTCGCCATCGGGCGAGTCCTAGGCAACGACGCCTACTACCTCACCGACATTCGAGGAGACGGGAAACTCGACGTCAAGCGTCCGTGGAATGTAAACCTCCTACGGAAGTTCTACCCCTAGAACTCCATACATGTACTCTCCACCCACTATGAAATAAAGAAGATCGGTCACCGAAAATTGTGTTTACTCTCCGTGTCTTGTGCCACCCGCACTCGTAATAACAGCGTTATGCTATTCGCAGAAGTCAACCTCTGGTAAAGCGACCAGCACGGCCAAGTAGTGCGATACGAGGGAATTGGGACACCCCAGGCCTCGTAACGTCCACAAAAAACGCCAACCCGGAGCCCCATTGGAGTCGCCTAGCTCGACTGGCATCCTCGGCACATCGACTCGAACAGCCAAATACCACGCTCGGGGACTGACGTCCACTCAAATTCGAGCGACTAGGGAAAAACGCCAAGTATGAGAGCATGCCAGGACTCGCCATGCGACTAGAACCACCAAGTACCGAGCACCCATGGGAGTGCAGGAGTGACGCGCTTACTCTAACGCGCTTAGTCCTCACCTACCTTGGAGCTGCGACTAGAACCACCAAGTACCACGCTCGGGGACTCGGCTACCCGACCTCGCTCGCGCACGGGAAAACGGTCAAGTATAGAGCACCCATGGGAGTCGCCCTGCGACTGGCTCTCCGAGCCCTGGCGAGTCGACCTTAATCCATTAAAATTCGCAAACACACAACAAACGAGGTAAACCCCATAAAAAAGGGCGGACGCGCTCGGGGACTCGTTCAATCAAAATCCAAAATCGCAAAGCAAAAGACAAAACAACACGAATTTCCTTTATAGCAGCACAAAGTTGTTCCAAAATACAAGGAAAGTTCAATAGCTATTTCGTACTAATGCCCAAGGGAACAACGCTTCTACTCCGCAGGTTTTGACGCCGACTCGCCGCCACCCTTGCGGTTACGGATGAAGGGCACGTACGGGTTCGACGGGTACGTCGTCAACTCGCCCGCCATCGCCGCACGGAACGGCTGCTCGACCTTGATGTCCCGATGCTTCGGTTCGGGATCATTGGGGGCGACAATCATCTCCTGATAGGGAGGAGGTTGCCAATCGCCCAAACGCGATCGGAATACACCACGGCCCGGTCCGTCAGCTTCAGCACCTCGGCAATCTCCACAGAGTCTGTGGACGAGGGGTAGCCGCTCGCCACATCGTCAAGGTCGAACTCCTCCGGGAAATGAGCAAGCCCAAGGATGAGCGCCGTCGCCGCCCCGCGCCGGAAGGCCGACCGCGTCATGAATTCGACGACTGATGGAGCCTTCTCCAGGTAGCGCCATACCTCGACGAGGTCACTGGGGATCACTTCCGTGGGCGATATCTCCTGAAGATATGCTCGAATGCAAGTCGCGGACAACGCGGCCGAGTCGACCAGGGTGGTCACACACTGTCGCGCGTCGCATGACTTCGCCTCCTCCGAGCTATCAGTAATCCGGCCTGTAAAACAGAAGCAGGCAATGAGCACACCAACGACTCCACAACGCAATTGTTGCAGGCAGAGGGAAGAGGAAGAAAGGTTTACCAATTAGCGGACAGCAGAGGCCCGTGATGAAGCTTTGAAGAGAGGAGAAGTCGTTCTGAAGCCCAGCAACGAGTGCGTCAAACACTTTCCGCTCTTCAGCGGCAGTAACATTGCCGCACGCCTCCGCTGAACTCACTTCCTTGAGCTCACGCTCCAGGTTAGCGACCCGCTTTTCGGCCACGCTCAAAGCAGATTGAGCCGCTGTCAAGTCCCCCACCGGGACAAGGCCCCGGCGGACCTCCCCCGCCTCGGCTGCAATTGCTTGAAGCCCCTTGTTCGTTTCCTGGAAGGCAGTGAGTTCCTCCTCCAAGCGACACTTTGCAGCAAGCCGATTGGCCGATTCGCGCTGCAGGCCCTGCGCACAAACTGCAACTTCAACGACATTGAAAATCCTCAGTGCCCACCCGTTGAAATTCAGCGACTATGCACTCGGGGACTGGACATTGAAAATCCAAACTGCCCACCCGCTGAAATTCAGCGACTAGGCACTCGGGGACTGGACGACATAAAAACGTTAAGAATCCGACCACTAAAATTCAGTGGCCCGATCCTCGGGGACTGGACATACCTGGATGGCAGTGCCTAGCATGCCGTGAAGCTCCAGCGCGTCCACAGATGCAAGCACGACTGGAGAGTGGCCGCGACGCTGTTCTACCTCCACCTCCGCGACCCCAGGAATCCAGCTCGTTGGCACCGAGCCACTCGCTGCGGCCGCCTTCGCCATGAAGCGAGGGAAAGTCGCTGCAGATGCCGCGGCGCCACTCGGAGCCGGCTCGGCCACGTCGGGTGAGGCAACAGCCTCCTTGGTCTTCGAGGACACTTCCGCCGCAGTCGGAGGTTCGCTCGGAGCAACCGCTGGGTCATCAGAGACCGTGACAACGTCGTCGCTTTTCGCCCTCTTGACACCTTCGGCGGGAGCAGCGACTTCATCGATCTTCCTCTTCCGCGAGGAGTCCACCTCGGTAACGACTGGTGGAACCTTGGCCACGGAAGGATGGCCAATCTTTTTAACACCAGTCCTGTGAAACAACGATATGAATAAGACTGTCTGACTACAGCGAAAAACAGGCAGATGAGCAACACTCACTTGGCGACTGGTATGAACCACAGTCCGGTGCGGATGCTAGCCGGCTTTTCCAACTCGGGCCCCAACCTCCGAGTGAGGCCCGTCTCGAACACGTCGTGTGCCCAAGACACTGACGGCCTCTTTGAAGACGAAGCCACGGCAGGAGCCTCCGCGATAATTTCCGCGAGAGCCTCCCTTAGAGGCAAGGCCCCTCCAGCTGGAGCATCGCCCAAACCAGCGATTGGGGTGAATGGAGGTGGTAACGACGCCAGTGGCGCCTCGTCCCTGGGGGCAGTAGCGTCCGGCGCCACGGTCGCGTGCGCTGCCGCGTCCCTAGCCAAACCGGTGGCATCAGAACTGGACGCAGATCGGGGCGGAGATATCTGCTTCGCCGACTTCGCCTTCTTCTTCGGCGGAGTCGTCTTCTTCTTCTTATTCTTTGACTGCGTGGCCTCACGATGTGAGGTGTGCTCGGGAAGCTCGTCGTCATCATCTTCATGAGGCTCGAGGCTTTTACTCGCTTCGAGCTCGTGCTGGTGTTGCCCACGGGTCTTGCGAACTGTGGGGGCAGCGACTTCCACGGGTTCGTCTTGATCATCGTCGTCATCATCACCTTCATCGCTCTCGGCGTCGCCTTTGATGGGTGACGACTCGCTCCCTTCTTGGAAGGACGAGCTCGAGTTCTCGTCGTCTACGGGTGGAAGCCACCCTTCTACCACTTGGAACAACTGCAATAAAAACAAGACAACGTCAGCAAAACCGCGAACGCATCATCTGCGACTGCGAGTGGTGACGAAACGACGGCTGGATCCTGTAGTAGGCGCAGAAACGCCGGAAGAACTGAGAAGTAGGAAAGCCCAGCCCCCGCTCCAGGTGGCTAGTGAAGCAGATAAACTCTCCCTCGCGCGGGTCTGGAGTGACTTCTCCGGCCGCGGGGATGCGCCATCTGCCGGCACGGAGGATCCCGGCCTCCTCGAAGGATGCCAGTAGCGCCTTGGTGCATTTGGATCTGCCCCATGGCTCGGTGGAGGGGGCCATCGGTTGGAGAGGTCGAAGTTCTCTAGATTGTTCGAATCACTGTGCAGAATTGGGAAACGGAGACGAGCGAGATCAGAGGAAGAAAGAAGAATCATTTCCCTACCTGCCTATCATTCTCCTTATATAGCGGTTGTTACCCGCCAGTTTCTGGAGCCGTTACTACGCGGTAATTACGCCAAAGTTACCATTGGATTACCCAACGGCTAGTTTGACCCCAATTGACGGTCCAACTTCATCCATTCGACTCGTTGCTCCCAGCGACTCGAAGACTCACCGACCCGATCACTATGACAGTGACTAAGTATTCGCCGACCCGCTCGCCGAGCTGCGACACGATTGGTCGCCGTTATTGCGACTGAGATGACTAGTTCTTCCCTTTGTTCAGGAGTCCACCGCCGATTCGACTGGATGTCCGCATTGGACCTGCATACTCCGATTGCCAGCAAACACCTGCGACAAATCGACGACAGTCTCAGGGACTACTGATGGGGATATGCCTACCGGGGTATAACCAGCAGGACGTTTCCTACTGGCACAAGCGCCAGCGAGTGGGCCTGCAGGACGACGACTGGATCAAGAGTTGGCGTGGACTCAAGCGACTGGAAGTTGAAGGCCCAGAAGCGTAGATAGGCCTAGTCGGACTAGGTCGTAGAATCACCGAATCCTTAACTAATTCGGTTGAGATCTGTAAACCCTAGGGAGGTGAGTCTATATAAACCTCCCTAGAGGATGCATAGAGGATACGTTCCATCATACAACCTAGCGACTCGACGCCTAGCCGCCGAGCTCGCCCCATTGTACTCTCACCATAATACAATCTAGCAAGAGTAGGTCTTTACCCTCTGGCGGGCGAACCTGGGTAAACCCTTGTGTCTCAGCCCTCATCTCGCACCGCAGATGGCTGGCCGCCCTTGCCCCATGTTCTACTACTCGCTGCCGATTGCAGCATCTGCCGTGGTCATTCCCACGACACTAATTTACTGGACCATGAACTACATCTATATGGATTCCATTGTATCAAGTAGTGTTTCATATGCATGTTTCACCTCATGGTCAGAACTGCGTGTGTATATTTCACTTTTTGTTGGTATTCTAGTGTCCATGGTGCACATTATCTAGGGTAGTTTCGTCATTATTTTATTGGAGTGCATAATGTTGTGTTTTCGATTGCAACCTGCTATATATTTCACTTTGTGCTGGTACTTCAGTGCTAATGGAGCATAATACCTATCCTCTTTATTGTTTCTAAGTGCATAATTTTGTGGTCTTTGCATATGTATAAAATCATAATTATCTGATAGCTCTGTCAAATTATATTGATGTGGCATGTCACATTCCGAATAATTTAAGGTTTCCACCCTCTGAGTCTTACTGTTTGTCTCTGCTTGCTTGACATGTTGGCCTTTCGAGATATCTATGTGGCAATTCCTCTTCTACAAGAGCTACAGGTCTAAGAAAATTGATGCTTAAATCCCTGAAGCTGGCGCCTAGTGACATGCTGAACTAGCTATGTCCTGCATGAGAATTTTGCATGCCTCCTAATTTTTGTGCTTCTTGAGGCTTCAATCATTCGTTACACCTGTTCAGTTATTCCAAATACATGATTTCTACTACAGAGGAAGGAGTAGCATATTATATTGTAGTATTTAGCATATCAGGGTTGTAATAGAGTATGTAAATATTGTAATAGACTATATCTGGCAGGTTTTTGATGAATTTAATGAGTTCTGTACAACTATTTTAAATAATGTTTATGTATGCAGTTTGAAAATGTTTGATTTATAAATCTGCTGGTGGAACCCGTTTACAAATTATCCCTTATAATTGACTAATTTATGAAATACGTGTTTCAAGTAGGACAGATCTGACAAACAAGACCCATGATAGGTGGGGCCATCTGACTAGTGGAACTAGCTTTTAAAAAATATAAATGGACAAAAATGCTGGGCCAAAAAATGCCACGGCCCAAAATTATTTGGGCTAGCTCTACTAAATAACTACACCATAAATGCCAAATTTGGAAAATAAAAAGTCTGGAATTGTTGGGCTTGGCCCATGTAGAGCATCTCGTTGGATTGGGCTAAATTCTATCTACAAGCATTGCCACGTAGGATTGGCTTACGTGGAGGCTTAAGTGGATATGCTAGATAGCCGATGACCAAACCATTATATTGGTCATAATAGTCTATGACCAAATAATAGAAAATGTATTTATAGTCTGTCAGTGACTCTTAGCTTTTGACCATCTGTTTTTGGTCATAGGAAGGTCATAAAATGGAGACAATGACCATTCAGTGACCAATATGGACGGTCAAAAATTAGCACATTTCTTGTAGTGTCTATTTGAAGAGAAAGCACTTGACAAAATTCCCATGTGTCCTCGAGAACGTTTGGTCCTTATAAGTATTTCCACCGGCTTGTCCTTTGCTAAGAAAGGATTGGGCCACTTGCTTCGTTTGTCTGTTGTCTTTACTACTTGCTCCTTGTTTTGTTGCTTTGTCAGAAAACCACTAAAAATCCGTTTGCTAAGTATTCAACGGGAGTTCCTACTCCATACCACTGTTCAGCACCTTCTGCTCCTCGTTGGGATCAACACTCCTATTTATCGAAAGTACTACGATACACCCCTTATACTTGTGGGTCATCAAGACTATTTTCTGGCGCCGTTGCCAGGGAGTGAAGCGCTATTGAAGAGTGGAACTGGTAAGGGAAACTTTTACTGTGAGTATTTCTCTTGTTACTACTTGTTACTTTGTTTCGAATATGGATAAACCACTTGGTTTTCTATTTGGGAAAATACTACCACTGCTAGGGTAGTAGATGAAGCACCACGTGTTGAGATAGATCCTTTTAAGATACCTACAAGTATTGTTAATCGTGTTATGGATAATTATTATTTTGAGGATGGAACTGTCCATCCTGGTGATCACTTGCTTTTTATCCATGAATTATGTGTGTTGTTTAAGTGTGTAGGTATCACAACAGAACGGGTCCTGCGCACATTGATGACGACGGAGCTGACGTGGTTGTGGGGCCAGGCCGTCAGTGAGGGTGCGGTGAGAAAAGATAGAAGAGGGGAGAGAGAGGAGTGGCCCGAGTGGGCTTAGTGGGCTAGGTTGCTGGGCCTGGTTGGTCTGGTTGGGTTTTCCCCTTTTTTCTTCTAATCCTTTTCCTTTTCTTTTTCTGTTTCCTGTTTTTATTCAAAACAATTGATTCAAACATTTATCTGATTTCAAAACTTCACCAAAACTTTCCAGTAGGTTTTATGCAAAAACCAAGTTGGTTATTTAGTCCAATTTGAGCATTCCAAAAATATTTTTATTAATCATTTAAATTGAATGGGGCACAAAGGCATTTGTTTAAATAAAATTTGACTATGGTTCATAAGCCCATATTATTTTATTTAAATAAACTTTTATCCTTTTAATTATTTAAATTACTTTTATTCCATTAACTTATAGATTTAGCCATGGTTTAAATTATCTTTGCAACAATTCTTATTTATTTACTTGTCTTATATAATTCATATATTTCTATTTAAAGCTCCAAAAATAGTGATTCCAATTTGTATAATTCTATTTAATAACTATTTATATATTTATATCTTTTAGAATTATTTTTTTCACAATTATATGTTGATTTTAGATATGAGCTTTATTATCCTTGGAATACTTTCTTTTAGCTTATAAAAATCATAATTTTTTATCCGTGGCTCCAAATTGAGTGAAATCAATTCAGATGGTTTTGTAATATTTTTTTTACCATTATTGTTAATTTAGGATTTTTTTTGCTAAATTTTTATATGGAACAAGGCCATAGTCTTATAGTGATCTTGATGATGATTTCTCTTATTAGGGTTTAGGTTTTTGGTTTAACTTTTCCAAGTGCTTAGAATCAAGATACATTCCATGCATGAATGCATTTGAATTATTTGAAAATTTGTTTGTTGCTTTTTCATTCAAATTTTTATCAAATAAGGTTTTGATGTTTCCATTTAGAAACAAAAATTTTCTTTTCCCCCTATTTTTCAACATTTGTTTCTTTTGTTTATTTATTTTCACATTTCAAAATTTGCAAAATTTTGGGATGTGATAATAAACCTTGGGTAATCCACTTATGGGAAACTTGGTGTTGTTCTACAAACCTCTGCACTTGGAGGCCCAACAACTATCTACAAGAATAGAAGTGCGTAGATATCAAGCTCTTTTCTGGCGCCATTGCCGGGGAGGTAAGGTAAAAGTCACTCACACACTCTCTCCCACATCAACAACAAGCCAGATAGCTCTTTTCTGGCGCTGTTGTCGGGGAGGTAAGGTAAAAGGTACTCACATCCTCCGGCGTTAGTGCTCAAAGTTATTTCCTTTAGATTCTGCAATTTTGTGTTTTTATTTCTTGTTTTCACTAGTTAGGCTTAATGGAAAACAACAACAAAATTAGAGAGCTTTATAGTATTTATCTTGAGTTAGGACATGAAGTATTTGAAGAGAAAATTAAAAAACCTATGGAACTTTATTTGCATGGTAATAGTAATGTTATTAGTACGAATTCTTTGGACACCATTATTGCTAATGATATGGAAACGCCTAAGCTTGGGGAAGCTAGTTTTTATGAAAATGATCTTTTTACTTCCCCAGCTTTGGAAGATAGCTATTCTATTGCTTATGATGATACCAAACCTCCAATATATGATGATTACAATGATGAATATTATATTTTCATTCCACCTACTATTGAGGAGAAAATTAATTGTGATTACAATATGCCTCCTATATTTGATGATTATGGTCATGAGAATAGTAATGGTAGCTATTTTGTTGAATTTGATCCCACTACAATTAATAAGAATGACTATGATTATGTGGAGAGATATAATCATTTTATGCATGTGGCTAATAATAAGAATGTTTTATGTGATAGTTATATTGTTAATTTTATGCATGATGCTACTGAAAGCTATTATGATAGAGGCAAACATGGTTTTATGCAGCTCAATAGTATTAAGTTTCCCCTCTTTATGTTGAAAATCTTGAAGTTGCACTTGTTTTGCTTTCCTATGCTTGTTTCTTTGTGCTTTCATGACTTGTTTCTTTACAAGATTCCTATGCATAGGAAGTGGGTTAAACTCAAATGTGTTTTGAATTTTCTTCTTGATGCTCTCTTTTACTTCAATTCATATTTCTTATGTGAGCATCTTCTCAAACTATCAGGCCTAACTTAAAGCGGTAAAGAAAAGTACTTCTTGGAA
Source organism: Avena longiglumis (assembly GCA_030063025.1). NCBI lineage: Eukaryota > Viridiplantae > Streptophyta > Magnoliopsida > Poales > Poaceae > Avena > Avena longiglumis. The sequence continues at coordinate 151,999,322 of CP125975.1, read as the reverse complement.
GATAACCCAATAGTTTTCTTGAGTCTTGGAAGTTATTACTTATGTATTAACCTCTCCTTATCCTTTTTTTTGATTTTGTACCAAGAATAACCTCTAATGAGAGAGAAGTAAGATTTGGGGAGTTGCTGTCTCGAAACAGATTTTTGTGCTCTATTGTAAAAATTCGTGTAAAATATCTGTATGTCGTGTTGAGCTGTAATTTTCTGAATAAATCCCCCAGGTTGTTAGATAAGTTTCGTTAGTTCAACACATTTTGATTTGAGCAACAGAAGGTGTAACATCCCATATTTTTATAATAGGATGTTATTAGTGGCTTGCATCATCCTTGCATCATTGCATCCTATAAATGAATTTGCAACAAAACCCTAACATCTAAACCTACCCAAAACCCTAATAAAGATTCCCTATGTGAGCAATAATGTTGTAGTCATGCTTGTCCCTTCAAAAAACTATGTAAAAATAATAAACTATGGTTCTATGTTGACCACCCCCTTTTTACAAAAAATTAGAAATTGGTTTCATTACTTTTGACCTTGATATGCTAAAGTTATCAAGTTTTTTAGTAAAACAGAAATTGAAAAAAATAATAAGGAAAAAAGGAACAACAGCTAACCTTGCTGGGACGGCTGCGCCAGCCCACCCGCACCCCCATGCCCACGCGACAGCTAACCTAGCTGGGCCTCGCGTCAGCCACTTCCCTCCCCACCGCTGGCACGCGGGACCCACCCGCTCGTCGCCTACCCCGAGTTGGAGACCGCCTGCAGCACGCCTCCGATCGGATTCCGGCAGGATCCGCGGCCAAACCCTAGCCCCTAGCCCCTCGCCCAAGAATTCCGCCCCCATAAAACCCGCGACCCTCGGCCTCGCCTCGTTCAAAATTTGTTTCGTGCAACCCTAGCCGCCGCTTCTCTCCTTCCATCTCGCCGCCGTCACCGAGCTCAGGTCGAGCTTGGGATCGACAACCCTGCCTCCCCCTTTCCCCTTTAGCACCTGGGCTCGAGTCCTCATGCAACACCGGCTCACCACGACCCCTCCTTTTCTTCTCTTGTGCAGTGTATCGCCGGGAATTGCTCGCCGACGCGTCGCCAGAGACGAGGAGGAACGGCGGAGCCTTGCGGACGAAAGAGGAAAAGAGGAGCACACCAGGGCACGACGCATCATGAGAACAAGCCGCTGCCATCGACCACACCGCCACCTCAGGGAGCCACCAGAGCGCCACCGCCCGTCAACCACCTACGCCGCTGCCGCTCATCACCGTCGTCGCCACCGCCTGTAAGTCGCGCAGCCCCCCTAGCCGTCCGATCTCGAATCCACGCGGTACATTAGAAGTACCTCCGAAGCGGTACCGGCCAATGGCGTCGTGCCGTGTGGCATGCGCGCGCGCATCAGCGCCAACTCAGCCACGGCCGCGGCGTCCAGTGAGAACGCGACACGTGGCTTAGGGTCAGATTAGTTCGGTTCAAATTTTGTTTATTGAGGCAGATTGTTTTTAAAACTAGCGAAATTCATAGAAAAATAATTACTTGGCCAAATTTAGCATATAATATACCGTTGGATTCACAAAATTATGTAGAACCCAGATCAGCAATAAAATTCCAAGTTTATAGTAGGGTTTTCGGTGTAGAATTTAATCTCTAGAATTGAGTGTTTAATCTATGGAAAAATAATTAAAACTCTGATTAAATTGATTCTTGTTGTGATGACTTTTTTTTCACAACACCTACTGAACAAAATTATGGAACATTGCTTAAGAGCATTAGATTTGTTTTGGGGCTAATTAGATGGTTGGATCTCCTAATAAACCTATGAATTAGATTAACGACCCAAATTATTTTAAACCTAGGGGAAATCAACACTAATAACACCCTTAACACAATTGCAATCCAATTATACTACCTTGGTCAATTTAGAGAACCAATCTTGCATAAGTACCATGATGCATGCATGCATATTATCTCTGTGGCATATTTTGACTTGATCCATGTTTGTGTTTTGTTAGATTGTTCGTAGTGCGCTGAGGAGTGCTATTGTGTAGAGTGCTGCTCGGATCAAGGAAAGTTACACCACTTGTTCATATCTTTGTCCCAGTTTTGATTCTATGCATGTGATCTTCAAAATTCTGTAGTATGCATGTGTAGGATGTTCTAGTAGAATTTTTCCTTAGTATTATTTTGCAAGTGCGATAATTTTGTAGTATGCCATGAGTAGATCTATACTTAGGATTTCCCCTCCTAATAGGTTACCCCTGTTTTTGCTAAGTATTTCTTGATATGCTATATATACAAAGTACCGTTGGGGGCTTCAAAAGACAATGAATTTTTCTAAGTATAAAGGCTCTCTAGAGCAAACTTTTCTTCTCCAATCCACTTCAAAATAAAACTAAGTTTTCTTATGGGCGGAATGGTTGTCGGGACAACGAGTGAGATTTTGGTGGAGGATGGCCGCCTAGGAATCAAAGAAGTCTGCCATGTTTCAGAATTCAGAAGCTTCCAGTGCAACCACAATACATATGGGCTCTGTCTTGGCCTAGTACTTAGTGGGAAACCTCACCTGGGTACCAACATTTGGAGGCTCTTGGCACGGTTGGATCCAGAAGGTAGAGGGGCTACTAAGGGAAAGCCTCACCATGGTCTTGTCTGTAAAAGGACTTGATCGTGGATTGTGGGTAAAGTGCACAAACTCTCGAGAGTATTGCAATCTGATCGATCACCCGTGTTCACGGAAACAGAACAACATTGAGCATCTGAAGGATGGAGCCTCTGAAGGATCTTCCTCTCTCTTTTCTAAACAGGTTTTAAAACCCCATGGCGTGAGTAATATCGCCAATGGGTGGGATTTTGGGAACTTGGTGTGTAATATCCAAGTGTCACTTGGTGAGTAATATCCAAGTGTTTGGTTGTTTGGACACTTGGTGAGTAATATCCTCGTGTGCCATTCGACCCTATTTTATCTAAGCAAATGTTTACAAAGTAGGGAAAATCTTCTCTTCTTCTCTCCACTTAAGAAAACTAGCTTTGAGCAAATGAACTCTACAGCCTAAACTAGCCTTGCATGTAGAGATAGTCTTTTCCTTCCTTGGTGTAATTTGCCAATACATTCAAAGTATCGACCCAACTTGTTGGTTGCACATCTTATGTGCAGAATTCGAAGATTGAAAGGTGCGTCGGGATCGCGAGTCTACACTCGACAAGCCTGGGGCGTTGATGGACTCAAGCTGCTTTTATGTTTCTGCTATTATTTGAGCTAGGTTAATGCTAAGCAAATTTGTAATAAATTCATAATCTGGATTCTCCGTGTAATAAAGACTTTGTGTTTTACATGATATTCATCTACTGTGAGTGCTAGCTATTGATCCAGGGACTAGCATGTTAATCACAGGGACTTAGGATCTTTATTGATCCAAGGTCACTACAGATGGTATCAGAGCGCATCGTTGCCTGTAGGACGTGACCCTAGGATTGGAACCACCTCTAACTTATGTGCCTTACATACTTTACTACTATGTTATTTTCCGCACTTCTAGTATCTGCTTTCCTCTATTTAAGTATCTAATTTTCATTCTTCTAACTTAAATATGACAAGCTTCCTCTATGACACCGTCGCGGACATCGATCCCCTTCGTTTTGTTGGATGCCTCATGGACCTTCTCACACATTTGGACCTTCCCCTCCCAACAATCCAGGGGAGCACAATGAAGAAACTCCACAAGGACGGCTGTTGGGGAGTCAAAGTCATCCAGCCAGGAAAAGAGCGAGGCAAGAACTCAGAGGAAGACATAGCAATCCACATTGTTAGCGATTCCAAGGAGAAGGCCCTTAGCATCAGCTTGCAGCGTCTCATTGGTCGCCTATGTGGACGCCATCATGAGGCTCTCCAAGGACACTGCGGCGGTCTCTTTGGAAGACGAGATGAGGAAGGAATTCCCATGGAGTTAACTTTTGAGGAAAGGACTTCTACCAAGCGCCAAAGGACCCAATATCAAGACTTGGAGTGCCACATCCATGACCTTGAAAAAGGTAGCTTCCTCAAGATGTTAAAGAACGATGAACTATGCGCTCTCATCAAGGAGAAGGAGGAAATGATCAAGCAGCAGGAGGAGGCAATGAAGCTCCAAGAGATAAAGTTCCAGGACCTGGAGAAGAAGTTCGCTAACCAAGAGAACAGGGTGATAAATAAAAACAAGAGGATTAGGGAACTCAAGCAGGAGATCGATGGAACTGAAGTGCAAACCGAAGGCCTTTGCAAGATAATCAATGATGTGCGTGCTTCCAAGAGGGTCTTGGCAAAGCAACTTGAAGCCGCGAAGAAGTCAAGTCTAGTGGAGGAGCTACAAAGCGAGAAGGAGGGACTTCAGGAGCAGCTAGAAGCCACTACCAAGAAGCTGCAGGATGAGATAAAGTACCTCCAAGAGAAGCTTGAATCCACCACGAAGGAGATGGAGTTGTACAAGTCAACCCTAGAGCAGGAAGGCTACTCGTTCGAGGACGAGGAAGAGGAAGGCATGGAAGATGTGTAATAGTTGGTCCGCCTTTAATTCTGTAGTAGAACGTTACTCGCGATTGTAATAAATACCAAGACATTTTTTTGGTTTAGTTAAACTTGGATGATTTTTGTGTTAAGTTGTGTCTTGTGTGTCCTGTGTGCTTGGTGTGTTTTCATAAGGGTAGGAGTTTACTACTTAGTCTTTCAGTCTATTTCTTAAATTTTCTCTCAAACCCCACAGATGCCGCCAAGACGTGCGAACACCGAGATTCCTTCGGAAATTGCACAAATCCTGGCCACTCAAAATCAGCTGATCCAACTGCTCACTCAGAACATGCAAAACAACAACAACAACGCGCCACATCCGCCACCACCACCTCCACCACCACCTCAACAGGATCGCTTGACTCGGTTTTTGAGGCTGAACCCACCTACCTTCACTAGAAGCGCTGAACCAATCATCGCAGATGACTGGCTACGTACAATTAACAAGAAGCTGGACACCGTGCAAGCTGTCGGAGCCGACAGGGTACGTTATGCCGCACACCAGATCGAAGGACCTGCTGCAGAATGGTGGGATAACTACCAAGTCACCCACCCGGATATTGATGCTATCACTTGGGATCAGTTCGAGCTAGCCTTTCGCACTCATCATGTGGCTGCTGGTGTCATGACTCTGAAAAGGCGCGAATTTCACGACCAACACCAGCTGCACCGTTCTATCACCGAGTATGGTGAGCTTTTCAACAAGCTAGCCCGTTATGCACCCGATGATGTTTCCACTGATGCCAAGAGACAAGAGGAATTCTTAAGAGGACTCAATGATGAGATATCCATTCAGCTTGGGTCTTAGAAATTTGACAACTTTCAGGAACTCCTGGACAGAGCCATTGTGGTTGAATCCAAAAGGAAGAGCATAGAAAACCGCAAGAGGAAGTCTAACCATCACAAGCACTCTGTTCCGTACCAGAAGCAGCGCACTTCCTCACCACCACCTTATAACAATAATGGCCACAACCATAACGGTCATCACCGTGGCGGCCACAAACACAATGGGCATAAAAACCGCAATGGGAATGTCAGTGGAAAGGATCTCAGTGAGGTGACATGCTTTAAGTGCAACAAGACAGGGAACTATGCAACCACTTGCCCCGAGAAGAAGAACGACAATGGCAATCGGAATGGAAACGGACACAACCATGGCAATGGAAACAGGAAGAAGCCAAATCCGTTTGTCAAAGCCACGGTGAATCATGTCTCTATGGAGGATGCTTGTGACGCACCAGACTCCGTGATTCGTAAGTTCAAGCTCAATTCTATTCCCGCGGTTGTTCTTTTTGATACTGGTGCATCGCATTCATTCATATCAAGGGTATTTGTGGATAGAGGCAAGATACCTACGGAGACTATAAACATTCCTCTAAGGGTAAGTTCTCGAGGGGGAGAAATTGTGACAAACTCCGGTTGCCGGGGATTAGAACTAAGGATTGGGACACACATCTTTCCCACAAGTCTAGTAGTTCTAGAGTCACAAGGATTAGACATAATCTTGGGCATGAATTGGATGACCGAATATGAAGGAGTCATAGATTGTGCCAAAAGAACTGTCATGCTCACAACGCCGGAAGGGAAGAGAATTCGTATCAAGTCAAATTTAGCACTTAAGGAAGTCATGGTGAACTCTCTTAAGGGGGTTAGCCTAGAGGATGTACCTATTGTAAGGGAATACCCAAATTTCTTTCCGGAGGAACTACCCAGAATGCCTCCCGAACGTGATATCGAGTTCCTCATTGACTTGATGCCGGGCACGGGGCTGATAGCTAAGACACCGTACAAGATGGATGTGGACGAGTTGAAGGAACTCAAGAAACATCTTAGGGAACAATTGGACAAGGGATTCATTCAAACCAGCGCGTCATCTTGGGGAGCACCCGTCCTGCTCGTGGAAAAGAAGGATAAAACCAAGAGGCTGGTTGTGGACTACCGCTCGTTGAACGAAGTGACGATCAAGAATAAGTATCCTCTTCCTAATATCAATGATTTGTTTGACCAGTTAAAGGGAGCCAATGTCTTCTCAAACATCGATCTGCGATCAGGCTACTTTCAGCTAAAGATTCAAGAACAGGATGTGCCCAAAACAGCCTTCACCACAAGATACGGATTGTATGAGTACACCGTGATGTCTTTTGGTCTAACCAATGCCCCAGCATACTTCCTGACCATGATGAACAAGGTGTTCATGGAATATTTGGACAAGTTTATCGTGGTATTCATGGATGATATACTCATATACTCCAAGGATGAAAAGGAACACGAGAAACATGTGCTCCTAATTATGGAAAAACTAAGAGAACACAAGTTGTATGCCAAATTCAGCAAATGCGAATTCTGGTTAAAGGAAGTAGGATTCCTCGGTCATGTTGTGTCGGCAAAAGGAGTTGCTGTAGATCCTAGTAAGGTAGCTTCCATGAATGAATGGGAGTCACCTAAGAATGTGGGAGATATTCGGAGTTTCTTGGGCCTCGCAGGGTATAATTGGAGGTTCATTGAAAACTTTTCCAAAATAGGGAAACCCATGACGGAACTGTTGAAGAAGGAAAAGAAATTCCTATGGACCGAAGCGTGCGAAGCAAGCTTTCATGAGTTAAATAAACGCCTAGTAACGGCACCAGTACTGTGTCTGCCTGATATCCAAAAGGATTTTCAAGTCTATTGTGACACTTCTCGACAAGGACTTGGAAGTGTGTTGATGCAAGACGAGAAAGTGGTATCCTATGCCTCCCGACAACTTAAGAACCACGAACACAACTACCCCACACATGATTTGGAACTTGCGTCTGTGGTACATGCACTCAAGGTATGGAGACACTACCTCATGGGCAAACATTGTGATGTGTTCACAGATCATAAGAGTTTGAAGTACATCTTCACCCAAAAGGAGTGTAATATGAGACAAAGAAGATGGCTGGAACTAATTAAGGATTATGACTTGGATTTATAGTACCACCCCAGAAAGGCAAATGTGGTGGCCGATGCCTTAAGTCGTAAGGCTTATGTGAATGGACTTACCACAGGGGAACTTCCAGAGGATTTATGCAAGCAATTCAAGGATCTCAGGCTAGAAATAGTTCCGAAAGGACACGTAGCGACTATGGAAATAGTGTCTACTTTCCAAGAGAGAATCAAGGAAGCATAAAAGGGAGATAAAGAGTTGGAGGAAATAAGAGTCAAAATAAGTGAAGGCAAGACAAAAGAATTTCGTCTGGACGAACAAGGGACCCTTTGGTATGGGAAGCGTTTATGCGTTCCCAATGACCCCGATATCAGGAAGTTGATTTTACAAGAAGCTCATGATTCACCATACTCAATTCATCCAGGTAACACGAAGATGTACATGGATGTGAAGGATAGATTTTGGTGGAATAACCTAAAAAGAGAAATTGCCGAATATATTTCTCTGGTGATGTATGCAACAGAGTTAAGGCCGAGCATCAGAAACCGGCTGGATTACTTCAACCACTACCTATACCCAACTGGAAGTGGGATAAGGTAGGCATGGATTTCATCACGGGATTGCCCCGGACTCGTTCTGGATTTGATTCTATCTGGGTAGGGGTGGACCACTTTACCAAGGTGGCTCACTTCATCCCCGTAAACACCACGTATACAAGTGCTAAGCTTGCTAAGATATACATGTCAAGGATTGTAAGTCTGCATGGTGTTTCTAAGGGGATTGTGTCAGATAGAGGCACCCAGTTTACTTCGAAGTTTTAGCGACAGCTACATGAGTCTCTTGGAACCCGATTAGAATTCAGTACCGCCTTCCACCCTCAGACAGATGGCCAAACGGAAAGGGTGAACCAGATCCTGGAAGATATGTTGAGAGCTTGCGCACTAGACTATGGGTCTAGTTGGGACGATAACCTGCCGTATGCGGAGTTCTCCTACAACAACAGCTACCAGAAAAGTATCAAGATGGCTCCGTTTGAAGTTCTATATGGCAGGAAGTGTAGAACTCCAGTGTTATGGAGTGGAGTTGGCGAACGTCGTCTTTTTGGACCTGAACTGATCAAGGATGCCGAAGAAAAGGTACGACAGATTCAGGACAGGCTAAAGGTAGCTCAATCACGACAAAAGAGCTATGCTGATTCCAAACGCAGAAATGTGACTTATGAAGTAGGGGACCGTGCGTACCTTCGAGTTTCACCGCTACGAGGAGTTAAGAGGTTTGGAATCAAGGGTAAGTTAGCCCCACGATTCATAGGACCATATAAGATTCTGGCCCGTAGAGGAGAAGTTGCTTATCAGTTAGAGTTACCAGAAGGACTGAATGTTCATGATGTGTTTCATGTGTCACAACTAAAGAAGTGTCACCCGGAGATGGCCGAAACACCGCTAAGAGATACAGTTCCCCTAGATGAGGTTCAATTGGAGAATGACCTTACCTATGAGAAAAAACCCATCAAAATACTGGAAACAGCCGAAAGGATTACCCGCACCAAGACTATAAGATTCTGCAAAGTACAATGGAACCACCACTCCGAGGAAGAAGCCACGTGGGAGCGTGAAGAAGATTTGAAGGCAGAACACCCACACCTATTTGCTAGCCAGCCCGAATCTCGGGGACGAGATTCTTCTTAAGGGGGGTAGGTTTGTAACATCCCAGATTTTTATAATAGGATGTTATTAGTGGCTTGCATCATCCTTGCATCATTGCATCCTATAAATGAATTTGCAACAAAACCCTAACATCTAAACCTACCAAAAACCCTAATAAATATTCCCTATGTGAGCAATAATGTTGTAGTCATGCTTGTCCCTTCAAAAAACTATGTAAAAATAATAAACTATGGTTATATGTTGACTACCCCCTTTTTACAAAAAATTAGAAATTGGTTTCATTACTTTTGACCTTGATATGCTAAAGTTATCAAGTTTTTTAGTAAAATAGAAATTGAAAAAAATAATAAGGAAAAAAAGAGCAACAACTAACCTTGCTGGGCCGGCTGCGCCAGCCCACCCGTACCCCCACGCCCACGCGGCAGCTAACCTAGCTGGGCCTCACGTCAGCCACTTCCCTCCCCACCGCTGATACACGGGACCCACCCACTCGTCCCCTACCTCGAGTTGGAGACCGCCTGCAGCACGCCTCCGATCGGATTCCGGTAGGATCCGCGGCCAAACCCTAGCCCCTCGCCCCTCGCCCAAGAATTCCTCCCCCATAAAACCCGCGACCCTCGGCCTCTCCTCGTTCAAGATTTGTTTCGTGCAACCCTAGCCGCCGCTTCGATCCTTCCATCTCGCCGCCGTCACCGAGCTCAGGTCGAGCTTGGGATCGACAACCCTGCCTCCCCCTTTCCCCTTTATCACCTGGGCTCGAGTCCTCGTGTAACACCGCCTCACCATGACCCCTCCTTTTCTTCTCTTGTGTAGTGTATCGCCGGGAATTGCTCGCCGACGCGTCGCCGGAGACGAGGAGGAACGGCGGAGACTTGCGGACGGAAGAGGAAGAGAGGAGCACAGCCGAGGGCACGACCGCGACCGCGAGGACAAGCTGCGCCCTGTCGACCACACCACCACCTCAGGGAGCCACCAGAGCGCCGCCGCCCGTCGACCACCGACGCTGCCGCCTCTCATCACCGTCGTCGCCACCGCCTGTAAGTCGCGCAGCCCCCCTAGCCGTCCGATCTCGAATCCACGCGGTAGATTAGAAGTACCGCCGAAGCGGTACCGGCCAATGGCGTCGTGCCGCGTGGCACGCGTGCGCGCATCAGCACCAACTCAGCCACGGCCGCGGCGCCCAGTGAGAACGCGACACGTGGCTTAGGGTCAGATTAGTTCGGTTCAAATTTTGTTTATTGAGGCAGATTGTTTCTAAAACTTGTGAAATTCATAGAAAATTAATTACTTGGCCAAATGTAGCATATAATATACCGTTGGATTCACAAAATTATATAGAGCCCAGTTCAGCAATAAAATTCCAAGTTTACGGTAGGGTTTTCGGTGTAGAATTTAATCTCTAGAATTGAGTGTTTAATCTATGGAAAAATAATTAAAACTCTGATTAAATTGATTCTTGTTGTGATGACTTTGTTTTCACAACACCTACTGAACAAAATTATGGAACATTGCTTAAGAGCATTAGATTTGTTTTGGGGCTAATTAGATGGTTGGATCTCCTAATAAACCTATGAATTAGATTATCGACCCAAATTATTTTAAACCTAGGGGAAATCAACACTAATAACACCCTTAACACAATTGCAATCCAATTATACTACCTTGGTCAATTTAGAGAACCAATCTTACATAAGTACCATGATGCATGCATGCATATTATCTTTGTGGGATATTTTGACTAGATCCATGTTTGTGTTTCCTTAGTATTATTTTGCAAGTTGGATAATTTTGTAGTATGCCATGAGTAGATCTATACTTAGGATTTCCCCTCCTAATAGGTTACCCCTGTTTTTGCTAAGTATTTCTTGCTATGCTATATATACAAAGTACCGTTGGGGGCTTCTAAAGAAAATGAATTTTTCTAAGTATAAAGGCTCTCTAGAGCAAACTTTTCTTCTCCAATCCACTTTAAAATAAAACTAAGTTTTCTTCTGGGCGGAATGGTTGTCGGGACAACGAGTGAGATTTTGGTTGATGATGGCCGCCCAGGAATCAAAGAAGTCTACCATGTTTCAGAATTCAGAAGCTTCCAGTGCAACAACAATACATATGGGCTCTGTCTTGCCCTAGTACTTAGTGGGAAACCTCACCTGGGTACCAACATTTGGAGGTTCTTGGCACGGTTGGATCCAGAAGGTAGAGGGTCTACTAAGGGAAAGCCTCGCCATGGTCTTGTCTGTAAAAGGACTTGATCGTGGATTGTGGGTAAAGTGCACAAACTCTCGAGAGTATTGCAATATGATCGATCAGCCGTGTTCACGGAAATAGAACAACATTGAGCATCTGAAGGATGGAGCCTCTGAAGGATCTTCCTCTGTCTTTTCTAAACAGGTTTTAAAACCCCATGGCGTGAGTAATATCGCCAATGGGTGGGATTTTGGGAACTTGGTGTGTAATATCCAAGTGTCACTTGGTGAGTAATATCCAAGTGTTTGGTTGTTTGGACACTTGGTGAGTAATATCCTCGTGTGCCATTCGACCCTATTTTATCTAAGAAAACGTTTACAAAGTAGGGAAAATCTTCTCTTCTTCTCTCCACTTAAGAAAACTAGCTTTGAGCAAATGACTCTACAACCTAAACTAGCCTTGCATGTAGAGATAGTCTTTTCCTTCCTTGGTGTAATTTGCCAATACATTCAAAGTATTGACCCAACTTGTTGGCTGCACATCTTATGTGCAGAATTCGAAGATTGAAAGGTGTGTAGGGATTGCGAGTCTACACTCGACATGCCTAGGGCGTTGATGGACTCAAGCTGCTTTTATGTTTCCGCTGTTATTTGAGCTAGCTTAATGCTAAGCAAATTTGTAATAAATGCATACTCTGGATTCTCCGTGTAATAAAGACTTTGTGTTTTACATGATATTCATCGACTGTGAGTGCTAGCTATTGATCCAGGGACTAGCATGTAATCACAGGGACTTAGGATCTTTATTGATCCAAGGTCACTACAGAAGGTCTTGGAAAAAATAGGTTTCTACCTGCTGGTCTGTTTTGACAGATTTCTTCCATTATTTGCATTTGCCTCTTTATTGATTTCCTTTTGAGTTTTCTTTGGTAAATTGAGCTTTTTGAGGGAATTGCTACAGTATCTTATGTTTTTAATGAAAGTTTTGATGTTTTTAAACTAACCCAAAGGTTTATTAATTTTTGAATGCACTAATGTTGCTAATGAAGATTGTGTGAAGTTTAGTATGAAGGAAAAATTTCAAGTGTAAAGGAAGAATAATGTAATAAGATGAAGAATGGACAAAAGCTTAAGATTGGGGATGCCACCCCATGTCACCCCAAGAAATATTCAAGAAGTACAAGCGTTAAAGCTTGGGGATTCCCAAGGCATCCCCTTCTTCATCAATAAAATCTCAGGTCTTTCTAAACACTTCGTTTTTATTGTTTCATGCACTGTTGTGTTGTTCTTGGAGCGTCTTAGTTTTCATTTTTTTGATTTTTTGTTTGCTTAGTTTTCTTGAATAAAGTGGTTGGACCCCCGTTTTCGCTGTGTTGTTTCAAATAAGTTGATTGGTGTTGGAGAGGAGTATAAAGTTCTTGCTTTAGTACTACAAGAGGAGCTTGCTTTGACTGTGACTTAGACTCTATCATGTCATGTTAGATGTTGTTTTGACCATATGCTTAGTGATTATTGTTGTAGCATGACTTGTTCCAAACAATTGAGATTGCTTAGTGTGCCTTGAAAGAATCATGCGTTGTTTTAGTATCCAAAAGCATAATATTGTGGTATTCTCCTTTGATGCTTTGTTTGGGTTGACTTGGCACATTCTCACACCATGTTATGAGTATTAAACAGTCACCAGAGCCTCTAAGATCATTTAGTTTTTGACTTGTGGTACCACTTTATGATTTTATTAGTAATTTTTTGTCGCTCTGCATGATTATGGCCATTATTTCTCTCTTAGTTGGTCACTCCCAGTCTTTTGCTAGCCTCCACTTATATTGAGTAAGCTCTACTCATGCATTGAACTACCAAGAAACCAAGTTATTCCAAAGAGTCCACTATAAATTCCTATGCATGGTGTGTTACACCATTCCAAGTATATTCTTTTTTATCTACCTTCCAATTAAATATTCACTTTGTTATGTGAAAATTAGTGATTAAAGCTCTCACAAACTTGATGACACACTTTATTTTTCTTGCCCCTAATAAACTTGAACCATAGTGTCATCTATTTTGTACATGCTTGCACTTGTAAGTTGGGATTAGCAGAACCGTACTGTCACGTGGAACACTTTCAACACTTGTAAATATATACCCAGTTGATATCATGCTCTTTTGTTTATGGATGTCATCGGTGTGAAATGAAAAGGGATCTTGTAAGTCCATGGAGTTATGTATGTGTGTTAGAGAAACGTCTGGGTCGCTAGCCTAAGCCATGCCTAATCATGGTGGAAACTTGCAGCATCACCATAGTGAGTAATCTATGAAGCATTCTTCTTATAAAAAAAGAGAGATAGAAAAAATAGATCGAGAAAAAGAAAAAATAAAGATGAGAAAAGATGAAAGAGAGAAAAAAGCACCATTTTCCCATGGTAAATAAGAAGATTGATGAGATTCTCATTGTCTTCTTGCCTTGTCATTTTGTTATGGGATAGCTCCTGTATCATTGGGCAAGGGGTACCCCGTTGGCGTTTCTCTATGATACACATGTACTTACTATGACAAGACCTTATCGGTGACGAAAGTTGAGTAGCATGAGGAGCAGCCCTCGTAATCAAGGGACAGGAGATTGCAAACTTATACTTTGTCAAGCATATACTCCATATTTTGTTCACTTTAACCATAATCACTTCAAGATTCTTATGATAGGGGCAATGAGAGCTGAAAGATAACAAGTACCATAATTTTTGGAAGCTCTTTATGAAACTTGAAATCCCTGCTTCCTTATGAAGGGCCTTTCTTCCACTTTTATACCGAGTCTCCACCTTCTATCCTTAGGCACCAATTAAGAGAGCATAGTTGCCATTTTTAGTTCTATGTGCATTGTCCCAAAACTTATTGATTGATTCATAATGTTGGTATTGCTTGTTCTTGAACTATTTGTATCTAGTCACCCTTATAAACTTTGAAGGTGTCCTATGCATTTATGTTTTGCTACTCCACGAGGGACAAGATGAATGCCACTATGCTATGTTTTCTATATGTGAAACAAACAAAAGTCTTTCATTGCATTGTTATTTATGATATTTGTTTGTATCCTTTCATGTTGCAACATAGTTGCTTTGTCTTATTGTTAGAACTACATCTTTCATGATCATCTTTAGAGTACTTTGATCCTAGCTCTCAATGCTTGCAAATATTTTGATCATGATTGTGATGGTGCATATCACCTAAAAAATTATTCTTTTTATCACTTACCTAGATTTAAGCTTGTGGATGCTTGATACGTCGTAAACATATCTATAATGTTTGATGCTCCATGCTTGTTTTATATCATTTGTCTTATGTTTTCTCTACACTTTGAGTTATTTTTATACACTTTCTGGAACTAACCTATTGACAAGATGCCACAGTGCCAGTTCCCTGTTTTCTGCTGTTTTTGGTTTCAGAAAAGCTAAAAAATGAATATTCTCGGAATTGGACGGGACAAAAGCCAATCTTCATATTTTCCCAAAAACAATATGGAAAATCGAAGCAGAGACGGAGTAGGGCACACCCTAGGGTGGCGCGGGCCCACCCTGGCCATGCCACTAGGAGGTGTGGCCCCCTGGCTGCCTCCTCGCCTTGCCCCTTCACCTATAAGAAACCCCTGATGAGAAAACCCTAAATCATCTGGAAAAATCCACGAAAACCTCCACATCACCACCGCCACCGAAGAGGAGATTCGGGGGACAGAAGTCTCTGTTACGGCACCCTGCCGGGACGAAGAAGTGCCCCCGGAGCCAGCTCCATCGATCTCCACCACCATCTCCATCACCGTTGCTAATTCCCATTATGAGGAGGGAGTAGTTCTTCCTCGAGGCTAAGGGCTCTACCGGTAGCTATGTGTTCATCTCTCTCTATGCGTGATCTTATTGTGATCATGAACTTTGTAATCAAGTAGATCTACTCTTATACTTAAGTGCTTTAATAAATATCCGGCTCTCCCCACGTGTGTGAAAGTGACAGCGTGTACGCCATGGTGGCACTTAGGCTAGATTTCATAAATATTTATCATGAGTATATTTTGATTTGGTTGTCTCTATGAAATTGTGGTGTTTGTTGGAACCATCTAGCGCTCAAGGTGACAGTGTGGGGTTATCTAGATGGGGAAGGCGGACTTTGAGGAGTGTTGTTATAACCCTACCATGGATTAGAGTGTCCAACTAGAGAGTAGTTCAGGGTAGTATCATGAAGAGAATATATTTATTGAGAGTGTTCACTAGTGAAAGTATGATCCCTAGGCCTTGTTTCTAAACATTGAAACACCGTTTGCATCTAGATCTGTTACATGTTTGCTTGCTTTAGTCTCTTACACGCCATTAAAGTATCTTCTGGGGCCGTTGCCGGGGATATACAGGAGGGCTTCAACCTTTTCCTCCCAATCAAAAGCTCTTTTCCGGCATCATTTATTATCCATACCAGTTGTATTTCACTATCTCTTCATCGAACTAGTGCACCTATACACCTGACAAGTGTATTGGGTGTGTTGGGACACAAGAGACTTCTTGTATCTTGATTGCAGGGTTGCTTGAGAGGGATACCTTTGTGCACTTCCTTCCCGATTTCGATAAACCTTGGGTAATCCACTTAAGGGAAACTTGCTGATGTTCTACAAACCTCTGCACTTGGAGGCCCAACAGCTGTCTACAAGAATAGAAGTGCGTAGACATCATAGTACCAGCCATCCCGAGGTGATGTGTAAACATTAACAACAGGGGTCAAAGGATTGGATCTTGGGTTAAAGATCGGCGTCATGTACAAGATTCACAACACCAGACCCAGCACAACCAGGGACCTTAGGTTCAAATCTGAGGGTTAAAACCTGAGAAAGGAGTAACTACTACTTGAGTGAAATAGCGTACACTGCAAGGTAATAATCAAAAGGCAGCTTCCAAGAGAAGAAACAACTTCTGAAGTACCCGAACAAATAAAAAGGAGGCACACGAGGCGAAAGGAAACCTCGAAGCGTAGAACAGAACACTATGGCACCAACAATTTAATTTTGCGGGCCCATAAGGTAGAGAGGTCATGATGGAAAGGAATCTCTCATATGAAACAAAGCAAAGGAAAACAAGAAATTTACAACACACACAACTCTAGAGAATCCAACACTAGGTCAAATAGCTTAGAAACGACGTGCCAAGAAGGGACCTAAGATTTGAAAGACTGGAAGAGATATCAAACTTTTCCAAAGTCAACACCAGATACGATAGCCCAGAATTAGAGCGAAACTGGATAAGGAGAAAAAGAAGCATACTAGAGTTTTCGCAAATAATTTTCAGCTTTCAAATAGTTTTCACAAACACTAGACTCAACATCGACCAATAGCAAGGTTTTCCTACAGATCGGTCTGCTCACGATACCAAAACACATGACAACCCGTGATCGAGGCCAAACAAATCCTGACCTCTGACATAAGCTTAACCTTGAGCTCGAGGATATCCAGTGAAGAATCGGTAACACATCAGTGACCCTACGACACAAAAATTATTACAACAAGATCATAACTGAGCGAAGAGCCAAAATATTACAATCATATGTCACTGATGACAAACATTAAACAACGGAAGTGAAATTATGCTATTAAGTATAGCAAACTTAACAAATGGCCTAAGAGGCCTGAAGCATAACGATGACGTCCCAGCCCATAGATTCCAGGCTGCCGACCAGGAACCCCAAGCTACTCGTCGGTGTCGATGTAGTACTAAACTGATCTTCAGGGAAATACTTACTCTGTCAAAAGTATCAACAAAGAAAGAGTGAGTACAGGGTGTACTCCGCAAGACTTCTGGCTAGTGGAGTTATTTTTCATAAAGCCATCTTTGTTTCTAAAATAAGAGAGAGAAGAAGCTCGTCTATTTAGAATATATTATAAGGGGATAAGAGAACGACATCTCCAAAGTATTGATCATCATGTTGATATCAGCTAATTCATCATCATCTGAACCCTAACTAGGATCATCCCTCGTACCCATGAGGAAGCATCCTTAAGCACGCGTTGATCTGCCAAGTTTTACGTTTAGGTTAATGTTCTCTATGGTCTTAGAATTCGGTCACCAAGCATTCGTAACCGCGAACACGGCTTTTCGAAAAGATTTAACCCTGCAGGGGTGTACAAATTTACCCACACATACTAACCTTCTCTTAATGCTAGTACATTAGCCCTCTTCCTTGGAAGGCCGGTAGAGGGTGGTTAGAAAGGACCTTTACCTTGCTTTCTCCAAGACCATGATTCACGCCCTAAGGATGGTTCCGCCGTAACGGGTCAATTCCCGAAGCCGGTCCCTAGATATGTGAGGTGAGTTTTGTTCACCGGGGGATCCATCGACCCCAAGCAACCCGGTCCACGATTCCCTACCTGTTTATGAGTGCACCTTCACCCGCCAAATGTTTCAAAAGGTTTTCTATGCATATGTCGAATGGAACGCCCGCACTATGTGACTCATGGAATCTACTAGGCAAGTTAGTTACTTGTGAGGTTTTCCAGGCCCCGTGTGGTTGTACGCTCGTCTCAGTTCCAATGGCAAGAACTCGGTTCCTAGTGGTGGCGAGCATGGGACTACCAAAACCACATCCCACAGTGTCCTCTCATACAAGCCTTAGTATGTTTAACCTTACCACTAATCTCACACTACTAGGAAAACAGCTATAGGTAATCAGCACATCCGTGGCTCACATGGTTGAAGTGCCCCACGGCTAAAACAGGCGTGGCTCACCTGTGGGCAGTGCCCTACTAATAACTAGAACAACCGTGGCGCACATGACTATAGTGCGCCACAGATGTGTGGGCCAGGCCTGTTGGCCACACGCCTAACATCTGTAGCGCACTATAGTCATGTGCGCCATGGTTGTTAGGGTCATCTGTGGCGCACGTGTGCCTGGTGCGCTACGCCTAAGCGCATGCCCCTCGGCTCAAGCGGCCAAACTACATGGCGCACTCGGCCTAGTGCGCCACAGGAGTAGGAAACATCCGTGGCGCACATGGTGTAGTGCGCCACGATGTTTAGTACTCACTGGCGCACTAGGGCCGTGTCTTGGATGTGTCAATTTCTTTAGGACAGCACTTTATGTGCACATGTGTGAACACATCCACCACCCCACACTTCACTTTCCCCTTCTTCTTCCTCCTTAGATCTAGTCGGGATCTTCTCCTTCCCACCTCAATTTCTCCACACATTCACCATTTTAGCATGTAAAACTTGTTTTGGATGTTACATAAGTAATAGAGGAGGTCTCCGGTCTCTCATCTATCCTTCTCTCCGTCGACAGCACCTCTCCTTTCCATCTTTCTCGCGATCGGTCTCTCATCTCATAAGTTGTCCATGTAAGGATGTGTTCATGTGTATATGGATGATGTGCTCATATGTATGTAGATGATCGATGCTCATGATGTGTGTATGTGGAGAGGATCGATGGTCATATGTGTGTGTATATGGAGAGTATCGATGATGCTCATGCATGTGTACTATATGGAGAGGATAATGATATGTTCATGTGTGTATGGATCGGTCTCTCTCTCTTGTGTTTGTATGTGAACAAGTTTCCATTTGTTTTGCCAAAATGTTGATTCATTTCCATTTTGGCAAGACTTTGGCATTTCGCAAAGGTCCTAATTTTAGGATAGGTCATGCCGAAATTTTCTATCGACCATTGCATGCATGCATTCATTATGTGGTTCTAATAGACTTCAAAATTGTACCGTGTACATCATGCAGGCAAAAATGGGCGCATAATGAGCGAAGGCATTGTGGCTAGATTTTTGAAATGTGCGACGGCCGACATGATACGAAATAACAAGACAGATATAAGATGTCCGTGCAGAAGATGCAAACTCAACTGGGTGATTGACCCAGTTCGAATCTGCGGCGCTGCTCCGCCATGGTTTCATGGATGGATACACTCGTTGGATAAGCGATGACGTATATGATGGAGACGGTGAAGAAGGTGGCCAACATGACGATGATCATCATCACGGCGAGAGCGGGCAAGATGATGAAGAGTCTCCTGGAGATGGTGAAGGTGCGGAAGCAGACCGGAATGATGATGATCTAGATGCCGGAGGAGCAGACGACGATGGAACAACGTCAGGCTGGGTGCAGGACCCTTATGTGCAAGAGCTTCTTCTCAAGCAGACGAGTAACGCCAGGGCTGCCGCTAGAGAGAAATCCAAGCTTGTGCAACTTGAGAAAGACGCGGTTACTCCATTGTATGAAGGATGCAGGCCCGATGATACCCGGTTGAATGTAACGCTCAAGGCTATGGAGATGAAGGCGAAGCACAAATTGAGCGACGCAAGCTTCGACGATATGATGGTATTCTGGCATGATCGTCTCCCGGAGGGGAACACATGTCCAACTAGTATCGAGGATGCCAAGAAAATCGTCTGTCCTCTCGATCTACCGCACGTTAGATATCACGTATGCATCAACGATTGCATCATTTATCGGGGCGAGGACACGGAGAAAACCACATGTCCGGTGTGCGGCGTGAGTCGATACAAGAAATGGAAGAAAGCACCTCGAAAAGTGGTATGGTACTTTCCTATCACTCCTCGTCTGCAGCGCTATTTCGCGGACCCTAAGGAAGCGAAGCTCATGCGATGGCATGCGGAAAGGAAGAATCCAGGAGATGATGATGACCCCGAAAAGGATGAGTTGCTCACGCACCCTTCAGATGCTAGCCAGTGGAAAGCATTGGACCTCAAATTCCTAGAATTCGGTGGAGATTCGAGGAACATCAGGCTTGGTGCGAGCACCGATGGACTCAATCCGTTCGGTAGCCAGAGCAGCACGCACAACACTTGGCCCGTGTTTGTATGGATGTACAACCTCCCTCCATGGTTGTGCATGAAGAAGAAGTACATACAAATGAGTATGCTAATTCAAGGGCCAAAACAACCTGGTACCGACATCAATCTGTATCTCGGGCTGTTGAAAGAGGAGCTAGCCACGTTATGGGAATCTGGAGCCAATACTTACGACGCCGTCGCACAAGATTATTTCACTATGAGAGCCGCGTTGGTCACTACGGTGCAAGACTATCCAGGTTGCGGGTATATCTCGGGGCAGGTTATCCAAGGATTCTACGGAAGAATCGAGGAGATCTAGGAGCTCGACTACTGTGGAGAAAAGGTGTCGATGTTCCGTGTCAGATGGGCAAAGAGCGTCGAAAGAGAAGACCGGTATTTCACAACCATGGTTATACCCGAAGCAGCCAAATCCAAGGCCACTGGTGCAAACGTGGCCGCGAAAAATGAACCATGGGTACTGGCTACCAAAGTGGACCAATGTTTTTTCATTACCGACCCGACAAAGCCTAGCCGTGTTGTCGTGAGGAGAGGAAAAAGAAAAATCATCGGAATGGATGGAGTCGCCAACGAGCAAGACTTCGACCAGTAGGGCGACCCAAAGATTGAAGATGACGACGACTACGATGCCGCAACATACATCACAAGAAGAAAAAGGACAACCCTACCCAAAAAAGGTAGCCCGTTCGAAAGAAGAAACATTAAAGTGCCGGGGCTAAATTATTCAACCGCGACAAAGAAGGGAAAAAATATTGTAAAACGCTAGCTCAAAAAATTATGACATATTTGTATTATGGACAAATTATTATGACATATTTGTATTATGGACAAATTATTATGACATATTTGAATCATATTGGTACCACTTTTATGACATATATTATCACCTTTGGGATTTTTTGGAATATTTAAAAGTATTTTAAAAACAAAAAAAAACTTTTATGGCATATATCACCACTTTTGGGCATTTTTTGGGACATTTAAAAATATTTTAAAAATAAAAATAAAAAAGGTGGGCACCAGGATTCGAACCTGGGTGCTCACAGGTTTAGAATAGAGTATCGGTCGGAGCCATTGTGATAAGGCAGTGCTAGTGATCAGAATGGGGGTGGTAGACCTCTTATCAGACTAGTCCTATGCACTTAGGCATAGCGCACCCTGGCCAAGTGCGCTACGGTTATCGTCGCCCTCGATCCCCATCTCCTCTCAGACACAGATCGATCCCCATCGTCCCCATCCCCATCGACGCGCCGCCGCTGCCGCCGGAGTTCAGGAGGAGGAGCAGCGAGCCACGCCACCGCCGCCGGAGATCAGGAGGAGGAGCAGCGAGCCACGCCGCCGCCGAAGGTTAGGAGGAGGAGCAGCGATCGAGCCACGCCAGGAGGAGGAGCAGCGAGCCACGCTAGAAGGAGGAGTTCGCCACGCCAAGAGGAGGAGGAGGCCGCCACACCGCCGGGCACGCACCGCCCGATCCAAGTACTCCACCGCTGCTCCACGCAGACGCAAGTAAGGTTGACGCAAGCTCTGCTCCATATCTCGGGACTCCTCTGGATGGTGTGCCTGAGTAGGAAGAACAACACACAGTACATGGTCTTAGCTGCTAGTATTTGTGTTTGTTGCCTCTGAAAACTTCAGCTGTACATCTATAAAAATACAGTAAACACGCTTGCTTGTTTGTTAGAACTGCTATGATACAGCAAACAGAGAGCTTGTTAGAAAACAGAGAGCTTGTTAGATTTTTTGTTAGAAACAGAGAGCAAACAGAGAGCTTGAAGATTTTTTGTTTGAAACAGAGAGCAAATAGAGGCTTGATGTTCTGTTAGAAACAAAGAGCAAACAGAGAGCTTGTAGGTTTAGGCTTGATTTTTAGCTTGTAGTTCTTGTAGGTTTAGGCTTGATTTTTAGCTTGTAGTTCTTGTAGGTTTAGGCTTGTAGTTCTTGATTTTTAGCAAACAGAGAGCTTGAAGATGTTCTAGCCATGACTTAATCTGCTTGCTCTTTTTTCTATTATCATGTAGCTTGTAGTTCTTGTTTGTTTGCTCTCTGTTTCTGCTTGTAGTATTGCCCAACACCCACTATCTAGCTAGCTACCTACCTACCAGGAGATGAGGTTTTCTTGGCAAGGAAGGGTGGTTCAGACTTGAGAAGCAACAGTGAGTTTTTGGCTTCTTGGTGTCCCTACTGCTGGTTTATATAGAAGGGCCCCGATGTCTCTTGTTGTAGGATGAAATTAATAATGGAAAAGAGATGCCCATCATCTATCAGTGATGAGTGTGTAGCTCTGAAGTTTATTTGATAGGTAGGATCCCCTGCCTACAGCTATTACTCATGCAGGTACACATATAATTAGTTAACATTTCTATACAGATAGAAATAGCTTGAAGCTGTGTAGGTGACTATTAGTGGAGTGTTTTGTTAAGATACCTTATTCCCGTGCATGATTCCTTGAAGAAAATCATGCATCTGCCTTTCTAGCAAACTTCTGTAATATAGCCTACAAACTAAATAAACTTAGTTCAATACTGAGACCTATACTCCTGACTGCATTTCTGTACAGATAGAAATAGCTTGAAGCTCGAACCTTGTTGCTGCTCTGGTCTTTGAGAGCTCAGTTTGTTTCTGTTTTTTTCTATATATAGAGAGAGAGGGACACGAGTGAGGGACTGAACTGAACCACTATATAATTACTCTTTTTTTTCCTACTGGATTATTGTTGTTTATGCTGACCAAATGCCTCTCTTGTTTCTATTTCATCTATATTTTGGCTGGATGGATTACTGTGTGTGGTCGACCATATGTGGGTGCTAGGTGTGAGTCTGTGGGTGCAATGTTGGCCATGCTAGTTAGGGTGTTTGTTTATGTTCTTGTTCGATATGCAGCTATGATGGCCATTTATTGTGTGATAGCTATGCTGGCCATATATATGCAAGTTCTTGTATGAAATGAGTCCAGATTTTTGCCGGAATGTTGATTAACTTCCGTTTCGGCAGAAATCGGGCACTCCTAGTTTAAGAAAATTAGCAAAGGTCATGCCGGATTTTTCCGTGCATTTAACCAATTATTTGTTTTTTATTAGTGCAAAGATGTGTGACAACGACGAGGCTGAATGTTCTAAGCGCATCAGCGCTGAAGGAGAACTCAGACCTCCGAATAAACAATTGACATTCTGGAGGCGGCCTAGCGTCTAGAATACGATGAAGAATACCATCCTTCGGAGAGCGAGGATGATGAGATGGAAGACGCGGAGGAAGAAGCCGAAGGAACGGCGGACGATGAAACCACTGATGGCGGCGAGGGCACAGGGAGTGGTAGAAACCCTCCTAAGAAGAAGAAGAAGAAGAAGCCGAAGGACCGGCGCCCGAACACGGTCGGCACGGTCAGGGAGGAAATTACCGAAGTGAGCCCATCAGGGGTTCCTTTGGAGCCCGCCCTTGTCGTCAAAGGGTACGGTGGGCAAGTGGCGGCGATCACCCGGACAACCATCTCGATCAACACCGAGAATCTCCGGCATAAAGATAATGGCCACTTGCGCACACTCCTCTTTGAGAAGCTGCATGCCAGATACAAGTTCCCCACACAGTATCAAAACACAAATTATCATGGGAACGAAGTAAACAAATCCGCCCTCACAAAGATGAGCACCGCCCTGGCCAGCTGGAGAACCCGGATAAAGAAGAAGATCTATAAAGAAGGCAAAAGTCTCGAGGAGATCCGGAAGATTGACCGCAGATCACGAAGATCGTTGCGGAGTTCAAGGAGAGGTGTGAATCCGAAGAGCCCTGGCCAATAGTAATCGGGAAAAGGCGCCAGCGATGAATATAGGTCATCACCATCTCGGATCCGTGGATCTGAGAACCGGAGGCCAAATGGAATAAGGAAGGCGAAGAGTATAGATCCAAGGGATAGAAACCCCTTTGCTAAATTCGAACCCGGGCAGGTTCGAAACTTCATCAGGGCCCGTTACCGTGTGGACCCAAAAACCAAACAACTCACCGCGGATCCTGCGGTGAAGGAATTCGAGGAAATTGTGGTAAGTATAATCTAATTACCGCGGATCAACACGATTGCAATCTAATCGATGATCTAAATGATTCACTGTTACTTGCTCTGCAGGAGGAGGAAATTGTTGCTAGTCATGGATCCCAGGGTTCCTCATCCCAGGGGTCGACGGCGGCCACCCGGTGGGATAACCCTTTTAACAGGGCGATGAACCGAGCCAAGAAAATAGAGCCGGTTACGAAGAAGCCGTCGTCGGCTGGCCGCTGGCCTCGGGGTAGAATTGGGTGGATCATTTTGGTCCACCGAGGACGCATGTGGCGCCGCGGAAGGAGCGAGGAGGAAAACCGAGAGGTTCAAGAACTTAAGGCACAAGTGGCGCGGATCCCAGATCGTCCAAGACAACCGGCAATCACCCTCACGTCCTTCCGCCTACCTTGGTGGAGTCAATAGCGAACTGGAGTCGGGTGGTCGAGTAGGGCCGTGCCGATTCCAAGCATGGTCGCAGCCACTCGAACAACGCGGCGCCGACGAATCGGGTGAACTACGTGTTCGTGACTCCGCCCGCACCGCTGGCGCCGCAAGTGTTGGTGACTCCCCTGCCATCACCGCGGCGGAGTACATGTTGGTGCCCCGCCATCGTCAGCGGCACCGGAGCTCAAGCACCCGTCGGTAGGGAGAATACACGGCGGCCAGACCGCACCATCAAGCAGCCCTCCGCTCTTGCACGCTCGTCAGCCAGTGCGGTGCGTCGACATTAGCCGATCTCGACGCCATCACGGTAAACAAATTGCTTTAATTACCGCCTTTCATGCCATCTATATATTACTCTTGTGGCATCTCGCTCGACGACGCCATACATGTTTCTGCAGACGGATGTTCCTTGCACTCTCTTATGCTACGTGAACAACGAGTGAGGATGTTGCCAAGGGTACCATCGTTCAACCTTGCAGCGCACGTTCCACTCAAAGCCGATGCGGATAGCGTGCACAGGGTTAAAATTAGTCGGGTGCTAAGGGGCTGCGACGACCTGGAACCTCCCATTCAACCCCCAGGAGCGGATGAAGAAGAGCCGTTTGTCCTCAGAAGTTTCTTCGGCTTGTTCTTGCTATGGCCAAAGAGCATGATCCGTTTGGGGCGTCGGGGCCATCACGCCACGAGACAAGCACCGCTGTCGTGCGGCGACAAGCGGTGGCAAGGCCCCCTTACCGCCCTCGCCGTCACCTCCACGCGGTGGGTCGGATGATCATGTTGATGATATGCACATGGCGCAGGATCCGGCCGAGGACGACGAAGACTGGAATGATCACTTCTTCAGCACTCAGTTTGGCAACGAAGAAGACCTAGCTGGTGGCCCCACAGAGAACGCCACTATCACCAAGCGTCTGTTTGGTTCTAAGGAGACGCCTCCAGCTTGCGCCTTTACAAAGCCAGCTGATACAACCAATCGTCCCTTTATTCTAAGCCCTGACACACTACATAGGCGGCGGTGCTCGATAGGTGCCTGCCCGCTCTCCAAAAGGAAAAAAGGGCAGGAAAAGAAAATCTAGCAGCTCGAGCCAGCCGGTGGCGTCAACAACTACGAATCCGATCAGGTTTCGGGACGGGCCACCAAGACCCGAGGGTATTATGTGGAGGATTCATGTGGCGGGTGAGCCCATGCTACCTAAGAATTTGCGGAAGCTCGCCAGTTCGGAACTGCAGAGTGTGCATGACGGCGTGCTGACGATAGAGAGACGCCTTCTATCGGAGAAAGATCCCTCGCACCCGGTATTCGTGGTTAAGGTGCCACCAGGCTTGGGCTTCGTCGACACTGCCCCCGCAGATCTGTTCTTCCTGCGGTTCGAGGACATCTTCAATATGTTCCACCTATACCCGCTGCACTATACCATGGTCCGTCTCTTTTCTCTCAGCCTGGCCATGCAGATCATTAGAGAGAACACACCGGGCATCGCTATAGTGGACCCCTACTACATGCGTGACGACTGCTTGGGTTCCCCGCACGAGCATTTATCGTGGCCTCGTACCTAAAAAGAATCCTCGTGGCGAACAAGACAAAGGAATACATTCCCGTGCCTTACTTTCCCGAGTAAGTCGTTATTCACTCGCCACCGTCGATTGGCTTTATTAGATCATCATCATTCTTTTTCCAACACATTCCATTTGAATTTTTTGCGCAGATGAACACTGCACGCTCATCTCCTTATCGCCGAAGCATTCCCAAGCCACGTATTTCGACTCGGGGAGTCTAGAAAAGAAGAAAAACTACGACAAGATCAAGGAAGTTCTGGATGATGCTCTCACTGGCTTTGCCTCGACGGAAGGCCCCAGCTTCGTGCGTAAGAAGGTCAAGTTCGGCAGGCACGTCTTCAACCACGTAACGGAGTTCCCCTGCATGAAGCAGCCGGAAAACAGTAAGAAGGAAGCCTACTACGCACTCCATCACATGAGGGCGTTCCTACTTGACCAGTAGAATTCTGTGCCGGATCATCTCAAGCAGTGGGCGAAGCAAAGGCCAAGATCAATGATTCGGATATTAGACAAGAGATGTATCGCATCCAGCAGCAGTTTGGGGCAATCATCTTTCGTGATGTCATGACTTCGGGGGGGATCTTCTACGGAGGAAATATCCCGAATAACCGTGACATAGAAGATCGCCTAGAGATGCAGGGTGACTATAGGAAGTTCATGACGAGACAGGGCGTTCTCCCGTTCCCTAAGCCGAGCCAGAAGGCTTGATGTTGACCTAGTTGTAGTTACAAAGTATAGATGACCTTTGTGTGTGTGTGTGGACGACAAGTGAACTTATTTTGCTTATTATTATAAATCGATCAATGCTTGGTTTTTTTGCTTACTCTTTTGGTCCTTTGCTCAATTTGGTCCTTCTTTTTTTCCTTACTCTTTTTTCGAGAATAATGCCGATGATTGAAATGTCGTAGCACACTATATATGTGAATGTGCTACGACGGGATTGTACGCCTTGTGCTATGCAAAAGTACTCCAGGTGTTGTGCATCCTACTTGGCGTACAGTTCCGTCGTAGCATATTCCTGTGTCCAACGACCTATGTATATATATGAGGCATGATTTTTGAGTTACTTTGGTCTTTTTCGAGAATAATGCCAATGATTGAAATGTCGTGGCACACTATATGTGAATGTGCTGCGATGGGATTGTTCGCCTTGTGCTATGCACAGGTCCAGGTGTTGTGCATCCTACTTGGCGAACAGTTCCATCGTAGCATATTCCTGTGTCGAACAACCTAGTTATATATGAGGCATGCTTTCTGAGTTTGGTCTTTTTGATTTAGGAGTACTTTCTATAAGTGTATCTTCATATGCGACTTTAATTATATATGTTTTTTTCAATAGTCGGTTAATTATTATTGTCAACTTATAGATGACGTGGTACGTCGTGTACAAGGGACGGGTTCCCGGAGTCTACGATGATTGGGAAGACTGCCGGAGACAGGTGCACCGTTTCAGCGGCAATAGCTATAAAGGGTACAACACTATGGCGGAGGCGGAAGCTAGATACACGCGCTATCTAGCGGGAGTTAGGACAAGGAACCGGATGAAGACCTACACCTTCGTCGCGGCGGTGATCATGCTTATCTTCTTTGGTTATTTATCCCACGTTTGTGTCTAGCTAGTTAGTTTAGATGTCTAGGCGAGCTTCCGAGCTCTAACTTGTTCGATCGACACATGTATTAGCATGTCACCAACTACTACTTTGTAACATGATCGAAAAAATGTAACTTAGACTATGTATTCATGTATGAGACTTATCTATATGTATTTGTTTCAATCTTGTTTTTCATATTGAGTATTTATATATATAATTGTATATCTTGTATCTGTGTGTGTATATATGCTGTAATATTATATATAATCTGTATTGCGTATAATCTGGCTCGGAAATTAAAAAAAAACAAAAAATACATCTATGGCGCACATGGTCTACCTTCTGTGGCGCACTACACCTAAAGCGCACCATGGAAGTTTAGTGGCGCACTAGGTAGTGCGCCACAGAAGATCCCAGGGGTAGCGCACCATGCCAAACTTCTGTGGCGCACTTTGAGGTGCGCTATGCCTATCTCTGCACAACCGTGGCGCACTAGGCAGTGCGCCACGGCTGAGAGATAGTCGTAGCACAAGGCCCGTGGCGCACTGCTAGTGCGCCACGGATGATGTTTCCAGGTGCGCCACTAACGGTCTGTTTCCTAGTAGTGTCAATCACATCATGTTCTCCTGTCAAACTAGATTCTCTGCATTCGATACATCATCTGGATGAACGAGCACTGACAACTATGCATGGCTAAGCATAACACAGATAGTAGCTCAAAGGAAGTAATGCAATAGATAGGATACTTTATCTATCCATAAAAGACCACAGTAGAATTGTATGCATCATGGCAGGAATTGAAATGCTTTCGAAATCATAGGATTATATCATGGTGGGGCTATGCTTTCCTTTTCCAGTTAATAGCAGATAAATAGATCTTCGGAAGCCTTGTACTTTACTTGGTTACAGTTGGTCAAGTATTGGTCTTCGATCTTCGACGGTGTTGATCTCTGACTTCGATCTCGATCTCGTATTCTACCGGGAAGAACCAAATACCGGAAAGAAAGGGAAACAATCAACATATGGCATCGATGCAATGCTCAAGCAAGGATGACAAGTTAAATTATATTGAAAAGTAACCCGAAAGTATGCTCGACAGTTTAATCGGGGTTCCGAGGGGTACAAACCCTAACTCGAGGAAACTCTGAAATCACCTATGAGGGGTTTCTACGTTCTTCTATTTAAACTTGTCATGGAAGTTTATTATCAATGCATGATTATAGTTTAGATAGGTATATCTCATTTTTCTGGACATTTTGATATATTATATATATTTTTCTAACTTATAAATAATAAGTTATTGAATTTATAATATTATATTAATTTCTAAAATTATTTAAAACAAATTACATACTTTTTACACCCGGGCAGAGGCTACCGGCAGCAGCTGATAGAGGGGCCCGAGGCCACCTCAGCTGCCATGCAGGCGGGGACCGGACCCACCCTGGTTTTACCAGGCTGACACGCGCGTGGCTGACGCAAGGGTGACGTCAGCGTGACATCACGCTGGCGGGGCTCACAGCATGGCAACGGGACGGCAACTACTGCGCGCGCGGGGCTGCGAAACTAGGCCAGTTCGAACTAGGAAACCAAGGGGAACCCACTGGTGGTGGCGCCGCTATGTTTTGGTCACCAGAGGGATGGTGGCGACGGCAGACGGCGGCGGCAGAGAGCGGTGCACGACATGGGAGCGAACCGGAGTGAGAGGGGAGAAACGGAGGGGTCCACGAGGACCATAGTCTCACCGCGATGCCGACGGAGGGGTCGAGGAGCCAAGGGGAGGTCTTGAACGGCGTTAATGGCAACGGTGGGCGACATCGGGCTCGGGGAGACGGGCTCGATTCGGGGAACTGGGGTCTTCCCGACTCGCACACTTCAGCGAGGAGGAAGAAGGGGTCGAGGCGGAGCCGATGGTAGCCTCAGATGGGCGAGGGGAGGCCGGAGATGACGATGAACAGCAAGGACCGACGGCTAGGGTTTTGGGCAGAGAGTAAATCAAGAGAGGAAGGTCGCGGAAGAGAGCGGGAGGAGAAAAGGATGGGGCAGGGGGTCGGCGCGGTTCTTATCCTTGTCCTAGAGCTCGTCAGAGGGCAGGGAGGAGGCAGTGGAGATCGATGGCGCCGGTGTCGACAGGTAGGAGCTTGGAGGCGAGGAAAGGCGATGATGAGATGAGCGAAGAATGCAGCGTGCGGGGTGGGCTCGCTAGGCAGCTTGTGTGAGCAGCATGGAGAGAAGGGGAGAGATGGGCCACGACCCATTTAGGTTTAGGAAACAGTTTTTATTTTTGAATTCCTTTTCTTTTTCTATTTTCAATTTCTGTTTTGTATTTCAAATATAAAACTATTTTGGGCATTTCAAAAATTCCACATATTTTGTAAAACATTTAAAATAATGTGAGGCCCTTGTAACATTTTGGGCTTCACAACTTTTTGACCATTTTCAAAATATTTGAAACCATTTGAAATTGTTACAAATAAGGGGGAATATTAGGGTTTTGTCCATTTCTTTCTTGCATGCATTTTTTTAATATGATGCTCATGAATGCATAATCAAAACCATAATATAAGATTAACTAAAACTGGGGTGTTACATCTCGCTGCTGATTATTGATCGGAGAGGGTTCTCGATCATGTTTGTATTATTCGCTAACCGTACGGAGACACACTTAAGGGATACCGACACCATTGTGAGCAAATAATATGCCAGAGGAAGAATTACAAAGCGCATGAATTATTTCACTAGACACCCGAACTATTTCAGGTGAAATTGCTGAAACTGGTTCTACATGTGAAATTCAAATGTTGTAAGGGTTTTTATGTTAATGTTTTTTAATTAATGTAATTAATAAAATCCTGAATAAATAAATAAAATTATTTTTTAAAGAGAGATTACATTAAATTTGGTGGAAATTTAATGGGAATTTGAGTGGAGAAAATGGAGGGTCATCTTTATGTGAGTGGAGCTTCCACCACATGAATGAGGGAGAGGTGCGGGCACCCACTACGGCCGGCGGCCATGCCCCCTCGGGCTGCCTCCCTCCCCTAAATAAGGAGCACTCTCATACCTCCTCGTGAAAGATCTCTCTCCCCCTTTAGAATTTCCCCATGGTCTCGGATCAGCGAGATACATGTTCCCGGTGGCTTTTTTGGAAGGATTTGTTGCTTCCGCTGCTTTGCTGGAGCGAGGGCGTGGAGGTTGTCGGGATACCGAACGTGTGTGCGATCACATATGCACCACTGCTTTTGCGGTGCTAGACCTGCTAGGACCGGATGGACTTCTTCTCGATCTTGAGATTGGCAAGCGTTCCACTACATCAAACATGAGTACAACCTCTTTAGCACTTTTCGGTCTTCAAGGGTATGTATTCTATGGATGTATATCCACCCGTTTCTTGTATCTAGTAGATAGATCTTGGTACTTAGTTGTTCCCATTGTAGGAATTTTTTTCTATGCTGCAAACCCTACAGCAGTTCTTCAGCCATTTCTCAAATCATAGGAAACAAGTATAAGAACCTATACAAAGATACTCAAATCATCTTCCTAAAAATAAACTTTAGGAATCATATACTTAGACTGTTTGTCACATGATTGATGCCTCGGGGTCATCTTAATAAATGAAAATAATTTCCAAATGAAGTCTTGATTCACAGAGCAAAATTACAATATCATCTACCCAGTCTAAAGGTTAGAAAGCATGTATGTAAAACCATCAATACCTAAATAGCCAATAAAACATTAAGCCACAATTCTTATTAGGCATTCTTTTATTATTATCTCTTAAGCTTTGCATCACTGACAGAAAAGATACACGAGCCATATGCACTGATCTATATCAGAGTATAATTCCAGCAAAGATTTCACCAACTATATCACAAAAGTCATAGATATTCACAAAATATAAACCACTAGACTAACCATAGCCAGTACACAGATATCACATATCTAGTAACCTTGCTTAAGCACATTAATCATGAACAAGATCAAAGTCCATGTATAAATAACAATACAAGGATTCACTAACCCTAACTCAATCGAACCACAAGTAATTTAGACAAGCTGAGGAACCCTAGAGCAGAGTCTCAGTGCTACTCAGGATAATTCCATCACCACGGAGAGAAATCGAGAGAGGAATCGAGTGGAAGAAAAAGAGGAAATACCACTTACACGAGGTCCTCGCTTAAGCTTGAGAAGAGGAAGCAGACCAACAACGGAGGCCACCACAAGCGGTGGCACGAGAAGCACTAGGGCAGTCAACCCGAGCCGAGCCACTCGAGCAGTAACCCATCGATGAAGCAGCAAGGCAGCAATAGATCAACACCGGAGAACCACCAAATCACCATGAAAACATTGCAAGAGGTAGGTATAGAAACCTAAACACCAATTAGGGTTGCGCGTGTTGGTGAAAGATAGGACCTTCATATCGAAGCTTACCAATCGGTGTAACCAATCTTGCATAGTTGGCTAGTACGGTGGAGGTGGCTGGGGAGGCCAGAGCATGACGGAGACGAGCGGCGACGGTGGCAGCACCACGACGTCATAGTAAAACGTCGGGGAGGAATAGAGAAGGATAATTGGTCACCAGTGGGCTAGACCACTTGGTCTATCCCAACCTTGTGGGCTAGGCTGGGTAGTGTACTGGGCTGGCCCAGTAACTGGGTCAATGTTCAAAAAGAAAGGAAATTTAAATAAAATCAAAAATAGAAATTACCTAATAAAATATAGAAAAATTATAGAAAAATCCAATATATATATAATATCAAAATGATCACAAAAATAAGATCTACCTAATAAAAATATAACTTTACTTGTTTGAGATAAATATAATTCAAAGAAATAATAACACCATTAAATTCTTCTAAGTGAAATATCATAAAATAAGGAAAATCCTAAAAGATGAATAAAAATTCATTTTGACATATAAAAACAAACCAGTTTTTTTATAAAAATATCAACTTTTTCTCTCTACAAATGGAACTTGAAGGAAATATTCAAAGACATTTAATCTTTGTGGAAATTTATAATAAATAAATAATAATAATTAAATATAGATAAAAATCATTTTAAGATCTTGAATAAATATTTTACTAGAAAAATATTAAATATATTATTACAAATATTATTAAGATTTTAAAGTAATAAAATCCTTATTTAATTTATAAATACCTATTCTATAAATTCTTTAAAAAATGAATAAGAAATAACCATAATCTTCTATAAAACCTTAAACATTTTATAATTAAATATTACTTCCAAAGCCATAACTTGAGTCTATAATAATACTTAAGTGTGAACTATTAACTTTTAGAAAACTCCTTAAAACCATAAATCCAAATTAAACCAGTAATTTTTATGAAAATTTTTAAACATCATTCACTCATGATAAAAGTGAATGCTCTTTATCTCTTAACCATTCCTAAACATGAATCCAAACTATAATAGATTAATAAGGTCATCCAAATTTTTCCTTAATAAATTAAATTACCTTCAAAAGCAAATCACACTTGAACAAATCATTCACTTAAACTGAAAGTGAATGATCTCACACCCTTAATCATACCTAACCTAACCTTAAAGGTAAGTAATGAATTAAACACATTACACGTTAAATATCTTCTTAATTTTATAGTTAACTTTGGTCTGTTCCAACTAAGACCTAAAGCATCTCAACGTACAAACTAAACACACAAACACAAAACCACATCAATCACATTATAATAACCATAAATATTGTTTAAACCTTATCAAAGAAATCGCTTCTTCAAAGGTTATTCTTTTTGACACTTTAAACAACAACTATATAATAGTTTCTTCAACTCTTAACAATCCAACACTTAGACTTTCAACCTAATTACCAAATAATAATTAATTTGAATCTTAAAATGATTTGTACTCTATTTTTACATCTAGTATGTGAGAACTTAAGTTCTCTATAAGTTTATTTACTTATAAGGTAAAATTTAAGATAAAACAAACCTTAAAGAAATCACCTAAGTTCAACTCATATATACTAGTGGGGATCCATTTTGAGAATTTTATAAAATACATATCATTAATTATGCATAATAGCATATTGCTTCTTTAAACATTAGTCCTTACCGGACCAATGATGTTGTTTTTAGATATGGGATCTTCTACTGTCTCGAAGACCGTGATTGCATAATCTTGTAATCACAAAAGGAAAGTTCACACTTGCTCATGTCCTTTGGTTATTTTCTATCAAATAATTGCAAATCCAATGTTGTCATCACCTGCATTTCAAATAGGTCAAAAAACACTATTTTCAATAATAATGTGAACTATTGGTTACTAATCCAGGGTGATCAGCTAATCTATTAAGTCTGGCAGTTGAAATACCACTACACATGAATATATCATCTAGGAATTAACAACAAATGTCATAAGTGATTCTTGTGCCATATATTACGCGTTAACCATGAGATTTTGAATGGGACGGAGAAGTCAGCTTGATCTTCTTCCTTTCGCATGTAGCCGGATGCGCATTTCGTGGTTGTTATCCTTGTAGCGTGATTTGTAATTCATAGAGGATATGAAACATATGGGTGGAAACCCTCAATGTCTCATGGTAGTTCTGGCATCTGAATGGTCTATACTAACGATTGCCATAATTTGATATGTGGGCATGGCATACACCAAGGAGACATGCGGGGTCGTGAAGAAGGGCAGTGATTGGATTGGATCATCTACTGGGCCTCACATCATGGAATTGTGGATAGGAATAAGCTACCCGGTTGTGCAACAAGGATTTGATCTCTCATGGGTAAAGCAATGCACCTCTACAGAGTGTAAGAACTATAACTTGTTACTCCCTGTTTCGGGAAGGAGCTACGAATGCGGCAGGAAAGGAACTCCATGAAGTTCTATTAAACCTGTGAAGGCTGACGGACATAACTTTTAGAATAAAAACAATCTTTACAGAAATGTTTATGAAAACCTGCATAGCCTATGACCGATGGTCTCTGGCTGTAGTTAGTGCATCAAACATTAATTTTAGTGAACTTTCTAAGTACGGTCATACTCAACCGTATCTTCTTAACCCTTGCTAGATTATGAAGCCAATAAAGACAATGTCTACATCAACTTATGCTCAAGGGAATCGTCACCCAAAAGCTCAAGTTCTTCAATGAATTCAAAGAGTCAACATATACATCAACTAAAGTGAAGACAAAGTTGTTGATTAGATAGGAGAATAATCTCTAGCCATAGAACCTACTTCTGTAGAGTATTGCAATAGCAGCAATGCAAGCACAATAGTTTAGATACTAATTTATTAGCATGATAGTTATGAACTGTTATTCTGGTTCTTATTTTTAAGAATTGCTTTCTCTCGCTATAAGCTAGAATGTTCTCTAGATCTTTTGTAAAGAGTCAAGTTGTAACCTATAGTTGTGTCTTGGACCTGCTATGTTTCTGTTGTACCACTCTAAGGGATATAATACTAGTTGAACAGTGTTTCTTTGGTGTTATGCCAATGACTATAGTGTACTACATCATGCAGTGGTATGCTGGGTGGTGGAATGGATGAACAATGGTGTGGATCTCTTTTGGTGGTGTTGTGATGAAATCTGAGAATGGCGGCTCTCTAGATGGTGGCTGGAGCCTCAAAATATATAGGCGTTTCATGAAGGTTGTAGGGTTTGATGAGACGGAGCCACCGCCACCCGGTACGAGCGGACCGTATGAGCGGGCTCCGCCCTTACTGCAGGTAGTTACACATAGTTTCTCATGGAATTTTCTTCCCAATTACTTGGCCGTGTAGACTTCCTCAAAATTCATCATTATGACTCCTGATTTCACATTAAAACCCGTGATTTCCAACACAACATAATTCAAAGCAAGATTTTTCCTATCTTTGCAATTATTAGTCATTATTGGCAAGAATTGAAAGTTTCTTGTCAATTTCTTGACTAAAAATAATGTTTAAACACCAAGAAAGATGGAAAATATTGGAGCTATCAACTTCTCCAAAGCTCAAACCTTGATCTCCCTCGAGCAAGAAGAAACAAAAGAACTATAAGGAATTTAGCGTTTAAACTTACAGTCAGTATTCATATGTGAATAACACTTCATTCATTTGCGAGGCTTATCAAAGTTAGAGAGATGACAAGAGTACTATACAAGCTTTGGTAAGTCAAAATAATCGAAGTAGAGATTAATATCAATATGAATAATTAGAAGTGTAGCAATCAATCCAATTTTTCTAGTTAACTCTCATCTTGCCACGAAACACTAGGATATTTAAATAGCATGATTTGAGTAAGAGAGTTTCATGTCCTAAGTAATATAACAATGAAGTATCTTATGTACACCACATTAATAAATCAAGTTTATCAAAAACACTTCTAATCCAATCATTGTGTTTCAAGAAAAAATTGTAGAGTAGTAATGTGACCATGCCACGGACTTGTTATGTGGATCTTCAAAGATATCTTTTTTTAATTCTTTTCAAGGATTGCTGGCTATTTATTTTACAAGTGTTTACACAACTTTCGAGAATACCAATACTTTTTCACATACATTGACACTGATGCCAATCATGTCATCAACTCATAGCAGAAATACAGGGTTATACCATAGATCGTTCAAAAGCTAGCAGAGTTGTTGGCATCCCAAAGGTGTGCACTAGGAACATAAATAGTAGAACTTTTTATTTTTATTTATAAGCTAGTACCACGGTTTGATCCACAAGGTTATCTTTGGCATGCATCACAATTACCACTAGAATTTATTTCAATCAAACAATTCCTTTCATGAGTGTCGTCAAGACTATCAAGATGTCTATGGGGTTAAGTACCTTCAAGGGTATACTCTCAAGACAATCATTCATCAAACAAGTCATAAATTTTAGACTCTTTCTTATTGTAATTGTTTGGCATTATTATTTCCAAGGCAAGACTCGGTTAGCTAAAAGAACTAGAGCAAGAGCTTCAATAACTAACCATCATACTAATAAAAAGCTTTAATCTAACTAAATTAAATTACTCCTACAGGCATATCATCTTAGCAAATCGACCAACTAAGATAAACATCTCAAACTTCAAAAGTGGGAGACATAGGACATACCTCTCATAAGCAACTTCATGATTCTCTTCCTTATAGGGATGTGTTCCGTCAAAACTCAAACACGATTACTATCATAATAATATAAAAGCAAAGAGGCAAAGTGCGAATCCACATTTATGAAAAAAGGAAAAATAGAAAAATTATTTTGTATTTTGAGGATGGGGATTAAAGAATAGAAAAGATCTTGCAACCCAGCAAGGGTTTTACGAAAACAAAAACAAATGAAAAGCAAAGGAAAAAAGCGAAGTGTTGGAACGAGCCAACACGAGTGTTTCAAAGCTCCCAATGAGCTGGAGTACAACCTCATTATTACACAAATAAATTTGCAAGGGGAACACATCCCCAACATCAGGCTTTTGCCATCCTTTTTGTTGCTCATTGTGGTGGTGGTGGATAATCTCTCATGTTCCATTGGATGTGCCAATCATGGAACTGGGTAGAGATGCTTAGAGTAGCATCTAGGAGGTTGTTCATGTTTTGAATATTTCCTTCTAGTGCATAGATGTATTCATAGGTGGTGTAGTAGTTTGGTGGCTGCTCATCTTGTTCGGATCCTCCTTGTTCTACTTATTCATCTTCTCCTCCTCCTGTGGGCATCTCTTGTTGGGGTAGATTACCCTCAACCTGCGTGTCATAACGCAAACGTCCCTCCTCGATAGAGAATAGACCATTAATCAAAGTATCTATGATCAAATGACCCACTCCAGGTATATCAAGGATATATCTACCATGAGTTTTAGAAACCATACCACATGCTCTTAGAGTAGGGAGACTGAGACAGTGACTTCCTAATAATGGTTGGATATTACCTAGGGTGATGTGAAGTGCATGTGCAAGAATGGTCACAACCCCCCTCCGTATATGGGTCCACGAGATTGAAGAGCCTGATGCTTAAAGTAAAACACAAGCAAAGCGCCCAATTTGGCATTAAGTTACAATTAACAATAACATCTTTCGCGAGGATCAACATGTCCTCCTCATTAACTCTAGTAAACTCACCACGTACCTGCAAGGTGTTAGCAATCATATAAAATATATATCAAAATAGCAGGGCGATCAATATAGTTTTCCTTGGGTGTGTTTCCACGAATTCTCATAAAATTAAAGTACTCCTAAGGTCCGGGATTTAAAACAAAAGCAGTTGTGCATACATTAGTGGTGTTGTTGGAAACCCAAAACATTGAGCCTATTGGTTGAGTGTTAGGATGTACTCACGTTTCATAATGCGAAATTTGATGCGATCAACTCCGTACTTTGTCCCACGGTACAATGTAATGGTCCACCGTATACATCAAGGTGCTGAGGAACTCAAGTGTCAAGCGGCGATATGTGGAGACATCCTGAAATACAAAGTCATACAAACCAAAATTATTGCATAGTAAATTAAAATCAGCATGAATGCCAAGTTGGTTCAGGATATAAGGACATGCCCACTTGGTGGACTTGATTTATCTAAGCTTGAGACGATTGAAACGGTTTAGTTGAAATTCCTCGGTGAACTCGATACCTAGTGACTCGATGGTCAACGTATCAACGGGTGGTGCGGAGGATTCCGCGGCCATCGCACATGTACGACTCCTCTTGTTCATCTAAAATAATAATATAAAATAAATAAGTAATAATCAAAATTTCTAATAATAAATTTTATTCCAATAGAAACATAGAGTATGTGATCCTCTACACTAGTTACAAAAGAATTATCCTCTAAAACAATACTAAGCACTCAACATCAAGATTGAATAAAAAATAAGACCTAAGTCTAGATTCACAATGGCGAATGATTGAGTAAATATTTTGTAAAAATAAGTTGAAGATCAGAGGAAAATCATAAATTAGATCGATTGAGTGCGAGAAATTGAAGAAAGATTGAGTAAATTTGAAGATCCAATGGAGGTGGTTTGGAGTTTGGAGGAAGAAGAAACAGAGATTGATATTTGAGGATTTTAGGTTACCTCCTCGGGGTGTTTATGCCGGCCGTGTATGTGGTACGGGCAGGAGGTGCAGCCGGAGCCCGCCCGTACCGGGTGACTTACCTTGGGGGCGATGGCTTCTCCCAGGCGGTGCACTCCGTACGGCACGCGGTACGGTCTTGCGTGCTCGTACTGCTGGTCGTTATCGACACGGTATGATTGCTTCGACTTCTGATCCTTGCTCGAGGGTACGGTATGGGTGCACCGTACGGGAGCGTCTTTGTTATTAGCACTGTTCTCTGTGGCAAAAATCAAAGGTTTCATTTTCTCAGAATCGAGGTGGTACAGACGCATGGTACGGTCACTCCCGACCGTAGCACATGTCATTAAGTGTACCGTGAGCTGCAAAACTTCAAGAATTTAATTAGTAGCTCCGCGCGCCTTTGCACATCTCATCATAAGTAAAAATAATAGCAAACATATTTCATAAAAATTCAGCAATACTTCTTAGGACATTTGTTAGCAAATTATAAGATAGAGGATTACCTTATTTATTTTCTTCTCTCCAAAGATCTTCTTGAACACTCTTTATTAAAAAACAAAACAAAAACAAAACTAACAAGACTAACACAAAAGTAAAATTTTATTTCACATGGGTTGCCTCCCATGAAGCGCTTCTAGTTAAGGTCAATTAGATTTACCCTGATGGCAATCATTTAGGTTTGAGGAGTAGAATACCCACTCCAAAATAGTTGGCTTTCAAAGTAATTATACCATCATCATCATTAGGCTTTGCCTTCTTTTTTCTAGGGAAGTGGACTATAAAAGGATCTCTAGATGGTAGCCCAATTTTCACATTCCCTTCATGTAAATTAATTAAAGCTTTAATAGTTTTTAGAAATGCCTACCTAAAATTATAGGTGCTATGGGATCTTCATGCATGTCCACAATAACTAGATTAGTAAGTGCGGGACTGCTTTTAATTTCAATAACTATATTTTCTTTTATCCCAACAACTTATTTATAAGTTGAATCTGCTAGGTGGAGTCTTAATTCAGTAGTAACGAAAGGCTCCAAGTTTAATTTATCAAATAAGCTTTTGGAAATTGTTGCTTGTACCAAGATCACAAAGTGTGGATATCTCATTGACTCCCAACTTAACTTTAATAGTGGGATCAAATATATCATCTAGCTTATCAGCTAGTCTTTTATAATCCTTCTCTAGCCCATGAACTATATATTCTACTTGTTGTATAAATTGTAGATACATAGCATCATTACCTTGTTCTATACCGGGATTCTTCACGGTGATCATCTTCAAAAGATCTTCACGATATACTCTGGTCTTGGTGCATTGCTATAATCTAGCTCTTCAGGTTTCTATTCATTTGTTATCACCCTCATCATCTTGAGGTCTTCTACCGGATTTGGCTTGGGTTTTATAGCAAACTTTGCTAGTATGAGAGCTTGGCTGTCAGCAACTTTACCCAGTTGAGCCTCCATGGTCCTTGTCCTTTCCTGTAGAGCCTACACATTATTTCTAATTGCAATGAACTGGTTAGATAATTTTCCTATACGACTCTCATGGTTCTTCGTGATTTTAATAAGCATATTGTTTTGCTTGGTTTGAGCTTGTATAAAAGTTCTAATAGTTTGTTCAAACGATAGATTGTCATGATTTGCTCCATTATTATAATCATAACTATTATTTGAACATTAGAAGCATAATTATTTGAACATTAGAAGCATAATGATTTTCCATGCAGGATTAAAAGTGGTGCGAGCTATAAAATTAACATCATTAACATTGGTAGAGATAACATTAACTTGGGTATCATTTTTACCTTTTACTATGCTAAGAAGGTCGTCTACCTTAGATGTAAGCTCTTCATTATTTACCTTGGTGATTGAACTTACTCTCTTCGAGGTTATTTTCACATGCCATTGGGCATGGTTATTTTGCATATCATCAAGAAGTTTCTTTGCAACACTCACTTTCTTTCCCATGACCGTTCCTCCTACTGCAATATCTATCATAGAATTAGACATTGGGTTAAGACCATTATAAAACAAATGTAATACATAAGCCAATCTTCCATCCCATGACTAGGACAGTTCATTACGGATTCTTTCATCCTTTCCCAAGCAATTCATCCTTTCCCAAGAAAGTGCTAGTGGATCACGGTTTTCTTGTCTAAATCTTGTAATGTTGGATTTTAGCTACGTAGTCTTAGCTGGGGGGAAAGATTTAGTCATAAACAAATTAGTACATTCATCCCAAGATTTAATAGTGCCCTTTGGTAGAGCTAGCTGTCGTGGTGGTGGCACGGCAGATGCCATGGGTAGGCTTAAGTTGGGGGCCAAATGGGTGCTTGTGGTCACCGGGGAGGGAATGCACGGTCGAGACATGCACGGAGAACAAGAAGAACTCTCCAGACTTAGCGATTTGAGTGATACCCGAAGATTACAAGGGCTCCTTGAGCTGTATGAACTAGGGTTTAGTGCACTAGTTCCCTACTTGGTCCAACCTCCTCCTACTACACCTATGCCCATCCTTATATAGGCGGTGCTAGCTAGCTTACACCCCTTTGGGTTCTAGGGTTTACTGTTTGGATATTGGTCCCTATATGTGGGCCGGGTCATGGGATTGCACTAAGCCCAATGGCCCAGTCCATAAAGCTTGACAACTAACGGTCTTCTGGTACGCTGCTTCATGTTCCTTTTGGCGTCATGCTGTTACTTTGTACGTCTGCGTATGATTTTGGCGTCACCCGGCTCCTTTTGTGTCACCCGGCGTCGCCCTTATCTTTTGACCATGCTTTACCATGGTCCCTCCTGAACCTTACTCGGAAAGGTGCCACGCGTCCTACTTGACTCGGCCCTTCCTCGGTAGACTCGGCTCGTCGGTTCTTGCAAGAATTACAACTTTGTCTTATGCGGGCCGACATAGTTTGTATGTCGGCCGCTCATGCTTATCTTACCCGGCCGTTCTTAACCGGCCTGGTTCTTTCTTTACTCGGAGCTAGCCAAGCTGAGCTATGTTTCACCTCTCCTGACCCTACCGGGGGTTATCCCCTTGACATTAGTCCCCGAAGCTGGCGAGGTCTAGCAGTTCAAGCTGTTAGGCGTCTCCAGGTTCCTTTTATGTGATTGGAACTTAGTTTTTGTCTCTATCTGTCGCAATCTTGCACCTTGCTGAGTCTGTCTGATAGTTTTCGGATCCACTCTTTGACTTCTTGGCTCATTTTTGCCTCGAGCCGAGTCACTTTGGTCAATTCCGAGTCATTTTCGGCGCGCTTCAGTCACTGACAGCTGGTAATCATGATTACTTGCCTCAATTTTTGTTCCATGCTCTTGAGGCAAAGTGACGGCTGCGCAGTTATTCCCCGTCACTGTTGCAGTCCCATCGACCTGCGCCCCTTGTCCTTCCTTTCATGACGTGGCATGGGATTTTTCGTGTATCTCTGGCTACATGGCGCTTGCTGATTGGCTTACTCGGCATGATACACGGCCACACGCTGGACGCACGGCACAGATGGATCCCACGACCAGGGTTTTTACTGTCTTTAAGTAGGGTTGGCGGTTTCCACTTCCCCCACGCCCGTTATGTTTTCCCTTGCCTCTTCTTCTTCCTTGCTCCTGCAAGATCGAACCGCGGTTTCTTCTTCCTCCTGTTCTTGCCCTGCAATTGCGTTTTCTTCCAAGCCACTCTCGACGGCGGAGGAGACTGAGTCTGCGAGGGTGATGGACGCCCGTGACGGCGCTGATGGTGCGGAGGAGTAGGAGGTTCCCGCGGGTGAGCGTGGCGGCTGGGAAGGCTCGGAGTTCTCCACCGAGGAGGTAGAATGGCTCCGCTCCACCAGGCGCATTCCACTGCAAGTGGATTGCCATCTTCCCGCCGGTGAGATCTCTACCAAACCCGAAGCTAACGAGCAGGTGGTTTTCCTTTCTCACTTTGAGCGCGGTTTCGCTCTTCCAGTGAGCACCTTCTTCTCCTCGTTTCTCTCCACCTTCCATCTGCAAACCCATCATCTTCGTGCCAATGCGATTGGCTCTCTTTCCTGCTTTATCTCCCCTTGCGAGGCTCACCTCGGAATTTGGCCTACAGTTCTTCTGTGGGCCAAATATTTTAGATTTAGGGTTCAGGTTATTCCCCAGCCTGGTGCTCCTCGAGCCGAGAAGAAGCCAACTCGGTGCGGTGCCGCTAGCATCACGCCCAGGAGAGACTCCATCTTTCCTCGGGTTGTTGGGTTTGATTCTTGCAAAACGTGGCATAGGACCTTTTTCTATGTCAAAAACAGCGTGTCCATCGATAACATCCGGCTCCCCCTTTCTCGGACGAGGTCCCCAGAAAGAAGCTCTGGCACCTTGACCTGCGTGACCAAGACGCTGCGGTGAACGAGGCTAACATGATCCTGGAAAGGTTGTTGTCGCCGGATGAAAACTTTCATCTTGCCGACACTGACCTCATGTGTGCCTTCGTCTCACACCGGGTAAGCCCCATCCAAGCGAGGAGCCACAAGATGTGCTTCATGAGTGGCTCCCATGATCCCACTCGGCACTCCACTAATGAGCTCACCCATGACTCCATTGCTCGCCGAGTAAGCTCCATCTTTAAACTGAACTTGGCGGACGAGTGGACTTGGATTTTCCCTCCGTTTAGCTGGGCCAGGCCTGTCCCCTGGGTAAGTTTTCCGAGTCGTTTTCCTTGCCGAGTAAGATTTAGCTCTTTTGCCACTCGGAGTCTAGTTTTTGGTTACTCATTCTGTTTGTCTTTCGCAGAATCTCGATCACAAGGTTGATGACAGTACTGTCCCTCCCTGCGGTTATAACGGGGATCGCTCCGACTCTGACGAAGTCGAGTATGACCTGGAGTTCTTCATGCCCATCTCGCACGCTGCGGCCGCTTTAGCTTCGGGTAAGAGTCGATCTCGCAATCCCTTACAAGATCTGTCTGCCGATGATGAGGATGATGATCGTACGCTTTTGGAGGTACATGCCTTGCAACCTTAGTCTCCCAACTTATCCGAGTAAGCCTGTTATTTACTTATGCAGCTGGCCAGGTACATGACACTCCTCCTCTCGCCGTTGGCGGAGTCGGCAAGATCCCTGTTGCCAAGCCGAAGCGACGCGGAGCCTCCTCCAGCACTCAGCCGACCAAGAAGAGCAAGCCCACTCCGGAAGCTCCTGCTGCCACTCTGGCTGAGACCCGCCAAGCCGCTGGGCGCCGAGTCACCCATGACCGGGTCATCACCGGGTATGTTTTTATACTCTGCTTTCTTCGTTCTTTCTTTTTTGTCACCATGTTCTCTTATACATGTCTCATTGTTTTCAGCGCCGCACCCTTTTCAGCGAACCAGGTTGCTTCTAGCATCGCCTCGCCGCTAAGGTCTGTGCCTCCTCCAGCTGATTCGATGGTGCCGAGTCCCGTCCGAGTCGAGGCTCCCACTGTTGAGGCTCACGCCTCTCAGTGTCAGTTAGATCCGGTGGGTCATTTGGCTAGCGCCCCTGGTGCTGGCCAGGAACAATTTTCTGATCTTGGTGCCAGTGATTCTAGCACTAAGAAACCTTCCTCCACCAGTTCCTCTGGCATCGGCCCTCAGGCTGATGTGAATGAACAACTTCCTGATCTTGGAGCCAGCAAAACTGCTGAGCCCAGTCAGCCGGCTCCCCTTTCTTCTCCAAATCCTCCTGCTCGCTCTCCAATTCTATCAAAGGGCCAGACCCAGCCCAAGGCCTCTGGCTCTGCTCGCCCTTTATCCGGAAAATCCACCTCCTCCAAGAAGACAACGCTGGTCTGCGCTCCGGGTTCTGCTCCTCAGATCCGGCCTCCGACATTGGCGACAATGGTCGCTTCAACAGGTAAGGGGGGCAAATCCGCGGCTGCTTGTTCAGGTGATGGCTCTAAGGTTGTTACCCTCCATACTTCCGCTGCAGCGACCCGTGCCAATGTGGGAACTACCCTAAAAATGGGTCAAGTTCTCACTCGGACGCTCAGTGGGAAAATCCTTGGTTTGGCTGAGCCTTATGCTTTGGCATGGAATGCAGCTGGCGAGCAGGAGG
The DNA here is from genome assembly GCA_030063025.1 of Avena longiglumis. Taxonomy (NCBI): domain Eukaryota; kingdom Viridiplantae; phylum Streptophyta; class Magnoliopsida; order Poales; family Poaceae; genus Avena; species Avena longiglumis. The sequence continues at coordinate 151,954,528 of CP125975.1, read as the reverse complement.
TCAGCACCTGTGCTGGCAAGAAACTGAAGCTGGGCCCTAAGGCCATCTCTGACATGACCTAGCAGGCCATTACTCTAATGGCCCGCGCCGATGAAGTGAACGAGGTAAAGTAACTTCTTACTCTTATGTATTGTTGACTATTCCCTTTATACATATCACCTAGTCCCCGAGGTTACTGCCGAGTAAGGAACTTACTCAGTCGTAAGCTCTCAATAATCACTTAGTCTTTAATTTTTTCACACCAATCTTGCATGTTAGAGCTTAGATCCCTAACCCTCGAGGTTACTGTTGAGTAAGGAACTTACTTGGCTGTAAGCTCTTAAGCTCTTTCATTTCCTTATGCCAAACTCATATGTTCGAGCTTTGATCCCTAGCCCTCGAGGTTACTGTTGAGTAAGGAACTTACTCAGCTGTAAGCTCTTAAGCTTTTTAATCCGGCTGGCTGCTTGGTGACCTTTCCTTACTATCTGTCTTCTTTGTCTAGCTCACGCATAACGAGCGCACCAAGGTGCACCAAGCTCTCGTTCTGGCACATCGCAAGCTCGATCTTGCGTATGAAAAGCTGCAGACTGACACCCAAGGACAAGGTAATATCCTTAGTCGTCCTTTATCTATTCGGTGTATTTTTATTTGGTTCATTACCTCAATCTTTTCTTTCTCTTTTCTCACAGCCTCCGCTCAGTCCACCATTGATTCTCTTCACTCGCAGATCAGCGAGGCCGAAAGTAAATTTCTTGCCTCATTAATTCGATAGCTGAAGGTTTCTGTTGGTGCTGACAAGTAATTTGTTCCGAATAAGCAGAGAAGCACCAAGCCGAACTCCAGAAGGAGCGAGATGAGGTGACTCGCCTGAAGAAGCTGATGGCCGAGACAGAGCAGAAGCACTTGGACGAGGTGAAGGGGCTGAAGGAGGAGCTTGCCGAAAAGAATGAGCAGCAAGCCGCCAATGCCGAGAAGACCAAGAGGCTGCTTGATGAGGCCGAGTCATCGGTTGAGTCGGCAAATCTGAACTTTGACGCCCTCCAAGCCAAGGCCAAAACTTGGCATAGCAAGCTCGCCACTATCAACCTCTTTCTCGGTAGTGAGTTCTTACTCTTTTAGCACTGTATGGGTCGCTCTGGATTTCTTCCATCCAATTTTGTTATCTTGCTAACTTTTCTCTTTTGCTTGCAGATAATTTTCCTGAGGCCAATATGTTTTCCATTCGAGCCATGAAGAAACTGAGCGCCGTATCTGGTGCTCCGGCCGACGGCGAGGTGTCCATGGAGGAGCTTCTCGAAGCGGTGTCCGAACGGGTCAGGACCCTCAAGTCTTGCGGTGTGGACCTACTCAAGTCGGCTATTCATGCGTTTCGCATGCTCTGGCCGGATGAAGACCCACCTGAACTCATCGAGCCACTTGTTGACAGATTGCTCCTTACTGAAGACTGGCTGGATCAATGGCGTGAGTCGGCCGGCCGAGCTGTAGCAGACAAGGCTCTCTCCTTCGTGCTTTCATGGTACGAGGACATCAATCTTGATGTTCTTGCTCGGATAAGAGGAGATGGCAAATGGCTGAATGACCCGGAGCTGATCAAGAAACGCCAAGAGCGAGCTTACGCCATGATCGAGTATACCATGGTGCACGCTTGGTGCGACGGGCCCAACTTCCTCGACCTTGGCGACCCGCTTGTCGAAGTTGCTGATGAAGGGGGTGGCGACAGCGAAGCAACCGAGTCAGATGGTCTGGATGACCTGGCCATAGATGCCCCTGACTCGGCCGATGCTCCAAGCAACGTTCCTGGATCCAAGGGTGCTCCTCCGAGTCCTTCTGCTTCTTAGGTTAACAAATACTTGAACTTTTGATTAGATCCCCGGTATGCCGGGTACAGATGTAAGATACATTGCACTTCAAGTTTGATTATGCGCCTTTTGATAGGCTTTATATATTTGCATTATGTTCTGAATGTGAACCATTCAAGGGCAAGTCCCCAAGTTTCATTTTGCCGTGTCACCTTTCCTTGACTTTGGCCCCTATCTACCTTTTTCGTCGTTCGACATTAGAGTCTCAAAGTACTAAGGATGTAGTTAGCGGGTATGAAACTTGGAACACTTGGCGGAGATTGTTCGACACGCAGTATAACGTGATCTACAGAGAGTTAGGCAAAAACTTAAAGCCGGCTCGCATTTCTCCTTTGCACTTATCCGGCGTTCGTGTTTACCCGTCATACATCCTTTCCTCTTGCTTTCCATGAATCCGTGTTTTCGGACAATAGCGTAGTCGAAGATTTGATTTTTTTCGAGTAGACACTACTTGTTCCAAGATAATTTTCAGGTATCACGCCAGCCGACATAAAATAATTGAGAGGGAAAACTTAAGGGGTAGTCCCCGAGTCAGTTTTTTGAATCATACCATTTTATTATCAGCACATAGCCGGCACACACGTTCGACATATGAGAGTTCGAGTGATACATGCATTGCTTCTCCTAAGTATATAAGGGACGAAGTAGCGCCACATTCCATGGCCTTTTGGTCTCATCTCCTGACCTGTCCGCCATGTTCTTTTGCGCTTCACGAGCATCTATGAGATAATAGGAATCATTGTGCAATGCTTTGCTTACAATGAATGTACCTTCCCATGGGGGTGATAATTTATGCATTCCCGCTGTGCGCTGCACCAGCCTTAGCACCATATCCCCTTCTCGAAACACACGAGGTTGCACTTTCCGGCTATGGTAGTGGGCGCCAACTGTCATGGTGGTGGCACGGCATATGCCATGGGTAGGCTTAAGTTGGGGGCCGAATGGGTGCTTGTGGTCACCGGGGAGGGAGTGCACGGTCGAGCCATGCACGAAGAACAAGAAGAACTCTCCAGACTTAGCGATTTGAGTGATACCCGAAGATTACAAGTGCTCCTTGAGCTGTATGAACTAGGGTTTAGTGCACTAGTTCCCTACTTGGTCCAACCTCCTCCTACTACAGCTATGCCCATCCTTATATAGGCAGTGCTACCTAGCTTACACCCGTTTGGGTTCTAGGGTTTACTGTTTGGATCTTGGTCCCTATATGTGGGCCGGGTCATGGGCTTGCCCTAAGCCCAATGGCCCAGTCCATAAAGCTTGACAGTTAATGGTCTTCTAGTACGCTGCTTCTTGTTACTTTTGGTGTCATGTTGTTACTTTGTACGTCTGCGTATGCTTTTGGCATCACCCGGCTCCTTTTGTGTCACCCGGTGTTGCCCTTCTCTTTTGACCATGCTTTACCATGGTCCCTCCTGAACCTTACTCGGAAAGGTGCCATGCGTCCTACTTGACTCGGCCCTTCCTCGGTAGACTCGGCTCGTTGGTTCTTGCAAGAATTACAACTTTGTCTTATGCGGGCCGACATAGTTTGTATGTCGGCCGCTCATGCTTCTCTTACCCGGTCGTTCGTACCCGGCCTGGTTCTTTCTTTACTCGGATCTAGCCAAGTTGCACTATGTTTCACCTCTCGTGACCCTACTGGGGGTTATCCCCCCGACACTAGCAACCAATCCTTATCCTTTCCCCTAAGATAGAAAGGAAACAATTTTAATTTAATAGCATTTGGATCTACATCCTTACTACGCATCATGTCACAAATTTCAGTGAAAGTGTTTAAGTGAAATCCTAAATCCTCAGAGGATGATACCCAAATTGGTTTATTGAAACAAGCTTAAAAGGTTAGTCTTAATATCATAAGTTTCCGCATCAACAGCGGGCTGAGTGATAGGTGCACGAATAAATTCGTCAGTGGGAGTAGCATACTCCCCAAATCTCTTTTGAGCCATAGATCTTATATTTTTGGTATTTTTTAAGTAATGAAAACAAATAACAAGTAACTAATATTTTTTGGGTTTTCAAATAGATAACAAGAAAGTAAACTAATAACAAGAATAAAATTACAAACTAATAATAAAACTAAAAACAAGATCTCTTGTGACCTCACCAGGATAGTGAAATTGCTTCCCCGGCAACGGTGCCAAAAAAGGGATGATTCCTTCGATCCGGATGCATGGATGTAGTATAATATCTTTTTCCCTAGAATACCTAGGTTTAATTCAAACCATGGAAAGCAATGCTAAAAAGGAAATAAAAAGGACACGTTTACAAGACTTTGTTTATTTGTTTTACCTTAGTTTACCGGACCAATCTAGTTTAATTTTATAGTGGGTTGAATCAATGGATGGATATAGGCCATGGTTGAAGATCCACCTGCAGCTGCACATCGTATGGGATAAAATATAATAATAAGCATAGTCATGTGTAATGTTTGAACGGAGATAATCTCTTGTGCGCAACACATCCTATTACACTAGAGCCCCCATGATGTAGCTGGCATAGCAATAGTATTTTAATGTAACCGAGTGCACACCAAACCCATTGGTTACAAATGATTATTAAGTGTAGAACACAGATTAAAGCATTAAGTGGTGATGTTGTTGAGATCCCGAATGGGTCGCTAAGAGAAGACCATACTACCTTTATATCACTGGGGTTCCGATGAGATCACCGCTAGCCAAGTATCTCACCTCAAGCCTTTATCAATCTATGGGATCTTGGGTACCTACAAGTACATAGATCGAGACAAGAGACAAATAGACAAAAGATAAAATCCCAATTGCAAAAAAATAAAATACTCACATGATTAGATGCACATAGTTGCTGTGAGGTTTCTCCCCAACCCGCAGCCCGTGAGGACTACTCACTCATAAAAAATATATCAAGGATAGAAAACATTGTGCAAAATACTTAGATTGAAATCAAATATTCTCAATGGTTGCCAAATCACAAGGAGATCTAAAGTACAAATAAATGTCTATGGCTAATGGAGGTATGGATGAACAATGGTGTTGATCTCCTTTGGTGGTGGTGTGATAAAATCTGAGAATGACGGCTCTCTGGACGACGGCTGGAGCCTCAAAATATATAGGCGTCTTCATGAAGGTTGTGGATTTGACAAGATGGAGCCGCCACCACCCAGTACGGGCTGACTGTACGGGCGGGCTCCGCCCGTACCGCAGGTTGTTATGCATACCATCGCCTAGAATTTGCTTCACAATTACTTGGCCATATAGACTTCCTCAAAATCCTTCATTATGACTTCTGATTTCTCATTAAAACCTGTATTTCCTGCACAACATAATTCAAAGCAAGGTTTTGCATACCTTTGAATTTATCAGTCATTATTGGCAAGGACTGAGAGTTTCTTGTCAACTTCTTGACTAAAAACCATGTTTCAATGTAGAGAAAGATGGAAAATATTGGAGCCATTAATGTCTTCTTGATGAATTCAAACCAAAGAGGTCAAAGATGCTTTGGATCATATTGGGGATCTAAAGGCGCCAGGGCCAGATGGTATGCCTTCTGTTGTGTACAATAAATGCTAGAATTTTATGGGAGGTTAGATTGTTAAAGAAGTTTTGGATGTGCTAAATGATGGACCGATTACTGAGGGGTGGAATGACACTCATGTGGTGTTGATCCCAAAGGTTAAAAATGTCTCATGCATAAAGGACTTGAGGCACATAAGCTAATGCAATGTCTTTTACAAGTTAATCTCAAAGGTGTTAGCTAACCTCCTGGAGTTAATCCTTCTGGAGATCATATCACCAAACCAAAGGGCCTTTATGCCGGGGTGTCTCACCATGGATAACTTTATGGTGGTTGTCCTCTTACCTTTGCAATTTTTGAATCTTCCCTCTTATCTTTTCTTCGAGTCCAGGAATTCTCACTATCAGGTTTCCATCGCACCTTTAGGGTTTTGTTTCCTTCTTCTTGTAACAGTGTCCTACATCCGGTCATCATGTTATCTGATGATGAAGCCGACACACGGCTATCTCCATCTTGGACATTAAGATCTACTTCCCAGAATCCAAGGACTTTCCTCACGGATCACGGAGCACTCCTACATGGAACACGAACCCTCCAAGTTTGCCTTCCCGGATCCGAAGAACGAACACCGACGAAGCCCAAGACCCCGGGATCCAAACCCCTAATGTGTGACCCTTATCCAACCCCTATTTTTGTAATATGACATATATCTTGTTGCATTTAAATTATTCATGCTCGCATTATATCATGTGGTTCAGGGGCATTATGTTGATTCACCCCATAATTAAATATGAATACCAAATGCGGGCTAATCTAGTCATATATTGGCTCCATTTAAATTTGTGTAGCGAACCGATGTGATATTTTGCCTTGTTAATATAACATTTAAATTGCAGGGTAACTAAACAATATGAACCACCTAATTAATTGTCGGAACGCTGGTTCCGCTTAATATTGCCTAATCACACCGCATCTTTTCCATTTCATGCATCATACATGCATCATGCCTGATCTTCTGTCATAGTATTAACTGATGCATCTGATGTTTCTTCTAGTGCTTTGCTTCTTCATGGATTAGGCCGATGAGTTGATGCAAGCGTCGACCCGATCTTCGGATGAACCTTCGGCAGTGTTTCCCATGCGAGCATTATCCCCCTTTCTACCTATTTTACATTTCTAGTATTTACTTCCTTCTGTTGATGTATTGCTATCTGTATTGTGATGCTCTAGATTTCATACCACCTTATATCTCTTGCAACCTATATTGCCATGGACACCTCCTATTACCTGTTGTTTGGTAGATAGTCAGCCTGGAGAGTCATAGTGTTTGCTCAGGTGTTGTTTCGACATTGTCAAGTACCACAGTTGTTGGAAGGTTGCCACATGCTTAATGGTGGAGATGATCATGACTTTAATTACAACTTGATATTAAATGCTAGGACTAGTATACCTAATGCAGAGGCACCGATGGGCAATAGATGTTATTTGGCTTTTAACCGCTCAATAGTGTCTCATAGGCCCCAAGTATTTGATACATGTTTCTTGACTATCGCACTATCCACATGTGGGACCAGGAATCCCCTTAGCCATAGCTTGATTCATTTCTTATTTCTTAGGGACACAAACTAGTTTGGGGTTTTATTACTTTCATGTACTTATGCCATGTTTACTTCTTTATTTACTACTGTTGCTCGTGGAGAGCGTTTACTATTGTACTGTTTAGGCATGTGTAAATCCACTACTAGAAAACTGCTTGTCATTTACTAGGTTGTGCATCAGCATGACATCATGCATATTTCTACACTAAACTATTTTACAAAAGCCCTATTTTGTTTTCTACATTAGCCCCTCTTATTTCAAATTATAATACCTGGACCATCTGCATCTTTTAGTTGTCTAAAACTATTACAAAATATTACTTAAACTAGCTAAATAAACAAAACTATTTTATTACCGGGGGAGGCCGCCAGCTTGCCAGGCCAAAAGCCTAGCAAGCCAGCAGCCTACTACCCCGTCACAAACTAGATAAACCCTAAATCCCCAAACCCACACCAACAAAACCCTAGCTATATACCCAACCACTCACTGCCGCCACCCACATTCCCGCAGCTCACCTACCTAGCCCTACCACTAACACGACCAACCCGTCTCGCACTCGCCACTCACACGCGCCCGCCTAGGCCCCGCGTTCATACACACTATGCATGCAGAGTGCTCCGCCTGGCCCCACCACTCACCATGCCGGCCACACGCACACAGTGCCCCGACCCCGCTCGCGGTCACCCCCTCCCCACCTTCCTCCCAAGTCTCGCAATCCCCCGCTACCGCCAACCTCTCTCTCTCTCTCCCTAGAAGGAGCTGCCGCCGCTTTCCTCTACCACCTAGCCTTTCCCCACCGCCTCCTTCCCATGCCTGGAGCTCGCCATCTCCCCCGCTCGCGAGCCCCTCTGTTTCGCCGCCTCCTACTTCCTCTTGATTCCTCTACTTCGGCCACGCGCACAAGTACCCCTTGCTCCGCCCGTCCTCAATCACCATGGACGCCGCCCTTCGCCGTTTCGCGGCACATCTGACCGCACTTCGCTCCTCCTTGGAGGCCTTCCCTGCAAGTCGCTGCCTCCTTTGCTATGGGTCGGCTGCCCTTGCAGCTCAGCCTCGCCTCGGAAACGCCACCATGCCCTCCCCGTCCCTGATCTTGTCATCGACCTGGTGTCATACCCACCTATGCCCTGACCTTGTCTGCCCTCCGGTTGTCCCATCCTTGATACCTCGCTACAGAGCCGCCTAGCACCATCCATCGGTTTTCCGCCCCATCGCCGTGTCTGCTGATTCGAAACGCCCCGCCCTCAACGCGCGGTTTCCGTCTCGCCACCCCTCATAGGCGTCGTCCTCGGGCCGTCATGGCTACCGCCGCCCATTTGACCCTCTACAGCACCGCGGCCTCATCGTCTTCCACCTTCCCTCAGCCTCATCTTCGAACACATGTGTTGTGCCCTGGTGTGTGTCCTTGATTTTGCTTGTTGTTGAGCATGGCGTTGGGCTTCTCTAGTACAATCGAAGAGCATGTATTCCCCAAGTTCCTCTCAAGATCATCGTGGCACTACTAGAGACCTCCCCGGTTTTGAATCAAGTTCACAACCGACCGAACCCGAGAACACCCGGTGTAGATACAAGTTCTCCATAGATGATGAAGTAGACACCAGAATATCTCCATCTCGGATGCTAAGATCTACTTATCGGAATCCATGGACTTCCTCACGGATCACCGAGCACTCAGGTCTGGCCCCAAGAGGGTAAAGACCTACTCATGCTAGATTGTATTGATTAAAGAGTACACTAGGCGAGCTCGATGGCGAGTCAAAGGGGTGTATGATGGAACGCAAGTTCTATGCGTACCCTAGGGAGGTTTATATAGAGTCACCTCGCTAGGGTTTATAGATCTGCAACCGAGTTGGATAAGGACTCGAAGGGTTTTGACCTAATCCGACTAGGCCTAACTATGTTCTAGGCCTTCTGCTTCCAGTCGCCTGGTTCCTTCTTGGGTCGCAATCCAGTCGCCGTCCTGCATGCCCACTTGCTGGAAGTATGATATAGTAGGAAACATCATGTTGGGTATACCCCACTCGGCATATCCCCATCAGTAGTCCCCGAGGTCATCGTTGATTCGTCCTAGGTGTTCTTTGTCAGTCGAAGTATTCGGGTCCAATTTGGACGCCCAATCGAATCGGTGATGGACTCCTTCAATGAGAAAAGGAATATTCAACATGCATCCTCAGTCGTAATAACGACGACCAGTCGAATCGCCAATTTGGCAAGTAGTTGAATCGCAGCCATGGAGAATGGTTCAGCAAGTCGAGTAGACAAAGTTAGGCCGTCATCCTGGTCAAACTAGCCGTTGGGTAATCCAACAGTAATATCGGCGTAATCACCGTGCGCTAATGGCTCCCCGAAATAGGTGGGAACCAACCGCTATATAAGGAGAGTGACAGGTGAGTTGCGAGCATTCCTCACATTTCTTCCAACTTCGCGCGTCCTTCAATCTTCCATTCCCTCTAGAGCGACAGAGCAATCTAGCGATCCCAGACCCTCGAATCGATGGAGCCCCCGAAGGAATTGTGGGGGAGATCCAAGTGTACCAAGGCGCTGCTGAAGTCCTTCGAAGACATAGGGATTCTCCGCGCCAGGAGATGGTGAATCCCCGCGGCCGGGGAGGTGGAGCCAAATCCACGCACCGGTGAATTCATCTACTTCACTAGCAATCTCGAGAGGGGGATCGACTTCCCCACCTTGCTCTTCTTCCGCCGATTCTGCGCGTACTACGGCATCCGTCCGTCGGATCTGGGGCTGCATAGTATCGAGCAACTCGCCATTTTTGTGGCATTCTGCGAGTGTTATCTGGGCTGCCGCCCATACTTTCCCCTGTGGAAAGAGCTGTTCCATAGGAGGATTTGTCACGAAGGGGTAGACGGCCCAATGCTGGCAGCGGGCGGCCTTACCTTTCAATTGAAGTCCAAGGCCTCCTTCCTCGACCTCATGCTGCCGAATAAGGCGGCGAGCGAGTGGAAGGAGCACTGGTTTTACATCAGTGAGTCGACTCCGGACGGCGAGGTGTCACTCCCTATGTAATCCGCCGAGCGGCCCGATCCGCGCCGACTCCAAGTCTCCAAACTTCCACATGACCAACAGATGGTGGTAGACGAGTTGCTGACAATGATTCGCCAGCTAAAGAAAGATGGGATCGAGACCATCAATTTATACAATTGCTGGGTCGGGCGGCGACTGGTGCCCCTGGCCAGCCATGCCCACTGGATGTACGAGTACACCTGTATGGACGACAGGACCAAAGCCTGCACCACCGGGTGTAAGGCCGACGATTACACCCTCGCGCTGAAGAAGATCACCGACGCGGAATACCACGACCCGAAGGCCGGGATCACCCCATACACCATGAAGCGCAAGGCGCCACCGGTAAGTTCGTTTTTCTTTCTCTATTTCATAGTCGCAGAAATGCAGTCGCGGTTTATTAACCATGTGTTGTTTGTTCAGCTATTCCAAGTGGTGGAAGGTTGGCTCCCTCCCGCCGATGACGAAAGCTTGGACGAGGCTGGCGGGTACGAGAGAGAGTCCTCCTCCGACAAGGAGAATGATGGAGACGATGACGATGATGAAGATGATGATGACGAGGCCGTGGAGGTCGCCGCACCCACGGTTCATAAAACTCGCGGGCAACGTCAACATGAGATCGAGGCCAGCAAGAGCCTCAAGGGTCACATGGGGTCGAAGGCGAATCCGCCAAACATAGTTCACGGTGTGTGGCTATGCTGTCGAATAAGAAGTCACCGAAGAAGAAGAAAAAGAAGAAGAAGAAGGAGGCGCCCAGGGCAGTGTCGCCGCCTCGGTAAGCGACTAGCTCCGAAGCGACTAGCTCATCATCATGATGTCGGTGATAAAGCGTCGGCGAAGGCGCCTGAGGCAGCCAGCGTAGTCGTGGTGGAGGACGAGGTGCCGCTGGCATCGCTTCCACCACCGTTCTCGGTAGTCACGAGCCTCGGGGATGCTCCAGCCGCAAAGGCGTCTCCATCGAGGGAGGCACCCACGTCGACCGGATGGGAACTTCCTGCTGCCGCAGCCTCGTCAACAAATAAGGCTTCCGTTTCGTGGGCTCCGACCCTGTTTGAGATGGGCATCAGCCGAAAGCTGGGCCCGGAGTTGGAGAAGCTGGTGCACATTCGCACCAGCCTGCTCTACATCCCAGTCGCCAGGTAAGTGTCTCGCCGTGTCGACCTGAATTGCTAGTTTGTAGTCATTGTCTGGTTTGTTGACCATTTCTTTTGGCAGGACTGGCGTGAAAAAGATAGGTCACCCCTCGGTGGCCAAATTTCTAGTAGACGCCTCAAGGGCGAAAGCTGATCCCTCGAAGAAGAGGAAGGGTGACGATGCCAAGGCGTCCGCTGAGGGTGCCAAGAAGATGAAGGGCGACGAGGTCGTCATAATCTCAGACGAGTCGGTCGACGCCCCAAGTGGAGGTCCGACTAGAGTGGATGCGACCGTGAAGGCCGTCGTTGACGCGGGGTCACAGCAGGTAGAACTTGCAGCATTGGTCGGGGTGTTGGGCCCCACTGCGAGTGCTGCAGTAGCGGCAGTGGTGGCCTTCCCTCGCTTCATGGCGAGGGCCTCCACCACGAGTGTCTCAACGCAGTTGGCCCAAGCGCCCAAAGTTTTGGGCTCAGAAGTTGTGCAGCGACGCGGGCACACACTACAAGAAATGTGTTATTCTATGACCTTCTCATAGTGACCGTGGACAAAATCGTCATAAAGTTATGACGATTTCGCACCAGATGGTCGTAAGCCGATCGGGAGGTTCAAAACCTTACAAAGTTACGATGATTTTGCCTAGGAACGTCATAGTTTCATTAGCTCAAATCGTCATAATCTGACGGATATAGCCTACGACGTTATTTGTACCTCACTACGACGATTTGAAATCGTCATGACGTCCAAATTAAGATAGGTTCAAATTGGTAGTCGGCCACATCAGCAATTGCGCCTATGTGTCATGTCTATGTGTCAGTTTTTTAATACATGTCATATTAGTGTGTTAATATCTACTTGCCTATGTGTTAGTTTTTGACTACGTGTCATATTTGTGTGTTAATATATACTTACGTGTCATATTTATGTGTTAATATATGCCTACATGGCGCTGCTCGAATCTACTAAGATTGGGACCGAAAGCAAATTGCCCAGATTGCCTTATAGGTTATTTGCAAAAAAGAATTGAGGCGGGGATTCGAACCCCAGACCTCCAAACTAACCTAGCGCACCTTACCACCACGCCAACCATTCTTTCTTGTTTTACTACTACAACGCACCCATATATCTATTCGAATCCCAGTTGTTCACTCAATCCGACGCTCTAGAACTCAACCTCCACCCGCGGGATCCCATCCAACCCTAGCCACAGGCTCTCGCAAAAAAACCCTAGTCACAAGCGGGTCGTGCCCCGCCCAGACCCTTCCATCGTCTCTCCGCCGCCACCCCCACCTCCATCACTCCCGATCCCATCTAGAGAACCACATCGTCGATCTCCGCTCACCCCCTCGCTCCCCCAGCACCACAACCTCCCCTCTATCTCTCTCCTCCCAAACACCACCCATGGCGACCTAGCTCGCGTACACGCCACCGGAAGGCCTGCAGGGACGGGTTTCCAGGGGATCTCGCCGATGCAAATGCTGTACGAGATCACTGGCGGGTTCTCGCGCGAGAAGCTGCTCGCGGAGGGCGGGTTCGGGTGCAGCGGGCACGGGAGCGAGAGTTCCAGGTGGAGGTGGAGATCATCATCCGTCAACAACACGCCACCATCTCTGTAGAGGTGGCTGTTTCTTCGATGGCGATGGCGGCGCCCTAGCAGCGGGTGGTGATGAACAGACTCGGCGACTGGCTTCACTGCGCGGTTCGTCTCGTGTGATTAGAGTCGTCGGGGAGAGAGGATGTCCTTGCCCTCCAGGGTGATCCACATCCAGAACGTCGTCCATGAGATCTCCGAGGTCAGCAAATCCCGGTCCCTTTATGTATTTCTGCTGCAAGTTCTGTTGTAGAGTAGTTCGGGAGTTTCACTTGTTAGGTGGATCTGCTGTTTCGTGAATGTAATGTGGTGTTTGTGCTGCTGGTGATGTAGGCCCTTGTCCAGATGGAGGATTTGTCTTCTTCCCAATACTACACCCCAGCTCTAGCCAGCCCTCCTTCTCGTGTTCGCCATCTCAGACCGGCCTCCACTGTCACGCTCGCCTCCGACGGCAGTAGCCACGGCACCACCAGCAAACGCCGCCCTGCAGACCCCCATCAAGGCCGCCTTCCTCCACCTTGCCTCCTGTCCGTGACACCCCCCAACGAGAGAGTAGGGCCGGCCAGCGCCGATCCCCTTTAGAAGAAGTCCAAGCGCCAGTTTAGGCGTGAGCGCAAGCAGGTAACCCCACTGCAGTAGCGAACAAGAGCTGCTTGCTGGAATGTCCCAGTGCTCGTGCATGCTAGGTGCTTGTGGTAATGCTTGCATGTTGTTATATTTGCTAAATTCACCGTTAGTTTAGTTAGCACAATAGTTTCATGTTTAAGTCGAAATGTCCATTCTAATGCTTCATATGTTACGGCATTAGACCATCTGCTTTCTATAGTGATAACTTTGTCAATTGCCGCAGTGGAGTATGAGTTTGAGCTACTCCATTGCGATGTGCAATTCAATTTCGTACTATTTCTCGAACCGGAGGAGTATTATGTTCTTTCCCGAGTCCAAGCTCTTGAAAAAGAGCAGATCGCCAATTCCCAAGTCCAAGTTATAGTGTGTAGATAATTATTAAACTTGATGGTTCCATATCGGGTTGGTTTGCTATTTGGAAATGTCGACTTGGTATGTTTGATTACTCTACTTAACAACATTAGTGCTTCATGAGACATTTATAGCAACATGGATTGTGCTAAGTTTTACATTCACGTGGAAGAATGCTAAAAGCCGCCTGATCTGCTGCCAATATGTTCGGACGCTAGTACCCAGAGAGACATTTTGTTGTTCTTTTCATAATTTTATAATTTCGTTTGTATATTACCATGAAAAAAATTACACACCTCTTGTTTTCTTCTTCTCCGCAAGTCAAGTCAACTCAAGAGGTTGTTCGGTTTGTACACCAGTACTTGCAAAAGCGTGAGTCTTATTTCCTCGATTATTTTACATTTTGCCATGACAAGATATCTAAAAGCGCATCTGGCGATATGTCATAATATTTGGTACTCTCTCGATCCATAATAAGTGTCGGGCTTTAGTTCAAATTTAGACTAAAATAAACTAAACCCGACACTTATTATGGATCGAGGCACATGGTTTGCATTCTTGATAGAATTGCTGTTTACATTGCCTTGCATATGGTGTGGCCAAGCAGGGGGACAGTCTGCGTGGAATCTATGAGGAGCTTATTGATTGGTGCATGGAGTCGCGGGACAATTCGACCGTGATATCTTGGTTCCGTTCAAGGCCGGGGCCACTAACACCCGGCACCGGTGATATCAAGCTCCTCCAAGGCGATCGACAACACAACCAAGGGCGAGGAGGAATGATAGCTGTGCACACAGAGTGTTGAGTGTTGAATTTTGATCAAGAAGAAAAAGGTGATCCTGAGCTGGAACGTTTCACAGAGCTACTTTTGCTCTCTGTCGGAGACAGAATCGATCATCGATGTGTTGCCAATCTACTGTGTAGGATGATATGGTACCGCTGAGACAAGCTGAACAGTTGCTCTTACTTTGGTAGTATTGTGTGCTTCCTGGGTAGTACGTTGCATCGTAGTTTTGCCGCAGGGCCGTTTCGATACACGCACTCTGTTTTCTTGTGCTTCTGATCTTGGATACTGAGGGTGCTTAATGGGGTGGTATTTCTATGGTTGTTTACTGGCCTTTTTTGGCGGAGATTCCTATTTGCCTAATGCCTTCATGATTAATTCAACTATTCTATGCAATGCAGTATTATGCTTTGATTTTTTCCTTGTCTTGTATTCAAAGAAAGCCTTATTTAATTTTGGGCTTGATCTATATAAATGGTTGTAGTGTCCAAGTCGTGCATTTTCTGAACTACATGTGTGTAATTTAAGTTCCAGTAGCAATTAGTTTGATATCTTCTATTCCTATGGTACTTAATCTGTTAATTTGGAGTTGTCTTCTTATAGTTCTATTATTTATTGTGTTTCTAGTTGAGATCTTCTATTCCTATGTTATTGTTAGAAGATATACTTTCATTTTGACTTAGGTGTCCATCATTTTCTCTTTTACATGAGCTCCAAGCTGAAGTTGGAAGAAGGGGAGGATTGGTGCCGCCGCCTTGTTTTCTATTTTCTAGTAGGCGACTGAGCTTCCTCCGCTTGGCGGCTGCATCATTTCAGGTGTCCATCATTTTCTCTAACCCTAACCTTATCTCTCTTTGATTTCAGGCGACCAGTGCACATGTACCTCTTTGATCTCTTTTCCTCTTAGTTAATTACTGATACTAGTTGCTGAGAGCAATAAACTAAACATCAAATGTGAGAGTCACCGGCAGTTAGCACACTATTTCCCTTCGCCATTTAATCTGCTGAAAAATTGACCTAGACATAGCTGTAAGCTTTCCTGGTAGGTGCAGTACATTTTCCCTGATCCAACTAATTGCATCGGTAATGTGTGTCAACACCAATTCAACATTGTTGTAGCATCTCATGGGGTAGGCATAAACATGGAAGTTGTTGTGGGCTCGACTGCTGTAATCTATCACCCCAGCTAGCTACCTGATTTGGTGCCTGTAATGTCATGAGATCATGCCGAGTAATCTGCGTCTTCTGATCTCGAGATGGGGGCCAAGGCGCCCATAGTCCGGGTACTCCTCTTCCTCTTCTTCATGTCGCCTCACCCTTTGCTAATATGATTAAAAATTGGTAATGTTTTTTAGTTTTAGGTTGGTCTAATGTACATAATTAATACATGACCTTGTTGCTGTCCACTTGGAGCTTATACTCATGTTCCTGGTATATGCTCAGTTTGGTTCTTGCACTCTTATTTAGATAAGATAGTACTGATCTATCATTTTAGCTGATTACCATGCTTTTAGTTTCTCAAAATGAATGCCTCTCTGTTACACTCTGATTCTTTTTGCTCTCTCTCTTGCTTGTTAGTTCCAATGGGACATGGTGTGTCTACATACTGGACTGCTGGAATGACCAACAGTATCTTTGGAATCTTTGGGTAGCTCGAGTATGGTAATGTGCTGTCATACTTCCTGATTTCTTACACAGGGATCTAGCCCTAGGATATGTGCATGTTTGTTTTTCCCTAGAATCAACTATATGTTCATGTAAGGTAGACATGTTATGTTGGAGCTATAAATTACTTTTCCTGATCCTAAATTTGGCTTGCTGTAATCTACAATGTCCCAATATTTGTGATTTGTTCCCTGATTGTCACAGGTTTCTTAGCACAGTGTTGGAATCAAGTCTGTACTTTCACCAATTTCTTTTTGGTCACATTTCTGTAGTTGATGTAGGCATGTATAGGCGATGTAGGATGTTGTTTTATTAGGTGATGTGTTCTAAGTCGGAACATCGGCTGATTATATAATGTGATCTGCATGATTTTCGAAGCTATTGTGCTTAATGTCAGTTTTCCAAAGCTAATGTGCTACTCTGGTTTCTACTTTGTTTGTATGTTGTTGTTTTGAATTTGTGGTGGGTTCTTACAACTGTATCCACTTGTTTAAATTCTGCCACCTCCATAGCTTTAGATTGAATAGTTGATGTTGGACATGCTTATTTTGGTATTTGCTCTTATGCCGATGGTATTCATTTATATGCCTAACCTTTTGCTTACTATTTTGTTTGAGTTGTAGGAGAAGGCTCGCTAGTCTTCACAACACCAAGGCTGAGAGTACATCGACGACAAGATCAAGGCCACAAGCTGAAGTTCCTGAAGAAGTTCGAGAGTATCATCAGAGTAGCTAGCGTTTATACTTGATGAGAGTTTTGTTTGTAGATTTGGGGTGTCCAAGATTTTTTGGTTGAACTAGTAGTGATGTGAACTAGAGTGGAATTTCACGTGTTCAATCTGTTCGACTGTCATATTGTTGTAATGAATTGATTTGACATTTATTTAAATATTGTCATGCTTTTATCTCACGTTAGATTGTTATATTGGATATTAATTAATTAGCTATATGAAGAATCTGACAACTAGAGCCCAATTTCTACGAACGACAATTGAGACCCATTTGATAAAAAGGCGAAATTGAAAATGATTGGATTGTAAGAAGGCCAAGGCCTAGAAAATAAATAAGGCTGAAATATTACAAACTGCCAAAATTACTGGGCTGAGCCCATATAAGCGACCAAACTGGACTGGGCTGAATTTGATTTAAGACAGTTTAATTTCATCATAATTTTGCCACGTAGGATCGGCCACGTAGGATCTGACTTGGCCAGGCTAGATGGCCCGTGACGATATTGGATCGTCATAGATGTTATGACGATCCAATATCGTCATAGACGGTTATGACGATTTTACCAAAAACGTCGTTATAGTTCATTTGCGACGCTCAGCTTTCGACGATCTCAAAATCGTCATAAAATCGTCATAAACAGACTACTATGACGATTTTGTGACGAAAATGGAGGGTCATATATAGCCAGATTTCTTGTAGTGACATGCCTCTTGTGCTGCCGTTAGTGGACGTGGTCGATCAGCACAACATGCTGGGCGCGGCTATTCAGGTATGTCCATTCCCCGAGGATCTGGTCGCTGAATTTCAGCGGGCAGATTCTAATTGCTTTTTGCTATCCAGTCCCCGAGTGCCTAGTCGCTGAATTTTAGGGACTAGGCACTTAGGAATTTCTTCGATGTCCAGTCCCCAAGTGCCTAGTCGCTGAATTTCAGCGATTAGGCACTTAGGAATTTCTTCGATGTCCAATCCCCAAGTGGCTAGTCGCTGAATTTCAGCGACTAGGAACTTAGGAATTTCTTCGATGTCCAGTCCCCAAGTGGCTAGTGGCTAAATTTCAGCGACTAGGCACTTAGGAATTTCTTTGATGTTTGCTTGTATTAGTTGTGTCTGTGCAGGGGCTCCAGCGTGAATCGGTAGAGCGACTGGCCACTAGAGAGTGTCTGGAACGCGACCTCCGCTCTGTGCAGGAGGTGAACAAATAGCTGCAAGCGACCGCGGGTAGGTTTTCGAAATACCCTCTCCATCGCTATCTTGTTTCTGATTGTGATCTCACCCTTGCATTGCTGTAGAGGGGCATTCGGTCGCGGTTGCGAAGGCTCGCGAAGTTTTGGTCCCCGTTAGCGAGTTAACGGCTGCCCAATCATCGTTGACCGTCACAGAGAAGCGGGTGGCCGAGCTGGAACAAGATCTCGAGGCCGCGAAGGCGGAGGCGAGCTCGGCGGAGGAGAGGGCTAAAGCGGCAATCGCTGCCATAGCTGAGGAGCGAAAGGTGTCTGATTCTCTCGTCGCGGGGCTGCAGACTGATTTTTTGGGTCTTCAAGATTTCATCACGGGGCGCTATCGTCCCCTAATTGGTGAGTTCCTTCGACTTGTGTTTGTTTGTATCAGCGAGTCCCCGAGCGTGCGGGTCGCCGTTGTCATTGTGTCCTCGATGTGGTTGACTCGAATCATGCATCCTTCTGACGCCAAATTGCTTGCTCTTTTATAGGGAAAATTCTTGATGATGATCCCGAGGCGCAGTCGTACGACGCGCGACAATGTGTCACCATGCTGGTGGATACTGCCGCCCTTTCGGCGACCTGCATTCGTGCGTACCTCCAGGAGATCTCGCCGACGGAGGTGATTCCCAGCAAACTCAAGGAGGTGTGGCGCTACCTGTAGAGGGCACCAGCGCTGGTGGAGTACATGTCGCGGTCGGCCTTCCGCCGCGGAGCCGCGACTACGCTGAGCATTGGGCTCACCCACTTCCCTGATGACTTCGACCTCAACGACGTCACCAGCGGGTATCCCTCGGCGACTGGCTCAGTCGAGATCTCCGACGTGCTGAAGTTGACCGATCGGGCCGCGGTCTACTTCGAGCGGGTGCTGGCGATGGGCGACTTTCTGCCGTATCAGGAGACTATCATCGCTCCGAACGACCCCTAGCCGGCGTATCGTGACTTCAAGGTGGAGCAGCCGTTCCGATCTGTGATGGCAGGCACCTTGACGACGTACCCGTCGAACCCGTGGGTCTTGTCGTGGTTTTGTCAACACGTACGCCATAAGGGTATCCCAATAGCGAGTTTAGAGACGTGGGGGGAGACGTAGAGCGTCCGGGTCGGCTTGACACAATTTACCTAGGTTCAGATCTCACGACGGTGGCGAGATCCTACTCCTGCTATAAATCACTATAATGGCAATACGCCGAATTACAGGATTGTGGGGTTCGCTGTGTGCGAGTTGTGCTATGCACTTGTTGTTATGCCCTAAAGGCTCCCGTAGGCCGGCTTATATGAGCGCCAAGACCTAGGGTTACATGGAGAGTCCCAGCCGGATACGGTTATAGAGTTCTAGACTAACACTAACTAGTCTTCGTGTCCTCCAAGGCTCCGGCTTCCATCTTAGGCGGTGGCACGTCACCGCCCTTTATCCCTGCCAAACCTCCGTCTTTTTTATCAGCAACTGGGCCGCCCGGTTATGCCATAGGCCTAACCACCAACTGTGGGCCACCCGGGCTTGCCGGTATGAGACTATGCCGTAGGTATACCCATTTGGTATATCCACAATAGTAGCCCCTAGAGTTCTTCAAGATCCTTGCGTTCCTCCGTCTATATTTGAGCATAAGTATCACATCATCTTCAACTTGTAGGCATGCTTTGCGAAGAATCTTGGAGAGCTCCCATATCATATTCTCATCCGACTAAGCCTAGCCAGAGAGTTGCTTGTATGCTTCTGCGAACGAATCCAAGGCGGAGAACTCTCTAACAAATTGTTAGCGATTCTTCCAAGCACTAGGAACGTCTTCAATATCATTATCCATACAGGACGATATGTAAGGCGGAACAAATCACGGCTACCGGGCCACGGGCATAAAGGCTGCCAAACTGTCGACTTAGAGCCAGCAAAGTCATAGACATAAGAGCTTGTCGAATTAAGGTCTTAGAGCTTCTCATATCACGGACGTTCATGCCATCGAACCGTGTAACCCAGTGAAACTTCCGTGAAGGCAAAGTTGATGTCGAGCCCCCGGGTTTCGCTAGCCGGATTTTTCACCATCTTGAAAGTTTTTTTGACATAGCCATATGTTGCCCCCGAGCATTGAGTCGGCTTCGTCGAAGGCGGCCTGATGCTCAAAAGAACATGCATAATTGTACAACAAACGATTGTAGCCCACGAGCGCCAAGTCAGAGTTTCAAAGGTAATCAAAGGTTAGGTGCTCCCTCCTCCCTGCTATAATCATCTTGAGGAGTTTCAGTCTTATAAGTACTATAAAAATTACAAAATATGTATGGCATCAATCTATAGACTCGAGTGATGGGTTCATCTAAAGCATCAGTGCTAGACATTATTAGCTGAGCAACCAAAGTACTTGATGGCTAACAGCTATGATCGAACGGAGTTGCCCTTAGGAGGATGACGACTGGTGAGGCGCGCGGGCGGCGGTTTTGAATTTTGAACCCTGCCTCGCCGCGGCGGCGCGCCGCCGGCCGCCATGTCCCCCCCCGCCCCCCTCTGCTAGCTCGCCTCGGCATCCATGCGCTTCGCCGGATGTCGGCAGGGTTGGTACCGCTCCTTCGTCATGCTCCAGCCGGAGGACAGCCGGCTCGTGCTCCTCTCGGCGGCGGGGGTCGTCATCGATGCGCGTGCCGGAGGCACGGGGAGTTCGTCCGCCGCACGGCGACCCTGGTCTTCCCTGCCCACGTCGTCAAGGTTGGCGCGCGCTGCCTGCCGGTGTCGGCGCCTCCCCCTGCTCCCGCCCCCGCGCAGCCCGTGTCGAGGCCCCCACGGTCGTTGTCGCCGGAGCGCGTGGCGGCCTTTGTCCCGACGACGCCACGCCGTCCGCCTCAGCCGTCGCTAGCTTCTTGCCGCTCGCGGGTGGCTCCGGCTACGGCCGTGGGAGGAAGCCGGCCGCCGGCGGGCGCCCAGCAGGGGTGGGGTGGTTTGGGACGGGGAACCAGGGGAGACGCGGGCGTTGGTGGGATGGTTGGCCGGGCCGCCCGTGGGCCGAGGCCCGTTGGCATCCTGGTCCACATGCCCCTTGCTGGCCCATCTGGCCCCCCTAGTTTCCGCCTAGGCGGCGTGCTGGGCCCTCGGCCTGCCCAGCCCGCGAGGCCGTGGGGGGGGGGGGTATGGACGCGTGGCCTGACCTAACCGCCGCCTCCTCTGGCTCTTCCACCTTCCCCGCGGCCGCCTCTAAACCCTCCTCTTCGCCGCATCCCCCCCGTCCGACAACCCTCGCTTCCTCTCCTCCCCGTTCGTACCTTGGTACTGCCATGGCCTCTCGCCCCCGCAGCCCGCCTCCGCTGCGGGGGGGCTCCTCCGCCACCGCCCCGTCACGCGCCCTCGCCCCCGCGTCGGTCTCCTCCCCCGCGACGGACCTCTCCGCCGGCGCGTCGGCGTCTCTCCCTGCGCAGCTCCCCCCTGCCCGTGGGGCCCCCTCTCCACCGTGGGACCGTCGCCAGCCGCCAGCTCGCGGCCATGCTGGTGCTTACCGGCACCCCGGTTGGAGGGCTTCCCCACCGCAGCCCCGTCATCCCTCCCGCTCACCTCCTCGGGCTCGCCGGAGGTTGGAGGAGTCCCACCACTCGCCTCCCCCGCAGCCAGACTTGGCACGGGAGGAGCGCCTTCGGGCGGCGGCGCTCCAATCCAGGGATGTGGCTCTCATGCCGAAGCCGGGCGAGAGTCGGGCCAACGCGCCGTCGTGGCGGGATGACCGGGCTCCAGGCCAGCCTCCCATGGGCGCGGCGGGACGTCGGGACGGGGATAATGCCGAATCATCGGCGCCCAAGAAGAAGAAGCGTAAATCCAAGAAGAAGAAGAAGAAGAAGAAGAAGAAGAAGAAGGTGGTTTCGGCTCCGTCGGCTGATCCTTCGGCGGTGGTTGCCTCTGCACCTGGTGTTCTAGGGCCTCACCCTGGGGCGCCACCTACGAGACGCCCCGACGTGCTGCCCGCGGCAGCTATCCCTCTGCGTAGGGAGGCCCTAGAGTACTATGGCCATGGGGTGGATGGCGGGTTCTACGTCATTGACATGGGCGGCGTGCAAATGACTATGCCGGAGACCCTGGCCATGGTGTCGATCCTCCCTGATCAGGCCCTACCCCGGAGCTGGTAGTCACGGAGGACCTGATCCAGGAGGAGCTCCGCGCGGTCCTGCCGGGCCAAGCGTGGCCAGTCCACCGGGTCTCGGCATCTGAGTTCGCGGTTCACTTTCCTTCGGTGGCAATCCTGCGCCTGTGGCTCGTCTTTCTGTGGCATCCCGCAAAACCACTACTAGAAAATCGCGTTGTTTTTGTGCATTGCATCGTCATGACCGCATGCTCATGTCATCATGCATATTAATTTGCCTAAAAACTATTTGCGAAAGACAACCGTTTTTTAAAATTTACCTCCTTCTATTTCAAATTAAACCCCCGGACGCTTCCGGATATTTTTGTTTGTCCAAAATCTATTTATACAAGCTTATTGCAAAAGTTAAATAAAAATTATATTATTTTAGTGGGGCAGTCGAACGGGCCGAATGACCCGAACGACCACCCCAAAAAATACAAACGGCCCACCCATAATCCTACAGCTACCAACCTATCTACCCACACCCCCCCTCCACCTCACCCCCTCCTATCACGAGACGCCACCTCACCTCACCCTTCCCCCTAGCCTATCCCCATCCGCCACCTGCCCCCCAGCCTCTCTCTCCACCTCTCTCTCTCAACCCACGCACACACCTGCCAACACACACCCAACGCACACATGCACGCACCCAATCCTGCCCGCCCGCCTGCCTGGCCCACCTGGCGCGCCCACTCCCCGTTCCCTGGACCACCACTACCGCACTCACACGCGACCCGTCTCCCTTGCTTCTCCCTCACACGCACTCCCTCCGCTGCTCACTTTGCCTGGCGCCCCTTCACCGCCAGCGTGAGCCTCCCGACGCTGCCTCTCGCCTCCTGCGCCCGCCACTGCTCCTTCCGCCTCCTCCCTTTTGCGCCTTCCTCCCTGGCGCTGGCCTTCCCGATGCCGCCCGTGCTCCGCGCCGCCCGGCCCGTGCTCGCCGGCCATCCTCAAGCGCTCCGCCCGTGCCGCTCCCTCCGGCGCCATGCAACCCTCCAGCGACTCTCCACCACCCCGCCTCCCCGGGCCGCCCGGCAGCCTCCCGCGCCCGCTCGAGCCGCCTCCGTCTCCTCAGCCTCCGGCGTCGCCGCCCGCTCCGCCTACTGCACCGGCACTGGCCTCCACTGCTCGCCCGCCACCGCGTGGTTCCGCCGAGCCGCCCGTCCAGCGAGCTCCGCCGATCGTTGCCCACCCGCGTCCGCTTCGCCCGTCGTGCCGGGCCGCTTGCCTGCCGCTGCCTCGCCCCCACCGCGGCTCCTCCTCGGCGCCTACGCTGCGCGTCGCCTGCCGACCTCAACGCGGCCACGGCACCTCCTGTGCACCTCGCTGCTTCGGTCCTTGGCCGTTTCCTGCGTGTGTCCCCGACCTGCAACCAGGCTCAAGCCCCACCTCACCATGTCCTTCTCTGTCGCCAAGTACCAGTTCCGTGTGTGGTTCCTGCACGCGTGTCCAAGGAGAATCAAGGCAGGATGTGTTCTTCATCTTGTGGCCTCCAAAATCGTGTGCTCCGATCTCCTCGACGGCCAACAACCAAAGTCAGAACCCCCAAGGTCGTCAACACGGACTCGGAGGAACCCCTCGAAACGACAAGTTCGCCAACCCGGAACCAAAGTGCGAACCCCGGTATCGACATGCCATGTTCTCCTTCACGGATGCCAAGACCGAATCTCGTCGGGCCCGGATCCCGAAGACCGAACCCGACCCGCCAAGTTCTTCAATCGGATCCGAGGACACCGAGACCCCGGTGCGACAAGTACTCCGCCCGGACACCAAGTTCTGCACCCGGACGCCAAGTCCGACCCGACCCAGAACCCGACAAGATCGTCGCGGCGACAAGAACGGCACCGACCGGCGAATCCGCTGTCCGACGCGACAAGTCCTTCCTCCCGAACGCCAAGATCTTCGTAACGACAAGACCGACAACATGAACAAGACACGGACGCGACAAGAACTACCCCGATACCCGAGAACGATCCCGAGCGAACCGTCGAACCTTGGGCCCGAGACCGACCCGATCCGGAACCCCAAGTTACCGAGACCCCCTAATGTGTGAACCCCTCCCCGAAACCTATTTTATAATATAATACAACTTGTTGCATATTAAATGTTCATGCATGCATATTTGTCATGTGGTTTGGGGGCCTTATGCCGATTCACCTCATAATTAAATATGGGGCCCATATGCGGGCAAATCTAGCCTTATATTGGCCTCATTTAAATTTGTGCATCGAACCGGTACTATCCCTTGCTCTGTCAAAACAACATTTAAATTGCGGGTTATCTAAACAACACGAACCCTCTAAATAATTGTCGGGACCCCGGTTCCGCTTAATCTGACCTAATTGCATCGCATCTTGCCATGTCATACATCATACATGCATCATGCCGATCTTCTGCCGTGTATTAAATATTGCATCCGGTGTTTCTTCTAGTGTTTTGCTTCTTCGCGGATAAGGCCATTGAGTTGATGCGAGTGTCGACCCGATCTTCGGTTGAACCTTCTACAATGTTTCCAGGCGAGCATCTCCCCCTTTCTACCTATCTTACTTTTATAGTATTTATTCCCTCCTGTTGATCTATTGCTATCTGTGTTGCGATGCTCTAGTTTTCGTACCCGTGATATTCCCTTGCAGCCCTATATTGCCTTGGACACCTCCTTTTACTTTTTGTTTGGTAGATAGTTGGACTTGCGCGCCGTAGTCGCTTGCTCAAGTGATGTGGCGTGTTATCAAGTACCACAGTTGTTGGAGCCTTGCCTCATGTTTGATGTTGGAGATGATCATGGCTTTACTTATCGTTCACTTTAAATTCCTGTTTAACAACTAAAATTGAAGTAAGCAGAGGCATCGGTGGGTGATAGATAATATTTGGTTTCCGAACGCCCACTTGTGTCCCGTAGGACCCCGAGTACTTGATACCTGTTCCTTGTTTTATCGCGCTATCCACATCCGGGAGGTATATGGGACCCCCCGAGCGAGCTTGATTCAATCTTATTTCTTGGGGCCACAAACTAGTTTGAGGTTTTATTTACGATCCTGTACTTATGCCATGCTACTTATGTATTTACGATTGTGCGAGGAGCACACTGTACTATTTAGGTAAGCGGAGTGTTTTCGCGGTATCGACAAGCCCAGCCACACTTTCGGGTTCCCGATGCTTACAGCCATTGACGCAAACCTTGAGTCCGTCTCGGAGCTAGCTTACTTCGTTGCGGGTCTACTCAATGGGGTGGCCCCCTGAAATAATTCTAAATCCTGTGATTGCTTAGTCGTGAAAGCCACGTTGGGTTTTGATTTGGTTTTTTCCGAGGTTGATCGAGCGTGTGTTGCTATTGGTGCACCCCGGCCGGGTAAAACTTTCTGAAAGCCGTGTCCGCGGATATGGACGACTTGGAGCACAGTATCTCGATCATAGACAAGCATAACTAAAGTAGTGTTATAAATTTGACTTTATAATGACTAGTAATCAGCTTCACTATAATGGAATGGCTAAATAATACTTCCCACAATTGCATGTTGGAGTGTCGCTTGCGACCATTGTACCTGACTAGTAAATATTGCAACTACAACGGAATGGCTGAATAAAAGTACCAACAACTGCTGGTTTTTGGGTTATCTCATGCTAAATTGTATCTGACTAGTAAGTGTTGCAACTATCACGGAATGGCTAACTAAAAGTGCCCACTGCTTACTTTATCAGGATGATTATCTAAACCTGACTAGTAATTGCTGCAACGATAACTGAATAAGTAAATCTGCCAACTGTGTGAGTTCCTCGGTTGACTTCCTCGTTTGGTCTCGAGGGGGAAACGCCAGGATGGGTTTGTTTGATGGTAGCATCAGGTTGGTTCTGAATAGGTCCTTCTTACCTCTCTCGATTGCCGCCGATTGTATCGAGTCTCTATAGGTTGTTTAGTGCATCTTTCTGCCGCTTGATCCATCATACCTATGTAGGCGAGGACCGCCAATTCTAGTCTCGCCGTGTCTTGGCCTCGATCGACGCTCCTCTTTTTCCTTTGCCCTTTGTCGGCACCCCTTTTGTTTAAGAAGGTTTTGAGATCGACGCCGTTAGCAGGGTTACCCTTCCGGCTTGGCCTGGGCAGGGTTATGGACGCCATTGGTTATTCTTCAGGGCTCTTAGCCCCATTTGCATCTTGTC
Source organism: Avena longiglumis (assembly GCA_030063025.1). Taxonomy (NCBI): domain Eukaryota; kingdom Viridiplantae; phylum Streptophyta; class Magnoliopsida; order Poales; family Poaceae; genus Avena; species Avena longiglumis. The sequence goes on along the minus strand of CP125975.1, from coordinate 151,928,232 downwards.
CGTAGCTGGACGCCCTATCGTTTTCAAGGTGATTTGGATCTTTGTATATTATATATGTATTCTTGACTCAGTGAGTCGCTGTTATATATATCTGTTCTGTGGGTCCCATCGAGGACTGTTGTGTAATGTTATTACTTCGTTTTCCACCCGCACGAAAGTGCCTGGTGGGCACCTTTGAATCGTTTCTATGCGGGTTTGGCGAGTTTTCGCTAAAACTTGCATAGGTCCGATTCTGAGGGTGTTACAGAGTGGTATCAGAGCTCAGCAGTTGCGATACCCCACAAGTCCAAATCAGAGGATAACCTAGCTAACGGCCGAAGTAGGGTGTCAAAACTATTTTTGCAAAATCGGTTGGATAGTTCTGATTAGGTCTGATTTTACTCCTTACCCCTCTGCTATTCTCCTCTTACCTCTACGTGATTTGAATCCGCTCTCCACTCTTTCTTCGAGTCCAGGAATTCTCGTGGTTGGGTTTCCGTCGTACCTTCAGGGTTTCGCTTCCCCTCTGATAACGGTGTTGCTACATCGGGTCTTCATGCTATCTGAGTGGCCCTTTATCTGTGGTGCCATCCTTTGTTCCTTATCTATGCCTTCCGGTGTTTTTCCGACGCGACGACATCTTCTACGCCAGATCTGATGCAGAGTCTGCATCACTCCTTTGTTCCGAACCTCGCTTGTCGAGATCTTCAGTCTGATTCCGAGAATGGTTGCACTCTTTTCTACTGATTGTGCAGAGTAATAGTTTGGGTGCGTGATGGATTGGCCCCCATGCCGACTACCCCTTCTATTCGCTTTTGTACATTGAAGTGGATGAGAATGCATCGGTTCCCCCTTTCCATCGGAGCTAGAGGTGGCTTTATTTGTTGATACCTCTGCCTTCGACCTTTTTGTTACCGGAGAGTTCTCTCGACGATCACGGACAACGACCTCTTGTTAGTGGTGTCGCGAGGATCTACGCAAAGCGAGAAGACGCAGAACGCCGACCTTCCTTCCGGTACCATGAGGTGGATCTCGAGGGCGAGATCCATTGTTAGTGGTGTCGAATTGTGGCATCCCGCAAAACCACTACTAGAAAATCGCGTTGTTTTTGTGCATTGCATCGTCATGACCGCATGCTCATGTCATCATGCATATTAATTTGCCTAAAAACTATTTGCGAAAGACAATCGTTTTCTAAAATTTACCTCCTTCTATTTCAAATTAAACCCCCGGACGCTTCCAGATATTTTTGTTTGTCTAAAATCTATTTATACAAGCTTATTGCAAAAGTTAAATAGAAATTATATTATTTTAGTGGGGCAGTCGAACGGGCCGAATGACCCGAACAACCACCCCAGAAAATACAAACGGCCCACCCATAATCCTACAGCTACCAACCTATCTACCCACACACCCCCCTCCACCTCACCCCCTCCTATCACGAGACGCCACCTCACCTCACCCTTCCCCCCTAGCCTATCCCCATCCGCCACCTGCCCCCCAGCCTCTCTCTCCACCTGTCTCTCTCAATCCACGCACACACTTGCCCACACACACCCAACGCACACACGCACGCACCCAATCCTGCCCGCCCGCCTGCCTGGCCCACCTGGCGCGCCCACTCCCCGTTCCCTGGCCCACCACTACCGCACTCACACGCGACCCCGTTCCCCCCACCAACCGCGCCCCTCCCCGCTCACGCGCTCCCTCCGCCGCCCTCTGCCACGGCGCCCCTTCACCGCCCGCGTGAGCCACCCCGACGCCGGCCTCCTCGCCTCCTGCCGCCAAGCGCGCCTGCTCCTTCCGCCTCCTCCCGCACTGCGCCTTCCTCCTCTGGCGCCGCCACGTCCCCCCGCCGCCTGCTCCAGCCGCCCGGCCCGTGCTGCGCGGCCATCTCGCTGCCCGCCAGCGCTGCCCTCCGGCGCACAGCCCTCCTCAGCGCCTCTCCACCACCCGCCTCCCGGAGCCTTGGCCGCGCCTCCGCTCGAGCCGCCCTCGCGTCTCCTCAGCCCTCCGCGTCCGCCGCCCGCCGCTCCGCCCGCCCGGCACTGGCCTCCACTGTCGCCCCGCCACGCGTGGTTCCCGCCGAGCCGCCCGTCTCCCGAGCTCCGCCGCTGCCCACCGCCTTCGTCCGCTGCCCCGCCCTGCCCGTCTTCCGCCGGGCCTCGCTGCCCCCACCGCGGCCCCTCCTCGGCGCCTCTGCCTCGAGCGCGTCGCCCCGAAGCCGACCCTGCGCGAGCGCCGCCGGCACCTCCTGTGCACCTCGCTGCTTCGGTCCTTGGCCGTTTCCTGCGTGTGTCCCCGACCTGCAACCAGGCTCAAGCCCCACCTCACCATGTCCTTCTCTGTCGCCAAGTACCAGTTCCGTGTGTGGTTCCTGCACGCGTGTCCAAGGAGAATCAAGGCAGGATGTGTTCTTCATCTTGTGGCCTCCAAAATCGTGTGCTCCGATCTCCTCGACGGCCAACAACCAAAGTCGAAACCCCCAAGGTCGTCAACACGGACTCGGAGGAACCCCTCGAAACGACAAGTTCGCCAACCCGGAACCAAAGTGCGAACCCCGGTATCGACATGCCATGTTCTCCTTCACGGATGCCAAGACCGAATCTCGTCGGGCCCGGATCCCGAAGACCGAACCCGACCCGCCAAGTTCTTCAATCGGATCCGAGGACACCGAGACCCCGGTGCGACAAGTACTCCGCCCGGACACCAAGTTCTGCACCCCGGACGCCAAGTCCGACCCGACCCGCGAACCCGACAAGATCGTCGCGACGACAAGAACGGCACCGACCCAGGGCGAATCCGCTGTCCCGACGCCAGACCAAGTCCTTCCTCCCGGAACGCCAAGATCTTCGTAACGACAAGACCGACAACATGAACCGAAGACACGGACACGACAAGAACTACCCCCGATACCCGAGAACGATCCCGCCGAGCCCGAACCCGTCGAACCTTGGGCCCTGAGACCGACCCCGATCCCGGAACCCCAAGTTCGTCGAGACCCCCTAATGTGTGAACCCCTCCCCGAAACCTATTTTATAATATAATACAACTTGTTGCATATTAAATGTTCATTCATGCATATTTGTCATGTGGTTTGGGGGCCTTATGCCGATTCACCTCATAATTAAATATGGGGCCCATATGCGGGCAAATCTAGCCTTATATTGGCCTCATTTAAATTTGTGCATCGAACCGGTACTATCCCTTGCTCTGTCAAAACAACATTTAAATTGCGGGTTATCTAAACAACACGAACCCTCTAAATAATTGTCGGGACCCCGGTTCCGCTTAATCTGACCTAATTGCATCGCATCTTGCCATGTCATACATCATACATGCATCATGCCGATCTTCTGCCGTGTATTAAATATTGCATCCGGTGTTTCTTCTAGTGTTTTGCTTCTTCGCGGATAAGGCCATTGAGTTGATGCGAGTGTCGACCCGATCTTCGGTTGAACCTTCGACAATGTTTCCAGGCGAGCATCTCCCCCTTTCTACCTATCTTACTTTTATAGTATTTATTCCCTCCTGTTGATCTATTGCTATCTGTGTTGCGATGCTCTAGTTTTCGTACCCGTGATATTCCCTTGCAGCCCTATATTGCCTTGGACACCTCCTTTTACCTGTTGTTTGGTAGATAGTTGGACTTGCGCGCCGTAGTCGCTTGCTCAAGTGCTGTGGCGTGTTATCAAGTACCACAGTTGTTGGAGCCTTGCCGCATGTTTGATGTTGGAGATGATCATGGCTTTACTTATCGTTCACTTTAAATTCCTGTTTAACAACTAAAATTGAAGTAAGCAGAGGCATCGGTGGGTGATAGATAATATTTGGTTTCCGAACGCCCACTTGTGTCCCGTAGGACCCCGAGTACTTGATACCTGTTCCTTGTTTTATCGCGCTATCCACATCCGGGAGGTATATGGGACCCCCCTGAGCCAGAGCTTGATTCAGTCTTATTTCTTGGGGCCACAAACTAGTTTGAGGTTTTATTTACGATCCTGTACTTATGCCATGCTACTTCTGTATTTACGATTGTGCGAGGAGCACACTGTACTGTTTAGGTAAGCGGAGTGTTTTCGCGGTATCGACAAGCCCAGCCACACTTTCGGGTTCCCAGTCGTTTACAGCCATTGACGCAAACCTTGAGTCCATCTCGGAGCTAGCTTACTTCGTTGCGGGTCTACTCAATGGGGTGGCCCCCTGAAATAATTCTAAATCCTGTGATTGCTTAGTCGTGAAAGCCTCGTTGGGTTTTGATTTGGTTTTTTCCGAGGTTGATCGAGCGTGTGTTGCTATTGGTGCACCCCGGCCGGGTAAAACTTTCTGAAAGCCGTGTCCGCGGATATGGACGACTTGGAGCACAGTATCTCGATCATAGACAAGCATAACTAAAGTAGTGTTATAAATTTGACTTTATAATGACTAGTAATCAGCTTCACTATAATGGAATGGCTAAATAATACTGCCCACAATTGCATGTTGGAGTGTCGCTTGCGACCATTGTACCTGACTAGTAAATATTGCAACTACAACGGAATGGCTGAATAAAAGTACCAACAACTGCTGGTTTTTGGGTTATCTCATGCTAAATTGTATCTGACTAGTAAGTGTTGCAACTATCACGGAATGGCTAACTAAAAGTGCCCACTGCTTACTTTATCAGGATGATTATCTAAACCTGACTAGTAATTGCTGCAACGATAATCGAATAAATTCGCCAACTGTGTGAGTTCCTCGGTTGACTTCCTCGTTTGGTCTCGAGGGGGAAACGCCAGGATGGGTTTGTTTGATGGTAGCATCAGGTTGGTTCTGAATAGGTCCTTCTTACCCCTCTCTGATTGCCGCCAGTTGTATCGAGTCTCTATAGGTTGTTTAGTGCATCTTTGCCGCTGCCGCTTGATCCACCATACCTATGTAGGCGAGGACCGAATTCTAGTCTCGCCGTGTCGGCCTCGATCTTGACGCCTCTTTTTCCTTTGCCCTTTGTCACCCCTTTTGTTTAAGCAGGTTTTGAGATCGACGTTAGCAGGTTACCCTTCCGGCTTGGCACAGGCAGGGTTATGGGCGCCATTGGTTATTCTTCGGCTCTTAGCCCCATTTGCATCTTGTCCGTATGGGGCCCTATCGTTTTCAAGGTGATTTGGATCTTTGTATATTATATATGTATTCTTGACTCTGAGTCGGTCATATATATATCTGTTCTGTGGGTCCCATCGAGGACTGTTGTGTAATGTTATTACTTCATTTTCCACCCGCACGAAAGTGCCTGGTGGGCACCTTTGAATCGTTTCTATGCGGGTTTGGCGAGTTTTCGCTAAAACTTGCATAGGTCCGATTCTGAGGGTGTTACAGAGTGGTATCAGAGCTCAGCAGTTGCGATACCCCACAAGTCCAGCCTGTAGGATAACCTAGCTAACGGCCGAAGTAGGGTGTCAAAACTATTTTTGCAAAATCGGTTGGATAGTTCTGATTAGGTCTGATTTTACTCCTTACCCCTCTGCTATTCTCCTCTTACCTCTACGTGATTTGAATCCGCTCTCCACTCTTTCTTCGAGTCCAGGAATTCTCGTGGTTGGGTTTCCGTCGTACGTTCAGGGTTTCGCTTCCCCTCTGATAACGGTGTTGCTACATCGGGTCTTCATGCTATCTGAGTGGCCCTTTATCTGTGGTGCCATCCTTTGTTCCTTATCTATGCCTTCCGGTGTTTTTCCAACGCGACGACATCATCTACGCCAGATCCGATGCAGAGTCTGCATCACTCCTTTGTCCCGAACCTCGCTTGTCGAGATCTTCAGTCTGATTCCGAGAATGGTTGCACTCTTTTCTACTGATTGTGCAGAGTAATAGTTTGGGTGCGTGATGGATTGGCCCCCATGCCGACTACCCCTTCTATTCGCTTTTGTACATTGAAGTGGATGAGAATGCATCGGTTCCCCCTTTCCATCGGAGCTAGAGGTGGCTTTATTTGTTGATACCTCGCCTCGACCTTTTGTTACCGGAGAGTTCTCTCGGCGATCACGGACAACGACCTCTTGTTAGTGGTGTCGCGAGGATCTACATAAGCGAAGAAGACGCCGACCTTCCTTCCGGTACCATGAGGTGGATCTCGAGGCGAGATCCATTGTTAGTGGTGTCGAATTGTGGCATCCCGCAAAACCACTACTAGAAAATCGCGTTGTTTTTGTGCATTGCATCGTCATGACCGCATGCTCATGTCATCATGCATATTAATTTGCCTAAAAACTATTTGCGAAAGACAATCGTTTTCTAAAATTTACCTCCTTCTATTTCAAATTAAACCCCCGGACGCTTCCAGATATTTTTGTTTGTCTAAAATCTATTTATACAAGCTTATTGCAAAAGTTAAATAAAAATTATATTATTTTAGTGGGGCAGTCGAACGGGCCGAATGACCCGAACAACCACCCCAGAAAATACAAACGGCCCACCCATAATCCTACAGCTACCAACCTATCTACCCACACACCCCCCTCCACCTCACCCCCTCCTATCACGAGACGCCACCTCACCTCACCCTTCCCCCCTAGCCTATCCCCATCCGCCACCTGCCCCCCAGCCTCTCTCTCCACCTGTCTCTCTCAACCCACGCACACACCTGCCCACACACACCCAACACACACACGCACGCACCCAATCCTGCCCGCCCGCCTGCCTGGCCCACCTGGCGCGCCCACTCCCCGTTCCCTGGCCCACCACTACCGCACTCACACGCGACCCCGTCTCCCGCACCGCGCCCCTCCCCGCTCACGCACTCCCTCCGCCGCCCTCTGCTCGCACCGCGCCAGCCGCCGGCGCCCCCTTCACCGCCCGCGTGAGCCTCCCCGACGCCGGCCTCCTCGCCTCCTGCACAGCGCCCGCCGGCACCTGCTCCTTCCGCCTCCTCCCGCGCCGCTTCTTCCTCCCTGGCGCCACGCGTCCCCGCGCCGCCCGTGCTTGCCGCCCGACCCGTGCTGCGCTCGCCATCCGCCCGCGCTCAAGGCCGCTCCGGCGCCGGCGCATCCTCCCAGCGCCTCTCCACCACCCGCCTCCCCGCTCGAGCTCAGCCGCCTCGCGCCCGCCTCAGCCTCCCGCGTCCCGCCGCCCGCCGCCCGCCTTCACCGGCACCTGGCCTCCACCGTCTGCCCGCCACTGCGTGGTTCCCGCCGAGCCGCCTCCCGTCAACGAAGCTCCGCCATCGCCGCCCACCCCGCGTCCGCTCGCCCGAAGGCTGCGCCGCTGGCCCCGTCTTCGCCGGGCCTCGCTGCCCCACCCCTCCTCGGCGCCTGCCTCGGCGCGTCGCCCGACCGCCTGCGCCCGCTGGCACCTCCTGTGCACCTCGCTGCTTCGGTCCTTGGCCGTTTCCTGCGTGTATCCCCGACCTGCAACCAGGCTCAAGCCCCACCTCACCATGTCCTTCTCTGTCGCCAAGTACCAGTTCCGTGTGTGGTTCCTGCATGCGTGTCCAAGGAGAATCAAGGCAGGATGTGTTCTTCATCTTGTGGCCTCCAAAATCGTGTGCTCCGATCTCCTCGACGGCCAACAACCAAAGTCGGAACCCCCAAGGTCGTCAACACGGACTCGGAGGAACCCCTCGAAACGACAAGTTCGCCAACCCGGAACCAAAGTGCGAACCCGATCGACATGCCATGTTCTCCTTCACGGATGCCAAGACGAATCTCGTCGCCCGGATCCCAAGACCGAACCCGACCAAGTTCTTCAATCGGATCCGAGGACACCGAGACCCCGGTGCGACAAGTACTCCGCCCGGACACCAAGTTCTGCACCCCGGACGCCAAGTCCGACCCGACCCGCGAACCCGACAAGATCGTCGCGACGACAAGAACGGCACCGACCCAGGGCGAATCCGCTGTCCCGACGCCAGACCAAGTCCTTCCTCCCGGAATGCCAAGATCTTCGTAACGACAAGACCGACAACATGAACCGAAGACACGGACGCGACAAGAACTACCCCCGATACCCGAGAACGATCCCGCCGAGCCCGAACCCGTCGAACCCTGGACCCTGAGACCGACCCCGATCCCGGAACCCCAAGTTCGTCGAGACCCCCTAATGTGTGAACCCCTCCCCGAAACCTATTTTATAATATAATACAACTTGTTGCATATTAAATGTTCATGCATGCATATTTGTCATGTGGTTTGGGGGCCTTATGCCGATTCACCTCATAATTAAATATGGGGCCCATATGCGGGCAAATCTAGCCTTATATTGGCCTCATTTAAATTTGTGCATCGAACCGGTACTATCCCTTGCTCTGTCAAAACAACATTTAAATTGCGGGTTATCTAAACAACACGAACCCTCTAAATAATTGTCGGGACCCCGGTTCCGCTTAATCTGACCTAATTGCATCGCATCTTGCCATGTCATACATCATACATGCATCATGCCGATCTTCTGCCGTGTATTAAATATTGCATCCGGTGTTTCTTCTCGTGTTTTGCTTCTTCGCGGATAAGGCCGTTGAGTTGATGCGAGTGTCGACCCGATCTTCGGTTGAACCTTCGACAATGTTTCCAGGCGAGCATCTCCCCCTTTCTACATATCTTACTTTTATAGTATTTATTCCCTCCTGTTGATCTATTGCTATCTGTTTTGCGATTCTCTAGTTTTCGTACCCGTGATATTCCCTTGCAGCCCTATATTGCCTTGGACACCTCCTTTTACCTGTTGTTTGGTAGATAGTTGGACTTGCGCGCCGTAGTCGCTTGCTCAAGTGATGTGGCGTGTTGTCAAGTACCACGGTTGTTGGAGCCTTGCCGCATGTTTGATGTTGGAGATGATCATGGCTTTACTTATTGTTCACTTTAAATTCCTGTTTAACAACTAAAATTGAAGTAAGCAGAGGCATCGGTGGGTGATAGATAATATTTGGTTTCCGAACGCCCACTTGTGTCCCGTAGGACCCCGAGTACTTGATACCTGTTCCTTGTTTTATCGCTATCCACATCCGGAGGTATATGGGACCCCCGAGCGAGCTTGATTCAGTCTTATTTCTTGGGGCCACAAACTAGTTTGAGGTTTTATTTACGATCCTGTACTTATGCCATGCTACTTCTGTATTTACGATTGTGCGAGGAGCACACTGTACTGTTTAGGTAAGCGGAGTGTTTTCGCGGTATCGACAAGCCCAGCCACACTTTCGGGTTCCCAGTCGTTTACAGCCATTGACGCAAACCTTGAGTCCGTCTCGGAGCTAGCTTACTTCGTTGCGGGTCTACTCAATGGGGTGGCCCCCTGAAATAATTCTGAATCCTGTGATTGCTTAGTCGTGAAAGCCTCGTTGGGTTTTGATTTGGTTTTTCCGAGGTTGATCGAGCGTGTGTTGCTATTGGTGCACCCCGGCCGGGTAAAACTTTCTGAAAGCCGTGTCCGCGGATATGGACGACTTGGAGCACAGTATCTCGATCATAGACAAGCATAACTAAAGTTGTGTTATAAATTTGACTTTATAATGACTAGTAATCAGCTTCACTATAATGGAATGGCTAAATAATACTGCCCACAATTGCTTGTTGGAGTGTCGCTTGCGACCATTGTACCTGACTAGTAAATATTGCAACTACAACGGAATGGCTGAATAAAAGTACCAACAACTGCTGGGTTTTGGGTTATCTCATGCTAAATTGTATCTGACTAGTAAGTGTTGCAACTATCACGGAATGGCTAACTAAAAGTGCCCACTGCTTACTTTATCAGGATGATTATCTAAACCTGACTAGTAATTGCTGCAACGATAACTGAATAAGTAAATCTGCCAACTGTGTGAGTTCCTCGGTTGACTTCCTCGTTTGGTCTCGAGGGGGAAACGCCAGGATGGGTTTGTTTGATGGTAGCATCAGGTTGGTTCTGAATAGGTCCTTCTTACCCCTCTCTGATTGCCGCCAGTTGTATCGAGTCTCTATAGGTTGTTTAGTGCATCTTTGCCGCTGCTTGATCCACCATACCTATGTAGGCAAGGACCGCCAAATTCTAGTCTCGCTGTCTTGGCCTCAAGATCGACGCTCCTCTTTTTCCTTTGCCCTTTGTCGGCACCCCTTTTGTTTAAGCAGGTTTTGAGATCGACGCCGTTAGCAGGGTTACCCTTCCGGCTTGGCCTGGGCAGGGTTATGGACGCCATTGGTTATTCTTCAGGGCTCTTAGCCCCATTTGCATCTTGTCCGTAGCTGGACGCCCTATCGTTTTCAAGGTGATTTGGATCTTTGTATATTATATCTGTATTCTTGACTCAGTGAGTTGCTGTTATATATATATATCTGTTATGTGGGTCCCATCGAGGACTATTGTGTAATGTTATTACTTCGTTTTCCACCCGCACGAAAGTGCCTGGTGGGCACCTTTGAATCGTTTCTATGCGGGTTTGGCGAGTTTTCGCTAAAACTTGCATAGGTCCGATTCTGAGGGTGTTACACTTTCACTCTACCGCTTCACTAGCTGCGGGTGTCCATCCAGCCCTCCTCGGCCGCGCAGGAGACCATGGCCACTCTCTCGGAGGTCTGGGTGGGGCTGTCGGGGCTTCTCCACGAGGCCCGGTGTCCTGAGGTGATGGCCCTGGTGTCCTAGGCGGTGGGCAAGCTCACGGAGTTAGACATGAGATCCCTATCGGGCCTCGGGCCGATTCGCCTCCGCCTTCTCTGCCCGGCGATCTCCGTGTTCCCGGTCTCCCTTCCTCGCGTGTTCTTCGACCGGGTGGGCCGGGACCTCCTGGAGGATCTCGACGAGGAGGTGTCAGTCCCAGGGGGAGCTCTCTCCCCCCCCCTCCATCTCCGGCCCCCGCTGACGACGACATTGGGCGCGGGGATGAGGGTAGGGGTGGGGGATCGGATGGAGAGACTCTGGGTCCGACCCCGAGTCACCCCTGACCACCGACGCCTCGCCGCCCGTGCCTTCCCTGCCACAGAAGGGCGACGCCGGGGGCCCCGTGGCCCTCCTCCATGCTACCTCTCCCCGGGGGCCCCCCTGTCGCTGAGCGCCCCGGCCAAGCTGGCCCCGGTCGATGTTCCCCGCTGCTTCCGCTCTGACCCGTTTTTCTCCATCGGCCTCCCCATCACCCAGTATGGTTCCAACCTTGGTGCGGACATGGGCCTGACCCCTGTCGTCCCTCCTGCTGCGCTGCTGTCTTCGGATGAGGATACTTCGGGGAGTGTGGGGCTGGTGGTCTGCTCTCCCCAGTCCCCTCGCTCCCCGGGGTGGCCTGCTACTCCCTCGCCCCGGATACTCCGGATCCCGCGGCGGTGGCCGCTGGAGACGTGGGCCTGCTTTCCCCGGGGGTGGGCCTGAAGCTCCATCAGGCCAAGACCCCTAGGCCTCCTCCGCCACCGCCGTCCCGCCACAGTGTCCGCCTCGCAGGTGCGCGGGCAGGTCTCTTTGGCCCGGAGCCGATGGTGGCTGAGCGGGCCACCCTTCGTGTCGCGGCTCGTGATGAGATCTCAGGTACTCCATCTGCCTCCTCTGTCCGCCCCTCTGACCCTGGCCCTTCTGGTGTTCCTGGTTCTTCGTTCTGTGTCTTGTCTGAGGTGTCGCTTGCCCACCTATAGGGGAGGTGGCCGATGATTGTGGTATCGTGTTTCGTGGTGAGAAGGGACCACGGGTTGAGCAGCTAGCTTCCATTAAGGCTCGGGAGGTCGCTGCGGCCCGAGCTCGCGATGCTCGGGAGCGTGAACGCGCCCAGATCCTGGCCGAGGCTGGGGCCTCTGGACCTGGCCCCAGCAGGGATCTCCCTCCCACCCCTGATGAGTTGGAGGTGACCCTGGAGCGTACCCCTAGGGGTAGGCCTCGGGGTAGACCTCCCAAGGCTGCCGCTTCCCGTCCCCGGACCAGTCGTGCTCTTTCGGTCCCCGCCAAGGGGACCCCCGAGGCTTGAGGTCCCCTATGGACCTCATCCGGGATTTCCAGGCGTTCATCTGGAACATCCGGGGGTTCGGGCACGATGGTCGCTGCCGGCAGATCAAGGAAGCGCTGGATATTGTTGGCCTTCAGGAGACGATCCGCCAGGATTTCTCTATCGCTGAGCTTGAGGGTCTGTCTCGTCACAAGTTCTGCTGGACCTGGCTTCCGGCTAGTGGCCACTCGGGAGGCATCCTCCTTGGGGTCAAGGAGGATACCTTTGATGTGGATGATATGGACCGCGGAGACTTCTTTGTGAGCATGTCCCTCACCCATAGACAGTCCTGTTTCAAATGGGAATTGGTCATTGTCTATGGCCCCGCGGACCATAGGAGATCCGCTGAGTTCCTGCTCGAGCTTAAGCTGAAAGTGGAGCGGGCTAAGATCCCGGTGGTCATGGCCGGGGATTTCAACCTCATCCACGCAGCGGAGGACAAGAGCTCGGCGAACGTGGATCTCCCTAGGATTCGGATGTTTAATGACTGCATCGCAGATCTTGCTCTTCGTGAGATTGCGCGGGTGGGAGCTAGGTATACGTGGACCAATAAATAGCTCGCCCCGATTCGCAGCGTCCTCGACCGTGCCTTTGTCTCTGTGGACTGGGAGGTGATGTTCCCGGTTTGCTCGCTGAGGGCTGTCACGCGGATTGGCTCCGATCATACCCACCCTCCTCCTCTCCTCGGGAGGGGCAGCCCTCCTAGACTGAACCGCTTCCACTTTGAGTCCTTCTGGCTCCAGAAGCAGCGATTCGTGGAGGCAGTTCGGGCCAGGTGGCTGGTAGCGGCCGCCTCCCCCCCGGGCGCACTCCGCGGTGGATATCTGGCATCATTGCACTAAGGTATCCCGCCAGTTCATGCGTGGGTGGGGCGCCAACCTGGGGGCGGAGCTCAGGTCCCAGAAGGAGTCCATCCTGCGGGAGATTCAAGCCTTAGACCGGGAGGCTGACCTTGTTGGCCTATCGACTGAGGCCTGGTCCCATAGATATTCCCTGGAAACCTCCATTATGGAGATCTACAGGGGCGAGGAGGCGTTCTGGGGTCAGCGGAGTCGCCAGAACTGGACGGTTCAGGGGGAATCGAACACGGCCTACTTCCATGCCATTGCTAATGGACGGAGGAGGAAGTGCTTGATCCCCTGCCTCTCGGAGGGGGGGGGCTGTTGAACTCCCCGTAGGCGCTCTCCTCCCATATTTATTCCTTCTACAAAGCCCTCTTCTCTGCGGCCGAACCCTCGGGCATCTCGCTTGCGCCTGACTTCTGGATAGGTGGGGCGCTGGTCACCCCGGCTGAGAACGCAGACCTGACACGTCCGTTTCTCGCCGAGGAGGTGTCGGAGGCCATAAATTCTATGAAGACGGGGTCGGCTCCTGGCCCCGATGGCCTGCCGGTGAGTTTCCTGCAGGCCTTCTGGGACCAGGCCCAGCCGGTGATCTTGCGGATGTTCCAGGAGCTCTACACAGGGACCTTGGTGATGTCGCGTCTGAACTTTGGTGTGATTACTCTGATCCCCAAGGTAGTTGGGGCCACAGATATCCGCCAATTCCGCCCCATCACAGTGATCAATGTAATCCAGCGTCTCTTTGCGAGGTCTGCTCTCTCCGGCTAGCTCATGTGCTAGAGAGGCTCACCCACCCCCTCCAGTTCGCTTTCTTGAAGGGACGCCTCATTCATGATGATGTCCTTGCCCTTCATGAGATCATTCATGAGGTCAAGTCACGTCATCAGAGAGCGGTGTTCCTCAAGTTGGACTTCCAGAAAGCCTACGATAGGTTGGACTGGGCGTTTCTATTAGACGCCTCAAGGGCAAAAGCTGATCCCTCGAAAAAGATAGGTCACCCCTCGGTGGCCAAATTTCTAGTATACGCCTCAAGGGAGAACGTTGATCCCTCGAAGAAGAGGAAGGGTGACGATGCCAAGGCGTCCGCTGAGGGCGCGAATAAGATGAAGGGCGACGAGGTCGTCATAATCTCAGACGAGTCGGTCGACGCCCCAAGTGGAGGTCCGACTAGAGTGGATGCGACCGTGAAGGCCGTCGTTGATGCGGGGTTGCAGCAGGTAGAACTTGCATGCACTGGTCGGGGCGTTGGGCCCACTGCGAGTGCTGCGGTAGCGGCGGTGGCGACCTTCCCTCGCTTCATGGCGAGGGCCTCCACCACGAGTGTCTCGACGCAGTTGGCCCAAGCGCCCAAAGTTTTGGGCTCAGAAGTTGAGCAGCGACGCGGGCACACGCCTCTTGTGTTGCCATTAGTGGACGTGGTCGAGCTGCACAACATGCTAGGCGCGACTATTCAGGTATGTCCAGTTCCCGAGGATCTGGTCGCTGAATTTCAGCTAGCAGATTCTTATTGCTTTTTGCTATCCAGTCCCCGAGTGCCTAGTCGCTGAATTTTAGGGACTAGGCACTTAGGAATTTCTTTGATGTCCAGTGCACTTAGGAATTTCTTCGATGTCCAGTCCCCAAGTGGCTAGTCGCTGAATTTCAGCGACTAGGAACTTAAGAATTTCTTCGATGTCCAGGGCTCGGACCTCGACATTAGGAATTTGAAGTTCCTGCTGCTTTGTTTCGAGGCCATGTCAGGGCTCTCGATCAACTTCGACAAGAGTGAAGTCATGGTCCTAGGCTTCTATGACGTCGATCGGCAACGGATTGCTGACAACCTCAACTGCTGCTTGGCGGAGTTCCCCATTACCTACTTGGGGTTCCCCATGCGAGAGTCCAGGGTGTTGATCAAGGACCTTACTCCCTTGGTTACGCGTGTGCGCTCTAGATCAGAGCCTTGGCGCGCGCGCCTCACGTCAAAGGGGAGCAAAACGGTCCTAATCAATTCCTGTCTCTCGAGTCTTCCCATGTTTCAGATGGGACTATACCTACTGCCCGAGGGAGTCCATGCCGACTTTTCCAAGGAGTTGTCGCGATTCTTTTGGGCAGCTAGGGACGGTCACCAGAGATACCATATGGTGAAGTGGGCGGACGTTTGCGCCCCCAAATGTTTTGGGGGCATAGGTATCTTGGACTCCTGGCGCTTCATTGTGGCCCTGATGTTGAAGTGGGTATGGCGCATCTTGAGGTACGATGGGGGACTGTGGCTTCAGCTTATCAAGGCCAAATACCTCCGCGGTCGGCCTCTCTTGGCATGCGAACGGTGGGAGGGGTCTCAGTTCTGGAGATCTATCCAGGACATTAAGCACTACATTGGCCGTGGGATCTCTTTCGTGGCTGGGAATGGTCAGGGGACCCGCTTCTGGCTTGACCCTTGGCTGCTCCAGGTGCCGCTGGGGATCCATTTCCCCGCCCTCTTTGTTATCACGGCCTCTCCTTCTTCGCTTATCGCGGAGAATTTTCGGGATGGGAACTGGAACCTCCTGTTCCGCCTTGTCTTCAATGAGGTGGAGACGGGCGATTTCCTGAGCCTGATGGGGTCCTTGCCCGCCTCCCTCTCCGAGGAGAAGGATGCGGCCGCCTGGCTGCTCCTTCCCTCTGGGGAGTTCTCGGTGAGCTCGGCCTATAAGGCCCTTTTTCAGGGCCCGGAGAGGACGCGGACGGGCCCCCTTTGGAAAGCCCCCCTTGCGCCTTAGCATTCGTATCTTCATTTGGCAACTTCTCCGGGACCGCTTGCCCTCGGGGGTGGAAGTCTCCAAGCGCAACGGTCCCGGCGACGGCCGCTGCCCTCTATGTGGGACACCGGAGTCGTGCGCCCATATTATGTTCTCTTGCTCGGCTGCGGTTCTTATGGAGTTTTGTTCGCGAGGCTCTAGGTTCGGCTTGGCAGGCGCAGGAACTGGGAGAGTTCCTGCAGGCTCAGGCAAACCGGACCGGAGGAGGGCGCCGCCTTTTCTGGCTCCTCTTCGCTGCTCTATCTTGGACGCTGTGGAATGTGCGCAACAAGATGGTGAACGAACGGATTTTCCCTACCCGGGCGTCTGACTCTGTTTTTACTTTGCTTGCCTTTCTTCAGCAGTGGTCCCCCCTGGTGCGCCCGCGTGACCGAGCCGGGTTCGAGTCTTCGCTTCAGGCGCTGCGTGCTGCGACGCTCCCCTTCGCGGCGCCGTCGTCTGCGGCCCACACTCCCCCCAGCTCCCTTCGCCATGATGGCCGCCGTCTCTCTTGGCCCCCCTCTTTTTTTTTGCCTTTTTGTCTTGGGCGTTCATGTGCTGTGGCCCCAGCGTTGTTTCGACTTGTTTCTGTTTTTGCTTTGGCTTCGGCCGTGTGGGTTGTATGCCCGGATATGTATTTGGATTGTGCTTTATTTATAAAACGGGGCGCGAGCCTGATTCGAGTAGACATTATTAGCTGACAAAACATTCAGTTGCAGGACAATTTACAGGACCAACTGGCATATATTGCGCAATGTATCCAAGAAAGATATGCAAGTTTACATCTGAATTCTTAGTTCACCGTTTGGTTTTCAACTGCATGTCAAATCTCAGTGGTGGCATTTTAAGCTATCTTATATAGATGCTAATCAGGGTATCCGCGCCGTTGAGCACCTATCGATTGTCACTGTCTATTTTCCACTGTTCAGCACACATGACAAGACACAAGACTGCTCAAAGGTACACGTCTTCAATTTATTAGTTTTTGGTGTGTTCAAGAAATTCCATACCTTTTGTTCTACTTATGCTCCCATGTTTCATGGATTGGTGGCAGTTATGGGATGAACTGAATACTCTATTCACAAAGAAAGATGAATCACGTTAGTTAGGTATAACACCGTATCTTTTAATTCTTTTACCTATTTCATAACAAATTTACATTACAATTTTTTAAGACCCAACACATTTTTTTAATGGCAGCAACTTGGGAGCTGAGACAGCGTAAGAAACGTTATCGCTGGAGCAGAGGAAAAAGCAATAAGGTTCCATTTCTATTTCTCTATCCTCAAGTGTCACTCGGTTCTTTTGAACTTTCAAGTCGGCAACGTTTTCAGCTATGCCAAAAATACTCTTTAGAGCCAATATTGGTTGTGTATAAACTAATTATGGGTCTATGATTCAATACACTGGTGGAAAACAGGCCTCTAGTCCCGGGCCGCAACGGGCTCTAGTCCCAGTTTTGGGCCCGAGACTGCGAAACCGGGACTAGAGCCCCTCCCCCTCTAGTTCCGGCTCGCAACGGCCCGCGACTGATAACAGCCACGTGGCTGTTTCAGCGCCGCGGGGGGCGGAAACCCTCTAGTCCCGGGCTGTAACACCACCCGGGACTAAAAGGTTTCCTGCCGCGGCAGAGAAACACCACATTTCTCTGCCGCGGCAGAGATTGTGTATTTCCTTTTTTTGCCATTTTGTTCCTTTTTTGTTTTGTGTTTCACTATAACAAACATATATTTCAGTATACATATTATACGCTACTACATACACACTACACGTCGATGCATTTATATAATTAATCGATCCCTTGCAAGCATACATATAATCAATCATATCAAAAGGAAGAAATGTTTTGAAATTACATGGTCATTGATGAATATATATATCATATGAGCTACATGGAGATGACTAAGGCAAATCGAGTTCCACGTCATCCGCAATAATGCTCTCCATGTACATCAAGGACTTCCTTCATCATAAATCCCTCCAGCTCCTCTTGAATTGCTCTTATGCGTTGGTTTGGCTCTAGTTTCTCTCGCAAATCATAAATATAATGTGAGTCAACTTTTCGCTCACTGGTCAACTCGCGGATGTACTCGCAGACGTAATATCCACATAAATGAGTTCCCGGTGGATGCTGTAAACTCTTCACCATTTTATAAGTTAGCTCCTCTTTGAATGGACCTGGTATTTTCTGTCTGAACCGTGTCCAACACCTGCTCGGCAAAGAAAATGAACAAAGGAGTTATTAGTTACTTGATATCAGGAAATGAATGAAAGAGGACGATATAATGTGATAATGATTGAAATTACTTATGGAGCATTGCTTTCATGTCGCTCCACTTCTCTTGGTCCCAACTTAATGAGTCGTGGACTTCAACTAGGGAGTTGTCAATTTGAATGTTTAGCAAGATCCAGTGGAATCTGCGGATATTTACATAAGCATACATGCATAGCTCATCCAGTAAGCAAAAAATAAAATGTGTACAAGATATAAACACTCACTTGAAGTTGTAAGGAAATAGTATTTCCTTAACAAAATTATGCTCTGTTAAGAACCTGGACAGGTCTTCCTCCACGTCTTTGGGGTGATTCTTTAACGTATATTCATTAATGATATATGGGTCAATGAACCCAACGTCGTATCTTCTAGCTCTTTTGCATTCAAGCATCTTCATTCTGCGGAATATAATATCATCATACAAAAGGATATATAGTTAGGATAATATATTAAATGCAATGAACAAGCTAAAGCTACAAACTTAATTATATAAATAAATAACTTACAGACAGTAGCAACCAATGATAGATTTGTCGAGGGCGCGCTAGTTGTATAACTGAAACAGTTCAGTCATTTGAACCTGTATCGAGTATGGTTTGAAGTGATGCTCCTTTCTAACGTCCACCGGAAACCAATCTTTATGATGCTTTTTTTCTGCTTGCGACATGTACCATTCATGCAGATTTCGCATATGTGTGGATAGATGCGCGAGCTCCTCATTACTGATTAGAGGCTGCCCTTGGACATACTGCCGTACTATCTGACCCACTGGCGTATCTTTATAGCCTAAATATTGACCAAGAGACATATTTGCTTCGTTAGCAAGTTCTTTGGCCTCCGATACAGTGATTCCCATAAGTGCAGCATTATTACGGGCTCTAGGGTCCATTATTTGCATGTCCATATCCATTTCAGCTCTGAAGGCCTTGTCGAGGTCTGAAATGACTTTGAGCGGGGCGACCGATCGATTCTTCTGTGCTCCGAGCTGGGCAACTTGCTTTCCGCTTTTTGCACTTGTGATTTTTTTCTTCTGTGCTTGCTTAATAATCTCCCGGTCATAGTATGATTCCAGATTCATCGATATCTGGGATGGTTGCTCAAGTAAGGACTTAGCCCACTTTTTGGTTTTTTCGTTATATACCGGCTTTGGCTCAGGCTTTTTGGGTGCAAAATGCGCCTTAACTTGGGCAGCCACATCCGCGTTAGTTTCCTCATCGGTCTTATCATAAGGTCTCTTTGGAAGAGCCGGCGGGATATCGACTATCTTCGGCGTTTGACCTTTCTTCGATGTGGGGCGGGGGGACCGTCGAACTTCCGTTTCTTCGACGAGGTAGTAGTATTGCACGGAGGCGGAGGCGGAGATCGAGTTGATGTACTCCTGCTGCGGCGATCGTTAGCGGGGCGGGGTGGACTTGGAGGTTGGCGATAATCGGGTTGGGGTGGACTTGGAGGTTGGCGATAATCGGGTTGGGGTGGACTTGGAGGTTGACGATATTCGATGTGGGGTGGATTTGGATTCCTTGGAGTCGGTGGCCTTGGCACCGAGCCTGGAAACTTGATGTACTTCTTATTCCATAGAATGATGTTGCGCTTGACATCTCCTAGTTTCGTAAGGCCTTCAGGCGTAGCGATTTCAATATCTAGGTCCGCAAAATCCTCCACTATGTCATCCACCGTGACACGAGCATAGCCTGGTGGAATCGGAAGTGAATGGTGGAGTGCTCCAGGTAGACAAGGTAAAGCAGTGCCGATCGCCACCTTGAAGGACAGGTTGTTCATTGGCTGATGTAGCTCACATTGTGCCATCTCTCTGACATCATCCACGGGGTAGTGAGGAGCCGGTGCATCATCCAGCAGTGCTTGATCATCAGCACGGACCTCCGTGGAAGCCACGCTGCTTCTCCGTTGGCTAAGATCCAATACAGGATCATCAGACCGCGGGCGAGTTGACGACGGCGGCCTTTGGCTAATTTCATGCATGAGGTTCTTCAGATCAGCTAGGTCCTGCTCTACCCTGGAGATCCGGTATTCCTCCCGGTCCTTCTTTCTCTGACGGCTTTTGTAACTGGCATCGTACTGAGGAAATCCTTTCTTCCACGAGACACCGGCGCCTTTGCCTCGTGTTCTTCCTCCCTTTTCAGGATTACCTAGGGCGTGTGTCAGCTCGTCGTTCTCTCTCTCGGGATGGAACAATCCCAATTGAGCATCGTTCATTGCTTGAATAAGGTCTTGGGAGGGTTTTAGAATTTTATCATGAAATAATATTTTCCCTGTTTTTGGGTCCAAGGATCCCCCGTGCCCGTACCACCAGTGCTTTGACCTCTCGGGCCATCCATCTGTACCAGGAGTGACGCCTCTAGCCCTCATATCCTTCTCCATAGTTTCCCACTTAGGGATGGCACTCTTGTAGCCACCTGTCCCCATTTTATGATGGTATTTCTTGTTGGCAGCATTTAACGCGTTCTTTGCCGACTTTGCCTTTGCTTTATCAGATTGCTTGTACTGTACAAAATCGGGCCACTATTCTCTCAACTTTTCGTTTACTCCTTTGAAGTCTGGAGTTTTCTTTTTCGCGACATATTTCGCGTATAAACTTTTCTTATGGTTCCGGTACAGTTCAGCCATCTTGCTTAGTGCCCACTCCTTGACTTTCGCTCTATTTTCAAGCCTACCCGGCCTTGGGGTAATACCATCTACCTCAAATTCCTCATACTCTGGAGGTAGTATGAAATGCGCTATGAGATTATGCCAAAGGTCATCTTTGGCATCATCGGTGACATAGCTGTTGGATTCTTCACCGGCTTTCTTTGACTTATTCCATTCTTGGATGGTGATCGGCAGGTTGTCCCTAACAAGCACCCCGCATTGATTTATAAACATCCTTCGGTGCTTCTCTGGAGGAACAACAGCACAAAGCGCAAAACCGCCCCAGAAGAAAAGCAATCTACCGACATGCATGGTCGCTATGACTTTTGCAGGACGAGGAGAGGGCGGACAATGTGGCCGAGGAAGGGGATCTGGTCGTGGGCAGCAATGAGGAAGTGAAACCACCTCGGCGCCGCTCCGCGGTCCCCAAACCTACGAGGAGTACCGTGATATGCCATGCCTCGTACACCTCGACGCCAACGGCAAAGCCACCCATACTAATCGACACTGCAAGTTCGTCAAAGACCTCAAGGAAGACCCGGAGTCCGGTTACAAGAGAAGTCGGAAGAACAGACCGCGCGGCAAGGGCAAAGGGAAGAAGAAGGAGGATGAGTCCAAGGATTCAAGTGACATGGACGAAGACGTTGACCCCAAGCACGCCGCCAACAGCGACGACAAGGGCAAGAACCCCTTCGCGAAGAAGGCCCCAGTCTACCACACTTTCCTTGGCACCCCCACCGTCCGACAACAGAAGACCTCTCTGAGGATCCTGATGGCCACTCTCCCTCCAGTCCCCCAGTACCTGCGCTGGTTGGAAGTTCCAATAACTTGGGACAGGACGGACCACCCAGACCTTGTGCCCATGGAGAACCAGTACGCCATGGTCATCAACCCATTGATTGACGGCGTGGAGTTCACCAAGTGCATGGTGGACAGTGGAAGCAGCATCAACATCATGTACCTGGATACACTGCAAAAGATGAACTTGACGGAGGCGAACCTAAGGCGAACCAACACCGTTTTCCACGGCGTAGTTCCTGGTCGAGAGGCTAGGTCCCTTGGGTGTATCACACTTCAGGTAGTCTTTGGCGATGTTAATAATTACCGCCAAGAGCGCATGACCTTCGAGGTGGTCCCCTTCAAGAGCGTGTACCACGTCATATTCGTCCGCGACATATTTCACACGTTCATGGACAAGCCATGCTTCGTCTACAACAAACTCAAGATATCCTGACCAAACGGTGTCATCACCGTATCCGGAAGCTTTACCAAGGCAAGGGACTGCGAGATCAATGAAGCAGCTATTGCACAAGCTGTCCTCTACATCGAAGAATTCAAGGAGATCCAGAGCAAGGTCAATGACTCAGAGATGCCTGCGTCGAAGAAGCAGATCTCCGACTCTGATCCTGCGTTCAAGGCCGCCATTGAAACCAAGCCGGTGGAACTTGTGGTAGGCGTTGCCTCCAAGACCGTCGCCACTGGGACAAACCTGGATCCCAAATAGGAAAGCGCACTCGTCGAGTTCCTCCGTGAGAATAGGGACATCTTCGCCTGGCAACCTACCGACATGAAAGTACCTAGGGAACTTGCCGAGCACATATTAATCATAGATCCAAAATGTAAGCCAGTGAAACAACCTCTACGACGCTTCGGCGATGAGAAGAGACGCGCCATTAGCAAAGAGATAGCTAGGTTACTTAAGGCCGGGTTTATCTGAGAAGTCCTTCACACGCGCCAATCCTGTACTTGTCCCCAAAAAGGGAACCAATGAATTAAGAATGTGCGTTGATTACACCGGCTTGAACAAAGCATGTCCCAAAGATCCGTTTGCCTTGCCTCGCATTGACCAAGTCATTGACTCGACGGCTGGCTCAGAACTTTTGTGTTTTCTTGATGCATACTCAGGATACCACCAGATCAAGATGAAGAAGTCGGACCAATTGGCCACTTCGTTCACTACCCCATACGGCACGTTTTGCTATGTCACGATGCCCTTTGGGCTGAAAAACGCGGGTACTACCTACCAGCGGACAATGCAACGTTGCCTTCACGACCAAATTGGTTGGAACGTTCATGCCTACGTAGACGATATCGCAGTGATGTCTAAAAAATCAAACGACTTAATCTTCGACTTAAAAGAAAACTTTGATAATCCACTACTAGAAAAACGCCTATTCGTGGCGCACATGAAAAGGCCTTTTGTGGCGCACTAGCAGTGCGCCACGGGCCTCGCGCTACGGCTATCTCGTAGCCGTGGCGCACTGCATGGTGCGCCACAGAAGTTTACATACAGGCGTGGCGCACATGCTAGTGCGCCACAGAAGTTTGGGAAGGTGCGCCACGCGTATGAAACGATAACCGTGGCGCACTAGGTGTTGTGCGCCACGGATATAAATTTCAAAATTAAAAAAAAAAGCAGCAGATCTGGATCTCGTCGTCAGTGCCGTCGCGCGTCGGTGCAGGTCGCCGTCGCCGCCTCCTCGTCGTCACCTCGTCGTCGTTGTCGTCGTCGTCGGAACTGCAAGGAGGAGGAGGAGAATAGGAGGAAGAGGAGGAGAAAATGAGGAGGAGGAGGAGGAGGAGGAGAAGAGGAGGAGGAGAGGAAGAGGAGAAGGAGGAAGAGGAGGAGAAGAAGAGGAGGAGGAGGATAGGAGGAGGAGGAGGAGAAGAAGGAGCCCGCCGTCTCGTCGTCGGAACTACAAGGAGGAGGCCGCCGCCGCCATCACCATGTTCACTGCAAGGAGGAGGAAGAGGAGGAGAAAGGAGAAGGAGGAGAAGAAGAAGGAAATGAGAAGGGAGGAAAAGGAAAAGGAGAGAAGGGGAGGGAAGGTGGGCGGGGTGGGGATTCGAAATTTGAATCCCGCCCAAGCTTATCCGTGGCGCACTAGGTGGTGGTGCGCTACGGGTAAGCCGTCCTCTATTTTTTTTCTACAGGAAAAACGGTCTTTCGACCGTAACTTTTTACTCTTTTCGAATTTTGAAAATCTAAAAAATCGCTAAACGACCAGAGGTGGTTGCGAGCGGATGCGAAATCTCGTTCTCGTCATTTTGGTATATTATACGATTTTTTTCGATATCGTATGCAAAAGTTACGGCCTTTTTACCATGGCATGACTTTTTTTTGTAAATAAAGTCAAAAATCATGTTTGTTAATTTTAGTAGAAGCTATACCACATTACCTACCTAAATATGAAAGGATTTAATTTTTTGAAGTATTTATCATTTTCTTTTATTTTTTGCAAAATCTAAAAAGGCGATCCACTGGGGTGGGTGGAGTTGGTGCAGGATAGTTAGGCGTAGGGCACTAGGGCAAGGTGCCCTACTACTAAGTTTATACATCTGTGGCGCACATGCCATAGTGCGCCACAGAAGTTTGTGGCCGTTTCACAGCAGTGGGGGGCGTGCGCTTAGGCGTAGCGCACCCCCCCCATGTGCGCCACAGATGAGACTAACAACCGTGGAGCACATGACCCTAGTGCGCTACAGATGTTTGGCGTGCGGCCAACAGGACCCTGGCCCACACACATATGTGGCGCACTATAGTCATGTGCGCCACAGTTGTTCTAGTTACTAGTAGGGCACTGCCCACAGGTGAGCCACGCCTGTTTTAGCCGTGGGGCACTTCAACCATGTGAGCCACGGATGTGCTGATTACCTATAGCCGTTTTCCTAGTAGTGATCTCCGGAAATACAACATGATGCTTAACCCTAAGAAGTGCGTCTTCGGGGTTCCATCCGGCAAATTGTTGGGCTTCATCGTTTCCCAACGTGGAATCGAGGTCAACCCGGAGAAAATCAAGGCCATCTTAAACATAAACCGTCCGACATGCCTAAAGGACATTCAACGACTAACAGGTTGTGTTGCAGCAGTTAGTCGGTTCGTCAGCCGACTTGGAGAGAAGGCCCTGCCACTGTACAAGTTGCTGAAGAAGGCGGACAAATTCACGTGGACGGACGAAGCAGATGCAACATTGAAGCAGCTCAAGGAGATTCTTTCCTCAGCGCCCATCCTTGCAGCACCCGAGCCTGGCGAGCCCCTTTTAATCTACATGGCGGCAACCAACCGGGTAATCAGCATCGTCGTTGTCGTAGAGCGGAAAGAACCAGGCTATGAGCACGGAGTTCAACGACCAGTTTACTATGTAAGAGAGGTCTTGACGGAGTCTAAGCAGCGTTACCTGCACTACCAAAAGATAGCTTATGGAGTATTCCTTGCTTCTCGGAAGCTGAGGCATTACTTTCAGGAGCATCCAATTACAGTAGTGAGCAAGACTCCACTGTCCGACATCATCAATAACAGCGACGCTACCGGAAGGGTCGCAAAGTGGGGCATTGAACTTGTCGCCTTCGAGATCACCTACAAGAGACGCGACGCTATAAAATCACAAGCCTTGGCGGATTTTGTTGCAGATTGGACGGAGATGCCACACGCTACTCCGTTGCCAGAACCAGAGTACTGGGTGATGCACTTTGACGGATCAAAGTTGCTCAACGGCTCGGGGGCTGGTGTATTGCTACAGTCACCAACAGGAGACAAGCTACACTACGATCTGCAAATCCACTTCGAGGCTACAAACAACATGGCGGAGTATGAAGCACTCATTCACGGACTACGTGTAGCCAAGGATATTGGCATCAAGCGCATAGTTTGCTGTGGAGATTCTGACTTGGTTGCCCAGCAGGTGGCTGGCACCTGGAATGCGCGGAACCCTATGATGGCGGCATATCGAGACGAAGTGGACGAGATAGCCAAGAGCTTCTTGGTCTACGAAGTTAAGTATGTGCCTAGGGAACAAAACGAGGCGGCTGATCTGCTGTCCAAGCTAGGATCAGGGTGCCAGAAAATCCCGCCAGGAGATTTCCTCAAACACCTGCGCACACCATCCGTGAAGGGAGCCGACATCGAAAATCCGGATAGAGCTGACTCTTTCGTCAACATGGTGACTAAGGTCCCTCCGGCTTGGACAAAACCGTTTATGGAATACCTCGAACACGGAGCTTTGCCCGACGATGAAGTCGAAAGATGGAAAATAGTACAACGAGCAAAGGGTTATACCATAATCAATAGGCAACTCTACAAAAGGAGCACTACTGGTGTATACCTAAAGTGTGATTCCCGTTTTTTATGCTCGGAAAATGGAAAATGCCTTTTTGGTGCGATAAAAAGGAAAACTTCCTCTTGCAACATTGTTTGCCATGCCATGATGCACATGTATGCACAATATGGCCATATATCACAAACTATGCCTTGATTCTAGCCATAACATTGGTCATTTGACCCGAAAGCCAAGAAACCTCGAATGAGAATGCAACTAATAGTAAGTTACATAAAGCCGAACTAGAACTGAAAAATTAAGATACATAAAAGAACTGAAAATTAAGATACATGGCCAGATTAAGTAACAATCGGCCGAACTTGTTTCATAATGTTGGAGTGATTCAGTCATGCTCCTGCCTACACCTGTAATACTCGCCACTGTAGTCGTCGTACTCGCCTCTGCCGTCATCGCTGTCGTCGTCGGGGTCGCCGTAATTGAACCTTGAAGGCTGAGTACGCGTGGGCTGGACTTGAGGGTAGCGCAGACGGGGGTTAGAGTCGGCGGCAGTGTCATAGGCCATGACGCTCTGGAGAGTCCGACCGCGCCACCATAGCCGACGGCCGGCCTCGTTGAAGTTAGGAGGAGGTGGGCCGTCCTACTCGTGCCTGGCGAGCTCCCTCTCACGCTGATCCACGAAGAAGGCTTCCCAAGTAGGGAAATAGTCGGGATGCCATCTAGGATTCCTCCGCTGCTCCGGCGTGAGCTCGAAGTAGTAGTGGTTCATGATGGCCATCCGGTGCACCACACCTAGAGGGACAGGAGGAACCGGCACACCTCCGATGCTCAGCATCCAGCCGACGGGGACACAGTAGCCCGGCGGGCAGGGGTAGTTCGAGGCGCAAAGCGCCTCCGCCTCCCTGGGGGTTAGTGCTACGGTGGAAGCCATGGGAAAGAGTGATGAGGTTGCAGATATGAGTCTAGAGATGTGCAATGACAATGGAGGCCAACCCTACATATATATATAGTGAACTGGCGGGAAGAACTAGGGGGGAAGAACTGGCGGGAAGAAAAATGGCGGGAAAAAATGGCAGCACTAATGATAGGGGTGAGTGTCGACATTATGTCGTGCGGCGTGTACCTTGTCCCGGATGGTGTCACCAACCGGGACTAAAGATGAACCTTTAGTCCCGGTTGGAGACACCAACCGGGACAAAACACGAAGTCGACACTAATAGGGGTGAGTGTCGACATTATGTCGTATGCGGCGTGTACCTTTTCGGATGGTGTCACCAACCGGGACTAAAGATGAACCTTTAGTCGGTTGGAGACACCAACCGACAAAACACGACAAGACTAATAATAGGGGTGAGTGTCGACATTATGTCGTGCGGCGTGTACCTTGTCCCGGATGGTGTCACCAACCGGGACTAAAGATGAACCTTTAGTCCCGGTTGGAGACACCAACTGGGACAAAACACGAGTCAGCACTAATAATAGGGGTGAGTGTCGACATTATTTCGTAAGTGTCGACACTATGTCGAGCTGCTTGTACTATGACGGTATGTGTGGTTGTTGTTCCGTTATCTGATGATAATGGAACCCGATCCCTCTCCTTGGGGGATTGTATGGAAAAAAATGTCGAGCTGCTTGTACTATAAATAGGCATCCTTGTGAGTCCAGTCCTCCAGCCAGTTTGAGGCATCTCCAAGATGGTTTTCGAGAGCAGGGACACCACTACGGCCAGTTTCAGGGAGATGCCGACGGAGCCCAGTCCTCCAGCATCTCCGAGAAACTGGTCATAGAGGCACTCCCTAATATGTGAAATTAGTCATCTCCGAGGTGTATTGATCTAGTTAGAGAAGTTACAAAGCTGCAAGATGGTTTTCGAGAGCAGGGACACCACTACGGCCAGTTTCAGGGAGATGCCGACGGAGCCCAGTCCTCCGGCATCTCCAAGAAACTGGTCATAGAGGCACTCCTAATATGTGACCGCGCGCATTTGGAGATCAGATCTTAATGGTAAGTACGAATCGGGACAACTTCTTCTCATAGTCCCGGTCCATCTACAAAACAAGACTAACACTCAAGACATGTATTAATATTAAAAACATGAACTAGAGTTACATAATATGAGCCTGAACTTCTTGGCATATGTCCTTCCTTATGATCGCTTCAGACGTAACCATGGAGCATCTTCTTTACTTAACGGAATGCTTGGGTCAGTTTTCACTGTGAAGGGCGGAATTTCATCAAACTTATTATAATCTTCTGACATGTCTGTCTTGTCCTCGATTCCCACGATGTTTCTTTTCCCTGAAAGAACTATGTGACGCTTTGGCTCATCATATGGTGTATTTGTCTGGAGGACATGTCCTTCACATAGAAAACCTGAGCCACATCATTGGCTAGGACGAATGGTTCGTCTAAGTTCTTGTCTACCTTATTAAGATTGTTGAGATCCACCGTTGTCATTCCGTACTTCTTGTCTACCTCAACCCCTCCTCCTGTTAGCTTGACCCATTTGCATCGAAACAAGGGGGCCTTAAAATTAGGTCCATAGTCAAGTTCCCATATCTCCTCTATGAACCCATAATACGTGGTCTTCTGCCCATTGTCTTCTGCTGCATCGAAGCGGACACCACTATTTTGGTTGGTGCTCTTTTTATCTTGGCCTATCGTGTAAAATGTATTCCCATTTATCTCGTACCCTTGGAAAGTACATACAGTCGAAGATGCTGTCCTGGCCAACAAGTACAGCTGATCCCCAACAGTGGTGTTATTCGTGAGAAGTCTTTGCAGTACCGCCAAAACTCGCCATGTGTTCACTTATAATCCATTCATCAGACTGTCCCGGGTGTTTGAGGCGTATTAAATTCTTGTGTTCATTGATATACGGGGCAACCAAGATAGATCTTTGTAAAACCGTGTAGTGTGCTTGATTGAGAGAATGCCCGTCCCTACATATCATTGCTTTACATCCTAGGGTGCCTTTTCCACGCAGTCTCCCCTCATGTCGTGATTCTGGAACACCAATCGCCTTAAGGTCAGGAATAAAATCAACACAGAACTTAATGACCTCCTCTGTTACATAGCCCTTGGAGATGCTTCCTTCTGGCCTAGCACGATTATGAACATATTTCTTTAAGACTCCCATGTACCTCTCAAAGGGGAACATATTGTGTATAAATACAGGACCGAGAATGGCAATCTCTTCTACTAGGTGAACCAGGAGATGCGTCATAATATTAAAGAAGGATGGTGGGAACACCAACTCAAAGCTGACAAGACATTGGGCCACATCTGTTTGCAACCCTGGTAGGCTTTCTGGATCGATTACCTTCTGAGATATTGCATTGAGGAATGTACATAGCTTCAAAATGGGTACTCGAACAATTTCAGGTAGAAGCCCCCTCAATGCAATCGGAAGCAATTGTGTCATAATCACGTGGCAGTCATGAGACTTCTGGTTTTGGAATTTTTTCTCTGCCATATTTATTATTCCCTTTATATTCGACGAGAAGCCAGACGGGACCTTGATACTACTCAGACATTCAAAAAAGATTTCCTTCTCTGCTTTGGTAAGAGCATAGCTGGCAGGAGTTAAGTGGCATCGTTTACCCTTCTCGTTCTCAGGATGTATAGGCTCTTCAGGGGCTTTCAGACGTTGCTGGTCCTGCCGTGCTTCTGGTGTATATTTTGTCTTCCCATACACTCCTAGAAAGCCTAGCAGGTTCATGCAAACATTCTTCGTCACGTGCATCACGTCGATTGAAGAGCGAACCTCTAAGACTTTCCAATAGGGTAGGTCCCAAAATATAGATTGCTTCTTCCACATGGGCGCGTGTCCGGTATCGTCACCTTCCTGATCGGGTACGCCTTCTGACCGTGGACGATGTCGTGGAAGGTGGTGAAGGTCGTCTCGATCATCGACTGCAGGAGCCGCAGCCTCCTGAACATGTCCAGGTAGAGTATGTTGATGGAGCTCCCTCCATCCATCAATGTCTTGGGGAGCCAGTAGTCGCCCACTTTGGTCTTGACCACCAGGGCGACCCGCCCCGGATATTTGATCTGTGGCGAGTGGTCCTCGCGGATCCACGTGATGTGCTGTTCGGACCAGTTGAGGAAGCGGGGGACGTCCACCTGAGACACCGCGTTGACGGCGAAGGCGCGGGCGATGACCTTCTTCTCGCCCTTGGTGCTAAACCCGGTGAAGGTGTGGAGCGACCCGATGTCGTTGCTGAATGCCCTGCTGTTTGGCGGGTTGTTGTTGGGGTCCTTCCTTGCACGCCGTGCCTTCTTGATCTCCTTCAGGGAGTGGTAGTCAGCGGTCATGTGCGTGGCGGGCTTCCCCTCCCTACTATGGAACACACAGGGTTGGTTGAGGAGAGCTGCGTGGTCGAATTTCGGCCTCGCCTTGTAGTTTCCGCCATCCTGTTGTTGGCCTCCATCGCGGTGGAAGATCTTGGGATCGCGTGGCGAGTAGCCGGCATTGGCAAAGAAATCGACTCGCCCGTTACTGCGGCGCTTGCCGGTGAGGCGAGTGTTGCTGTAGCGTAGCTCGGGTCGCCTCCCGTTGTCTTGGCCGCTTGGGCGGCGATTTCCACCCGACTCGTCGTCAGTTTCTTGATTCGGGTTCTCCTTCGTGTACCGCTTGGCGATCTCGAGGAGGTTTGGGATGTTGTCGAGTGTTTTGTACACCCGCTTGACTTTGGCGACCAGTGGTTCGTAGCGGCATGAGGTCTTGAAGCAGTGGATCGCCGTTTCTGGGTGGATGCCAGCCGCGTTGAACCACATATCTTGCCACCTTTGGAGCCAGTTGCGGGTCGACTCACGGGGTCCTTGGATGCATCGCTCTAGGTCCTCGATGCTGGTGGCGCGGCTGTAGGAACCCTCGAAGTGCCTGATGAAGGCGTCGCGCATGTCCTCCCAGGAATCGATGTTGTCCGCGGGGAGGGTGTTGATCCATTGCCGAGTCGCTCCCTCCATTATCTGGGGGAGGTAGAGGGTGGCGAGTAGGTCGATGCGGCCGGCAATTCCCATCACCATGAGGTATGTGTCCAGCCACACAGACGGATCGTACGAGGGATCGTACTTTTCGATCTCCTTTGGCGCTTTGAAGTTCGCTGGATATTTTTCGCCTCGGCTCATCGGTCCGAAGTACTAGGGGCCGACTCGGCTGAGCGAACCCCTTGGCTCGCCGTGGCGGCAGTTGGTGAGTGTGTGCCTTAGGTCGTCGGGCTGGCGTGCGTGTAGGGGTTCATAGCATGGAAAACAAAAAATTTGTACTGCATGAACACAAACAATCCAAGATCTATCTACTAGATTGTAGCAACGAGTAGATTAGAGTACTCAACCTCGAAGATTCCAAAGCGGTTAACGAGAGAAGATTCTCGTGGGTGATGTAATCGTACACTTGTCGATCTCAAGATCGCGTAGATGATCCTTCCGGCGCACATTCGGTACTCGATGAAGACCTTCCTCTCCCTTGTTCCAGCAGGCAGTAGAGGTTGTAGTTCTACCCTCGTGATTCCGGCAGCACGACAGCGTGGTGTCGGAAGTAGAGGGAAGATACTGGAGGGCTTCGCCTAAGCCGAAGTAGGTTATGGTGGAGAATTAGGGTTTCCGGAGATCTAGGGTTTAGAGGGCCGGAGAGGAGGAGGTGGAGTCGGCGGTGGCTAGGGAGGCAGCAACGAACCGGCGGCGGCAGCAGCTGTAAGGGGTCCCTACCAATAAGGTAGATCCCTCCTGTGTTTTACAATGCTAGTCCCTGGATCAATAGCTAGCATCCACAGTTAAGATGTAATATCAAGATACAAGGGTCATATTATAACTTTATAACCAGGAATAACATAGTTTTATTACATCATACATAGCTCATTCGGCTATTACATTACAATGCAGCGGAATAAATATAAATATGGGTCCTTCTTCTTCTAAGTGCCACAGGCAGATGTTGGTTGTAGACTTTGTAGTCCTAGTCAATCAAACAATCTTCATCTAACAAAACAATCAACCTGCAACATTACAAGTCACAGCCACAAGGATCAATACATTGGATTTGTATTGGCAAGTTTCACCTTTATGTAAATATGAGTGGATCCTATCAATACATGCATATTTGGCTAAGTAGAGCTTTAAGGCTTTTTGCATAAAGCAACATTTATCCTATCTTTTCAAAATGGTTTTTGTCCTTTGTCAAATCTTCTTTCCAAGTTCCTTGAACTCCTTGGTAGAAACACAAGTGTTCAAGTCCTTGTCAAAAATTCCTTTGAGCTACTTGGTAACCCCAAGTGCATCAAGTTTTTATACAAAAATCTCATGAGTTCCTTGGTAACCCCAAGTACATCATGCTCTTGAGCACATTGGTAAAACCCCAAGTGCAACAAGCTTAACAAAAACCTCTTTGAATTCCTTGGTACCCCCAAGTGCATCAAGTTTTTATATTAGAAGTTGGAATGTCGAGATCTCCCATGGTTCAAACTTTAGTTGCTCAATATTGTCCATAACCGGGGACACGGCTAAGTACTTAGATTTTATTATCTTCTGCAGAAGTTGTACACTTTACCCACATGACACAATCCCATCTTGTTGCCACCAAGGGCTCACCTGGATTAGTGCTCACCAAGATGGAGATCTTGGCAGAATGAGAGTGTGACGAAGTCTTTCCAAAAGGTCCTCCCATACATCATTGCTAGCTTGTCTTCAGCCCCCATGAAGCATTCCAGATCCCCATGTCCGGTAACTAAAGACAATGTATGGGTCTTCCTAGTGTAATTGACTAAGCCAGAGCCATAATAGCATGTGGTTGTACACGAAAGCCACAATTGGAGAAACATGTTCAATCTCTAAGTTTCCTAGGTGGTTTTCATTTGGAGCACAACACAAAGTGATTGCCATAGACATGGTTCCCTTTTGTTGCCACCTTCTCCATAACATGAAGTGTCCACCACCTAGGGGGTTCATTGAGTCCTTGTTTTATTATATAAAACATAAGTCTTTTTTTTTTCAATCTTTGTAAAATCTCAACATGTTTCTCTTTTCAAAACATAGCATGGCTAAGCATGTACAACTTCAATATTTTCACTAAGGAGTGTATAGGGAATCCTATTAGGATTAGCATAGTATAAGTATGAAACATTTTTATGCATGTTTACAAAATCCACTAAGTATGATGAAAATAGTAGGTCTTTTGTATGATAGTGTAACTTGCCTTTTTGGTAGGGAATGAGGTTCTACCCTTGATCTTGCTAGTCTCACACTTTGTTAATTTCACTACAATCAATCAAGCAAGCATGGTATCAAGTAACATTCCAAACCAATATTCAAAAAATATTTCACACACACAAAGTAATGGTTCTTAAGTTTTGTGAAAGAGGGTTCTATTGAAAAGTTGGTCTCTACCAGGTTTATAAACTTTGTAAGATCCACATTGGTCATTTACCATAATGGCAAAGTCATTGGTTAGAGGTTTTTGCTCAAAGTCTATTTTAAAATCCATTCAACATTTTATGTGGTGAAAATTATTCTTTTCAAAGAAAAACTTTATGTTTTTCACTAAGTGGGTTGCCCTTGGCAAGGTTTGGTGTTTTGGGTCAGTAAGTTTGGTTCATAACCTTTTTCCATAGTTTTTCTTGCAAAAACATTTCCAAAATAAAATCAATGAGTTTTTATTTGGCTAGAAAATGACTAAGTTAACTAACTCATCATAAATTTCACCAAAATCATTTTTGGCACTTTGGGTTGGTTACTAGAGTCAGTATGGTTACACAAATCCATTTTGCAAAAGTTTTAATCCTAAAATCAAATTTTAAACAATTTTATACTCTAAACAAGTACACAAATGTTTCTGTAATTTCAAACAAGTTAATAAATACTATTTTCAAAACTAAGGCCATGGTTGGCTAGGGCTTGTTCTCCTGATTTCATTGATATAAAATTTGCAATATTTGGACGTGTGGTTCAAAAGTTACAAGGGTTTGAAAATCCTATCTAAATCAGATTTCAATTTTCTTTTAAAACGAGATAGGTGACACGCGGCGTGTTTCTATTCGCGGGTACCGCTTCGCGTGGATCGGCATCGTGGTGCGTTGGATTAAGTCTGATCGTGCGGTACTGAGCGCATACCTCTTCGGCGTTTAAGTGACCTAATCCTGTTCGTCTGATCTAGATCTAACGGACTTAAACAGATGACCATTTACGGGCGGCGCTGCGTGGCTGTGCGCGGCGGCGACGGGCAGACGGCGGCGGCGCTAGCGAAGCAGGAAGCAAAGGAAAGTGGGAAAAGGCTTACCGAGGTCGCGAGGCTGTGGTGAAGCACGTTGTGTGGTCGGCGTGGCTCGGGGCGCACTGTGTCGGGAAGAATCTCTCGCCGGAGTAGCTCTTGGCGACGGTCGGCTCTGGTCGACGACAGGGACGTTGATGTGGTCCACGAGAAGGCAAACGAAGGGCTGGGTTAGACGCAGGAGGTCACGGAGATGATGTGAGCATGTACCAGAAGAAGAGGGGTGACTGGGTTCTACCTGCGGGGCTCGTCGGAGAAGAAGGTAGACGGCGGCGCTTCTGATCCTTGTCAAAGTCGACTTCCTGGGACGCCCGCGGATGAACGGTTGGTACAGAGAGAAGCGTCTGGGAGTTGTGAAGTTGCTAGCGTGCTCAGGGAGGCGGAAGGATGAGTGTGCTGGCCGGAATTTGCAAGAGGGCTTGTCGGAGACGAAGTCGTTCGAGGACGAATTGCGACGGCCTGGAGGCGTGATACTGTGAGTTGACAGGGGGAAAACGGAGAGGAAGGGCGAGCGTTTTAAGGTGCGCGATTCCTGCGAGTTAAGGCGGCCGCGTTAAGGCGTATTACGCCGGAGTTAATCCGCCTACAACGGCCGGCGAGGGGTGGGGAGAAGGTCGTGCGGGTGGGGAGGGAGAACAGTGGAAAGGGGTCCACTCGTCAGTGGAGAAAAAGAATAGAGGGGAGGTCCACCAGTCAGTTGCTTCGTGGGTTTAATAATTAGTGTGAAACGTTTTCTTCGGGGTGAGGGAAAACTGGGCTGTGGGACTGTTGGGCTGGGCCTTGTTGGGCTGGTCTGATTCCTCTATTTTTTTTTCTGTCTATTTGTTTTATTCTTTTTCTGATTCTATTTCCTGATTTGTCATTTCAAACAACCATTCAATTAATCCAAATAAATTCATACAAACACCACATTTCAATTCTTTGAACTTGGTTCTGTTTATCAACATAAACCAACATTCCAAAATAAATAATATTTTTATTCCTTTTTAGGATCTATTTAATATAAAATAGATCATAGTTATTTAATCAAATATGGTATGATTTATTTAATAAATCTCCATTTAATTTCCAAAATATTTTCCCAAACCAAACCAGTAGGTCTCATTTGTACACAAAGAACACTTGGAGATTGTTTTTTTTAAACAAAATAATATTTATGCTAAAGAGTCCCATATTAGTTTAAGTAAAATGGGCCAAGGATTATTAAATCAAATAGAGTTTGATTTTATTATTAAAATCTTTATTTAAAACTTTAAATATTTCAAAATCAAATTAGTAAATTAAATTTAAGGAATATATAATATTGGGTAATTTGTTTTAAAACAAACTAACTTTTTATTTTAGTGTCCATTTAATTATTGTAATAGACTTCCATTATTAAATCCAATAGGGTTTGTTCTATTTGAGATGTTTATTTTGAAAAATAAAGCTAAGACAGTTTAGTGGGTTGTATTTAAGAAAATGAAATATTTGGCAACTTATTTAAAATAGTTTAATAAATTTGATATTTTAATTAAATGATAAAACCTTTTATTTAAACAAAGTTGGATATCAAATCCTTTACTAATTTATTTAGATGAAACCCTTGTTTTCATTTAAAACAAAATGTTTAAATCCAAGGTTTGGTTCTGTCAAATAATCTTTATTTGTAAATCCATTTCTTTCTTTTGAATACCGAATCTTTTATGAACATATCCAAAATAATATTTTATAACATTTTATTTCCCTTTAATAAAAGTTTATCATCTTAAATACTTTTAGGTTTTATTGAATTCAAATGGGTTTGAAGTTCTGATTAAATTCAAAAAGTTTCTTCTGGCTCTGAAATTTAAGTAAAGTTTTATTTTATTCATTTATTTTCATATTACAAGATTTGGAAAATCTTGGGATGTGACAGGCTACCACCCTTAAAATAAATCTCGTCCCGAGATTTGGGAAGGCTGGGTTTCAAGCAAGTTCAAGCAACTAGGG
Source organism: Avena longiglumis (assembly GCA_030063025.1). Lineage (NCBI taxonomy): Eukaryota > Viridiplantae > Streptophyta > Magnoliopsida > Poales > Poaceae > Avena > Avena longiglumis. Next base: position 151,892,538 of record CP125975.1, on the reverse strand, counting down.
TTCTACCACCCTTAAAATTTCTCAAATAAAATTACATATTGGTCTTCTTGGGTCCTGGAAATTTTCCTACGTCAAACTTTAGCTTTATTCCTATGCTTGACTCATGGGCCAAGATTGAGTTTCTCCATGGGCTTGTTCAACTTGTTCTTCATCCTTTCTGGACAGTTGCTTGCATAGTGTCCTGGATTCTTGCAGTTGAAACAATTAATGTCCTTGAGTTCTTTGCGTTGCTCCTTTGGGCAAGTTGCTACATAATGACCTGGTTCACTACAGTTGTTACACCACACTTGGTCAATTCCTTTATTCTTTATGTTCCCTGGACATGCACTGGAGTAGTGTCCCATTTCCTTACATTTACGACATTGCACAAGGCTCATGTCTTGCTTGGGCTTCTTGATTTTCTTTGATCCTTTGAATTGGGTTGTCTTGTTAGGAGGTAGAAGTGGTCCTTTTCCTTTGGTAGACTTGGATCCTTCTTGTTTCCTTTGTTCCACCATGGCATAGATAGGGCATAGGCCAGGAGTATGATCACTTCCCTCACAAAGGTAGCAAGTAGCTTGAGAGGTAGGGCATTCTCCAACAGAATGGGTTTCATCACAATTGGGGCATTGTCCTTCATGCTCCTTGGCAGTATGTTCCTTGTCTCCACAAATAATGCAAGATGGGGCTCCATCTAGAACAACATTCTTGTCATCTTTGCTATCATAATCTCTTCTAGGAAAATTTTCTTCCATGCTAATCATTTGATTAGTCACTTTAAGCATCAATTGGGATTGTTCCTCCAGAAATTTTTGAAGTGCTGGGTCTTCATTACTATTGTTGGCTAGGAACTGGGCTGTCAATTGGTTCAACTGATGTTGTGTTGCTAAGAGCTCTCCCAAGCTGTCAGCTTGGTTGGTGTTGGTGTCATCAACTTTGGAGTCTTTTGGAGTAGTCATCTGTTGGGTTGAAGGGAGATTAGAGTAGGAAAAATATTTCTAAGGAAATATTTCTAATCACACACATCACAATTCACACAAGCAATGTTCAAGCAATTACAACAAACATTTCACTCAAACAAGGTTCAAGCACATTTTTAGGCAACAAAATTATTTTTGTTACACCACATAAGTTGGTGTGTTTGACTTAACTAAAATATGGTGGTCCATCTATATGGTTCACTTGTGATCCTTCCTTCCTTCTTGGTTGCTTCTTCTTACATGAGATCATTGTTTCCTTGGAAAAACTTTTGGTCACAATACTTCAAAGCTGTTGATGGCTCCTTCCTATTTTGCATTCTCTCAGTCTCTAAATCTTGAGTAAGATTTCCTTGTCTCACTTGTAGTCCTTAGTAGTTTCCAAGTTGGAAGTCCTTGGTGAACATGCTGAAGATGTTGAAGTCATTAGAGTTGAAGATGTTGAAATCATTAGAGTTGAAGAAGTTGAAGAAGTCCTTTGCACATGGTGTAGTCTTTGGCCATGGGTAGGTTTTTCCATCAAGTTGAAGTAGAAGAGAAATAGAGTTGAAACCAAAATGGTTGAGGAAAGAGTTTACAAGATTTTGTAAATAAGTTTTTGGAACAAGTACAACTCCTATTTTTCTAAGGGTTTTTGTCCAATCCTAGGGTTTACAAATCCTACAGGCAACACAATGCTCTGATACCATCTGTAAGGGGTCCCTACCAATAAGGTAGATCCCTCCTGTGTTTTACAATGCTAGTCCCTGGATCAATAGCTAGCATCCACAGTTAAGATGTAATATCAAGATACAAGGGTCATATTATAACTTTATAACCAGGAATAACATAGTTTTATTACATCATACATAGCTCATTCGACTATTACATTACAATGCAGCGGAATAAATATAAATATGGGTCCTTCTTCTTCTAAGTGCCATAGGCAGATGTTGGTTGTAGACTTTGTAGTCCTAGTCAATCAAACAATCTTCATCTAACAAAACAATCAACCTGCAACATTACAAGTCACAGCCACAAGGATCAATACATTGGATTTGTATTGGCAAGTTTCACCTTTATGTAAATATGAGTGGATCCTATCAATACATGCATATTTGGCTAAGTAGAGCTTTAAGGCTTTTTGCATAAAGCAACATTTATCCTATCTTTTCAAAATGGTTTTTGTCCTTTGTCAAATCTTCTTTCCAAGTTCCTTGAACTCCTTGGTAGAAACACAAGTGTTCAAGTCCTTGTCAAAAATTCCTTTGAGCTACTTGGTAACCCCAAGTGCATCAAGTTTTTATACAAAAATCTCATGAGTTCCTTGGTAACCCCAAGTACATCATGCTCTTGAGCACATTGGTAAAACCCCAAGTGCAACAAGCTTAACAAAAACCTCTTTGAATTCCTTGGTACCCCCAAGTGCATCAAGTTTTTATATTAGAAGTTGGAATGTCGAGATCTCCCATGGTTTAAACTTTAGTTGCTCAATATTGTCCATAACCGGGGACACGGCTAAGTACTTAGATTTTATTATCTTCTGCAGAAGTTGTACACTTTACCCACATGACACAATCCCATCTTGTTGCCACCAGTGGCCTACTGGATTAGTGCTCACCAAGATGGAGTACTGGCAGAATGAGAGTGTGACGAAGTCTTTCCAAAAGGTCCTCCCATACATCATTGCTAGCTTGTCTTCAGCCCCCATGAAGCATTCCAGATCCCCATGTCCGGTAACTAAAGACAATGTATGGGTCTTCCTAGTGTAATTGACTAAGCCAGAGCCATAATAGCATGTGGTTGTACACGAAAGCCACAATTGGAGAAACATGTTCAATCTCTAAGTTTCCTAGGTGGTTTTCATTTGGAGCACAACACAAAGTGATTTCCATAGACATGGTTCCCTTTTGTTGCCACCTTCTCCATAACATAAAGTGTCCACCACCTAGGGGGTTCATTGAGTCCTTGTTTTATTATATAAAACATAAGTCTTTTTTTTTTCAATCTTTGTAAAATCTCAACATGTTTCTCTTTTCAAAACATAGCATGGCTAAGCATGTACAACTTCAATATTTTCACTAAGGAGTGTATAGGGAATCCTATTAGGATTAGCATAGTATAAGTATGAAACATTTTTATGCATGTTTACAAAATCCACTAAGTATGATGAAAATAGTAGGTCTTTTGTATGATAGTGTAACTTGCCTTTTTGGTAGGGAATGAGGTTCTACCCTTGATCTTGCTAGTCTCACACTTTGTTAATTTCACTACAATCAATCAAGCAAGCATGGTATCAAGTAACATTCCAAACCAATATTCAAACAATATTTCACACACACAAAGTAATGGTTCTTAAGTTTTGTGAAAGAGGGTTCTATTGAAAAGTTGGTCTCTACCAGGTTTATAAACTTTGTAAGATCCACATTGGTCATTTACCATAATGGCAAAGTCATTGGTTAGAGGTTTTTGCTCAAAGTCTATTTTAAAATCCATTCAACATTTTATGTGGTGAAAATTATTCTTTTCAAAGAAAAACTTTATGTTTTTCACTAAGTGGGTTGCCCTTGGCAAGGTTTGGTGTTTTGGGTCAGTAAGTTTGGTTCATAACCTTTTTCCATAGTTTTTCTTGCAAAAAAATTTCCAAAATAAAATCAATGAGTTTTTATTTGGCTAGAAAATGACTAAGTTAACTAACTCATCATAAATTTCACCAAAATCATTTTTGGCACTTTGGGTTGGTTACTAGAGTCAGTATGGTTACACAAATCCATTTTGCAAAAGTTTTAATCCTAAAATCAAATTTTAAACAATTTTATACTCTAAACAAGTACACAAATGTTTCTGTAATTTCAAACAAGTTAATAAATACTATTTTCAAAACTAAGGCCATGGTTGGCTAGGGCTTGTTCTCCTGATTTCATTGATATAAAATTTGCAATATTTGGACGTGTGGTTCAAAAGTTACAAGGGTTTGAAAATCCTATCTAAATCAGATTTCAATTTTCTTTTAAACGAGATAGGTGACACGCTGCGTGTTTCTATTCAGGGTACGCGTGGATCGGCATCGTGGTGCGTTGGATTAAGTCTGATCGCGGTATCGAGCGCATACCTCTTCGGCGTTTAAGTGACCTAATCCTGTTCGTCTGATCTAGATCTAACGGACTTAAACAGATGACCATTTACGGGCGGCGCTGCGTGGCTGTGCGCGGCGGCGACGGGCAGACGGCGGCGGCGCTAGCGAAGCAGGAAGCAAAGGAAAGTGGGAAAAGGCTTACCGAGGTCGCGAGGCTGTGGTGAAGCACGTTGTGTGGTCGGCGTGGCTCGGGGCGCACTGTGTCGGGAAGAATCTCTCGCCGGAGTAGCTCTTGGCGACGGTCGGCTCTGGTCGACGACAGGGACGTTGATGTGGTCCACGAGAAGGCAAACGAAGGGCTGGGTTAGACGCAGGAGGTCACGGAGATGATGTGAGCATGTACCAGAAGAAGAGGGGTGACTGGGTTCTACCTGCGGGGCTCGTCGGAGAAGAAGGTAGACGGCGGCGCTTCTGATCCTTGTCAAAGTCGACTTCCTGGGACGCCCGCGGATGAACGGTTGGTACAGAGAGAAGCGTCTGGGAGTTGTGAAGTTGCTAGCGTGCTCAGGGAGGCGGAAGGATGAGTGTGCTGGCCGGAATTTGCAAGAGGGCTTGTCGGAGACGAAGTCGTTCGAGGACGAATTGCGACGGCCTGGAGGCGTGATACTGTGAGTTGACAGGGGGAAAACGGAGAGGAAGGGCGAGCGTTTTAAGGTGCGCGATTCCTGCGAGTTAAGGCGGCCGCGTTAAGGCGTATTACGCCGGAGTTAATCCGCCTGCAACGGCCGGCGAGGGGTGGGGAGAAGGTCGTGCGGGTGGGGAGGGAGAACAGTGGAAAGGGGTCCACTCGTCAGTGGAGAAAAAGAATAGAGGGGAGGTCCACCAGTCAGTTGCTTCGTGGGTTTAATAATTAGTGTGAAACGTTTTCTTCGGGGTGAGGGAAAACTGGGCTGTGGGACTGTTGGGCTGGGCCTTGTTGGGCTGGTCTGATTCCTCTATTTTTTTTTCTGTCTATTTGTTTTATTCTTTTTCTGATTCTATTTCCTGATTTGTCATTTCAAACAACCATTCAATTAATCCAAATAAATTCATACAAACACCACATTTCAATTCTTTGAACTTGGTTCTGTTTATCAACATAAACCAACATTCCAAAATAAATAATATTTTTATTCCTTTTTAGGATCTATTTAATATAAAATAGATCATAGTTATTTAATCAAATATGGTATGATTTATTTAATAAATCTCCATTTAATTTCCAAAATATTTTCCCAAACCAAACCAGTAGGTCTCATTTGTACACAAAGAACACTTGGAGATTGTTTTTTTTTTAAACAAAATAATATTTATGCTAAAGAGTCCCATATTAGTTTAAGTAAAATGGGCCAAGGATTATTAAATCAAATAGAGTTTGATTTTATTATTAAAATCTTTATTTAAAACTTTAAATATTTCAAAATCAAATTAGTAAATTAAATTTAAGGAATATATAATATTGGGTAATTTGTTTTAAAACAAACTAACTTTTTATTTTAGTGTCCATTTAATTATTGTAATAGACTTCCATTATTAAATCCAATAGGGTTTGTTCTATTTGAGATGTTTATTTTGAAAAATAAAGCTAAGACAGTTTAGTGGGTTGTATTTAAGAAAATGAAATATTTGGCAACTTATTTAAAATAGTTTAATAAATTTGATATTTTAATTAAATGATAAAACCTTTTATTTAAACAAAGTTGGATATCAAATCCTTTACTAATTTATTTAGATGAAACCCTTGTTTTCATTTAAAACAAAATGTTTAAATCCAAGGTTTGGTTCTGTCAAATAATCTTTATTTGTAAATCCATTTCTTTCTTTTGAATACCGAATCTTTTATGAACATATCCAAAATAATATTTTATAACATTTTATTTCCCTTTAATAAAAGTTTATCATCTTAAATACTTTTAGGTTTTATTGAATTCAAATGGGTTTGAAGTTCTGATTAAATTCAAAAAGTTTCTTCTGGCTCTGAAATTTAAGTAAAGTTTTATTTTATTCATTTATTTTCATATTACAAGATTTGGAAAATCTTGGGATGTGACAGCAGCGCTGGGGGCGGCGGCGGCACGACGACTATCTGGCAAGGGGCTGGTGTTGTGTATCTTGGGGCACCCCCTCCCCTCTATTTATGAGAGGGAGGGCAGCTTGGGAGAGGGGAGTTTGAATCCTTCCCCAACTCCCTCTCCTAGTTGGTTTGTGGTGGAGGGAAAGAAGGATTCTTTCCTTCCTCCACAAGGATACATTGTCCCAATTTGACTTGTCAAACTTGCATTTTGACTTTCAATTTGGAGTTTTAGTTTCTTTCTTACAAATGCCCAACCAAGTGACCTAGGACATGATTCAATCATTCCATTCATTCATGACACATTCATGTACCCTTCCGGTCTGGTGAACCTTCTAGACCCTTCTAGATCATTCCGGTGAAAACACTGGAATCATTCCCGAACTCCGGAATTGGACTTTCCTTATATGAATCTTATTCTCCGGACCATTCCGGATCTTCTTGTGATATCCTGGATCCCATCCGAGACTCCGAACAACATTCGGTCTCCCTACTTACATTCCATATCTACTAAACAACATCGAATCCTTAAGTGTGTCTCCCTACGGTTCATGAATTATGCAGACATGACCGAGACTCTTTTCCGATCAATAACCAATAGAGGAATCTAGAAATTCATATGGTTCCCACATATTTCTATGATTACTTTGCGATCGAATGAACCACTTACATATGATACCAATTTCCCTTTGTCTCGCGATAGTTTACTTATCCGAGGTCTGATCATCCGTATCTCTGCATAACTAGTTCAACATTGTTAGCGATAAGTATCCTTTTCTCGTTCCCATGATATGTGATCCCTTGTGAGCCAGTCACATGCTTGTAAGCTAATTGGATGACATTCCACCAAGAGGGCCCAGAGTATATCTATTCGTCATATGGATGGACTAATCCCACTCTTGATCCATGTGCCTCAACACATACTTTCCGAATACTAAATGCCACCTTTATAGCCACCCAGTTACGGTGTGGTGTTTGATTTCATCAAATCATCCTTCTGGTGATGGTGATTAGCATGATCTCATGGTTGAAGGAATTAGGTTACTATGTATTAGAAAGCTTATAGGAAACAAACTATTGAAATGACATGATGTTTAAGCTACGCTTATCTATAGGAGTATGTACATCATACCATTCTCCTAATGATATGATCTTGTTGTTAATAACATCTCAATGTTCATGATCGGGAAACCACGATCATCTATCAACCAACAAGCTAGTATTATAAAGAGGCTTTACCAGGGACTCTAATTTAGTTTACAAATCACACAAGTATTAATGTTTCCAGTTAATACTGTTATAGCATGAATGTAAACATTTATCATAAACACAAAGATATAATAATAACTACTTTTATTATTGCCTCTAGGGCATATCTCCAATAGTCTCCCACTTACACTAGAGTCAACTAATCTAGATTACATGGTAATATACTGAACACCCATAGTGGTTTGGTGCTGGTCATGTTTTTCCCTTGGGAGAGGTTTAGTCAACGCCACATTTAGATCTGTGTGTACTTTGCAAATCTTTATGTCACCATCTTGGACATGCTCTCAAATAGCATGAGAACGCAGCTTGATATGCTTCAGCTTCTTGTGTGACCTTGGTTCTTGCGCATTGTCTATGGCGCCCATGTTATCACAGTAGATAGACATTGGGTCCAGCGCACTGGGAACTACATCGAGCTCTGTCTCCTTCATCCATATCGCCTCTTGTGAAGCCTCCAAAGAAGCTATGTATTCCGATTCATTTGAAGATCTCGCCACAACGCTTTGCTTTGCACTCCTCCAGCTTACCGCTACACCATTCAAAGTAAATACGTATCCAGATTGAGATTTAGAATCATCCGGATCGGTGTTCCAACTAGCATCGGTGTAACCATTGACAATGAATTGTTCATCACCTCCACAAGAAAGAACCATATCCTTAGTTCTTCTCAAGTACTTAAGGATGGTTTTGACCGCTGTCCAATGATCCACTCCTAGATAACTTTGATATGTGTTAGTCAAACTAACGGCATATGCAATGTCGGGTCTAGTATATATCATAGCATACATGATAGATCATACGGCTGAGGCATAGGGAGTCCTACTCATCCTTTCTCTATCTTCTGCTGTAGCTGGACTTTGAGTTTTACTCAAGGTCGTATTGGGAAACATGGGAAAGAACCCTTTCTTGCTGTCTTCCATTCCAACCCTCTTTAGAACATTGTCCAAATATGTACTCTGTGACAATGATATTAGGCGTCTCGATCTATCTCTATAAATCTTTATGCATAATATGTAAGATGCTTCCCCAAGATCTTTCATTGAAAAACTATTATTCAAATAATCCTTAGCACTATTAAGAAGGTCTACATCATTCCCAATCAACAATGTGTCGTCCACATATAGTACTAGGAATGCTACAGATCTCCCACTCACTTTCTTGTAAATACAACCTTCTCCATAAGTTTGTATACAACCAAAACTTTTGATTACCTTATCAAAATATTGATTCCAACTTCGGGATGCTTGCTTCAATCCATAAATGGACCATTGAAGTTTGCATACCTTGTTAGAATGTTTAGGATCGACAAAACCTTTGGGTTGTACCATATACAACTCTTCATCAATGTCTCCATTGAGGAACGCCATTTTGACATCCATTTGTCGTATCTCATAATCATAATATGCAATGATTGCTAACAAAATCCTCACAGACTTTAGCTTTGCTACCGGTGATAAAGTCTCATCGTAGTCAACCCCTTGAATTTGTCGAAACCCTGTTGCGACAAGTCGAGCTTTATAGACAGTAACATTGCCATCAACATTTGTTTTCTTCTTGAAAATCCATTTGTTCTCGACAGCCTTCCAGCCATCCGGTAGGTCCACCAAAGTCCATACTTGGTTTTCATACATGGATCCAATCTCGTATTTCATGGCTTCTTGCCATTTATTTTAATCTGGTCTCATCATTGCTTCCTCATATGTCGCAGGGTCATCGGTGCTGTCCACCAACATGACACTCATAACAGGATCATACCAATCGGGAGTGGTATGAGTTCTCGTTGAAATGCAAGGTTTCGTAGTAACTTCAACCAAAGTTTCATTATCAACATTATTAGCTTCCTCTCTTATTGGCGTAGGCGCCATAGGAACTATTTCCGGTGCTGCGCTACTCTCAAATCCGAGAGAAGGTTCGACAACCTCATCGAGTTCTACTTTCCTTCCAGTCACTTCTTTCGAGAGAAATTCCTTCTCTAGAAAGGATCCATTCTTAGCAACAAAGATTTTTCCTTCGGATCTATGATAGAAGTATACCCAATAGTTTCCTTCGGGTATCCTACGAAGACGCGGTTTTTCCGCTTTGAGTTCAAGCTTGTCGAGTTGTAGATTCTTTACATAAGCTTCCCCAAACTTTAAGGAACGACAATTTAGGTTTCTTACCAAACCATAATTCATAATGTGTCGTTTCAATGGGTTTAGATAGTGCCCTATTTAAAGTGAATGCGGCTGTTTCTAATGCATAACCCCAAAATGATAGCGGTAAATCTGTAAGTGACATCATAGAATGAATCATATCTAAGGGAGTTCGATTACTATGTTCGGACACACCATTACGTTGTGGTGTTCCCGGCGGTGTCAATTGTGAAAGTATTCCGCATTTTTAAATGCTCGCCGAACTAGTAACTTAGATATTCACCTCCACGATCAGATCTTAGAAATTTAATCTTCTTGGTATGTTGATTCTCCACTTCACTTTGAAATTCCTTAAACTTCTCGAAAGTTCCGGACTTATGTTTCATGAAATAGATATACCCATATATACTCAAGTCATCCGTAAAAGTAAGAACATAACGAGAACCACCGCGCGATGCTACACTCATTGGGCCACACATATTGGTATGTATGATTTTCAATAAGTCCGTAGCTCGCTCCATCATACCAGAAAATGGAGTTTTAATTATTTTACCCATCAGACATGCTTCGCATATTCCAAGTGATTCAAGAAGTCCATCGGAATTAAGTTTCTTCTTACGCTTCACTCCAATGTGACCAAGACGACAATGCCACATATAGGTCGAGTTATCGCTCAATTTCAAACGTTTAGCTTCAATGTTATTAATATGTGTATTACTACAATCGAGATTCAACAAGAATATACCATCTATCAAAGGTGCATGCGCATAAAACATATTAGTCATATAAATCGAACAACCATTATTCTTGGACTTAAACAAGTAACCGTCTCGCAATAAACATGATCCAGATATAATTTTCATGCTCAACGCAAGCACCATATAACAATTATTTATGTATAAAACTAATCCCGATGGTAGATGAAGAGGTAGCGTGCCGACCGGTATCACATCAAACTTTGATCCATTTCCAACGCGCATTGTCACCTCGTTCTTCGCTAGTTTCCGTCTATTCTGCAGCACCTGTTTCGAGTTACAAATATGAGAAACCTAACCAGTATCAAATACTTAGGCACTACTACGACTACTAGTGAGATACACATCAATAACATGTATATCGGATATACCTTTCTTCTTGATGTTGCCGTTCTTCAAATCCGCCAAGTACTTAGGGCAATTCCGCTTCCAGTAACCTTCTCCCTTGCAGTAAAAACACTCAGTATGATGCTTAGGCCCAGCCTTGTTCTGATTCGCCGGCGCGGTAACTTTCTTACCGCCCTTCTTGAAGTTTCCCTTTTTCTTAGACTTGTCTTGCTTCTTTAATTTGGTGGTCTTATTGACCATCTACACTTGGTGCTCTTTCTTGATCTCCACTTCTGTATACTTTAACATGGCGAAGGGTTCAGGCAACGACTTGTCCATGTTTTGCATATTGTAGTTCATCACAAAATTCTTGTAACTTGGTGGTAGTGATTGGAAGACACGCTGAATGCCCAAAGCATTAGGAATCACTATACCCAAGCTTTGGAGCTTACTTGTGTGCCTAGAAATCTTAAGCACATGCTCACTGACGGAGTTGCCCTCTTCCATCTTGCAGTTAAAGAACTTTTCAAAAGCCTCATAACTCTCAACTTCAGCGTGAGCCTCAAATATCATTTTGAGTTCACGAAAAATATCATGTGGGTCATGGTTCTCAAACCTTTTCTGAAGCTCCGATTCCAAACCATACAAGATAGCACACTGAACTGTGGAGTACTAATTCTTTCGAGCGAGGAAAACATTCTTCACCTCATCGGTAGCATCATCTGCAGGTGGGTCACACAGCGGTGCATCCAACACATAGGTCAAATTACTAGAATTGAGGATAATCCTCAAGTTGCGGAACCAATCCGCAAAGTTGCTGTAAGACCCCACCTTTTAAGGTAAAGGACCCTGGGATTGCAATGCTAGTCCCTGGATCGAATTGCTAGCATCCACAGTTTAAGATGAAGTACACAGATACAAAGGTCGTTTTTACATCGTAATAACCAGAGATACATAGTCCTTACAACTCATTAGACCAAGGCTAATACATGGAGTTCACAATACTTAACAAAATAAATAAAGTCTTCATATTCATGTGCAATAGGCAAACATGTTGAGTGTATACTCATAACCCTAGTCACCATCAGAGTAACCTGTAATAAGTTTCAGCCACAGAGGGTCAATACATCTGGAATTGTATTGGCAAGTGATACCATAGTAGTATAGTAACATCTAATAATTATATGAATTTGTCTAGGTGTAGTTTAGGCTGGCTTTGCTCAAAATAAGGTTTTATTATTAGTTGAAAACACTAAGTTTTTGTTTGACAAAAACACCCAAGGAACCACGAATAGACATTGGTGAACCTTTACCCTTGTTCAACCACAAGTTTTAACTTAGAGAAATTGGATGAGGAGATCCTTGATCATTTCAATGTCTTTGAGGCTCAAAATGTCCATTACCAGGGACAGGGCTAAGTACTTAAGTTTTACCCTCTCGAGAGGTGGTGCACTTTCCCCACAAGACTCAACATGCATCAAGACGAGACTTTTTATAAGCATTTCTTTAGACCACCATGGATGCATTCCATCCTACCAACCCTACCACCAACTGACCATATGGCTGAATTCTTGCAACCTAGTTGGTCAAGGTAGAGCCCATATGCCATGTGGTTACACTAGAAGCTTCTCAACACTAAACATCTCAAGTCAAGTGTCATTTACAAGGTAAACCATATACATGGGCCTTGTGTAACCGCTCAACACAAACCATTCTTGCCATTCCACCCAGGTGATTCATTAACATATTGTTTAATTAATCAAAAACATAGTCATAGACTTTGCATAATATCATAACATGAATATTCCACCCTTGTATTCTACTATCTAGGCTAAGCATACTAGTATAAAAAGTTTCTTAACTTAGGGAAATCTACTAAGACAATATCTATAGGATTTACCATAGCATAGCATATACTTAGAAAAAATCCCATGCAAATCCTACTCAAAATATCACTAGTGCATAGATAAAATAGTAGGACAAAAGATGAAGCATCACTTGCCTTGGTAGTTTTGGGAATAGGTACAATCTTCACAATCACACTCTCCACAATCACCAAAATCTACACATAAAATCATACCACAATATTCTCATTCAATATACAAACAAAAATATATATGAATGCATGGAAATGCCATTAAATGATTTGTCACACTTTTCAAATCAAACTAAACAGTACTGAATACAAACCCACCTTTCTAAGGTCTAAATAAACCAAAATTTATTTTAAAATATTTTTTTAACAATTTTTATATGCAAAATAGGCCTACAAATGTTTCTGCATAAAATCATAACTTTTCATAAGAAAATTGCCAAACTAAGGCCATAGTTGAAAAGAGCTTAATTTTATGAATCCATTGATATAAAAATTTTAATTTTTGGACAAACAGATCAAAAGTTATTGAATTTACAAGTTTGAATAACTAATAGATGAAAATCAGATTTTAAATCTAAACCAGTGACACACAGCATGTTCTGATTAGCGTGTACCGCTTCACTTTGGATCACGCTTCTATGCCGTTAGATCTAAATAAAACCTATGGCTCAGATCTATTCTTACCCCTTCGTTAATTCTAATCCTGACCACTAGATCGAGATCCAAAGGCTCAGAGCCGATCGACCAAAGACTAGCGGCGCTCATGGCTCTAGCGGCGGCGATGGCACTGGCGGCGACATGCCGGCGAGGCTATAGGGGTAGCGGGTGGTGCTGGTGCTTACCGAGCTCACGAGAAGACGATGAATCTCAACGTGTACTTGGCTTGGACAGGGGCGCACGGACACGGACTCAGATGCTCGCCGGAGTTTGTACTGGCGTCGGTTGTTCACGAACGGAGATGGAGACGATGACCTAGGGCGCAATTAGGCAAACAGCAGGCATTACAAGCTGCACAAATTCACAGCAAACCAAGTCGCATGAAGCAGAGGTCAAGGGGCGTGCGGGTTTTACCGGAATCACTCGTCGGAGTTGGACGGTGCCCCGGGTGCTTGCAGAGGTTGACAGGGAGGGCGACCTGGGGCGAATTGGGACAAATCAGAGGCATGACAAGATGCACAAGGCAATGGCGAAGCGGGTCATGTGAACCAGAAGGCAAGGCATGCTCGAGACTCACCGTGATAGCTCGCCGGAGCTCCTCAGTGTTGCGGCAGTGCAGAGCAAAAATCGCGTAGCCTGGCGGCGCTTGGTGTTGGCTAGGTGAGGGGAAATGGCCACAAGGGGGTGGGGATTAAGTAGCCGGAGCAGGGACAGAATCACTCGGTGAATCAATGGAATTTAACTCGCGAATCAAATGGTAGTGAAGGGGGAAGAAACGAGCGGTGAGCTCGTTGTCGTATGGGTTTGGGGATTTATGGGGCGGCGTGGCGAGGCCCAGTGGTCAGTGTGGAGCGCGGGGTAGAAAACAGAGGGAGAGGGGGAAAGCTCCCGGGTGGGCTTAGTGGGACTCGAGGGGGGTTGGGCCAGATGGATGCCGCTCGTTTTATTTTTTTCCTTTTGCCTTTTTCTTTTCTGATTTGATTTTCCACATGACATTTGAATGGCTTATTCAAAAACAAATGAATTCAAATCTTCACCAAAAATTTGTATTGTGATCCTAGTGTCCAAAAGTGTGTTAAACACATATAACCACACAAAAACATTTTGGGTCTTTGAAAAGAAAAAACATAAAACCTTGCCCCATATATATAATATAAGAAGGGGTTTAAATATGGTTTTATTTAGGGTTTAGCTTTGAAATTTTTTATGCAAAGTAATAATGCCATGATGATATGAATGTAACCAAATGATTTTGCATTTTATGAAATCTGGGATGTTACATTTGCTTCCATTGTTTTTCAATTTTTCTTTCTCTAGGACCGCATTAAAATTGATGGTAGGGGCCGCCATTGATCTACAACATATTTGCAATAGTTTAGATTAATTTTATGACAAATTGAGTTCTAATTAATAGTGAAAATAATATAGGTGAACTCCCACTCAAAACAATATCCCTTGCATTGTTTTAGTGATCACACAAACAAAATCCACCACATCAAAACCGATCATCACGAGAGATGATGTAGTTTCAACGGCGAACAATCAACATGTTCATCATATCTACTATATGATTCATGCTTTACCTTTCGATGATCCGTTTTCCGATACTATGTCTGTACACTCTAGGCTCTTCAAGATCAAACCCTAGCTTCCACATGAGAAAATGTGGCTTGCTCCCATTGTATACACTCGCAGAATCTAACACACCCGATCATCACGTGGTGCTTCGAAACAACGAGCTTTAGCAACAGTGCCTACTAAGGATGAACATTTTATAACTTGATATTTTGTGAGAGGGATCATCTTATAATACTACAATCAACAACTAAGCAATACGAGATGCATAAAAGGATTAACATCACATGCAGTTCAAAATATGTGATATGATATGGCCTTTTATTCTTGTGCTTCCGATCTCAATCTTCAAGCATGAACATGATATCCATCATCACCGGCGTGGCGTCAAGGTCAATGGCACCGCTCCATGGTTGTCGTCCACCAGCATCAACTATTACAACTACTTTGAATAATATACACGCGGGTCTTGACGAAATTAAAATACAACCATAAGGTTCCTCCTGGTTGCCGACTTACAATAAGGAACATTACATACATCATATATAATCACAATCATGGACATATCACATCACATCACACCCCTGCAAAACAAAGTTAAACGCCTCTAATTTTCTTTGCATGTTTTACGTGGTTTGGGGCTTTCAATAAGTGTTGTTCTAACTTATGAACAAGAACCACAACGTTGATACTAGTATTGTAAATCACCCGTTGTAAATTGAATCTTCACTATGTTGGGAGAAACAGGCACCCGCAAAGCCACTTATGTAATACAAGTTGCATGTCAAGCATGGAGCAAGTCTCATGAATGATGTCATGTAAGGTTAGACCGGGCCGCTTCATCCCACCATCCCGCAAGATGCAAAGTACACAAGAAGCAATCACCAACAAAAGCATCAATTCCCACAATGATCATTGTGTTCTACTCGTGCAACAGATCTACATATAGACACAGCTCTGATACCACTATAGGGGTTCGTAGCATGGAAAACAAAAAATTTCTACCGCATGAACACAAATAAGCCAAGATCTATCTACTAGATTGTAGTAACGAGTCGATTAGAGTACTCACCCTCAAAGATTCCAAAGTGATATAGTCGTACACTTGCCGATCTCAAGATCGCGTAGACGATCCTTCCGGCGCTGCGTTCCGGCAGCGCTTCCGTAGTCGGTCACATGTTCGGTACTCGAAGAATACCTTCCTCTCCCTTGTTCAAGCAGGCAGCGAAGGTTGTAGTTCTCCCCTCATGATTTCGGCAGCACGACAGCGTGGTATCGGAAGTAGAGGGAAGATCCTGTAGGGCTTCGCCTAATACGGAGCAGGTTATGGTGGAGAATTAGGGTTTCCGGCGATCTAGGGTTTAGAGGGCCGGAGAGGAGGAGGTGGAGTCGGCAGCGGCTAGGGCGGCGGCGATGAACCGGCGGCGCTGGCGGCGGCGCGGCGGCTATGTGGGGAGGTGCTGGTGTTGTGTCTCTTGGGGCACCGCTCTCCTCTATTTATGAGAGGGAGGGCAGCTAGTGTAACATCCCAAAAATGATGAAGAATGATTTCCAATTTACAATCACCAAAATTAGGGTTAACAAAAACTTTTGTTAATCAAATCAATATGAATGCATTGTGTGTATGTGATGAGTGTGTCAATGCATGATTGGACTTGTGATATTGATCTAAATAGCAAGTAATGGTTTAAAGATGAAAACAACATCATCCAAAACATTTCCAAGCACAAACAAATGAATAGAAAATCAAAAACAAATCAAACAAGATGGTCATTTTTGCCAATCTTGCTCACTAGACCACTTTGAGTGTTTCTATTCCAAGATTCCAAACAGAAACTTTCCATTTCTTTTCACCCCTTTCTAGACCACGTAAAAGTGAATCAAAGACCACATTTAAAACTCACGGAAACTTTTGGCAACTTGATTCAAATGACAATTCAAAGTTGAATCATTATCATATGTGAAGATCACCATTTTTCAAAACCCAACCAAACCACTTCCACTTGACCTTTCCAACTAACCAGAGACTCACTAGTATGTAACCAACACATCCACCAAGTTTGATTCAAAAATTCAAATTTGAATCTCTTTCGGCCATTTCATCAAACACCTTGCAATCACTAAACCAACAAACATCAAACACTATTAGGAGCAGTGATTTTGGCCTAACTTGTTCCCTCTCTGGTTCACAGCAAGCTATTAGTATATCATCTAGCCCGTTTAACAAGCTTTAGCATCACTATGAGCTTGCCATATCCATCAATGGTGACCAGGCTGAATTCAACTTGCCACCCGTCAGTCGACAACAAGCTAGGAGAAGCACCAAGCCTAGCAACCATGTCTGGGACACTCTCCACCGTCCACTGCCACCCACTGTCCAAGCCTCGAGCACTGCCAGCCCCTAGTGACGAGGTTTGATCTCATCAATGCCCATTGTTATGGACTTGGGTTTTGGAGAAGATGGGGATGCTAGAGATCGTGGAACGGTTAGCAAACAAGAAACACTGGGACACGAGGTTTACCCAGGTTCAGGCCCCCGGAGGGAAAACCCTACTCCTTCTTGTCTGCTCTTGATTATGGCGGAACCAAAGGTTACAGGGGTGCGCAGATGCAATCTGGCGTGGAGGTGTGTATGCGAAGGTGTGAGAGAGAGAGAGATCTAGATCTGTAGATCTATTGTGGTCTAGTCTATCGGGGGTGTCGTCCTCGTTGGCCCCTCCTAGCCTTTATATATGGGGAGGCTAGGTCTCGGGTGCCAATACGAATAGGTTACAAGTTGTATTCAAACTCTAGTCTTGAGCTTTCCTTGTCTTGTGCGCTTGGGAGTCCGTGTCCATATGGGCTTCATAGCAACCGAACCGTCATAGGCGTCATGGACCCTGGTAGGTCGTCGAGTGGGCCTTCCGTCGGGCCGGACCAGGTATGCTAACATCGGGTACCCGTAGGGTATAACCATATCAGTAGCCCCCGAGTGTTCAGTCGAATCGTAGATTCGGCTGAGGACTCTTCAATCCTTCGGGTGCAGCTATCTCTGTCTTTCTAGAGAATGTTTTGAGTGTGTAGGGATTGTTGATGCGTGTGCCTGACTCTCCCGACGGATCAGGGTCAGTTAATTGTCTTAGGACAAAACAACACGATCTTCTTCAGATTCGAGTCCCTCGACTCGAATCCGGAACATATGCTGGCATAATTTGACTCAGGACGCGGAGGACTTACAGGAGTGGAATTCCAGTGAATTTAAATGATGTACCCAACGCGTCCGTCGGGATTTTTCATCGCGCCTGTTGGCACGTATTCTTACTAGAAGAGCGTAGTCGTGTGCGTTACTAGGCCATCAGATGGTATCTGTAGGTCTTATCTTTGCGTCGCAGACTCAGCATCAGAATATTTATCACCGCGGAGGTGTTTCGGGTGGCCAAGGAGGATGTTACTCACTTAGCGTTAATTAGGGCAAAGTTGCCGAAAAGTTTTTGCATTCTGATCCGAAGGATCGCAGTCGAAGAATTCATAGGGTGCGTGACCAGCGCTCCCTATGGGAGTAGCCCCCGAGTGTCTGTTCGAGTCGTAGACTCGAGCAGAGACTTTCATTCAGTCTTTGTTGACTGCAGGTCCGTAGGACACAAATTTTTCGGATGCTTGAATCAAATCCTCCCTATGGGAGTAGCCCCCGAGTCCTTAGTCGAATCGTTGATTCGAGTGAGGAATCAAAGCATGCCACTCGAAGATCTTCTGTGTGCGCGACCAGCGCTCCAGTTTGGAGTAGCCCCCGAGTGTCTGGCGGAGTCGTAGACTCGGGCAGAGACTCGAGTCTTGAATCGTGCAGATGCAGTCGACAATCTCGCGGGCATACCGCTGACCCGGAAGTACATCGGGTGCGCGACCAGCGCTCCTGATAGGAGTAGCCCCTGAGTGTCTAGTCGAGTCACAGACTCGAGTAGAGACTCATGCGAGGAGAAACCACTGACCCGGAAGTGCATCGAGTCAGCGTCTCACACATAAGGAGCCAAGAATCGACGTAGCGGAGTGATGCGGCATGCATTTTAGCTAGAAGGACTCGACATTGCGGGTGAGGTCGACGTCGTTTCTTCTGTCGGGTGCGCCACCAGCGCCGCTTTTGTCGATGATTGATATGATCATCCAAGGAATGCTTCGACTCGGGTCTTGGCGTCTGTTGACGTGACTGGCGTTGGTCGACTCCGTTGGAGGACCCGATAGAATAGCTCGGCGCATTTGACATCCTTGTAAGCTGCAGAAAACATGAAGAATTGTGAAGTACTTGTATCTTGTAAAGAATATTTGCCTTTCGGCTTGTATAGTAAGATTCTGGTGCCGATCGAGTCGACACTGTTGCACTGTATGCTAGTCCTTTTCGTTAGCCTGATTACCCTTAGTCTCAGTACCTTGCCGAGGCACTCGGAGTTCAAGGATTCGACGATCAGGCAGAATCGGCTACTCGGGCTGTCGCGTTCGAGGTGCTCGAGTGCGTGGAGCTGATGGTACATTAGGTTACTCGAAGAGGGCGTAGCCCCCGAGTGTTTCGAGTGCGAGTTAAAGATAAAAGAAATCAACTCTAAGTAGAGGGAAACTTAGCTTTGTTGGTTGTAGTTGTCGTGGACGGAGTCGACACAGTAGTGGGTCGCGCACGGACGCGGTCGACGCGGCGAACCACAGTCATAGCAGCGACGGGTTTACGGAGTTGATGGTGGTAGAGAGCTCCGCATCCGAAGATTACCGGCATCCGAAGGATGTGTCGGGTCATCATAGCCGAAAACCACATCGGGTGACTAATGTAGAGGGATCCCCCGAGTCGAAGACCACACCGGGTCACCGCAGCCGAAAGACGCGGCTGGTCGCCGAGGCGAAGGGAGCCCCCGAGTCGTCGGAGCCGAAGATCGTAGAGGATGACCGGAGTCGAAGGAGCCCCCGATTCGCTGTCGCTGAAGCCGATGCGACCGGTCGTCGCAATCGAAGATCGTAGCGGGTTTTGCAACAGAGTCGACGAAGCCCGGTGACTCGTTGATATAGTATACTGCTGTCTTCAACTGATACGTGTGCGTACGTACAAGTTTTGATTTAGCAGCTGGATCAAATTTTCCTTTTGATCAGATGATGTGATACGGATTTTCCTTTCTAACTAAATTTTTCCTTATTGGCTCGATATGCATGTACTGCATCTGTGACTTTTATGGAGGCTTCCATCCCTTCACTATTTGGCCTTTGAGTTGGATTCATACGTGCAAATCGACTTGGTCTGTCATCCATCGGAACTTGATCCGAACATGTATTGAATGCTGATTGCTTTTGCATCTTGGAGTTGATCCGTACAAGGCTGTGCCTTTGATTGCTTCTGCATGCTGTCACGTGCGATGCTGGGAAAAGATGAGCGATGACTTGATGTACAGCTCAGCCATGGCCTGGTTTTCTTTACTTGCCTGAGGCCTGTCTGATGCTTGTACGGAACGATTGACACGGGTCCTGTGAGACTCCTGCTATGCGAAACCGTCCTTCCGATTCTTCTGCGTTTGTGCCGCTTTACTAATTTTGACTAAGCAGATCAGATTGAATTACGTCGCCATGGACTCCACAAAGTCGGTCGGAGATACGATTCCTTGAAGATGCGACTCCAGGTCGGCCATGCGCACATACACAAAAACCGTGGGATCTACGAAACCGATATGATCTGGTGTCGTAAATAATTGACGTGGTCGCATACACTGTCGTGATGAAGAGGAAGTTGACCGCGGCTGCGTGGATGAAAACGCCAGATGCAATCTGGTCATAGTTGATGATAAAGAATCTAGTCTGGATGATGATGCGTGGGAGCCGAAGTAGAGCCATTTCCCGGAAACTGGCGAGTCGTAGATCACAGGTGGATGGGACCGTCACGATCGTACAATCAGCGTCCCCAATTCCCACAGACGGCGCCAATTGACGGGGTTTGATCTCATCAATGCCCATTGTTATGGACTTGGGTTTTGGAGAAGATGGGTATGCTGGAGATCGTGGAACGGTTAGCAAACAAGCAACACAGGGACACGAGGTTTACCCAGGTTCAGGCCCCCGGAAGGAAAACCCTACTCCTGCTTGTCTGCTCTTGATTACGGCGGAACCGAAGGATACAGGGGTGCGCAGATGCAATCTGGCGTGGAGGTGTGTATGCGAAGGTGTGTGTGGGAGAGAGAGATCTAGATCTGTAGATCTATTGTGGTCTAGTCTATCGGGGGTGTCCTCCTTGTTGGCCCCTCCTAGCCTTTATATATGGGGAGGCTAGGTCTCGGGTGCCAATACGAGTAGGTTACAAGTTATATTCAAACTCTAGTCTTGAGCTTTCCTTGTCTTGTGTGCTTGGGAGTCCGTGTCCATATGGGCTTCATAGCAACCGAACCGTCATAGGCGTCATGGACCCTGGTAGGTCGTCGAGTGGGCCTTCCGTCGGGTCGGACCAGGTATGCTAACATCGGGTACCCGTAGGGTATAACCATGTCACCTAGACCACACTGCCCGAGTGTGCCCAGCTTCTCTGCGAGCGTGCCGAGAGCGTGCCAGAGCGTCACCCGCGACACAAGCCCACACACCGCGTGCCGCCCTCGCCGCATGCATGCAGGATCACCACTACCCCAGGAACACCCCAGACACACCCGTTCTCCGCCGTGCGACCCGTATCACCTGTGCTCCATTAAAACCTCCATCAGACCCGCCCAGAGCATCGACGTGTTCCGACCATCTCGCACCGCCCCACGCTGCATAGGCATGTCGTTGAGCTTCGCTAGGGAGCAAAGCACCGTCCCCTGCCTTTGCCCATGCCAGTAGCTCGCTGTTACGACGACACCGACGAGCTCAGCCCGCGCCATTCGGTCCCCTCGCTGCACTAAAAATAGAGGCCTTCTGAGGACAAATTCTTCACACCATCTAACTCCCCTCTCTCTCAGGAGAACCCAGCTCACTCCCGGAGCAAGGCGAGCAGCGCATCGCCAGAATTTCGCCGGAGCTTGCCGATGCTGGAGGAGAAGGGCGCCGTTGATTGGAGCCGCCCTAGGAGAAGCTGCCGGTACCAGGAGGATCGTCGTTGTTGACTTCATTGTTCGCCCCATCACCGACCCTCGCCTGAGCCCCGGTGAGCCTCCCACGACCCCTACTGTCCGTGCTACGGTTCTGTCTTGCCGGTGTTGCCCGACGTGGACGATGAACCACAGCCGTAGGATTAGAGTTTGATCGCATGACCCTAATCGCCCAGTACCGCTTCGCCACTCTCGGTATCACTGACAAGTGGGGACAACCACTTAAACCAGCCCGCACGCGCAGTGGGCTGGCCCAGTTAACATCCCGCATGACCCAGTAATTCAAATTTAGGTTTATTCTTTTAGTTTCAAAGTCAGTTCTGTACCTAGATTCAAAAATCAACCTAGGTCGATTTACTGAACCAAATTGCATGAAACCAATTTTGTTAGAAAGGTACTGGAATGATTAATCCAATCCCGTTTGATTCAATTCATTTGGAATTGTAGATCATCTATAGTAAAAATAACAAGACATAAGCTTTTCTACATTCAAACATTTTTGAAAATTCAACCACAAAAGATTTTGAGTTGATTCCAACTCTCAAAAATCACATTTAACCATACCTTTTAGAATATATAAAAATATATAGGTTTCCTTGCAGAAATAATGATCAAGTAATAAAATAATGCCTCATAGGCCATTCTAGTCACTTTATTTAATTAAAATAAAAAGGTTAAAACTTATTAAATTGTGAAACTACTTTAAATCACATTCCCATGTACTGAAATATATGGTGATGACATGTGTCAACATGATCCTATGTTTTAGTTGGAGAATATTAAATCTTAAGTAGTTTTTTAATGCGTAGAAATTGCTTTTCTAAAATAAAGGAAATAAAACTTTTTTCCTTATTGGTTGTAATGTTTGTGATGATGCTAGATCATCTAATGAAAATCTTGGTGTGATAAATAAAAGTAGTTAAGTATTGTTTGGTGATTGTGTACCTCGTATTCATTTATATACGCTAGTACCGACCAAGGATACGAGGAGGAAGAAGGATACTATGAGGAAGAAGCCGAGGAGAACTTCAACCACTGCTCTGCACAAGGCAACCTATTAACTGAGCAAGCTAACACTTGCAACTTAGCAAGCTTATACTACTATCTTAGCAAGCTAAACCATGCAAGTTCTACTTGCAATCTTATACACCTTGATGACACATAATCCTAGTTTTACTTGCAAGCTTAGTGTTTTATTTCTTTATCAAAGCTTTCTCTTAGAGATTACTTAGTGACTTGTAGATTTTAGAAAGATATATGAAGGTAGCATATATCTTGATGTAGTGACCTAAGTTAGTTAATCTTGATGTCATCCTGAGGCATGAGATTGAACTTAGATAAGATACACTTGTTTATCACCCCTCATTAGTATTTACCCCCACTTGTAGTTGCTAGTGCTAAGCATGAAACTTGATCAACTTTAGATGAGAATACTTGGTGAAAATGGTTATGAAAACCTTAGAATGATGAGTCATTCTACTGAAATGTTTTAACATGTGTTCTTGAATACCAGATGATTTTGATGATGAAAATGTTAAGGCATGAGCCTTAGCCCTTTATAAAACTGATGGTTCTCTGGATGCGATACCATTCCAATTTTACCGTACAACCACAATACCCGAAATTTGGGTAGGGCTTGACTGGAAATTTATATACCTTAGTATGGGTTCCCTTGCGGCCAAGGTTTGAGCTGAGTCTACCTTGTGAATATTGTCCACCTGTGTAGTTCCCAAGATGACAGTTGGTCATGGTTGGGAGGCCAAACTCACAGGAGAGGTGCCTATACTAGGGCGTGTAGTTGAAAGGTTAGGATTGACTATCCGCATACTGAGTATGGTGAAATCAGGATTTGTTCCTGATGGATGTATTGAATATTGTGGTGAAAGTATACCACCTCTGCAGAGTGTCAAACTATTCGAATAGCCGCGTCCGTGGCTATGGACAGTTGGAGTGGCCATAATGTTCCGTCGTCAGATGTTTTCAAAATGACTTATAAAATGATTCGTGACTTGACTTGACCACAATAGGGCTATGATATGAAATTCAAGTTCCCACTTAGGTGTTATAAAACTTTCAACTAGCTTTCTTTGCTTCTGAACTCCATAGAGATAAATCTGGATTTTTACAAAATAACCCTAGATCTTAGTATATCCTATGCAAAAACCACTGCACTTATTAGTATTAGCTTGCGAGTACTTAAAGAGTACTCATGGCTTTGTCCCTGGCTATTCCCGTGGCCAGACTATGAAGAGGACTATCAGGAGGACGGACAGTAGGAAGGTTACGACAACTAGGACCATCTCCCCTCGTCAGCATTGCCTATGACCATGAAGATGGAGCTTCGCCCATGCTGCCGTTATTATTACGTTATTCTGCTGCTTGAATTGTATTAAGACTGGATCATGTGATCCTTTTTTGTTGTAATACCTTATGTATGGTTTGTAATGGATGATGAACTATGGTACCAATCTGTTATGTCTCGCAAAAATGGTAATCCTGGGATTGCGATTTATGGCATAAGAGGCATCTGGGATTAAAAATTCGTCTGTGTGGGCAAGTTGGTATCAGAGCCATCCTGACCATAGGAGTCCCTAGTTTAGAATGGACATTTGAATCAAAAAATTAGTTTCAAAGCCAATAAAATGAGTATTTATGACAACTTATTCTCATTCTTACCACTTGGATTCTTTCATAAAAATTCATGTTCCTCAATAATTCTTGCAAACTTACATAAAATTTGACAACTTGATCACTCTACTAGCTTACTCATCCTACATTCTTATAGATGGACGTGAAGTACAACAAGTTTTATCAGTTGGGGAATGGAGGAGACCTCATCTTTGAGCGTGACTTGGACCAGCTATCGGAGATGCTGGAGCGTCCGCACACTGAGTTCTTCGGAGCACAACTCAATGATCAGGAAGGAGATGAGTTGCAATGGATCTTTGTTGCAAGTCTCCGAGGAAAGATTGAAGCCCCCACCTCAGAGGGAATTCAGTTCACCTTGAGACAGAACAACTGGCTCGATGGACTTCCCAGGGAAATGTAGGAAGCTCTCGCCCGTCTGTGCGGGAAGATTATCAATCAGATCAAGGGTACCACTTTGAGTTCTACCCAATGCGTGATGTTATGGGACAGCCACTAGAGGCCCCATATCACCATGAGCTGAAGACTCAACTAGACCACCTCAGCTTCATGATGTATGATCGTCAAAAGGAGTTACACAATGCCTGCTCCTACGCCGACCAGAAGTACGCCATCGCCGCCAAGAAGGATTAGACCATTGCCATGCTAGTGAAGGATCGCCAGTATCATCGCCGCGAGCTCGACAAGAAGGAGCGCATCATTGCCCGTCTTCGCCACAGGATCACAGAGTTGGAGGAGACTGTCCACGAGAGAGACATGCAGATGGAGGAGAGGGAGAATGCAGGGGAAGACCTTCGTGGAGACCCCTACTCCTATCTCAGTGATGATGATGACTTTCGGGAAGATCAGGGCATGTACTTCTTCACCGATGAGGATGACTTCGCCTTCATTGATGATGATGATGATGAGGAGGAGGAGGACACCGACTCCGAGGAGTAGTAGCACTTGAGCACTAGCGTTAGTGAGTTGTATTCGGTCCCATTGTATCATAGTTTCACAGGATGGTTCTTAAAACCATCTGTTTTTCCTTGTTGTGGTGTGTGTTTGTATCATGTGCTATGAATGAATGAATGAAAAGCAAGTTGCTAGAAAAATCTGAGTCAAACTTTGAAAAGTTTTCAAACACCAAAACCCTGAACCTTAGAAATTTCCCTCTTTTCTCATGATCTATCTCAATCTTCAGATGCCTTGCGGAGGAAGCACTTCATCGCTAGACCCGATGTTGCAAATCTTGCAAATGTTGGTTTCGGACCGCGGAGCTGAAAGAGACGAACGTCAAGCCAACTTACCCACCCTTCAACAGATAGCTCAGATGGCCAACAACAATCAAGGCTATGGAAATCAGGACAACCATGGATCCAAGTTCAAGAACTTCCAGAACACCAATCCACCCGTTTTCACTAAGTTTGAAGAGCCCCTTGATGCAGATGATTGGCTGCAAACCATGGAGAACAACCTAGAAGTTGCAGGAGTGGAAGACAACGAGAAAGTACTATTCGCCACCCACTATCTGGCCGGAGATGCAAGAGCATGGTGGAACAGCATTTGCGCCATGACTGTAGGACAGATGATGACTTGGGAAGAGTTCAAGGTCAAGTTCAGCAGAACCCATGTGCCACCGGGTTTGATCACGAGGATGAGATATGAATTCAGGGAATTGAAGCAAGGAAGGATGACCGTAGTGGAGTACCGTGAATTTTTTTTGTCATTGGCTAGGTATGCACCTGATGAGATAGACACTGAAGCTAAGAAGAAGGAGAGATTCCTGAATGGTCTACACGATGAGATGTAGACAATGTTAGTCAATATACCATTTGCTGATATTGAAGCCTTAGTGGATTCTGCCATTCAGATGGAAGGCAAGATCAACCAAGCTAATGAGAATCGCAAGCATTGCATGATGCATCAACCAGGAACCCATCATACCCCAAAGTATCGCCCCAACCCATCTCCAGGATTTGCCCCATGAACCAATAGACCCCCGATGAACCGTCCGACCTATCCCAACCGTCGAGGAGGAAACCCAAGGCCCGGAGGAAATCACAATAACACCGAGAACCCCAGCAATTTCAACTATGCACCGTCCAAGTTCAACAACAACAATGCCGCCAACAACACCAACATTGCCCCAAGAACTGGAATCAATGTTGTGCTTGTTGCAGCAAAGGACAAGTCTTAGGTGACTTGTTATAAATGTGGAACCAAAGGTCACTATTCTAATGAGTGCCCCAAGAAGATTGCCGCAGCCCCCAATGCAAATGCCCCAGCTTAACAGCAGCATCGTGTTCAGCCTGGAAGAAGGTTTGCCCCAGGGAGTTCGCTCAACCGCAATGGTCGTCTCTTTCTCATGCATGCTGAAGAAGCCCAAGAAGCGCCAAATGTCGTGCTGGGTATGTTTTCTATTAACTCAGTACTTGCAATAGTGTTGTTTGATTCTGGAGCATCAGACTCATTTGTTACTGAAGAATTTGCATGCACTAGTAAGATTCAACCCACCAAATTGAAGCATGTTATGATTGTTCAAATACCTGGTTCAACCACGAAAGCTAGACAAATTTGCAAGGCCGTGCCTATCCGAATCCATGGCATAGATTTTTATGCTAATCTAATTGTACTCGGAACTAAAGGTTTGGAAGTAGTACTAGGAATGGATTGGATGTCAAAACATAAAGGATTAATCGACTGTGCCAAGAAAGCCATAACCATAACCAATGCAAGGAATATCGATGAGCATGTATCTGAAACCTTGCCCCGTCAATTCAAGTGCAACAAGAGTCTAGCCCAGCCAACCATTGACCAAGTCAGAGTAGTCTGTGAATACCCCGATGTATTTCCAGATGTTTTTCCCGATATGTCCCCAGATCGGGATATCGAGTTTACCATTGAAATAATCCCTAGAACTGGACCCATAGCTCAGAGACCATATAGTATGAACCCGTCTGAATTAGTGGAGCTGAAGAAGCAACTGGATGCCATGATGGATATAGGATTGATCCAACCAAGTGCGTTGCCATGGAGATCACCTATTTTATTTGTGGACAAGAAGGATGGAGGTAACCGTTTGTGTATGAATTATCGGAAGTTAAATGATGTCACCATCAAGAACAAGTACCCACTGCCAAAGATAGAAGACATGTTTGACCAGTTGACTGGTGCCAAAGTGTTTTCTAAGATTGATCTTAGAACTGGTTATCATCAACTCAAGATTCGCGCAGAGGATATTCCAAAGTCTGCCTTTACCACCAAATATGGATTATACAAGTATAATGTCATGTATTTTGGATTAACCAATGCCCCCTCTTATTTCATGAACCTCATGAATAAGATTTTTATGGACTTCCTGGATAAGTTTGTCGTTGTTTTCATCGATGACATTCTGATCTATTCCAAATCATACGAAGAACATGAGCTACACCTAAGGACCATCCTTGGAACCCTTAGGGAGCATCAGTTGTATGCGAAGTTTAGCGAATGTAAATTCTGGTTACAGGAGGCAGGATTTCTTGCACATATCGTATCAGCCGGACGAATTGCCATGGACCCTGCAAAGCTGAAGGATGGGGAAGATTGGCAAGCCCCAACCACTCAAACCCAAGTGTCAACACCCGGATTTTTAATCCCAGATGCCTGTTATGCCATACATCGCAATCCCAGGATTACCATTTTTGCGAGACATAACAGAATTGGATACCATAGTACATCATCCATTACAAACCATACATAAGTTCTTTACACAAATAAGGATCTCATGATCCAGTTCTTAATACAACTCAAGCAGCGGAAATACGTAATAATAATGGTAGTGTACGTGAAGATCCATCTTCGGGGTCACAGGCAATGCTGACGATGGGATATGATCCTAGTTGTCGTAACCTTCCTGGGGTCCATCCTCCTGATACTCCTCTTCATAGTCTGTCCATGGGAATAGCCAGGGACAAATCCATGAGTACTCTTTAAGTACTCGCAAACTAATACTAACAAGGGAAAGGGTTTTTGTAATAGGACACTAAGCTCTAGGGTTGTTTTGCAAAAAGCCAGATTTACCTCTACTAAGTTTAGAAACGAAGAAAGCTAATTGAAGTTTTATAACACCTAAGTGGGAACCTGTATCTCATATCACAACTCTGTTGTGGTCAAGTAAAAATCTCAATCCATTTCACAAGTCATTTTGAAAACATCTGACGGGGGAACAGTATGGCCACTCCAACTGTCCATAACCGCGGACGCGGCTATTCGAATAGTTTGACACTCTGCAGAGATTGTACACTTTCACCACAACATTCGATACATCCGTCAGGAACAAATCCTGAATTCACCATACTCAGTATGCGGATAATCAATCCTAACCTTTAAATTACACGCCCTAGTATAAGCACCTCTCCTGTGAGTTTGGCCTCCCAACCATGACCAACTGTCATCTTGGGTACTGCACAGGTGGACAATCTTCACTAGGTAGCCTCAGCTCAGACCTTGGCCGTGAGGGAACTAATACTAAGGTATATAAGTTTCGAGTCACGCTGTCGTGGTATTGCCGACGAGTACGCCATGGAGGGGTCCTCACAGTGCGTGTTTAGAGACGTGGGGTAAGGCGGACGGGTGGCCAGTGCGAGGTAACAGCTTACCAGGTTCAGATCCCTAGCGGTGGCGTAATCCTACTCCTGCTATAAATCACTATAAGGGCAATATGCCGAGTTACGAGATAGGTTCATTTGCGAGGTGTGTGTAAAACGATGCCCTAAAGGCTCCCATAGGCCCGACTTATATAGTCGCAGTCCTAGGGTTACAGGAAAAGTCCTAGCGGACAGGTTACATAGTCTCTGGTCTATTACTAGTCTTGTGTATCTTGCACTCCAAGGCTCCGGGTACGCTGGTGACTCCACCGTAGCCTTCCTTTATCCGGCATGGGCCTCCCTTCTGGATCCACCTAACTGGGCCGCCTAGCAGGCCACAGGCCATGCTACCGACTATGGGCCACCCGAGTTAGTCGGGTAAGAGACATGCTATGAGGATACCCATATAGCATATCCCCAACAGTAGCCCCCGGAGAACTCCGAGATCTTGAGCCGTCTTGCCTCTTCACGTGGAATGCTCCGTCTAGATGGATGTCGGCAAATCGTCAAGCAATATCTTGTAGTCCTCCCAAAGAACCCTGCAAGGTTTTTCATCGTCTTTGGTTAGTAAGTCGGAGAAATGCTGAATCTTCCAACGTACTCTTCAGTAGTCGGATTAAATCCGTCCATGCCGGAATCTTCGATGCGACGGCTCATCTACCATGTCAGTTATGATGACGTAGGCTTAGGTCAGCGATGCCTCGTAACTCACACATGAAGAGAACGCAATCATATCCGATTTTCCCGCGCGAGCGATACAAACCGTTGGCGCCGGCGGTTGGAGACGTGGCGAAATTAACGCGCACGTTCTCGAACACGTCGTCTACGCGGCAACCGTTCGATTAGCTGCATGAATCTTGATGCAGAGTAAGATAAATAGTAACCATGGGACACTTTCCACTTTTTCACCCCATTCTCTCGCGTCATCATCTGCTTCCTCCAGCCACATGCCTCCTCGAGCTCTCCGCGGAAAACCTCGAAGAAACCCTAGCGTCTCTTTGCATCAGTCGCATCCTTCCAGTCCTCCATGGCCAGCAGCAGCTCCTGCCCATCAATGGCGGCGTCGAGCGAAGCCATGACGAAGCCGGCGAGATCCGTCGTCGTGCCCCCAGAGGGCATGGTCATCCCCGCGTCGGCGGTGATTGAAACCACTGGTTGTGACCACAATCTGGCGGCGCTAGAGCCTCTGGAAGAAGAGCCAGACTCGCACAAGGGCAACTGGCGCGGCTCGGATATCACCGTCCGTGAAATCCAAGAGATGGTCGCCGAAGGCTACCTCCCCGCGACGGAGGGGCTCGCCTGGCGGGCGGTGCCGACCGGCGAGGTGACACCTCCCCAAGCCGGAGAAAAGGTGTACCTCAAAGCTCAGCTGGTACGCGGCGTTTCTCTGCCCATCTCCCACTTCTTTCTGTCCGTCTTGAACCACTTCAAGGTCCAACCCCATAACCTCTCCCCCAATAGTATCTTAGTTCTTAGCAACTTCGCGGCACTTTGTGAGGGTTACCTAGGGATTAGGCCTAGGTTAGACTTGTTCGTGTATTTCTTCACCGTCAAACGTGAAGCCGGACATAGTAGGGAGGAGCTTAGGAACTGCGGCACCATAAGCTTCAAGATCCGACCTGGCCGGCGGTTCCGCGACATCGTCGGCCACGAGTCGTGCAAAAACTGGCATTGGACGTACTTCTACGGCCCCAACATTCCTTTGGTGGGCCGAGAAGTGACGTACCCGGACTTCGTGGATGGAGCCACCGCTGAAGTTTCCACATGGAGATCCCATGCCTCCCTTCCCTCCGACCTCGATGCTTCTCGCGCAATAAGGCGGATCGAGTGGTTTGTAGAGACGCGTTTGACCGGCTTGGACCTAGCCATGTGCTGGTTCATCAGGAGAATCCAACCTCTGCAGCACCGCGTGAAGTTCATGCATGAGTACACCAGTGGTCGAAAGGATACCCTCCGGATCTCCGTGGATAACTTCTCGAGCGACTCCGTCAAGCTCCGTCTGAAGGACATCGTCAAGGTGAAGGATAAGAAGCACGGCTTCACCATCACCTACGACATGTACGTAGACGGCAAGTGCCCAAAGGTAGGTATTTATTTTCCGTGTATGACATTGCTCCAGTTTTCTCCGTCTTGCCAGTGCCATCTGATCTAACACGGTCATTTCTCACTTAACAGCTTAGCGATCTAGATGAGGACAACCTGGCTGCCCAAATCTATGATCCAAAGATGAAGGAAGTCACGGTCGTGTCCGACGACGATGTCCCGTTGGCACGAAAGCGGAAGGGCTCCACCTCTGACGCTGCCGACGGAGGCAAGAAGAAGAAGACGGAGGGTGCAGCCTCCAAAAAGAGTACTGCCGCCCTGGAGGCGGAAGAGAAAAAAGCCACCGGGATGTTTGCCAAAGCGCCCCCCTAGTGTAATCCTCTCATTCTCCGACATTGTCTATTTATCTGTCTTGTTCCTGTACTTATGCACTTTGCATGTTTCAGGAAGAAAGCCACAACCAGCCTCAAGAAGTCCTCCAAGACTCTTGGGGCTTCTAGAAATATCAAAGATATGCTGCATCGCGACTCCTCCCCCGCCATCGCCCCTGCTACTCCTGCCGTCAAGCCCTCCTCTGCTCCAACAAGCTCTCAAGTCCAGGAGGCACCAGGCCCTTCCGCCATGGAAGTGGATTCTGGTGCCTCTACCGAACTCTCTGTTGTTGGCGAGCAGGCGACGCAGGAGAGCACTGCTCTTCAAATGGCTGAAGCTCCGGCTAAGGATACCATCGGTAGCGGCAAGGCGGTGGTGGGAGCTGGTACCTCCGCTGAAGGCGGCTCCCCTACTCCCCAGAAACCCTTCGAGTTCTCGAAGATAGTTTACCCAGCGCTCCTGCCGAGTAACACAACTATGGTTCCTGGAGGAGTGCCGTCATCTCCGATGTGCGGTCTTGAGGAGCTACTCCGACAAGCGGATATCTTGCGAGGAAATAGCATTTCCTTCAGAAAGATGCTAGCCGAGAGTGCTACAAACCTCAATATTATTGCACTTGTAAGTTTTTACTTTTCCTTTTGAATTTCATACGAGTATCCCACTGTAGCCCTCGAGGATGTAGACGGAAAACCATAGGTTTTGCATCTATATGCTCTAAGAATGACTAAGTTAGAAAAAACTCTCACTATAGGCCCCAAGCATTTATATGGAATGAATTACTCCGACTAGATGCTTTAAGAGTAGCATCACCGTGTTCATAATTTTCAATGCTGTAGCCCCCAAGCCTCTAGTTGTAACTGAATTAGTTCCGACTAGATGCTTTAAAGAAAAGCTAAGCAGATTCTGAGTTAAAAACTTTATACTGTAGCCCCCAAGCTCTTAATCGAGAACTGAATTAGCTCCGACTAGATGCTTAAAGAAAAGCTAAGCATATTGCTAAGTTAAGAACTCTCGCTGTATCCCCCGAGCATCTAGGTGGAAAATCTCCGACTAGAAGCTCCAAGAAGACCAAACAACAATTTTAACTTTGTATTTGTTTCCACAGAACGAGAATGCTCGGAGGGGCATGGCCAAGGACAAGTATCAGAAGATGCGTGCAGATCTTGAAGCCGAAAAGGGTAAAACTGCCATCTTGAAGGAACAGATCATCAAAAACAAGAGTCTGTTTTCTTTTTGCGCATTTCCGTCTTACTTTTGTGCCCATAATCTTCGAGTACTCACTGTGTACGTGGTTTTCTCCGACTTGCAGAACATGTCGCCAAGGCCAAGGACATTGTCGAGCAGTCCAAGCATATCCAGCAGCTGGACAACGAGAACAAGATCCTGAAGGAGGAGAGGAAGGAGATGTTGAAGATGCACGAGGATTCCATGAAAGCCCTGCAAGATTCCGCCTCCGCTGATATCAATCGCTTGAAGGAGGAGCTTGCGATCTTAAAAGATCAGAAGCAAGCTGCTGATGAGCAAAACCATCACCATAGCGAGGCGTTTAAGCTCCTCCAACAAGAGAAGGAATCCTTAGCGGACACCGTCTGATAGGCTAAGGCCAGCATCTTCAGTAAGTTTTCTCCGCCTTGTATTTCTGTAGTCTGGATACTTTAGAGTTTATTGAACTCATGCGATCCTTTTCGGAATTTTCAGCGCCTATGGGTTTAACCCGCTCGCCTCCTTCGGACAAGGAATGCATGGTTCTTGCCGGCAACTTCATCAACACCGCCATCGCCCAAGCCAAGGAGATTGCCGAGCCCCGAGCGTGTTGCGAGCTGTAAAGCTTCATGCGCACGGGCTGGCGCAAGGATGGCGCTGTCTATGGTGAAGTCACACTATGAAGATGCCGACATCGACACGGTGACCTCTGGTATCCCCGACGTGGATGATGACGGCAAGGAGATCGATCACGAAGCCTGTCGTGGGAATGGCCACGGCAGATGCTGCAATCGGCAGCGAGTAGTAGAACGAAGGGCAAGGGCGGCCAGCCATCTGCGGTGCGAGATGAGGGCAAAGACACAGGGTTTTACCCAGGTTCGGCCCCCCGGAGGGTAAAGACCTACTCCTGCTAGATTGTATTATGAAGGTGTTTACAATGGGCGTACTCGGCGACTAGGCGGCGAGTAGCTTGGGTGTATGAGGGAACGTGTCTCTACTCACCCCTTAGGGAGGTTTATATAAGCTCTCCTCCCCTAGGGTTTACATATCTCAACCGATTCGGTTACAACTTTGTCGATCGTTTAAATCAAACCGACTGGGCCTTTGACCTCCAGTCGCCTGGTGCTTTGACGGGCTTTGATCCACTCGCCGTTCTGCAGGCCCACTCGCCAGCCCTTGGGCCAGTCGGAAACGTCCCGCTGGGGATACCCCAGTAGGCATATCCCCATCAGTAGTCCCCGAGACCGTCGTTGATTAGGCACGGGTGGCTGCTGGCAGTCGGAGTATACGGCTTTAAGCTGGCATCCAGTCGAATCGTCGGCGGGCTCCTGCACGAAGGAAAAAATCCAGCGAACCAAGGTGAGTCGAACCAACGGGTCGCAGCCTCGGCGAGTAACTCAGCGAACCGGGTGGCAGGAGGCGGACCGTCGGGCGCGGTCAAACTAGCCGTTAAGGTAACTTAACGGTAACTTTCGGCGTAATCATCGCGCGGTAACGGCCCCCTAATTTGACGGGTAGCCCCCGCTATATAAGAGGAATGGTAGGCTATCGGAAAGCCAACCGCCCACCATTTCTTCCGAGTACGCATATCCTCCGTTCGTCGATCCCGATCGACCGCAATCTTCCGCTCTCCAAGCAAATCCTCGGCCATGGCCCTCTCCACTGAACCTTGGGGCAGATCCAAGTGCACCAGGGCGCAACTGGCCTCCTTCGAGGAGGCCGAATCCTGGCAGCTTTGGCGAATCCCGCAGGGAAGCGACCCCGAACCCAGCGAGAGAGAGTTCATCTGCTTCACTAGCCACCTCGGCGGGGTTTAGGGTTTCCCACTTCTGTTCTTCCTTCTGCGCTTACTACGAGATCAACCCTCGGATCTGGGTCCCCATAGTATCGAAAGCTCGCCATCTTTGTGGCGTTCATGAGTGCTACCGGGCTGCCGGCCCTATTTTCCCCTCGTGGCAAGATGTTCCATGGACGGATCAGCGAGGGCGGCCCAATGTTACCATGGCGGCCTAACCTTTCAACTCAAATCCAAAGCCTCCTTCTTTGACCTGATGCTGCCGGCCAAAGCAGCAAGCGACTGGAAAAAGTCTTGGTTTTACGTGACCGAGGCGACCCCGAGAGACGAGGCAGCGATCCCGCGGTACTCGGCCAACCGTCCCGAGCCGCGCAACCTCCAAGTCGTCAAGCTCCCCGATGACCAGCGGATGGTCGTCGACGAGATGCTCCAGACCATTCGTGGTCTGAAGAAGAAAGGGCTCCAAACGGTGAACTTATACAATTGTTGGCTTGGGCGACGGCTTGTTCCACTCGCCCAACGCGAGCACTACATGTACCAAAGTACGGGCGAGAAGACTCGACGAAGGCCTGCCTCGCCGAGTGGAAGCTGGAGGACTACCTCCTGGCGCTGAAGAGGATCACCCAGGCGGCATACACGGATGCGCAGGCCGGGGTCCCTCCTTACACCATGAAGCGTCCGGCTCCAACGGTAATCATTTTATCTTGTTCGCAGTCGCAGCATGTGCAGTCGCGGTAATCTTAACTTCGTTTCGTGTTTACGCAGCTATTCCAAGTGGTGGAGGGGTGGCTACCACCCGCCGACGACGAGAGCTCCGGGCCATCCGCCCAGGACACAAGCGAGTCGCCACCCGCCAAGGGTAACACGGACGACGATGACGAGTCCGAAGAGGAGATTGCCCCGCTGGTCCGAAAGACCCGCGGGCAACATCAGCGCGAACTCGAGGCAAGCAGGAGCCTCGAGCGTCACGACGAACTCCCGGAGACCACCTCGCTCCGTCAGGCCACTCCCGCGAAGAAGAAGAAAGAGAAAGAGGCGAGGGCCCCCCTGAGAAGGAGGACGAAGCCGCCGAAGATGGCCTCACCGCCGCGCTCGGCGAGCAGCTCCGATGCTCACAGCTCGGCTGGTGACGGGGCGGCCCCGCCAACGGCCGCGCTAGATGCGCCATCCCTGGAGGCTCCACTGGCCTCAATGCCTCCGCCCTTCGCGCCAATCTCCGGGCTAGGAAAGGCTCCGGCCGAGGCGACTCCACCTCGCAAGGAGGTCCCGAGCGCGGCGGTCTCGCCGCACAAGGAGGCTCCGGCCGCGGCAGCTCCGCTACGCAAGGAGGCCTCCGCCGAAGGCGCCCCGGAGGCACTAACCGCTACCTCGACGTCAAGGAGGCCGTCCGTATCCTGGGCCCCTAGCGTCCTGGAACTAGGGCTTAGTCGCCGATTGGGCCCTGAGCTGGAGAAACCCGCCAGCCTTCGCACAGGGCTGCGTTTCATTCCAGTCGCCAAGTAAGTGTGCTCGGTCATCTCTACTTTCTTTTATTCCATCGATTGCCTCTTGTTGATTCCACTCGACGCGCAGGACCGGAGTGAAAAAGATGGGCCACCCGACTGTGGCCAAGGTACCCTCCACCGCTAGCGAGGAGGATTCCTCCCGTAAGAGGAAGGTGGACGAGGTCGCCACCTCCACGGAAGGCAGCAAGAAGGCCAAGGGCGACGACATCGTCGCTATCTCTGATGACGCGGCGGCCGCACCAGCCGGGCCCGCAGTGGAGGCGACCGCGTCCACAAAGGAAGGCACCTTGACTAGGCCGGAGGAAGCGAGCTCCTTTGGGGCGGGTGCCTCGATTGCAACCTTCCCCCGCTTCATGACCAAGGCGACCACGGCGAGTGAAGCTGCGGGCCCTAGCCTCGCTCCGGGGACCGCGGATGCTGAAACCGATCAACGTCGCGGGCACACACCGGCGCTGCTTGCGTCGATGGGCCGGTGCAACTGCACGGCATGCTTGGCGCGGCCATCCAGGTACTTCCAGTCCCCGAGGATCAGGTCGGTGCGTAGTAGTGGCTTGATTCTTATAGTTTCTTGTACGTTCGAGTCCAGTCCCCGAGTGCATGTACGCTAAATTTTAGCGAACGCATCGAGTAATTTTGCGGTCGCCGGTCCCGAGTGCGTGTCGCTAAATTTTAGCGATGCGCGAGTAATTTTGCGATGCGCCGGTCCCGAGTGCGTGTCGCTAAATTTTAGCGGGTCATGAGTAATTTTGCGATGCTATCCCGAGTGCGTACGCTAAATTTTAGCGGTGCACCGAGTAATTTTGCGCGCGTCCCCGAGTGCGTGTACACTAAATTTTAGCGGTGCGATGAGTAATTTTGCGATTGGACGTTTGAAATTATCAGTGCATAGCTGAGTCGGTGAAACGACTGGCTGCGACAGCGAGCTGAAAGGCAGCCACTCCAAGAAGTGAACAGGGAACTTCAAGCAGTTGCTGCACAAGCGGAGGTAACTCGCCAAGAGCTTGTCCCTGCTGGCGAGCTGATGGCGGCGAGATCTGCGTTAGGTGCTGCTGAGCAGAGGGTCGCCGTCCTTGAACGCGAGTTGCGGGAGGCAAAAGAAGAAGCGACTTCGGCGAATGGGCGAGCTAAGGCCGCCGTTGCGGCTGCGGAAGAAGACCGCAAGGTGTCGGAGGCCCTCATTGTTGGGCTTCAGGACGACCATTCGTCACTTCAAAGCTTCATCACGGGACTCGCTCGCCCGTTACTTGGTGAGTGCGTCTTCCCTGACTTTCAGTTGTTTTGTTTGTGTTTCCTGTGGTCCTCATTCGCTGTCTCCTGCTTAACAGGTCGCATACTTGGTAGCCATGAAGAGGCGAACTCGCTTGGCGCGAAGGAGTGCGTAAGCATGCTTGTTGACTCGGCAACGCTGTCAGCGACGTGCATCCGCGCCTACCTTCAGGAGATGTCGCCCACGGAGGTTATTCCCAGTGACCTCGTTGAGGTGTGGGAGTACTTGGAGAAGGCACCCGCGGTCTTGGAGTTCATGACGCGGTCGGCGTTTCGACGCGGGGCGTCGACCGCGCTGAGCCTGGGGCTCGCTCACTTCCCCGAGGACTTCGACCTCGACGATGTGACGAGTGGATACCCTTCGTCGACTGGCGAGGTGGATCTATCCGAAGTTCTGAAGTTGCAAGAGCGTGCCGCCGCATACTCGGAACGCGTCTGGGCGATGGGCGACCTCCTCCCGTACCAGGAAACGGTCGTCGCGCCAAACGATCCCGAGCCGCCGCATCGTGACTTCAAGGTTGAACAACCTTTTCGCGCAGCGATGGCGGGTGAGCTGACGACGTACCCGTCAAACCCGTACACCGCGTTCATCCGGAAGCGCCGGGACGCTGGTGCGTCGTCGTCAAAGCCTGCAGAATAGTTTAGTAGCAGGTCTGCCGCGTAGGCATATTTTGTAATGTAAGACAATGTGATATGCAATTGAATGGAACGTTGTGTTCATTTTGCTTAATAATTGTCGTGTTTTGGATTGGTTTTGGATGAGTCCCCGAGCGCGTCCGCCCTTTTGTGGGGTTCACCTTGTATATGATGTTTGTTGTTATCATGAATTTTGTTAGTTTAGTCGACTACCCGAGCTCGGAGAGCCGATCAAGGCGACTCCTTGAGCTCTGTACTTTACCGTTTTCCCGACGAGCGGGTCGGGTGGCGAATCGGCGTGGTACTTGGTATTTCAAGGCGACTCGAGGGTGGTTGAGGCGTGGCGTTTTGTGTAGGCGTGTCACTCTGCGACCCGGGAAGTCGATGGCGAATCCGAGGCGTCTCTTACTTGACGTTTTCCACGATCGCGACGAATGGTATTCAGTCCCGGCGTGGTACTTAGTCGCTCGAGTCGCTACGCCGAGGATGCGGAGGACCGTGGTCGCTGGGAAGCGAGGGATGTCTTGGTTAAGAAACCAGTCGATCTAGGCGACTCCGATGGGGCTCCGGATTGGCGTTTTTCGTGGACGACGCAAGACCTGAAATGACTCAGTGCTCTTACATCGCACTACTTAGCCGTGCCGGTCGCTGTACCAAGGGTTGACTTCTGTAGTTTAGCGTGACGCTGTTAATTACGAGTGCGAGTGGCACAGGGCATGGAGACTAGACGAATTTGGTGGTAACCGTTTCTTTTATTCATAGCGACTGGAGAGCACATATGTGGGGTTCTAGGTATAGAACCTCCGTAGGAGATTTACATTCCATGGCCGCTTGACGTCGAGCTCGCCGTCCCTGCGGACGTCGATGAGGTAGTAAGCGTCGTTGCCGAGTACACGCCCGATGGCGAACGGGCCTTCCCACGGAGGGGAAAGCTTGTGCATGCCCTTCTTGTCCTGGATGAGGCGTAACACCAAGTCGCCTTCCTGGAAGGTGCGGGTTTTCACCCGTCGGCTGTGGTAGCGGAGCCTTGCGATAAATAGCGGTGCGATTGGTAGTCGGCGCCGTCGAGTTGGTCGAGCCCATCTTGGCGGGCCGTTCGTTCGGCCTCCGTATAGTGGACGATCCGCGGCGAGTCGTGTTCGAGGTCGGTTGGCATGACAGCTTG
Source organism: Avena longiglumis (assembly GCA_030063025.1). Taxonomy (NCBI): domain Eukaryota; kingdom Viridiplantae; phylum Streptophyta; class Magnoliopsida; order Poales; family Poaceae; genus Avena; species Avena longiglumis. The sequence goes on along the minus strand of CP125975.1, from coordinate 151,853,527 downwards.
CGCCGTAGACCATGAAGAAAGGGTGAATCCCGTCGACCTGTTGACCGAGGTGCGGATTCCCGGATGACGGAGGAAGCTCTTGACCCAGCACATCGGTGCGCTCGAGTGGTACTTGAGTCGCGGCCGTGGAGGATGCTGGTTGGCTCGTTCCGCCTGTCCGTTGGATTCCGGGTGTGCGAGCGGTCGAGCGGATGTGGTGCTCTCGCAGAACTCGGCCATTGCTCCCTTGGCGAAGTTTGTGCCGTTGTCCGTGATGATCTTTGTTAGGAAACCGTGGCGGTATATGAGCTCGCGTAGGAACTTAGTGGCGATCTTCCGTCGCATTTCGGACTGGCTTGGCTTCTACCCACTTTGTGAATTTGTCGTGGCGACCAGCGGTGGGTGTAGCCAGAGGGCCTTCTTGAAAGGGCCTACCATGTCCATGCCCCACGGCGAATGGCGGTGATGGGGATTGTTTTGGCGCGCCGAACTTGGAGCGTCGTCTGGTTGGCGTGCCGGCACCGGCGCATCGCTGGGCGAGGTCAGCGTCGGCATGGCGGTGGGCGATAAAGCCGTGTCGCATGGCTTTGGCGACTAGGAAGCCTTGCGCGGCGTGGTGGCCGATCGCTGAGTGGATGTCATGTAAGATTTTGCGTCCTTGACGGTTGGGCGCAGCGTTGGAATTTCGGTGACGCTGCGCTTGTGTAGCTCGCCGTCGATGATGGTGTAGGACTTGCATCGGCGACGATCATTCGAGCACTTGTCGTCTGCGGGCAAGTTGCTGTCTCGGTAAGCGATGTAGGGCTTGGTCGATCGTCAGCTCGGTGGAAGTGCGACCAAGGTTGCCTCTGGTTGGGCGGGACTCAATGTCGATCTCCCTTGGGAGAGGCGATGGCGTGAGGATGGTGTCGAGGAACACGGCGGGTGGTGCGGTCGAGCCGATCCGATGCGAGAGAGGCGTCGGCCTCTCGTTTTTCCTGTCGATCCACTCGGCGAGTAGCGATGAAGTGGCCGCCCACCTTGTCCACCTCTTGGCGGTATGCAGCCATGGTGGGAGAGGCGTCGCGGTGCGGCGACTTGACCCGCAACGAGGTCGGAGTCTCCGTAGCATCGAAGCGATTGGCGCTCATCTCCTTGCGGCTCGCATGCCGTGGAGTAGGGCCTCGTATTCGCCATGTTGTTGGTGCAGGCGTGAACTCGAGGCGGAGGATGTAGCGGAGCTTGTCGCCTTTGGTGAGGTCGCACTATCCCTGCTCTGCGCCGTCCAGCGTTCTTGGACCCGTCGAAGTGCAGGCTCCGATAATGGAGGTACGGCGGTTTTTCTCTTGGGCCTCCTCCGATCGGCGAGAAGTCGGCGATGCCTGCGACTTAATCGCTGCGTGGCTCGTATTTAATGTTGTGGGCGCCCGATTTCGACGGCCCACTTGGCGATCCGCCGGTCGCCTCGCGATTGCGGATGATATCTTGTAGTGGTGCGGAGGCGACCGTGATGGTGCTCTGGAAGTAGTCGCGGCGCCGTTGAGCCACGAAGACCGCGTATACTAGCTTCGTATGCGGGTATCATGGCGCGACTCGGTGAGGACCTCGCTGATGTAGTACACCGGCTGGGCGGGCGCTCCTTTCCTTCCTCTGGTGGTTCGACGACCATTACAATGACAGCGGACTCGGCCGCTGACGTAAACCAGCATGGGCTCTTTGTCGGTGGTGCGGCGAGTAGTGGTGCGGAGTAGCACCTTTGGTCGCGGGCGCCTCGTCCGCCTCCTTGTCCCCTTTGGAAGGTGGGGTTCTTGCATCGAGGCGATATAGGGGCATCGCCTTTTCGCCCACGGGGATGAAACGACCGAGAGCCGCTACTACGCCCGGCCAGCTTATCGTCAGCGCAGTTTTCGGGTTTTGCCGAGGCGATCGTGTCGATCTTTGTTGGGTTCGCCTCGATCCCTCGTTTGGAGCAGCGTATCCCAATGGTTGCCGGCGGGTACACCGAAGGTGCACTTGCTTGGATTGAGCTTTATTTTGTACCTTCGCAGATTGGCGAAGGTCTCTGCAAGGTCGGCGAGTAGATCGCCTTGGCGAGCGGATTTTACGACCACGTCGTCGATGTAGACGTGGATGTTGCGGCCAATTTGGCTCGCGAGGCATTCTTGCATGCACCGCTGGTAGGTTGCTCCGGCGTTCTTGAGGCCGAAGGTCATGGCGGTGTAGCAGAAGGCTCCGAATGGCGTGATGAACGCCGTTTTCTCCTCGTCCTCAACAGCCATTTTGATCTGATTGTACCCGGAGTAGGCGTCGAGGAAACACAGCGACTCCGAACCCGCGGTGGAATCGACTATCTGATCGATCCGGAGGAGACGAATCGCTCCTTTGGGCGGTATTTGTTCAGGTTTGTGTAGTCGATACACATTCTCAGTCCGTTTTCTTCTCGACCGGACTGGGTTTGCCCACTTGAGTATTTGATTGGCGGATGAAGCGGCAGTGACGGCGCTGCACATCCTCGGCGATTGCTCGACGGCGCTCTTCATTGAATGGCCGTAGCGACTGCTTGACTGGTCGCACTTTGGGGTTGGCGTTTAGTTTGTGCTCAGCGAGCTCCCTAGGGACACCAGGCATGTCGGAGGGTTTCCATGCGAAGATGTCCCTATTCTCACAAAGGAACTCGATGAGCGCGCCTTCCTATGCTGGGCTCATGCCTGTCCCGATCGTCACCGTCTGGCTGGAGTCGCCTGGGACCAGCTCGACGGTGCGAGTGTGTGTCGTGGCCTCAAAGGTTGAGGTGTTTGTGCCCTCTGAGTTGGGCTTCTTGAGTATTGTGGGATCGTCATTGTTGACCCCGCTCGCGTATTTGGCGAGCTCGTCGGCGTGGTTAGCCTCTGCGGCGATGACGGCGTCTGCGAGTTCGGCTCCTTTGGCCTCGCACTCGGCGGCCATGTCGGGGTCGCCGTTGATGGTGATGACGCCCGCGGCCACAGGAGCTTCATCGCGTTATGCAGCGTGGGGCGCCGCCATGAATTTGGCGAACGCCTGGCGCCCCAGGACGCAGTGGTAGGGGATGTCAAAGGGCACCAGCTCGAAGATGATCCGCTCGGTGCGGAAGTTTGCCGGAGTGCCGAACGTGACTGGCAGCGTGACTTTACCGATCGGATACGCCTTCCGACCGGGGACGATGCCGTGGAACGTAGTGTGGGTTGTCTCGATCGCATCGCGGGAGCCGCAGCCGTCGGAAGGTGTCGAGGTAGAGGGTGTTGATGGAGCTGCCACCGTCCATCAGTGTCTTGGGGAGCCAGTAATCGCCGACCTTGGGCTTGACCACAAGGGCGACTCGGCCTGGGTACTCGACGTGTGGCGAGTGGTCTTGCCGGCTCCAGGTGATGGGTTGTTCCGACCAGTTTAGGAACTGGGGGACGTCTGTTTGGGCCACCGTGTTGACGGCGACAGCTCGGGCGATGACCTTCTTCTCACGCTTCGTGTTGAAGCCCGTGAAGGTGTGGAGCGAGCCGGCTACGTTGCCGAATCTTCCGCCATTCGGCGGGTTGTTGTCGGTGTCCTCCCGCGCGTGCCTTGCCTTCTCGATTTCCCTGAGGGTGTGGCAATCAGTTGTGGTGTGCGTTGCGGGCTTTCCTTCCCTGCTGTGGAACGCACATGGTTGGTTAAGGAGCGCCGCGGGGTCGAATCTTGGCTTGTTCTTATAATTGCCGCCGTCACGCCGTTGCCCTCCGTCGCGGCGGTAACTTTTGGGCTCGCGTTGCGCGTGCCCAGCATTGGCGACGAAGTCGACTCGCCCGTCGTTACTGTGGCGGGTGCGGCTATGGCAGGTCGGCTCGTCGTCCGCCGTCGTTGCCGCCCGTGCGGCGTTGCCCTCCTGACTCGTCGTCGATTTCTTGGTTGGGGTCCTCCTCGGCATACCGTTTGGCGATCTCAAGGAGGTCGGGGATGTTGTTGAGTGTGCGGGCTTGTCGCTTGAGCTTGGCGACTAGAGGCTCGTAGCGGCACGAAGTCTTGAAGCAATGGATCGCGGTGTCCGGGTGGATGCCGGCCGCGTTGTACCAGAGCTCTTGCCACCGCTGGACCCGATTCGGGTCGACTCGCGAGGTCCTGGACGCATCGTTCCAGGTCCTCGATGGTGGTGGCGCGGGTGTAGGAGCACTCGAAGTGCCTGACGAAGGCGTCTCGCATTTCCTCCCAGGAGTCGATACTGTCCTGGGGGAGCGTATTGATCCATTGCCTGCACGTCCCCTCCATCATCAGTGGGAGGTAACGGGCGGCGAGTAGGTCGGTGTGACCCGCGATCCCCATTGCCATGAGGTATGTATCAAGCCAGACCGCGGGGTCGTACGAGGAGTCGTACTTTTCTATCTCCTTTGGCGCCTTGAAGTTTGGCGGGTACTTTTCACCTCGGATCATAGGTCCGAAGCACTTAGGCCCCAGTCGACTGAGCGACCCCATCGGCTCGCCATCGCGGCGATTAGCTAGGGTGTGCCGCAAGTCGTCGGGCTGGCGCGCACGCCAGTTCTGGTTGTTGATGATGTGAGTGCGGGCGTCGACGGGTTCTCCGTTAGCGGCGACGAGGTTGGTCGTCGGCCTTGGATCGTTGGTGGAGAGTGCCGCGTTCGTGGGTCGGCGCTGGAGCTGCAGTGGCTCTGGTGGCGGGCAATTTAGAGTGTTTGCCGCCGCTGGGCGGCCGCTTGAGGCCGCCCTGCTTCCTGAGGAGCGCGAGTATACTCGCCCTTGCGAGTCGGCGCCCGCTTTTTGTTGCTCCACGGCCTTTGCGAGTAGGGCCCTGACATACTGGATTTGCAAGGTGCCGTCGCCGGTGGCCGTGATGCTATCGGCTGCTGCTCGACCTGCCACGAGGTTGTCCATCGGGGTGGAGAACAGCGGGAGGCCGTTCGCGTCTCGCTCCCGTGAGGAGACGACTATCCGCGGCTGGTCCCTGGGAGGGGTGCGGTTGGGTGGTGGTGGGGCGCCCATCGCCGTTGATCCTGGCGGGGGGCGAGCGCTTCCTCCAGGTGGCGCGTTCTCGCAGATCGCGCGCTCGGCTATGCGAGCCGGGTCGTTCTCATCGTCGAAGTTCAGGGCGCGCCCCTGAACGGTGGGATTCAGGCGTGACCTGATCCGCTGCTGGTGGTAGCGTGACAGTTCCTGCGCTGTCACTTGCTCGAGGCGAAATTTCTCGCGCTCGGCCTGCTCTTTGCGTACTGCCTCCGCCAATTTTAGGCGGAGTTCCTCAACCTCCGTTGCCGTGGCGTTGGGAGGGATTGGGGTGGAGAAAGGATCCTCCGGCGGATCGGTGCCGGTGGCCATGTAGGTCGCGGCATGGCGACCAGCTCCATCATGGAGGTCGGCGGAATTTTCCGACCCGGAGTCGAAGTCAAAGATCCCGAGGATGGAAGGGTCCTCGAAATCTCCCGCGTTGGAGACCTGAGCGATGGAGCCCGCGGATGAGGCGCGATGATGGATCCGGCAGTGGCGCCGGGTCGTAGTCGGCGTCGTCGGTGAGGGCCGCATCTGCGGGGCGAATTTCGCCACGTTGCTGTGGGCCGAGTTGTACTCGGAGGCGAGGCGGTGGATCGTGCGGACCTGGCTCTCAGAGAGCCGATCGCGTGGTGGCGACTCGCGGATGCGAGCCGAATCCTCCGAGGTGGTGACGTCGGTGAAGCCGACGAAGAGGCTGATCGTGCCGATCGGCAGGATCACGCTGTGCGTGACGGGTCGTGCCGCCGGGACATAGCTGCTCGGCAAGATCTGGAGCATCTCGCCGATCGCTATCATGCGGCCGGTGGCGACCGTCTCGTTGATGGGCAGATTGGATCTCGCCCGAACACCGGCGACCGGCCGGGCCCCAGTGGGCGCCACTGTCGTGGGAATGGCACGGCGGATCTGCAATCGGCGAGTAGTAGAATGAAGGGCAAGGCGGCCAGCCATCTGCGGTGCGAGATGAGGCAAAGACACGGTTTTACCAGGTTCGGCCCGAGTAAAGACCTACTCTGCTAGATTGTATTATGAAGGTGTTTACAATGGGCGTACTTTCGGCGACTAGGCGAGTAGCTTGGGTGTATGAGGGAACGTGTCTCTACTCACCCCTTAGGGAGGTTTATATAAGCTCTCCTCCCCTAGGGTTTACGTATCTCAACCGATTCGGTTACAACTTTGTCGATCGTTTAAATCAAACCGACTGGGCCTATCTACTACTTTGGGCCTTTGACCTCCGATCGCTGGTGCTTTGAGCTTTGATCCACTCGCGTTCTGAGCCCTCACTTGACCCTTGGGCCAGTCGGAAACGTCCCGCTGGGGATACCCCAGTAGGCATATCCCCATCAAAGCCATCCTGTCATCACTCGCGGGCTACGACACCAGGGTTGTCGAGTTGGTGGATGTTGACGTCTTCGTGGCCAGGAACCTCATCGAAAGCGTCAACCAAGATTCCCCCGAGTCTCATCACAGCGCCAACGTTGAGGGTGATTCTCCGGCTGGTGATGATGCGGCCTCCAAGTCTCCTTCGCCCAATGAATGAAAAACACTTTGTAATTTCTGTTTCACCTTTGGTGTGTGCACGGAAAAAAATTGTGATGTAATCTTAAGGCGGAAAACAATGGTTGTCGTATCCTGCTACTTAAGAATTAATTCCCAGTATGTATATATTTTTTAAGCAAGTTCTGGATTATCCATTACTCTGGTTCTTATGCTTGACTTTTCGTGAGTCGGAAGACTCGTTGTCGGAACCATGCGCTTAGGTGATGATGCCCAATGGCACCGTCAATAACCTTAGCACAAAATTGCCGACAATAAGTGCCAAAAGTCACTACTTCAGAATCCACATAAAAACAACAAAGAACGTGTAGACCATAAAACTTAAGCTAACGCCCGTAGGCGGAATTTTCACAAGTGCAATCGCAAGACTTGTGCATAAAGGTTTTATATGATCCAAAAATGACACTAAAGGAGGTAAAAGACTCAGCAATTTGAGTGAACCAAAGAGCTTTATTTCAATGATCATATAAGAAGTACACAATTAGATAAATAATGCTAAGTGTAGAAAGGACGTAGCTGTGCTATGTTCCATGGCCGATCAAGCTCCGGGTAGTCATCATCCGGGTCACGTCGCTTACGCTTATGATCCTCGTTGGGTCTATCCTTGAGTTCACGATTGTCGACAAGGTAGTAAGACCCATTGAGCAGCGCCTTGCTTATGATGAACGGTCCTTCCCATGGCGGGGATAATTTGTGTGACTTCTTCTGCTTAAGTCGGAGCACTAAATCCCCCTCTTTGAACGAGTAATGCCGAACACGGCGGGTATGGTAGCTGCGTAGCTTCTGCTGGTAGAAGGCGGATCTTTGGCATGCCAAAACGCGCTCCTCCTCGAGAAGGTCCACATCTAGTCGTCTGGATTCTTCAGCGTCGTCTTCGTCGTAGGCGGCAACTCTTGGTGCACGTGGAGGATGTCGGAAGGTAGGATGGCTTCTTCTCCATATACCATGAAGTAAGGGGTGTAGTCGGTGGATCTGTTGGGTGTAGTTCGTAAGCTCCACAGCACAGACGGCAATTCTTCCGCCCAGGCTCCAGCTGCTCTATGTAGAGGTGCCTCAAGACGTGGCTTGATTCCCTGCAGAATTCATCCATTGGCTCGCTCAACCTGACCATTGGATTGTGGGTGTGCCACAGATGCAAGGTCAAGTCGGATGCCTTTGTCCCAGCAATAGGCCTCCACTTCTCCGAGTGACAAGTTGCTTCTGTTGTCGGTGATGATGCTGTGTGGGAGACCAAATCTCACCACTAGATCCCGGACAAACCCGGGCGATTGCCGTCAAGCTTTCTAATGGGTTTAGCTTCTATCCATTTGGTGAATTTGTCAACTGCTACAAGCAGATGCGTAAATCCACACGGTGCCATCTGTAACGGTCCCACCATGTCTAGCCCCCAGACTGCAAACGGCCAAGTTATTGGTATTGTTCGCAATTCTTCAGCAGGAACATGTGGTTGTCGGGCATAATACTAGCATCCCGTGCATGTCTCAACCAGCTTGTCGGCGTCCGCCTTCGCGGTCAGCCAGTAGAATCCTTGCCAAAAGGCTTTCGCGACCAATGATTGAGGAGCGGCGTGATGCCCGCAATCTCCGAGATGGATCTCGCGCAGGATTTCCATACCTTCTAGCTGGGACACGCACTTTAAGTATACACCAGTAGTGATCCTTTTATAGAGTTTCCCATTGATTATGGTATAACCCTTTGCTCGTCGTACTATTTGCCGTCTTTCGACTTCGTCGTCGGGCAAAGTTCCGTGTTCGAGATACTCCATGAACGGTTTTGTCCAAGCTGGAGGGATCTTTGTCACCATGTTGATGAAAGAGTCAGCTCTATCCGGGTTGTCGATGTCGGCGCCCTTCACGGATGGTGTGCGTAGATGCTCTAGGAAAACTCCTGGCAGAATTTTCTTGCGCCCTGATCCAAGCTTAGACAGTAGATCTGCCGCGTCGTTTTGCTCCCTAGGCACATACTTGACTTCGTAGCCCAAGAAGCTCTTGGCTATCTCGTCCACTTCGTCACGATATGCCGCCATCATAGGGTTCCGCGCGTTCCAGGTGCTAGCCACCTGCTGGGCAACCAAGTCGGAATATCCACAGCAAAATATGCGCTTTATGCCAATATCCTTGGCTACACGTAGTCCGTGAATGAGTGCTTCATACTCTGCCATGTTGTTTGTAGCCTCGAAGTGGATCTGCAGAACGTAGTGCATCTTGTCTCCTTTTGGTGACTGTAGCAGTACATGAGCCCCCGAGCCGTTGAGCAACTTTGATCCGTCAAAGTGCATCACCTAGTACTCTGGTTCTGGCAACAGAGTAGCATCTGGCATCTCCGTCCAATCTGCAATAAAATCCGTCAAAGCTTTTGACTTGATAGCGTCGCGTCTCTTGTAGGTGATCTGGAAGGCGGCAAGTTCAATGCCCCACTTCGCGACCCTTCCTGTAGCGTCGTTGTTATTGATAATGTCGGACAGTGGAGTCTTGCTCACTACTATTATTGGGTGCTCCTGAAAGTAATGCCTCAGCTTCCGAGAAGCAAGGAATACTCCATAAGCTATCTTTTGGTAGTGCGGGTAACGCTGATTGGACTCCGTCAAGACCTCGCTCACATAGTAAACTGGTGTTTGAACTCTATACTCGTAGTCTGGTTCCTTCTGCTCTACCACGACGACGACGCTGATAACCCGGTTGGTTGCCGCCATTTAAATTAACAGGGGCTCTCCAGGCTCGGGTGCTGCAAGGATGGGCGCTGAGGAAAGAATCTCCTTTAGCTGCTTCAATGCTGCATCTGCTTCGTCCATCCACGTGAATTTGTCCGCCTTCTTCAGCAACTTGTACAGCAGCAAAGCCTTCTCTCCAAGTCGACTGACGAACCGACTAACTGCTGCAACACAATCTATTAGTCGTTGAATGTCCTTTAGGCATGTCGGACAGTTTATGTTTAAGATGGCCTTGATTTTCTCCGGGTTGACCTTGATTCCGCGCTGGGAAATGATGAAGCCCAACAATTTGCCGGCTGGAACCCCGAAGACGCACTTCTTAGGGTTGAGCATCATGTTGTATTTCCGGAGATTATCAAAGGTTTCTTTTAAGTTGGAGATTAATTCTTTTGACTTTTTAGACATCACCGCGATATCGTCCACATAGGCGTGAACATTCTGACCAATTTGGTCGTGAAGGCAACGTTGCATTATCCGCTGGTAGGTAGCACCTGCTTTTTTCAGCCCAAAGGGCATCGTGACATTGCAAAACGTGCCGTATGGAGTAGTGAATGAAGTGGCCAATATGTCCGACTTCCTCATCTTCATCTGGTGGTATCCTGAGTATGCATCGAGAAAACAAAAAAGTTCCGAGCCAGCCATCGAGTCAATGACTTGGTCAATACGAGGCAAAGCAAACGGATCTTTGGGACATGCTTTGTTCAAGCCGGTGTAATCAACGCACATTCTTAATTCTTTGGTTCCCTTTTTGGGGACAAGTACAGGATTGGCCAGCCATCGGGTGTGAAGGACTTCTCGGATAAACCTAGCCTTAAGTAACCTAGCTATCTCTTTGCCAATGGCGCGTCTCTTCTCATCTCTGAAGCGTCGTAGAGGTTGTTTCACTGGTTTACATTTTGGATCTATGTTTAAGCTGTGCTCGGCAAGTTCCCTAGGTACACCTTTCATGTCGGTTGGTTGCAAAGATGTCCCTATTCTCACGGAGGAACTCGACGAGCGCGCTTTCCTATTTGGGATCCAGGTTCGTCCCAATGGCGACGGTCTTGGAGGCATCGCCTACCACAAGTTCCACCGACTTGGTCTCGATGGAGGCCTTGAACGCAGGAGCGGAGTCGGAGATCTGCTTCTTAGATGCGGGCATCTCTGAGTCATTGACCTTGCTCTGGATCTCCTTGAATTCTTCGCTATAGAGGACAGCTTCTGCAATGGCTGCTTCATTGATCTCGCAGTCCCTTGCCTTGGTAAAGCTTTCGGATACGGTGATGACACCGTTTGGTCCGGGTATCTTGAGTTTGTTGTAGACGAAGCTTGGCTTGGCCATGAACGTGTGGAATACGTCGCGGCCGAATATGACGTGGTACATGATCTTGAAGGAGACCACCTCAAAGGTCATGCGCTCTTGGCGGTAATTATTAACGTCGCCAAAGGCTACCTAAAGTGTGATGCACCCAAGGGACCGAGCCTCCCGACCAGGAACTACGCCATGGAACACGGTGTTGGTCCGCCTTAGGTTTGCCTCCGTCAAGTTCATCTTCTGCAGTTTATCCAGGTATATGATGTTTATGCTGCTTCCACTATCCACCATGCACTTGGTGAACTCCACGCCGTCAATCAGTGGGTTGATGACCATGGCGTACTGGTTCTCCGTGGGCACAAGGTCTGGGTGGTCCGTCCTATCCCAAGTTATTGGAACCTCCGACCAGCGCAGGTATTGGGGAACTAGGGGGAGAGTGGCCATCAGGATCCTTAGAGAGGTCTTCTGTTGTCGGACGGCGGGGGTGCCAAGGAAAGTGTGGTAGACTGGGGCCTTCTTTGCGAAGGGGTTCTTGCCCTTGTCGTCGCTCTTGGTGGAGTGCTTGGGGTCAACGTCCACGTCCATGTCACTTGAATCCTTGGACTCCTCCTCCTTCTTCTTCCCCTTGCCCATGCCTCGCGGTCTGTTCTTCCGACTTTGCTTGTAGCCGGACTCCGGGTCTTCCTTGAGGTCGTTGACGAACTTTGAGTGTCGATTGGTATGGGCGGCCTTGCTGTTGGCGTCGAGGTGTATGAGGAACGGCATATCACGGTACTCTTCGTAGGTTTGGGGAACGCGAAGCGTCGCCGAGTTGGTTTCACTTCCTCGCTGTTGCCCGTGGCCCACTCCCCTTCCTCGGCCACGTTGTCCGCCTTCTCCTCGTCCTGCAAAAGTCATAGCGACCATGTCGGTAGATTGCTTTTCTTCTGGAGCGGTTTTCCGCTTTGTACTACTGTTCCTCCGAGCTTGAGTTGGAACGGCTGTTGCCGGCAATGAGCCACGGGCATCGTCGTCGGCAGCTGCGAACTCACTAGCCAACTGAATCATCTGGTTCAAGTCAAGCTGGTGATTATCCTGCAAGCGCTTCAGCTTGTGTCGGAGCAACGTGCCCCTTTCCAACCCATCAATGAAGGCGGCCATGGCGGTCTGAGCGTGCACTTCTGCACAAGAATTCTTCATGTCCAGCCAGCGGGAGAGGTAGGCGCGAGATGTCTCGTCTTTCTCTTGCACGCACTGTTGTAGATCGCCCATAGTGTAGGGACGCTTGTATGTACCTTCAAAGTTCTTGGTGAATGCTTCTTGCATATCCAGCCAGTTTTAGATAGATCTTTCCGGCAAGTCGTCGATCCATTAACGGGCCGTGCCCGCCAACATTAACGGGAGGTACTTGACGGTGACGTTGGGGTTGCCTCCGGCAATCTCCACCGTGTTGTCGTAGTCCTGCAACCATGTGGCGGGCTTGGCGGTGCCGTCATAGGGCTTGATGGTCTTGTCGATCCGGAAACCTTTGGGGTAAGTTGCGGACCGTATTGCAGGCCCAAAGCAACGTGGTCCCAGGTATGGTCCTTCCCGGGCCTCCTGGATCTTATCGATCCGCGAACGTGCATCGTACGGCTCCGGGTTCTTCTTCTTGTTGTCAACAGGGGATGGGCTGCGTGAACGACGCGGGCCTCTTCCGTCATTGTGACTGCTTGGCGGCGACGGAGGCGGAGGTGGCGGTGGGTTAGCCTTCTTGCTGTTACCCTCCTGCGACGCCTCGCGTCTGTCATGGTTGCTTGTCGGACGCGGAGGGTAGTGGTGTGACCTGCTCTTGTGTCCTTGGTGGCATTTTTCATCATGACGGGTTTGTGCCACGTTGTCACGGATGACGATGCCACACTGCTTTGGAGGGGGCATATCCGTGCGATGGTGAGCCTTGTAGTCTTCCTGACATCGGGGGGATCGGGGAGGTGGCGATGGGCGGCAAGGTCAGGCTTTTTCTCCGTGGTCGGAGGATATGGGGATAGCATCCTTCCTGTTGCGCACCCCTCCGTCTTTGTTCAGATGAACCCGTCTGTGATCTGACATGCTGAGGAGATCTGTCCCTTGGCGGTTTGTACTGGCTAGATCCGCAGAGCGCTGGGTCAGACTCAAGCCTCTGAGAGGTGGCCTTTTCCTGCTGCTTTACCGCCTTGGCCACTAGGTCATAGACCTGTTCTCGCCTCAGCGATCTATCCTGCTCGAGAAGGGTCTTGGCGGCGAGGTTAAGGAGTGGGGTGGGCATCACCTTGCCTTCCCTATCAATGTATGGCTTGGCACATGCCGGCCGAGGAGCCCATCCTAGGTTGCGCCGTACACCAGGATCGTTGATGACGCGAGCCGGAGCTTTCTTAGCCTTCTGCTGCTGCAGCAGAGTCTTGTACTCGGCCTCCATTGCTCTAGGTTTCTCTATGGACTTCTGCGCGTTGACCAGATCTCGATCTAGTTTAGCGCCTTGCTGCGTGATGGCTTGCGCCTCTTCCAGAAGCTGCTGGCGCTTCTCATCAAGCTAAGTCACGTTCCGGATATGATCAACGGTTAGTGGCTCGACGAGGAGATTGTCGTACATCACTCTATCAGCTGGAGTAACATGGGCTGCTTCCGACGTGGATGCTGGAGGCGGCAAGTTTGCGGTGTTGTTGTTGCTCGCACCGGTGCCGAGTTCCTGCGGCTGCTGCACTGGGTTAGGCGGAGGAGGCATGAGCTTTGCGCGATCATCGTCGGCAGCAATAAGTGGCCCCTTCCCCTTTTCCAGCCCTGTAGGCGGATCTTGCCCGGGTTGATCTTCATCCATTGCTGTCCCAATGGTGACGAACACCCCTCGAGACATGACGGTGTTGTTAGCTTGCTCGTCGCGCGAGTACTCCTCCTTCATCTCCTGCATAGCGGAGTCTAGCTCTTCTGTACTGAAGTCTACCTCCTCCGAATCCGCACTGAAATCAGCATAAAGTGCGTCAATGACAGAGTCGGAGGGTGCCAGGACTTCCTCGGTGACGGGCGGTGGAGGTGCAATGGCCTCAACGATGACTGGAATTGGTGGTGCTGATGCGATGACGGCAGGAGGCGATGGCGGCGGCTGCTGAACCGGAGGTTCTCCGTCTCTGAGCGCAAGCTCCATCTGGGCTGCCGCGTAGCTGTTGATGGTGCTCACCATCTCTTCGAGGGTAAGGCGTCCTGTTGCCTGCTGCCGATGTAAAGAATGTCGGAGAAGAATGCCATGGTCCAGTCCTTCCACGAAGTGATACAAAGCGTTATCATTGGGGTAATTGGCCAGGCTGCCCGTATAGGGAGCCACCTGGCGAGGTAGTCGCCGGGGTTTTCGCCCTCTCTCTGAACGCAACGCGCCAGATCGAAGATGGTAACCACGCCGACAAACTCGGATCTCTGATGTCCAGACGCGCGGACGAAGCCGGCAGATTTGCAGTGATCTTCCACCATTATATCCTGCACAGGGGCGGTTTGGGTGGGTCTTGAATTTTTTCGATCTTTGCAGGCAAACTCCAAGCAGAGATCCGACATCGATCCTTCCGTGAACGTATCCTGCCCATAGGAGGTCCGTGCGGGTCTTGATGCTTTCCGATCTTTGCCGGCAAACTCCGAGGAGAGATCCGACATTGATCCTTCCGCGATAGTATCTTACCCGCAGGCGGTCCGTGCGGGTCTTGATGCTCCTCTGACTCCCAGGGAACTAGTGCCCGAGTCGGTTTCGCCGATGAAGAGGTGGATGTCTCCAATAGGAACGATCGAACACCGCGTAGGGTTCGTCTTCACCGGGATCCAGAACTGGTCAAGGGGGACGATCGGAACGTTGCCGGAGAAGAGAACACGGCCGATGGCTACGGTTTCGCCGGTTCTCGCGAAGATCTTGGTTCTCGCCCGCTGAAGATCCTGAAGCGCCTCTTGCCCCACGATGGGCGCCAAATGTCGTGATATTGCCGACGAGTACGCCATGGAGGGGTCCTCACAGTGCGTGTTTAGAGACGTGGGGTAAGGCGGACGGTTGGCGAGTGCAGTAACACACCTTACCTGTGTTCGGATCCCACTAGCGGTGGCGAAATGCTACTCCGCTATAAATCACTATAAGGGCACACGAAGTTCTGAGATATAGGTTCGCTGTGCGAGGTGTGTGTAAAAACGATGCCCTAAAGGCTCCCATAGGCCCGACTTATATAGTCGCCAGGTCCTATGGTTACAGGGAAAAGTCCTAGCCGGACAAGTTACAGAGTCCTACACCGTCTATTACTAGTCTTGTGTATCTTGCACTCCAAGGCTCCGGGTACGCTGGTGACTCCACCGTAGCCTTCCTTTATCCGGCATGGGCCTCCCTTCTAGATCCACCTAACTGGGCCGCCCAGCAGGCCACAGGCCATGCTACCGACTATGGGCCACCCGGGTTAGTCGGATAAGAGACATGCTATGAGGATACCCATAAAGCATATCCCCAACACAAGCCCTACCCAATCTTCGGGTATTGTGGTTGTATGGTAAAATTGGAATGGTATCGCACTAGACAACCATCAGTTTTATAAAGGGCTAAGGCTCATGCGTCAACATTTTCATCACCAAAATCATCTGGTGTTCAGAAACTCATGTCCAAAACATTTCAATAGAATGATCCATCATTCCAAGGTTTTCATAACCATTTTCACCAAGTATTACCATCTAAATTTGATCAAGTTTTATGCTTAGCACTAGCATCTACAAGTGGGGGTAAGTACTAATGAGGGGTGGTAAACTAGTGGAGTTTAACTAATTTCAATCTCATGCCTTAGGAGGACATAGAGATTATCTAGCTTAGGCCAAGTTTTATGCTCTTGATGAAACCTTCAATTATCTTCCTAGAATCTACAATTCACTTAAGTAAGATCTAAGTACTAGCTTTGATAAAGAAATAAGGTATAAAGCTTGTAGGTAAAACTAGGATTGGGTATCCTCAAATGTATCTAACCTAGCATGCTTAGTGCATTGCATAGGTTATTTAATTATCATAATTGCCAGTGTTATCTTGCATAGGTAAAGTATCTTGCAAGTATGGGCTTGAATTGTGCAGAGCAGTGGTTGAAGTTCTCCTTGGCTTCTTCTTCGTAGTATCCTCCTTCTTCCTCGTATCCTTGGTCGGTACTAGCGTCTATAAATAAATACGAGGTACACAATCGCCAAACAATACTTAACTACTTTCAATCATCACACAAAAGGTTCCTATAGATGATCTAGCATCATCACTAACATTACAATATTAAAGCTTGGTTTAATTTCTTTTATTTTTAGAAAAGTAATTTCTACTCATTGAAAAACTACTTAAGATTTAATATTCTCCAAACCAAACATGGAATCATGTTGACACATGTCATCACCACACATTTCAGTACATGGGAATGTGATTTAAAGTGGTGTCACAATTTAATAAGATTTAACCTTTTATTTTAATTAAAAATAAATGACTAGAAATGCCTATGTGGCATCCTTTTATTACTTGAACATTACTTCTGTAAATAAACCCATATATTTTTGTATATTCTGAAAGGTATGATCAAATGTGATTTTTGAGAGTTGGAATCAACTCAAAAGCTATTATAGTTTAAATTTGAAAAATGTTTGAATGCAAAAAATCTTCTGCCTTGTTATTTTTACCAAGGTTGATCTATAGATTCAAATGATTTGAATCCAACGGGCTTGGATTAAGCATTTCAATATATTTCTAACAAAATTGGTTTCATTCAATTTGGTTCACTGAATCGAGCTGGGTTGATTTTTGAAAATGGGTACAGAACTAGGTTTGAACTTAAATGGAAAAAGTTAAATTCAAACGAGTGGGTTGTGCGGGAACTGCTAGCGGGCCGGCCCAGTGTCACTCCACGGCACGGGGCTTAACTGATAGGGGGGTTCCACCAGTCCTCGACGGCGAGCGGTGGCTACGGGGCACGGGCGGTGAAATGGGCATGTCTGGCGTGTTCCTGGGACGGTGGGGAGCATTTTGGCGGGCGGCGAGGGCTCGAGGTGGTCGGGTTGCATGGGAACGGTGTGTGCTCTGCGGCGCACGTCGGCATGGTCGATAGTGGCACGGGCGCGACGTTCCTGGCGGTTCTGGGCATTGTCTGTGAGGCAGGGCTGGTCGAGAGGGGGCGGTGAGGCATGGGCTACCTCCCAGACATGCTGGCTAGGCTTGGTGTTTCCCCTCGCTCGCTGTCGACATGTGGGTGGCAAGGGTGCACTCGGCTGTTCAACATTGATGACATTGGCAAGCTCACAGTGGTGCTAGTGATTATTTAAGTTCGTTAGATGATCTACTAAGGCAAGTGGTGTCTAGAGAGGGAACAAGTTTGGCCCAAAACACTGCACACTATAGTGTTTGTGATTTTGTTGATTTGAATCTACAAGGTGTTTGATGAAATGGCCGCATGAATTCAAGTTTTGAATTTTGAAAAGATTTTTGGTGGGTGTGCTAGGCATGTGCTGGTGAGTCTGTAGATGCTTGAGTTTTGAAGGTTGAGCTTGTTTGAGTGGTTTTTAAAAAAGTGGGATCTTCCCATATGAAATAGATTCAATTTTAAACTGTCATTTAAACTAGGCATTTGAATGTTTCTGGATGATCACAAGGTGTTCCTTGATACTTTGTTATGAGTAATATCAAGGGGTGCAAAGATCCAAACAAGTTTCTGTTAAGTTCTCAAAGTTAGAGATAGCCAAAGTAGGCATGGGAGTTAATTTGGCCAAAGTGACCATTCCCTTATTTTGTTTGTTTTGATTTATTTGTCTTTGGGAAAAGTGTGGGGATTGTTTAGATGATGTTTAATTCACCTAAGAATCATTTTCCAAGCAAAGAAACACACAAACAAGGTGATTCAAAAGAATCCAAATTGGAATGCATACACACATGCATGCTTTCATATTTTTATTTAGAAAAGTTTTTGTTAACCCTAAATTGGGTGATTGGAGTTTGATAATTCTAGTTTAATATTTTTGGGATGTTACACCAAGTTCGTGCATTTATCAGATTAGCGGGATACTACCGCAAGTTCGTAGAAGGATTCTCGAGTATCGCCAAACCCATGACCCAATTGTTGAAGAAGGATAGGAAGTTCGAATGGACGGACAAATGTGAAGCGAGTTTTCAAGAACTCAAGAGGAGATTGATTTCAGCCTGAATATTGATTATGCCGGATTGTCACATCCCAAAATTTCCAAATTTTGAAATGTGAAAAATAAATAAACAAAATAAATAATTGTTGAAATTTAGGGAGAAAAAGAAACTTTTTTATTCCAAATGGAAACATCAAAACCCTACTTGAACAAAAATTGAATAAAAGGGAATCCAACAAATTTCAATCAAGTGAAATGCATTCATCAATGAATGTATCTTGGAATTTAAACACTTGCAAAAGATAAACCAAAACCCTAATGGAATAAATCATTTCCAAGATCTCTCTAAGACTATGGATTTGATCCACATAAAATTCAGCAACAAACATCTATAAATGATAAAAAATTATAAATAAAAATATTATAAAACCATAGAATTGGTTTCACTTAATTTGGAGCCATGGATAAAAACTTATGAATTTATTAAGATAAAAGGAAAATAAATTTCAAAGCTAATAAAGCTAATCCATACCAAATTATGAGCAAATTAATCCTAAAAGGATTTAAATAGATAAACAAATATTAAATAAAATTATACAAATTGGAATCACCAATTTTGGATCTATAAATAAAAAGATATGGATTTTATAAGATAAAGAAAGAAATAAATAAATAAGGAATATTTAAAAGACAAATTAAATCTTGGCCAAATCCATAAAAAATAAAGTATTATTTAAATAAAGTCATAAGTATTGAACAATATTTAATTTTATTTAAATAAAGAGAAATTGCCTAAACTAAATAATAAGTTCCAATAAAATTATTATAATTTAAAATCTTGAATTAGATCCATAAGCAAATGGAACAAATAAAGGGATAAAGAATAATCAAATATAAACATATGGGATTAAACCATATTATAATTTTATTTAAATGGAGACAAATCCCTAATGAAAATGATTAATTAAATCATGAGAAAATAATAAATTGGAATTTGCCCAAGTGGAATGAAAGTTACTTAATTAACTTAAAAGGAATAAAAGAATTATTTGAATAAAATTTATATGGAATTAAAAGCATATTTGATTTCATTTGAATAAAGACAAATGCCCAATTTAAATGATTAATAAATCATATTCAAATATTTTAAATAATTCAAAGTGAATTATTTGCACTAAATAAAACCTAATGAAAAAGGTTTGGTAAAAATTGGAATTCAAATAGAAGTTTGAAAATGTGTTTAAAATCTTATTTGAATAGAGACAAAATGTCTATTTTAAATAAATAATAAACCCTAAGAGAATATAAGAAAATATTCTAAATGGATTATTTAAACATAACAATAAACAATATTAAACTTTTGAAAAGGTTGAGAAGAATTTGAATTCAAATGGGTGTTAAATCTTTTGAACAAAAATCAAAACAGAAATATGAAAATAGAAAAAGAAAAAGGAAACAGAATAAAAAAAGGGAAAAGAACCAGCCCGGACCAACAAGCCCAGCAAGCCCACCAGCGGCCTCTCTCTTTCTCCCCGCAGAAAACATTTCACACCGCGCAGTTTACCCTCTCTGTCACTGGCAACCAGACCCCACGCGTAACCCTCTCTCTCGCTGACGACGCTGCCCAAACTGCCAGTTAACCGTCTTCAACCTCGCGCGACCCACGCCCCTCACCTCGCTGCCGTTTCTGGCCGTTGGAAGCTCGCGTCAATACGCATTAACACGCCAGTTAATCTCGCCAGAGACCTCGCTATCTTAAGCGCCTGCATCCTCTCTCCCTTTCCCCTCAATCCCCCACACCTCTCGCCCCCTAGGCAGCCCGTATTACTCGCCCAAGCATCCATTGCTCCGACGAGCTCCCCGTCAAATTCCGGCCAACACCGCCAGCCCCATTTCCCCAGAGCAAACGAGCGTGCTCCCCATCGTCTGCTCCACCTCCCAGTACCGCCAGCTTGGCCACGCGTGCCCCAGAGCGCCGGCAATGAACTCGACTGAGCGCCACCATATTCGGTTTCAACTCCGACGACCTCCCGTGGTAATTTCCAACCGCCCCTCTACCCCTCGTCGACACTCATGTAACCAGCATCATCTTGCTCATCTGACACACCATTTATCTTGCCTCGGCGTGACATGTACCCTCGCCAACGACGACGAACAGAAGCGCCCGTCGCCAGAAAGAACTCCGGCGAGCAATCTACACCAACCTTGTCCGGCCCTGTCCCTGCGAATACGACGTTGAGCATCTACACGCTTCAAAAAATCTGGTGAGCATCCCCCTTCCTTCATGTGCTTCCTAGAACCACCGTACCGGCATCGCCTGAGCGCCGCCGCCGCACAGCCGCCGCCAGCGCCGCCCATCTTTGGTCACTCGCTCATCAGCCATTAGATATCGATCACATGGCATAGATAGATCCACTTAAACGAACCGTTATGTTTGATCTGTGCCGCATGATTTACTTTTAATCCAACACACCACACTGCTCGGTCCAGATGAATCGGTATGGACCAATAAGAACACACCACGTGGCGTAGTCTGTGTTATAAAAACCAGAAACATTTCTATTAGTTGTTTGATTTTGTAAATTGCATAACCTTTTTACACGTCCAAAATTTACAAATTTACAAATCTACACGTCCAAAATTTACAAATTTTTGTATCAATGGAATCAGGAAAAATAATACTTTGCAACCATGTCCTTTTTTTAATATTTTGCTTCTGTAAAATTGACTGATTTTGCAGAAACATATTTAGGCATATTTTGTGTATAAAATTCATTCTAAAAATGTTTTTAGGGTAAAATCTTTTGTAAATCGTTTTTTTAACCCATTGACCATAAAAACCAATTTTGGATTTAAAAGTATATTTTGTGACACTAAGGAATTAATCCTTGAATAAAAGCATTTCTAGTTAAATAAAAATATTGATTATGGTTTAAAAATGCTTTTTGAGTAAAACCTTTTGAAAATGGTTTGATCTAAACTCTCTGACATTAAACACCAAGTTTTAGGATTTAAAAATATATTTGATGAACCCTAGAAAATTATTACTTTGTTTAAAAGCATTTCCAACAAAATAAAATATTGCTTTGATTTAAAAAAATGGTTTTTAGGTGAAACCTTTTTGAAAATGGTTTAATATTAAACACTTGATCCTAAAAACACTAACATTTGTGTTTAAAAATATATTTGTCAAACACTAGAAGTTATTACCTTGATTTAAATCAATTCTAGCAAAACAAAAATGATTTAAATGGCCATTTTCACTAACTTGTTTTCAAATGACCTTGCCACTTTTATAAATGAGCAATAGGTGTTTTAAAATGTTTATAGCCTATTAGAAACCATTTTTCCAATAAAATAATCTTTTGCATGCTTGCATGCATTGTTTTGTTTTCTTTATTTTATGTGGTGAATTTTTTGACTGTTAGTTTTGAAATTGTGCCTTGCTTGATTTAATTGTAGTGAACTTTGAGGAGTGTGACCAATTGCAAGATCAAGGAGTGAACCTATATTCTATACTAAAAAGGCAAGTGGTGCTTCATATATTTTGTGCTATTATTTTCACTATTCATTAGTGATATTTTTGAGTAGGACTTGCATGGAATTTTACTAAGTATGCTATGCCATGGCAAATCCTAGTAGATGATGCCTTAGTATAATTTCCTAAGTTAAGATCCCTACTACTATCATGCTTAGCTTAGCTAGTAGAAAACAAGGGTGGATTATATTCATGCTATGAAATATTTCTAAGTCTATGACTTGTGTTATGTTTAATAAAACAACTATGTGAATGAATCACCTGGGTGGAATGGTGTGAATGGGTTATGTTGAGTGATTACACAGGGCCCCATATTTATGGCTTGCCCTAGTGTATCTCACTTGTGGAAAGCCACCCAGGAACAAAGAGATTTGAGATGTCAAATGTTGAGAAGCTTCAAGTGCAGCCACATGGCAATATGGGCTCTGCCTGGATCATATAGGTTGCAATAACTTAGATAGATGGACAGTTTGTGGTAGGGGGTGATAGGTTTGGGAACGCGTCCATTTTGGTCTAAGGGAAGGCTTCTGAAACATCTTGTCTCGATGCATGTCGAGTCTTGTGGGGAAAGTGCACCACCTCTCGAGAGAGTAAAATCTAAGTACTTAGTCGTGTCCCCGACAATGGATAATTTGAGCATCAAGATATGGAAGCTATAAAGGATCTCCTCATCCCAATTACTAAGTTAAAAGCTTGTGGTTGAACAAGGGTAAAGGTTAACCAATATTCACTGGTTGTTCCTTGGGTGATTTTTGACAAACAAAAAATTAGTGTTTTCAAATGATAAGGAAAATCTATTTTGAGCAAAGCAAGCCTAAGATCCACTTAGCCAAATGTATATAGATGATAGATACCACTATTCTACCATAGTATCACTTGCCAATACAATTCAAATGTATTGACCCTTGTGGCTGTAACTTATTATGTTGCAGGTTTGTTTGATGTTAGTTAAGTGTGTTGAATAGGATTACAAGTCTACAACCAACATGATTTCCTGTGGCACTTTGAAGATGAAGGACTCCGTGCTATATAGTTATTTCTGCTGCATTGTAATGAGATAGCCAAATGAGCTATGTAAGATGTAATGAATTATTTTATTCCTGGTTATAAAGTTGTACTATGACCTTTGTTTCTTGATATTACATCTTAAATTGTGGATGCTAGATATTGATCCAGGGACTAGCATTGTAAACACAGGGATCTCTACCTTATAAAGGTTGGGACCTCTACACGGATATCACGAAGCCCTTTGATGTGTATTGTGACGCATCCAAGATCGGTCTCGGATGTGTGTTGATGCAAGAAGGCAAAGTTATATCTTATCTATCCCGACAACTGAAGCAGCATGAACAAAATTATCCTACCCATGACCTTGAACTAGCAGCCGTAGTTCTAGCCCTGAAGACATGGAGGAATTACCTCATGGGCAACCATTGTGAGATTTATTCGGATCACAAGAGCCTGATGTATATATTGTAACACCCTCAGAATCGGACCTATGCAAGTTTGAGCAAAATTCGCCAAACCCGCATAGAAACGATTCAAAGGTGCCCACCAGGCACTTTCGTGCGGGTGGAAAACGAAGTAATAACATTACACAACAGTCCTCGATGGGACCCACAGAACAGATATATATAGCAGCGACTCAAAGAGTCAAGAATACAGATATAATATACAAGATCCAAATCACATTGAAAACGGTAGAGCGTCCGACTACGGACAAGAAGCAAATGGGGCTAAGAGCCCTGAAGAATAACCAATGGCGTCCATAACCCTGCCTGTGCCAAGCGGAAGGGTAACCCGCTAACGGCGTCGATCTCAAAACCTGCTTAAACAAAAGGGTGCCGACAAGGCGAAGGAAAAGAAGGAGCGTCGATCTTGAGGCCGACACCATGAGGCTAGAATTCGGCGGTCCTCGCCTACATAGGTATGGTGGACTGAGCGGCAGCGGCAGCAAGCACTAACAACCTATAGAGACTCGATACAACTAGCGGTTATCAGAGAGGGGTAAGAAGACCTATTCGGATCCAACCTGAATCTAACACCAAACAAACCCGTCCTGGTGTTTCCCCCTCGAGACCAATCGAGGAAGTCAACCGAGGAACTCACACCGTTGGCAGTTTTAATTATTCAGTTATCGTTGCAGCGATTACTAGTCAGATGTAGATAATCATCCTGATAAAGTAAGCAGTGGGCACTTTTAGTTAATCATTCCGTGATAGTGGCAACACTTACTAGTCAGATACATTTATCATGAGATAACCCAAAAACCCAGCAGTTGTTGGTACTTTTATTCAGCCATTCCGTTGTAGTTGCAATACTTACTAGTCAGGTACAATGGTCGCAAGCGACAATCCAAACAAGCAATTGTGGCCAGTATTATTAGCCATTCCGTTATAGTGAAGCTGATTACTAGTCATTATAAGTCAAATTTATAACAATAAACTTTAGTTATGCTTGTCTATGATCAAGAAACTGTGCTCCAAGTCGTCCATATCCGCGGACACGGCTTTCAGAAAGTTTTACCCGGCCGGGGTGCACCAATAGCAACACACACTCGATCAACCTCGGAAAAACCAAATCAAAACCCAACGAGGCCTTCACGACAAAGCAATCACAGGATTCAGAAATATTTCAGGGGGCCACCCCATTAAGCTACCCGCAACGAAGTAAGCTAGCTCCGAGACGGACTCAAGGTCTGGGTATACGGCTGTGAACGACTGGGAACCCCAAACGGGGCTTGTCGACACCGCGGAATCGTGTCCCGATCCTAAACAGTACAGTGTGCAGTACCTCGCACAATCGTAAATAAAGCAGTAAAACATGGCATAAGTACAGGATAGTAATAAAGCCCCAAACTAGTTCGTGGCCCCAAGAAATAAGACGGAATCAAGCTCGTCGGGTGAGGGTCCCATATACCTCCGGATGTGGATAGCGATAAATCAAGGAACAGGAATCAAGTACTCGGGGTCTTACGGGACACAAGTGGGCGTTCGGAAACCAAATATTATCTATCACCCACCGATGCCTCTGCTTATTCAATTTTAGTTGTTAAACAGAAATTAAAGTGACGATAAGTAAAGCTAGAATCATCTACAACAACAACATGCGGCAATACATCAGCAACTGTGGCATATGACGACACACATCAGCATTTGAGCAAGCAACTACGACGCGCAAGTCCAACTATCTACCAAACAATAGGTAATAGGATGTGTCCGAGGAAATATAGGGCTGCAAGGGTTATCACAGGTACGGAAACTAAAGCATCGCAACACAGATAGCAATAGATCAACAGGAGGGAATAAAGACTATAAAAGTAAGATAGGTAGAAAGGGGGAGATGCTCGCCTGAAAACATTGTCGAAGGTTCAACCGAAGATCGGGGCGAAGCTCACATCAACTCAACGGCCTTATCCGCGAAGAAGCAAAACACTAGAATACACACCGGATGCAATATTTAATACAACGGCAGAAGATCGGCATGATGCATGTATGATGCATGGCATGGCAAAGTGCGAGCAATTAGGTCAAATTAAGTGGAACCGGGGTCCCGACGATTAATTAGTAGGTTCAGGTTGTTTAGAACCCCCGCAATTTAAATGTTATATAGCAAGACAATAGATGGCAATGGTTCGCTACACATGTTTAAATGAGGCCAATATAAGGCTAGATTTGCCCGCATATGGGCCCCATATTTAATTATTAGGTGAATCGGCATAAGGCCCCCAAACCAATGTGATGCATGCGAGATGACAATTTAATATGCAACAAGTTGTTATCATTTATAAAATAGGGTATCGAGGAAAAGGGTCACACATTAGGGGTCTCAACGATCTTGGGGTTTCCGGGGTTCGGGGTCGGTCTCGGGGTCCAGGGTTCGACGGAGACGTTCTCGGATAAAAGGGGTAGGTTCTGACGATTCCGGGAAGCAGGTCTTGGTGTTCTGCGTCGGGGCCGTTCTTGTCGCATACGCGGTCTTCGGGTCATGTCGACGATCGTGGCATTCGGGGGGAAGCACTTGTCGCATCGGGGGTTCTCGGCGGACTCGGTGTCCGGGGTGAAACACTTGGCGTTCCTTGTCTTGTCGAAGGCCTTGTCGCATCGGCGAAGAACTTGGCGTCCACGGGGTCCGAGAAGGCGATCTTGACGCGGTACCGGGTTCGTGAGGCGGACTTGACGTTTGAGGGTTCCACCATGGCGCGTCCGGGAAGCAGATCTTGTGGGTCCCTGTTGGAGGCCTCCGGGTTCGGCTCCTGGAAGGTGAACTTGTCGCCCATGTGGTCTTCGGACCGGCTCCAGGATCGGTCTTCGGGGTTTGTCCTCGGACTGTTGTCGGAGGGTCTCGCCGACCGAGGAGATGCGGACCCGGGTCGCGGGGGGGCTCGGATCAGGCCCCCGAGGTGGGGCCCGCGGCGGACTGGCGGTGGCGCGCTGGCGGGGGCGGAGCAGCGGGCGGGGCGAGGCTGCAGCGCGGGCGAGGCTAGAGGCGCGCGGCCGCGAGGGAGAGGCGGTGGAGTTCTGGCGGGGTCGAGCGAGGCGGGCGACGGGCATGGTTGACTGGCGAGGCCAAGGGCGCTGGCGGCGACGGCAGCGCACACGCGCGCGGAGGAAGAGGAAGGGAGGAGCCGGTTGCGGGCGGGTCGCGGAGCTTAGGGGAACGCGGGGTGCTGGCGGCGCGGCGGAAGGGAGCGACGGGGCTAGAGAGAGCCAGGGGAGAGGGGAGGGAGAGGAGCCTGGCGCGGGGAAGGAAGAAGAGAGGAAGAAGAGGAACAGGACAGAGATGCTGGGGCGGGGCCAGGGGCGGGGTCCGCGGTCGGTGGGCGCTGCGTGGGGCCGGGGTGGGACGCGGGCAGGTGCGGGCTGTGCGGCGTGTGCGCGTGAGTGGCAGGGAGTGGGTGGGCTGGTTGGTGGGGGATTGGGTGAGAGAGGGAGGGACACGTGGCGGTGTGGGATAGGTGGAGGAAGTTAGCAGGGTGACGTGGCGGGCTCTGAATGGTCGGAGTGAGGTGGCCAGGGAGGGATGGGTAGAATTCTGGGTAGCTATAGGATTAGCAGGGTGGCTAGGTGGACCGATTTTTAAACTGGGGGTGGTCGTTCGGGTCGGGACGGCCCGTTCGACTGCCCCCGCTAAAAATAAAATAAATTTTTATTTGTTTAATTGGACCGTTTGCAAACCGCTCGCGGCCAAAACAAAATAATCCGGCGACCCGGGTTTTGCGTTTTAATTAGGATGGGGCGTCTTAGAAAATAAAACAGGTTTTTGCGAAATAGTTTTAGACAAACAACATGATGATGACGATGCAATGCTCAAATTCAACGCGATTTTCTAGTAGTGGTTTTGCGGGATGCCACATATATTGACTCAGAAGGAACTTAATATGAGGCAGAGAAGATGGATCGAGCTAATCAAGGACTATGATCTGGACATCCACTATCACCCCGGTAAAGCCAATGTGGTAGCAGATGCCCTTAGCAGATTGTTGTGCCGCTTGAACTCCATGATTCTGAAGGAGCAACCAAGTTTGCACAAGGAGATGGAGGATTTCAGAATGGAACTAGTAAGTGAAGGATTTTTGGCTAGCATATAACTTCAACCCACTTTGATTAGTCAGATCAATGAGGCGTAGAAAGGAAATGCTAGTATCGATAGAATCAAACGTCGTATCGGTATAGACAAAGTACCCAGATTCACCGAAGATGAAGAAGGAGTGTTGTGGTACAAAGGACGTCTCTGTGTACCAGCAGATTCAGAGTTGAAAGAAGTTATTTTGAAGGAAGCCTAGGATACTCTTTATTCTATCCACCCCAGAGGAATGAAGATGTATCAGGATTTGAAGGAACAATTTTGGTGGCATAAGATGAAGAGACAAATCGGAAGTTACATCGACAAGTGTGATATTTGCCAGTGAGTCAAGGCGGGACATCAGAGACACACATGACTGTTGCAACCACTGCATATTTCGGAAGCGAAATGGGATTCCGTTGGAATGGACTTTATCACCGGACTGCCTACTTCTTGTAGGGGAAATGACTCTATTTGGGTCATAGTTGACAGATTGTCCAAGGTCGCCCATTTCTTACCATTCAAGACCACCTACCAGAGCGAGAAGCTAGCGGAGTTGTACATCGCTAGAATCATCAGTTTGCATGGAGTCCCCAAGAAAATCGTGTCGGATCGATGAACTCAGTTCACCTTTAGATTTTGGAAGAAAGTCCAAGAAGGATTGGGAACTAGACTAGATTCAGCACAGCGTATCACCCTCAGACGAACGGAGTGAATATATCAAATACTCGAAGATATGTTGAGAGCATGTGTGCTAGAGTATGGATCTAAATGGGAAGACTGTCCGCCGTTCGCAGAATTTTCGTACAATAACAGTTATCAAGCTAGTTTGCAAATGGCCCCATTTGAATTCATGTATGGAAGGAATTGTCGAACCCCTTTGAATTGGTCAGAAGTAGGAGAGAGTCAGATCATCGGACCGACATCCTACGAGAAGCAGAAGATAAAGTTCACAAGATCCGTGAGCATCTCAAGACCGCCCAGTCAAGACAGAAGAGTTACGCCGACAAGAGACGTCGAGACCTTGCTTTCAATATAGGGGTTTTGTGTATCTCAAAGTGTCGCCTTTGAAGGGAGTGCAGCGTTTCCAGCTCAAAGGAAAGTTATCCCCCAGATATATCGAACCTTTCAAAATTCTGAATCATTGAGGAGAAGTATCGTATCAACTGGAACTGTCAGAGGATATGTCAGCCCCGCATAATGTGTTCCATATATCGTTACTTCGGAAATTCCTTGAAGTCTCGGAGAAGACTGAAGTTTTAAAGAACATTGATCACCGCACCATAGAGATCAATGATGACCTAACGTATCCTGAAGTACCCATTCGTATTCTGGAGGAAGCTTTCAGAACCACCAGGACTCGAAGCATCAAGTTTCTCAAGATTCAGTTGAGTAACCACGCTGAAGAAGAAACTACCTCGGAACAAGAAGATCACACCAATACGGAGTTTCCCGATATTTTTAAATTCTAGTTTTATTGTTCTTTCTCAAATCTCGGGACGAGATTTTTTTTAAGGAGGGAAGGTTTGTAATATCCCAAAAATGGTGAACAATGATTATACAATTTCCAATCACCAAAATTAGGGTTAACAAAAACTTTTGTTAATCAAATCAATATGAATGCATTGTGTGTATGTGATGAGTGTGTGAATGCATGATTGGACTTGTGATATTGATCTAAATAGCAAGGAATGGTTTAAAGATGAAAACAACATCATCCAAAACATTTCCAAGCACAAACAAATCAAGAGAAAATCAAAAACAAATCAAATAAGCAAATGGTCATTTTTGCCAATCTTGCTCACTAGACCACTTTGAGTGTTTCTAGTCCAAGATTTCAAACAGAAACTTTTCCATTTATTTTCACCCCTTGCTAGACCAAGTAAAAGTGAATCAAATCCCACCTTTCAAAATCACAGAAACTTTTGGCAACTTGATTCAAATGACAATTCAAAATTGAATCTTCATCATATGTGAAGATCACCATTTCTCAAAACCCAATCAACCACTTCCACTTGACCTTTCCAACTTACCAGACACTCACTAGTATGTAACCAACACACCCACCAAGTTTGATTCAAAAATTCAAATTTGAATCTCTTTCGGCTATTTCATCAAACACCTTGCAATCACCAAACCAACAAACATCAAACACTATTAGGAGCAGTGATTTTGGCCTAACTTGTTCCCTCTCTGGTTCACAACAAGTTATTAGTAGATCATCTAGCCCATTTAACAAGCTTTAGCATCACTATGAGCTTTCCATAGCCATCAATGGTGACCAGGCCAAACTCAACTTGCCACCCCTCAGTCGACATCAAGCTAGGAGAAGCACCAAGCCTAGCAACCATGTCTGGGACACTCTCCACCGTCCACTGCCACCCCCTGTCCAAGCCTCGAGCACTTCTAGTCCCTAGACCACACTGCCTGAGCGTGCCCAGCTACTCTGTGAGCGTGACGAGAGTGCGCCAGAGCGTCACCCGCGACAGAAGCCCACAGACCGCGCGCCGCCCTCGCCGTGTGCACGCGGGATCGCCACCACCCCAGGAACACCCCATACACGCCCGTTCTACATCGTGCGACCTGTATCACCTGTGCTCCATTAAAACCTCCTTCGGACCCGCCCAGAGCATCGACGTGTTCCGACCATCTCGCACCGCCCCACGCCGCGTAGCCATGCCATTGACCTTCGCCAGGGAGCACAGCACCGTCCCCTACCTTTGTCCATGCCAGTAGCTCGCTGTGACGATGACACCAACGAGCTCAGCCCGCGCCATTTGGTCCCCTCGCTACACTATAAATAGAGGCCTTCCCAACACAAATTCTTCACACCATCTCACTCCCCTCTCTCTCAGAAGCAACCCACCTCCCTCTCGGAGCAAGGCGAGCAGCGCATCGCCGGAATTTTGCCAGAGCTTGCCACTGCTGGAGGAGAAGGGCGTCGTTGATTGGAGCTGCCCGAGGAGGAGCTCTCGGTACCAGGAGGATCGCCATCGTCGACTTCGTCGTTCACACCCAACGTCGACCCTCACCTGAGCCCCGGTGATCCTCCCACGACCCCCACTAGCCGCGCTAGGGTTCTGTCTCGCTGGCTTTGCCCGACGTGGACGATGCACCACAGCCGTAGGATTAGAGTTTGATCGCACGGACCTAATCGCCCAGTACCGCTTCGCCACTCTCGGTATCACTGAAGAGTGGGTATAGCCACTTAAACCAGCCCGCATGTGCGCTCTGCGCAGTGGGATGGCCCAATTAACATCCCGCACTACTAGGAAAACGGCTATAGGTAATCAGCACATCCGTGGCTCACATGGTTGAAGTGCCCCACGGCTAAAACAGGCGTGGCTCACCAGTGGGCAGTGCCCTACTAGTAACTAGAACAACCGTGGCGCACATGACTATAGTGCGCCACAGATGTGTGTGGACCAGGGCCCTGTTGGCCGCACGCCAAACATCTGTAGAGCACTACAGTCATGTGCGCCACGGATGTTAGTTTCAACCGTGGCACACATGGGGGGGGTGCGCTACGCCTAAGTGCATGCCCCCCTCTGCTGTGAAATGGCCACAAACATCTGTGGCGCACTCGGCTTAGTGCTCCATAGGGAGTAGGAACATCTGTGGCACACATGGCATAGTGCGCCATGGTTGTTTCTACTCCCTGTGGTGCACTAGGGCCGTGTGTGCCACGGATGTGTCGATTTTTTTAGGACAGCACTTTATGTGCACATGTGTGACCACATCCACCACCCCACACTTCACTTTCCCCTTCTTCTTCCTCCTTAGATCTAGTCGGGATATTCTCCTTCCCACCTCAATTTCTCCACCCATTCACCATTTTTAGCATGTAAAACTTGCTTTGGATGTTACATAAGTAATAGAGGAGGTCTCTGGTCTCTCATCTCCTTCTCCGGTCGATGCGCACACCTCTCCTTTCCATCTTTCTCGCGATCGGTCTCTCATCTCGGTAAGTTATCCATGTAAGGATGTGTTCATGTGTATATGGATGATGTGCTCATATGTATGTAGATGATCGATGCTCATGATGTGTGTATGTGGAGAGGATGGTCATATGTGTGTGTATATGGAGAGTATCAATGATGCTCATGCATGTGTGTATGGAGAGGATAATGATATGTTCATGTGTGTATGGATCGGTCTCTCTCTCTCTTGTGTTTGTATGTGAACAAGTTGCCATTTGTTTTGCCAAAATGTTGATTCATTTCCATTTTGGCAAGACTTTGGCATTTCGCAAAGGTCCTAATTTTAGGATAGGTCATGTCGAAATTTTCTATCGACCATTGCATGCATTCATTATGTGGTTCTAATAGACTTCAAAATTGTACCGTGTACACCGTGCAGGCAAAAATGGTCCGCATAATGAGCGAAGGCATTGTGGCTACATTTTTGAAATGTGCGACGGCCGACATGATACGAAATAACAAGACAGATATAAGATGTCCGTGCAGAAGATGCAAACTCAACTGGGTGATCGACCCAGATTCCGGGAATCTGCAGGCGCACCTGCTCCGCCATGGTTTCATGGATTGATACACTCGTTGGATAAGCGATGACGTAGATGATGGAGACGGTGAAGGTGGCCAACATGACGATGATCATCATCACGGCGAGAACGGGCGAGATGATGAAGAGTCTCCTGGAGATGGTTAAGGTGCGGAAGCAGACCGGGATGATGATGATCTAGATGCCGGAGGAGCAGATGACGATGGAACAACGTCAGGCTGGGTGCGGGACCCTTATGTGCAAGAGCTGCTTCTCAAGCAGATGAGTAACGCCAGGGCTGCCGCTAGAGAGAAAGACAAGCTTGCGCAACTTGAGAAAGACGCGGTTACTCCATTGTATGAAGGATGCAGGCCCGATGATAACCGGTTGAATGTAACGCTCAAGGCTATGGAGATGAAGGCAAAACACAAATTGAGCGACGCAAGCTTCGACGATATGATGGCATTCTGGCACGATCGTCTCCCGGAGGGGAACACATGTCCAACTAGTATCGAGGATGCCAAGAAAATCGTCTGTCCTCTCGATCTACCGCATGATAGATATCACGTATGCATCAATGATTGCATCATTTATCGGGGCGAGGACGCGGAGAAAACCACATGTCCGGTGTGCGGCGTGAGTCGATACAAGAAAGGGAAGAAAGCACCTCGAAAAGTGGTATGGTACTTTCCTATCACTCCTCGTCTGCAGCGTTATTTCGTGGACCCTAAGGTAGCGAAGCTCATGCGATGGCATGCTGAAAGGAAGAAGCCAGGAGATGATGATGACCCCGAAAAGGATGAGCTGCTGACGCACCCTTCAGATGCTAGCCAGTGGAAAGCATTGGACTTCGAATTCCCAGAATTCGGTGGAGATTCGAGGAATATCAGGCTTGGTGCGAGCACCGATGGACTCAATCCGTATTTCGACTCGGGGAGTCTAGAAAAGAAGAAAAACTACGACAAGATTAAGGAAGTTCTGGATGATGCTCTCACTGGCTTTGCCTCGACGGAAGGCACCACCTTCGTGCGTACGAAGGTCAAGTTCGGCAGGCACGTCTTCAACCACGTAACGGAGTTCCCCTGCGTGAAGCAGCCGGAAAAGCGAAGAAGGAAGCCTACTCGCACTCCATCACATGAGGGCATTCCTACTTGACCAGCAGAATTCTGTTGCGGATCATCTCAAGCGATGGGCGAAGAAAAGGCCAAGATCAATGATTCGGATATTAGACAAGAGATGTATCGCATCCGGCGGTTGGGGCAATCATCTTCGTGATGTCATGACTTCGGGGGGGATCTTCTACGGAGGAAATATCCCGAATAACCGTGACATAGAAGATCGCCTAGAGATGCAGGGTGACTATAGGAAGTTCATGACGAGACAGGGCGTCCTCCCGTTCCCTAAGCCGAGCCAGAAGGCTTGATGTTGGCCTAGTTGTAGTTACAAACTATAGATGACCTTTGTGTGTGTGTGGACAAGTGTACTTATCTTATTAGGTTTATGAATCATCGCTTACTTATTTTGCTTATTATTATATATCAATCAATGCTTGGTTTTTTTGCTTACTCTTTGGTCCTTTGCTCAATTTGGTCCTTCTTTTTTTCCTTACTCTTTTTTCGAGAATAATGCCGATGATTGAAATGTCGTGGCACACTATATATGTGAATGTGCTACAATGGGATTGTGAGCCTTGTGATATTCACAAGTCCAGGTCTTGTGCATCCTACTTGGCTCATCGTTCCATCGTAGCATATTCCTGTGTCCAACGACCTATGTATATATATGAGGTATTCTTTTCGAGTTATTTTTGTCTTTTTCGAGAATATGCTGATGATTCAAATGTCGTGGCACAATATATATGTGAATGTGCTATGACGGGATAGTTAGCATTATGATATGCACAAGTCCAGGAATTATGCATCCTACTTGGCTAACGGTTCCGTCATAGCATATTCCTGTGTCCAACGACCTAGCTAGTTATATATGAGGCATTCTTTTCGAGCTACTTTGGTCTTTTTTGAGAATAATGCCGATGATTGAAATGTCGTGGCACACTATATATGTGAATGTGCTATGATGGAATTGTGAGCCTTGTGATATGCACAAGTCCAGGTCTTGTGCATCCTACTTGGCTCACAGTTCCATCGTAGCATATTCCTGTGTCCAACGACCTATGTATATATATGAGGCATTCTTTTCGAGTTATTTTTGTCTTTTTCGAGAATATGCCAATGATTGAAATGTCGTGGCACAATATATATGTGAATGTGCTATGACGGGATAGTTACCTTGTGATATGCACAAGTCCAGGAATTGTGCATCCTACTTGGCTAACTGTTCGGTCATAGCATATTCCTGTGTCTAACGACCTAGCTAGTTATATATGAGGCATTCTTTTCGAGCTACTTTGGTCTTCTTCGAGAATAGTACCGATGATTGAAATGTCGTGGCACACTATATATGTGAATGTGCTACGATGGGATTGTACGCCTTGTGCTATGCACAAGTCCAGGTGTTGTGCATCCTACTTGGCGTACGGTTCCATCGTAGCATATTCCTGTGTCCAACGACCTATGTATATATATGAGGCATGCTTTTTGAGTTACTTTGGTCTTTTTCGAGAATAATGCCGATGATTGAAATGTCGTGGCACACTATATGTGAACGTGCTGCGATGGGATTGTTCGCCTTGTGCTATGCACAGGTTCAGTGTTGTGCATCCTACTTGGCGAACAGTTCCATCGTAGCATATTCCTGTGTCGAACAACCTAGTTATATATGAGGCATGCTTTTTGAGTTTGGTCTTTTTGATTTAGGAGTACTTTCTATAAGTGTATATTCATATGCGACTTTAATTATATATGTTTTTTTCAATCATCGGTTAATTATTATTGTCAACTTATAGATGACGTGGTACGTCGTGTACAAGGGACGGGTTCCCGGAGTCTACGATGATTGGGAAGACTGCCGGAGACAGTGCCGTTCAGCGGCAATATCTACAAAGGGTACAACACTATGGCGGAGGCGGAAGCTAGATACACGCGCTATCTAGCGGGAGCTAGGACAAGGAACCGGATGAAGACCTACACCTTCGTCGCGGCGGTGATCATGCTTATCTTCTTTGGTTATTTACCCCGCGTTTGTGTCTAGCTAGTTTAGATGTCTAGGCGAGCTTCCGAGCTCTAAATTGTTAGATCGACACATGTATTCGCATGTCACCAACTACTACTTTGTAACATGATCGAAACAATGTAACTTAGACTATGTATTCATGTATGAGACTTATCTATATGTATTTGTTTCAATCTTGTTTTTCATATTGAGTATTTATATATATAATTGTATATCTTGTATCTGTGTGTGTATATCTGCTGTAATATTGTATATAATCTGTATTGTATATAATCTGGCTCGGAAATTAAACAAAAAACAAAAAATACATCTGTGGCGCACATGGTCTACCTTCTGTGGCGCACTACACCTAAAACGCACTATGGAAGCTTAGTCGCGCACTAGGTAGTGCGCCACAGAAGATCCCAGGGGTAGCGCACCTGCCCAAACATTTGCGGCGCACTAGCAGGTGCGCTACGCCTGTCTCTACACAACCGTGGCGCACTAGGCAGTGCGCCACGAGAGATAGTCAAGAATAAGGCCCGTGGCGCACTGCTAGTGCGCCACGAATGATGTTTCCAGGTGCGCCACTAAAGGCCATTTTCCTAGTAGTGCCGCACGACCCAGCAATTTAAATTTAGGTTTATTCTCTTAGTTTCAAACTCAGTTTGTACCTAGATTCAAAAATCAACCTAGGTCGATTTACTGAACCAAATTGCATGAACCCAATTTTGTTAGAAAGGTACTGGAATGCTTAATCCAAGCCCGTTTGATTCTATTCATTGGAATTGTAGATCATCTATAGTAAAAATAACAAGACAGAAGCTTTTCTGCATTCAAACATTTTTCAAAATTCAACCACCAAAGCTTTTGACTTGATTCCAACTCTCAAAAATCACATTTAACCAAACCTTTTAGAATATATAAAAATATATATGTTTACTTGCAGAAATAATGATCAAGTAATAAATAATGCCTCATAGGCCATTGTAGTCACTTTATTTAATTAAAATAAATAGGTTAAAACTTATTAAATTGTGACACCACTTTAAATCACATTCCCATGTACTGAAATATGTGGTGATGACATGTGTCAACATGATCCCATGTTTTAGTTGGAGAATATTAAATCTTAAGTAGTTTTTCAATGAGTAGAAATTACTTTTCTAAAATAAAGGAAATAAAACTTTTTGCCTTATTGGTTGTAATGTTTGTGATGATGCTAGATCATCTAGTGAAAACCTTGGTGTGATAAATAAAATTAGTTAAGTATTGTTTGGTGATTGTGTACCTTGTATTTATTTATAGAGGCTAGTACCGACCTAGGATACGAGGATGAAGAAGGATACTACGAGGAAGAAGCCGAGGAGAACTTCAACCACTGCTCTGCACAAGGCAACCTATTAACTGAGCAAGCTAACACTTGCAACTTAGCAAGCTTATACTACTATCTTAGCAAGATAAACCATGCAAGTTCTACTTGCAAGCTTATACCCCTTGATGACACATAATCCTAGTTTTACTTGCAAGCTTAGTGTTTTATTTCTTTATCAAAGCTTTCTCTTAGAGTTTACTTAGTGACTAGTATATTTTAGAAAGATATATGAAGGTAGCATAAAGAGCATAAAACTTGACCTAAGTTAGTTAATCTTGATGTCATCCTGAGGCATGATACTGAACTTAGATAAGATACACTTGTTTATCACCCCTCATTAGTATTTACCCCCACTTGTAGTTGCTAGTGCTAAGAATAAAACTTGATCAACTTTAGATGAGAATACTTGGTGAAAATGGTTATGAAAACCTTAGAATGATGAGTCATTCTACTTAAATGTTTTGACATGTGTTCTTGAACACCAGATTAGTTTGATGATGAAAATGTTAAGGCATGAGCCTTAGACCTTTATAAAACTGATGGTTAGCCCTTTATACAACCACAATACCCGAAATTTGGGTAGGGCTTGACTGGAAATTTATATACCTTAGTATGGGTTCCCTTGCGGCCAAGGTTTGAGCTGAGGCTACCTTATGAAGATTGTCCACCTGTGCAGTTTCAAGATGACAGTTGGTCAAGGTTGGGAGCCCAAACTCACAGGAGAGGTGCCTATACTAGGGTGTGTAATTGAAAGGTTAGGATTGATTATCCGCATACTGAGTATGGTGAGTTCAGGATTTGTTCCTGACGGATGTATTGAATGTTGTGGTGAAAGTGTACCACCTCTGCATAGTGTCAAACTATTCGAATAACCGCGATCGCGGTTATGGACAGTTGGAGTCGCCATACTGTTCCGTCGTCACATGTTTTCAAAATGACTTCTGAAATGATTCGTGACTTGAGTTGACCACAACAGGTCTGTGATATGAAATTCAAGTTCCCACTTAGGTGTTATAAAACTTTTAACTAGCTTTCTTTTCTTCTGAACTCAGTAGAGATAAATCTGGCTTTTTGCAAAACAACCCTAGAGCTTAGTATATCCTACTCAAAAACCACTGCACTTGTTAGTATTAGCTTGTGAGTACTTAAAGAGTACTCATGGCTTTGTCTCTGGCTATTCCCGTGGCCATAATATGAAGAGGACTATCAGGAGGACGGATAGCAGGAAGGTTACGACAACTAGGACCATCTCCCATCGTCAGCATTGCCTGTGACCATGAAGATGGAGCTTCGCCAACGCTGCCCTTATTATTATGTTATTCCGCTGCTTGAATTGTATTAAGACTGCATCATGTGATCCTTTATTTGTTGTAATACCTTATGTATGGTTTGTAATGGATGATGAACTATGGTACCAATCTGTTATGTCTCGCAAAAATGGTAATCCCGGGATTGCGATGTATGGCATAACATGCATATGGGATTAAAACTCCTGGTGTTGACAGCTTGGGAGATGGGAGTTTGAATCCTTCCCCAACTCCCTCTCCTAGTTGGCTTGTGGTGTAAGGAAAGAAGGATTCTTTCCTTCCTCCACCAGGATACATTGTCCCAGTTGGACTTTTCAAACTTGCCTTTTGACTTTCAGTTTGGGGTTTTAGTTTCTGTTTTACAAATGGCCACCCAAGTGACCTAGGACATGATTCAATCATTCCATTCATTCATGAAACATTCATGTACCCTTCCCCTTCCGGTCCGGTGAACCTTCTAGACCCTTCTAGATCATTCCGGTGAAAACACCGGAATCATTCCCGAACTCCGGAATTGGACTTTCCTTATATGAATCATATTCACCGGACCATTCCGGATCTCCTCATGATATCCCAGATCCCATCCGAGACTCCGAACAACATTCGGTCTCCCTACTTACATTCCATATCTACTAAACAACATTGAATCCTTAAGTGTGTCTCCCTGCGATTCGTGAATTATGTAGACATGACCGAGACTCTTCTCCGATCAATAACCAATAGAGGAATCTAGAAATTCATATGGTTCCCACATATTTCTACAATTACTTTGTGATCGAATGAACCACTTACATATGATACCAATTTCCCTTTGTCTCACTATAGTTTACTTATCCGAGGTCTGATTGTCGGTATCTCTGCATACCTAGTTCAACCTCGTTACCGATAATTATTCTTTTCTTGTTCCCGTGATATGTCATCCCTTGTGAGCCAGTCACATGCTTGCAAGC
Organism: Avena longiglumis; assembly: GCA_030063025.1. Classification (NCBI taxonomy): domain Eukaryota; kingdom Viridiplantae; phylum Streptophyta; class Magnoliopsida; order Poales; family Poaceae; genus Avena; species Avena longiglumis. The sequence goes on along the minus strand of CP125975.1, from coordinate 151,815,575 downwards.
TAATTGGATGACATTCCACCGAGAGGGCCTAGAGTATATCTATCCGTCATATGGATGGAAAAATCCCACTCTTGATCCATGTGCCTCAACACATACTTTCCAAACACTCAATGCCACCTTTATAGACACCCAGTTATGATGTGGTGTTTGATGTCATCAAAGCATCCTTCCGGTGATGGTGATTAGCATGATCTCATGGTCGAAGGAATTAGGTTACTATGTATCAGAAAGCTTATAGAAAAGAAACTATTGAAATGACTTGATCTTTATGCTACGCTTATCTATAGGAGTATGTCCATCATACCATTCTCCTAATGATATGATCTTGTTGTTAATAACATCAAAATGTTCATGATTGGGAAACCACGATCAACTATCAACCAACAAGCTAGTATTATAAAGAGGCTTTACCAGGGACTCTAATTTAGTTTACAAATCACACAAGTATTAATGTTTCTGGTTAATGTAAACATTTATCATAAACACAAAGATATAGTAATAACTACTTTTATTATTTCCTCTAGGTCATATCTCCAACAGTGCGCGCCATCTTTGGTCCACGCGCTGACTGGCTGCCCGTTGGCGGCGACCGTGTTGTTCATCGGTCGCGGGTCGTTGGTGGAGAGTGCCCCATGCGCGACCTATGGTTGGAGCTGCAGGGGCTCAGGTGGTGGGCAGTTGAGAGTGTTCGCCATCGATGGGCGGCCGCTCTAGGCTGCCCTTCTTCCTAAGGAGTGGGACTACATACTCCCCCGAGAGTCGGCTCCTGCGACTTGCTGCTCGACGGCCTTGGCGAGTAGGGCCTTGGCGTATTGGATCTGCAGCGTGCCTTTCCCCGTCACGTTGAGGTTGGCAGCCGCGGGTCGAACCGCGATAACATTGTCCATCGGGGTGGAATACAGCGGGAGGCCTTTTGCATCCCGCTCTTCCAGGGAGATGAGGATCCTCGGCTGGTCTAGAGGGGGCGTGCGGCCGGGTGGTGGGGGGAGAGCCGTTTTCTATTGCGCCTGGCGGTGGCCGGGCACTTCCTCCCGGTGGCGCGTTCTCGTAGATCACGCGATCGGCCATGCGATCCGGGTCGTTCTCATTGTCGAAGTTCAGGGCGCGGCCCTGAACGGTGGGGTTTAGGCGCGACCTGATACGGCGCTGGTAGTATAGAGAGAGCTCCTGCGTCGTCGCCTGCTCGAGGCGAAACTTTCCGCACTCAGCTTGTTCCTTGCGAACCACCTCCTCTAGGCGCAGGCGGAGTTCCTCGACTTCCCCCGCCATCACGGTTGGCGGGATCAGCATGGAGAAGGGGTCTGGCAGGGAACTTGCGCCACCCACCATGTAGGCCGCGATGAAGCGACCGAACCCGGCGTAGAGGTCACCGGAGTTCTCCAACCCGGAATCAGAGTCGAAGATCCTGAGGATAGACGGGTCCTCAAAATCCTCGACGTTGGAGACTTGGGTGATGGAGCCGGCTGGTGACGTGGCGGTGATGGATTAGGCGACTGAGGCCGGGGTAGCTGAGTCGACATTGTTGTTGAGGGTCGCGTCATCCACAGCCGTGCTGGTCTCGGTCATATTCGGAGGCAAGGTGATGGATGGTGCGGACCTCACTCTCAGAGAGCCGATCGCGCGGTGGCGACTCGTGGATGCGCGATAACATCCCAAAAATATAAAACAAGGATCATCAAACTCTAATCACTAAAATTAGGGTTAACAAAAACTTTAATTAATTAAAATCATATGAATGCATGTGTGAATGAAATGATTTGACAATTGCATGAATGGACTTGTGTGATTAATCTAATTAGCAAGAAATGGTTTAAAGACAATTATAACATCATCTAGAACATTTCCAAACAGAAACAAATAAAGAGAAAATAAAAAACAAACCAAATAAAGCAAATGGTCATTTTTGCCAATCTTGTTCACTAGGTCACTTTGACTGTTTCTAGTCCAATATTTCAAACAAAACTTTCCCAATTCTTTTCACCCCTTGATAGAACTAGTAAAAGTGAATCGAGGCCCACCTTCCAAACTTGCAGAACCATTTGGCAACCCCATTTAAATCACATTCAAAATTGAATGTTATTCATATGTGAAGATCATCCATTTTCAAAACCCAACCAAACCAGTGCCCCTTGACTAATCCAACTAACTAGACACTCCCTAGCATGTGCCTAGCAAACCCACAAATTTTGAATTCAAAATTCAAATTTAAAGTTCTTGCGGCCATTTCATCAAACACCTTGTAGATTCAAATCAAACAAACAACAAACACTATAGTGTGAAGTAAAATTGCCCTAACTTGTTCCCTCTCTGGTTGCAACTAGCCCTTAGTAGATCATCTAGCCCCTTTAACTATCTTTAGCACCACTATAAGCAAGCCTAGCCATCAATGGTGAGCATGCCGAGAGCAAACTTGCCACCCCATTGTCGCCAACGAGCTAGCGGCCGCACTAGCCTCGCCAACCTTGTCTGGGACATGCAGCACCGTACACCGCCACTCTTTGTCCTAGCCCCGAGCAATGCCAGCCCCTGGACCACATGCCACGCCCATGCAAAACCTCTATGCGACGATGCCGAGAGCGTGCCCATGCGCCACGCTCGATCAGCACCCACAGACCGAGCGCCGCCCTCGCCGCTTGCAGGGATGATCGCCAGCACCCCGCCAAACATGCCCATTGGCCGCCGCGCGGACCACGCACGCTGTGCGCCATCAAAACCTCCATCGGACCCGCCTAGAGCGTCGAAGCATTCCGACCGATCAGCACCGCCCCACGCCTCGCCACCACGCCGTTGAGATTCACCAGGGAACATAGCACCGCCTCTACCATCGTCCATGCTGATAGCTGCCTGTTCCATCGACCACGACGAGCTCAGCCCGCGCCCATCGGTCCCCTCTCGCCACTATAAATAGAGGCCTCCACCGCTCGTTTTTGCCACACCAGTTCACTCCCCTCTCATCCAGAACCACCTCACCTCACACCCGGAGCAAGGCGAGCAACGCATCGCCGGAATTTGGATGGAGCCTGCCGCTGCTGGAGAAGAAGGGAGCCGTCGATTGGAGCCGCCCCAGGAGAAGCTGCCGGTACCAGGAGAACCGACGTCATCGACTTCGTCGTTCGCCCCCGTCGCCGACCCTTGCCTGAGCCCCGGTGAGCCTCCCACGACCCACACCTGCTGCGTTAGGGTTCTGTCTCGCCGGCGCTGCCCGACGTGGACGATGAGCCGTAGCCGTTCGATTAGATTTAGATCGTGCGGCCTAGATCACCTCGTACCGCTTCGCCCCTCCCTGTCTCACTGACGCATGGGGCAGTCACTTAACCAGCCCGCATACGCGTTGTGTGTAATGGGCCGGCCCAGTAAAACATCCCGCGCGACCAAACAATTCAAATTAAGCTTTATTCTTTTAATTTCAAACACAGTTCTGTACCTATATTCAAAAATCAACCCAGCTCGATTCACTGAACCAAAATGCATGAAACCAATTTTGCTAGAAAGGTACTGAAATGCTTAATCCAAGCCCGTTGGATTCAAATCATTTGGATTTATGGATCAACCATGGTAAAAATAACAAAGCAAAGCTTTTCTGCATTCAAACATTTTTCAAAATTCAACCATTCAACCATGGAATCAAATCATTTGAGTTGATTCCAACTCTCAAAAATCACATTTGATCCTACCTTTCAGAATATATAAAAACATATGGGTTTACTTGCAGAAATAATGTTCAAATAATAAAAGAATGCCACATAGGCATTTCTAGTCAATTTATTTAATTAAAATAAAAAGGTAAAACCTTATTAAATTGTGACACCACTTTAAATCACATTCCCATGTACTGAAGTATGTGGTGATGACATGTGTCAACATGATCCCATGTTTGAGTTGGAGAATATTAAATCTTAAGTAGTTTTTCAATGAGTAGAAATTACTTTTCTCAAATTAAAATAAATAAGACAAATGCTTTAATCCTTGTAATGTTAGTGATGATGCTAGATCATCTATAGTACACCTTTGTGTGAAGATAGAAAATAGTTAAGTATTGTTTGGTGATTGTGTACCTCGTATTTATTTATGATGCTAGTACCGACCAAGCATATGAGGAGGAAGGAGGATACTACGAGGAAGAAGCCGAGGAGAACTTCAACCACTTCTCTGCACAAGGCAAGCTAACACTTGCAAGATACCCTACTTATGAAAGCATTACTACACAAGTTGACCTATGCAAGCTAATACTTGCTTGTTACCATGACCACTATATGCCTTAAGCATATGTGATCATATCCACTTGATAACCCAATCCTAGTTTTACTTGCAAGGTTTATACTTTATTTCTTTATCAAAGCTTTCTCTTAGAGTTTACATGTCACATCCCAAGATTTTCCAAATCTTGTAATGTGAAAATAAATGAATAAAATAAAACTTTGTTAGATTTTCAGAGCTAGAAGAAACTTTTTGAATTCAATTGGAACTTCAAACCCATTTGAATTAAATAAAATCCTAAAGGGATTCATAAGGATAAACATTTAATAAAGGAAATTAAAATGTTTTGGAATTACTATTTTGGATCTTTTAATAAAAGGATTTGAAATTCAAAAGAAAAGATGGATTTACAAATAAGGATTATTTTATAAAACCAAAATAAAACTGGGCCAAGCTTTTGAATTAAAACATTTTATTTTAAATAAAATAGCAAAGGTTTAATTAAAAATAATAAAGGATTTCTTAAATAAAATAATTAATATCCAAACTCTTTTAAAATAAAAGGTCTTACCAATTTAATTGAAACATCAAAACTTAGTAAATTATTTAAAATAAGTTTTCTAAGTATTTTATATTCACAAATAAAATCTACTAAAAATGTTTTTGCTTTATATTGGATTTCAAAATAAATATCTCAATAAAACAAACCCTAGTTGATTTAATAATGAAAGTCTATTATATTTAATTAATAATGGACCCTAAAATAAAATGTTATTTTATTTTAAAACAAATCTCCAAGTATTCTATAGTTCCCAAATAAAACCCACTAATTTGGTTTTGAAGATATTTAGTTTCAAATAAAGATTTTAATAATAAACAACAAAAACTTTATTTAATTAATAAACCATGACCTACTTATTTAATTAAGGATGGAACCTAAAAAGATTAAAGTGTTATTTATTTTATTTAGGATTTTTGGTTCAGAATACTAAACAGAACCAAATTTATAGTTACAATGTTTGGTGAAGATTTGAAATGTTTTGAATGGTTGAGAATTGTTTGAAATAACAAATCAGGAAATAGGAACAGAAAAAGAAAAAGAATTAGATAGAAAAAAATAGAACAACCCAACAAATCTGGCCCAGCTCCAGCCCAACTAAACCCAACAGCCCACCTCCCCTATACCGAACCGTTTTCCTCACCGACTGAAACAACCCGCAAGCCCCTGACAAGTGGACCCCCCCTCATTTCTTTTCCCCACTGATCAAAGGACCCCACCACCACACCCTTCTTCCTCACCCGCCTTGACCGTTCTCCCCCGCCCTGCCATTGATTCCCCGGCTTAATTCGCCTTGATGCCGCGAGTTAAACCTGCAGTGAACACGCGTATTAAATCGCCAGTTCCTCCTCTCCGTTTCCCCTCTGGTTCCAGTTCCTCTCCGCCCCAGTGCTGCTCCAATTGACCACTGCAACCTCACCAACTCCGGCGACCTTCTCCAGCGAAATCCGGCGAACCACGGCCGCCCCTCGACTCCCTCTACATGCAGGCATATTCACCGCATCCAGGCGCATCTACCTGTACCCTTTGTACGACCGCGGGCGCTCCAGAGCCTCGGCTACGACAAACTTCCGAACGCCGCCGCGTCTGCCTTACTCCGGCGAGTCCTCCAGGTAACATCTGACCGCCCCCTTCCATCTAGATGATGCACACATACTCGCCTCCCTCTTGCGAACTTAACCATACCCTCCGTTTGTCCTAGGGCGCTCTCTATCCTCACCTTCGACAACATCTGAACAGGTCCGTCGCCGTTCCCAACTCTGACGAGGGATTGCGACTACCTCTGAGCACCCCTTGTCAAGCCAGCAGTACCCCGAGCTTCGCCGTGACCCCCTGAGCCCGGTGAGCATGCCCATTCTCTCTCTCGCTTCCTGTATCGCCGGAACCGTCATCGATCGTCGCTTCCGCCGGCCGCCGCAACGCCGCCTACGGATCGAAAGCACCTCACAGCCGTTAGATCTAGATCAGACGCACTGGACAGAATCACTTAACGCCAAAGAGGTATGCGTTCAGAGCCGCACGATTAGACTTAATCCAACGCACCAGAGCGTGATCCGCAGCGAACCGGTACCGTCCAATAGAATCTCGACGCGTGGCAGGATCTGTTTTAAAACTGAATTTGAAATCAGATTGAATTGCAAACTTCAAACCCCTGTAACTTTCAAACCACACGTCCAAATTTGACAAATTTTATATCAATGAATTCAGGAGAACAAGCCCTAGCTAACCATGCCCTTAGTTTGGCAAATAGTAGCTGTTAGCTTGTTTGAATTTACAGATTCATTTGTATGCTTGTTTAGAGTATAAAAATTGTTTAAAATTGAATTTAAGGATAAAACCTTTGCAAATTGGTTTGTTATGACCTTACTGACCCTAGGAACCAACCCAGGGTTTGGAAAATAAATTTGGAAAAGTTTGGATTGGATTAATTAGTTTAGTCCATCTCTAGCCAAATAAAATTGTGATTTTATTATGGAAATGTTTAGGGGAAGAAAACTTTGAGTAGATGGTTTGGACCAAGCCTACTGACCCAAAAACACCAAGTTTTGCAATAGCAACTCATTTGGTGAACCCTATGGGCTAATGCCTTAGTAAAAATATTTCTACACCACATAAAATAACACTTTGTTTTGAAAATGGTTTTAAAGTGAAACCTTTTGCAAATTACTTGGCCACCTTAGGAAATGACCATTAGATGTACCCAAATGACTATGACCCACTAGAAACCACTTTTTCAAACAAAACAAAGCTTGGCATGCTTGCATGCATTTCTTTGACTTTGTTAATTATGTGTGTTGTTTTGCTTGATTGGTAGATTGAGTTTGTGCCTTGCTTGATTGATTTGTAGTGACTTGAAGAGTGTGATTGTTGCAAAGATCAAGAAGTGAACCTATACTCTACCAAAAAGGCAAGTGATGCTTCATACTTTTTGTCCCATTACTTTCACTATGCATTAGTGATTTTGCTAAGTAAAACTTGCATGGATTTTGCTAAAGTATAGATCTTGCTATAGGAAAACATAATAATTAATCCTTAGTAAGATTTCCTAAGTTAGAGATTCCTACTACTAACAAGCTTAGCCTAGCTAATAGAAAACATGGGTGGAATATATATTCACATTATGGAAAAATATTCTAAGTCTGAGGACTTAAGTTTTGTTTAATAAAACAACTAAGTTAATGAATCACCTGGGTGGAATGGGCTTGCTTGGTGGAGAATGGTTGAGTGGTTCACAATGCCATAGGCTTGGATTGTGTATCTCACTTGTGGTATGCCACCCAGGAACAAAGAGATTTGAGATGTCAAATGTTGAGAAGCTTCAAGTGCAACCACTTGGCAATATGGGCTCTGCCATGATCATATAGGTTGCAAGAACTTAGCCATATGGACAGTGGGTGGTAGTGTTTGATAGGTTGGAGCGCGTCCATTTTGGTCTAAGGGAAGGCTTCTGAAAGATCTTGTCTTGGGAAACCAAGTCTTGTGGGTAAAGTGCACCACCTCTACAGAGTGTAAAATCTAAGTACTTAGCCATGTCCCTGGTAAAGGACAAATTGAGCATCAAGACATGGAAACAATCAAGAATCTCATCATTCCAATTTATAAATTAAAATCTTGTGGTTTGAACAAGGGTTGTTTGAATTCTTCAATCATTGATGGAGAGATGGCTTGGTACAAGGATCTTGAAATCTTTGATTGAGGAAATGATTTTGTTAAGCAAAAACTTAGTATTTTCAAAATGATAAGAAAAATCTATTTTGAGCAATGCAAGCCTCAACTCCACTTAGCCAAATGCATTTAGATGATAGACTCCACTATACCACCATAGTATCACTTGCCAATACAATTCAAATGTATTGACCCTTTGTGGCTGTAACTTGTATGTTGCAGGTTTGATTGATTTTAGTGAAGATTGTTTGATTAGGATTACAAAGTCTACAACCAACATCTGCCTGTGGCACTATGAAGATGAAGGACCCCATGATTATAATTATTCCGCTGCAATGTAATGTAATAGCCTAATGAGCTATGTTTGATGTAATAAAATTATGTTATTCCTGGTTATAAAGTTATATTATGACCCTTGTTTCTCGATATTACATCTAAACTGTGGATGCTAGCTATTGATCCAGGGACTAGCATTGTAAAACACAGGAGGAATCTACCTTATCAGGTTGAGGCCTCTACAGATGGTATCAGAGCATTGTGTTGCCTGTAGGATTTGTAAACCCTAGGATTGGACAAAGACCCTTAGAAAAATAGGAGTTATACTTGTTCCAAAAACATATTTACAAAATCTTGTAAACTCTTCCCTCGACCATTTTGGTTTCAACTCTACATATCTTCTACTTCAACTTGATGGAAAAAACCTACCCATGACCAAGGACTACACTATGTGCAAAGGACTTCTCCAACTTCTTCAACTCTAATGACTTCAACATCTTCAACTCTAATGACTTCAACATCTTCAACTCTAATGACTTCAACATCTTCAGCATGTTCACCAAGGACTTCCAACTTGGATACCACCAAGGACTACAAGTGAAACAAGGGAAGCTTACTTAAGATTTAGAGACTGAGGGAATGCAAAAGTTAGAAGGAACCTACATTATTTGAAGTTTTGTGACCAAGAGTTTGTCCCAAGGAAACCATGATCTCATGAAAGAAGGATCAATCATGAAGGAAAGAAGGATCACAAGTGAACCATATAGATGGACCACCATAATTTAGTTAAATCAAACACACCAACTTATGTGGTGTAACAAAAATATTTTTGTTGCCTAAGTTTGTGCTTGAACTTGTTGTTTGAGTAAAAAGTTGTTTGTGATTGCATGCACATTCTTTGTGTGAATTGTGATGTGTGTGATTAGAAATATTCCCTTAGAAATTTCTTGCCTACTCTAATCTCCCTTCAAACCCAAAACAAATGACTACTCCAAGAAACTCCAACATCAAGGTTGATGACAACAACAACCAAGAAGACAACATGAGAGAACTTATAATAACCCAAAACCAGTTGAGCCAAGAGACAACTCAGCTTTTAGCCAACAACAATGGACTAGACCCAGCCATACAAAGGATTTTGAAACTTCAATCCAAATTGTTGCAAGGAATGGTTACTCAAATGATCAACATGAGAGAAAACTTTTTCCAAAGAGCTAATGACAACAAGGATGACAAAGATGCTATTCTAGAAGGAACCCAAGCCAAAAATAGTCTTAGAGACAAAGATCATGCATCCAAGGAGCATGAAGATCAATGCCCCAAGAAGAGAGAAAGATCTCCCACCTATGAAGAATATGAACTAGAAGAACTCCTAGCTTTGGAGAGACCCAAAAAGAAGAAGAAAGACATAAGCCAGTTGCAATGTTACAATTGCAAAGAGATGGGACACTATGCCAGTGAATTCCCAGAAAAGAAGAAGAGACAAAAAGTCACACAAAAGCTAGTGAAACCCAATATAAGGAAGGATTTTAGTCAAGTGATGTGCAAACACTGCAAAAGGTTAGGACACTATGCAAGCAACTGTCCAGAAAGGATGAAGAACAAGTTGAACAAGCCTATGGAGAAACTCAATCTTGGCCCATGAGTCAAGCATAGGAATAAAGTCAAAGTTTGACATAGGGAAATTTCCAGGACCCAAGAAGGCCAATATGTAATTTTTGTTTGAAAATTTTTAAGGGTGGTAGTACCCTAGTTGTTTTGAACTTGCTTGTAACCCCAGCCTCCCCAAATCTCGGGACGAGATTTATTTTAAGGGTGGTAGCCTGTCACATCCCAAGATTTTCCAAATCTTGTAATGTGAAAATAAATGAATAAAATAAAACTTTGTTAGATTTTCAGAGCCAGAAGAAACTTTTTGAATTCAATTGGAACTTCAAACCCATTTGAATTAAATAAAATCCTAAAGGGATTCATAAGGATAAACATTTAATAAAGGAAATTAAAATGTTTTGGAATTACTATTTTGGATCTTTTAATAAAAGGATTTGAAATTCAAAAGAAAAGATGGATTTACAAATAAGGATTATTTTATAAAACCAAAATAAAACTGGGCCAAGCTTTTGAATTAAAACATTTTATTTTAAATAAAATATCAAAGGTTTAACTAAAAATAATAAAGGATTTCTTAAATAAAATAATTAATATCCAAACTCTTTTAAAATAAAAGGTCTTACCAATTTAATTGAAACATCAAAACTTAGTAAATTATTTAAAATAAGTTTTCTAAGTATTTTATATTCACAAATAAAATCTACTAAAAATGTTTTGGCTTTATATTGGATTTCAAAATAAATATCTCAATAAAACAAACCCTAGTTGATTTAATAATGAAAGTCTATTATATTTAATTAATAATGGACCCTAAAATAAAATGTTATTTTATTTTAAAACAAATCTCCAAGTATTCTATATTTCCCAAATAAAACCCACTAATTTGGTTTTGAAGATATTTAGTTTCAAATAAAGATTTTAATAATAAACAACAAAAACTTTATTTAATTAATAAACCATGACCTACTTATTTAATTAAGGATGGAACCTAAAAAGATTAAAGTGTTATTTATTTTATTTAGGATTTTTGGTTCAGAATACTAAACAGAACCAAATTTGTAGTTACAATGTTTGGTGAAGATTTGAAATGTTTTGAATAGTTGAGAATTGTTTGAAATAACAAATCAGGAAATAGAAACAGAAAAAGAAAAAGAATTAGATAGAAAAAAATAGAACAGCCCAACAAATCTGGCCCAGCTCCAGCCCAACTAAACCCAACAGCCCACCTCCCCTATACCGAACCGTTTTCCTCACCGACTGAAACAACCCGCAAGCCCCTGACAAGTGGACCCCCTCCTCATTTCTTTTCCCCACTGATCAAAGGACCCCACCACCACACCCTTCTTCCTCACCCGCCTCGACCGTTCTCCCCCGCCCTGCCATTGATTCCCCGGCTTAATTCGCCTTGATGCCACGAGTTAAACCTGCAGTGAACACGCGTATTAAATCGCCAGTCCCTCCTCTCCTCGGTTCCTCCGTTCCCGCCTCAGCCTTGCTCCAATTGACCACCGCAACCTCACCAACTCCGCCACCTTCTCCAGCGAAATCCGCGAACCACGGCCGCCTCGACTCTACACACGCAGGCATATTCACCGCATCCAAAGCGCATCTACCGTACCCTTTGTACGATCAGCGCCTCGAGCCTCGGCCACGACAAACTTCCGAACGCCGCTGCTCGCCTTACTCCCATGAGTCCTCCGTAACATCCGACCGCCCTTCCATCTAGATGATACACACATACCGCCTCTCTTGCGAACCTAACCATACCCTCCGCTTGTCCTAGGGCGCTCTATCCTCACCTTCGACAACATCTGAACAGGTCCGTCGCGCTCCCAACTCCGACGAGGGATTGCTACCTCGAGCACCCTTGTCAAGCCAGCAGACCGAAGCCGCCGTGACCCGAGCCCGGTGAGCATGCCCATTCTCTCTCGCTTCTGTATCGCCGAACCGCTATCGACGGTCGCTCCGCCGCCAAGAACGCCGCCGCTGCCTACTGGTCGAGCACCTCACAGCCGTTAGATCTAGATCAGACGCACTGGACAGAATCACTTAACGCCGAAGAGGTATGCGTTCAGAGCCGCACGATTAGACTTAATCCAATGCACCAGAGCGTGATCCGCAGCGAACCGGTACCGTCCAATAGAATCTCGACGCGTGGCAGGATCTGTTTTAAAACAGAATTTGAAATCAGATTGAATTGCAAACTTCAAACCCCTGTAACTTTCAAACCACACGTCCAAATTTGACAAATTTTATATCAATGAATTCAGGAGAACAATCCCTAGCTAACCATGCCCTTAGTTTGGCAAATAGTAGCTGTTAGCTTGTTTGGATTTACAGATTCATTTGTATGCTTGTTTAGAGTATAAAAATTGTTTAAAATTGAATTTAAGGATAAAACCTTTGCAAATTGGTTTATTATGACCTTACTGACCCTAGGAACCAACCCAGGGTTTGGAAAATAAATTTGGAAAAGTTTGGATTGGATTAATTAGTTTAGTCCATCTCTAGCCAAATAAAATTGTGATTTTATTATGGAAATGTTTAGGGGAAGAAAACTTTGAGTAGATGGTTTGGACCAAGCCTACTGACCCAAAAACACCAAGTTTTGCAATAGCAACTCATTTGGTGAACCCTATGGGCTAATGCCTTAGTAAAAATATTTCTACACCACATAAAATAACACTTTGTTTTGAAAATGGTTTTAAAGTGAAACCTTTTGCAAATGACTTGGCCACCTTAGGAAATGACCATTAGATGTACCCAAATGACTATGACCCACTAGAAACCACTTTTTCAAACAAAACAAAGCTTGTCATGCTTGCATGCATTTCTTTGACTTTGTTAATTATGTGTGTTGTTTTGCTTGATTGGTAGATTGAGTTTGTGCCTTGCTTGATTGATTTGTAGTGACTTGAAGAGTGTGATTGTTGCAAAGATCAAGAAGTGAACCTATACTCTACCAAAAAGGCAAGTGATGCTTCATACTTTTTGTCCCATTACTTTCACTATGCATTAGTGATTTTGCTAAGTAAAACTTGCATGGATTTTGCTAAAGTATAGATCTTGCTATAGGAAAACATAATAATTAATCCTTAGTAAGATTTCCTAAGTTAGAGATTCCTACTACTAACAAGATTAGCCTAGCTAATAGAAAACATGGGTGGAATATATATTCACATTATGGAAAAATATTCTAAGTCTGAGGACTTAAGTTTTGTTTAATAAAACAACTAAGTTAATGAATCACCTGGGTGGAATGGGCTTGCTTGGTGGAGAATGGTTGAGTGGTTCACAATGCCATAGGCTTGGATTGTGTATCTCACTTGTGGTATGCCACCCAGGAAACAAAGAGATTTGAGATGTCAAATGTTGAGAAGCTTCAAGTGCAACCACTTGGCAATATGGGCTCTGCCATGATCATATAGGTTGCAAGAACTTAGCCATATGGACAGTGGGTGGTAGTGTTTGATAGGTTGGAGCGCGTCCATTTTGGTCTAAGGGAAGGCTTCTGAAAGATCTTGTCTTGGGAAACCAAGTCTTGTGGGTAAAGTGCACCACCTCTGCAGAGTGTAAAATCTAAGTACTTAGCCATGTCCCTGGTAAAGGACAAATTGAGCATCAAGACATGGAAACAATCAAGAATCTCATCATTCCAATTTCTAAATTAAAATCTTGTGGTTTGAACAAGGGTTGTTTGAATTCTTCAATCATTGATGGAGAGATGGCTTGGTACAAGGATCTTGAAATCTTTGATTGAGGAAATGATTTTGTTAAGCAAAAACATAGTATTTTCAAAATGATAAGAAAAATCTATTTTGAGCAATGCAAGCCTCAACTCCACTTAGCCAAATGCATTTAGATGATAGACTCCACTATACCACCATAGTATCACTTGCCAATACAATTCAAATGTATTGACCCTTTGTGGCTGTAACTTGTATGTTGCAGGTTTGATTGATTTTAGTGAAGATTGTTTGATTAGGATTACAAAGTCTACAACCAACATCTGCCTGTGGCACTATGAAGATGAAGGACCCCATGATTATAATTATTCCGCTGCAATGTAATGTAATAGCCTAATGAGCTATGTTTGATGTAATAAAATTATGTTATTCCTGGTTATAAAGTTATATTATGACCCTTGTTTCTCGATATTACATCTAAACTGTGGATGCTAGCTATTGATCGAGGGACTAGCATTGTAAAACACAGGAGGAATCTACCTTATCAGGTTGAGGCCTCTACATTACATAGTGAATTATAGATACTAGAAGGATATTGGAAGGTAGCATAAAGAGCCTAAAATTTGGCCTAAGTTAGATAATCTTGATGTCATCCTAAGTCATGAGATTGAACTTAGCAAATCTCCACTTGTGTACCACCCCTCATTAGGATTTACCACCACTTGTAGATGCTAGTGCTAAGTATAAAACTTGATCAACTTTAGATGGGAATACTTGGTGAAAATGGTTATGAAAAACTTAGAATGAGGAGTCATTCTACTGAAATGTTTTGACATGTGTTTCCGAACACCAGATGATTTTGATGATGAAAATGTTGAGGCATGAGCCTTAGCCCTTTATAAAACTGATGGTTGTCTGGATGCGATACCATTCCAATTTTATCGTACAACCACAATACCCGAAATTTCGGTAGGGCTTGACTAGAAAATTTATATACCTTAGTATGGGTTCCCTTGCGGCCAAGGTCTAAGCTAAGGCTACCTTGTGAAGATTCTCCACCTGTGCAGTACCCAAGATGACATTTGGTCATGGTTGGGAGGCCAAACTCACAGGAGAGGTGCCTATACTAGGGCGTGTAACTGAAAGGTTAGGATTGATTATCCGCATACTCAGTATGGTGAATTCAGGATTTGTTCCTGACGGATGTATCGAATGTTGTGGTGAAAGTGTACAATCTCTTCAGAGTGTCAAACTTCGAATAGCCGTGTCCATGTTATGGGATGCTTGAGTGGCCATACATTTCTGTCGATGTTTTAAAAATGAATTATGAAATGATTGTGACTTTGAATTGACCATAACAGAGTTGTGATATGAAATTCAAATTCCCACTTAGGTGTTATAAAACTTTCAACTAGTTTTTCTTGCTTCTGAACTTAGTAGAGATAAATCTGGATTTTTGCAAAACAACCCTAGAGCTTAGTATCCTACTCAATGTTAAGTAAATCGGTAATCATTAGCTGCTCGGTTGGCTTGGGAGTAGCGATTAATCGGAATTCGGACGATTAACTGATTTAATCGGTCGGCTATTAATTGATGCAGCCTACAAAAATTAGCACCTAAAACACGTATGAATCCATAGCCTTAAGCTCCCGTATGAGATCCTCAAGGCGCCCGAGCTCTTGTATTTGAGGTCTGGTCGGCAACTACGAGGAACTGGTCAACAACGACAAGGAACTAGTTGGTGATGGCTGAAATCAAGCTCTTGGAGGCAGGGATCGAACGGGAGCTTCGCAAAACCTATTTCATTGGGGTGGGCTAGCGGATGGATGGGCGATATGTGTTGATAATTTGGAACTTTTTTGACCAAGTGTAGTGGTTAATCGGAAACATACCTAGTAATTGGAGTGTTAGTCCTATTAATCAGGCTAAACGATTAACACAAAGGATTAGTGGTAATCGACACGGTCAGGTCCCTAGTAGCGATTAATCGGCCTATTAATCGCTGATTCGGCCTATTTTTTGAACAGTGATCCTACTACAAAAACCCCCTTAACTTATTAGTATTAGTTTGCGAGTACTTAAAGAGTACTCATGGATTTTTCCCTGGCTATTCCCATGGCTAGACTATGAAGAGGAGTATCAGGATGACGACGGACCGCCGGATGGTTATGACAACTAGGATCATCTCCCATCGTCAGCATTTCCTTTGACCTTGAAGATGGAGCTTCGCCTATGCTGTCGTTACTATTACGTTATTCCGCTGCTTGAGTTGTATTAAGAGCTGGATCATGAGATCCTTATTTGTGTAAGACCTTATGTATGGTTTATAACGGATGATTTACTGTGATATCCAAATCTGTTATGTCTCGCAAAAATGGTAATCCTAGGACTGCGATGTATGGCATAACAGGCATCTGGGATTAAAAATCCGGGTGTTGACACGCGCCAAGTCCTCCGAGACGATGAAGCCGACGAAGAGGCTGATCGTGCTGATCGAATAGCATGATAGAAGGGTTCGCATCATAGAAAACAAAAAATTTCCTACGATGGGAACACCTAACTACCAAGATCTATCTACTAGATACAAGCAACAGGTGGATATACATCCATAGAATACATACCCTCGAAGACCGAATAGCATTATCGAGGTTGTACTCGTGGGTTATGTGGTCGAACGCTTGCCGATCTCAAGATCAAGAAGAAGTCCATCTGGTCCAGCCGGTCCAGCACCATCTAGTCCAGCACCGCAAAGCAGTGGTGCATCCGTGATCGCACACACGTCCGGGTGCCCAGACAACCTCCGCGCCCTCACTTCAGTGAAGCAGCGGAAGCAACAAATCCTTCCAGAAAAAGCTACCAGGAACATGTATCTCGCTGATCCGAGACCATGGGCAAATTCTAAAGGGGGAGAGAGATCCTTCACGAGGAGGTGTGCTTTGAAAGGAGGAGAGGGAGGCCTTTTATAGGGAGAGGGGGGCACCCCATGGGGCATGTCTCCCAGCCCATGGTGGCTTCCCCCACCTCTTCCACATTCATGTGGGTGGAGCTCCCACTCAAAATGAAAAGCCTCCACTCACATAAACATGCCTCCACTAAAAAATCCACTCACATGCATTAAATTTCCACCAAATTTAATGCAAGCTCTCATTTAAATAAAACTCTTTTATTTATTTATTCAGAATTTTGTTAATTACTCTAATTAAAAAACATTCACATAAAACCCCTTATAACATTTCAATTTCACAAGCAGAACCAGTTTCAGCAATTTCAACCGAAACGATTCCGGTGTCTAGTGAAATAAATTCTTGCGCTTTCCTTTTTCTTTATCTGGCATATCATTTGCTCTGAATGGTGTCGGTATCCCTTAAGTGTGTCTCCCTACGGTTCGCGAATAATGTAGACATGATCGAGACCCCTCTCCGATCAATAATCAGCAGCGGGACATGGAGAACCGTACTGACTCCCACACATTCAACGATGACTTCTGTGATCGTGTGAACCTTATACACATGTAACTCAATCCCTTTGTCTCGCGATATGTTACATGTCTGAGATTCGATCATCGGTATCTCCATACCTAGTTTTATCTTGTTACCGGCATGTACTCTTTTCTCGTTCCCGTGATATAACATTCTAGTGATCAAATCACTTGCTTGCAAGCTAACTAATGTGATATCACCTAGAGGGCCCAGAGTATATCTATCCATCATCGGGATGGACAAATTCCACTCTTGATCCATGAGCCTCAACATAACACCTTTGTAGCACTGAACCCATCTTTATAGTCACCCTGTTACGTGTGACGTTTGATGTTATCAAGATACTCTTGCGGTGTTAGTGATTAACATGATCTCATGGTCTAAGGACTAAGATTACATCATATGATGTTATAGCAATATAAGCACAACGCCCTTGATCGTAATGCTATACTTCGGATGAATGTTCATCACACCATTCCGACAATGTTGTGACCTCGTTATTAACAACATCCAATGCCCATGATCAGGAAACCTTTGATCATCTTGTTAATCAACGAGCTAGTTTATAGGAGAGGCATAACTAGGAACTTCCTTTTCGTTTATTAAACACACATGTATTAACGTTTCCGTATTAATATAATTATAGCATGCAAAATAAACATTTATCATAAATAAGGAATACGATAATAACCACTTTATTATTGCCTCTCGGGCATATTCCCTTTAGTGATCACGCTGTGCGTGACCGGGCGCGACGCCAGGACGTAGCTTCTTGGCAAGATCTGGAGGATCTCGCTGATGGCGATCATGCGGCTGGTGACGATCGTCTGGTTGATTGGCAAGTAGGGTCCGTAGAACACAGGCCTGGCCGGCCAGGCCCCACGGTGGGCACCACTGTCGTGGGAATGTCCATGACAGATGTTGCGATTGGCAGCGAGTAGTAGAATGAGCGGCAATGGCGGCCAGCCATCTGCGGTGCGAGATGAGGGGAAAGACACATGGATTTACCTAGGTTCGACTCCCAGAGGGTAAAGACCTACTCCTTCTAGATTGTATTGGTGAAAGAGTAAAATGGGAAAGCTCGGCGGCTAGGCGACGAGTCGAAGGGGTGTATGATGGAACGTAAGTTCTATGCGTACCCTAGGGAGGTTTATATAGAGTCACCTCGCTAGGGTTTACAGATCTACAACCGAGTTGGATAAGGACTCGGAGGGTTTTGACCTAATCCGACTGGGCCGAACTATGCTTCTGGGCCTTTAGCTTCCAGTCTACTGGTTCCTTCTTGGGTCGCGATACAGTCGCCGTCCTGCAGGTCCACTCGCTGGAAGTATGATCCACTACGAAACGTCCTGCTGGGTATACCCCACTTGGCATATCCCCATCATATAATATGACATATATATTGTTGCATTTAAATTATTCATGTTCGCATTATATCATGTGGTTCGGGGGAATTATGCCGATTCACCCCATACTGAAATATGAAGACCAAATGCGGGCTAATCTAGTTATATATTGACTCCATTTAAATTTGTGTAGTGAACTGTAAGTCCCTCCCTTTATAAAGGTAAGGATCCCTGAGATTGCAATGCTAGTCCCTGGATCAATGCTAGCATCCACAGGTTAAGATGAAGTACATAGAAACAAAGGTCATTATTACATATCATTCTAGAGACAAACATTGTCTTTTACAAACTCCATGGCCACAGGCCTAATACAAGAGTTCAAATATATAATAAGATAAATAAGTCTTCATCTTCATGTGCCACAGGAAAGCATGTTGAGTGTAGACTCATAACCCCTAATCATCATTAGAATAACCTGCAACATCACAAGTTACAGCCACAGTGGGTCAATACATTGGAATAGTATTGGCAAGTGATACCTTAGTAGAATATTAGTAGTCTAGATACTATATGCATTTTGGCTAAGTGTAGCTTAGGCTTGCTTTGCTCAAAATAGGTTTTACCTATCAGTTGAAAACACTAAGTTTTTCTTTGACAAAAATTTCCCAAGGAACCACCAATAGAAATTGGTGAACCTTCACCCTTGTTTAACCACAAGTTTTTTACTTAGAAATTGGGACGAGGAGATTCTTGATAGCTTCCATGTCTTGATGCTCAAGTTGTCCAATACCAGGGACATGGCTAAGTACTTAGATTCTTCCATCTACAGAGGTTGTGCACTTTCCCCACAAGACTTGATTTTCACCAAGACAAGACCTTTCAGAAGACTTCCCTTAGACCAAATGGACGCGCTCCAACCTATCATCCCACTACCACCAACTGTCCAATGGCTAAGTTATTGCAACCTATATGATCCAGGCAGAGCCCATAATGCCATGTGGCTGCACTAGAAGCTTCTTAACATTTGGCCTCTCAAATCCCTTTGTTCCTGGGTGGCTTTCCACAAGTGAGATACACAAGGTAAACCATAGACATGGGCCTTGTGTAACCACTCAACAAAAACCATTCTATCCATTCCACCCAGGTGTTTCATTCACTTAGTTGTTTTATTGAGCAAAAGCACAAGTCCAAAGACTTAGAAATATTTTCTCATAGCATGAATATATAAGCACCCTTGGTTGCTACTAGATAGGATAAGCATGGAATTGATAAGCATCTTAACCTAGAAATTTCTAGCAATTCTACAACTACTAGGATTTCCCAAGCATAGCATATAGATCAAAATATTCATGCAAGTCTAGCAAAATATTTCTAGTGCATAGTTGAAAAACATAGGAATAAAATCATGAAGCACCACTTGCCTTGGTAGTTTGGGGAGTATCAACAACCCTCACAATCACAATCACTATTTGCACCAAAATCTACACATAAAATAATGGCACCAACATCACATACAAAATATATACAAGCAAAAATATATGAATGCATGCAAAATGCCATGTGATGATTTTATACACCAAACAAGACAAGTAAACAGTACTGATTCATAAACAAGTCCAAAACATGCCAAATAAACTTTATTTGAACAACAAAACATTTTTTATAAAATTACTATACACAAATTATGGCTACAAATGTTTCTGTAAAAACAACCATTTTTACAGAGGCAAAACATTAAACACATTGCTGAAATGGAAAGGATTTTCTCTCCTGATTCCAATGATATAAAATTTGTCAAATTTGGACATGGGAATCAAAAGTTATGAATTTTATAAGTTTAAACATCTAATAGATCTAAATTCTGTTTTTAAAACAAAGGACTGGCCACGTGGTGTGTTTCTATTCGCCCATACTGTTTCACGTGGATCGACTGACGTGAACCGCATGATCTAAATGAAATCGCACGGCCAGATCTGTTCCGTACCCCTTCGTTAAGTGATCTAATTCTACACGTTGGATCTAGATCTAACGGCCTAGGACCATGCGACCAAAGTTCGGCGACGCTGGCGACGGTGGCGCGGCGGCGGCGCTCTGTCAGTGACGCTCCGGCGAATACAGAGAGGTCTGGGGTGTGTGGCGTGGCTTACCAGACTCACACGGTCACGAGGAAGCTCAACGTGGTCGTCGTTGTCGAAGGGGCGCACCGTGGATGTCGCTGGAGCTCGTCGGAGTTGTGCGCGGCGTCGGGTGCTTGCAGACGTCGACGTTGCTGAGGCTCTGTGTCGCCCTAGCACCAGTCAGAGGTGTCAAAATCTACACAAGGATAAGGCAAACTTGACAGTATGCACGCGGGGTCAAGGGGCGCTCGATTCTTACCGCTATTGCTCGTCGGATTGAGCGGCGGCTCTGGTGGTTGCGGGCGTGAACGAAGACGGCGACCTGGGTCACGAGCAGGCAAACCAGGGGCGTTAGCAGATGCACAAGGACGTGGCGGTCACGCTCGTTTGAACCAGAAGCAGAGGGGCGGTCGGAACTTACCGAAATCGCCCGCCGGAGTGGCTCGGTACAGCGGCGGTGCAAGTGCGATTGTAGGCAGCCTGGTGGCGGAAATGGTGCGCCGAGTGAGGGGAAATGAGCGGAGAGGGGAGGGGTCTTATATCCGGAGCAGGGGCGAGGATCACGCGAGGAAACTCTGGCAATTAAGCCTGCATCAATCGCGGCTGTAATGGAGTTAACGGCGGCGTCGACGGTGTCGTGGGGGTGCATGGCTCGGGACGATGCTCGCGTGGCATTGGGTCCACCAGTCAGCGAGCGCGGGGTAATTCTACGCCTTGTGAGAGAGAGGGGGAAAACCCCGGGTGGGCTTAGTGGGCTAGGTCTGCTGCTGGGCTGAAATGCTGGCGACAGTCCTAGTTGGGTTTTCTATTTCTTTTTCTAAGTTGATTTTCAAGAATCATTTTCAAATAAATTCAAAATCAATTGAATTCAAATCTTTTCTGGATTTTTGTAAAGTGTAACCTTCATACTTTTGGGCATAAAACCATGCTATCTCTCTGTACTTGCTTGGTCCCTTTGAATAATTAAAAAAACTGTGCCATAGTATTTGATTTGAATAAGTTTAGAAGATGGTTTTAAAATCATATTTGTTTTGTAAATTTTTGTCCATACTCTAACACTCAACCAAAACAACATGAGAACAAACAAAGCTTGGTTTAAAACAATTATACTCTCATTTGTGAGTGGCATTAGATTAATGTTTGCTCACATAAAATAATAGCACTAAGTGCTTCTTGTTTCTTGAAATGAGTTGGAAATTGATCCCTAAATGATATGCATGCATGAATGATATGAAATCTTTGAAAACATGATTTTAGGGATGTTACAAATCTAACCCACTTAAGGTGAATCTCGCCCTCGAGATTCGGATTGGCTAGCAAATAGGTGAGGGTGGTCTTTCCGAAGATCATCTTCTCTTTCCCATGTTGCTTCTTCTTCGGAGTGATGGTTCCATTGAACTTTGCAGAATTTGATAGTCTTAGTCCGAGTAACTCTTTCTGCAGTCTCAAGAATCTTGATAGGTTTTTCCTCATAAGTGATATCACTTTCCAATTGAACTTCCTCCAATGGTATAGTATCCTTCAAAGAAGTCTCTTCCATCTCTGGATGGCATTTCTTAAGCTGACTCACATGAAACACATTGTGAACGGCAGACAATGATTCTGGCAATTCAATCTCATAAGCTACTTCTCCTTTACGACTCAGAATCTTGAATGGTCCAACATATCTTGGGGCCAATTTACCTTTGACACCAAATCCCTTCTCTCCACGAAGTGGTGACACTCTAAGATAAGCTCTATCACCCACTTCATAGGTGAGTTCTCTACGCTTAGGATCTCCGTAGCTCTTTTGTCGGGACTGTGCTATCTTCAATCTGTCCTTAACCAACTTGACTTTATCTTCAGCCTCCTTAATTAGTTCTGGTCCGAACAAACTTCTTTCTCCCACACCATTCCATAGCTAGCAATGGGGTGGTACACTTTCTCCCATAGAGAAACTCAAATGGTGCCATCTCAATACTGGCTTGATAGCTGTTATTGTAAGAGAATTCTGCGTAAGGCAGACTTTCATCCCAACTAGCTCCATAGTATAGAGCACATGCTCTCAACATATCTTCAAGAATCTGGTTGGTCCTTTCTGTTTGTCCATCAGTTTGAGGATGAAAAGCGGTGCTGAATTCCAACCTCGTTCCCAATGACTCATGTAGTTGCCTCCAAAAATGAGAAGTGAATTGAGTTCCCCTATCAGACACAATACTCTTGGGTACTCCATGTAGACATACAATCCTACTCATATAGATTTTGGCTAACTTAGCACTTGTATAAGTTGTCTTCACGGGTATAAAATGAGCCACTTTAGTTAAGCGATCCACTACTACCCAAATAGAATCATATCCTGACCTGGTCCTTGGCAATCTGGTAATGAAATCCATGCCAATCATGTCCCACTTTCAATCAGGAATAGGTAGTGGTTGTAGCAATCATGCTGGTTTCTGATGTTCCGCTTTCACTCTACTACATACATCACACAAAGAAATATGTTCGGCGATGTCCTTCTTGAGATTATTCCACCAAAATCTTTCTTTCATATCCATGTACATTTTGGTGTTACCCGGATGAATGGAATACAGTGAGTTGTGTGCTTCTTGTAAAACCAGTTTCCGAAGTTCCGGATCTTGTGGAACACAGATACGTTTTCCATGCCATAAAGTACCCTGTTCATATTCATGGAATCCTTTGGCTTTTCCCTTGCCAATCTTTTCCTTAATCTCTTCAATTTCCTTATTTGTCTTTTGGGCTTCTTTGATTTTGTCCAACAAAGTGGGTTGAACATCCAATGACATGAGGTGTCCTTCAAGCACAATCTCCAATCTGAGATCTCTAAATTGGGCACACAGATCATCTGGCAATTCTCCCTTAGTAAGGCCATTCACAAAAATCTTACGGCTTAGAGCATCCGCTACAACATTTGCTTTACCGGGGTGGTATTGCAAACTCAAGTCATAGTCCTTGATAAGTTCTAGCCATCTTCTTTGTATCATGTTAATCTCTTTCTGGGTGAAGATATACTTCAAACTTTTGTGATCTGTGAACACTTCACATCGCTTTCCCAAAAGGTAATGTCTCCATGTTTTGAGTGCATGGACAATAGAGGCTAACTCTAAATCATTAGTAGGGTAATTTACTTCATGAGTTTTGAGTTGTCTCGAGGCATAAGCCACAACTTTCCCTTCTTACATAAGTACTGCACCTAATCCATGATGAGATGCATCACAATACACTTGAAAATCCTTCTCCAAATCTGGCAGACATAAGACTGGTGCTGTCACTAGCCTCTTCTTCAACTCTTGGAAACTGAGTTCACATCCCTCAGACCAAGCAAGTTTCTTGTCTTTCTTTAGTAACTCTATCATTGGCTTAGCTATCTTGGAGAAATTCTCAATGAACCTTTTGTAGTATCCTGCCAAGCCAAGGAAACTACGAACCTCTTCCACTGACTTAGGAGATTCCCATTCAGTTACAGCTGAAACTTTAGCAGGATCAATTGCTACACCATCTCCTGACACAACGTGTCCAAGAAATCCAACTTCATTCAACCAAAACTCACACTTGCTGAATTTGGCATACAGCTTATGCTCTCTAAGCTTCTCAAGTATCAAACGCAAATGTCCTTCATGCTCTTCTTTGCTCTTGGAGTAGATCAAAATGTCATCAATGAATACGACAACAAACTTGTCAAGGAACTCCATGAACACCTTGTTCATCATGTTCATGAAATAAGCTGGGGCATTGGTCAAACCAAAAGGCATCATGGTGTACTCATACAATCCATACCTAGTGGTGAAAGTTGTGTTAGGTATGTCTTGTTCCCTTATTTTGAGCTGGAAATATCCTGATCGGAGATCAATTTTTGAGAACACACAGGCTCATTCTAGCTGATCAAACAAGTCATTGATTCTAGGCAAAGGGTATTTGTTCTTGATAGTCACCTCATTGAGTGAGCGGTAATCTATGCTTAACCTTTGACTCCTATCCTTCTTTTCCACAAACAAAACTGGTGCTCCCCAAGATGAAGAACTTGGTTGAATAAATCCTTTCTGCAACTGTTCTCCAAGTTATTTCTTGAGTTCTTTCAATTCGTCTAATAACATCTTGTACGGTCTCTTTGCTATTGGTCCAGATCCTGGTAGCAAATCAATAAGAAACTCCACATCTCTATCTGGTGGCATTCCTGGAAATTCTTCCGGAAACACATCCGGATATTCACTCAGAATTGGCACACTGTCTATGCTAACCCCCTTAAGATAATTAATCTTACTCCCTTTCGATTCAAAATTAGACTTGAATCTTATCCGTTTCTTTTCCGGGGTTGTGAGTGCAACAGTTCGATTGGCATAATCTAGTACTCCTTCATACTTGGTCATCCAATCCATTCCCAAAATTACATCCAGTACTTGGGAATCTAGGATTATCAGACTCACTGGAAACTTATGCTTTCCAAACTCTATAACTAGATCCCGGCATCTAAGACTCACTATCATATCTCCACCTGGAGAACTTACTTTTATTGGCCACCCAATGTTTTCAGTTGGAAACCCATTTCTATCCACAAATGCTTTTGATATGAATGAATGTGATGCACCAGTATCAAAAAGAACAAGTGCTGGAATAGAATTGAGTTTGAACTTACCAGCCACAAGATCTGACTCTTCATAGATTTCCTCCACATTGATGTGGTTCACTTGCCCCTTCTGGAAAGGGTTGGGCTTGTTGGGTCCTTCAACTTTATTTTCTGGGAATTCATTTGCATAATTCCCCATCTTCTTGCACTTGAAACATTCAACCTGACTAAGATCCTTCTTGACAGGCTGGCTTCCACTACCACTTCCATTGTGGTGGCTCTTATATCCACTCTTGTGATTCTTGTACTTGTCATTGTCATGACTACGGTGGTGCTTGTTGTCATGATGACGATTGTGGTTGTGGTGCTTGTTGTACTTTCCATGCTTGTGGGATCCAGAATTCCCACTGTCATCATAATGGGAACGCTTGTGTGACGATCCCGAGCTGTGCTTGTCCGAGTGCTTCCTCTTCCTGCTTTGAACCTGTTTCATTTTGCTCTCCAAAATAGCAGCCTTGTCACAAAGAGACTGATAAGTGGGGACATAGGCCACAGATAGTTGCAGGTTTAGTCCATTCTTCAATCCTTCGAGGAACTTCTCTTTCCTCTTAGCATCAGTGTCAACTTCATATGGTGCATAACGCGCCAGATTGTTAAACTCCTCAATATATTCAGCCACGCTACGGTGGCGCTGCTTCAAGTTATGAAATTCCTTCTTCTTCAAACTCATCACTCTGGATGAGATGTGAGCAGTACGGAAAACATGTTCAAAGATAGCCCATGTCACATCCGCAATGGGAGTGGTGATCTGGACGTTATCCCACCAAGTGGCTGCTGGTCCTTCCAACAAGTATGCTGCAAATCTGACATTCTCTTCATCAGTACAACCAACAGTTACCAAGTCCTTGTTCACAGAGCGTAGCCAATCATTGGCCACCATAGGATCAGTAGTTCCTGAGAACTTTGCTGGCCTCAGCCTTAAGAATCTGGTAAGCATGTCAAAACCCGGCGGGTTATTATGATTGTTGTTGTTGTTATTATTGTTGTTGTTGTTTTTCTGATTCTGTATGAACGTGGTCATCATCTGGATCAGCTGCGTCTGAGCTGTCATCATTTGCTGCATCTCGGGAGTGATATTGTTGTTATTGTTAGGGTTGGGATTGGCACGTCGGGGAGGCATCTGTGGTTTTCAATAGAGATAAGAATGAGATACCCATAGATGCTATCATGCACAATACATCACATAAACAATCACCAAACATGCATCATAGTAGTAGAAGTTCAACAACAAAGACAACAAGTTTTTGAAAAGTAAACACACCAATAGCAAGCCATCCACATGTTGGATGGTCATTGCGACTCAATAATCAAAGGCATGGTAAATAAAGGTAAATGAGTAGTCATCACTACTCCTCCGCATCAAACTCCTCATCAACAAGTGTAAGACCTGCATTCTCCATAGAGGTCGTGTATTCCTCGAAATTGGTAGTCAAGGCCTCTATTTTGGTTTTGAGAGCCCTCTTCTGTGAATGAAGTCTCTCAATCACCACCTGCTGATGCTTGAGCTCAAAGTCCTTGGCCTCTAGTTCTGCAGTCATGTCTTGAATCCTCTTGTTCCTATCTTGGACTCTCTTCTCTTGACTCTTGAACTTTCTATCCTGACTCTCAAACCTGGCCTCCATTTCTTTGACTATCTCATCTTGCTCTGCAAAGAGCTTGTCCTTCTCACGAAGCTGCACCTGGAGTTCGTCATTGCTAAGCATGACGTTGGTCCTATCAGTATCTAGGTGCCTAAGAAGAACCTCTAAGTCCTGGAGGTATAGATGAACCGGCTCTGCCGTCTCTCTAGCAGTATCCTCGAAGTCAATGGCCTCAACATCCTCATCACGTCTACTGAAGGCGTGGAAATGAGTACCTCTAATCTCCTGAGAGTGTCTCCCTAGCAAATGTCTAAGCAAATCCTACATGACTACCTCTAGGCCTCTCTCCTTGTCATCATGCATGAGCTTGAAGGTGATGGCATCCGTGGCTGGCTCAGTCTGGCGTCCTGGTTGAGTAACCTTGAAGCCCCAAAGGTCCTTCCTCTCGAACTTGGTGAGGGGAAGCATCATGATGGTAGGAAGTGGGAGATTGAGCACACTAGTGAGCTCAATAAGACGAGTGCCAAAGCGACTTCCCTTGAACTCTTTAACCGTGATGATAGTAAAATTAGGCATCTATTTTATAAGATAGAAAAAGTTAGAATCAACATACATAGAGATGAATCACAAGACAAGGCATCACATGCATATCTTTGACAATAAAAACATTCAAGTCATGGCATACATAAAACCATTACAAGCATCCAAGGTTCAACTTATTTAAAACAACATTTGGGAATTAAAATGATAAGTGTGGTGGTCCAACTTATAAGTTACAATCCCATCTCACTTGCCAAGTTGGCTAACAGGGCATCCCTAGAGGCAATCTGTCGATCCTGATCACATGACTCCATTGCTAAGTCTATGATGTCCTCTCTTAAACGTTGGTTGGTAGCCTCTAACTCTTGGGTATGCTTATTTTCTTCCCTAAGGTCATTTTGGGTGTTGAGCATTCTGCACTTGAATCTATCACCAAGCTCTTTGATGGCCTTCCAAGATGCATCCCTTGCTGAATCAAAGAATGTGGTGTGCATCACTGAGTTGGTGACCATGCAGAATCCTGAGTCCTTGTGGTTGTCTTCCTTGTTTTTATACAAGTGAAGTTGCACCCACCAGTACTCAACTCCTTCATCCATCACAGGAAAACCTTTGTACATAGTTGCACCATGTATTCCCATGGCAACCATGAGGTCCTTGAGAGCCTTGGGGAATTCTGTCTCACATTCCAAAGTCATAGTCATGAGTGGTCCCTTCCTCACGGCTTCGTTGATGGAGTTCATCTACAAATAGAGATGAGAAAGAAGATTAGAAAAGTTTACGAGAAGAAAATACAAGTGTGGAAGTTGTTGAATTTTTTTTCCTTAGTGGTTTCCAATCCTAGGGTCATAATCCTACAGGCAACACAGTGCTCTGATACCATCAGTAAGATCCCTCCCTTTATAAAGGTAAGGATCCATGTGATTGCAATGCTAGTCCCTGGATCAATGCTAGCATCCACAGGTTAAGATGAAGTACATAGAAACAAAGGTCATTATTACATATCATTCTAGAGACAAACATAGTCTTTTACAAACTCCATGGCCACATGCCTAATACAAGAGTTCAAATATATAATAAGATAAATAAGTCTTCATCTTCATGTGCCACAGGAAAGCATGTTGAGTGTAGACTCATAACCCCTAATCATCATTAGAATAACCTGCAACATCACAAGTTACAGCCACAGTGGGTCAATACATTGGAATAGTATTGGCAAGTGATACCTTAGTAGAATATTAGTAGTCTAGATACTATATGCATTTTGGCTAAGTGTAGCTTAGGCTTGCTTTGCTCAAAATAGGTTTTACCTATCAGTTGAAAACACTAAGTTTTTCTTTGACAAAAATTTCCCAAGGAACCACCAATAGAAATTGGTGAACCTTCACCCTTGTTTAACCACAAGTTTTTTACTTAGAAATTGGGACGAGGAGATTCTTGATAGCTTCCATGTCTTGATGCTCAAGTTGTCCAATACCAGGGACATGGCTAAGTACTTAGATTCTTCCATCTACAGAGGTTGTGCACTTTCCCCACAAGACTTGATTTTCACCAAGACAAGACCTTTCAGAAGACTTCCCTTAGACCAAATGGACGCACTCCAACCTATCATCCCACTACCACCAACTGTCCAATGGCTAAGTTATTGCAACCTATATGATCCAGGCAGAGCCCATAATGCCATGTGGCTGCACTAGAAGCTTCTTAACATTTGGCCTCTCAAATCCCTTTGTTCCTGGGTGGCTTTCCACAAGTGAGATACACAAGGTAAACCATAGACATGGGCCTTGTGTAACCACTCAACACAAACCATTCTTTCCATTCCACCTAGGTGTTTCATTCACTTAGTTGTTTTATTAAGCAAAAGCACAAGTCCAAAGACTTAGAAATATTTTCTCATAGCATGAATATATAACCACCCTTGGTTGCTAATAGCTAGGCTAAGCATGGAATTGATAAGCATCTTAACTTAGAAATTTCTAGCAATTCTACAACTACTAGGATTTCCCAAGCATAGCATATAGATCAAAATATTCATGCAAGTCTAGCAAAATATTTCTAGTGCATAGTTGAAAAACATAGGAATAAAATCATGAAGCACCACATGCCTTGGTAGTTTGGGGAGTAGCAACAACCTTCACAATCACAATCACTATTTGCACCAAAATCTACACATAAAATAATGGCACCAACATCACATACAAAATATATACAAGCAAAAATATATGAATGCATGCAAAATGCCATGTGATGATTTTATACACCAAACAAGACAAGTAAACAGTACTGATTCATAAACAAGTCCAAAACATGCCAAATAAACTTTATTTGAACAACAAAACATTTTTCATAAAATTACTATACACAAATTATGCCTACAAATGTTTCTGTAAAAACAACCATTTTTACAGAGGCAAAACATTAAACACATTGCTGAAATGGAAAGGATTTTCTCTCCTGATTCCAATGATATAAAATTTGTCAAATTTGGACGTGGGAATCAAAAGTTATAAATTTTATAAGTTTAAATATCTAATAGATCTAAATTCTGTTTTTAAAACAAAGGACTGGCCACGTGGCGTGTTTCTATTCGCCCATACTGTTTCGCGTGGATCGACTGACGTGAACCGCACGATCTAAATGAAATCGCACGGCCATATCTGTTCCGTACCCCTTCGTTAAGTGATCTAATTCTACACGTTGGATCTAGATCTAACGGTCCTGGACCATGCGACCAAAGTTCGGTAATGGCGACGGCGAGTGCCAAGCCGGAGCTCACAATGACGCTCCGTGTCACATCCCAAAAAAATCCAAATTTTGAAATGTGAAAAATAAATAAATAAAATAAAACTTTGTTGAAATTCAGGGTGAGAAGAAACTTTTTGATTCCAATTGGAAATATCAAAACCTATTTTGATCAGATAAAATCCTAAAGGGATTTAAAAGATAAATAAACAATAAAGTTAAAATAATTGGAATCACTATTTTTGGATCTTTGAATAACAAGATTTGGTTTTCAAAAGCAAGTTAGAATTTATAAATAAAGATTATTTTATAGAGCCAAATTAAATCTTGGCCAAGCTTTTGAAATAAAATATTTCTATTTGCTAAAAAGAGTAAAGGTTTATTTAAATAAAATAATAAGGATTTATTAATATCCAATTTTATTAAAGTAAAGGCTTTTCCATTTTAAATAAAACACTAAAACTTGTTAATTTATTTTAATTTCCAAGTGTTTTATATTTTCAAATAAAACCTACTGAAAAGGTTTTGGTTTGTTTTAGATTTCAAATGGAGTTTTTAAATAAATTAAACCCTATTTGAATTAATGACTAAGGTCTATTTTATTTAATTATTAAATAGATCCTAAAAGAATAAAAGTATTATTTTATTTTGACTTTGGTTTATGTTGTTAAACAGAATTAAAAACTACACAAACTTTGGCAAATGTTTGAATTCATTTGTTGTTTGAATTGTTTGTTTGAAAATCAAAACAGAAAATCAAATAGAAAAAGAAAAAGGCAATCAGTATAAAAAAATGAATCAGACCAAACCCAACTGGCCAGCCCACTAAGCCCAGCAAGAGCCCACCCGGCATACCCTCACCGAAGAGTTTTCTCACGCGAAACCACACCCACACAGACGCAGACAGGTGGCCCATCTCCCTCTCTCTCTCCCTCGCTGACAGGCACGTCCCACGCCACATCATCATCGTCTTCACCGCGCCAGCCGTTCGCTGTCGTTGCTGTCAATTTACTCCGGCATTCAATTTGCGTTATTGCCTGCGTTATTTTCACCCCCGACCACGCACACTTAAGCGCACGCCTCTCCTCGACATTTCCCCTCACTCGCCCTACTTCTCTGCCCCAGGGCTGCCCCGATTTCCTCTTGCACCGCCACTGTTCCGGCGAGCGTCTCTGAACAATTCTGGCCACACCCCGCCGCCTCTCCCCTCCCACTGCACACGAGCTCGCTCCTCACCTCCTGGCGCATCTCCCCGTGCCACTCGTTCGCTCGCGCGCGCTCCGAAACGTTGGCTTCGTCTTCATCTGAGCGTCACCGCCGTCTGCATTGGCTCCGGCGAACTCCCCCGGTAAGATCAGACCGCCCCAGCACCTCCTGTTGATGCTCACATCTTCCCCAGATCAACACGTGTCTAATGCCCCCATCCGTTTTCCTTAGGGCGACCTGCAGCCTCACCTCCGACACCAAACAGAGTCGCCCGTCGTCAGTAGCTACTCCGGCGAGCAATCGTCGCCGTTCCTGAGCGCCCCTCGCCAAGCCAGCGCCACCTCGAGCTTCACCAACCCTCTGCGAGCACGGTGAGCACCTCCGCTTCTTCCCTTGCTTCCTATAACCGCCGCGACGCCACCGTCTGACCGCGCGCCGCCGTCTGCCACCGCCAGCGCCGCCAGATCTTGGTCGAGCTGCTCTGAGCCGTGCGATGCGAATCGTCTGGCTGTGATTATATTTTAACTGAATGGGTATGAGCGCATCTGAGCCGAGTGATTTAAGTTAGATCCAATGACTCACAGAGGCTGATCCGCACGAAGCGGTACCGGCCAATAGAATCACGCCGCGTGGCACTAGTTTTGTTTTAAAAACAGAATATGTTCTATTAGAATTGCAAACTTGTAAAATTCATAACTTTAATTCTACACGTCCAAATTTTGCAAATTTTATATCAATGGATTCAGTAGAACAAGTACTTTGCAACGATGCACTTTGTTTACTAATTTGCTTCTGGAAAATTGGTTGAATTTGCAGAAACTTGTATAGTCTTATTATGAATATAAAAATTATTCTAGATATAATTTTAATGTGAAATCTTTGCAAAATGGATTGTTGTGAACCTACTGACCCTAGGAACCAACTTATGGAGTTAAAAATGTCTTTTGTGAAGTTTAGGAATAAATAATTGAATTAGCTCATTTCTAGTCAAATAAAAATATTGATTTTGTTTTAGAAATGATTTTTGAGTAAAATCTTTGGGAAATGATTTGATTCAAACCTTATGACCCTAAACACCAAGTTTTGAGAAATTAAAATATATTTGGTGAAATCTTTAAAAAAATATTGCTTTACTAAAAGCATTTTCAACCACATAAAATATTGATTTGATTTAAAAATGGTTTAGAGATAAAACCTTTTGCAAATGGTTTTACCACTTTAGTAAATGGCCACTTTGAACCTTATAATGTTTAGAGCTTAGTAGAAACCACCTTTGCAAATAAAACTATCTTTTGCATGCTTGCATGCATGACCTTGTTTCTACTATTTATGTGTGATAAATTGGTTGGAATGTTAGTTGAATTTGTGTTTTCTTGATTGATTTGTAGTGGAATTAGAAGAGTGTGATATTTGCAAGATCAAGAAGTGAACCATCATTCTCTACTAAAAAGACAAGTGACACTATCATCCATGTCCTACTATTTTCATTACACTTAGTGGATTTTGTAACATGCATGGAAAGGACTACTATTTTTTATGCTATACTAAATCCTAATAGGATACCCTTATATATTCCTTAGTGGAAACATTGTAGTTGTAGTATGCTTAGCCCTGCTATATATTTGGGATGGGATACATGTTATGTTTATATGAAGAGTTGAAAAGTTATATGTTTTATATAATAAAACAAGAACTCAATGAACCACCTGGGTGGACAAGGATACTCAAGTTTTGGACAAGGTGGCAAAAAAAGGAACCATGTTTATATGGCTATCTCCTTTTGTTGTGCACTAGAAGAAAACCACCCAGGGACTTAGAGATTGAACATGTTTCTCGTACAGTGGCTTCCGTGTACAGCCACATGCTAAATGGGCTCTGGCTTAGTCAACTACATAGTGGAAGACCCATGCATTGGCATCTTCAGGTTAACTAGATTTGTGTAAGGGAACTTGAAACCCTACATTGGTACCTGGATGACAAGCTAGCATTGTGTATTGGGAGGACTCCAATGGAAAGACTTTGTCACATTCTCAATCTGCCAGTACTCCATCTTGGTGAGTACTTATCCAGCGGCCACTAGTGGCATCAAGATGAGATTGTGTCATGTGGGTAAAGTGTACAACTTCTACAGAAGATCAAATTCTAAGTACTTAGCCGTGTCCCTGGTTATGGACAATACTGAGCAACTAAGGCCTGAAGCTATGGAAGATCTCGACATTCCAATTTCTCAAAGTTAAAAACTTGAGGGTGACAACAAGGGATTTGAAGCACTTGGAGTTTTCCAAGAAGTTCAGAAAGATTTGACAAAGATCAAAAACTATTTTGAAAAGATAGGATAAAACTATATTGCTTTCTGCAAATGAGCCTAAACCCTACTTAGCCAAATATGCATGTAATGATAGGATCCACTTATTTCTACATAGTAGTGAAACTTGCCAATACAATTCAAATGTATTGACCCTTGTGGCTGCAACTTATTATGTTGCAGGTTTGTTTGTTGTTAGTGAAGTTTATGGTTTAGGATTACAAGACTACAACCAACATGACTGCCTGTGGCACTTTGAAGATGAAGGACTCCATGCTTTATAGATATTCTGCTGCAATGTAATGTGATAGCCAAATGAGCTATGTAATATGTAATGAATTATTTTATTCCTGGTTATAAAGTTGTATTATGACCTTTGTTTCTTGATATTACATCTTAACTGTGGATGCTAGCTATTGATCCAGGGACTAGCATTGTAAACACAAGTATCTCTACCTTATTAAAGGTTGGGAACCTTACAGACGGTATCATAGCACTGTGTTTCCTGTAGGATTGTAACCCTAGGATTGAATAAAAACCCTTAGAAAAATAGGAGTTGAATTTGTTCCAAAAACTTATTTACAAACAATCTTGTAAACTCTTTCCTCAACCTTTTTGGTTTTGATTCTACATCTCTTCCTTTTCAACTTGATGGACAAAGCCTACACCATGGCCAAATACTTCACCATGTGCAAAAAAATTTATCAACTCTAATGACTTCAACATCTTCAAGTGATTTCAACTTTAGTTTCACCAAGGACTTCAACTTAGACATCACTAAGGACTACAAGTGAGAACCAAGAGACATTAGATTGCCTAACAAATACATTGATGTCATGTTAGAGTATGGATCATATTGGCCTATGAGGTATGACTATACTAGGTTGATTATTTCAAGAAAACTTGTTGTTTCCTTCAACTCATGACTTAAGCTCATAAGTTGTTAGTAAATAGTTGCTTGTTGATTGCTTGATTGTTTGATTGAACTTGGTTGGTTTTGAGTTGTGTGTTAGAACTTCTTAAAAACATATCCATCATTACTCATCCCTATCAAACCAACAGATGCCTCCTCGTCGTGCCAACCCCAACCAAAACAACAACATCACACCTGAGATGCAGCAGATGTTGGCAGTTCAGACACAGTTGATGCAGGAGATGACCACATTCATATAGAATCACAACAACAACAACAACAACAACAACAACAACAACAACAACAACAACAACAACAACAACAACAACAACAACAACAACAACAACAACAACAACAACAACAACAACAACAACAATCAGAATAATCCTCCAGCACTTGACATGCTCACCAAGTTTCTGAAACTTAGGCCTGCAAGGTTCTCTGGAACAACTGATCCAATGGAAGCCAATGACTGGTTACGTTCAGTAAACAAAGACTTAGTGACTGTTGGCTGCACCAATGAAGAAAAATTTAGGATTGCAGCATTTCTACTTGAAGGACCAGCAGCAACATGGTGGGACAACTTTCAGATCACCACTCCCCTTGAAGATGTGACTTGGGCTATTTTTGAGGATGGATTCAGAACAACTCACATCTCACCTGGAGTGATGTACTTGAAGAAAAAGGAGTTTCACAATCTGAAACATCGTCACCTCAGTGTGGCTGAGTATATTGAAGAATTCAATAATCTGGCACGCTATGCACCGGATGAAGTTGATACAGATGCTAAGAAAAAGGAGAAATTTCTTGAAGGACTTAATGATGAGTTGAACCTGCAGCTATCTATTGCCTATGTCCCAACTTATCAATCACTCTGTGACAAAGCCACTATTTTGGAAAACAAGATGAATCAAGTTGAGAACAGAAAGAGGAAACATAAACTCAAGAATCACTCAGGATCGTCAAAAAAGAATCATTCATTCAAAAAGAGCGATGAAGATTCTGAACCACATCAGTATCACCACAATAACAATGGAAGTGAAAATAATGGAAATGATACTGACAATGGAGATGACCTTGGTCAGAACCAACATGACACTTTTAAGAAGAAAGACATTAGCCAGTTGCAGTGCTATAATTGCAAGGAACTTGGACACTATGCATCAGACTGTCCTGAGAAGAAAAAGAAAAAGGATGCTAGAAGAGCTAATGGAAATGACTCCAATGTGAACCAGAAAGGACATGTGAACCACATTTACATGGATGGAAACTTTGAAGAGATAGAAGAAGTGGATGTCAGAAACTAGTTAACTCAAAAGAGTCAAATAAGGATTCCTTGTCTGGATATCAAGTGTTGAACCCATAGCCAAGTGAACCATCAATGTAACCCTATGAGACTTTATTTTTAAGGGTGGTAGTACCCTAGTTGCCTTGAAGCCAACTTGTAACCCTAGCCTTCCCAAATCTCGGGACGATATTTATTTTAAGGGTGGTAGCCTGTCACATCCCAAAATTATCCAAATTTTGAAATATGAAAAATAAATAAATAAAATAAAACTTAGTTGAAATTCAGGGTGAGAAGAAACTTTTTGATTCCAATTGGAAATATCAAAACCTATTTTGATCAGATAAAATCCTAAAGGGATTTAAAAAGATAAATAAATAATAAAGTTAAAATAATTGGAATCACTATTTTTGGATCTTTGAATAAAAAGATTTGGTTTTCAAAAGCAAGGTATAATTTATAAATAAAGGTTATTTTATAGAGCCAAATTAAATCTTGGCCAAGCTTTTGAAATAAAATATTTCTATTTGATAAAAAGAGTAAAGGTTTATTTAAATAAAATAATAAGGATTTATTAATATCCAATTTTATTAAAGTAAAGGCTTTTCCATTTTAAATAAAACACTAAAACTTGTTAATTTATTTTAAATAAGATTTCCAAGTGTTTTATATTTTCAAATAAAACCTACTGAAAAGGTTTTGGTTTGTTTTAGATTTCAAATGGAGTTTTTAAATAAATTAAACCCTATTTGAATTAATGACTAAGGTCTATTTTATTTAATTATTAAATAGATCCTAAAAGAATAAAAGTATTATCTTATTTTGACTTTGGTTTATGTTGTTAAACAGAATTAAAAACTACACAAACTTTGGCAAAGGTTTGAATTCATTTGTTGTTTGAATTGTTTGTTTGAAAATCAAAACAGAAAATCAAATAGAAAAAGAAAAAGGCAATCAGTATAAAAAAATGAATCAGACCAAACCCAACTGGCCAGCCCACTAAGCCCAGCAAGAGCCCACCCGGCATACCCTCACCGAAGCGTTTTCTCATGCGAAATCACACCCACACATACATAGAGAGGTGGCCCATCTCCCTCTCTCTCCCTCGCTGACAGGCAGGTCCCACGCCACATCATCATCGTCTTCACGGCGCCAGTCGTTCGCTGCCGTTGCTGCCGATTTACTCCGGTGTTCAATTTGCGTTATTGCCTGCGTTATTATCGCCCCCGACCACGCACACTTAAGCGCACACCTCTCCTCGACATTTCCCCTCACTGGCCCCTCCTTCTCTGCCCCAAGGCTGCCCCGATTTCCTCTTGCACCGCCACTGTTCCGGCGAGCGTCTCCGAACAGTTCCGGCCACACCCCGCCGCCTCTCGCCTCCCACTTCACACGAGCTTTCTCCTCACCTCCTGGCGCATCTCCCCGTGCCACTCGTTCGCTCGTGCGCGCTCCGAAACGTCGGCTTCGTCTTCATCTGAGCGTCGCCGCCGTCTGCATTGGCTCCGGCGAACTCCCCCGGTAAGATCAGACCGCCCCAGCACCTCCTATTGATGATCCCATCTTCCCTAGATCAACATGCGTCTAATGCCCCCATCCGTTTGCCTTAGGGCGACCTGCAGCCTCACCTCTGACAGCAAACAGAGCCGCCCGTCGTCAGTAGCTACTCCGGCGAGCAATCGTCGTCGTTCATGAGCGCCCCTCGCCAAGCCAGCACCACCTGGAGCTTCACCAACCCTCTGCGAGCATGGTGAGCACCTCCGCTTCTTCCCTTGCTTCATGTAACCGCCGCGACGCCACCGTCTGACCGCGCGCCTCCGTCTGCCACCGCCAGCGCCGCCAGATCTTGGTCGAGCTGCTGTGAGCCGTGCGATGCGAATCGTCTGGCTGTGATTATATTTTAACTGATGGGGTATGAGCGCATCTGAGCCGAGCGATTTAAGTTAGATCCAACGACTCACAGAGGCTGATCCGCACGAAGTGGTACCGGCCAATAGAATCACGCCGTGTGGCACTAGTTTTGCTTTAAAAATAGAATATGTTCTATTAGAATGGCAAACTTGTAAATTTCATAACTTTATTTCTACACGTCCAAAATTTGCAAATTTTATATCAATGGATTCAGTAGAACAAGTACTTTGCAACCATGCACTTTTTTTAATGATTTGCTTCTGGAAAATTGGTTGAATTTACAGAAACTTGTGGTCTTATTATGAATATAAAAATTATTCTAGATATAATTTTAATGTGAAATCTTTGCAAAATGGATTGTTGTGAACCTACTGACCCTAGGAACCAACTTATGGAGTTAAAAATGTATTTTGTGAAGTTTAGGAATAAATAATTGAATTAGCTCATTTCTAGTCAAATAAAAATATTGATTTTGTTTTAGAAATGATTTTTGAGTAAAATCTTTGGGAAATGATTTGATTCAAACCTTCTGACCCTAAACACCAAGTTTTGAGAAATTAAAATATATTTGGTGAACTCTTTAAAAAATATTGCTTTACTAAAAGCATTTTCAACCACATAAAATATTGATTTGATTTAAAAATGGTTTATACATAAAACCTTTTGCAAATGGTTTTACCACTTTAGTCAATGGCCACTTTGAACCATATAGTGTTTAGAGCTTAGTAGAAACCACCTTTGCAAATAAAACTATCTTTTGCATGCTTGTATGCATGACCTTGTTTCTACTATTTTATGTGTGATAAATTGGTTGGAATGTTAGTTGAATTTGTGTTTGCTTGATTGATTTGTAGTGGAATTAGAAGAGTGTGATATTTGCAAGATCAAGAAGTGAACCATCATTCTCTACTAAAAAGGCAAGTGACACTATCATCCATGTCCTACTATTTTCATTACACTTAGTGGATTTTTTAACATGCATGGAAAGGACTACTATTTTTTATGCTATACTAAATCCTAATAGGATACCCTTATATATTCCTTAGTGGAAACATTGTAGTTGTAGTATGCTTAGCCCTGCTATATATTTGGGATGGGATACATGTTATGTTTATATGAAGAGTTGAAAAGTTATATGTTTTATATAATAAAACAAGAACTCAATGAACCACCTGGGTGGACAAGGATACTCAAGTTTTGGACAAGGTGGCAACAAAAGGAACCATGTTTATATGGCTATCTCCTTTTGTTGTGCACTAGAAGAAAACCACCCAAGGACTTAGAGATTGAACATGTTTCTCGTACAGTGGCTTCCGTGTACAGCCACATGCTAAATGGGCTCTGGCTTAGTCAACTACATAGTGGAAGACCCATGCATTGGCATCTTCAGGTTAACTAGATTTGTGTAAGGGAACTTGAAACCCTACATTGGTTCCTGGATGACAAGCTAGCATGGTGTATTGGGAGGACTCCTATGGAAAGACTTTGTCACATTCTCAATCTCCCAGTACTCTATCTTGGTGATTACTTACCCAGCGGCCACTGGTGGCATCAAGATGAGATTGTGTCATGTGGGTAAAGTGTATAACTTCTGCAGAATATCAAATTCTAAGTACTTAGCCGTGTCCCCGGTTATGGACAATACTGAGCAACTAAGGCCTGAAGCTATGGAAGATCTCGACATTCCAATTTCTCAAAGTTAAAAACTTGAGGGTGACAACAAGGGATTTGAAGCACTTGGAGTTTTCCAAGAAGTTCAGAAAGATTTGACAAAGATCAAAAACTATTTTGAAAAGATAGGATAAAACTATATTGCTTTCTGCAAATGAGCCTAAACCCTACTTAGCCAAATATGCATGTAATGATAGGATCCACTTATTTCTACATAGTAGTGAAACTTGCCAATACAATTCAAATTTATTGACCCTTGTGGCTGCAACTTATTATGTTGCAGGTTTGTTTGTTGTTAGTGAAGTTTATGGTTTAGGATTACAAGACTACAACCAACATGACTGCCTGTGGCACTTTGAAGATGAAGGACTCCATGCTTTATAGATATTCTGCTGCAATGTAATGTGATAGCCAAATGAGCTATGTAAGATGTATTGAATTATTTTATTCCTGGTTATAAAGTTGTATTATGACCTTTGTTTCTTGATATTACATCTTAACTGTGGATACTAGCTATTGATCCAGGGACTAGCATTGTAAACACCGGGATCTCTACCTTATTAAAGGTTGGGAACCTTACACTCTGGCCAATACAAAGAGGGCTGGGGTGTGTGGCGTGGCTTACCAGACTCGCACGATCACGAGGAAGCTCAACGTGGTCGTCGTTGGCGAAGGGGCGCACCGTGGATGTCGAAGGAGCTCGTCGGAGTTGTGCGCGGCGTCGGGTGCTTGCAGACGTCGACGTTGCTGAGGCTCTGCATCGCCCTAGCACGAGTCAGAGGTGTCAAAAGCTACACAAGGACAAGGCGAACTTGACAGTATGCACGCGGGGTCAAGGGGCGCTCGATTGTTACCGCTATTGCTCGTCGGAGTTGAGCGGCGGTTCTGGTGGTTGCGGGCGTGAACAAAGACGGCGACCTGGGTCACGAGCAGGCAAACCAGGGGCGTTAGTAGATGCACAAGGAAGTGGCGGTCACGCTCGTTTGAACCAGAAGCAGAGGGGCGGGCGGAGCTTACCGGAATCGCCCGCCGGAGTGGCTCGGTACAGCAGCGATGCAAGTGCGATTGTGGGCAGCCTGGTGGCGGAAATGGTGCGTCGAGTGAGGGGAAATGAGCGGAGAGGGGAGGGGGTCTTATAGCCGAAGTAGGGGCGAGGATCACGCAAGGAAATGCCGGCAATTAAGCCTGCATCAATCACGGCAGTAATGGAGTTAACGGTGGCGTCGACGGGGTCGTGGGGGTGCGTGGCTCGGGACGATGCTCGCGTGGCATTGGGTCCACCAGTCAGCGAGCGCGGGGTAAGTCTGTGCCGCGTGAGAGAGAGAGAGAGGAAAAAAACCCGGGTGGGCTTAGTGGGCTAGGTCTGCTGCTGGGCTGAAATGCTGGCGCCAGGCCCAGTTGGGTTTTCTATTTCTTTTTCTTTTTCTGAGTTGATTTTCAGGAATCATTTTCAAATAAATTCAAAAGCAATTGAATTCAAATATTTTCTGGATTTTTGTAAAGTGTAACCGTCATACTTTTGGGCATAAAACCATGTTGTCTCTCTGTACTTGCTTGGTCCCTTTGAATAATTAAAAAAAACAGTGCCATAGTATTTGATTTGAATAAGTTTAGAAGATGGTTTTAAAACCATATTTGTTTTGTAAATTTTTTTCCATACTCTAACACTAAAACAAAACAACATGAGAGCAAACAAAGCTTGGTTTAAAACAATAATACTCTCATTTGTGAGTGGCATTAGATTAATGTTTGCTCACATAAAATAATAACACTAAGTGCTTCTGTTTTCTTGAAATGAGTTGGAAATTGATCCTTAAATGATATGCATGCATGAATGATATGAAATCTTTGAAAACATGATTTTTGGGATGTTACATGAACCAATGCGATATTTTGCCTTGTTAATACAACAATTAAATTGCAGGGTATCTAAACAACATGAACCATCTAATTGATTGTCGGAATTCTTGTTCCGCTTAATATTGCCTAATCGCACTGCATCTTTGCCATGTCATACATCATACATGCATCATGCCCGATCTTCTGCCTAGTATTAAATAGTGCATATGGTGTTTCTTATAGTGCTTTGCTTCTTCACAGATTAGGCCGATGAGTTGATGCGAGTGTCGACCCGATCTTTGGATGAACCTTCGGCAGTGTTTCTCAGGCGAGCATTCTACCCTTTCTACCTATTTTACATTTCTATTCTTTACTTCCTTCTTATGATCTATTGCTATGTTTGTTGCAGTGCTCTAGATTTTGTACCTCCTTATGTCCCTTGCACCCTATAGTACTATGGACACCTCGTATTACCTATTGTTTGGTAGTTAGTCGGGCTTGCAAGTCATAGTGGTTGCTCAGGTGTTGTTTCAACGTCGTCAAGTACCATAGTTGTTGGAAGGATGCCACATGCTTAATGGTGGAAATGATCATGACTTTAATTACAACTTGATATTAAAATGTTGGGACTAGATATAACTAATGCAGAGGCACCAGTGGGCAATAGATTTTATTTGGTTTTTAACCGCTCACTGTTGCCCCATAGGTCCCGAGTACTTGATACATGTTCCTTGACTATCGAACTATCCACATGTGGGACCTTGAATACCCTTAGCTAGAGCTTGATTTATTTCATATTTCTTGGGGCCACAAACTAGTTTGAGGTTTTATTACTATCATGTACTTATGCCATTTTACTGCTTTACTATTGTTGCTCATGGAGAGCATTTACTATTGTACTATTTAGGAATGTGGAATGTTTATGCTTTATCGACATGCCCAGTC
Organism: Avena longiglumis; assembly: GCA_030063025.1. Taxonomy (NCBI): domain Eukaryota; kingdom Viridiplantae; phylum Streptophyta; class Magnoliopsida; order Poales; family Poaceae; genus Avena; species Avena longiglumis. The sequence continues at coordinate 151,773,581 of CP125975.1, read as the reverse complement.
ACACTTTCAAGTTTATAGTCGTTTGTATCCATTGGCACAAACCCTGGGTCCCTCTTGGAGACGGCCAACTTCGTTGCAGGTAGCTTAGTGGGGTGGTCCCCTAAAATATTTTATGAATCTTGTGATTGCTTTTCATGATGCCTCGTTGGGTTTTTTTTCCGAGGTTGATCGTGCGTGTGTTGCTATTTGTGCACCCCTACAGGGCAAATCTTTCTGAAAGCCATGTCCACGGTTATGGATGACTTGGAGCACAGTATCTCGATCATAGACAACTATAACTAAAGTAGTCCTATAAATTTGACTTTGACATGTCTAGTAATCAGATTCACTACAATAGAATGAGTAAATAAATCTGCCAACAAATGCTGGATTTGGGATATCTCATGCTCTTTGTATCTGACTAGTAAGTATCACAACTACAACGTAATGGTTAACTAAAACTTCCCACTCCTTATGCTATCAGGATGACTCATGCTATCTATATCTGACTAGTAAGTGTTACAACTATAAAGGAATGAATAAAATTGCCAACTGTGTGAGTTCTCAGGTTGACTTCCTCATTTGGTCTCGACGGGGAAATATTAGGATGGGTATGTTTGGTGTTAGTATCAGGTTTGATCTGGCTAGTCTTTCTTATCCCTCTCTAATATCCATCAGCTGTATCGAGTCTCTATATGTTGTTTAGTGCATGCTTCGCTGCCGCTTCAGTCCACCATACCTATGCAGGCGAGGACCGCTGAATTCTAAGTCTCATCGTGTATTGGCCTCGGTACTGACCTCTCTCTCTATTTCTTTTGACCTTTGTTAGCACCCTTTTTTTTTAGCAGGTTTGAGAAAGACGTCGTTAGCAGGGTTAGCCTTTCGGCTTGGCCTAGGCAGGGTTATGGATGCCATTGGTTATTCTTCAGGGCTCTTATAGAAATTTGCATCTTATCCATACTTGGATGTGTATCATTTTCGAGGTGATTTGGATCTTTACTATATATCTGTATTCTCGGCTCATGGAGTCGTTTTTGTATATATCTGTTCTGTGGGTTCCATCATGCACTAATATGTAATGGTATTAATTTCTTTTCCACCCGCACGAAAGTGCCTGGTGGGCACCTTTGAATCATTTCTATGCGGGTTTGGCGAAATCGCTAAAACTTGCATACGGCCGATCTGAGGGTGTTACAAAGTGGTATCAGAGCTCAGCAGTTGCGATACCCAGTGGTCCAGCTTGTAGGATAATCTAGATAACGGTCGATGTAGAGTGTCAAAACTATTTTGCCAAATCAGTTGGATAGATCTGATTAGATCTTCTTTTACTCCTTAGCACTATACTAATCTCCTCTTACCTTTGCGAGTTTTGAATTTGCCTTCTTATCTTTTCTTCGAGTCCAGGAATTCTCGCTATCAGGTTTCATTTGCTTCTTCTTGTAACGGTGTTCTGCATCTGGTCGTCATTTTATCTGATGAATCTTTCATCTGTTGTACCTTTCAGTGGACCCAAATTCACTAATTTTTTATTTATATCCTCTGGTGTTTTTCCCGACGTGACAACATCATCTATGATAGATCCGATGAAGAACCTGCATTGCTCCTTTGTTTTTGAACATCGATTGTCGAGATCTTCAGTCTGAATTTCAAGAGTTGGTGCATAATTCTCCTATTAATGTGTAGAGTAATGCTTTGGATGCGCGATGGATTGATCACCATCTGACTACTCTTATCATTCGCTCTTGTACATTGAATCACTAGATCAAGCAATTTTACTCCTTGCACGGAAGTTAGAGGTGGCCTCACCTTTTTATACCTCTACCTTCACCTTTGTTTCTCCGGAGTGTTCTCTCGATGAACATGAACAACGACCCATTGTTGGTGGTGTCGCCGAATTCAAGATGGAGCAAGAATCTTTGTTAGTGGTGTCACGAGGATCTACACGAAGCCAGAAGGTTCAGATCATCGGCCTTCTCCCTCGTACGATGAGGCGGATCTCAAGGGAGATATCCATTGTTAGTGGTGTCAAATTGTAGAACCCTGAGTAAATCCAGTACTAGAAAACTGTGTGTGATTTACTATGTTGTGCATCATCATGAAATCATGCATATTTCTGCACTAAACTATATTCCAAAAGCCCTATTTGGTATTCTACATTGGCCCCTGTTATTTTAAATTATAATGCCCGGTCCATCCGGATCTTTTTAGTTGTCTAAAACTATTGCAAAATATTATTTAAACTAGCTAAATAAACAAAACTATTTTATTACCGGGGAGGCCGCCAGCCTGCCAGGCCAAAATCCCAGCAAGCCAGTAGCCTACTACCCCGGCCCAAACTAGAAAAACCCAAAGCAACCAAACCCTAATCCCCACACTACCAAACCCTAGCTATCTACCCAACCACTCACCTTCGCCACCCACATTTCAGCAGCCCCACCTGCCTGCCCTACCACTAGCACGCCCTAACCGTCCCGCACTCGCCACTCACGTGCGCCCCCAAGGCCCCGCACGCGTACATGCCAACTGCTCTGCCTGGCCCCACCACTCACCGCCATGGACCCACGCGCACAGGGCCATAACCCCGCCCGCAGCACAATCCCCTCTCGTGGTCACCCCCTCCCCACCTTCCTCCCGAGTCTCGCAATCCCCCGCCGCCACCAACCTCTCTCTTCCCAGCAGGCACCGTGATACGCCCAATTTGCATCACCATTATTTATCATAATTTACCTCTATTCATTGATATTTGTCTTATTATGAGGTATTACTTATGGCTTTTCATATGTTTATGCATGTTGGATGATTCTTGGAGGATGGACTCCTAGAGTCTAGATTCTGATGGAAAAGAAGGCGTTTCGGTGCAATTTCGCGAAGATCAGAAAAATACCAGAAAAATATGGAAACATATTATTTACCAGAAGACAAAGGAAGCCAGAAGGATGGACGGAGATGGTCCTCAGGGGCCCCACACCCCCTAGGCGCAGGCCCACCTGACCCCGCGCCTAGGGTAGGTGTGGCCCACTTGCCCGACCTACGACTCTGCCCCTTCGCCTATATCTTCCCTACAGAACCCTAATCCTCGGGGAGCAACCACAGATAGATTTCCGCCGCCTCTGGGGGGCAGAAAATACCGAGAGAGAAAGATCTCTCCGGCAAACAGATTTCTGCCGGGGGAATTCCTTCCCGGAGAGGGGAGACCGTCTCCATTAATACCATCATCAAGCTAGGCTTCATCGGGATCATCATCATCATCCACACCATCATCTCCACCAGCACCATCACCACCACTCCGTCCAGCTGTAACAATTGTGTTGGATATTGCTTTAGTTCTTAGGGGAAACTTTCCATGTGTTAATTACTATTGTAGTTGATGCTTGTGAGTGGAACCATTGGATTATTGTTTATGTTCAGATTGTTATCCATTACCATATCATCCTTGATCTTTATCCATATGATGTCTTGTGAGTAGTTCGTTGTGTTCTTGAGGAAATGGGAGAAGTCATGTTGTTAGTAGTGAATCTGTGATGAGTTATTATTCAATGGTTTAGTATTTAAGTTGTGGTGCTATTCTTCTAGTGGTGTCATGTGAAAGTCGACTACATGACACTTCACCATTTATGGGCCTAGGGAATGCATTGTGTATTTGGATACTAATCGTGGGGTTGCCGGAGTGATAGAAACATGAACCCCCGTTAGGACACCTTTGCACAAGGGAGCGTAGGATCTCAGAGGTTAAGGTTGTGGTTAGATTTATATCTTAATTACTTTCTTTTAGTTATGGATGTTTGCAGGGGGTTTAATCACAAGTATGTATTAGTCCTAGGAAGGGCGGTATGTTAGCACAGGTTCACCCACACAACACTTGCAAACACCAGAGAAGAGTACTCAGCTATTTGAAGAGAAAGCACTTGACAGAATTCCCATGTGTCCTCGAGAACGTTTGGTCCTTATAAGTATTTCCACCGGCTTGTCCTTTGCTAAGAAAGGATTGGGCCACTTATTCTGTTTGTTTTTTACTTCTGTTAATTGCTCTTTGTTTTGTCGCCTTGTCAGAAAACCACTAAAAATCCATTTGCGAAGTATTCACAAGGATTTCCTACTCCATACCACTGTTCAGCACCTTCTGCTCCTCGTTGGGATCGACACTCCTATTTATCGAAAGTACTATGATACACCCCCTATACTTGTGGGTCATCAAGACTATTTTCCGGCGCCGTTGCCGGGGAGTGAAGCGCTATTAAAGAGTGGAACTGGTAAGGGAAACTTTCACTATGAGTATTGCTTTTGTTACTGCTTGTTACTTTGTTTCCAATATGGATAACCCACTTGGTTTTCTGTTTGGGAAAACTACTACCAGTGCTAGGGTAGTAGATGAACCACCTCCTGTTGAGATAGATCCTTTTAAGATACCTACAAGTATTGTTAATCATGTTATGGATAATTATTACTTTGGGGATGGAACTGTCCATCCCGGTGATCACTTGCTTTTTATCCATGAATTATGCAGGTTGTTTAAGTGTGCGGGTATCACAATTGAACAGGTGAAGAATTTACTCTCCATATCCTTGAAAGGGAGAGCTAAAGAATGGTATAAGCTACTAAAGAATGGACAATCCATGGAATGGGAGGAGATGTCATCTCTATTTTACTCTAAATTTTATAATCCCAGTGAGATCCACAAGGATAGAAATCTTATATATAACTTTTGGCCTCTTGATGGAGAGAGTAGATCTCAAGCTTGGGGGAGATTGAAGTTACTAAGTCTTAAATGTCCTATTCATGAACTCCCTAACAATATTATTCTCAATAACTTTTATTCTAGGCTTTCCCTTCATGATAAAGATTTACTAGATGCTTCTTGTGATGGATCATTAACACATATGAAGGAAGAAGCTAAATGGGACCTACTAGACCGTATTTAAAAGAACACTGAAGCTTAGGAGAATGACAAAGGAAGAAGGTCAGGTATAAACTATGATTATGAATGCATTAAATCTTTTATGAGAACTGATAGCTTCTGTGATATTAGCAATGAGTTTGGTCTTGATTCCCAAAGTATTGCCAGCTATTTTAAGGCCTTTGCCTCTTACATTGAAATTCCCAAGAAAAAGTGGAATAAGTACCATGCTCCTTATAAAGATGTTGTTAGTCATGCTCCCGTTAGAAGTACTCAAGTTTGTACTACTAATCATATTGTGCCTGAACCCCATGTTGAGAAAATGCCTTTCCTAGCTAAGGTAAAGGAGTATTCTATGATTACTAGTGCAAATAGCAATGGTACAATGAAAACTGTGGAGCCTGGTAAGCATTTGAGTGATGAACCTGTGGTAGCTATTCTGAAAGGCACTTTCACTAGAAATATAGAGGATGAGCACATTGTCTTCTGTGAATATTCTTCTAATATTATCTCTCATCCAAGTAATGCTAGAAAAGCTAGTTTTCATGTGCTTTCTGTTAAAATTGGTGATCATTGCTACTATGGTTTATGTGATATTGGTGGTAGTTCTAGTGCTATTCCTTATGAGCTTTACAGGGAAATTATGCATGAGATTGGTCCTTGTGAGCTCAAAGATATTGCTGTGGTTATTCACCTTGATAATAAGGAGACCATTTTCCCCATTGGCATTGTAAGAGATGTGGAAGTTCTCTATGGTAAGATTAAATATCCTGCTGATTTTCTAGTGCTTAATTCAGCAGCTAGCAAAACTTGTCCTATCATTTTTGGTAGACCTTTATTGGACACTTGTGGAGCTATTATTAATTGTAACAAGGAAAAAGTTTTAACTAAGTTTGATGGAGATTATTATGAGTTTAACTTTTCCAAATTTGCTAAAGCTCCTTGTGAAAATAGCTTGCCTAATAAAGATTTCAGGATGGAATAACTTGCTTCTATTGATCCAGTCTATGACCTTGGACCTCTTTTTGGTGACTGTAAGTATGCTTATTCTGAAGATAAAGTTGTTTCCAGTGACAGTTATATTGTCAAATTTATTCAAAGTGCTACTGAAAGTTATTATGAGAGAGGGAAACATGGTTTTATGCATCTCAATGATGTTAAGTTTCCCTGTTTTATGTTGAAAGCTTTAAAGTTGCATCTGTTTTGTCTTCCTATGCTTGTGGCCTTTTGTTTCAACAATTCATTTTCTCATGATACCCCCATGCATAGGAAGTGGGTTAGACTCAAGTGTTTTGGTTATTTGCTTCTTGATGCTCTCTTTCACTCCAGATATATATCCTATGTGAGCATCTTTGGAAGTTTCAGGCCTAACTTAAAGCCATTAAAGAAAAGTACTTGTTCGAAGATAACCTAAGAGTTTTGTCTAGTCTTGGAATTTATTACCTCTGTAATAACCTCTCCTTATCCTTTTTGTTTTGGTTTTTGTGTCAAGTTCAACTACTTTTGTGAAGTAGAGGAGTTGTGAAAAGTGACTGTCCTGGGACATATTTTTGTGCTGCACTGTAAAAATTCGTGAGGAAGCTCAGTACTTCGGAGGGAGCTGCATTTTTCTGAGCTTGTTCTCCAAGTTGTTACCCAACTTTCATCAGTTATGCACTTTTTATTTGAGAAACATAAGGTCTTCGAAAAAATCAATCTTTACCTGTTGGTCTGTTTTGACAAATTTCTGGCATCATTTGCATTTTCCTCTTATAGAAGCTTTTGTTTTGATGGGTTTTCAGTTGAAATGTTTACCAAAGGTTTATTGTTTTTTCTTACACTAATGTTGTCATTGAGTTTGTGCAAAAGTTTTGTCTGAAGGAAATTCACAGGAGAAAGAGAGAAGGAAACTGCAGAGTTCGCCCTTGAATAGGTAAAAGTGGTGAAAACAGAAGGTTCATGAAACTCCAATATTTTTATATTTTTGATGTTTTTAATACATAAGGGAAGTTACGAGACGAAACTGAAGAGGAAACAGAGCCTGGGATGGACAAACCCACCACAGGCGCGGGCCCAGCCTAGCCGCGCTTGGAGGGGGTTTGCCACCCTTGAACTCCGTCTCCGCTTTGTTTCCGTGTCAAAACCTTCCTTATGCATTGAAACTTCGTAATATATAACCCCCCGGATCCCCCGTGGTTCGTGCATCGTGTTCTCGTCGTGTTTTTGTTTTTATCTATTTCTGTCAGGAAATCTTCTCAAGTTTAGAGCACCATGGCCTCCGCCAACGACAAAGGCAAGGAGCCCGAGAAAGAAGAACCTCAAATTCCCGAGGAGGAGATTCCGGTAGTTTATGAAGGAGACATGGAGGAGGACAAGCTACCGGACACCCGCGCTACCATCGCAAGCATTGGTTTGGTGGCACGACCTACCAAGCTTAAGAGGCCAGCACAGATGTCTACAGGAGGGAGAACTCCACGTCATATCCTCGCTCCGTGCACACTTCCTCCTAGTACCCCTTGTTCTAATCGTGCAGGGAAGAAACGCTCTAATTTGGAAGAATGGAGAAAGAGTAACAAGGACTGGGATCCTCGGTCTGAGTTGATCATGGGCTGCATTGAGCACAATTTGGAGTTAATTCGTACTCTTACCTTCGATATGGAGGATTTGAAGAAACTTATTGAGGAGCATATCAAGAGAACACCACCACCACCAAAGGAGTAATTCGTCATCAGGTTTGGCATCCCCTTGGCTTGTTCCAAGCTTGGGGGAGTGCCGTGGTATCAACACCATTATCTTTTATCTTTTACCTTTTGTAACATCCCTAAAATCATGTTTTCAAACTTTGCATATCATCCATGCATTCATAATCATTTAGGGATCATTTTCAAAGTCATTACAAAAACAGAAGCATTTGAATGCTTATTATTTTATGTAAGCAAGGCAATGGCCATATTGTTACCTTCTAATAGGAAAATACTTATTTTAATCAGTAAGGATTTGAGATTGAGCTTGAGTGTTGTTCCTAAGGTTTGGTCAAGGTTTTCAAAAACAAATTATGATTTATAAACCATTCATATACTAATTATAAACATTTAACTAAGGCATGGTTTAAATTTCTTTTTCAAACCCAATTTGAATTTGAGTGTGAACAGATGGGTTACACACCCCAGGATGCAAGATTCAATAAACAAATGTTTGGAGAAAGTTTTATTTGAAACAGATTTGATTTGAGCATTTGAATTCAAACCAGAAATTCAATCAGAAAAATAAAAAGATAAAGGGAGAAAAAATAAAGCAAACTAACTAATCTAGCCCAACTCAGCCCATTTAGCCCAGCAACTTCTCCCCGTAGAAAAACGTTTCGCACCGAAGGGTTAACCCACGTAGTCGTTGACGACTGCCCCCTACTCTTTAACTCTCTCTCTCTCACTGAACACCAGGCCCCACTCGCCAGTCATCGTCTCCACCCCGCGACTCCTTCTCCCCCCAAATCACGCCGGCTGTTTCCGGTGATTAAACCTCGCATCAATTCGATTGATTGCGCGAGTAATTATCTCCCCCGACCTTGCGTACTTAATCCCCTGCGTCCTCCCCTCCTTTTCCCCAGTCGCCACCCTCTCTCTGCCCCTAGGCTGCTCGGAATCGTCCCTGAACCACCCACTGCTCTAACGAGCTTCAGCTCAAATTCCGGCCAACCACCGTCGCCCCTTGCCCTCCTAACACCGCGAGTGAGTTCCCCATCTCCCTCTGCACCTTCAAGTATCACCCACTCGCCTGTGCGCGCTCCCATTCGTCGGCAACCTCAACGTCAAGCAAGCACCGCCCTCTGTCTCAACTCCGGTGACGTCTCCTGGTAGTTCCCGACTGCCCCCGTCTCTATTTTTGTTGCTCACGTATTTGCCAGACTAGTGCGCATCTAACACACCGTTCGTTTCACTCTGGCATGATCTACAATGCCAGCAACGACAACGAACAGCCGTGCCCGACTTCTGCCTCCACTCCGACGAGGAATCCCCACCGTGTCCGTGCGCCCCTTGAGAAGCCACTGCCATGTTGAGCTCCAGAATGCCTCTGCGAGTCTGGTAATCCCCTCCATTGACCCCAGCCCTCTCTGTAGCCGCCACGACGTCGTAGACCGAGCGTGCCGCCGCTCACCGTTGCCACGCGCCACCAGTTAGTGGTTGTTTGATCAGCGACCGTTAGATCTGGATCCATCGGCTACGATAGAATCACTTATCGAAGGGGTACGCGTTAGATCTGGCCATGCGTTTTCATTTAGATCCTGTGGCTCTCGTTGATCGATCCAGCCGAATCAGTATTAGCAAATCAGGACATGATGCATGGCATGTTCTTTGTTTTAAGAATCTGAATTAGATCTATTAGTGATTCAAACTTGTAAAATTCATAACTTTTAATCCACACGTTCAAATTTACAAATTTTATATCATTGGAATCAGGAGAAAGAATGCTATCTGTTTATGCAATGTGTTTAATGTTTTTCTTCTGTAAAAGTAATTATTTTTGCAGAGACATTTGTAGGCTTATTTTGAGTATAGAAATTATTTGAAAAATGATTTAAAGATCAAATAAAGTTTATTTGGTGAGTCTTGGACTTGTTTATGATTCAGTACTATATACTTGTCTTGTTTGGTGTAGAAAAATCATCACACAACATTTGCATGCATTCATATATTTTTGTTTGTATATTTTTGATATGTGAATTTGGTGCCATTATTTTATGTGTAGATTTTGGTGCTAATAGTGATTGTGGTTGTGAAGATTGTTGCTACTCCCCAAACTACCAAGGCAAGTGGTGCTTCATGTTTCTTCCCAATATTTTACCTATGCATTAGAAATATTTTGTATAGGACTTGCATGATTATTTTGCTAAGTATCTATATACTATACTTGGGAAATCCTAGTAGTTGTAGCAATGTTAGAATTTCCTCTAAGTTAAGATACTTTGTATTGCCATGCTTAGCCTAGCTAGTAGCAACCAAGGGTGGTTTATGTATATTCATGCTATGGAAAATATTTCTAAGTCTTTGTTTTCTTAATAAAACAACTAAGTGAATGAAACACCTGGGTGGAATGGAAAAAATGGTTTGTGTTCAGTGGTTACACAAGGCCCATTTTTATGGTTTACCTTGTGTATCACACTTGTGGAAAGCCACCCAGGAACAAAGGGATTTGAGATGCCAAATGTTAAGAAGCTTCTAGTGTAGCCACATGGCATTGTGGGCTCTACCTGGATCATATAGGTTGCAATAACTTAGCCATTTGGACAGTTTGTGGTAGTGGGATGATAGGTTGGAACGCGTCCATTTGGTCTAAGGGAATGCTCCTGAAAGGTCCTGTCTTGGTGAAAATCAAGTCTTGTGGGGAAAGTGCACAACCTCTGCAGATGGAAGAATCTAAGTACTTAGCCATGTCCCTGGTAATGGACAACTTGAGCATCAAGACATGGAAGCTATCAAGAATCTCCTTATCCCAATTTTCTAAGTAAAACTTGTGGTTGAACAAGGGTGAAGGTTCACCAATTTCTATTGGTGGTTCCTTGGGAAAGTTTTGTCAAAGAAAAACTTAGTGTTTTCAACTGATAGGTAAAACCTATTTTGAGCAAAGCGAGCCTAAGCTACACTTAGCCAAATTCATATAGTATCTAGATGCTAATATTCTACTAAGGTATCACTTGCCAATACTATTCCAATGTATTGACCCACTGTGGCTGTAACTTGTGATGTTGCAGGTTACTCTGATGATGAATAGGGGTTATGAATCTACACTCAGCATGTTTGCCTATGGCCATGGAGTAGTAAAAGACTATGTTTGTCTCTGGAATGATATGTCATAATGACCTTTGTTTCTGTGTACTTCATCTTAAATTGTGGATGCTAGCATTGATCCAGGGACTAGCATTGCAATCACAGGGATCCTTACCTTTAAAAGGGAGGGATCTTACACCTTTTTAGTGGATTCATATATGTGGTAGAAGGATTATCTTATAGTTTGGTTTGCATGTGGAAGTATCTCTCCTTTAGTTGATTATCTATGTATCCCTTGGTGTGAGTGCCTTTATTGGAAAATTAATGAGAAGTCTCATCTTTTACTTTTTGCACTTCTAAATTTGAGTTTGCAATCTCTATTATATGATGGATCTTGTTGTTCAGTATAGGCACCACTTTGGGATCATCAAGTGGATCTAAATTGGTTTTGGCAAACCGAGTTCTGGTCAGTGGCTTTAGTCTGAAAGAGAAAAAGAAAGAAAAAAAGGCTTCCAGGTATTTTGTATCATTTGTTTTCTTTCTTGTTGGCTCATAAGCTTAGTATTCTTTATTTAAGATTATTTTGTGTCTTAAAGGAAGATTGCATGTTTGGCTTTATTACTTGTATGTTTGCTTGTTTCTTTCAACTCTCTTTCTTGCTACCCAGCCTTGCTAGCCAAAAACCTGTTTTGAGAGGGCATACTTCTCATTTTTCCAAATCCCTTTGAACCAAAAAAAATCCATTTGTGTCCACCATATCTACCTAGTAGCTTTTGCTATTCCTAGAAAATTCTCAAGCTTCATCTACCTTTCAAATTAAAAAGTATTTTGTTATGTGAAAACTAGTTAGTAAAGCTCTCACAAACTTGATGGCACACTTTATTTACTTTCCCCTAATAGACTTGAAACATTGTGAACATCGAAGTTGTATATGCTTGAATCTATATGTTGGGATTAGTAGAACCGTGCTGTCACGGGGAACGTTTTCAACATTGCACTTGTACTCTATACATAGTTGATATCGTGCTCTTTTATCTATGGATCTCAACGGTGTGAAATAAAGAGGAACTTGTAAGTCCATGGAGTTTGTATTTTATGTTAGATAAACGCCTGGGCCGCTAGCCTAAGCCATACTTAATCATGGTGGAAACTTGCAACATCACCATAGTGAGTCATCTATGAAGCATCCTCAATAAAAAGCTATACACATAGTAAATAAAAATATCGCTGAGATGCTCATTGTCTGCTTGCCTTGTCATTTTCATTATGGAAAAGCTCCTATACCATGTGCAAGGGGTACCCCGTTGGCGGTTATCAATGATATTCAAATACTTACAATGACAAGAACTTACCTGGACCCAAAGTTGAGTATGCATGAGGAATGGCCCTCATATTCAAGGGACATGAGATTGACAACTTATATTTCGTCAAGCATATGCTCCATCTTTGTTCACTTTAACCTTAATCATCTCAAGATGCTAATGATAGGGGCAATGAGGGATCAAAGCTAGTAAGTACCATAATCTTTTGGAAGCTCTTTATGACTTGTAATCGCGGCTACCCTCTAAGAAAGGACCTTTCTCCCAGTTACCAGTTTGAGTCAGTAAACCTATTTCCTCTCTTTCTCCAGCAATCTTTTGAGTTGTTGTGTTTTAAGCATTCAATTGGTGATTTATTCAATCATGTTCTTCATCTTCCTTGTTTTGCTCAAAACTCTTATCTATTGAATATTAATTTGAAATCCTTCACTTCTGAAAAACCTTTTTGAGCAAAGAGTGCTCCTGTCTTGAAACTTCTATAAAAAGCTTTTTGTGAAACTTTTTGCCAGGTGTTATCTAACCAAGAACAAGTTTGCCAATTCCAATTATGATTTATTTTTATGCATCTCTATTGTGACTTATGTACTTGGCTGCAAGCTAAGTTATATAATGGTGAGTTACTTTCTTCTATGAGTTATGCAACGGTAAGTGTGATGCTTCTTATTCGTATTCTTTTATCAACACTTCACTCCATAAACCTGTGGACATGTTTACTGAGCTTATTATTCTCTTGGGAACAAGCGAAGTCTAAGCTTGGGGGAGTTGATACGCCCAATTTGCATCACCATTCTTTATCATAATTTACCTCTATTCATTGATATTTGTCTTATTATGAGGTATTACTTATGGCTTTTCATCTGTTTATGCATGTTGGATGATTCCTGGAGGATGGACTGCCGGAGTCTGGATTCTGATGGAAAAGAAGGCATTTCGATGCAATTTCGTGAAGATAAGAAAAATACCAGAAAAATATGGAAACATATTATTTTACCAGAAGACAAAGGAAGCCAGAAGGAGGGACGGAGATGGGACTCAAGGGGCCCACACACCCCCTAGGCGCGGGCCCACCTGACCCCGCGCATAGGGTAGGTGTGGCCCACCTGTCCGGCCTCCAACTATGCCTCTTCGCCTATATTTTCCCTAAGGAACCCTAAGCCTCGGGGAGCGACCACAAATAGATTCCCACCGCCTCTAGGGGCGGAAAATACCGAGAGAGAAAGATCTCTCCGACAGACAGATTTCTGCAGGGGAATTCCTTCCTCGAGAGGGGAGACCGTCGCCATCAACACCATCATCAAACTAGGCTTCATCGGGATCATCATTATCCACACCATCATCTCCACCAGCACCATCACCACCACTCCGTCCCGCTGTAACAATTGTGTTGGATATTGCTTTAGTTCTTAGGGGAAACTTTCCCGGTGTTAATTAATATTGTAGTTGATTCTTGTGAGTGGAACCATTGGATTATTGTTTATGTTCATATTGTTATCCATTACCATATCATCCTTGATCTTGATCCATATGATGTCTTTTGAGTAGTTCGTTGTGTTCTTGAGGACATGGGAGAAGTCATGTTGTTAGTAGTGAATCTGTGATGAGTTATTATTCAATGGTTTAGTATTTAAGTTGTGGTGCTATTCTTCTAGTGGTGTCATGTGAACGTTGACTACATGACACTTCACCATTTATGGTCCTAGGGGAATGCATTGTGTATTTGGCTACTAATCGCGGGGCTGCTAGAGTGACAGAAACCTAAACCCCCGTTAGGACACCTTTGCACAAGGGAGCGTAGGATCTCAGAGTTTAAGGCTGTGGTTAGATTTATATCTTAATTACTTTTCTGTAGTTACAGATGTTTGCAGGGGGTTTAATCACAAGCATGTATTAGTCCTAGGAAGGGCGTTATGTTAGCATAGTTTCACCCACACAACACTTACAAACACCAGAGAAGATTACTCAGCTATTTGAAGCGAAAGCACTTGACAGAATTCCCATGTGTCCTCGAGAATGTTTGGTCCTTATAAGTATTTCCTCCAGCTTGTCCTTTGCTAAGAAAGGATTGGGCCACTTGCTCCGTTTGTTCGTTACTTCTGTTACTTTCTCTTTGTTTCGTTGCCTTGTCAGAAAACCACTAAAAATCAGTTTGCTAAGTATTCACAGTGATTTCCTGCTCCATACCACTGTTCAGCATCTTCTGCTCCTTGTTGGGATCGACACTCCTATTTATCGAAAGTACTATGATACACCCCCTATACTTGTGGGTCATCACACTGCCGCCTCCCTCTACCACCTCTCCTATCCCCGCTGCCTCCCTCCCTCGCTTAGAGCTCGCCATCTCCCCCGCTGGTGAGCCCCTCTGTGTCGCCGCCTCCTCCTTCCTACGGCTTCATCTACTTCGGCCATGCACACAAGCACCCCCTTCTCCGCCCATCCTCAACCGCCATGGACGCCGCCTTTCATCGTTTCCACACCGCCTCTGACTGCACGATGCCTCTAGACGCATGTTTCTCCTCCTCGGTGGCCTTCCCTGCAAGCCGCTGCATCCTCTGCTGTGGGTCGGTCACCCTGCAGCTTCACCTTGCCTCGGTGCCGCCACCAGGCCCTCCATAGCCCCGAGCTTGATGTTCACCCAGCAGCATCCCCTCCTCTGCACTCGTCCACCCTCTTGTCGTCCTGTCATTGCTGCCTCGCTGCGAAGCCTCCCAACGCCGTCCACTCGCCCCGTCACCGCATCTATTGACATGCAACTCCCCATCCTTGTCGCGTGGTTTCCATCTTGCCACCCCTCACAGACGTCTTCCTCGGGTCGTCGTGGCCGCTGCCTCCCACGGTACCCTCTACAGCACCACGGCCTCGTCGTCTTCCACCTTCCCTGAGCCATATCTTCGAACACATGTGTTGTGCCCTGGTGTGTGTCCTTCTTGTTGTTTGTTGTTGAGTATGGTACTGGGATTCTCTAGTACATTCAAAAACCGTGTATTCCCCAAGTTGCTCTCAAGACCATCGTGGCACTGCCAGAGACCACCCCGGTGTTGAATCAAGTTCACAACCGACCGAACCCGAGAATCCCCGGTGCGGATACAAGTTCTCCATCGATGATGAAGTCGACACCCGAATATCTCTATCTCGGATGCCAAGATCTACTTCCTGGAATCCAAGGACTTCCTCACAGATCAGCGGGCACTCCTACACCGAACCTGAACCCTCCATGTTAGCCTTCTCGGATCTGAACACTGAACCCCGTCAAACCCCGAGACCCCTGGATCCGAACCCCTAATATGTGACCCTTATCTGACCCCTATTTTTATAATATGACATATATGTTGTTGCATTTAAATCATTCATGCTCGCATTATATCATGTGGTTTAGGGGCATTATGCCAATTCACCCCGTAATTAAATATGAAGGACAAATGCAGGATAATTGAAAGGGCATGTATGCCCCATGTGTGGTTTTGGTAATTAATGACAATCCCTATGGACTAATGTGTAAATTAAGTTTAACTTTTAGGTTTGTCCATTGGCATCGGTTGGGCCATATGTTGGTCTCAAGGTTGAAAGAAGAAGAAGATCAAGTGTGTATTGAAGAAGAAGAAAATGGAGTTCCTTGACGACTGTCTACGGACAGCCTGTTGGGAACCCCAAGAGCAAGTTGTGAAGCAGCAAGCAGCAAGTTTTCCCTCAGTTGAGACCGAGGTTATCGAACTAGAAGGAGGAAGGAAACGTCACACAGGTGTTGCAAGAAACGTGAAGACCTGCACAACACAAACTCAAGACTTTGCCCCAATGAATAGTGAGGTTGTCAAGCTCACCGGTTTGCTGTAACAAAGGATTAAACGTATTGTGTGGAAGGTAATGGTCTGCAGCAGGTAAACAAGTAACAGTGGAAGATGTATCAATGGTAAATATTCGACCGGGGCCCATAGTTCACTAGAGGTGCTCTCCTTAGATAAACAACATGGCATGAAGGGTAAACAAATTACAATAGGGCAATTGACAGGAACTGAGCAAGATATAACAATGCAATTACTAGTGAGAAAGATCCTATGAGGTTGATTGGGCAATACAACAAGATACATAGACTGCCATCCAACTACATCTATGACTAGAAGTCCACCTTTAGGTTATCATCCGAACCCCCTCCGGTATTAAATTGCAAGCAACAAACAACTGCTTTAAGAAAAGTGTGTAAGGTAAACATTCCACATGTTCCGTGAACAAGAGACTGTTGTTTCCTCCCTAGTCGCAACGACACATTTAAAACCGAAGAGATTATTGTCACTTCCCTTGGAAATTAGAGGCATGAACCCACTATCGAGCATAAATACCCCCTCTTGGAGTCACTAGCAACTACTTGGCCACGATAGCTACTAACAACGGAGAGCATGCAAGATCACAAACAACACAGACATGATATAATCATAAAGACAAAACCATTAATCAAACCAACATAATAATCTCAATATCCATCGGATCCCCGCAAACACAACATGCATGATTACAAATAGATTAGATCTTCATCATGAATGGAGCTCACAAGATCTATACATGAAAGCACAAAGGAGGATATACAACCATCTAGCTACTACATGTACCCATATTCCAAGGTGGAACTACTCACGCATCATACCAGAGAGAAGGCCTCTGGGATGATCTCTCCTCGGCAGGGTGCCGGGAAGAACTTTAGATCCCCCTGATCTAGGGACGGTGGTGGCGGCGGCTACAGACGGTTTCGTGGATATTTGATCGGTTGCCCAGGGTTTCTGCATCGGGGGATTCTTATAGGCGAAGGGGGAGATCGAGGAGGCGGCCAGGCCTAGTGAGGTGCGGGGCTGGGCCCACCCGCGCCTCGGGTGGGTCTGGCCCCCCTGGCTGGCCCCTCCGGCTCTCTTTCGGACTTCTTGTTCCCCACGGAAAGTAATTGACTTTGTCCTTTGTCCCGTCCAGTTCCGAGAATATTTCTTTACTAACTTTTCTGAAACCAAAAACAGCAGAAAACAGGCATCTGGCACTGTTGCAACTTGTTAATAGGTTAGTACCAAAAAACATGTAAAAAGCACCTCAAAGTGTGGACAAGTAAAGCAAAGTAGATACTAAACAAGCATGGAGCATCAAAAATTATAGATACGTTTCCAACGTATCAACATCCCCAAGCTTAACTCCTGCTCGTCCTCGAGTAGGTAAGGGATAAACAGAATAATTATTGAGGTGACATGCACACTCACAATAAATATCAAACCATTTGCAAGCATTGAAAGCTGGGATCAAAGAACTCTAAACATGTGCATGAAAGATGGAGTTCTAACAATAGGACATAGTAATTATGCATGCAACATGAGAAGCTACAAAGAAAGATCATGAATAACATGCATTGAAAAACGTTTGTTTGTTTCAGATGCAGAAAACATAGCATAGTGGCAATCAGCTTGTCCCTCAAAGAGTAGCAATTAAATGCATAGGACACATGCAAAGTTCACAAGGGTGACTAGAAACAGATAGCACAAGAACAAGTAATAACACAATATGCATCAATTAATAAGCTTTGGAGCACTACACACAGAATGACAACTATGCTCTCTTAATGGTGCCTAAAGGTAGAAGGTGGAGACTCAATAGTGGTGGAAGAAAGGCCTTTTTGTAAAGGAAGCAGGGATTACAAGTTTCAAAAAGAGCTTCAAAAAATTATGGTACTTATTAGCTTTCAGCCCTCATTGCCCCTATCATAAGCATCTTGAAGTGGTTAAGGTTAAAGTGGAAAAGCTGGATTATATGCTTGACGAAGTATAAGCAGGCAATCTCAAGTCCCTTGAATACGAGGGCCACACCTCATGCATACTCAACTTTGGGTCTAGGTAAGTTCTTGTCGCTGTAAGTATTTGCATATCATTGAGGACCGCAAACGGGGTACCCCTTGCACATGGTACAGAATCTTTCCCATAACCAAAATGACAAGGCAAGCAAACAATGAGCATCTCAGCAATCTTTTTATTTACCATATGCATAGCTTTTTATTAAGTATGCTTCATACATAGCTCATTATGGTGATGCTGCAAGTTTCCACCATGATTAGGCATTACTTAGGCTAGCGGCCCAGGCGTTTATCTAACAAAGGATACAAACTCCATGGACTTACAAGTCCCCTCTTTATTTCACACCAGTGACATCCATAGATAAAAGAACATTATATCAACTGAGTACAACAAGGTACAAGTGCAATGTTGAAAACATTCCCGGTGACAGCACGGTTCTGCTAATTCCAACTTATAGGTGCAAGAATATACAACAAAGTTATCACAATGGTTCAAGTTTATTAGGGGCAAAGAATAAAGTGTGCCATCAAGTTCGTGAGGACTTTAATCACTAAGTTTTCACATAACAAAAATAGTTTTTAATTGGAAGATAGTTGAAAACAAGAATATACTTGGAATGGTGTAACACACCATGCATAGGAATTTATAGTGGACACTTTGGAATAACTTGGTTTCTTGGGAGTTGGAGGCATGAGTAGAAATTACTCATACAAGTGGAGGCTAGCAAAAGATTGGGAGCAACCAACTAAGAGAGCAATAATGGCCAAACTCATGCAGTGCAACAAAACATACTAATCAAAGCAAAGAGTGGTACTACAAGTCAAGGACTAAATGATCATAGAGGCTAATGGTGACTTGTCATAGTCATAACATGGTGTGAGCATGTTCCAAGTCAACCCAAGCAAAACATCAAAGGAGAATACCACAATACTATGCTTTTGCATGCTAAAACAACGCATAATTTCTTCAAGGCACACTAAGAAATCCCAATTGTTTGGAGCAAGACATGCTACAGCAATAATCACTAATCATAAGGTCAAAACAACACCTTGCATGTCATGCTAAAGTCTAAGTCACAGTCAATGCAAGCTCCTCTCGCACTTCAAGCAAGAACTTACTAATCCTTTCCAAACACCAAGTAAACTTATTTGCAAAACAACATAGAAAGAATGGGGGTCCAAACTACTCTAGCAAACTAAAAAAATCTAATCAAAGCAAACAAAAACTAAGACGCTCCAAGAACAACACAACTGTGCATGAAACAATAAAAACAAAGTGTCTAGACAGACCTGAGCTTTTTATTGATGAAGAAGGGGATGCCTTGGGCATCCCCAAGCTTTGACTCTTGTACCTCTTGGATATTTCTTGGGGTGACACCATGGTGGCATCCCCAAGCTTGAGCTTTTGTCCATTCTTCATCTCATTTCATCATTCTCCCTTTACAGCTAAAAATTTTCCTTCATACAAAACTTCACACAATCTTCATTAGCAACATTAGTGTATTCAAAAGATATTAGACCATTGTCAAAGCTTTGGAACAACAAGGCTTTTCACCAAAAACACAATCTACTATAGTAACTTGTTCAAAAAGCTCAATTTACCTGAAGAGAACTCAAAAAGGAATCAATAAGAAGCAAATGCAAATAATGGCAGAAATCTATCAAAACAGACCAGCAGGTAGAAACCGATTTTTTCAAACATCTTCTGTTGCTCAAATCATAAAGTTTTGAACTAACTAAAGTTATCTAACATAATGGGGGATTTATGCATAAATTTTGAGCTCAATCCGAGTTACAGAGCCTCCTCATGAATTTTTTTGGTGGAGGACAGAAATCTATTTCGGGACAGCAACTCCCCAAATCTTCTTCCCTCTCATTAGAGGTCATTCTTGGCACAAAAAGCAAACAAAAAGGATAAGGAGAGGTCATTACTGAAGTAATAACTTCCAAGACTCAAGTAAACTCTTGGGTTATCTCCCAACAAGTACTTTTCTTTAACGCCTTTAAGTTAGGCACAAGAAGCAAGAAGAATCAAGTATTTTCAAATGAAGAATTTCCCCTCTTGTTCCTTGCTTTCTTACCTTTATTTTTCTCTTTAGGGAAGATATGATTGCTTACCGGAGGAACAAAATGCATGATGCCTTTTCCCACATCTATTACTGCCCCAAGGTGTTTCAGTAGAGATCTTCCAAGTGTGATATGTCCTTTTCCTACACATTCAATAACAAGATAATCAGTAGTCACCATTTTCCCTGAGAATTTCGTAAACACACCTTCAGCTATCCCAATGGGTAATATAGTGGCATTTTTGGTAAGAGAGATTTCCTCTCCTCCTTCAATAAGCCCCCAAAGACTCAAGGAATCAAAAATATCTTTAGGCATGAGACAAAATTCAGACATGATATCACAGCGAGCATCAAAAAGTGTAGTGTTTATTGAAAATTTGATTGTGGGAAACCACTTTGAAGTCTCAGAATTTAGGGGAACATAATCATGGTAAGCCCTAAGAGTGTGATAGAAACTATTCATAGCAGCAATACCGGTCTCAAGAGTGTTCAACCTAGCAAAAATATTTGTGAAAGAGGAATCAGACTTGCCAGGTGTATCATAGAACATGATTAATTTCCTTATGGCAACAAAAGCTTCATCCTTAGTACAAAGAAAAAAATCTTTCTCAGCCATATCATCCAAAGCATAAATATAACGAAGAGCAATACCGCGGTAGAAACTATCAATAACCAAGATGAGGCTTACGTCAGGCTCAGTTTCCCTTTGTAAAGCTGAGATTTTGGACCAAGCTTCCTTAAAACTTTCTTCACTTTTTTTGCTTAAAACTGGAGATTTCTACCATAGGGGAAATAAAGGTTGATCCAAAACCCGACATGGCAGCAACTAGAGCAGGAACTAATTTTTTTGTGTTTTTTAAAAGAGGCAAACAAAACCAAGAAAAAGAAACAAAGAAAACTAAAAACAAAGAAAAGAGAAAGGAAGTGAAGGACTCCCCTTGTGAAGACTTCCTTAGCCTCCCCGGCAACGGCGCCAGATAAGCTTGACGACTGTCTACGCAAAGCCTGTTGGGAACCCCAAGAGCAAGGTGTGAAGCAACAAGCATCAAGTTTTCCCTCAGTTGAGACCGAGGTTAATGAACCAGAAGGAGGAAGGAAACGTCACACAGGTGTTGCAAGCAACGTGAAGACCTGCACAACACAAACTCAAGACTTTGCCCCCAACGAACAGTGAGGTTGTCAAGCTCACCGGTTTGCTGTAACAAAGGATTAAACGTATTGTGTGGAAGGTAATAGTTTGCAGCAAGTAAACAAGTAATAGTGGAATATGTATCAATGTTAAAGATTGGACCGGGGTCCATAGTTCACTAGAGGTTCTCTCCTTAGATAAACAACATGGCATGAAGGGTAAACAAATTACAGCAGGACAATTGACAGGAACTGAGCAAGGCATAACAATGCAATTACTAGTCAGAAAGATCCTATGAGGTTGATTGGCAAATACAACAAGATACATAGACCGCCATCCAAGTACATCTATGACTAGAAGTCCACCTGCAGGTTATCATCCGAACCCCCTCCAGTATTAAGTTGCAAGCAACAGACAACTGTTTTAAGCAAAGTGTGTAAGGTAAACAGTCCACATGCTCCATGAACAAGAGACCGTTGTTTTCTCCCTAGTGGCAACATCACATCTACAACAGAAGAGATTATTGTCACTTCCCTTGGAAACTAGAGGCATGAACCCACTATCGAGCATAAATACCCCCTCTTGGAGTCACTAGCAACTACTTGGCCAAGATAGCTACTAACAATGGAGAACATGCAAGATAACAAACAACACAGACATGATAGAATCATAAAGACAAAACCATTAATCAAACCAACATAATAATCTCAATATCCATCGGATCCCCGCAAACACAACATGCATGATTACAAATAGATTAGATCTTCATCATGAACGAAGCTCACAAGATCTATACATGAAAGCACAAAGGAGGAGATATAACCATCTAGCTACTACATGGACCCATAGTCCAAGGTGGAACTACTCACGCATCATACCAGAGAGAAGGCCTCCGGGATGATCTCCCGTCCGGCAGGGTGCCAGGAAGAACTTTAGATCCCCCCCCTGATCTAGGGACGATGGTGGCGGCGGCTACAGACAGTTTCGTGGATATTTGATCGGGTGCCCAGGGTTTCTTCATCGGGGGCTTCTTATAGGCGATGGGGGAGACCGAGGAGGCGGCCAGGGGTGGAAAACCCTATCCAGGCGCGGGGCTAGGCCCACTCGTGCCTAGGGTGGGTCTGGCCCCTGGTTGGCCCCTCCGGCTCTCCTCTGGACTTCTTTTTCCCCACGGAAAGTTATTGACTTTGTCCTTTGTCCCATCCAATTCCGAGAATATTTCTTTACTAACTTTTGTGAAACCAAAAACAGCAGAAACAGACATCTGGCACTGTTATAACTTGTTAATAGGTTAGTACCAGTAAACATGTAAAAAGCACCTCAAAGTGTGGACAAGTAAAGAAAAGTAGATACTAAACAAGCATGGAGCATCAAAAATTATAGATACGTTTCCAATCCTCATGTGCATCTTCAAGACACCATAATTATGGGGATAGAAGAAATGAAGTGGAAGCTCAAGATGCGTAATCTCTAGAATATCTCATGCTCGAAGCTTGACATCCTCGTCATTCATGGAGTGATGAAGACAAGTTCAAAAAAGAGGTTTCCCCATGGAGTATGGGGGAGCAATTTGTAAGTCTTCATCGAGCGAGCAAGATCAATCAAGAATGGTGTTCCATCTTGAGAAGGACAAGATGGTCTACATAAAGCTCAAGTGGAATGCTCAGGGCAAAGGTATGATCTTGATAGGTTTTCTATTTTACCAGTCTCTTGTAGTGTTGGGAGACCAGGTTTAGGATATATAGTCGTTCTATTAAGAGGGGCTCTCGAGTGAGTGACTCGATCGCATCTTTTAGAGAGAGCTCAAAACTTTGCATACATAGCATAATATTTCTTGGTTGTTATTTGGATCTTGTGCATGATAGGATCTAGAGCTTGTGGTCATCATCATAACAATCTCTAGTTCATCAAATAAGGTTTTCCCTTGGATACCTTATTGCGGTTCTTGATCATGCGAGTTTTTTTGGCTCCACACCTTGGGACATATCTCACATATATATACTTAATATTTTCTCTCGTGGTGTTATCCAATATATCATATTTTGTTGAGTTCTATTTGGTTTTATCTTTCCAACAAAATTTGTTTCATCCCAGTCGGAGTTTCCAAGCTCAACTTCTTTTCTTTTGAGTTTTGGAGGTTTTACCGGTTCATCGCTTCTAGAGAGGTTATACCTTTATCAATTTGTTTTTATCCTTCCATTCTGTACTATGATGGTTCTTCGCATAATCTTGTAGATCTTGTCGTTCTCTTTAAGACAAGCCCAATATCATCAAAAATGGAGTCCGGAATCAAAAGATATTGAAGTTTTCAAGCAATGCTGTACATCATTTTTGCTTGAGCGGAAATTCCGGTCCAAATTTCGACCCAAGTTCCGGTGACATACAATTTTCTTATGTTTTGGTGTCTTTATTTACCGGAAGTTCATGTGGTTCCACAGAAGTTCCGGTGGTGCGCGAATCTGGCTCAAACGGTCAGTTTTTTCTTTTCCTATTAAAGGGGGCTTCTTCCCCAATGGTTCCCCATCTTTTGAGCATGTTTTTGCCCACCATTGTTGACCTATTTGAGCTTTATTACTCCCTATCCCTCCCATGATTCTTGCATATTTTTGAGGGAAAAGTGAGAGGATATCTAGATCTACAACTCTACCAAATCATATCTCTTCTTAGTGAAGGAAATCTTGAGATTTAGATCTTGGAGGAATTTGGTCTTCTTCTCTTGTGTTCTTCCTCTCTTATTCCCCCAATAGCTTTTTGAGCTTTGGTGGAATTTGAGAGTGAAGGACTTTCCCTTGCATTTGGTGCATAGGTTTGAGTTATCCATATATATTCGGTGAGTACAAGCTTGTGGGCTTGTTTCTCTTGGGTTCTTGGAACCCTAGACGGTTGGTGTGTTGATTCCTTGTGGCCTTTTGTGGCCTTGTGACCTTTTGTGGTGTTGTAGCATTTTGTGGCTTTGTTAGCCTTTTGTGGCATTGTAGACTTTTGTGGCTTTGTTGTTGGGAGTCTCCAATTGAGTTGTGGAGATATCCCCAATCTTGAACGGGTTTTGGTGATCGCCCTCAAGTTTCCCTTAGTAGATCGTGAGTAGTCCTTTGTGGCGAGCTCACGGGAGAATAGTGTGAGCCTTTTGTGGCGTCGGTGAGTTGCACGCCTTCGCATCCGTGGTGAGGACTTGTGTGGCATTGTATGAGCATCGAGCCACCACACCTCGAGGTGAGCCATTTGTGGCGTTCAGAGAGAATTGCGCCATCGCACCTCTCCAACAGAGACGTAACTTCTTTGGAAGTGAAATTCGGGATAAAAATCTTCGCCTCCGCGTCCATCGGTTATCTCTCAACCGAGCCCTTTACTTATGCACTTTACATTGTGATAGCCTTCATGCTGGAAGTATTATATCTTGCTATCACCTTGTTTCTTGTATTGCTTAGCATAGGTTGTTGGTGCACTTAGGTGAACCTAGTGGTTAGGTTTTGTGCTCAATAAATTAAATGTTAGTTTTATTCCGTATTTATTTGAGCCTAAACCGTAATAATTTTAAAAAGCCTATTCACCCCCCTCTAGGCGACGTCCATTGCACTTTCAATTGGTATCAGAGCGAGGTCTCTCACTTCTTAGGCTTCACCGCCTCGAGAGTAAAGATGTCTCCTAGGGGTTTAGTGCACTCTCACACATTTACATTTGTTGGCACTCATTATGATGTTTGGCGTACTCGCATGCTTAGTCATTTCTAGGCCATTGACCCAAATATTGAGCGAATTCTAGATATGGGCTTGTCTCCTCCTAAGGATCCCCAAAATCTATCTTTGGAGGAGGAGAAACACTCTTATCTCGAAGCTCAAGCATCTAATGTGCTTATTAATGTTGTGAGCTTTGTAGTTCTTTCTTCAATCATGCCTTTCTAGAATGCTCATGATATTTTGACCAAGCTTCAAGCAAAATATGATGTTCCAAGACTAATGAGGATGATTGTGTTCCCTCCACCTTCGGCCGTGATGATTTCTCATCTTCTTGCACTTCACCAACATATGAGTTGTCTCAAGGTAATGATATGGTGAGTGGTGATAGAACTTGCAATGTAGATAGTGAGATTTCCATTCATGATCCTTTGTCTCTATCTCATTGCAATGTTGTATCTTTGGGCATGAACACTTGTAGGACCATATGTGATTTACATCCCAGTGTTGATTTCCCTTGCATATCATGTATAAATGCCTTGAATATGTCTCATGATATGCTTGCTTTGCTTTATTGCCATGATAAATGTGCTTCTATTTCCTCTAGTACTTGTGTTGCTAACCATGTAGAGGAAATTGAAGAATGTGTGGGCCAAGACAAGGTTTCCATTGGAGCTTCATGTGTTCCACCATCATCACCTTCTCCCAATGTTCACTTGTGCCTCATGGCTAACGGTTCAAAGGTAACCTCTCCTTTGCATCCCAATATATCCCATGATAATGTGAATGTTGATCA
This sequence comes from Avena longiglumis, assembly GCA_030063025.1. NCBI lineage: Eukaryota > Viridiplantae > Streptophyta > Magnoliopsida > Poales > Poaceae > Avena > Avena longiglumis. The sequence goes on along the minus strand of CP125975.1, from coordinate 151,748,168 downwards.
TGTAGAAGTAGATGATGATGTTGCTTCTTTAAAAGAGAGGGGGTATAGTACTTCGTGCTCTACATCCAAATAAAAATGCTTGCTCTACTTTCATTGAGATATTAACCTATGTTATAGAAAGTAGGTAACTTATTGATGAGCATGAGGATACTATTGACAAAATGGGTAGTCTTGAGCGTGAGTATGCTAATGACATTGCAAACCTAAATGAATCTCTTAAAGAGGAACAAACCACTAATTAATCTCTTAAGGAGACCTTTGCTCTAGATCTATCTAGAGTGAAGAAATCTCATGATAGAGATCTTGAGGTGGCACATTCCCTTCAAATTAAAAATGATAAACTTGAAGTTGCTAATGCTAAACTCCTTGAGGATTTTGAGCACCTCAACGATGGCTCTAGGGTCATCAAGGGTGAGCTCATCAAACTCACCGAGTCACATGAGCAACTTAAAGCTTCTTATTCTAAAGTGCTTTACAAGTTGCCCTCGCCTCTTGCCTTAAATGATGATGCTTGTGCTACTAACTCTATTTATTGTGAAGCATATATCTTGAAGAATAATGTTGAGCTAAAGGCTCAACTTGTTTTGCTAACTAGAAACTATGGGAAATTAGAAGAAAGTCATGCCAAGCTCTCGAGCTCGCATGAAGATCTTCTAGTCACCCATGGTAGGCTAAAGTTAGCTATGAGGCCATTATGTCAAAGGTAATATCTAGTGGGCCTCATGTGAACATTAGCACTACCCCTACTCCAAATGTTATATTGCCATGTGCTAGTCCTTGTAATTCATCCACTCATAACCATGTTATATCTTGTGCTGAATTGCATTCTTTGCCTTGTTTCTCTAACAATGAAGCATCTACTTCCTCTAGTATTGTTGTTGATACTAACCATGTAGAGGAAATGAAAGATCTCAAGGCTCAAGTCACTTCTTTGAAGAATGACTTGAAAATGTGTCATGAAGGGAAGACCAGACTCAAGAACATGTTGAGTGTGCGACGTCCCCCAAGTGACAAGAGTGGACTTGGATTCAACTCCAACATCGAGAACAAGCCCACTAACGTGTTGAAGCACAAGGGCAACAAGAAGTAGGGCCAAGGACAAGTGAAGAATCCTGCCAACATTGTGTGCTTCAAGTGCAAGGAAGAAGGGCATCATGTGAGGGATTTCCCATTAAAGAATAAGACTCTTAGTGAGAAGCAACAAGGGAAGCGGCATCAAGCTTATCCACAAGCTCAAGATGGGACACTTCCCAAGAAGACTCAAGCTCTTCTTCATGGTGCGGCTCCTACCAATAAGAAAGGTGGAAAGATAAGAACTTGCTACATATGCCATGAGAAGGGGCACCTTTCTTCCTCATGCACCATGGGTAACTCCTCATCCCATACTATCTTGATTGATGATGCTTATTCACTTCATAAGGATGAGTGTGGCAATGTGTTTGCTAAATTTGTTGGTGCCCAAAGTGGTGTCAGGAAAAGAACCATTTGGGTGGCCAAGACTATTGTGACTAACTTCTTAGGACCCAACTTGGTTGGGGACCAACAAGCTAAAACTTGATCAATAGGTTTTTGTTGGAGGGCATTGGAGACTTGGCTACCCTATGATTAATTGAGGGATATTCATCATATTCTTGTTATCAAAGTCAAGTCATTGGTTATCATGCTTATATTCCTTATCCAATGTTCCTCCTTCCGGTAACTTGTGCTAAACTCCTTTACATTTATAGTTACTTGCTCCCTTGTGCATGTGTTGGTTTTGTACCTTGCATGTGTTTGTACATGTTGTGCTTCCCACTTACTTATATTGACCTATGAATTATATTTGTGTATGTTGGTTGGCACACCATGTATTTGTGTTTCTTGGTTTTGAGCCTTTATTTATTCTAGTTGGTATCTTATTTGGCTATTATGAGGGATTAATGGACTATTCCGTTTTGGGAGAGTGTCATGCTTGTGATTTTCACAATCCTAAAATGTGTGTACATGAGGAAAACCACTTAGTAGTTATATTGTATTTTTATCTAGTCTCTATGTGGTATGTCTTTCTCATGATAAACTAATATTCCATAATGTCCATTAATACCTCTATTTTGATTTTCTTGCCTCTTGTTGAGATTTCTTGGTTTATCACGTTATGGGGGAGTCATATGCTTTGTGCATATTACAAACCTAGGAAATGTGGACATTTGAGGTAGTGCCACATAGATTTTATATTGAAAATTATCTAGCACCTTTGTGGCACGTTTGCTCATAAAAGTTCCAATTTGCTTAAATGTTTTATTGCATATCCTTTGGATCTTGTTTGTGAGAGTGATTCTTGGTATGTGTTTCCTCATATTTGGATCTACGTATCCTCATGGTAACCATTTCCTTCAAGTTACTCTAATCACTACGATTGTGTGACTATTTGAAGATATCAATAATCTCTTTCGAAGCATCAACCTTAATTCTTATATCTTGTTATATGCTTCTTTGTGTGAATATGATCTTGGATATCCTTGCAAACTACCTCGGGAGAATTATCCATATTACTTCTTGTCCTTGGACAATTATTATTGTTATATGGTAGAATCCATTGATCATATCCGTTTTGGGATTTTCTTATTTGCCTTATCTTTGGCCAAGAAATTATTTTTCTTTTTTCTCCCAAGCTTTCCTTGCCTCTTGTGTATATTCTTATTTTATTGGTATCCCCTTGTGTTTTATTTAGTGTAGTTAGTAGTGATTATCTCATTAATGGGCATTTTGCATTCAAAGGAAAAATTCTATATAATGCTCTACTTATGGGGGAGCTCTCCTATATTATCTAGAACAATTTTTATATGCTTCTTGATTTGATCCATATTTTTTTGTGCTTGGAAGATCGATCTTTTTGTGTTGGTACTTTATGTTCCATCATGAAAAGTGTGAAGAGTTTGTTTTGGTTGTTGGAACCTTGCTCTCTTTGGGATTTGGTTTTATATCATTAGTTGTCACTTGTTTTGATCTTTTAGGATGAGATAAACCCTTGAGCATTGGTATTTTTGTCTATTTTGTTTGCTCTTTGGCTTTTTCCTAATTCATTTGTTGATATTGTGTTCCTTCATGTGTTGATTTGGTTCTTTGATACAATTTGGACACCTTGTGTCAAGTCACACCTTTGTGTTGCCTTGTTGGTTTCTTGGTGTTTTTGTACAAATTGTATCTCCTTTTGGTTCTTGAAAGTCTTATGCATGCATATTTACTACATGTATATAATATGACATGCTTGCTTTCTTTGATCCAATATATAGGGGAAACTCCATCGAATCCCAATGGGCTAAGATGTGCATGAAATTCAATTTCATATCAATATGCACATATTTGTGTGGAGGTTCTCCTATTTATTGTAGTTGCACTAACTACCTTGGACCCAATTTGTTTGGGGACCATAGTGTACTTAATTGTGTTTTAGGTACATTGGGGATATATATTGAGTGCTTGTATCTTGAACAAGGAAGAAGTGGCGTCTACATGTCAATTGGATGCAAGCTAGGATGATGAACAAATTCATATCTTCTTCATCCTACCAATTATATCTCGGTAACAAGTATCTCTCTCTCTCATGCATGCATATCTTGTTCACAACCTTTTGTATGTTGCTTGTTGGCATGAATTTGTGTTCTTGCATGTGTTGGGTTTCTTGCTTTGGCTTTGAAGAGTTCTCTCTATTGAAAATGTGTGTATGTTGAGATGAGTTCATAAAACTGGGACTATACAAAATCATGCCCATGATTGACCTATCCCAAATATGTCAATCTAGCAATTTTGTTGCATATCATTTCCTCAGTATCTCTCATGTGCAATAGTGATTATTTTTGCAAAGTTGAATTCTACTTTGTGATACTTGTCTCTTTTCTCCATATATTCCTCCTATCCCCTTCTTACCTTGGTAATAATTGTAATATATTGAGTATGTTGGTTTTTGAAGCTCATCGATGTACAATAAGATATATTTGAGCCCGTGGCCATGCTTTCAAGAAAACATCTTATTTGTATATTCCATGACTTCCTTCTTGCCTTTCGTGTGCTTCCTTGCGTATCTATTTTGTTTGTGCATATTTCTTTGTGGTAATTTGTCTTTGTGATATTTTCCACCTAGAAATTTATTCACACAAGAGAGGATCATTCCTTGGCTGTTTTTGCATTTCGTGGAAACCACCTCCTATTCCTTTTGACTATTTGGTGGATTTCAAATTTATTGTATTTTGTGTGCATTTTCAAAATGAGTTTGGAGGAGTGAGGATTCCATGGTGGTGCACATTGTTTCCAAATATAATTACTATAATTGGTGCATAATCTTTGGGGAGCTTCTCTAATTCATTTAAGAATGCACACTTGCCTTCTTTCTCATCTCTTGTGGTTTAAATGCTTATGGAGGAGCAAGGATTCCATATTTGTGCATTATGTATTCAATTGCAACTATTCTTAGTTGTGCACAAATCTTGGGGAGCATACCTATTTTCATTCAAACATTTTTGTCGTTTCCATTTGTTGGTTTTTCAATTGGTTCTTTTGGACCTTTTGTTTGCTCGCTTCATTTGATGAAGCTTATTTATCTTTTTGTTGCAATCTTTGGGTCCTCAATATAGTTTTACTTCCTCCCAAGAACTCATCATTTGACATGTGAATTTGCACACCTTTGGAGGAATTCTCACTATATTGGCCGTCTAGAACTTTTCACCCATTTTGGCAATCGATGCCAATGGGGGAGAAGTTTCGGAGGGTTTAAGGGAAGTTGGCCTTTGCTTTGAGTGTGTTCTTAAGAATTTGCCTCTCATGCTCTTTGCATCTTTGTGGTTGCTTTGCATGTTGAATATATAGAGGAAACTCAGGTTCATCACATACTTGTGTAGTATTTGATGTTGGGGCAACAGCTTTGGTCGTTAATTATCATATTTAAACCCTCGCTAAGGGATTGTCATCGATTACCAAAATCGGGGAGATTGAAAGGGCATGTATGCCCCATGTGTGGTTTTGGTAATTAACGACAATCCCTATGGACTAATGTGTAAATTAAGTTTCACTTGTAAGTTTGTTCATTGGCATCGCTTGGGCCATATGTTGGTCTCAAGGTTGAAAGAAGAAGAAGATCAAGTGTGTCTTGAAGAAGAAGAAGATGGACTTCCGCATGTGCCTCTTCAAGACACCATCATTATGGGGATAGAAGAAATTAATTGCAATCTCAAGATGCGCAATATCTAGAAGATCTCATGCTCGAAGCTTGCCATCCTTGTCGTTCATGTAGTGATGAAGACAAGTTCAAAAAAGAGGTTTCCCCATGGAGTATGGGGGATAAATTTGCATGTCTTCATCAAGCAAGAGCGAGCAACATCAATCAAGAAGGGTGTTCCATCTTGAGAAGGACAAGACAGTCTACATCAAGCTCAAGTGTAATGCTCAAGGCAAAGGTATGATCTTGATAGGTTTTCTATTTTACCGGTCTCTTGTAGAGTTGGCAGACCGGGTTTAGGATAGAGAGCCGTTCTATCAATAGGGGCTCTTGAGTGAGTGACTCGATCGCATCTTTCAGAGAGAGCTCAAACCTTTGCATACATAGCATAATCTTTCTTGGTTGTTATTTGGATCTTGTGCATGATAGGATCTATAGCTTATGGTCATCATCTTAACAAGCTCCAGTTCATCAAATAAGGTTTTTTCCCTTGCATACCTTATCGCGGTGCTTGATCATGCGGGTTTTTCTGGCTCCACACCTTGAGACATATCTCACATATATGTACTTGATATTTCTCCCTTGGTGGTATCCAATATTTCACATTTTGTTGGGTTCTATTTGGTTTTATATTTCCAACAAAATTGGTTTCATCCCAATCGGAGTTTCCAAGCTCAACTTCTTGTCTTTTTGGTTTTGGAGGTTTTACCGGTTCATCGCTTCTAGAGAGGTTATACATTTATCAATTTGTTTTTATCCTTTCATGCTGGACTATGATTTTTCTTTGCATAATCTTGTAGATCGTGTCTTTCTCTTCAAAACGAGCCCAAGATCATCAAAAACGGATTCCGGAATCAAAAGTAATTAAAGTTTTCGTGCAATGTTGTCTAGCGTTTTTGCTTGAGCAGAAATTCCGGTCCAAATTCCGACCCAAGTTCCGGTGACGTACTGTTTTCTTATGTTTTTGGTGTCTCTATTTACCGGAAGTTCCGGTGGTTCATCAGAAGTTCCGGTGGTGCGCGAATCTGACCCACCCCTGGGTTTGTCTCGGAGCCGGCCAACTTCGTTTCGGGTAGGTTAGTGGAGTGGCCCCTGAAATATTTTATGAATCTTGTGATTGCTTTGTTATGATGCCTCGTTGGGTTTTTATTTGGTTTTCCCGAGGTTGATCGTGCGTGTGTTGCTATTTGTGCACCCCTGGAGGGTAAAACTTTATGAAATCTGTGTCCGCGATGATGGACGACTTGGAGCACAGTATCTCGATCATAGACAACTATAACTAAAGTAGTGCTATAAATTTGACTTTGACATTAACTAAAGTAATCAGATTCATTACAATGGAATGAGTAAATAAAAGTGCCAACAACTTCTAGATTTGGGATATCTCATGCTATTTGTATCTGGGTAGTAAGTATTGCAAATACAATGGAATGGTTAACTAAAACTTCCCACTTCTTATGCTATTAGGACGACTCATGCTATCTATATCTGACTAGTAAGTGCTGCACTATAATGGAATGAATAAAACTGCCAACTATGTGAGTTCCTCGGATTGACTTCCTTGTTTGGTCTCGAGGGGGAAATACCAGGATGGGTATGTTTAGTGTTAGTATCAGGTTGGATCCGTCTAGATCTCTCTTATCCCTCGCTGAGCCCGCGTGGCCACCTCAGCTATTCCTCGACCCCGGCAGGGCTCTGCCGTCCACTGCAGGCGCCCGCGACATCAAGGTCGTCTGCCGAGTGTCCTGGCGTCCTCGTGAGTCAAGCCCCTGTTGTGGTACTTTCTCCTATGTTCGAGCCGTGTGCGCGACTCCTCAATGCGGCCTTTCTATGTTCATTTCTTTGTAGGTCCTCCCTGGGATGGGCCGATCCCCTTACATATGTTTGTTTACCGGGGCACCTTAGAACCAACGTGTGATTGGTGAACCTTTCCCTAACGTGTCATCTACAAGTTCAAGATCTACGGGCCCTGTTTGTACACCCTTGCTACTGCCCGAAGATCTCCACCAAGATCTTTGAAGACAACCGAAGCGAAGTTTCGCCTATCTACAACTCGAGAACCTTGGGAGAAGGTGAACCCGAAGAATTCACGACATCTGATAAGTTCGACATCGACCACCACAACGCCAAGTTCATCTACACGGAACGACAAGATCGCCTAAACGGAGCCGAAGAACCCGAACCCCGTACCCGGATTCCGAACCCTAACACCCTCGGAAAGCAAGATCGCCGAACTCCATGTGTGACCCTTTCCCGAGACCAATATTTTTATAATATATAATATATCTCTGTTGCATATAAATTGATCATGTCACATACATATCATGTGGATTGGGGGCTTTTAGCCGTTTCACCTCATAATTAAATATGGAGACCATATGCGGGCTTTTATGGTCTTATATGGGCCCATTTAAATTTTTGTAGCGAACTGATGCCATATTTTGCCTTGTTAAGACAATATTTAAAGTGCAGGGTATCTAAACAACATTAACCATCTGAATAATTGTCGGGACCCCGGTTCCGCTTAATATTGCCTAATTGAATCACATATTTTCCATGTCACACTACTAGGAAAACGGCTATAGGTAATCAGCACATCCGTGGCTCACATGGTTGAAGTGCCCCACGGCTAAAACAGGCGTGGCTCACCTGTGGGCAGTGCCCTACTAGTAACTAGAACAACCGTGGCGCACATGACTATAGTGCGCCCACGGATGTGTGGGCGGGCCTGTTGGCCGCACGCCAAACATCTGTAGCGCACTATAGTCATGTGCGCCACGGTTGTTAGTGTCATATGTGGCGCACATGGGGGGGGTGCGCTACGCCTAAGCGCACGCCCCTCTCTGGTGTGAACCATCCGCAAGCATCTGTGGCGCACATGGCATGGTGCGCCATGAAGTTTGTACTCTGTGGCGCACTATGGCATGTGTGCCATGATGTAGTGGCATGCACCAACTCCACCCCCGTGGATCGCCTTTTAGGGTTTGCAAAAATAAGCGAAAATGATAAACACTTCAAAAATTAAATCCTTTCATATTTAGGTAGGTAATGTGGTATAGCTTCTAGTAAAATTAACAAAAATGAGTTTCGACTTTATTTGCAAAAAAGTTATGCCACGTAAAAGGTAACTTTTGCATACGATATCGAAAAAAATCGTATAATATACCAAAATGACGAGAACGAGATTTCGCATCTGCTCGCAACGAACTATGGTCGTTTAGCGATTTTTTAGATTTTCAAAATTCGAAAAGAGTAAAAAGTTACGGTCAAAAAACCGTTTTTTCCTGCAGAAAAAAAAATACAGGGCGACTTATCCGTAGCGCACCTACACCTAGTGCGCCACGAATAAGCTTGGGCGGGATTCAAATTTGAATCCCCACCCCGCCGCCTCCTCCTCCCTTTCCCCTTTTCCCTCTTCCTCTCCCTTTCCCTTTCCACTTTTCCCTTCCCCTTTTCCCTCTTCCTCTCCCTTTCCCTTTCCCTTCTCCTTCTTCCTTCTTCCTTCTTCCTTCTTCCTTCTTCCTTCTTCCTTCTTCCTTCTCCCTTCTCCTCCTTCCCCTTCTCCTCTTCTTGCAGTGATGGCACGACGTCGACCTCCTTCTCCTCCTCCTCGCAGTGACAACGGGCGACGGCGGTGCAACGGCGGCCTCCTTCTCCTCCTCCTCGCGACGGCGGTGCAACGGCGGCCTCCTTCTCCTCCTCTTCCTCCTCTGCCTCCTGTTCTTCTCCTCCTCTTCCTCCTCTGCCTCCTGTTCTTCTCCTCCTCTTCCTCCTCTGCCTCCTCTTCTTCTTCTCCTCCTCTTCCTCCTCTTCTCCTCCTCCTCTTCTTCTCCTCCTCTGCCTCATCTTCTTCTTCTCCTCCTCTTCCTCCTATTCTCCTCTTCCTCCTCCTTGCAGTTCCGACGACAGCAGCGGCGCCTTGCGACAGCGATGGCGACCTGCAAGCCACGTGACGCCAAGAGATCCAGATCTGCTGCTTTTTTTTTTGAATTTTGAAATTTACATCCGTGGCGCACAGCACCTAGTGCGCCACGGTTATCGTTTCATACGCGTGGCGCACCTGCCCAAACTTCTGTGGCGCACTGGCATGTGCGCCACGCCTGTCTCTAAACTTCTGTAGCGCAAGGCACATGGCGCACTGCTAGTGCGCCATAGATGATGTTTCATGGTGCGCCACTAAAGGCCATTTTCCTAGTAGTGTCATACATAATACATGCATCATGACCGATCTTCTACCGTAGTAGTATTAAATAGTGCATCCCGTGTTTCTTCTAGTGTTTGCTTCTTAAGGAATTAGGCCGATGAGTTGATGCGAGTGTCGACCCAATCTTCGGATGAACCTTCGGCAATGTTTTTCAGGCGAACATTCTCCCTCTTTTCTACCTATTATGTCTTAATAGTCTTTACTTCCTCCTGTTGATCTATTGCTATCCGTGTTGCGATGATTTAGATTATGTGCATCAGTTATATTCCTTGCAGCCTCTATATTGCCTTGGACACCTCCTATTTCCTGTTGATTGATTGACAGTCGGTATTGTGAGTTGTAGTTTCTTGCTCAGGTGGTGCTTCACATCGTCGATGTTCCACCGTTGTTGGGTGGTTGGCACACGCTTAATGGTGGAGTTGATCATGTTTTTAATTATCGTTATAATAACTAATATTGAAAGTAGGTAAATAATGCAGAGGCACCGATGGGTAATATACAATATTTTGTTTTTAACCGCTCACTGGTGTACCGTAGGACCCCGAGTTCTTGATACATGTTCCGAGATCGAGCGCGCTAACCATAGGTGGGGTGTGTGGGCACCCCCATCGATTTAGTACCTGATTTCAAAGTACTGTGATGGGTCCACAAACTAGTTTGGGGCTTTATTACTATCATGTACTTATGCCATGCTTTACTGCTTTATTTACTATTGCGCGTGGAGCGCCGGTACTGTTTAGGAATAAATGTGGAATGTTTTCGCGGTATAGACAAGCCTAGCCACACTTTCTTGTTCCCAGTCGTTTACAGCCATTGACACAAACCCTGAGTCCATCTCGGAAACCGGCCGACTTCGTTACGGGTAGCTTAGTAGGGTGGCCCCCATGTGCTTGCTTTGGGTCTGGGAAACGTCGTGTTCGAAACCCCGTAGACATACTATTGGGTGTATGTTTTGCGATCTTGTACCTATCTGATCTGACAACAAGGGTGTATGTGCGGGTGGAAACTTTGGTGCACCCCTGCAGGGTTTAATCTTTTCGAAAAGCTGTGTCCACGGTTATGGACGAGTTGGAGCACAGTTCTCGATCATAGACAACTATAACTAAATAAAGTTTACTGTTATAATGTGACTTATATCTGATATGACTAGTAAGTTGGATAACCACCACAGAAAGAATGGATAAAACTGCCAACCGTGTGAGTTTCCTCGGCAGGATTTTCTCGTTTGGTCTCGAGGGGGAAATACCAGGATGGGTATGTTTGGTGGTAGTATCAGCTTGTTTCCAAATAGGTCCTTCTTATCCCTCTCTAATAGCCGACAGTTGTATCGAGTCACTATAGGTTGTTTAGTGCATGATGCACTGCCGCTTCAGTCCACCATACCTTTGTAGGCGAGGACCCCGAATTATAAGACTCGTCGTGTACTGGCCTCAGTACTGACTTCTCTCTTTTTCCTTTGCCCTTTGTCGATGCCCCTTTTGTTTAGCAGGTTTGAGATCATCGTCGGTAGCAGGGTTACCCTTCTGTCTTGGCCTGGTGTCGTGGGAATGGTCACGGCAGATGCTGCAATCGGCAGCGAGTAGTAGAACGAGGGGCAAGGGCGGCCAGCCATCTGCGGTGCGAGATGAGGGCAAAGACACGGGGTTTTACCCAGGTTCGGCCCCCCGGAGGGTAAAGACCTACTCCTGCTAGATTGTATTATGGAGGTGTTACAATGGGCGAGCTCGGCGGCTAGGCGGCGAGTCGCTTGGGTGTTTGAGGGAACGTGTCTCTACTCACCCTATAGGGAGGTTTATAAAGGCTCACCTGCCCTAGGGTTTACATATCTCAACCGATTCGGTTACAGCTTCAGTAGTCGTTTAACCTAGTCCGACTGGGCCTATCTACTCGCCTGAGCCTTCAGCTTCCAGTCGCTCGGTACCTTGCTGGGCTTCAATCCACTCGCCGTTCTACAGGCCCACTCGCCAGCTCTCGGGCCAGTCGGAAACGCCCTTCTGGGTATATCCCAGTAGGCATATCCCCATCAGTAGTCCCCGAGGCCGTCGTTGATTGGGCGTAAGTGGCTGCTGGCAGTCGGAGTATATGGCTTCAGAGTAGGCATCCAGTAAAATCGTCGGCGGGATCCTGTACAAAGGAGGAAATCCGGTGAACCAAGTCGCGGCTTGGGCGAGTCGAATCGGCGGGACGCGGTCATAGTGATTGACCTGGCGAAAGTGGTCGAGTTGGACCGTCAGTCGGTAGCGGTCAAACTAGCCGTTGGGGTAATCCAACGGTAACTTTCGGCGTAATCATCGCGCGGTAACGGCCTCCTGATTTGGCGGGTAACTCCCGCTATATAAGAGGAATGGCAGGCAATCGTAGAGCCAACTGCCCACCACTTCTTCCGAGCGCGCGCATTTTCCTTCCTTTGATCCGCGATCTAGTCGACCCGAAATCCTCCGATCTCCAACCAACCTCTTGGCCATGGCCCTTTCCACCGAACCATGGGGTAGATCCAAGTGCACGAGGGCGCAGCTGGCCTCTTTCGAGGAGGCCGGGATCCTGCGAGCCGGCTGTTGGCGTATCCCCGCAGCCGGAGAAACGACCCCAAACCCGCGAGAGAGGGAATTCGTCTGTTTCACCAGTCATCTCGAGCGGGGGCTAGGGTTTCCCACGTCCTTGTTCTTCCGGCGCTTTTGCGCCTACTACGGGATCCAGCCTTCAGATCTGGGTCCCCACAGCATCGAGCAGCTCGCCATCTTCGTGGCGTTCTGCGAATGCTACTTGGGCTGCCGACCCTACTTTCCCTTGTGGCAAGATCTGTTCCACGGACGGATCAGCCGCGAGGAGGCAGGCGGCCCAATGCTAGCGGCGGGCGGCTTGACGTTCCAGCTCAAGTCCAAAGCCTCTTTCTTCGACCTGATGCTACCCGCCAAGGCAGCGAGCGACTGGAAAAAGTCGTGGTTCTACGTGACCGAGGCGACTCCGGAGGGCGAAGCGGCGATCCCGCGGTACTCTGCTAGTCGTTCCGAGCCGCGCCATCTCCAAGTCGGCAAGCTCCCCGACGACCAGCGGATGGTCGTCGACGAGATGCTCCAGACCATCCGTGGCCTGAAGAAGAAGGGCCTCCAAACGATAAATCTGTACAATTGCTGGCTTGGGCGGCGGCTCGTTCCACTCGCCCAGCGCGACCACTACATGTACCAATACACGGGCCGGGGGGACTCGACGAAGGCCTGCCTCGACGAGTGGAAGCTGGAAGATTATCTCCCAGCGTTGAAGAAGATTACCCAGGCGGTGTACCTGGATGCGCAGGCCGGGATCGCCCCCTACACCGCGAAGCGTCCGGCTCCAACGGTAATTTCTTTACCTCGTTCGCAGTCGCAGTGTATGCAGTCGCGGTAATTCTGATTCCATTTTGCATTCATCGCAGCTATTCCAGGTGGTGGAAGGGTGGCTCCCACCTTCGGATGATGAGAGCCCGGGCTCATCCGCCCAGGACATAGGCGAATCGCCACCCGCGAGGGGCAACGAAGACGACGAGGACGAGTCCGAAGAGGAGGTCGCCCCGCTGGTCCGAAAGACCCGCGGGCAACGTCAGCGCGAGATCGAAGCGAGCAGAAGCCTCGAACGCCATGACGACGACAACGAGCTCCCAGAGACCACCTCGCGCCGTCAAGCTACTCCGTCGAAGAAGAAGGAGAAGAAGAGGGAGGCGAGGGCCCCCCTGAAGAAGAAAACGAAGCCGTCGAGGACAGCCTCACCGTCGCACTCGGCGAGCAGCTCCGATGCTCTTAGCCCAGCTGGTGACGGCGCGCCACTAGCGACAACCGCGCTGGACACGGCGACCATGGAGGTGCCGCTGGCCTCAATGCCTCCTCCATTCGCCCCAGTCTCTGGGCTGGGGGAGGCTCCGGCTGCGGCGACTTCGCCTCGCAAGGAGGCTCCAGCTGCGGCGGCTTCGCCTCGCAAGGAGGCTTCGGTTGCGGCAGTTTCGACTCGCGAGGAAGCTCCCGCCGAAGATGTCCCAGAGGCGCCAGCCGCGGCCTCAACGACGAAGAAGCCGTCCGTGTCTTGGGCACGCGACATTTCGAATGGGGCTCGATCGGCCGGGCCCTGAATCGGAAAACTGCCGCCTTCGTAAGGGGCTACGTTTCACCCCTCTACCATAACTATTTCAATTGTCTTTGCTGATTCGATTAATGCGCAGGACCGGAGTGAAAAGGATGGGCCATCCGACCGTGGCCAAGGTGCCCTCCGCCGCTAGCGAGGAGGATCCTTCACGCAATAGGAAGGCGGACGAGGTCGTCGCCTCAGCGGATGGCGGTAAGAAGGCCAAGGGCGACGACATCGTCACTACCTCCGATGACACGGCGGCCACGCCGGCCGAGCCCACGGGGGAGGCAGCCGCGTCTACGAAGGAGGGCGCTTCCTTACCTGGAACGGCGGAGGCGACCTCCCTTGGAGCGGGTGCCTCCATCGCTACCTTCCCCCGCTTCGTGACCAAGGCGGCCACGGCGAGTAGGGCTGCGCCCTCGAGCCACGCTCCTGGGACCGCCGATGCTGAAGTCGACCAGCGTCGTGGGCACACGCCAGCGTTACTCGCGTCCGTGGACGCGATCCAACTCCATGGCATGCTTGGCGCAGCCATCCAGGTACATCCAGTCCCCGAGGATCAGGTCGGTGCTTCGCAGCGGCGTGATCCTTATAATTTCTCGTCTTTTATTTTCGTATCCAGTCCCCGAGTGCGCACTCGCTGAATTTCAGCGGGTGGGCACTTAGGAATTTCTTGATCACCAGTCCCCGAGTGCGTACTCGCTGAATTTCAGCGGGTGGGCACTTGCGAAGTTTGTTTTAACTAACTTTTCGGTGATGTGCAGGGTCTGCAGCTTGAGTCGGCGGACCGATTGGCCGCGAAACAGCGCGCGGAGAAGGAGCTGGCCATCGTCCAGGAGGCGAACAAAGGGCTTCAGGCTGTTGCTGCGAAGGCAGATCAAGCTCGCCAGGGACTTGTCCCCGCTGGTGAGTTGATGGCGCGCTGTTCGCCTGGGTGCCGCTGAACAACGGATCGCCGACCTCGAGCGCGAACTGCGGGAGGCGAGAGAAGAAGCTAGCTTGGCGGACGGGCGAGCTAAGGCCGCCATTGCGGCCGCAGAGGAGGATCGCAAGGTGTCAGAAGTCCTTATTGCTGGGCTTCAGGACGACCACACGTTGCTTCAGTGCTTCATCACGGGACTCGCCCGCCCGTTGCTTGGTGCGTGCGTCTTCCATTTCTAATAGGTGTGATTTTTATGGTGTCCGTCATACTCATCATTGTCTTCTTCTTTGCAGGCCGCATCATTGATAGCGAAGAAGAGGCGAACTCGCTCGACGCAAGGCAGTGTGTAAGCATGCTCGTCGACTCGGCGACGCTGTCGGCGACCTGCATCCGCGCCTACCTCCAGGAAATATCACCCACGGAGGTGATTCCCAGCGACCTCGTTGAGGTGTGGAAGTACTTGGAGAAGGCACCCGCGGTCGTTGAATTCATGACGCGATCGGCGTTTCGGCGTGGAGCATCGACGGCCCTGAGCCTTGGACTCGCCCACTTCCCCGAAGACTTCGACATCGACGATGTGACGAGTGGGTACCCCTCGTCAACTGGCGAGGTGGAGCTGTCCGAGGTCCTCAGGTTGCAAGAGCATGCCGCCACGTATTTGGAGCGTGTCTGGGCGATGGGTGACCTCCTTCCATACCAGGAGACGGTCGTCGCGCCGAACGACCTCGAGCCGCCGCATCGTGACTTCAAGGCCGAGCAGCCTTTTCGCGCAGCGATGGCGGGTGAACTGACGATGTATCCATCAAACCCGTACACGGCGTTCATCCACAATCGTCGGGATGTTGGAGAGTCGTCGACGAAGCCTGCGGAGTAGAGTAGTTTGCCACGCAGGCGTTAGCAGCAGTTCTGCCTCGCAGGCATATTTTGTAACGCGAAACAATGCAACATGCAATTGAATGAGACGTCGTGTCTATTTTGGTATTTGTTTGTGTTCTTTGGATTGATTTTGGACGAGTCCCCGAGCGCGTCCACCCTTTTGTGGGGTTTACCTCGTATATGATGTGTGTTTTGTTATCATGTGTTTTGTTGCTTTGGTCGACTCGCCCGAGCTCGGAGAGCCAGTCGCAAGGCGACTCCCTTGAGTGCGCTGTACTTTACCGTTTTCCCGTACGCGAACGAGGTCGGGTGGCCGAGTCCCCGAGCGTGGTACTTGGTAGTTCTAGGCGCGACTCGAGGGTGGTTGAGGACTTAGCGCATTGGTGTGAGCGCGTCACTCCTGCCTGGCCCGTGGGGTCAGTCGCGTGGCGAGTCCTGGGCATGCTCTCTTACTTGGCGTTTTCCCTGACCACTCGCGAGGAACTGGTATTCAGTCCCCGAGCGTGGTACTTAGTCGTTCGAGTCGCTATGCCGAGGAAGCGGGGGACCAAGGTCGCTGTGAGAAGCGAGGGCAGTTGTCTTGGCTCGTAAAACTAGTCGAGCTAGGCGACTCCAATGGGGCTCCGGGTTGGCGTTTTTCGTGGACGATACAAGACCTGAAGTGATTCAGTGCTCTTACACCGCACTACTTAGCCGTGCCGATCGCTGTACCAAAGGTTGACTTCTGCATTTTAGCATACCGCTGTTATTACGAGTGCGAGTGGCACAAGTCATGGAGAGTAGGCGCAGTTTGCGGTAACCGTTTCTTTTATTTCATAGCGACTGGAGAGTACATGTGTGGGGTTCTAGGAGTAGAATTTCCGGAGGAGGTTTACATTCCATGGTCGCTTGACGTCGAGCTCGCCGTCCCCGCGGACGTCGATGAGGTAGTAGGCGTCGTTGCCGAGTACGCGCCCGATAGCGAATGGGCCTTCCCACGGAGGGGAGAGCTTGTGCATGCCCTTCTTGTCCTGGATGAGGCGTAACACCAGGTCGCCTTCCTGGAAGGTGCGAACCATCACCCGCCGGCTGTGGTAGCGGCGGAGTCCTTGCTGGTAGATGGCGGTGCGTGACCGAGCGAGGTCGCGTGCTTCGTCGAGCTGGTCGACCCCATCTTGGCGGGCCAACTCGTTTGCAGCCTCCGTATAATGGACGACTCGCGGAGAGTCGTGTTCGAGGTCGGTGGGCATGACTGCTTGGCCAGAGACCATGAAGAAGGAGTGAATCCGTCGATCTGTTAACCGAGGTGCGGATTCCCCGGATGACGGAGGGCAACTCGACCCAGCACCGGCGCGCGCCGAGTGGTACTTGGAGTCGCGGCTTCAGGCCGTGGAGGATGCTTTGGTTGGCCCGTTCCGCCTGGTCGTTGGATTCCGGGTGGGCGACTGACGCGAGGTCGAGCCGGATGTGGTGCTCTTCGCAGAATTCGTCCATGGCTCCCTTGGCGAAGTTGGTGCCGTTGTCCGTGATGATACTGTTTGGGAACCCGTAGCGATATATGAGCTCGCGTAGGAATTTAGTGGCGGTCTTCCCGTCGCATTTCCGGACTGTCTTGGCCTCCACCCACTTAGTGAATTTATCGACGGCGACTAGCAGGTGGGTGTAGCCGGAGGGGGCTTCCTTGAAGGGGCATACCATGTCCATGCCTCATACGGCGAATGGCCAGGTAATGGGGATTGTTTTGAGCGCCGAGCTCGGTATGTGCGTCTGATTGGCGTACTTCTGGCACCCGGCGCATCGCTGGACGATGTCGACAGCGTCGGCGTGTGCGGTGGGCCAGTAGAAGCCGTGTCGCATAGCCTTGGCGACCAGGGAGCGAGCGGCGGCGTGGTGGCCGTAGTCACCTGAGTGAATGTCGTGGAGCATTTTGCGTCCTTCAGCCGGTTGGACGCAGCGTTGGAACACGCCGGTGACGCTGCGCTTGTGTAGCTCGCCATCGATGATGGTGTAGGACTTGCATCGACGAGCGATCATTCGAGCGTCTGCCCTCGCCGGCAGGGTGCCAGCTTCCAGGTAGGCGATGTAGGGCTTGGTCCAGTCGTCTGGCTCGGTGACGAGTGCGACCAAGGCTGCCTCTGGTTGGAGTGGGACTCCGATGTCGATCTCCCTCGGGGGAGAGACTGATGGCTTGGAGATTGTGTCGAGGAACACGCCGGCGGGTGGTGCGAGTCGAGCCGACCCGATGCGAGAGAGGGCGTCGGCCTCCTCGTTTTTCCGCCTGTCGATCCACTCGACAGAGTAGCCGGTGAAGTGGCCGCCCAACTTGTCCACCGCTTGGCGGTACGCCGCCATGGTAGGGGAGACGGCGTCGCAGGTGCCGGCGACTTGCCCCGCGACAAGGTCGGAATCTCCGTAGCAGCGGAGGCGATTGACGTTCATCTCCTTGGCGGCTCGCATGCCGTGGAGTAGGGCCTCGTATTCAGCCATGTTGTTGGTGCAGGGCGTGAAGTCGAGGCAGAGGATGTAGCGGAGCTTGTCGTCCTTAGGTGAAGTCAACACTATCCCTGCTCCTGCACCGTCCGCGTTCTTGGAGCCGTCGAAGTGCAGGCTCCAGTAGTGGAGGTATGGCAGCTTCTCTGGCTGCTGGGCCTCCTCCTAGTCGGCGATGAAGTCTGCCAGCGCCTGCGACTTAATCGCCTTTCGTGGCTCGTATTTGATGTTGTGGACACCGATCTCGACTGCCCACTTGGCGACCCGCCCGGTCGCCTCGCGATTGCGGATGATGTCTTGCAGTGGTGCTGAGGAGACGACCGTGATCGGGTGCTCCTAGAAGTAGTGCGGCAGGCGCCGCTGAACCCTGAAGACCGCGTATACTAGCTTTTGGTACTATGGGTACCGCTGGCGCGACTCGGTGAGGACCTCGCTGATGTAGTACACCGGCCGCTGAACCGGGCGCTCCTTTCCTTCCTCCGTCGCTCGACGACCATCACGCCGACGACGCGCCGGACGCCGACGTAAACCAGCATGGGTTCTTTGTCGGGGCGAGTAGTGGTGCGGCGAGTAGCACCTTTTTGAGGTCGCGAGCGCGTCCGCCTCCTTGTCCCACTGGAAGGTGGGGTTCTTCTGCGATCAGCGGTATAGGCGCTTTTCGCCTGTGCAGGTGATGAAGCGACCGAGAGCCGCTACTCGCCCGCCAGCTCGATGTCGCGCACTCGGGTTTGCCGAGCGATCGTCGATCTTTGTTGGGTTCGCCGATCCCTCGCTTGGAGACGACGCACCCGAGAGTTGTCCGGTGGGTACACAAGGTGCACTTGCTGGGTTGAGCTTTATCTTGTACCTTCGCAGGTTGGCGAAGGTTTCCGCCAGGTCGGCGAGTAGGTCGCCTTGGCGAGCGGACTTCACGACCACGTCGTCGATGTAGACGTGGATGTTGCGGCCAATTTGGCTCGCGAGGCATTCTTGCATGCACCGCTGGCAGGTCGCCCCGGCGTTCTTGAGGCCGAAGGTCATGGCGGTGTAGCAGAAGGCTCCGAATGGCGTGATGAACGCCGTCTTCTCCTCGTCTTCGACAGCCATTTTGATCTGGTTATACCCAGAGTAGGCGTCGAGGAAACATAGCGACTCCGAACCCGCGGTTGAATCGATTATCTGGTCGATCCGCTGAGGACGAATCGCCTTTGGGCAGGCGCTGTTCAGGTTTGTGTAGTCGATACACATTCTCCAGGTCCCGTTTTTCTTCTCGACCAGGACTGGGTTTGCCAGCCACTTGGAGTATTTGATTGTTCGGATGAAGCCGGCAGCGAGTAAACGTTGCACTTCCTCGGTGATTGCTCGACGGCGTTCTTCATTGAAGGGCCGTAGCGACTGCTTGACAGGTCGCACTTTGGGGTCGGCGTTTAGTTTGTGCTCAGCGAGCTCCCTAGGGACACCGGGCATGTCAGAGGGTTTCCATGCGAAGATGTCCCTGTTCTCACGGAGGAACTCGATGAGCGCGCCTTCCTATGCTGGGCTCATGCCTGTCCCGATCGTCACCGTCTGGCTGGAGTCGCCTGGGACCAGCTCGACGGTGCAAGTGTGCGTCGTCACCTCAAAGGTTGAGGTGTTTGCGCCCTCTGAGTTGGGCTTCTTGAGTATTGTGGGGTCGCTTTATGACCCCGCCGCAGATTTGGCGAGCTCTGCCGGCGTGATTAGTCTCTGCCGCGATGACGGCGTCGGCGAGCTCGGCTCCTTTGGCCTCGCACTCGGCGGCCATGTCGGGGTCGCCGTTGATGGTGATGACGCCGCACGGCCCGGGGATCTTCATCGCGTTGTACGCGTAGTGGGGCGCTGCCATGAATTTAGCGAACGCTGGCCTCAGACGCAGTGGTAAGGCTGTCAAGGGCACCAGCTGAAGACGATCCGCTCAAGGCGGAAGTTTGCCGGCAGAAAGTGACCGGTAGCGTGACCTTGCCGATCGGGTACGCCTTCCGACCGGGACGGCGCCGCTGAACGTGGTGTGGGTCGTCTCGATCATCGACCGCGGAGCCGCAGCCTGAAGGTGTCGAGGTAGAGGATGTTGATGGAGCTACCGCCGCCCATCGCTGTCTTGGGGAGCCAGAGTCGCCAACCTTGGGCTTGACCACCAAGGCGACTCGTCCCTGGTACTCGGCGCGCGAGTGGTCTTGCCGGCTCAGTGATGGGTTGTTCCGACCAGTTCAGAACTGGGAACGTCTATTTGGGCCACCGCGACGCGACGGCGCTGGCGATGACCTTCTTCTCGCTTCGTGTTGAAGCCTGTGAAGGTGTGAGCGAGCCGCTACTTTGTCAATTTTCCGCCATTTGGCGGGCCGTTGTCGAGGTCCTCCGCCGCTGCGTGCCTTCTCGGTTTCCACGAGGGTGTGGCGGTCGGCGGTGGTGCGTGCGGGCTTCCCTTCCCTGCTATGGAACGCATATGGTTGGTTAAGGAGGGCCGCGATCGAACCTTGGCTTGTTCTTGTAGTTGCCGCCATCGCGCGCGTTCTCCTCCGTCGGCGGTAGCTCTTGGCTCAGGGCTGCGTGTTCGGCGTTAGCGGCAAGTCGACTTCGCCATCGCGGCGCTTGCCAGTGAGGCGAGTTCCGCTGTAGCGTAGGTCGGTTCGGCGTCCGCCGTCGTTTCCGCTCGTGCGGCGTTGCCCTCCTGACTCGTCGTTAGTTTCCTGGTTTGGATCTTCCTCTGCGTACCGTTTGGCGATCTCGAGGAGGTCGGGGATGTTGTCGAGTGTGCGGGAGTGTCGCTTGAGCTTGGCGACTAGAGGCTCGTAGCGGCACGAGGTCTTGAAGCAATGGATCGCGGTGTCCGGGTGGATGCCGACCGTGTTGTACCAAAGCTCTTGCCACCGTTGGACCCAGTTGCGGGTCGACTCGCGGGGTCCCTGGACGCACCGTTCCAGGTCCTCAATAGTGGTGGCGCGGGTGTAGGAGCACTCGAATTGCCTGACGGCGTCACAGATTTCCTCCCAGGAATCGATACTGTCCTGGGGGAGAGTGTTGATCCACTGCCTGCACGTCCCCTCCATCATCAGGGGGAGGTAACGGGCGGCGAGTAGGTCAGTGTGACCCGCGATCCCCATTGCCATGAGGTATGTGTCGAGCCAGACGGCGGGGTCGTACGAGGAGTCGTATTTTTCTATCTCCTTTGGCGCCTTGAAGTTTGGCGGGTACTTCTCGCCTCGGATCATTGGTCCGAAGCACTTGGGCCCGAGTCGACTGAGCGACCCCATAGGCTCGCCGTCGCGGCGATTAGTTAGGGTGTGCCGCAAGTCGTCGGGCTGGCGTGCGCGCCAGCTTTGGTTGTTGATGATGTGGGTGCGGGCGTCGATGGGTTGCCCGTTAGCGGCGACGAAGTTGGTCGCCGGCCTGGGGTCGTTGGTGGAGAGTGCCGCGTTCGTGGGTCGGTGTTGGAGCTGCAGTGGCTCTGGTGGCGGGCAGTTGAGGGTGTTTGCCGCCGCTGGGCGGCCGCTGGAGGCCGCTCTGCTTCCCGAGGAACGCGAGTATACTCGACCTTGCGAGTCGGCGCCCGCTTTTTGCTGCTCGACGGCCTTCGCGAGCAGGGCCCTGACGTATTGGATCTGTAGGGCGCCGTCGCCGGTGGCCGTGATGCTGTCGGCTGCTGCTCGGCCTGCCACGAGGTTGTCCATCGGGGTGGAGAACAGTGGGAGGCCGTTTGCGTCTCGCTCCCGTGAGGAGACTACTATCCGCGGCTGGTCCCTGGGAGGGGTGCGGTTGGGTGGAGGTGGGGCGCCCATCGCCGTTGATCCTGGCGGTGGCCGGGCGCTTCCTCCTGGTGGCGCGTTCTTGCAGATTGCACGCTCAGCCACGCGGGCCGGGTCGTTTTCGTCGTCGAAGTTCAGGGCACGCCCTTGAACGGTGGGGTTCAGGCGTGACCTGATCCGCTGGTGGTGGTAGCGTGACAGCTCCTGCGCCGTCACCTGCTCGAGGCGAAATTTTTCGCGCTCGCCTTGCTCCTTGTGCATCGCCTCCGCCAGTTTCAGGCGGAGTTCCTCGACCTCCGTTGTCATGGCGTTAGGAGAGATTGGGGTGGAGAAAGGATCCTCCGGCGGATCGGCGCCGGTGGCCATGTAGGCCGCGGCGTGGCGACCGGTTCCATCGCGGAGGTCGGCGGAGTTCTCTGACCCGGAGTCGAATTCGAAGATCCCGAGGATGGAGGGGTCCTCGAAGTCTCCCGCGTTGGAGACCTGGGCGATGGAGCCCACGGACGAGGCCGCGGTGATGGATCCGGCGAGTGACGCCGGGGTCGCCGAGTCGGCGTCGTCGGTGAGGGCTGCATCTTCTGCGGCCGCTGAATTCCCGGCCACGTTGCTGTGGGCCGAGTTGTACTCGGAGGCGAGGCGGTGGATCGTGCGGATCTGGATCTCGGAGAGCTGATTGCGTGGCGGCGACTCGCGGATGCGAGCCGAGTCCTCTGAGACGATGGCGTCGGTGAGGCCGACGAAGAGGCTGATCATGCCGATTGGCAGGATCACGCTGTGCGTGATGGGTCGCGCCGCCGAGACGTAGCTGCTCGGCAAGATCTGGAGCATCTCGCCGATTGCTATCATGCGGCCGGTGGCGACCGTCTCGTTGATGGGCAGATCGGATCTCGCCGCAGAACACCGGCTAGACCGGCCAGACCCCACGGTGGGTGCCACTGTCGTGGGAATGGTCACGGCAGATGCTGCAATTGGCAGCGAGTATTAGAACGAGGGGCAAGGGCGGCCAGCCATCTGCGGTGCGAGATGAGGGCAAAGACAGTGGTTTTACCTGTGTTCGCCCCGGAGGGTAAAGACCTACTCCTGCTAGATTGTATTATGGAGGTGTTACAATGGGCGAGCTCAGCGGCTAGGCGGCGAGTCGCTTGGGTGTATGAGGGAACGTGTCTCTACTCACCCTATAGGAAGGTTTATATAGGCTCACTTCCCCTAGGGTTTACATATCTCAACCGATTCGGTTACAGCTTCAGTAGTTGTTTAACCTAGTCCGACTGGGCCTATCTACTCGCCTGGGCCTTCAGCTTCCAGTTGCTCGGTACCTTGCTGGGCTTCAATCCACTCGCCGTTCTGCAGGCCCACTCGCCAGCTCTCGGGCCAGTCGGAAACGCCCTGCTGGGTATACCCCAGTAGGCATATCCCCATCACCTGGGCTGGGTTATGGACGCTATTGGTTATTCTTCAGGGATCTTAGCCCAATTTGCATCTTGTCCGTACTCGGATATTTTATCCTTTTCAAGGTGATTTGGATCTTTGTAGTGTATATCTATATTCTTGACTCATGGAGTCGTGTTGTATATATCTGTTTCTATGGGTTCCATCGTGGACTATTGTGTAATGATATTACTTCATTTTTCACCCGCACGCAAGTGTCTGGTGGGAACCCTTGAATCTTTTTTATGCGGGTTTAGATGAAATCGCTAAAACTTGCATAGGACCTATCCGAGGGTGTTACACCTCCTCCACCCTTCGCATCACCTCGAACACGCCCACACGGGGACAGGCACTACCCGCGCCACCGCTGTCCTGGTCTCGCCCGACACTACTTCCACCAGCAGCCAAGACATAATTCATGTTACAAAACCAGTCTCTATCATATAAATCTGCACAGAATCACACAAAAATTAGAAAAAATTTCCCAGAAAATAAAGCTGGCCAGTGCTAAAAAACAGCTTAAAAGAAAGAGTATGTATGTACGTAATATAGATTACCTGGTGCTCAAGAACATCCTGATTTCTTCTCTATAGCTCTCACAATGTTAGTAACTGCAGATAATTAAGTTTACATCTTGAAACACAATGGAGAACATTCAATTTGAAGTTTCAAGATCATTATTGAAAAGCAGAATATCGTAATAGCCATAAAAATAATTTATATGGACGACTGAAACTTTTATCCTTTGGTTAAAAAGGGTAATTAGACATTTGCCATCTCTATAATTAAAAAAGACATCATGTCGTCGGATTGATGACAAGTACGTCATAGGGGGTCCTAGCAGCATTGAGAAGATGGGGTGTGAGCCATACGGTGTTTTGGGAGCGGTGAGCACAAGTTTACCCATGTTCTGATCCGATTGCGGTGATCGAATCCTATATCGGCGAGAGCCGGATGTTACAACGTATTACACGAGAGGTTCTCCTGTGCGAGAAGGTTTTGTTTGATCTATGACCTGGTGCCCTAAAGGCTTTCTTAGGTACGGTTTATATAGTCACCAGGGCCTAGGGTTACAGGAGAGACTTATCCGTCTACGTTACATAGTCGGTAACTAGATACAGCTTGGACTATAAGTAATACTACATGGCTAAGTCGGTAAATCTTTTGGGCCTTGTCGTAGCCGGATTGGACTCCGTCTTATTTCCCTGACTGGGCCACTCGTGAAGCAAAGCTCTAACCCATTGATGGGCCACTCTGGTCAGCGAGTCTTCTGGGTATACCCGGAAAGTATATCCCCAATAGTTGCCCCCGGAATTCTTCAGGATCCAAAGTTAGATAAATTGTCTAGCTTGATGGTTCCTTCGGCTTGAGAATCTTGAAGGGTTCTAGAAAACTTCACTCCTTAATGTAGGATTCTGAATCATCTCAGTCGGATATATTTTCTTGACTTTAGTCTTTTTCTTGCTCGATTCAAAACATGAGCCGGACTTTAAAAGTGTTGGGACGTCTAATAACTTTTCCAGACTAGGTCTTGTCACTGACAAACTTCCTGTCAGCATGACCGTTGGTGGGTCAGTTCCTTACGAAACAGAGCATCATTTCAATGCCCGCGCGAGAAACGAGTGGGAGGAGACGTCGTGAGGAAGCCTCCTCTCTCTCTCTCTCCTATACGCGTGGCGTAAATCGCGCGGATCAATGTGAATCTTGGCGTGGAGGTTAAATAAATTAGAGATTTATTTCTCCTAGATTCACTCCTCGCCACTCTTCATTGCCTCCTCATACTCCTCGAGTGCTTCAAATCCTCCCATATCTACACCCCACAAAAAATCCCTCCTCATACTCTTGGAACCATCATCAAGCTCCGGAGCGGTAGTAGAAATAGGCACAACAGCAGAGGACGAATGGAAACTACGGGGCCTCTGGGTCCCGAGCTCCATGGACAACGCTGAGATCCAACCAATGGAGGATGAGGGCTACCTTGTCTCCAACGCGTGGCGAAGCAGCGCAGGAGACGATGTCCCTGCACCGCGTGATGGCGAGCGAGTCCTCTTTGGAACGCACATCGACTGCGGCCTACGCCTTCCACCGTTAGAGTTCTTCACCGAAGTTCTCCAATATTACGGTGTGCAGCTTCATAACCTTCTCCCAATTCCTTGCTCGAGCTTAGAGCTCATGCAGCTCTTAGTTAGGGATTTCTTGGCATTAGGGAAAATCTTACCCTTTTCCGGTACTACTATGGTATCCGGAAGAACTCCATCAGTGTCGGTGTTCCTTACACCACCAGCACTCTTAGCTTAATCCTTAGGAGAAACCGAGTTTATCCTATGATTAACGCTAGTGAATCAGTAAAGATATGGGCCAGAACCTTTTCTATCATAACAATGTCCCAGCTCCAGGAAAGGCAGAAGGTCTTCCGGCCTTCATCGACGATGCTGCTCCCCATCAAGAATCATGGGATGCAGAAGCGCCGGAACTGTCTGAAGACATGGTCCTCGCCAAAAGGATGATCGATTTTTTGATGAAGAACAAGGGGCTCCATGGATCCGACTTGATCCGCTAGTGGGTGGATCACGGGATTCACCCATTGCAGTATCACGGAGACCGCTTGATGCACACGGTCACCAGAGACCGAAAAGAGAGCCTGAGGGTTAGTCCAAATCGCATTCGTGAGAAGTACTACAAGACCCGAATGCAATTTCTGATTAAGAGAGGGTGGAGAAGAAAATCCTGATGTCTCCATGAAGATGTTCTCTGCCGACCGTCCTCTGACTCAGGTAAATATTTCGACTTTGCTTTAAGATTTTTTTCCTCTTCCATCTCATCATTTGACTCTATTTTTACGAATGTACTTAATTACACATCAGCTTGAGAACCTCCCCAAGTCTGAGCTTGCCCCTCTTGAGGGCTATCCTTCCGATGTCTCGAAGGCGACGGAGGATGACGAGGTGAGGGAAGTTCCTGCCCCTGCCTCCAAGAAGAGTAAGGCCAAGGAGAATGTTGTTACCGCTGGCTCACAAATATTGCCAGTGGTTAAAAGTTAAAAACCTTGTGATTTTTAGTACTTAGTACACTATTTCTTTCCGAGCCACACCTTGACATACATTCTTGTGTGTTTCAGAACTAAGTAAGCTTTGGAGATTAAGATTAAGTCGGAGAGCAAACCTACCAAGCAACTGCGCCAACAGAAGCTTGCATTATCTCTAGCTGTGCCTCCTCCAACTCCTAACAAAACTCAAACTTCAGCACCAGAGGCTCCAATCTCCCCTTGTGCCGGCTCTATCGTCCCCGACGCTGCCACGAATTTGCAAGCCTTGTTTACCATTGGTAGCAAGGCATCTAACAAGGGTGAACCCTTCAAGGGTAATGATCCCATGATAATGTCTCTAGAGAAGATTTGCAAGATGGCTGGCTCTACTGCCTTCGGCCTAAAACAGGAGAAGGAGGAAATTCTCAAACTAGTGCAAGCTAGTCTTGAGAAATAAATCATCACTCCATAGGCAGCAATCCAAGAGATGGAGGATGTAAAGTTAGAGAGCCTCCTGGACCAAATCTTTGTTCGGGATCAAAAAATCGAAGCCAGAGAACTTCCAGCGACAAGCATCTCTCCCATCTCCCTTGCCGAGAAAGTGTTTCACAATCGGATTTGAGAAGTTGCATCTGGAGAACATTGTAAGTTTTCGGATTCTCGTTTGTAGTATTTATTATCATATCCACTAGCCCCCAAGCATAAAGTCAGATAAAGATCTCAGCATTAGATCTGAGTTGATGCTTTATAGGATGCAAAATAACGATATAGTGTAGCCCCAAGGCTCATTCTGTATTTTGACTTAGTTGAAGTCGAGGCCCAAGTCTTAGTAGTCGTATGACGGTAATCCATCTTTAACTTACAGAAAGTTACATCTTACAACCATGAATTTCTCAAGAATATCTGCAATAAATGCAAAGAGATTAAGGCTTTATGTCTTGAGAATTCCCAGTTGAAAGTCGAAAAGGATGAAACGAAAGGTAAGCATTTCTGGCACTCAGCCATAGTTGTTTGTCTTAGTCAAACTTTTCATCTAATTGATATTTTATTCTTTACAGAATTGCGATAGAAATCAAGCAAGATGGTGGGGGAAGCGGAAAACTTTAACGTCCTCCAGATGGAAAATTTCGGACTCGGGGATGATCTTACAAAGCTCAAGGATGATCACGAGAAATCCGTGAGCTACCTCCTGGAGTCAAGTAATATGGAGACCAAGAGGTTAGCAAAGTTGGTGGCTCTCCGAGATAAGCAGCTAAAGGAATTGAAGAATGATTATGAGAGTTAGAGGGATCTTGCCCAGTTTTCATGTAACAACCCAAGTTTTTAATATATGTAAATAGTACTTAAGCATTGCATGCATCTATTTAAATCAATAAAATATTTGCATGTGATCAAGTGTGTGACCCAAAATACAAGTACAAAACCCTAAACCCTAGTTCTTCCCTCTCTCTTTGAAACACATTCAAATAGTTTTGATATTTCGAAAAGTACCAAAATTATTGGAGCCCAAATGTACTAAAAGGGCCCCACAGTATTTTAATAGTTTTATAAACCTTCTGGTATTTTTGAAATATCTCAAATCAGATTTGATATTCAAATATAAATAGAAATTTAAAACAGAATTGGAAAAACGTTTTTAGGAAATAAAACAGCAGCAAAGCCCAACCAGGCCGTGGCCCATCTCTCTTCCCTCCTCTCCTTGCCGCCCATGCGCAACAGCCTTGGCCCAGAAGAAGCCCAAGCGAAGCCCACCCAGGCCCAGTACCGTTTTGTCCACACAATCACCATCTTCAAGATCGGGAAGCGTCTGCGTGTCACCAGCGCTGACGCTCGCCGGTGCCAAGATCCTCGCCGCCGCTCTGGATGGGGATAAGGAGCTGCCATGCATGCCTCTCCCTCCCCTGATCTTATCCTCCCCCCTCGCGTGCTCTTTATCCCTCTCTGTAGCTCGCATGGCCGAACCCTAGTCGACGAGCTCGCCGTCTCCTTGGCGTTCCCGACAACCCCCCAGGCCATCTGCGACCGTCATCAGCTCCGCCTCGTTGCACTGGTGCATTCCCCCCGAAGGAATCGAGCAGGGACCGTCATCAGAATTGCCACCATCGACGTCGTCTTCCCCGTCTCTAGCCACCGTCTCCGTCGATGTTGCCGACGCCATCTGGGCTCCCCTCGCCTCCCCGACCTCACCGTCGCATCTGTGGTGAGCTCCTGGTCCTTCTGGACCCCCTCCCTTCTTTCCCTTCCTCTCTGGTGCGGTCCCGTGCATTGCACCGTCATTGATCATCGCAGATGCTCGTCGGAGCCGAAGCTCCGTTGACCACAAAGGGGCGGCGCCACATCTATGTGGTCCACCTTGATACGTCCAAAACGTATCTACTTTCCCGAACACTTTTCTATTGTTTCTCCTCTAAACTTGTGTGATTTGGATACAACTAACACGGACTGACGCTGTTTTTAGCAGAATTACCTTGGTCTCTTGTTTTTGTGCAGAAAATGAACTATGAGGAAAAATCCCGGAAAATATGCCAAAAATTATATTTCACCAGAAGATCCACGGAGCCAGAAGAAGAGACGGAGGGGAGGCCTGGGGGGCCCAGACCCACCCCAGGCATGGGCCCAACTAACCCCGCGCCTGGTGGGGGTGTGGCCACCCCAGGCAGCCGATCGTCATCACCAACGCATCTCCATCAACCACCGATGTTTCCCTCATCCATGAGTGAGTAATCACCTGCTGTAGGCTTGTGGATGGTAGGCATTGGATGAGTTCTATCATGTAATCGAATAAGATCTGTTAGGGCATAGTGCCTAGTTTCTCTTGTGCTATTTGACTTTGTTGCAACTTTTTGTGCTTAATGCTTGTCACTAGGGCCTGAGTGCCATGATCTACGATATGAACTTATTGTTGAATCATTATGATAGTATTGTTTGTGATCTTATCTGCAAGTTGTGTACACATATCATTGTCCGGATCCAAAGGCCCCAAAGTGACAATAATTGGGACAATTGGAGGGGATGGCTGTGGTGTGAGGATCACATGTGTTCACGGAGTGTTAATGCTTTTCTCCGGTGCTCTATTAAAAGGAGAACCTTAATTGCCAGTAGTTCCCTAGAGTCCCCGCTGCCACGGGCTGGCTGGACAGAAGATGTTGTGCAAGTTCTCATTGCGAGCACGTATGACTATATTTGGAGCGCATGCCTAGGATTATTTAGTACTTGGATTCTTGTTATTATTTATCTCCAATGCCCTAGATCTTGAAATTACATGTTTAGACTCGTCCATGCAATGCCCGTCCATCCATCCCTATGCCTACTGCACTCGAGTGTTACTGTTACCATTACTGTTAGTATTGCTACTGTTTTACTGTTGTGGTTGCTACTGATAAACTTCTATGAGCAAGAACTATTTCCAGGTGCAGCTGAACTGACAACTCAGTTGTTAAGGCTTACAAGTATTCTTTGGCTCCCCTTGTGTCGAATCAATAAATTGGGTAATACTACCCGCGAAGACTGTTGCGATCCCCTATACTTATTGGTCATTAAGACTATTTTCTAGCGCAGTTGCCAGGGAGCATAGCTTTATTTGTAAGTTCACTTGGATATATTATTGTTCACTTCTACTCCTTTCATCATGGGGAAGTCTCGTGATGGAAAGTTCCCTATTTTACCATCCACTACAAGAAGAGGTACAGTCCTAAACACCCTGCTTCTCTTGATTCACCATCTGTTATAAGTAAGCTTGTCACACCACTACCACATACTCATGCTACACACACTGCTACTACTTCTGAGTCTGAAACTTATTTTGATGTTACTTCTATTGTGCTTGATGCGAGTGGTTCATTAGGTCCTTTTCTAGATGCTCCTATGGCTAGTCTAGGAAATACCAAAACTCCTAGTGAAGCCACTATTACACCTGTTAGCTCACCTGAGGCTAGTGAGAGTTATGATATTAATGATGGTTACATTGAGTTCACTGATGATTTTGTTGAAGAGTGCCGAAACACACATGGTAATAGTGCTATTAAGAGTCTCCTTGCTAGACGTACTATTATTCCTAAGTTGTCCTCTGATCCTAAGTTTTCCACTTCTCCCATAGATATTAAAGATGAAGATTATGATTTCTCTCTTGATTTATCTTATTCAGATATTATTGAGAAAGAACCTTTTTGTGGTACTGAAAATGAGAGTGTTGTGGCTCATATGAATGAGCTTTCTACTATGAGTGCTTTGTTCTCTGATGATTTTAAGATGCGCAAGTACTTTGTTGCTAAGATCTTCCCTTTTTCACTAAAAGAAGAAGCTAGGGCTTGGTTTAATAGATTACCTCCTGGTTCCATTGATAGCCCTGATTGCTTGATTGCTTCTTTCTTCCAGAAATATTTTCCTCCTAGTGCTAGACATGCTGATTTGTAGATACTTTTTTATTTTAAACAGGGAGAAGAAGAGAAATTGCCTGAGTCATGGAAGAGGTTCTGTGCCTTGATTCATGCACACCTTGGATGTCCATTACCTAAGAATGAGCTTCTTGATATTTATTATGATGGACTAACTGATGATTCTAGGACCTACCTAGATAGCTTTGCTGATTGTGTTTTCAAGAAAAGGACTCCTACAGATGCTGAAGAATTAATGACTAAGATAAGCAAGAATTATGATGATTGGACTTCAACTGAGCTGAATGCACCTGAGCCTATTACTCCTAAACCAGTTATGCCTGAACCAGTTCCATAACCAACAACAAAGAAGATGGGAGTTATTGCATTAAATGATGAAGTGATGAGGGAAGCTAAGAAGTGTCTAAAGGAGAAAGGTATTAGAGCTGAAGATGTGAAGAATCTACCTCCTATAAAAGAATTATGTAAGCCAATTCCCCACTCATATACTATTGAGGTACACTCTCTCCAACACTTTGATGAAGGTGATATTCCTTATGGTAAGCCTCCTGATCAATGCTTAGAGGACCTTGAGTTTGTTAAACAAGGTTATTTTAATAAACAAGTTTAGAATCATTTATTGGAAAAATCTAAAGCTATCCATGAGTTGAAAGATATTGTGGAAAGAACTTCTAATTATATTAAAATGCTTTGTAAACACTTTCAAATGGTTTAAACCTAACTTGATCAACTTGCTAAGGTACAAAAGGATATGCTAGTTCATGCTTCAGGAGGTATACATGCTTATGGAATTAGAACTAGGAGTGGTATAGCTACTCAAGATCCTTTATATCCTGAAGGACACCCTAAAAGAATAGAGCAGGATTCTCAACAAGGTGAGGAACCACTTGAACCTGCTATAGATCCTAATAGTATATATGTCTCTTATGCTGAAACTGAGAGTGGTAATGATAAAAATGAGCCTCCTGATAAGGAGGAAGGTGAGGAAGAACCTGAGAAGCACACTAAGAACATTAGGTACACAAAGGAAGATTTTATTGCTAATAAACATGGTAAAGAGAGAGAACCTTGGGTGTAGAAACCTATGCCTTTTCTAGGTAAGAAACACAAGTCAAAGGAGGAAGAACACTACACCAAGTTTTGTGAGTGGATGAAACCTTTATTCTTGCAAATTCCTTTGACTGATGCTATTAAGTTGCCTCCTTATTCAAAGTATATGAAGGATATTGTCTCTAATAAAAGTAAGATTCCTAATGAGGAGATTTATACTCTACTTGCTAATTATTCCTTCAATGGTAAGGTTCCAAAGAAACTTGGTGATCCAGGTATACCAACTATTCCTTGTTCTATTAATAATAATTATGATAGAACTGCTTTATGTGATTTGGGAGCTGGAGTGATTGTTATGCCTTTTTCTCTCTATAAGAGACTCCAGCTAGAAAAGTTGATACCAACTGATATTTCTTTGCAAATGGCTGATAAGTCAACTACTATTCCTGTTGGTATATGTGAGGATGTTCCTGTTCAAGTTGCTCATAATTGCATGGTTCTAACTAATTTTGTTGTGCTTGAAATGCGTGAAGATGATAATATGTCTATTATTCTCGGGAGACCTTTTCTTAATACTGCAGGTGCTGTCATCAATTGCAATCAAGGAAAAGTAATATTCAATATTAATGACAAAGAGCACACTGTCTATTTCCCCAAAAAGGTTGTTAAGAGCTATTGCCTAAATTCCATTGAAAATATTGAAGGCATTAAGGTTGGATAAATATATTGTCCCATTCCACAAGAAAATTTTGAAACTATTATGATTGGGACCATTGCTATCAAGTATGAGGTAACATAATCACCTTGTGGAAGGCAAAGTTTTGTTTCATATAAGATTGTTTTGGTAAAAAGACTTGATCAACCTTGTTAACAAAAGGATTTTGATGAACAAAGTAATGTTTCCATAGTGGTTATACTTGCTTTCTTTTTCCTTTCTCTTTCCTAGTCTTTGCTTTAGCTTTAGTTTGCTAGTTGTTTTGTTTGTTTGAGTTTCTTAGAGTTCATGTAGTTTGGATTTTGGTTTGCGTTTGCTTCTTCTAAAAAAACTGTTTCTGCGAGAAAATCAATTTTCATACCCTGGAAATTGGTCAAAAATAAAGTTTCCGGAAAAATCCCAGAAAATTCAAAATAATTTTTTCCTCAAAAAAAGGGGTAGAGTGGCACCTTAGATGACCCAGTGGGCCACCCCAGGCCACCAGACCCCTGCTAGGCGCGACCTACCAGGTGGCAGCGCCTGGGGGAGGTCTGGCCCACCTAGGCCCCTCCAGGCTGCCTCCTCAAAGCCATCTTCTTTCTCTCTCCCGAAAAACACCGGAAAACTTGCTCAAGCTCGAGTTCTTGATGTTCTTGCTTGCAATTTTCGATCTCCTTGTTCAGCCCATCTCAAGTGCTATTTTTTTTAGGGTTTTCTCCTTGGTATGTGCCTCCTCCACTTGTCCAATTAGATTTGTGATTGGTAGATTGTATCTTGAGTATTTTGCTGCTATAGGTGACAGGTTGTTTGAGCTTGCATGCTTGTTATTTACTTAGAAACTTTGTTTTGATGCATGTGTAGTCCTCTAGCAAGTTCCTATAGTAGTTTCTCATCATTTATCAACTTAGAAATCACTTGGTTTGATGGTTGTTTAAAAATTTCAGAATAGGGAAGTGATAGACCACCACACCTATGGTGACATATTTGAGAGTGATGCACCTAGAAGGGCAAGGCTTCCAAGGTCATCTACCAGTACTAGACCATCATACAATGAGGATCTCATCACTCCACGATTTGGTGACAAGGGATATGAAGGGGATGCGCACCCCTCCACCTTTACTTGCCAATCTTTCTTGCAAGCTACTGGGATTCATAATGATTTCATGACTTTGGTACAGAGGGTTAGAATAACAAGTTACATGCAGGATGAGAGTGCACAATATGCTTTCCTTACTAAAACATTTGTGGAGAGTTTCTCCTTTACTAATAGTATGTTCAATCCTACTGTGTCTTTCAAAATTTATGGCAGGGCTCATTCTATGACATTGAAGAAATTTTGCAAGGCCCCGGGACTTGGTACAACTAGGTCATCAAAGAAGATTCAAGCTCTACCCACTGATTTTCTAGAGCTTTACTGAGGAATAACCAATGATAATGACCGCAAAAGCTCAGCGAGGGAAGATAAAGAACATTCAGCTTCCAACCATTAGGTATTTTTCCTACTATCTTGCCACCAGTGTTCTTGGTAGGGAGAACACTAGTAATATTTCCAACTATCAATTGGCCTTCTTAGCTGTTGCGCTTAACAATGAGGACAAGTATAATCTTGGTTCTCTCATTTCTCATCGTTTAGATGCTAAGGGACCCATTTATGGGGGAGTTATTGTTACTCGTGTTGCTGCTGCCTTGAACATTGCTGTTGATCCACATGATACAGTTTTGACTCCTCAGAGGCTTGATCTTGCTGCCATGAAGGCGCACCACTTTGTCACCACTAGCTCTAATCTTGAGAACTTGGTTTATAGAATGATGTTTACTGACGGGGAAGAGAGAGAGATCCCTCTATCCCAAACCACTTTGTTCAGTATTTCTCAGGGACCTTGGTCACGCTCAAAGGTGGAGATGGATGACAACCCGCGTTCTCTCAACTTCCATGGGAACTATCGGGAGGAAGCACCATCATATGATCACCCTACGTATTACACAGGGGAGGCCTCGATCTCATACCAGGATGAGGGAGCTTCCTCGACATACTACGGAGGTGCATCTACTTGGGAACCATGGGATTGAGCCCCACTCAGGCCAAAAGCCTAAGCTTGGGGGGAGGTATACCGACGTCACACTCATCTATATATCACGTTCGGTCGGTTCTTTGTATATCCATTGTTTCGCTTTCTTTTTGTTTTTTGATGCTTCTTTCTAAAAACCCAAAAATACCAAAAATATTTTTGTTGTTTCTTTGCTTTGGTTTACCTCAAAAGAAAAATCCAAAAAGATTTTGCTTTGTTTGGTTTGCTTTGTTTTTGTTTGGTTTTTCTTTGTTTGCTTGTTTCTAAAAAAATCAAAAACACCAAAAATATTTGTTGTTCTTGTTTGGTTTTGTGAGTTCTTTGCAGGGTTCATCCGTCCTCAGTGGATTTTGGTTTCATATTAATTATTCAAGTCACACAAGTGAAGGGCAATAATGAAGATTAAGACAAATCGAGGTGTGGTGAGAGGGTGGTAAGGAACTCTATTTTGTTCATTTTTGTACATATACTCATCACTGTGAGCATGCTTAGCCTGTTTGTGTAAGGTGTATGTCATTATGGATTCTTAGTAGTTCTTGCTTGTCTATGATTAGCTCTAGCTTACTAATAGTTTGTAGCATGTCATATGAATGTTTGCTTGCATTGTTTTATTCATACTTTGGTATGATATTTTGGTGTCCTCCTATGACTATTTATGTGGATCGACTTGGCACATGCTCACGCATGCATATGACTAATCAATACTCAGTAAGCCTCGATGATTTATTTTGCCTCAGAGTTCTTGTATCACTTTCATGCCATAGTTAGTCCTGTTTTGTTGCAAGCATGATTATGACAGCTATTGCTCTCTCGTTTGTTGCTCCCTTTCTATTGCTAGCCTTCACTTGCACTGAGTACGTGCTCTACCTGTGCTTCCAACTCCCCAAAACCAATATTGCCAGCTTTGTCCACCATACCTACCTATTAGCATCATTTGCTACTTCAGTGCATATTTTATATATGCCGTGTTTTCTTCCAAAATAAAATGTTTGTCTGTTTTGAGAAAGTTAGTAAAGCTCTCATGAACTTGATGGCACACTTTATTCCTTGCGCTTAATAATCCTGAACCATTGTGACTAGTCCATGAAAGTTATATGCTTGCTAATTATATACTGGGAGTCAGCAGAACCGTGTTGTCATGGGGAATGCTTTCAACACTTTTTGGATATCTCCTCCAGTTGATTCCTTTCTCTTTTGTTTACGGATGTCGACGATGTGAAATAAAAGGGGAGGTTGTGAGTTCATGGAGTTTATACATTGTGTTAGAGAAATGCCTGGTCCGCTAGCCTAAGCCATGCTTAATCATGATGGAAACTTGCAGCATCACCATAATGAGCATCTATGAAGCGTCCTTAATAAAAAGCTATGCATATGGTAAATAAAAAGATTACTGAGATGCTCATTGTATGCTTGCCTTGTCATTTTGGTTATGGGAAAGCTCCTATACCATATGCAAGGGGTACCTCGTTGGCGGTTCTGGATAATATGCATGTATTTACAATGACAAGAACTTTCAGATGACCAAAGTTGAGTCGCATGCGGAGCGACCCTCGTACCCAAGGGACTTGGGATTTCCAGTCTATGGTCTGTCAAGCATATGATTCAAAGTGGACCTCACTTTCACCTTAACGACATGAAGATGCCTATGATAGGGGCAATGAGAGCTCAAAGCTAATGAGTAGCTTCCTTCCAGCATTGGGAATCCTTTAAAACCTTCACAAAACCGTTTTCACAACCTTGTTGAGTCACCAGTTATTCTATGAGCACCTTCTTGAGAGCATAGTTGTCATTCTTGTGTTTGTTCCAAAACTTGGTTAATTATGTCATGACTTTGATGCTTGTATCTCTGATATCTTTATCTCTAGTCTTCATGTGAACTTCAGAGGTGCCTTGGCATTTATATTATGCTCTTCAAACAAAGGAAAGCGAGATACCACTCTATCATACCTTATTATGAGCATTGCAATGTTGCTTATGTTTATGTTTCATGCTACTTATTATTTTTGAGTTGGTTTCTATTCATAGCTTGCAATGACTATTGAGTAGACTTAGTTGCATACTCCTTATTATGAATTGTCTAATCATCTACTCCTGTGCTAAGAATATTTATATCATATGAAGCAAAGTGTTCGTGAAAGTTCTTTTATCGCACTCAGTTTTCAAATAAATTGCTTGAGGACAAGCAATAAGCTAAGATTGGAGGTACTTGATACGTCTAAATAGTATATACTTTCTCGAACACTTTGCTATTTTTTCTCCTCTAAAATTGTGTGATTTGGATAAAACTAACACGGACTGACGTTGTTTTCAGCAGAATTACCTTGGTGTCTTGTTTTTGTGCAGAAAATGAACTATTAGGGAAAATCCCGGAAAATATGCCAATAATTATATTTCACCAGAAGATGCACGGAGCCAGAAGAAGAGACGGAGGGGAGGCCCGGGGGGCCCAAACCCACCCTAGGTGCGGGCCCACCTAACCCCGCACCTGGTGGGGGTGTGGCCACCCCAGGCAGCTCTTTGGCCTCCCTCTGCGCCTATAAGTTGCCTTTCGACCTAAAAACCGAGAGGGGTTTGATAGTTTTCTCGAAAGAGTTTCGCTCCGCCGCCGCCACCAGAAACCAAGATTCGAATCCAGAAAGTCCGTTCTGGCACCCTGCCGGGACGGGGAATTTGGAGAGAATCATCGCCATCGTCATCACCAACGCATCTCCATCAACCATCGATGTTTCCCTCATCCATGAGTGAGTAATCCCCCGCTGTAGGCTTAGGGTTGGTAGGGATTGGATGAGTTCTATCATATAATCGAATAAGATCTGTTAGGGCATAGTGCTTAGTTTCTCTTGTGCTATTAGACTTTGTTGCAACTTGTTATGCTTAATGCTTGTCACTAGGGCCTGAGTGCCATGATCTCAGATCTGAACTTATTATTGAATCATTATGATAGTATTATTTGTGACCTTATCTACAAGTTGTGTACATATATAATTGTCCAGATCCAAAGGCCCCAAAGACAATAATTGGGACAACCGGAGGGGATGACTATGGTGTGAGGATCACATGTGTTCATGGAGTGTTAATGCTTTGCTCGGGTGCTCTATTAAAAGGAGCACCTTAATTGCTAGTAGTTTCCTAGAGGCCCCGCTGCCACGGGCTGGCTGGACAGAAGATGTTGCGCAAGTTCTCATTGCGAGCATGTATGACTATATTTGGAGCACATCCCTAGGATTGTTTAGTACTTGGATGCTTGTTATTATTTATCTACAATTCTCTAGATCTTGAAGTTACATGTTTAGACTCGTCCATGCAATGCCCATCCATCCCTATGCCTACCACACTCGAATCCTACTATTACCGTTACTGTTACTATTGCTACTGTTTCACTGTTGCTGTTGCTACTACCAAACTATTGCTACTGATAAACTTCTGTGAGCAAGAAGTATTTACAGGTGCAGCTGAACTGACAACTCGGTTGTTAAGGTTTACAAGTATTCTTTGGCTCCCATTGTATTGAATGAATAAATTGGGTAATACTACCTGCGAAGATTGTTGCGATCCCCTATACTTCTGGGTCATCACACCTCTTCGTGCTCTTTCTAGCGCACCCTTCCACGCGTGTTGGGGTGGCCTGAGTCGCCGGCGGCGACCACCACCTGATGCCTCCCGCCGCCGCGTCTGACGTGCCGCCTGCGTGGCCACGGGGTGGACCCAGCTCGGCCTGGGCCCCCCTAGTCAGTGGTCGTGGGTAGTTTTCCCTGTGGTGCAAAAAGATAGGGTTAGGGTTTGATGACGTCAGGATGATGTAGTAAGTGTTTAATCTTTTTTAGAAATGTTTAAATATGGAAGAAATTAATATAAACTTGTAAAATTCATAACTAATTCATATTTATTCAGAAAAATATGAATAATATATCAAAATGTTCAGAAAATTAAGAGTTATCTGTCTAATCAATAATCATACATTTTCAAGCAACTTTAAACCCTAGTTTAGTTGGAAGAACATCGACACCCCCTCATACATGTGGGTTTGACGATGCACCTTCGCCCGGGCATTCCGAACCCTCTTAAATCGATGTTGCACTTAGGGTTAATGTGTAGTCTCTAATCTGACATGTCATACATATTTTTTGCACATTGCATTATGCCATGTCTTGATTGTCGCCTTTCTTTCCGGTATTGGTTCTTCGCGATAGGATCCGACCCCGAGGCTGAAGTCAACGACACCGAAGAATCATATATGTCTACAGAAGGACAAGGCAAGCATAGCCTCTCATTCTGAACCTACTTTTACAAAGTATATTACTTTCTCGCTATGATGCACACAATTCCAATGTGGTCTTTTGTCAGTAGCTAGTGTTACATATCTGCTGGACGGTTTCCCTTTTGTAGCCTTATACTCCTGATACACAGCTCCTAGCATACCCAGGTTTGGCATTTGAGCATTTCTAGAGCTTTCGCTGCCGATAGCTTAGCCATGCATGTTGTCAACACCCGGATTTTTATTCTCAGATGCCTGTTATGCCATACATCGCAATCCCAGGATTACCATTTTGCAAGACATAACAGATTGGATATCACAATACATCATCCACTACAAACCATACATAAGGTCTTACAACAAATAAAGGATCACATGATCCAGTCTTAATACAAATCAAGCAGCGGATAACGTAATAATAACGGTAGCATGGGTGAAGCTCCATCTTCCTGGTCATAGGCAATGCTGACGATGGGAGATGATCCTAGTTTTCGTAACCTTAATGCGGTCCATCCTCCTGATAGTCCTCTTCATAGTCTGGGCACGGGAATAGCCAGGGACAAAGCCATGAGTACTCTTTAAGTACTCGAAAACCAATACTAACAAGTGAAGTGGTTTTGAGTAGGAAATACTAAGCTCTAGGTTGTTTTGCAAAAAGCCAGATTTATCTCTATTGAGTTCAGAAGCAAAGAAATCTAGTTGAAAGTTTTATAACCCTAAGTGGGAACTTGAATTTCATATCACAACCCTGTTGTGGTCAAGTCAAGTCATGAATCATTTCATAAGTCATTTTGAAAACATGTGACGACGGAACAGTATGGCCACTCCAACTGCCCATAACCGCGGACGCGGCTATTCGAATAGTTTGACACTCTACAGAGGTGGTACACTTTCACCAGAACATTCGATACATCCGTCAGGAACAATCCTGAATTCACCATACTCAGTATGCGGATAATCAATCCTAACCTTTCAATTACACGCCCTAGTATAAGCACCTGTCCTATGAGTTTGGCCTCCCAACCATGACCATCTGTCATCTTGGGAACTGCACAGGTGGTCAATCTTCACGAGGTAGCCTCAGCTCAAACCTCGGCCGCAATGGAACCCATACTAAGGTATATAAATTTCCAGTCAAGCCCTACCCAAATTTCGGGTATTGTGGTTGTACGGTAAAATTGGAATGGTATCGCATCCACACAACCATCAATTTTGTAAAGGGCTAAGGCGCATGCCTTAACATTTTCATCATCAAAATCATCTGGTGTTCAAGAACACATGTCGAAACATTTCAGTAGAATGACTCATCATTCTAAGGTTTTCATAACCATTTTCACCAAGTATTCCCATCTAAAGTGATCAGGTTTTATGCTTAACACTAGCATCTATAAGTGGTGGTAAACACTAATGAGGTGTGATAAACAAGTGTATCTTATCTAAGTTTAATCTCATGCCTCAGGATGACATCAAGATTTATCTAACTTAGGCCAAGTTTTTTGCTCTTTATGCTACCTTTAATAATCTTTCTAGAATCTACAAGTCACTAAGTAAACTTAAAAAGAAAGCTTTGATAAAGAAATAAAATATTAAGCTTGCAAATAAAACTAGGATGGGGTATCAAGTGGTGTAAGCTTGCTAGGTTGCAAGTGTTAGCTTGTTAAGTCAACTTGTATAGTGAGGCTTGCTCATTTAATAGCTTGCCATGAGTAGAGAAGTGGTTGAAGTTATCCTCGGCTTTTTCCTCGTAGTATTCTCCTTCCTCCTCGTATCCTTGGTCGGTACTAGCGTCTATAAATAAATACGAGGTACGAAATCACCAAACAATAGTTAACTACTTTTATTTATTACACCAAGGTTTTCACTAGATGATCTAGCATCATCACAAACATTACAATCATCAAAGTACTTGTCTTATTTATTTTATTTTGGAAAAGTAATTTCTACTCATTGAAAAACTACTTAAGATTTAATATTCTCCAACTTAAAACATGAGATCATGTTGACTCATGTCATTACCACATATTTCAGTACATGAGAATGTGATTTAAAGTGGTGTCACAATTTAATAAGGTTTAACCTTTTTATTTTTATTAATTAAAGTGGCTAGAAATGCCTATGAGGCATTCTTTTATTAATTGTTTATTATTTCTGCAAGTAAACCTAGATATTTTATATATTCAGAAAGGTCTAGTTAAATGTGATTTTTGTGAGTTGGAATCACCTCAAAAGCTTTTGTGGTTGAATTTTGATAATGTTTGAATGCAGATAAGCTTATGCCTTATTATTTTTTACTATAGGTGATCTACAACTCCTAATGATTTGAATCCAACGGGCTTGGATTAAGAATTCCAGTACCTTTCTAACAAAATTGGTTTCATGCAATTTGGTTTAGTGAATCGGCCTGGGTTGATTTTTGAATCTAGGTAGAGAACTATGTTTGAAACTAAATGAATAAACCTAAATTCAAACTACTGGGTCACGCGGGAATGTAAATGTGCCGGCCCACGGCGCACAGCGCGCGCGGGTGAGTTCAAGTGGTTGTCCCACCAGTCAGCGAGACAGGGGGTGTGAAGCGGTACAGGGTGATGTGGGCCGCACGATCAACATCTAATCAAACGACTGTGACCTATCGTCTCCGTCGGGCAACTCCAGCGAGACAGAACCCTAGCGCGGCCAGTGGGGGTCTACAGGGGCTCAGGCGAGGGTCAGCGATGGGGGAGAACGACGAAGTCGACGACGGCGAACCTCCTGGTACCAGTGGCTTCTCCTGGGGTGGCTCCAATTGCTGGCCCCTTTCTTCCTCCTCCGCGGTAGACTCCGGCAAAATTCTGGCGACCTGCTGCTCGCCTTGCTCTGAGAATGAGGTGGGGTGGTTCTGAGATAGAGATGAGTGTGTTGGTGTGAATAAATCGAACGCGGTGGCCTATATTTATAGTGCCAAGAGGGTACCAAAGGGCGCGGGTGGAGCTCGTCGTGGTCGTCATCATAGTGGGCTAATGGCATGGGCGACGGTAGGGGGCGGTGATGTGCTCCCCGACGAAGCTCAATGGCATGGACGCGAGGTGTGGGTCAGTACGAGACGATCAGAACACTACGGTGCTTTGGGGGGTCCGATGGACATTTTAATGGCGCACCACAGCTACGGGTCGCGCGGCGGCGAACAGGGTTGTCTGGTGTCTCCTGGGATGGTGGTGATCACGCTTGCAAGCGGCGAGGGCGGCACGCGGTCTGTTGGCGCGTGTCGAGTGCGGCGCTCTGGTGCGCTCTCGGCATGGCACAGAGGCATAGGGCACGGCGGTTCTAGAGTGGTCCAGTGGCTGGTAGGGCGTTGGCGTTGGATAGGGGGTGGCGGTGGATGGTGGTCAATGTCCCAGACAAGGTGGATAGGCTTGGTGTTGCTCCTAGAGTGTTGTCGATAATAGGGTGGCAAGGTGAGGCTCGGCATGCTCACCATTTATGGAAATGGCAAGCTCACAGTGAGCTAAAGTTTGTTAACTAAGCTAGATGATCTACTAATAGCCTGCTGTGAGCTAGAGAGGGAACAAGTTAGGCCAAAAACACTACTCACTATAGTGTTTGTGGTTTGTTTGATTTCC
Organism: Avena longiglumis; assembly: GCA_030063025.1. Taxonomy (NCBI): domain Eukaryota; kingdom Viridiplantae; phylum Streptophyta; class Magnoliopsida; order Poales; family Poaceae; genus Avena; species Avena longiglumis. The sequence continues at coordinate 151,706,160 of CP125975.1, read as the reverse complement.
GTTTCCAAGTTGTTTAATGAAATGGCCGAAAGAGATTTGAATTTGAATTTTTGGTTCAAACTTGGTGGGTGTACTAGTCACATACTAGGTAGTCTCTGGTTAGTTGGAAAGATCAAGGTGCACTGGTTTGGTTGGTTTTTGAGAATTGGTGATCTTCACATATGATAAAGATTCAATTTTGAATTGTCATTTGAATCAAGTTGCCAAATGTTTCTGTAAGTTTGAAAGTTGGGCTTGGGTTCACTTTTACTTGGTCTAGCAAGGGGTGGAAATAAATGGAATTGTTTATGTTTGGAATCTTGGACTAGAAACACTCAAAGTGGTCTAGTAAGCAAGATTGGCAAAAAAGATCATCAGCTCATTTGGTTTGTTTTTGAATTTATCTTGATTTGTTTCTGCTTGGAAATGATTTAGATGATGTTGTTTTCATATTTTAACCATTCCTTGCTATTTAGAACAATCACACAAGTCCATTCATGCATTCACACCATCATCACATACACACATGCATTCATATGATGTTGATTAACAAAAGTTTTTGTTAACCCTAATGTTGGTGATTGGAATTTGATAATCATTGTTCAATATTTTTAGGATGCTACACATGCATAGTAACAACGTTTGATCTGTCCGAATAATGATTCAGAGGTTCCAAGGAATGTAGTAAGGTAGGATATGGTGACATCGTCGAAGGATATAACTGAACATGCTAAGGATTGTATGGGAGGCCACGTTGGGTGTGGTTTTTTAGTCCCATGCTCGCCACCACTAGGAACTGAGTTCTTTCCTTTGGAACCGAGATGAGCGTACAACCACACGGCGATTGGGAACCCCTCGACTGACTAACTTGCCTAGTAGATTCCATGAGTCACATAGTTCGGGCTTTCCATTTGGCATATGCATTGAAAATGTTTTCGAAAGAGGAGGTGATGGAGGTGCATCATAACAGGTAGGAAAGCATGGACCGGGTTGCTTGGGGTCGATGGATCCCCTGGTAAACCAACCTTGCATCACATCTTTAGGGATCAGCTTCGGTACTTGACCTGTTATGGCAGAACCATCCCTAGGGCGTGACTCATGGTCTCGGCGAAAGCAAGGTAAAGGTCGTGGTCAACCACCCTCTGCCAGCCTTCCAAGGAAGAGGGCTAATAATATTTGGCATTAAGAGTCAGTTGGTACATGTGGGTAAAGTTGTACACCCCTGCAGGGTATTAATCTTTTCGAAAAGCCGTGTTCACAGTTATGAACGCTTGGTGACCAGATTCTAAGATCATGATAACATTAACCACAATAAAACTTGTTGATCCACGTGTGCTTAAGGATGCTTCCTCTGGGTCGAGGGGGTGATCCTAGATAGGAGGTTCTGATGAAGCTGGTGGTTATCAAGATATGATGAGCAAGATGAAGAAGTCGTTATCTTATCCATTTTAAAATATTCTGAGTAGACGATCCTCTTCTCTCTCTTGTTTACAAATAAAGATTGCTTTACGCAAAAGTAAATCCAGAGAAAGCCTTTCTAGCCAGAGAATGTAGATACTAGGTTATCTAAGTCTTGCGGAGTACATTCTCGTACTCAGCCTTGCGCCATTGTTGTTTTTCTTCAGATGATCTTGTTGCGACTGAAGGTGGCTTCTACGTTGACATCGACAAGTAGTTGGGGGTCCCAGGTAGCAGCCTGAGGACTATGGGATGGACGTAACTTTTGTTCATGGCCTCTTAGGCCCTTTGCTAAGTTGTTGTCTAGAACAACATAATTTGCTTTAGTTGTGTGATGTAATGTTGGTTTTATGACCTCTGGTTTGTAATAACTCTAATATCGTACTCTGTTAAGAGTTTAAACTTATGCTATTGAATCCCCGAGTTCTGTAATGTTATCGAATCTTACTGTGATCTTCCGTGCTTGGAGTTGAGCTTATCTTAGATGGTGATCTGAGTTTAGTTTAACCCTAATCCCGGGGGGGTGCTACAGGTTTTGGTATCAGATCAGGACTGCCTGTAGGAAACCCTTTTATTGGTCAATGTTGAGTCTAGAATTTGATAAAACTATTTGAAAGTTAAAAACTTATTTGCAGAAACTCTGAGTAGGATTCTTTTTACTCCTTCTCTGGTGTGTTTCTGATGCTAGAGTTTTTCTTACCCTATTTGGTTTGAAAATGTTTTCATTCCTTATCTCATATCTACAAACTTTTAGGATCATGGTTTTGGGGTTGTTTTTCTAAATTTCTCTGTACCTGGTTGTTATTCCCAGAGTTTCAAGATATCTCAGTTTTGCTTGGTGTGTAACATCTTAGCATTCCATTGTCATGGTTTCTAAGTTAGCTGGTTAGTGTATACATTAGTATGCTTTGATACAACCATGATTGATAAGATGATACGTTTATATCAATTACTCGTTGTTCATCTTTCCGTCTTGTTCCTTTAAATCCCCTGTCTAACCCTTTTTGTTCTTTCAGGATGTGTGACACCTCTCGTGTCCGTACCCGTGCTCATGCTCGTGGTGCTGCAAAAGAGGGTGAATCTTCCAACCTTCATCCACCACCATCCATGGTTAAACTCATGGCCATGTATGAAACCAACTATGTCGACAACATGAGGCTCCTTGAAAGGATTGAGCGTAATACTGCTCAACGCCAGAACAATCAAGTTGGTATCAAGGACTTCACGCATCTCACTCCGCCAGTTTTCAGCTATTCCATTGAGCCACTTGATGCGGACTACTGGCTTCACACTATGGAGCGCAAACTTCAGGTTGGTCATGTTGCTCAAGCTGATTTGGTGACTTTTGCTGCCTATCATCTGGAAGGAGCAGCTGGTTCCTGGTGGGAAAATTTCTTGGCTATGAAAGAAGCTCAACATGTTGTTACATGGCAAGAGTTCAGTGAATCCTTCCGAGCTTATCATATTCCGGAGGGTATGATGGACCAGAAGTGGGAAGAGTTCCTCAAGCTAAAGCAGGGCACTGGTTTCGTGTGGGATTACTAGTGCAACTTCAATCGTCGTGCCTGCTATGCTACTGAAGAGGTCTCCACTGATGCTAAGAAGCAAGCTCTGTTCCGCAAGGGACTGGATCATGAGGTTCGCCGTGATATCCACCTCATGGGCTTTGGTAACTTCCAAGGTCTTATCAACAAAGCTATGAAGGCCGAGAGTGGAAAAGTGGAGTATGAAGAAACCCGTAAGCGTCCTCAGGAGGGGTACAACAAGGCTGGTTCTAGCAATAAGAAGTGTCATGTCTTCGTGACTTACAGCGCCATGCCACGTGCTCCTTACATCCCAAGGTCTTCTGGATATGCTCCTCGTCCGAATGCTACTCCAAACCATGCTGGTGGATCAAACTACTCTTCTGCTGGCAATGTGTCAGGTGTTATATGCTTCAACTGTCGCCAGCCTGGCCACTATGCAATGGAGTGTCCTCAAAAGAGTGCTGCTGAGAAAGCACAACCACCAAAGAAGAATGATAAGTACCAATGTGCTGGAAGAGGTCGCTTGAATCATATCTATACTGAGGAGGCTTAGGAAGATCCAAGCGTCATCATGGGTACGCTTCATATCAATCAAATTCCAGCTAAAGTTTTGTTTGATCCAAGCGTCATCATGGGTACGCTTCATATCAATCAAATTCCAGCCAAAGCTTTCGCTCAAATGCATGGGATAAGTTTTTAGGGGTTGTCTGTTCCTCTACTAGTTCAGTCTCCTGGTTCTAGATGGTGTTCCACCATGGTTAGTCATGGGAATCTAATTGAAGCTGCATTTCAAAATTTCCCCACCTCTCTTATTGCCCTCAAGTCAACCGACATTGACATCATCCTAGGCATGGACTGGTTGAACCGCTATCAAGCTATACTCTATTGTACAACCAAGTCTATGACTCTGACTAGTCCTTCTGGCATAACAATCAAGTATTGGATCGTAGGGTCACTATCTCCTTCAACTGTTTTTATCCCTGAAGTAGAGTTGTATGCTCTTGAAGTTCTACCTCCACTAGAGATTCAAGATGTTTCCGTGGTCTGTGAATTCCCAGATGTCTTTCCCGAGGAGTTGCCCGGCATGCCACCTGATCGAAGTGTGGAATTTTTCATAGAGTTAGCTCCTGGAACTGCTCCTGTTTCCAAAAGACCCTATCGTATGCCTCCTCATGAGCTTGTGGAGTTGAAGAAGAAATTAGAGGAGTTAGAAGGAAAAGGATACATTCGGCCCAAATCATCTTCTTGGGAATGTCCTACCTCTTTGTTAAGAAGCGGGATACCAGTATACCGCGTCTGGTTGTGGATTATCACCCACTCAATGCTATGACTATCAAGAATAAGTATCCCATCCCTAGGATCAACGATCTCTTTGATCAGTTACGTGGTGTCACTGTCTTTTCCAAAATGGATTTAAGGTCAGGGTATCACCAGATAAAAATCCATAAGGAAGATATTCCAAAGACTGCTTTCACCACTCGTTATGGTCTTTACGAGTACACAGTCATGTCCTTTGGTATTACCAATGCTCCAACCACTTTCATGCGGCTTATGAACCCTGTCTTCATGGAGTATCTTGACAAGTTCATCGTGGTCTACATCGATGATATTCTGGTCTATTCCAAAACTAAAGAAGAGCATGCTAAACATCTTCGTTTGGTGTTGACAAAACTCCGAGAACATCGTCTGTATGCTAAGTTTTCCAAATGCGAGTTTTGGTTACAAGAGCTCACATTCCTTGGTCATGTTGTTTCCGCCAAAGGGGTTTCCGTTATCCCAGATAAGGTCCAAATTGTCCTCGACTGGGAATCTCCCAAATCTGTTAAGGATATCCGAAGTTTACTCGGGATGGCCGGTTATTACCGTCGGTTCATTGAGAACTTCTCTAGGATTGCAAAGCCGATGACTTATCTTCTTAATAAGGATAAGAAGTTCGAACGGTCTGATAAGGCTGAAGAAAGCTTCCAGATTGTAACATCCCAAAAATACTAAGCTTGGATTATCAAACTCTATCATCAAAATTAGGGTTAACAAAAACTTTTCTAAATAAAATTATGAATGCATGCATATGTGTATGCATTGATTTTGAATTCTTTTAAAACCACCTTGTTTGTTTGTTTCTTTGCTTGTAAAATGTTTCTTAGGTGAAATAAACATCATCCAAAACATTTCCCACACTTTTCCTAAAGACAAGTAAATCAAAACACATATATTAAATGAATGGTCACTTTGACCAATTTAACTCTCATGCCTACTTTGGCTGTCTCAAACTTTCAGAACCTAACAGAAATTTTTTTTGGATCTTTGCACCCCTTGAATGTACTCATAACAAAGTATCAAGGCCCACTTTGTGATCATCCAGAAACTTTCAAATGCATAGTTTAAATGACAATTCAAAATTGAATCTTTATCATATGGGAAGATCCCACTTTTTCAAAAACCACTCAAACAAGCTCAACTTTCAAAGCCCAAGCATCTGCAGACTCACCAGCACCAACCTAGCAAACCCACCAAAAATCTTTTCAAAATTCAAAACTTGATTTCATGCGGCCATTTCATCAAATAGGTTGTAGACACAAATCAAACAAACATCAAACACTATAGTGTGCAGTAAAATTGGCCTAACTTGTTCCCTCTCTAGCTCACAACCAGCTCAGTAGATCATCTAGGAAGATTAACCAAGCACTAGCACCACTGTGAGCTTGCCATTGTCATCAATGGTGAACAGCCAAGCACACCCATGTCACCCCCATGTCGACAGCAAGCTAGGAAGAGAAGCAAGCCTAGCCAGCATGTCTAGGAGGCAGCCCACCGTCCATCGCCACTCCCTGTCCCAGCCGTGAGCGTTGCCAAGCCCTGGACCGCACGCCCAGACCGCGCCCAGACCGCCAGCGACCATGTCTAGCGTGCGCCAGAGCGCCACCCTCGACCAGCGCCCACAGACCGCGCGCCGCCCTCGCCGCGTGCATACACAATCCCCACCGACCCAGGAGACCACCAGACATCCCCGTTCGCCGCCCCGTGACGTATAGCCACCGCTCGCCGTCAAAGACGCCGCCTCTGCCACGCAGAGCGTTGCATGTTCCAGACCAAACCGCGCCGCCCCACGCCTCAAAACCATGTCATTGAGCATCGCCAGGGAACACCGCACCGTCCCCTACCGTCGCCCATGCCGGTAGCCGCCTGTAACACCGCCCCCGACGAGCCCACCGTGCGCCCCGTCAGTCCCCTCGCTCTACTATAAATAGAGGCCACCCCCGCTCGATTTGTTCACACCATCTCACTCCCCTCTTCTCACTGATCGTGCCACACCGTTCCCGGAGCAAGGCGAGCACCACCTCGCCGGAATTTCACCGGAGCCCGCCGCCTCTGGAGAAGAAGGGCGCCATCTATTTCGTCCACCCCAAGAGCTGCCGCGACCATCCCCGAGTTCGCCGTCGTCGACTTCGTCATTTGCTCGCCTCGCCGACCCTCGCCAGCACCCCGGTGAGCCCCCAGCACCCCTCACTGGACGCGCTAGGTTTCTTTCTAGCCGGCGTTGTCTCGCGTCGACGATGACTCCCAGCCGTTGGATTAGAATCAGATTGAACGACCCACGTTGCCCCGTACCGCTTCGCCCCTCCCTGTCTCACTGGCAAGTGGGGACACCCACTTAAGCAGCCCGCGGGAGAACTGCGCTTAGCAGGTCGGCCCAGTAACTTTTCCCGCGCATCCCAGTGATTTGAATTAAATCTTTTTCCATTTCAATTCAAACACACTTCTATACCCAACTTCAAAAATCAACCCAGATCAATTCAGTGCACCAATTTGAATGAAACCAATTTTGTTGGAAAGGTCTGTGAATGCTGAATCCAAGCCCGTTGGATTCAAGTCATTTGGATCTATAGATCATCCATGGTAAAAATAACAAGGCAGAAGCTTTTCTGCATTCAAACATTTTTCAAATTTAAACCCTAATAGCTTTTGAGTTGATTCCAACTCTCAAAAATCACATTTAACCATACCTTTCAGAATATATAAAAATATATAGGTCTACTTACAGAAATAATGTTCAAGTAATAAAAGAATGCCCCATAGGCATTTCTAGTCATTATATTTAAATAAAATAAAAGGGTAAAACCTTATTAAATTGTGACACCACTTTAAATCACGTTCCCATGGACTAAAATATGTGGTGATGACATGTGTCAACATGATCCCATGTTTGGTTGGGAGAATATTAAATCTTAAGTAGTTTTTCAATGAGTAGAAATTACTTTTTTAAAAAAATAAAAAAGAATTAAACCAAGCTTTAATCTTGTAATGTTAGTGATGATGCTAGACCATCTATAGGACCCTTGTGTGTGATGATTGCAAGTAGTTAAGTATTGTTTGGTGATTGTGTACCTCGTATTTATTCATAGACGCTAGTACCGACCAAGGATACAAGGAGGAAGGAGGATACTACGAAGAAGAAGCCGAGGAGAACTTCAACCACTGCTCTGCACAAGGCAAGCTGATGCTATACCTGTGCAAGCTTATACTGATACTGATGCAAGTTAACTCTTGCAGAGTACCCAACTAATGCAACAAACCCTTACTTCTTACCATGCCTACTATATGCCTTAAGCATATGTGAGCATACCCACTTGATAAACTAATCCTAGTTTTATTTGCAAGCTTTTTACTTTATTTCTTTATCAAAGCTACCTACTTAGAGTTACTTAAGTGAATTATAGGTAGTAGAAAGATATTTTAAGGTTGCATAAAGAGCATAAAATTTGGCCTAAGCTAAATAACCTTGATATCATCCCAAGGCATAAGATAGAACTTAGTTAGCACTTACTAGTTACCACCCCTCATCAGTGCTTACCCCCACTTGTAGATGCTAGTGCTAAGCCTAAAACTTGATCAACTTTAGATGGTAATACTTGGTGGAAAAATGGTTATGAAAACCTTGGAATGATGGATCATTCTATTGAAAGGTTTTGGACATGTGTTTCCAAACACCTGATGATTTTGGTGATGAAAATGTTGAGGCATGAGCCTTAGCCCTTTTTAAAACTGATGGTTGTCTGGATGCGATACCATTCCAATTTTATCGTACAACCACAATACCCGAATATTGGGTAGGGCTTGACTGGAAACTTATATACCTTGGTATTAGTTCCCTCACGGCCAAGGTCTGAGCTGAGGCTACCTTGTGAAGATTGTCCACCTGTGCAGTATCCAAGTTGACAGTTGGTCATGGTTGGGAGGCCAGACTCACAGGAGAGGTACCTATACTAGGGTGTGTAATTGAAATGTTAGGATTGATTATCCACATACTGAGTATGGTGAATTCAGGATTTCTTCCTGACGGATGTATCGAATGTTGTGGTGAAAGTGTACAATCTCTGCAGAGTGTCAAACTATTCGAATATCCTCGTCCGCGGTTATGGACAGTTGGAGTGGCCATACTGTTCCCCCGTCAGACTTTTCAAAATGATTTGTGAAATGAATTGAGACTTTGACTTGACCACAACAGAGTTGTGACATGAGTTACAAGATCCCACTTAGGAGTTATAAAATTGTGACTAGCTTTAGAACTTAGTAGAGATAAATCTGGCTTTTGCAAAACAACCCTAGAGCCTAGTGTCCTATTATCCAAAAATCCCTTTACCTGTTAGTATTAGTTTGCGAGTACTTAAAGAGTACTCATGGCTTTGTCCCTGGCTATTCCAATGGCTAGACTATGAAGAGGAGTACATGGAGGATGGACCCCAGGAAGTTTTTGACAACTAGGATCATCTCCCATCGTCAGCATTGCCTGTGACCCTGAAGATGGACCTTCGCCTACGCTACCGTTATTATTACGTATTCCGCTGCTTAATGTTGTATTAAGAACTGGATCATGAGATCCCTATTTGTGTAAGAACTTATGTATCGTTTGTAATGGATGATGTACTATGGTATCCAATTCTATTATGTCTTGCAAAAATGGTAATCCTGGGATTGCAATGTATGGCATAACAGGCATCTAGGATTGAAAAATACGGGTGTTGACAAGTTGGTATCAGAGCCATCCTGACCATAGGAGACCCTAGTTAGCATGGACTCTTAAACCAAAAACTTATTTTCCAAAACCAAAGAAAAACAAATATTTACAAAAAAAAACTATTCTCATTCTTATCCCTTGGATTCTTTCCTAAAAATTCATGTTTCTCAAAAACTCTTGCAAAATACATAAAATTTTGACACACTTGATCACTCTGCTAACCTACTCATCCTCTATTTTATAGATGGACGTGAAGTACAGCAAGTTTTACCAACTTAGGAATGGAGGAGACCTTATCTTTGAGAGGGATTTGGACCAGCTTTCGGAACTTCTAGAGCGTCCGCACCCCGAGTTCTTCGGAGCTCAACTCAATGATCAAGGAGGAGAAGACCTGTAGTGGCTAATTGTTGCAAGACCCAGAGGAAAGATTGAACCTCCCACTGCGGAAGGAATTCAGTTTACCTTGAGGGAAAACAACTGGCTCGATGGACTTGCCAGAGCAATGCAGGAAGCTCTTTCCCGTCTGTGTGGGAAAAGCATCAACCAGACCAAGGGTACTCGCTTTGAGTTTTGCCCAAGGCGTGATGCGAATGGACAACCACTGGAAGCCCCATACCACCCCGAGCTGAAGACCCAATTGGGCCACCTTAGCTTCATGATGTACGATCGTCAGCAGGAGTTGGACCACTGCCGTGACTACTACAACCACAAGTCTGCCATCATCAAGACGAAGGATCAGACCATCGCCATGCTAGCAAAGGATCGCAAGTCTCGCCGCCGTCAGCTCGACAAGAAGGAGCGCATCATTGCCCATCTTCGCCACTGCATATCATCTTTGGAGGAGACCATCCACGAGAGAGACATGTAGTTAGAGGAAAGGGAGAATGCCAGAGAGGATCTTTGTGGAGAACCTTACTCCTATCTCAGCGATGACGATGATTTTCTGGAGGATCAGGCTATGGATTTCTTCACCGATGAGGATGATTTCGCCTTCATCGATGATGATGAGGATGATGAAGCCACAGATTCCGAGGAGTAGTAGCACTTGAGCACTAGCGTAGTGAGTAGTATTCGGTCCCACTGTATCGTAGTTCTCAGAATGGTTCTTAAAACCATCTGCTTTTATTTGTTGTGGTGTGTGTTGTATTGGGTGCTATGAATGAATGAATGAATGAATGAATGAATGAATGAATAAATGAATGAATGAATGAATGAATGAAAAAGCAAGTTGCTAGAAAAATCCGAGTCAAACTTTAAAAACTTTTCAAAGACCCAAAACCTTAGAAATTTCCCTCTTTTCTCATGATCTATCTAAATCTTCAGATGCCACGTGGAGGAAGTGGTTCAGCCCCGGACCCGATGTTGCAGATTCTGCAAATGTTGACTTCTGACCGCGAAGCTGAAAGAGAGGAACGTCAAGCCAACCTAGCCACCCTTCAGCAGATAGCTCAGCTAGCCCATAACAACCAAGGCCACGGAAATCAGGACAACCATGGATCTAAGATCAAGAATTTCCAAAACACCAACCCACCTATTTTCACTAAGTCAGAAGAGCCCCTAGACAACGATGATTGGCTGCAAACCATGGAAAATAACCTAGAAGTCGCTGGAGTGGAAGCCAACGAGAAAATCCTATTCGCCACCCACTATCTAGCCAGAGATGCCAGAGCATGGTGGAACAGTGTTCGTGCAATGACCGGAGGCCAGATGATGACCTGGGAGGAATTCAAGGTCTAGTTTAGCCGAACCCATGTGCCACCGGGTTTGATCAAGAGAATGAGAGACGAGTTCAGAGAGCTGAAGCAAGGAAGGATGACTGTAGTGGAATACCGTGACAAATTTTTGTCATTAGCTAGGTATGCCCCGGACGAAATAGACACTGAAGCCAAGAAGAAATAAAGATTCCTGAATGGTCTGCATGACGAGATGCAGACGGTGTTAGTCAATATCCCCTTTGCAGATATTGAAGCCCTTGTCGACTCTGCTATCGAGATGGAAGGAAAGATCAACCAAGCCAATGAGAACCGCAGGCGTCGTATGATGCATCAGCCAGGAACCCATTAGACCCCAAAGTATCGCCCTAACCCATCTCCAGGATTTGCCCCAAGGACCAACAGACCCCCTATGACCCGTCCCACTTATCCCAACCGTGCAAACCCTAGACCTGGAGGAAATCACAACAACCCCGGCAACTCTAGCAATTTCAATCGTGCCCCACCCAAGTTCAACAACAACAATGCTACCGCCAACACCAACACTGCCCCGAGGACTGGAAGCAATGTTGTGCCTGTGGCAGCCAAGGACAAGTCGCAAGTGACCTGTTATGACTGGGGAAATAAAGGCCACTATTCCAACGAGTGCCCCAACAAGAAGAATGCTATCGCCCCCAATGCCAATGCCCCAGCTCAGCAGCAGCGTCGTGTTCAGCCAGGAAGAATATTTGCCCTAGGGAATTCACTCAACCGCAATGGCCGTATTTTTCTCATGCATGCTGAAGAATCTCAGGAAGCGCCAGACGTCGTGCTGGGTATGTTTTCTGTTAATTCAGTACTTGCACGAGTGTTGTTTGACTCTGGTGCATCGCATTCATTTGTCACCGAAGAATTTGCATGCACTACTAAAATTCAACCAACCAAATTAAAGCATGTGATGATTGTGCAAATTCCCGGATCAACCACCAAGGCTAGGAAAATTTGCAAAGCCGTCCCTATCCGAATCCATGGCATAGATTTTTATGCAAATCTGATAGTACTCGGAACTAAAGGATTGGAAGTAGTACTAGGAATGGATTGGATGTCCAAACATAGAGGATTGATTGACTGTGCCAAGAAATCCATCACTATGACCAGTACCGCCGGAATATCAGTCGAGCATATATCTGAAACCTTACCTCGTCAATTCAAATGCAACAAGAGTATAGCCCAACCTACCATTGACCAAGTCTAGATAGTCTGTGAATACCCCGATGTATTTCCAGATGTTTTGCCCGGTATGCCCCCAGATCGGGATATCGAGTTTATCATTGAACTAATCCCTGGAACCGGACCCATAGCCCAGAGAACCTATAGTATGAACCCGTCGGAACTAGAAGAACTGAAGAAGAAACTGGATTCCATGCTAGAAATTGGATTGATTCAACCAAGTGCGTCACCATGGAGATCACCTGTCTTGTTTGTGGACAAGAAGGATGGAGGTAACCGTTTGTGTACGGATTATCGGAAGTTGAATGATGTCACCATCAAGAACAAGTACCCCTTGCCCAAGATCGAAGATTTGTTTGATCAGTTGACCGGTGCCAAAGTGTTTTCTAAGATTGATCATAGAACTGGCTATCATCAACTCAAAATTCGTGCAGAGGATATTCCAAAGACTGCCTTTACCACCAGATATGGATTGTATGAGTATATGGTCATGTCTTTCGGATTAACCAACGCCCCCGCTTATTTCATGAACCTCATGAATAAGATTTTTATGGACTTCCTGGATAAGTTTGTCGTTGTTTTCATCGATGACATTCTGATTTATTCCAAATCAGAAGAAGAACATGAGCTACACCTAAGGACCATTCTTGGAACCCTTAGAGAGCATCAGTTGTATGCCAAGTTTAGCAAATGTGAATTCTGGTTACAGGAGGTAGGATTCCTCGGTCACATTGTATCAGCCGGAGGAATTGCCGTTGACCCTGCCAAAGTGAAAGATGTAGAAGACTGGCAAGCCCCAACCACTCAAACCCAAGTTCGTGCATTTCTCGGATTGGCGGGATATTACCGCAAATTCGTAGAAGGATTCTCGAGTATCGCCCGACCCATGACCCAATTGCTGAAGAAGGACAAGAAGTTTGAATGGACAGACAAATGTGAAGCGAGTTTTCAAGAACTCAAGAGGAGATTGATGTCAGCCCCAATCTTGATCATGCCAGATATCACGAAGCCCTTCGATGTGTATTGTGACGCATCCAAGATTTGTCTCAGATGTGTGATAATGCAAGAAGGCAAGGTTATATCTTATCTATCCCGACAATTGAAGCAACATGAGCAAAATTACCCAACCCATGACCTTGAACTCGCAGCCGTAGTTCTAGCCCTGAAAACATGGAGGCATTACCTAATAGGAAATCGTTGTGAAATTTATTCGAATCACAAGAGCCTAAAGTATATATTCACTCAGAAGGAGCTAAATATGAGACAGAGAAGATGGATTGAGCTAATCAAGGATTACGATCTGGACATTCACTATCACCCGGGTAAAGCCAACGTAGTAGCCAATGCCCTTAGTAGATTGCCGTGCCGCTTGAACTCCATGATCTTGAAGGAGCAACCAAGCTTGCACAAGGAGCTAGAAGATTTTCGAATGGAATTAGTAAGTGAAGGATTTCTGGCTAGCATAGAACTCCAGCCCACTTTGATCAGTCAGATTAAAGAGGCGCGGAAGGGAAATGCTAGTATTGACGGAATCAAGCGTCGTATCGGTACATGCAAAGTACGTGGTTTCACTGAGGAAGAAGAAGGAGTGTTGTGGTACAAAGGACGCCTTTGTGTACCAGCAGATTCGGAGTTGAAAGAAGTTATTTTGATGGAGGCTCATGATACTCTTTATTCTATCCATCCCGGAGGAACTAAGATGTATCAAGATTTGAAAGAAAAATTTTGGTGACATAAGATGAAGAGAGAAATCGGAAGCTATATCGCCAAGTGTGATATTTGTCAGTGAGTCAAGGCAGGACATCAAAGACCCGCTGGATTGTTGCAACCCTTGCAGATTCCGGAATGGAAATGGGATTCTGTAGGAATGGACTTTATCACTGGACTACCTACTTCAAGTAGGGGAAATGACTCTATCTGGGTCATAGTGGACAAATTGTCCAAAGTCGCCCATTTCTTGCCCGTCAAGACCACATATCAGAGTTTGAAACTAGCGGAGTTATACATCGCTAGAATCGTTAGTTTGCACGGAGTCTCCAAGAACATAGTATCGGATCGAGGAACTCAGTTTACCTCGAGATTCTGGAAGAAAGTCCAAGAAGGTTTAGGAACCCGCCTAGATTTCAGCACCGTATCACCCTCAGACCGATGGACAAATGGAACGAGTAAATCAAATACTCAAAGATATGCTGAGAGCATGCGTGTTAGAATATGGATCCAAGTGGGAAGACTGTCTGCCGTTCGCAGAATTTTCTTACAACAATAGTTATCAAGCAAGTTTGCAAATGGCCCCATTTGAGTTCATGTACGGAAGGAAGTGGCATACCCCTTTGAACTGGTCGGAAGTAGGAGAGAGTCAGATTTTCGGACCCGACATCCTACGAGAAGCATAAGAGAAGGTTCGCAAGATTCGTGAGCACCTCAAGACCGCCCAATCTAGACAGAAGAGTTACGCCGACAAGAGACGTAGAGACCTCGCATTCAACATAGGAGATTTTGTTTATCTGAAAGTGTCGCCATTGAAGGGAATACAGCGTTTCCAACTCAAAGGAAAGTTAGCCCCCAGATATATTGGACCTTTAAAAGTTCTGAACCGTCGAGGAAAAGTATCGTATCAATTGGAGCTACCCAAAGAGATGTCAGCAGTGCACAATGTGTTCCATATCTCGTTACTTCGCAAGTGTCTCGAAGTCCCCGAAAAGACTGAAGTGTTCAAGAATATCGACCATCAGACCATAGAGATCAATGATGACCTAACTTATCCTGAAGTCCCCATCCATATTTTGGAAGAAGCTTTTCGAACTACCCGAACCCGAGCATCAAGTTTCTCAAGATTCAGTGGAGCAACCACACAGAAGAGGAAGCTACCTGGGAACGCGAAGATCACATCAGGACGGAGTTTCCCGATCTCTTCAAATCCTAGGTAATCTTTTCGTCCTTTTTCAAATCTCGAGACGAGATTTTGTTTAAGGGGGGAAGGTTTGTAACATCCCAAAAATACTAAGCTTGGATTATCAAACTCTAATCATCAAAATTAGAGTTAATAAAAACTTTTCTAAATAAAATTATGAATGCATGCATATGTGTATGCATTGATTTTGAATTCTTTTAAAACCACCTTGTTTGTTTGTTTCTTTGCTTGTAAAATGTTTCTTAGATGAAACAAACATCATCTAAAACATTTCCCACACTTTTCCTAAAGATAACTAAATCAAAACACATATATTAAATGAATGGTCACTTTGACCAATTTAACTCTCATGCCTACTTTGGCTGTCTCAAACTTTCAGAACCTAATAGAAACTTTTCTGGATCTTTGCACCCCTTGAATGTACTCATAACAAAGTATCAAGGCCCACTTTGTGATCATCCAGAAACTTTCAAATGCATAGTTTAAATGACAATTCAAAATTGAATCTTTATCATATGGGAAGATCACACTTTTTCAAAAACCACTCAAACAAGCTCAACTTTCAAAACCCAAGCATCTGCAGACTCACCAGCACCAACCTAGCAAACCCACCAAAAATCTTTTCAAAATTCAAAACTTGATTTCATGCGGCCATTTCATCAAACAGGTTGCAGACACAAATCAAACAAACATCAAACACTATAGTGTGCAGTAAAATTGGCCTAACTTGTTCCCTCTCTAGCTCACAACCAGCTCAGTAGATCATCTAGGAAGATTAACCAAGCACTAGCACCACTGTGAGCTTGCCATTGTCATCAATGGTGAATAGCCGAGCACACCCATGTCACCCCCATATTGACAGCAAGCTAGGAAGAGAAGCAAGCCTAGCCAGCATGTCTGGGAGGCAGCCCACCGTCCACCGCCACTCCCTGTCCCAGCCGCGAGCGTTGCCAAGCCGTGGACCACACGCACGGACCGCGCCCAGACCGCCAGCGACCATGCCGTGCGTGCGCCAGAGCGCCACCCTCGACCAGCGACCACAGACCGCGCGCCGCCCTCGCCGCGTGCATACAGAATCCCCACCGACCCAGGAGACCGCCAGACATCCCCGTTCACCCCCCCATGACGTACAGCCACCGCTCGCCGTCGAAGACGCCGCCTCTGCCGCGCAGAGAGTCGCATGTTCCAGACCAAACCGCGCCGCCCCACGCCTCAAAACCATGTCGTTGAGCATCGCCAGCGAACACCGCACCGTCCCCTACCGTCGCCCATGCCGGTAGCCGCATGTAACACCGCCCCCCGACGAGCCCACCGTGCGCCCCGTCGGTCCCCTCGCTCGACTATAAATAGAGGCCACCCCCGCTCGATTTGTTCACACCATCTCACTCCCCTCTTCTCACTGATCGTTCCACACCGTTCCCGGAGCAAGGCGAGCACCACCTCGCCGGAATTTCACCGGAGCCCGTCGCCTCTGGAGAAGAAGGGCGCCATCGATTTCATCCACCCCAAGAGTTGCCGCGACCACCCCTGAGTTCGCGGTCATCGACTTCGTCGTTCACCCGCCTCGCCAACCGTCGCCAGCACCCCGGTGAGCCCCCAGCACCCCTCACTGGCCGCGCTAGGTTTCTTTCTTGCCGGCGTTGTCTCGCGTCCACGATGACTCCTAGCCGTTGGATTAGAATCAGATCGAACGACCCACGTTGCCCCGTACCGCTTCGCCCCTCCCTGTCTCACTGGCAAGTGGGGACACCCACTTAAGCAGCCCGCGGGAGCACTGCGCTTAGCAGGCCGGCCCAGTAACTTTTCCCGCGCAGCCCAGTGATTTGAATTAAATCTTTTTCCATTTCAATTCAAACACACTTCTGTACCCAACTTCAAAAATCAACCCAGATCAATTCAGTGCACCAATTTGAATGAAACCAATTTTGTTGGAAAGGTCTGTGAATGCTGAATCCAAGCCCGTTGGATTCAAATCATTTGGATCTATAGATCATCCATGGTAAAAATAACAAGGCAGAAGCTTTTCTACATTCAATTTTTTTTCGAATTTAAACCCTAATATCTTTTGAGTTGATTCCAACTCTCAAAAATCACATTTAACCATACCTTTTAGAATATATAAAAATATATAGGTCTACTTACAGAAATAATGTTCAAGTAATAAAAGAATGCCCCATAGGCATTTCTAGTCATTATATTTAAATAAAATAAAAGGGTAAAACCTTATTAAATTGTGACACCACTTTAAATCACATTCCCATGGACTAAAATATGTGGTGATGACATGTGTCAACATGATCCCATGTTTGGTTTGGAGAACATTAAATCTTAAGTAGTTTTTCAATGAGTACAAATTACTTTTTTTTTAAGAATTAAACCAAGCTTTAATCTTGTAATGTTAGTGATGATGCTAGACCATCTATAGGACCCTTGTGTGTGATGATTGCAAGTAGTTAAGTATTGTTTGGTGATTGTGTACCTCGTATTTATTCATAGACGCTAGTACCGACCAAGGATACGAGGAGGAAGGAGGATACTACGAAGAAGAAGCCGAGGAGAACTTCAACCACTGCTCTGCACAAGGCAAGCTGATGCCATACCTATGCAAGCTTATACTGATATGGATGCAAGTTAACTCTTGCAGAATACCCAACTAATGCAACAAACCCTTACTTGTTACCATGCCTACTATATGCCTTACGCATATGTGGGCATACCCACTTAATAAACTAATCCTAGTTTTATTTGCAAGCTTTCTACTTTATTTATTTATCAAATCTACCTACTTAGATTTACTTAAGTGAATTATAGATACTAGAAATATATTTGAAGGTTGCATAAAGAGCATAAAATTGGGCCTAAGCTAAATAACCTTGATATCATCCCAAGGCATAAGATAGAACTTAGTTAGCACTTACTAGTTACCACCCCTCATCAGTGCTTACCCCCACTTGTAGATGCTAGTGCTAAGCCTAAAACTTGATCAACTTTAGAAGGGAATACTTGGTGGAAAAGTGGTTATGAAAACCTTGGAATGATGGATCATTCTATTGAAAGGTTTTGGACATGTGTTTCCAAACACCTGATGATTTTGGTGATGAAAATGTTGAGGCCTGAGCCTTAGCCCTTTTTAAAACTGATGGTTGTCTGGATGCGATACCATTCCAATTTTATCGTACAACCACAATACCCGAATATTTGGTAGGGCTTGACTGGAAACTTATATACCTTAGTATTAGTTCCCTCACGGCCAAGGTCTGAGCTGAGGCTACCTTGTGAAGATTGTCCACCTGTGCAGTACCCAAGATGAAAGTTGGTTATGGTTGGGAGGCCAGACTCACAGGAGAGGTACCTATACTAGGGCGTGTAATTGAAAGGTTAGGATTGATTATCCGCATATTGAGTATGGTGAATTCAGGATTTGTTCCTGACGGATGTATCGAATGTTGTGGTGAAAGTGTACAATATCTGCAGAGTGTCAAACTATTCGAATAGCCGTGTCCGCAGTTATGGACAGTTGGAGTGGCCATATTGTTCCCCCGTCAGACTTTTCAAAATGATTTGTGAAATGAATTGAGACTTTGACTTGACCACAACAGAGTTGTGACATGAGTTACAAGATCCCACTTAGGAGTTATAAAATTGTGACTAGCTTTAGAATTTAGTAGAGATAAATCTGGCTGTTGCAAAACAACCCTAGAGCCTAGTGTCCTATTATCCAAAAACCCCTTTACCTGTTAGTATTAGTTTGCGAGTACTTAAATAGTACTCATGGCTTTATCCCTGGCTATTCCAATGGCCAGACTATGAAGAGGAGTACCTAGAGGATGGACCCCAGGAAGGTTACGACAACTAGGATCATCTCCCACCGTCAGCATTGCCTATGACCCCGAAGATGGAGCTTCGCCTATGCTACCATTATTATTACGTATTCCGCTGCTTGATGTTGTATTAAGAACTGGATCATGAGATCCCTATTTGTGTAAGAACTTATGTATCGTTTGTAATGGATGATGTCCTATGGTATCCAATTCTATTATGTCTCGCAAAAATGGTAATCCTGGGATTGCGATGTATGGCATAACAGGCATCTAGGATTGAAAAATCCGGGTGTTGACACAGATGTTGAAAACCAAGTTAACAACTGCTCCGGTGTTGGTTCTCCCAGACACCAGCAAAGACTTTGTCGTCTTCTGCGATGCTTCTCACCAAGTTCTCGGATGTGTGTTAATGCAAGATGGGCATGTGGTGGCTTATGCTTCCCGTCAGTTGAAACCACATAAGAACAACTACCCAACTCATGATCTTGAGCTTGCAGCTGTTGTTCATGGTCTTAAGCAATGGCGACTGTTGGGGATATGCTATATGGGTATCCTCATAGCATGTCTCCTATCCGGATAACCCGGGTGGTCCACAGTTGGTAGCATGGCCCATGGCCTGCTAGGTGGCCCAGTTAGATGGATCCAGAAGGGAGGCCCATGTCAGATAAAAGAAGGCTACAGTTGGATTCACCGACGTACCCGGAGCCTTGGAGTACAAGACAAGCTAGACTAGTCATAGTCAGTGTAGGACTCTGTAACCTGTCCGGCTAGGACTTTTCCCTGTAACCCTAGGACCTGGCGACTATATAAGTCGGGCCTATGGGAGCCTTTAGGGCACAACCTAGTATCGATTCATACAACCTCGCACAGCGAACCAATCCCTATAACTCGGCGTATTGCCCTTATAGTGATTTATAGTAGGAGTAGGATTCCGCCACCGTTGTGGGATCTGAACCTGGGTAAGTTGTGTTACCTCTTACCCGTCAACCGTTCGCCTTCCCCCAAGTCACTAAACACGCACTGTGAGGACCCCTCCATGGCGTACTCGTCGGCAATACCATGACAGTTGGCACCCACCGTGGGGTAGGATGCGCTTCAGGCTCTTCAGCGGGCGAGGACTAAGATCTCCGCGGGAATCGGCGAAACCGTGGCCATCCGTCGCGTTCTCTTCTCCGACAATGTTCTGATCGTCCCTCCCGACGAGTTCTGGATCCCGGCAAAGACGAACCCTACGTGGTGCTCGATCGTTCCTATCGGAGACATCCACCTCTTCATTGGCTAAACCGACACGGGCACTAGTTCCCTGGGAGTCGGAGGAGCATCAAGGCCAGCACGGACTGCCTACGGGCAGGATACATTCGCGGAAGGATCGATGTCGGATCTCTCTTTGGAGTTTGCCGGCAAAGATCGGAAAATTTCAAGGCCGACCCAAACCCCCCCTGTGCAGGATATAAAGGTGGAAGATCGCTGCAAGTCCGCTAGCTTCGCCCCTGCGTCTGGACAGCAGAGATCCAAGTTCGATCTGGCGCGTTGCGTCCGGAGAGAGGGAGAAAACCCCCGCGATTACCTGGCCAGGTGGCTCCGCATACGAGCCGATCTGGCCCACTACCCCAATGATGATGCTATGTATCACTTTATGGAAGGACTGGACCATGGCACGCTTCTCCAACATTCTCTAAGACGGCAGCAAGCGTCAGGATGCCTTACCTTCGAAGGCATGGTGAACACCGTCAACAACTACGCGGAGGCCGAAGCGGTAGCTCAGACAGTGCTTGCGCTCATTGACGGAGCCCCTCCGATTTAGCCACCGCCACCACCGCCTTTGGCCGCCATCGTCGCAGCTGCGCCGCCACCTACAGTCATCGTCGTTGTTGTTGCACCTCCACCGCCCGTCATCGAGGAAGTCCTGGCACCCTCCGACTCTGTTATTGACGCGCTTTATGCTGACTTCAGTGCAGATTCAGAGGAGATAGATTTCAGTCCAGAGGAACTAGACTCCGCCATGTAGGAGATGGAGGAGGATTACACGCGCGACGAGCAAGCCAACAATGTCGTCACGTCTCGAGAGGTGTTCATCACCATTGGGACGACGATGGATGAAGATCAACCCGGACGAGCTCCGCCTACAGCGCTGGAAAAGGGGAAGGGGCCACTTATTGCTGCTGACGATGATCGCACAAAGGTCATGCCTCCTCCGCCCAACCCAGTGCAACAGCCGCAGGAACTCGGCACCGGCCCGAGCAACAACAACACCGCAAACTTGTCGCCTCCGGCATCTACGTCTGTTGCTGCCCAAGTCACTCCAGCTGATAGAGTGATGTACGGCAATCTCCTCGTGGAGCCACTGACCGTAGCTCATATCCGGAACGTGACTCATCTTGACGAGAAATGCCAGCAGCTGCTGGAGGAAGCACAGGCCATCGCGGAGCAAGGCGCTAAGCTAGATCGAGATATGGTCAATGCGCAGAAGTCCATAGAGAAAGCTAGAGCAATGGAGGCCGAATACAAGACTCTGCTGCAGTAGCAGAAGGCCAAGAAAGCTCCGGATGGCGTCATCAACGATCTTGGTGTACGACGAAACCTAGGATGGGCTCCCTCGAAGCCCTCACAGGCCAAGCCATACATTAACAGTGTAGGAAAACAGGTGATTCCCACCCCACTCCTCAACCTTGCCGTCGCCAAGACCCTTCTGGAGCAGGATAGATCGCCGGAGGCAGTGGAACAGGTCTATGACCTAGTGGCCAAGGCAGTGAAGCAGCAGGAAAAGGTCACCTCTCAGAGGCTTGAGTCTGACCCAGCGCTTTGCCAGTCTAGACAATATAAGCCGCCAAGGGACATATCTCCTCTTGATGTCGGGTCCCAGACGGGTTCATCAGAACGAAGACGGAGGGATGCGCGCAACAAGAAGGATGCTATCCCCATATCCTTCGACCACGGAGAAAAGGCCTGACCTCGTCGCCCATCGCCACCGCCATGATCCCCCGACATCGCGAAGATCCCAAGGCTCACCATCGTACGGATATGCCCCCGCCAAAGTAGTGCGGCATCGTCATCCGCAACAACACGGAGCAGACCCGTCATGACGGAGAGCGCAGCCAAGGACACAAGAGCAGGTCGCGCCATGACCCTCCGCGTCCGACAAGCAACTATGACAGGCGCGAGGAGTCATAGGAGGGTAATAGTAAGAAGGCTAACCAAACGCCACCTCCGCCTCCATCACCACCAAGAAGTCACCATGGCGGAGGAGGCCCGCGTCATTCACGCAGCCCATCCCCTGTTGACAAGAAGAAGAAGAAGAACCCGGAGCCATACGATGCACGTTCGCGGATCGATATGATCCACGAGGCCCGGGAAGGACCGTACCTGGGACCACGTTGCTTTGGACCTGCAATACGGTCCGCAACTTACCCCAAAGGTTTCCGGATTGACAAGACCATCAATCCCTATGATGGCACCGCCAAGCCAGCCACATGGTTGCAGGACTACGGCAACGCGGTGGAGATTGTCGGAGGCAAACCCAACGTCGCCGTCAAGTACCTCCCATTAATGTTGGTGGGCACGACCCGTCAATGGATCAACGACTTGCCGGACAAATCCATCTGCAATTGGTTGGACATGCAAGAAGCGTTCACCAAGAACTTTGAGGGTACATACAAGCGCCCATGCACTGTTGGCGATCTACAGCGGTGCGTGCAAGATAAAGACGAGACATCTCGCGCCTACCTCTCCCGCTGGCTGGACATGAAGAATTCCTGCGCAGGAGTGCACGCTCAGACCTCCATGGCCGCCTTCATCGATGGGTTGGAAAGGGGCACGTTGCTCCGACATAAGTTGAAGCGCTTGCAGGACAACCACCAACTTGACTTGAACCAGATGATTCAGTTGGCTAGTGAGTTTGCAGCTGCCGACGACGATGCTCGCGGCTCCCTGCCGGCAACGTCCGTTCCAACTTAGGATCGGAGGAATAGTAGAACAAAGCGGAAAACCGCTCCAGAATAAAAGCAATCTACCGACATGGTCGTTATGACTTTTGCGGGACGAGGTGATGGCGGACAACGTGACCGAGGAAGGGGAGCTAGTCGTGGGCAGCAACGAGGAAGTGAAACTACCTCGGCGCCACTCCGCTTTCCCCAAACCTACGAGGAGTACCACGATATGCCGTGCCTCGTACACCTCGACGTCAACGGCAAGGCCACCCATACCAATCGACACTGCAAGTTCGTCAACAACCTCAAGGAAGACCCGGAGTCCGGCTACAAGCGAAGTAGGAAGAATAGACCGTGAGGCAAGGGCAAGGGGAAAAACAAGGAGGAGGAGTCTAAGGATTCAAGTGACATAGACGAGGACGTTGACCCCAAGCACGCCACCAAGAGCGACGACAAGGGCAAGAACCCCTTCGTGAAGAAGGCACCAGTCTACCACACTTTCCTTGGCACCCCCACCGTCCGACAATAGAAGACCTCCCTAAGGATCCTGATGGCAACTCTCCCCCCAGTTCCCCAGTACCTGGCCTGGTCGGAGGTTCCAATTACTTGGGACAGGACAGACCACCCAGACCTTATCCCTACAGAGAACCAGTACGCCATGGTCATCAACCCCTTGATTGACGGCGTGGAGTTCACCAAGTGTATGGTGGATAGTGGAAGCAGCATCAACATCATGTACCTGGATACACTGCAGAAGATGAATGTTGTGGGAATGACCACGGCAGATGCTGCAATCGGCAGCGAGTAGTAGAACATGGGGCAAGGGCGGCCAACCATCTGCGGTGCGAGATGAGGGCTGAGACACAAGGGTTTACCCAGGTTCGGCCCCCCAGAGGGTAAAGACCTACTCCTGCTAGATTGTATTATGGTGAGAGTACAATGGGGCGAGCTTGACGGCTAGGCGGCGAGTCGCTTGGGTGTATGATGGAACGTATCTTCTAAGCGCCCTCTAGGGAGGTTTATATAGACTCACCTCCCTATGGTTTACAGATCTCAACCGAATCAGTTAAGGATTCGGCGATCCTATGACCTAATCCGACTAGGCCTATCTACGCTTCTGGGCCTTCAGCTTCCAGTCACTTGAGTCCACGCCAGATCTTGATCCAGTCGCCGTCCTGTAGGCCCACTCGCTGGAGCCTGGGCCAGTAGGAAACCTCCTGCTGAGTATACCCCGGTAGGCATATCCCCATCAGTAGTCCCCGAGGCCGTCGTTGATTGGTCGCAGGCGTTCGCTGGCAGTCGGAGTATGCGGGTCCAATGCGGGCATCCAGTCGAATCGGCGGCGGGCTCCTGAATAAAGGAAAAACTAGTTATTCCAGTCGCAATAACGGCGACCAAACGTGTCGCAACTCGGCGAACGGGTCGGCGAATATTCAGTCTCTGTCATAGTGATTTGGTCGGCGAATCATCGAGTCGCGTGGAGCGACGAGTCGAATGGATGAAGTTTGACCGTTAATTGGGGTCAAGCTAGCCGTTGGGGTGATCCAATGGTAACTTTGGCGTAATCACCGCATAGTAACGGCTCCTAAAATTGGCGGGTAGCAACCGCTATATAAGGAGAATGACAAGCGAATGCGGAAAAACTCCTTCGTTCTTCCTCCGATCTCTCTCACTTCATTCCCTTCTCTGCACAACGATCCCACCAATCCAGAGAGCCCCGACCTCCATGAATCTTCCAACCAATGGCCCCCTCCGCCGAACCATGGGGCAGATCGAAGTGCACCAGCCATCGCCCTTCGAGGAAGCCGGGATCTGGCAACCGCAGATGGCGATCCTCGCGGAGAAGTGACTCCGGACCCATGTGAGGGAGAATTCATCTGCTTCACCAGCCACCTAGAGCGGGGGCTAGGGTTCCCCACTTCGCTCTTCTTCCGGCGCTTCTGCGCCTACTACGGGATTCAGTCGTCGGATCTGGATCCACATAGTATCGAGCAGCTCGCCATTTTTGTGGCGTTCTACGAGTGCTATCTGGGCTGCAGGCCCTACTTCCCTCTCTGGCAAGAGCTGTTCCATGGGAGAATCAGCCGCAAAGAATCAGGCGGCCCGATGCTAGCCGTGGGTGGCCTAACATTCCAGCTGAAGTCAAAGGCTTCGTTTTTCGACCTGATGCTGCCAGCCAAGGCGGCGAGCGAATGGAAGAAGTCCTGGTTCTACGTCAGCGAGTCGACTCCAGATGGCGAAGTGGCGCTTCCAATGTACTCTGCCGACCGGCCCGAGCCGCGTCGGCTCCAGGTCGTCAAGCTCCCACTGGATCAACGGATGGTCGTCGATGAAATGCTGCAGACCATCCGCGGCTTGAAGAAGAAGGGCCTCCATACCATTAATCTCTACAACTGTTGGTTCGGGCGGTGGCTCGTGCCCTTGGCCCGCCGTGACCACTACATGTATGAATACACGGGTAAGGACGATCCAACGAAGTCCTCCCTAGCCGAATGGCATCTCCAAGACTACACCCTGGCCTTGAAGAAGATTACCCAGGCGGTGTATCTTGACGCAAAGGCTGGGATCGCCCCCTACACTGCAAGGCGCCCAGCTCCAACGGTAAGCCGTTATTTCGTCACCACTCGCAGTCGCAGATGGTGCATTCGCGGTTGTGCTGATGTTGTATTATTCTTATTGCAGTTGTTCCAAGTGGTGGAAGGGTGGCTTCCACCCGCAGACGACGAGAACTCGAGCTCGTCCGTCCAGGACGGGAGCAAGTCGTTGCCCGCAGAAGGCGACGGTGAGAGCGACAGAGGAGATGACGACGACGACGATGGCTAGGACGAGCCCGTAAAAGTTGCCGCCCCAACAGTTCGCAAGACCCGCGGGCAACACCAGCGCGAGATTGAGGCAAGTAAAAGCCTCAAACTTCACGATGATGACGCCGATGAGCTTCCCGAGCACACCTCACATCATAAGGTCACGCCGTCAAAGAAGAAGAAGAAGAAGAAGAAGAAGAAGAAGAAGGAGACTAAAGCTACGCCGAAGAATAAGGCGAGGCCGGCGAGGCAGATGTCTCCGCCCTGGTCCACATCCAGTTCCAGCGCCACCAGCTCGGCTAAGGGCACAACTGCACGCTCGCCCGTGGCACTGGACATTGCTGCCCCCCTGGACGAGGTGCCTCTGGCATCGCTGCCACCTCCATTCGCCCCAGTCGCTGGTTTGGGCAATTCTCTGGTTGCAAGGGCCTCGCCTCCGAGGGAGGCTCCCGCAGCGATTACCACGGAGGCTCCTGCCGCGGCCTCATCGACGAAGAAGCCATTGGTGTCTTGGGAACACGATGTGTTCGAGACGGGCCTCACTCGAAGATTAGGGCCCGAGTTGGAAAAGCCGGCTAACATCCGCACCGGTCTGCGATTCATACTAGTCGCTAAGTAAGTGTTGTTCATCTGCCTATTTTTCATTGTAGTCGGACGGTCTTATTCATATCGTTGTTTCACAGGACTGGTGCCAAAAAGATCGGCCATCCCTCCGTTGCCAAGGTTCCACCAGTCGTCACCGAGGTGGACTCCTCGCGGAAGAGGAAGATCGACGAAGTCACTGCTCCCGCCGAAGGTGTCAAGAAGGCGAAAGGCGATGACGTGGTCACAGTTTCTGACGACACGGCGATTTCTCCGAGCAAACCTCCAACTGCGGCTGGTGTGGCTTCAAAGACCAAGGAAGCTGTTGTCTCACCCGACATGGCCGAGCCGGCTCCGAGTGGCGCCGCGGCATCTGCTGCAACTTTCCCTCGCTTCATGGCGAAGGAGGCCACGGCGAGTGGCACGGCGCCAACGAGCCGGATGCCCGGGGTCGCCTAGACGGAGGTCGAGCAGCGTCGCGACCACACTCCGGTCGTGCTTGTGTCTGTGGACGCGCTGGAGCTTCACGGCATGCTGGGCGCTGCCATCCAGGTATGTCCAGTCCCCGAGGATCAGGCCACTGAATTTCAGTGGTCGGATTCTTAATGTTTTTATATCGTCCAGTCCCCGAGTGTCGGTCGCTGACTTTCAGCGAGTGGGCACTTAGGATTTTCAATGTCCAGTCCCCGAGTCCCTGGTCGCTGAATTTCAGCGAGTGGGCACTTAGGATTTTCAATGTCCAGTCCAGGAGTGCCTGGTCACTGAATTTCAGCGAGTGGGCACTTAGGATTTCGTTGTTGTTGACGTTGTAGTTTGTGTGCAGGGCTTGCAACACGAATCGTCCGATCGGCTTGCAGAAAATTGTCGCATGGATAAGGAACTCGCTGCCGTCCAGGGGACGAACAAGGGGCTGCAGGCCGTTGCAGCTGAGGCGGAGGAAGTCTGCCGGGGCCTTGTCCCGGTGGGTGACCTGACGGCGGCTCAATCTGCGTTGAGTGCGGCCGAGAAGCGGATCGCTGACCTGGAGCGTGAGCTCAAGGAGGCGAAGGAGGAAGGAAGTTCGGCGGATGGGCGAGCGAAGGATGTTGTTACGTCTGCCGCTGAAGAGCGGAAAGTGTCTGACGCGCTCATTGCTAGGCTGCAGAACAAATTCTCCTCTCTTCAAAGCTTCATCACGGGCCTCTGTCGTCCGCTAATTGGTAAACTCTTCTTCCTTTTTCCTCTGCCTGCACAACTGCGTTTGCGAAATATTTGATGTGCTCACTGCCTGCTTTTGTTCCACAGGCCGGATTATTGACAGCGAGGAGGAGGCGCAGTCATTCGACGCGCGGCAGTGTGTGACTACCCTGGTCGACTCGGCCACGTTGTCTACGACTTGCATTTGAGCATACCTTCAGGAGATATCGCCCACGGAGGTGATTCCCAGCGACCTCGTCGAGGTATGGCTCTATCTTGAGAAGGATCCGTCAGTCGTCGAGTTCATGACGCGGTCAGCCTTTCGGTGCGGGGCGGCAACGGCGCTCAGCCTTTTGGGCTTGCCCATTTCCCGGAGGACTTCGACCTTGACGACGTGACGAGCGGCTACCCCTAGTCCACGGGCTCTGTGGAGATTGTCGAGGTGCTGAAGCTGACGGACCGGGCTGCGGTGTATTCCGATCGTGTTTGGGCGATGGGCGACCTCCTCCCCTATCAAGAGACGGTTGTCGCCCCCAACGATCCCGAGCCGAAGCATCTGGACTTCAAGGTCGAGCAGCCGTTTCGCGCAGCGATGGCGGGCGAATTGACGACGTACCCGTCAAACCCATATGTGCCATTCATTCGTAACCATAGGGATGGCGGCGAGTCGGCGTCCAAACCTGCAGAGTAGAAGCGTTGTGCCCTGGGGCGTTAGGAACAATAACTATTGAACTTTCCTTGTAATTTGACACAACTTTGTGCTGTGATAAAGGAGATTCGTGTTGTTTTGTTTTTGCTTTGTGATTTTGGATTTTGATTGATCGAGTCCCCGAGCGCGTCCGCCCTTGTTATGGGGTTTACCT
Organism: Avena longiglumis; assembly: GCA_030063025.1. Taxonomy (NCBI): domain Eukaryota; kingdom Viridiplantae; phylum Streptophyta; class Magnoliopsida; order Poales; family Poaceae; genus Avena; species Avena longiglumis. Next base: position 151,678,180 of record CP125975.1, on the reverse strand, counting down.
CGTTTGTTATGTGTTTGTAAATTTTTGGTGGATTTAGGTCGACTCGCCAGGGCTCGGAGAGCCAGTTGCAGGGCGACTCCCATGGGTGCTCTTTACTTGACCATTTTCCCGTACGCGAACGAGGTCGGGTAGCCGAGTCCCCGAGCGTGGTACTTGGTGGTTCTAGTTGTAGCTCCAAGGTAGGTGAGGACTAAGCCCGTTAAAGTAAGCGCGTCACTCCTGCCTGACCCGAAGGATCAGTCACATGGCGAGTCCTGGGCACGCTCTCATACTAGGCGTTTTTCCCTAGTCGCTCGTACTTAGCTGGGTGTCAGTCCCCGAGCGTGGGACTTGGCCGTTCGAGTCGTTGTACCAAGGATGCGGAGGACCTTGGTCGCTGTGGGAAGCGAGGGCAGTTGTCTTGGCTCGGTAAGCGAGTCGAGCTAGGCGACTCCAATGGGGCTCAGGGTTGGCATTTTTCGTGGACGTTACGAGGCCTGGGGTTTCCCAGTGCCCCTGCATCCGAAGATTTGGCCGAGCCGGTCTGTACGCAGGTTGACTTCTGCGACTAGCATAACGTTGTTATTACGAGTGCGAGTGGCACAAGAAACGGAGAGTAGACACAACTTTTGGTAATCACTGTTTTATTTCATAGAGGGTGGGGAGTACATGTATGGAGTTCTAGGAGTAGAACTTTCGTAGGAGGTTTACATTCCACAGCCGCTTGACATCGAGTTTTCCGTCGCCTCGGACGTCGATGAGGTAGTAGGCGTCGTTGCCTAGGACTCGCCCGATGGCGAATGGTCCCTCCCAAGGGGGGGAGAGCTTGTGCATGCCCTTCTTGTCTTGGATGAGGAGTAGTACCAGGTCGCCTTCCTGGAAGGTGCGAGTCCTTACTCGCCGGCTATGGTAGCGTCGGAGCCCTTGCTGGTAGATGGCGGTGCGGGAGCGAGTGAGGTCGCGTGCTTCATCGAGCTGATCGACTCCATCTTGGCGTGCGAGTTCGTTTGCGGCCTCCGTGTAGTTGACCACCCTGGGCGAGTCGTGATCTAGGTCGGTGGGCATGACTGCCTCGACGCCGTACACCATGAAGAAGGGGGTGAACCCTATCGACCTATTGACGGAGGTGCGGATGCCCCAGAGGACGGAGGGTAGCTCCTCGACCCAGCATCCGGCAGTACGCTCGAGTGGTACTTGGAGCCGTGGCTTCAGGCCATGGAGGATGCTCTGATTGGCGTGTTCCACCTGGCCATTGGATTCCGGGTGGGCGACTGAGGCGAGGTCGAGTCGAATGTGGTGTTCCTCGCAGAACTCGGCCATGGATCCTTTGGCGAAGTTGGTGCCGTTGTCTGTGATGATGCTATTTGGGAACCCGTAGCGATAGATGAGCTCGCGTAGGAACTTGGTGGCGGTCTTCCCGTCGCATTTGCGGACAGGCTTGGTCTCCACCCATTTTGTGAATTTGTGGACTGCGACCAGGAGGTGGGTGAAGCCGGAGGGGGCCTTCTTGAAAGGGCCTACCATGTCCATACCCCACACGGCGAACGGCCAGGTGATGGGGATTGTCTTGAGCGCCGATCTCGGCACGTGGGTCTGGTTGGCGTATTCGGCACCGACCCACCATCGACAATGTCGGCGCCTTGCCAGCGGTGGGGCGAGAAGCCGTGTCGCATAGCCTTTGCGACCAGAGAGAGGGCGCCGACGTGGTGGACGCAGTCGCCGGAGTGGATGTCTTGGAGGATTTTGCGTCCTTCAGCGGGTTGAACGCAGCGCTGGAACACGCTGGTCACGCTGCGCTTGTGGAGCTCGCCGTTGATGATGATGAAGGATTTGCAGCGGCGTGCTATCATCCGGACGTCTGTTTCGTCTGCTGGCAAGGTGCCTCCCTCCAGGTAGGCAATGTACGACGTGGTCTAGTCGTCTGGCTCGGCGATGAGTGCGACCAGGGCTGCCTCTGTTTGCAGTGGGATTCCGATGTAGATCTCCCTTGGGGAGAGACGGAAGGCTTGGTGATGGTGTCGAGAAAGACGCCGGTGGGTGGTGCGAGTCGAGCCGAGCCGATGCGAGAGAGTGCGTCGGCCTCCTCGTTCTTCCGCCTGCCAATCCACTAGACGGAGTAGCCTGCAAAGTGTCCGCCCAGCTTATCCACTACTTGGCAGTATGCCGCCATGGTGGGTGAGACGGCGTCGCAGGTGCCAGCGACTTGCCCGACGACGAGGTCAGAGTCTCCGTAGCAGCGTAGGTGGTTGACGTTCATCTCCTTGGCAGCTCGCATGCCGTGGAGTAGCGCCTCGTACTCGGCCATGTTGTTGGTGCAGGGGGTGAAGTCGAGGCAGAGGACGTAGCGGATCTTGTCGCCCTTCGGAGAGGTTAGCACGATCCCTGCTCCTGCACCGTTCGCATTTTTGGAGCCGTCGAAGTGTAAACTCCAGTAATGGAGGTATGGCAGCTTTTCTGGCTGCTGGGCCTCCTCCCAGTCGGCAATGAAGTCTGCGAGAGCCTGCAACTTAATCGCCTTGCGCGGCTCATATTTGATGTTGTGGACGTAGATCTCGATGGCCCACTTGGCTACTCGCCCGGTCGCCTCACGGTTGCGGATGATGTCCTGCAACGGTGCTGAGGATATGACCGTTATCGGGTGCTCCTGGAAGTAGTGTGGCAGTCGCTGTTGTGCTCTGAAGACCGCGTATACCAATTTCTGGTATTGCGGGTAGCGCTGGCGCGATTCGGTGATGACTTCGCTGATGTAGTACACTAGTCACTGCACCGGGCGCTCCTTTCCTTCCTCTGGTCGTTCGACGGCGACGGCATGACGGCGCTCGCGGAGGCCGGAAGACGAGACAGCGTGGGTTCCTTGTCGAGGGGCAGGTAGCGGTGTGCGGTAGCACCTTCTTGAGGTCATCAGTGCATCATCCGCCTTTGTTCCTTTGGAAGGTGGGTTTCTTGCGCATCAGCGGTGAGGGCATCGCCTTACGGCCCAACCGTACAGCGACCGAGAGCCGGCCAGCCAGACGACCATCGGCCGAGCACAGGACTCCGTTTGCCGAGTTGAGAGATGGTGTCGATCTTGGTGGGGTTCGCCTCGATCCCGCGCTTGGAGACAATGTATCCAGTAGCTGCCCGGCTGGTACACCAAAGGTGCATGTTCCTGGGTTTATCTTTATCTTGTATTTCCGTAGGTTGGCGAATGTCTCCGCCAGGTCAGCGAGTAGGTCGCTCTGGCGAGCGGACTTCACCACCACGTCGTCGATGTAGATGTGGATATTGCGGCCAATTTGGCTCGCAAGGCACTCCTGCATGCACCACTGGTAGGTTGCCCCGGCGTTCTTGAGGCCGAAGGTCATGGCAGTGTAGTAGAAGGCTCCGAACGGCGTGATGAACGTCGTCTTCTCTTCGTCCTCAACGGCCATTTTGATCTGGTTGTACCCAGAGTAGGCGTCGAGGAAGCATAGCGACTCCGAGCCTGCGGTGGAATCGATGATTTGGTCGATCCGCGGGAGGACGAATTGTTCCTTCGGGCAGGCGCTGTTTAAGTTTGTGTAATCGATACACATCCTCCAGGTCCCGTTTTTCTTCTCGACAAGGACTGGGTTTGCCAGCCACTTGGAGTACTTGATTGGCCGGATGAAGCCTGCAGCGAGTAGGCGCTGCACTTCCTTGGCGATGGCTCGGCGGCGCTCTTCATTGAAGGGCCGCAACGACTGCTTGGCAGGTCGCACTTTGGGGTCGACGTTGAGTTTGTGCTCAGCGAGTTCCCTGGGGACACCAGGAATGTCAGAGGGATTCCATGCGAAGATGTCCCTGTTCTCACGGAGGAACCCGGTGAGCGCGCCTTCCTATGCTAGGCTCATGCCCGTCCTGATCGTCACCGTCTGGCTGGAGTCGCCTGGGACCAGCTCGACGGTGCGGGCATGCGTCGTTGCCTCGAAGGCGGTGGGGTTTCCGCCCTCCGAGTTGGGCTTCTTGAGTATGGTGGGGTCGTCGTTGTTGACCCCGCTCGCGTACTTGGCAAGCTCGTCTGCGAGTTCGGCTCCTTCTGCCTCGCACTCGGCGGCCATGTCGGGGTCGCCGTGGATGGTGATGACGCGGCACGGCCCGGGTAGCTTCATCGTGTTGTACGCGTAGTGGGGCGCTGCCATGAACTTGGCGAACGCCTAGCGCCCCAGGACGCAGTGGTAGGGGCTGTCGAAGGGCACCAGCTCGAAGACGATCCGCTCGGTGCAGAAGTTTGCCGATGTGCCGAAGGTGACTGGCAGCGTCACCTTGCCGATCGGGTACACCTTCCGACCGGGGATGATGCCGTGGAACGTGGTGTAGGTCGTCTCGGTCATTGACTGCGGGAGCCGTAGTCGCATGAAGGTGTCCAGGTATAGGATGTTGATGGAGCTGCCGCCGTCCATCAATGTCTTGGGGAGCCAGTAGTCTCCCACCTTGGGCTTGACCACTAGGGCGACTCGGCCTGGGTACTCGATCCGTGGCGAGTGGTCCTGGCGGCTCTAATTGATTGGCTGCTCAGACCAGTTGAGGAACTGGGGGACGTCCACCTGGGCCACCGCATTGACGGCGACGGCGCGGGCGATGATCTTCTTCTCGCGCTTCATGTTGAAGCCTGTGAGGGTGTGGAGCGAGCCGGCGACGCTGCCGAATTTTCCGCCGTTTGGCGGGTTGTTGTCGGGGTCTTCTCGCGCGTGTCGTGCCTTCTCGATCTGCTTGAGAGAGTGGCAGTCGGCGGTCATGTGTGTAGCGGGCTTTCCTTCCCTGCTGTGAAATACACAAGGGTGGTTAAGAAGGGCCGCGTGGTCGAACCTCGGCTTCGCCTTGTAGTTGCCACCGTCGCGGTGTTGCCCCCCGTCGCGGCGGAAGCTCTTGGGCTCGCGCTGCGCGCATCCGGCGTTGGCGACGAAGTCGACTCGCCCGTCACTGCAGCGCTTGCCGGTGAGGCGAGTGTTGCTGTAGCGTAGATCGGGTCTTCTCCCGTTGTCGTGGCCACTCGTGCGGCGTTGTCCTCCCGACTCGTCGTCGGTTTCTTGGTTTGGGTCTTCCTCCGCGTACCTTTTTGCGATCTCCAGGAGATCAGGTATGTTGTCGAGTGTGCGGTACGCTCGTTTGATCTTGGCGACCAGGGGCTCATAGCGGCACGAGGTCTTGAAGCAGTGGATCACGGTGTCTGGGTGGATGCCGACCGCGTTGTACCACAGATCTTGCCACCGTTGGACCCAACTACCTGTCGACTCGCGAGGTCCCTGGACGCACCGTTCCAGGTCCTCGATGGTGGTGGCGCGGGTGTATGAACCGGCGTGCGACGGCGTCGCGCATCTCTTCCCAGGAGTCGATGCTATCCGCGGGAAGAGTGTTGATCCACTGCGTGCACGCCCCCTCCATCATCAGGGGAAGGTAGCGGGCGTCTAATAGGTCGGTGTGGCCGGCGATCCCCATCGCCATGAGGTAGGTATCCAGCCAAACGGAGGGGTCGTACGAGGGGTCGTACTTCTCTATTTCCTTCGGCGCTTTGAAGTTCGTCGAGTATCTCTCGCATCGGATCATCGGACCGAAGCACCGGGGCCCAAGTCGGCTTAGCGACCCCCTCGGCTCACCGTCACGGTGGTTGGTGAGGGTATGGCGCAGGTCGTCGGGCTGGCATGCGCGCCAGCTCTGGTTGTTGATGATGTGGGAGCGGGCGTCGACGGGTTGACCGTTGGCGACGGTTGGTCGCCGCCGGGTCACAGGAGAATGTCGCGTTCGTGGGTCGGTGTTGGATCTGTAGTGGTTCGGGTGGCAGGCAGTTGAGGGTGTTTGCCGCCATGGGGAGGCCGCTTGAGGCCGCTCTACTGCCCGATGAACGCGAGTACATCCGACCCTGTGAGTCGACGCCTGCGTTTTGTTGCTCGACCGCTTTTGCGAGCAGGGCCTTAGCGTAATGGATCTGCAGGGCGCCGTCACCAGTGGTCGCGCTGTTGTCGACTGCTGCTCGGCCCGCGACGAGGTTGTCCATCGGGGTACAGAACAGTGGGAGGCCGTTCGCGTCTCGCTCCCGTGAGGAAACCACGATCCTTGGCTGGTCCCTAGGGGGTGCGCGGTTGGGTGGTGGCAGGGCGCCATTGGCCGTTGCCGCTGGTGGGGGCCGAGCGCTTCCTCCTGGTGGCGCGTTCTCGCAGATCGCGTGCTCGGCCGCACGGGCCGGATCGCTCTCGTCATCGAAATTCAGGGCACGCCCCTGGACGGTGGGGTTCAGGCGCGACCTGATTCGGAGCTGGTGGTAGCGTGACAGCTCCTGCGCCGTCACCTGCTCGAGGCGAAATTTTTCGCGCTCGGCTTGTTCCTTGCGGACTGCTTCCGCCAACTTCAGGCGGAGTTCCTCGACCTCCATTGCTGTCGCGTTGGGAGGGATCGGAGTGGAGAATGGATCCTCCGGCGGGTCGGCGCCAGTCGCCATGTAGGTCGCGGCATGGCGGCCGGTTCTGTCGCCGAGGTCGGCGGAGTTCTCCGACCCGAAGTCGAAGTCGAAGATCCCAAGGATGGAGGGATCCTCGAAGTCTCCGATGTTGGAGACCTAGGTGATGGAGCCCGCGGGCGACGCGGTGACAATGGATTCGGCAAGTGACGACGGGGTCGCCGAGTCGGCGTCGTCGTTGAGGGCAGCGTCTTCCGCGGCTGCGGTGGTTTCGGCCACGTTGCTGTGGGTCGAGTCGTACTCAGAGGCGAGGCGGTGGATCGTCGCGACCGACTCGTGAGAGCCGGTCATGGCGGCGACTCGCGGATGCGAGCCGAGTCCTCCGAGACGATGACGTCGGTAAGGCCGATGAAGAGGCTGATCGTGCCGACCGGCAGGATCATGCTATGCATGACGGGTCGCGCCGCCGGGACGTAGCTGCTCGGCAAGATCTGGAGCATCTCGCCGATCGCGATCATGCAGCCGGTGGCGATCGACTCGTTGATGGGTAGATTGGATCTCGCCGCAGAACACCATCCTGACCGGCCAGGCCCCAAGGTGGGCGCCACTGTCGCTCGCGGGCCTTCAGCTTCTAGTCGCTTGAGTCCACGCCAGATCTTGATCCAGTCGCCATCCTGCAGGCCCAGTCGCTGGCGCCTGGGCCAGTAGGAAACGTCCTGCTGAGTATACCCTAGTAGGCATATTCCCATCAATGAACTTGATGGAGGAAAACCTAAGATGGACCATCACCATCTTCCACGGCGTAGTTCCTGGTCGGGAGGTTCCGTCCCTTGGGTGCATTACACTTCAGGTTGCCTTTGGCGATGTTAATAATTACCACCAGGAGCGCATGACCTTTGAGGTGGTCCCCTTCAAGAGTGTGTACCATGTCATATTCAGCTGCAACATATTCCACACGTTCATGGCCAAGCCATGCTTCGTCTATAACAAACTCAAGATACCCAGACCAAACGGTGTCATCATCGTATCCGGAAGCTTTACCAAGGCAAGGGACTGCAAGATTAACGAAGCAGCCTTTGCGGAAGCTGTCCTCTATAGCGAAGAATTCAGAGATCTAGAGCAAGGTCGATGACTCAGAGATGCCCGCGTCGAAGAAGCAGATCTCCGACTCCTCTCCTGCGTTCAAGGCCGCCATTGAGACCAAGCCGGTGGAACTTGTGGTAGGCGATGCCTCCAAGGTCACCTCCATTGGGACGAACCTGGATCCCAAATAGGAAAGCGCACTCGTCGAGTTCCTCCGTGAGAACTAGGACATCTTTGCTTGGCAATCTGCCGACATGAAAGGTGTACCTAGGGAACTTGTCGAGCACAGCTTAAACATTGATCCAAAATGCAAACCAGTGAAGCAACCTCTACGACGCTTTAAAGATTAGAAGAGATGCGCCATTGGCAAAGAGATAGCTAGGTTACTTAAGGCTAGATTTATCCGAGAAGTCCTTCACACCCAATGGGTGGCCAATCCTATACTTGTCCCCAAAAAGGGAACCAATGAATTAAGAATGTGCGTTGATTACACCGGCTTAAACAAAGCATGTCCCAAAGATCTGTTTTCTTTGCCTCGCATTGACCAAGTCATTGACTCGATGGATGGCTCGAAACTTTTGTGTTTTCTTGATGCATACTCAGGATACCACCAGATCAATATGAGGAAGTCAGACCAATTGGCCACTTCGTTCACTACCCCATATGGAACGTTCTTCTATGTCACGATGCCCTTCGGGGTTCCAGCCAGCAAATTGTTGGGTTTCATCGTTTCCCAGCGCGGAATCGAGGTGAACCCGGAGAAAATCAAAGCCATCTTAAAAATAAATCGTCCGACATGCCTAAAGGACATTCAACGACTAACAGGTTGTGTTGCAGCAGTTAGTCGGTTTGTCAGCCGACTTGTAGAGAAGGCTCTGCTGCTCTACAAGTTGCTGAAGAAGGCGGAAAAATTCACATGGATGGACGAAGCAGATGCAGCATTGAAGCAGCTCAAGGAGATTCTTTCCTCAGCGCCCATCCTTGCAGCGCACGATCCTGGCGAGCCACTGTTAATTTACATGGCGGCAACCAACCGGGTAATCAGCATCGTCGTCGTGGTAGAGCGGAAGGAACCAGGCTATGAGCACGGAGTTCAACGACCAGTTTACTATGTGAGCGAGGTCTTGACGGAGTCCAAGCAGCGTTACCCGCACTACCAGAAGATAGCTTATGGAGTATTCCTTGCTTCTCGGAAGCTGAGGCACTACTTTCCGGAGCACCCAATCACAGTGGTGAGTAAGACTCCACTGTCCGGCATTATCAACAACAGCGACGCTATGGGAAGGGTCGCGAAGTGGGGCATTGAACTTGCCGCCTTCCAGATCACCTACAAGAGACGCGACGTTATCAAGTCACAAGCCTTGGCGGATTTTGTTGCAGATTGGACGGAGATGCCAGATGCTACTCCGTTGCCGGAACCAGAGAAGTGGGTGATGCACTTTGACGGATCAAAGTTGCTCAACGGCTCGGGGGCTGGTGTATTTCTACAATCACCAACAGAATACAAGCTACACTACGTTCTGTAGATCCACTTCGAGGCTACAAACAACATGGCGGAGTATGAAGCTCTCATTCACGAACTGTAGGGTTCGCGGCATAGAAAACAAAAAATTTCCTACGATGGGAACTATGTACCAAGATCTAGATACTAGATACAAACAACGGGCAGATGTTTATCCGTAGAAAACATACCCTTGAAGACCGACAAAGCTTAACGAGTTCAACCCGTGGTTGATGTAGACGATCTCTTGCCGATCTCAAGATCGAGAGGAAGTCCTAGCACCGCAAAGAAGCAGCGCATCCGTGCTCGCACACACGTACAAGACACCGCCTCCTCGCTCCAGCGATGCAGCGGAAGCACAACCCTTTCTTGTCGAATAGCCACCGGGAACATGTATCTCGCTAGTCCGAGACCATGGGGAATAAATTCTAGAGGGGGAGAGAGATCCTTCACGAGGAGGTGTGAGTGAGAGAGAGGAGAGGGGGTGCCTTTTATAGGAGAAGGGGGCACCCAAGGGGGTGGCCGCCGGCCATGGGGGCTGCCCCCTCCCCTCCTTCATTCATGTGGGTGGAGACTCCACTCACAAAATGGCCCTTCAATTTTCTCCACTCAAAAACCCACTCAAATTCCCATGAAATTTCCACCAAATTTAATGCAAACTCTCATTAAATAAAACTCTTTTATTTTATTCAGAATTTTGTCAATTACTTTAATGACAAACATTCACAAATAACCCCTTGCTAGAATTCCATTTCACATGCATAACCTCTTTATGAAATTTCACCCGAAAACCTGTTTCGGTATCTAGTGAAATAAATTCGTGCGCTTGTTTATTCTTTCGACATGAAACATTTGCTCCAACTGGATGTCAGTGTCCCTTAAGTGTGTCACCCTATGGTTCGCGAATAATGCGGACATGATCGAGACCCTTCTCCGATCAATAATCAGTAGCGGACACGAGATCCATACCGACCACACATTCAACGATGACTTTTCCGTGATCGTCGGAACCTTTTACGCTTGTATCTTAATCCTTTGTTTCACGATATATTACATGTCCGAGATTCGATCATCGTATCTCCATACCTAGTTTGATCTCGCATCGACATGCACTCTTTTCTCGTTCGTGATATAACATTCTAGTGATCAAATCACTTGCTTGCAAGCTAACCAATGTGATATCACCGAGAGGGCCCAGAGCATATCTATCCGTCATCGGGATGAACAAATTCCACTCTTGATCCATGATTCTCAACATAACACTTTAGTAGCTTTGAAGCCATCTTTATGATCACCCAGTTACGGTGTGACGTTTGATGTCAACAAGAAACTCTTCCGGTGTTAGTGATTGGCATGATCTCATGGTCTAAGGATTAGGACTACTTCGTAAGTTGTTTATAGCAATATAAACTCAATGACTTTGATCGTAATGCTATACTTCGGATGAATGTTCATCACACCATTACACTAATGTTGTGATCTCGTTATTAACAACATCCAATATCTATGATCAAGAAACTATGATCATCTTGTTAATCAACAAACTAGTTTATGAGAGAGGCATAACTAGGAACTTTCTGTTTGTTTATTAAACACACATGTATTAACGTTTCCGTATTAATACAATTATAGCATGCAAAATAAACATCTATCATATACTTGGAATACACATAATAAACATTTTATTATTGCCTCTCAGGGCATATTCCCTTCAGTCTCCCACTTGCACTAGAGACAATAATCTAGTTACATAGTGATGTATCTAACACCCATGGAGTTCGTGTAGATCATGTTTTGCTCTAGGAGAGTTTTAGTCAACGGATCTACTACATTGAGATCCGTATACTTTACAAATCTTTATATCTCCATCCTTGACATGCTCGCGGATGGAGTGAAACCGGCGCTTAATATGCTTGGAATGCTTGTGAGACCTTGGCTCTTTGGCATTGGCAATGGCACCATTGTTGTCACAATAGATCACCATTGGGTCCAACGCGTTTGCAACCACTCCTAGTTCGGATATGAACTCCTTCATCCAAATCGCTCGAGCCGCTCGGCAAAGAACATATTCGCCCGTTGTTGATCCCGCCACCACAGGTTGTTTGGAGCTCCTCCAACTAACCGCTCCTCCATTCATGAGAAATACGTATCCCGATTGAGACTTAGAGTCATTCGGATCGGTGTCAAAGCTAGCGTCGACATAACACTTAGCCACGAGCACTTCTTCACCTCCGTATACAAGAAACATATCCTTAGTTCTTCGCACGTACTTAAGGATATTCTTGACCGCTTTCCAGTGTTATGAACCAAGATCCGATTGGTACCTACTAGTCAAACTAATAGCATGTGCCACATCCAGTCTTGTACATAGCATGGCGTACATTATAGAGCCTATGGCTGAAGCATAGGGGACCTTGTCCATTATCTCTCTTTCTTCCGCTGAAGCAGGACTTTGAGTCTTACTCAATGTCGTGCCTTGTGTCATAGGTAAGAACCCCTTCTTACTATCTTCCATTTTAAACTTCTTTAAAATCTTATCAAGCTATGTACTTTGCGATAGCCCTATTAGGCGCCTAGATCTATCTCTATAGATCTTTATGCATAATATGTGTGACGCTTCACCTTGGTCCTTCATTGAAAATTTGCTCTTTAGATAACTTTTAACACTGTTTAAAAGATCTATATCATTTCCGATCAATAAAATGTCATCCACATATAATATCAGAAATGTCACATTGCTCCCACTCACTTTCTTGTAAATACAAGCTTCTCCATAAGTTTGGACAAATCCAAACTCTTTAATCACCTCATCAAAGCGGAGATTCCAACTTCATGATGCTTGCTTCAATCCATAGATGGATCGCTGAAGCTTGCACACCTTGTTAGCATCCTTAGGATCGACAAAACCCTTTGGTTGTATCATATACAACTCTTCTTCAATATTACCATTGAGAAACGCGGTTTTGAAAGCCATCTTCCATATCTCATAATCGAAATATGCTGCAATTGCTAACATAATCCTAACTGATTTTAGCATCGCTACGGGAGAGAATGTCTCATCGTAGTCAACTCCTTGAATTTGTCGAAACCCCTTTGCGACAAGTCGAGCTTTATAGACGGTTACATTACCATCAGCATCAGTTTTCCTTTTGAAAATACATTTGTTCTCCACGGCCTTTCGGTCGTGAGGTAAGTCCACCAAGTTCCAAACTTGATTTTCATACATGGATTCCATCTCGGATTTCATGGCTTCTAACCATTTGTTGGAATCCGGGCTCATCATCGCTTCTTCATACGTCGCAGGGTCATCATTTTCATCAACCATGAAATTCATGACAGGATTTCCGTACAGTTCGGGAGCGGCACGCGTCCTGCTAGACCTGCGAGGTTCGGTAGTACTCTCTTTCGAAGTTTCATGATCATTATCATTAGTTCCATCTTCAACAGGTGAAGCCAACTCTGGAACAACTTCCGGCGCTGCGCTACTCGCCATACTTTGAAGAGAAGGTTCAATAACCTCTTCGATTTCTACCTTCCGACTACTCACACCTTTCACGAGAAACTCTTTCTCTAGAAAGGATCCATTCTTGGCAAAAAAAACCTTGCCCTCGGATCTGTGATAGAAGGAATACCCAATAGTTTCCTTAGGGTATCCTATGAAGACGCATTTTTCCATTTTGGGTTCGAGTTTATCCGGTTGAAGTTTCTTCACATAAACATCGCATTCCCAAACTTTAAGAAATGACAGCTTAGGTTTGTTTCCAAACCACAATTCATACGGTGTCTTTTCAACGGATTTAGATGGTGCCCGATTTAAAGTGAATGCTGCAGTTTCTAGTGCAGAGCCCCAAAATGACAACGGCAAGTCTGTCAGAGACATCATAGATCGAACCATATTTAATAAAGTACTATTACGATGTTCTGACACACCATTTCTCTGTGGTGTTTCGGCAGGTGTGAGTTGTGAAACAATTCCACACTCTTTCATGTGAGTGCTAAACTCGTAACTTAGATACTCACCTCCACGGTTGGACCCTAGAAATTTGATCTTTCTATTATGATGATTTTCCACTTCATTCTGAAATTCCTTGAACTTTTCAAAGGTTTCAGACTTGTGTTTCATCAAGTAGATATAACCGTATCTACTCAAATCATCCGTGAAAGTAACAAAATAACGATATCCACCTCGCGCCGACACACTCATTGGACCACATACATCAGAATGTATGATTTCCAATAAATCTGTCGCCCGTTCCATTGAACCGAAAAACGGCGTTCTAGTCATCTTGCCCATAAGGCATGGCTCACATGTATCAAATTGTCACATCCCAAGATTTTCCAAATCTTGTAATGTGAAAAATAAATAAATAAAATAAATTATTGTTGAATTTTAGGGTGAAAAGAAACTTTTGTTTTTAAATGGAAATTAAAATCTCATCTTGAACAAACTTTAATTAGAGTTTGAATTCAACAAAATCCAAATCAAGAGAAATGCATTCCTCAATAAATGTATCTTGAAATTTAAACACTTGGAAAATAAATCCAAACCCTAAACCCTAATGGAATAAAATCATTTCCAAGTTATCTCCAACACTATGGATTTGATCCATATAAAAATTTGTCAACAAACATTTACAAATGATCCAGAAAGACAAATAGAAATATTATAAGACCATAGAAATTGGTTTCACTTAATTTGGAGCTTGGATAAAATCTTATGAATATAATAAGATAAGGAAATTAAGTTTCCCAGGCTAATAAAGCACCTATCTAAAATCCAAACCAATCGATGAGAAAATGATCCTAAAGGGATTTAAAAGGATAAACAAGAATTAAATAAGATTTCACAAATTAGAATCACCAAGTTTGGATCTCTAAATAAAAAGATATGGATTTTATAAGATGAAGAAAGAAATATTAAATAAAGAATATTTAAAGACCAAATCAAATCTTGGCCAAATCCATAAGCAAATGGAATGAATTATAATCAAAATCCAAATAAAATAAAAGGATAAAGAATTTCCAAAATAAAATAAAATGGCATTAACCATTCTATCCCTATTTTAGTGAAGACAAATCTCTAATAAGAATAATTATATAATTCATGAGAAAATAGTATTTTGGAATTACCCAAGTGGAATAAAAGTTGTTTAATTAACTTAAATAAAATAAATCTTCCAAATAAACTTTAGGGAATTAAAACTATATTTAATTCCATTGGAATTAAAATAAAAACCCAATTCAAATGATTTAAGAATCATATTAAATACTTTCCAAATAATTCAAGATGATGAATTATTTGACACCCAAATAATCAAATAAAACTTACTGAAAGGTTTTTGAAGGATATAGAATACAAATGGAAATTAAAAACATTATTAAATCTTGAATAAATTAATACAAGGACCTACTTTAAATAATTAAAAAGGCACTAAAGGAATAAAAGATTTATTCTAATTTTGACTTCAGATTGTGTTAGAAATCAGTGTTTCATTATACAAAAAAAGTTGAGAGAAGTTTGAATTCAAATAGAGGTTTGAAAAGTTTAAACAAAATCAAAACAGAATAATAGAAATGGAAAAAGAAAAAGAAATAGGAACAAAAAATATAAAAAGGACCTCAGCCCAACCAGCCGGCCCAACTGACCCAGCAGCAGCCCAACTAACCTCCCCGAAACGTTTTTATTTCTCACTTAGACACATACCCGTGCCCTCACTGTCTACTGGCCCCCACCTATCTCCTATCTCTCTCACTACCAACGGACCCCAGCACCACGTCATCGTCTTCCTCGCATGAAACCCGCCCCCTCTTTCCTCCTCGGCGTTTCTGGCCGTTGAAGCCGGCGTCAATACACTTTACTTCCTGCATTACTCCACCCCGCGACCATGCCATCTTAAGAGCCTGCGATTCCTGTCTCTTTCCCCTCCGTCGCCTCACCCTAGCGCGCCCCCAGGCTTCTCAATTTCTCTCTACACCGCCACTGTCTCCGACAAGCTCCGGCGATAATTCCGGCCAAACCCTGTCGCCCCTCGCCTCCTCGAGCACCCGAGCTTGATCCCCAGACCCTGGCGCTTCTCTCTACACCCTTAGCTCACTCGCGTTCAGATCGCCGACTTCGTCTTCGTCTCGAACGCCGCCGTAAATGCCTCCGCTCGACGAGCAGCACTACGGCGAGTCTGAGACACCTTGCCCTCCTTTTTATGCACACATGTCCGTGACTCGCGTACAAAGCTAACCGCATCTTCGCTTGTTCCTCGTGCTCAGTAAGGCCTCCTCGGTGACGATCGACCGCACCGACGCCAGAGCATATCCGCGAGGAATTCGATGACACCGCGGCGCTCGCTACGAAGACCACCTTGAGCTTACCCACGCCACAGCGAACTCGATAAGCATCTCCCCACCCTCTCTCGCTTCCTGCATCGCCAGCAACGTCGCCGTCTGAACGCTTGCCGCTAGTCGCCGCCGCCAGCGCCGCTGCTTATTGGTCAGAGCAATATGAACCGTAGGATCTTGATCAGAAGGTTACGATAGAAACTTAAGCGAAAGGGTACGCTTGCTTCTGAGCCGTGTGATCCTACTTAAATCCAACGGCTGTCAGCAGCCGATCCGCACGAAACGGTATGCGCCAATAGGATAGCGCCGCGTGTCACAGAATCTGGTTTAAAATCAGAATTTGATCTATTAGTTGCTCAATTTTGTAAAATTCATAACTTTCAAACCACACGTCCAAATTTTGCAAATTTTATTTCAATGGATTCAGCAAGACAAGTACTTTCTGACCATGCACTTTGTTTAGTAAAATGCTTCTATTAAATTGATTGTTTTGGCAGAAAACTTATGTATGCATGTTTAGAATATAAAAATTATTCTAAAATGAATTTTGAGATGAAACCTTTGGCAAATGGTTTCCTTTGAACCTACTAACCATAGAAATCAATTTGTAGTTTCAAAAACATATTTGGTGAAGCAAAAGAATAAACTTTTGATTTAAACCATTTCTAGTCAAATAAAAGTAATGTTTATTTATTAAAAATGCTTTTGGGAGAAAATCTTTGGGAAATGTTTTGGAATAAACTCTCTGACCCCAAGCATCAAGTTTTATGATTTAAAAATGTATTTGGTGAACCACATAAAATTGTTGTTTTGCTAAAGGCATTTTCAACCACATAAAATAATGACTTGGTTAAAAATGGTTTATGAAGTGAAATCTTTTGCAAATGATTTTGCCACTTTATAAAATGATCATTAGGTGTTTTCAAAAGTTTATAACCTATTAGAAACCACTTCTCCAAATAAAACAATCTTTAGCATGCTTGCATGCATTGTTTTGTTTCTATCATTATATGTGTTGTTTGCTTGAATGGTAGATTGAAATTGTGCCTTGCTTGATTGAATTGTAGTGATTTGAAGAGTGTGATCATTGAAAAGACAAGAAGTGAACCTATATTCTCTACCAAAAAGGCAAGTGATGCTTCATACTTTTGTCCATTATTTTCACTATGCATTAGTGATGTTTTCTAAGTAGGACTTGCATGGAATTTTGCTAAGTGTAAACTATGCCATGGGAAATCCTAGTAGATGAAACCTTTGTAGAAATTTCCTAAGTTAAGATTCCTACTACTATCATGCTTAGCTTAGCTAATAGAAAACAAGGGTGGAATATATATTCATATTATGGAAATATTTCTAAGTCTGTGGACTTGTGTTTTGTTTAAATAAAACAACTAAGTGAATGAATCACCTGGGTGGAATGGAAGGAATGGTTTATGTTGAGTGGTTCACAAGGCCCATTTCTATGGTTTACCTTGTGTATCTCACTTGTGGATGGCCACCCAGGAACAAATAGATTTGAGATGTCAAATGTTGAGAAGCTTCAAGTGCAGCCACTTGGCATTATGGGCTCTGCCTGGATCATATAGGATGCAATAACTTAGCCAAATGGACAGTTGGTGGTAGGGTTTGATAGGTTGGAGCGCGTCCATTCTGGTCTAAGGGAAGGCTTCTGAAAGATCTTGTCTTGGTGAAACCAAGTCTTGTGGGGGTGCACCACCTCTGCAGAGTGTAAAATCTAAGTACTTAGCCATGTCCCTGGAAAAGGACAATTTGAGCATCAAAGACATGGAAGCTATCAAGAATCTCCTCATCCAAATTTCTAAGTTAAAATCTTGTGGGTGAACAAGGGATTGAAGGATCACCAATTTCTATTGGGAGATGCCTTGGGAAAGATTTTGTCAAGCAAAAACCTAGAGTTTTCAAATGATAAGGAAAATCTATTTTGAGCAAAGCAAGCCCAAGATCCACTTAGCCAAATGCATATAGATGATAGAATCCATTATACTACCATAGTATCACTTGCCAATACAATTCAAATGTATTGACCCTTGTGGCTGTAACTTGTTATGTTGCAGGTTTGTTTGATATTAGTGAAGTTTAATGATTAGGATTACAAGTCTACAACCAACATGTCTGCCTGTGGCACTTTGAAGATGAAGGACCCCATGCTATTGTTATATTCTGCGGCATTGTAATGAGATAGCCAAATGAACTATGTAAGATGTAATAAATTATTTTATTCCTGGTTATAAAGTTGTATTATGACCTTTGTTTCTTGATATTACATCTTAACTGTGGATGCTAGCTATTGATCCAGGGACTAGCATTGTAAACACAGGGATCTCTACCTTATTAAAGGTTGGGAACCTTACAGATGGTATCAGAGTACTGTGTTGCCTGTAGGATTGTAACCCTAGGATTGGACAAAAACCCCTTAGAAAAATAGGAGTTGTATTTGTTTCAAAACTTATTTACAAACAATCTTGTAAACTCTTTCCTCAACCAATTTGATTTTGACTCTACATCTCTTCTATTTCAAACTTGATGGACAAAACCTACCCCATGGCCAAAGACTTCACCAAGTGCAAATGGACTTCATCAACTCTAATGACTTCAACATCTTCAAATGATTTCAACCTTATTCTCAACAAGGACTTCAACCTTGGATACCATTAAGGACTAAAAGTGAGACAAGAAATCTTGCTCAAGACTTGAAGACTAAGGAAACACAACTTGGGAATCATCATCACCTTTGAAGTATTTGTGACCAAGAAATTTTCCCAAGGATACAAAGGTCTTGTTCAAGAAGAATCAACCAAGAAGGATGGAAAAATCTCAAGCGAACCATATAGATGGACCACCATATTTAGTTTAAGTCAAACCCACCAACTTATGTGGTGTAACAAAAATATTTTTAGTTGCCTAAAAATATGCTTGAAACTTGTTGTTTGAGTGGAATGCTTGTTTGTGATTGCTTGCACATTGCTTGTGTGAATTGTGATGTGTGTGATTAGAATTATTCCCTTAGAAATATTTTGCCTATTCTAATCCCAAACCAACCACAAACAGATGACTTCTCCAAGAAACTCCAACATCAAGGATGGTGACAACAACAACCAAGAGGACAACATGAGAGAACTCATAGTAACCCAAACCCAGTTGAACCAAGTGACAGCTCAATTTATAGCCAACACCAGTGAGGTAGATCCAACCATGCAAAGGTTTTTGGAAACCCAAACCCAAATTGTTGCATAAGGTGACAGATCAAATGATCAACATGGGAAACAACTCTTCCAAAAGAGTTTGTGACAACAAGGATGACAAAGATGATATTCTAGAAGGAACCCAAGCTTGCAATATTTGTGGAGACAAGGATCACACTTCCAAAGAGCATGAAGATCAATGCCCCAATTGTGAAGAGAAACATCCAGCTAATCAATGCCCCACAACCCAAGCTACTTGTTACTTATGTGAAGGAAATAATCATGTCCCTATCCAATGCCCCATCTATTCCATAGTTCAACAAAGGAAACAAGGTGGAGTGCAACAACTGATTGCAGACTACCATGAGAGAGACAAGTCTACCAAGAAGGATGAAGACAAAGGAAAATCTCAGCTTGCACCTCCATGCAATATGACTCAATCTAAAGGACCAAAGAGGAGACATATGTATTATTCAAGCAATAAGAAAAGGTCAAGGAGACCAGGAAACATTCCTACCTTTGAGATAACATATGAAGAACATGAACTAGAAGCACTCCTAGCTTTGGAGAAACCCAAGAAGAAGAAGTATAAGGAGATTAGCCAAGTGTGGTGCAAAAACTGCAAAGAGTTAGGCCATTATGTATCAACTTGTCCACAGAAGATACGTGAAGAACTCAACCTTATCACATGATACAATTGTGGTAACCAAGGCCATTATGCAAGCAATTGTCCAGAAAAGATGAAGCACAAGGTAAATCCTATGAAGGATCTCAGCCTTGTCACATGTTTCAAGTGTGGAAACAAAGGACACTATGCAGATGTTTGCCCAGAGAGATTTCATCAAAATCCCAAGAAAGCCAAGATGTAATCCAGTTGGAAGAATTTTAAGGGTGGTATTACCCTAGTTGCTTTAAGCCAACTTGTAACCCCTAGCCTCCCCAAATCTCGGGACGAGATTTATTTTAAGGGTGGTAGCCTGTCACATCCCAAGATTTTCCAAATCTTGTAATGTGAAAAATAAATAAACAAAATAAATTATTGTTGAATTTTAGGGTGAAAAGAAACTTTTGTTTTTAAATGGAAATTAAAATCCCATCTTGAACAAACTTTAATTAGAGTTTGAATTCAACAAAATCCAAATCAAGAGAAATGCATTCCTCAATAAATGTATCTTGAAATTTAAACACTTGGAAAATAAATCCAAACCCTAAACCCTAATGGAATAAAACCATTTCCAAGGTATCTCCAAGACTATGGATTTGATCCATATAAAAAAATTTCAACAAACATTTACAAATGATCCAGAAAGACAAATAGAAATATTATAAGACCATAGAAATTGGTTTCACTTAATTTGGAGCTTGGATAAAATCTTATGAATATAATAAGATAAGGAAATTAAATTTCCTAGGCTAATAAAGCACCTATCTAAAATCCAAACCAATTGATGAGCAAATGATCCTAAAGGGATTTAAAAGGATAAACAAGAATTAAATAAGATTTCACAAATTAGAATCACCAAGTTTGGATCTCTAAATAAAAAGATATGGATTTTATAAGATGAAGAAAGAAATATTAAATAAAGAATATTAAAGACCAAATCAAATCTTGGCCAAATCCATAAGCAAATTGAATGAATTTTAATCCAAATCCAAATAAAATAAAAGGATAAAGAATTTCCAAAATAAAATAAAATGGCATTAACCATTCTATTCCTATTTTAATGAAGACAAATCTCTAATAAGAATAATTATATAATTCATGAGAAAATAGTAATTTGGAATTACCCAAGTGGAATAAAAGTTGTTTAATTATTTTAAATCAAATAAATCTTCCAAATAAACTTTAGGGAATTAAAACTATATTTAATTCCATTGGAATTAAAATAAAAACCCAATTCAAATGATTTAAGAATCATATTAAATACTTTCCAAATAATTCAAGATGAATTATTTGACACCCAAATAATCAAATAAAACTTACTAAAAGGTTTTGGAAGGATTTAGAATTCAAATGGAAATTAAAAACATTATTAAATCTTGAATAAATTAATACATGGACCTACTTTAAATAATTAAAAAGGCACTAAAGGAATAAAAGATTTATTCTAATTTTGACTTCAGATTGTGTTAGCAATCAGTGTTTGAATATACAAAAAAAGTTGAGAGAAGTTTGAATTCAAATAGAGGTTTGAAAATTTTAAACAAAATCAAAACAGAATAAAAGAACTGGAAAAAGAAAAAGCAGAACAAAAATATAAAAGGACCTCAAATTCAACCAGCCGCCCAACTCACCAAAGAAGAACCAACTAACCTCCCCGAAACGTTTTTTTCTCACTCAGACACATACCCGCGCCCTCACTGTCTACTGGCCCCCACGTATCCTCTCTCTCTCACACTGCCAACGGACCCCAGCACCACGTCATCGTCTTCCTCGCGTGAAACCCGCCCCCTCTTTCCTCCTCGCCGTTTCTGGCCGTTGAAGCCGGCGTCAATACACTTTACTGCCTGCGTTACTCCACCCCGTGACCATGCCATCTTAAGCACCTGCGTTTCCTCTCTCTTTCCCCTCCGTCGCCTCACCCTAGCGCGCCCCCAGGCTACTCAATTTCTCTCTACAACGCCACTGTCTCCGACAAGCTCCGGCGACAATTCTGGCCAAACCCTGCCGCCCCTCGCCTCCTCGAGCACCCGAGATTGATTCAGACCTTGGCGCTTCTCTCTGCACCCTCATCTCACTCGCGTGTGCCCTGTATCGTCGGCCCCGTCTTCGTCTGAACGTCGCCGCCGTCTGCCTCCGCTCCGAGGAGCACTACCGGTGAGACCAGACCCCCCCCTTGCCCTCCTTTTGATGCACACATGTCTGTGACTCGCGTACGAATCTAACCGCATCTTCTATTTTCTCCCTCGTGCTCCGTAGCGTCGCCCTCGACGACGACTGACCGCACCCGACGCCAGGAGCATCTCCGGCGAGGAATTCCGACGACACCCGTGCGCCCCCTGCTACCCGAAGACCACCTTGAGCTTCCCCACGCCACGGCAAACTCGGTAAGCATCTCCCCACCCTCTCTCGCTTCCTGCATCGCCAGCAACATCGCCATCTAACCGCGCGCCGCCAGTCGCCGCCGCCATCGCCGCTGCTTATTGGTCAGAGCAATATGAACCGTAGGATCTTGATCAGAAGGTTACGATAGAAACTTAAGCGAAAGGGTACGCTTGCTTCTGAGCCGTGTGATCCTACTTAAATCCAACGGCTGTCAGCAACCGATCCGCACGAAACGGTATGCGCCAATAGGATAGCGCCGTGTGTCACAGAATCTGGTTTAAAATCAGAATTTGATCTATTAGTTGCTCAATTTTGTAAAATTCATAACTTTCAAAACACACGTCCAAATTTTGCAAATTTTATTTCACTGGATTCAGCAAGACAAGTGCTTTCTAACCATGCACTTTGTTTAGTAAAATGCTTCTGTTAAATTGATTGTTTTGGCAGAAAACTTATGTGTGCATGTTTAGAATATAAAAATTATTCTAAAATGAATTTTGAGATGAAACCTTTGGCAAATGGTTTCCTTTGAACCTACTAACCATAGAAATCAATTTGTAGTTTCAAAAACATATTTGGTGAAGCAAAAGAATAAACTTTTGATTTAAACCATTTCTAGTCAAATAAAAGTAATGTTTATTTATTAAAAATGCTTTTGGCAGAAAATCTTTGGGAAATGTTTTGGAATAAACTCTCTGACCCCAAGCATCAAGTTTTATGATTTAAAAATGTATTTGGTGAACCACATAAAATTGTTGTTTTGCTAAAGGCATTTTCAACCACATAAAATAATGACTTGGTTAAAAATGGTTTATGAAGTGAAATCTTTTGCAAATGATTTTGCCACTTTATAAAATGATCATTAGGTGTTTTCAAATGTTTATAACCTATTATAAACCACTTCTCCAAATAAAACAATCTTTAGCATGCTTGCATGCATTGTTTTGTTTCTATCATTATATGTGTCTCTACGGCAGCATGTGTGTCGAAAATCATTTTTAACTCACCCATTGTATCAAAAGCATTGCCGTTTTCGAAACGCTTTCGAAATTCCGGCTCTAGCCCATACAATATTCCGCAATGAACTAAGTTGTGGTCCTCCTGACGAGTCTGATAGACATTCTTCTCCTCGTCAAGGGCATCCTCAAAAGGTGGGGGGCCTAACGGTGCTTCTAGCACATATTTATTTTGTGCAACAGAGAGGAGAATCCTCAAATTCATGGCCCATTCGGTAAAGTTGCTACCGTTTGTTGCAAGTTTCTCTTTCTCCATGAACACATTGAAATTAAAAGCAGGTGGTGCCATCTACAACAGAATTTGTAAAGTTTAGACTAAGTGTATGATATATTGAGTTCAACTAATCCATATTACGAATGAACTCCCACTCAAAAACGACATCCCTCGTGCCTTTTTGGTGATTACATGAACCAAATCCACTATACCAAGTCCGATCATCACGTGAGTCGGTGTAGCTCCAAAGGAGAGCATCAAATGGGCATCATATCTACTATATGACTCATGCTTAACCTTTCGGTTCGTGTTCTGAGGCCATGTCTATACATGCTAGGCTCGCCAAGTTAGAACCTTAGTATTCGCGTGTGTAACTGTTTAACACCCGAAATATGGTCGTGGATCCAAGAACACCTGATCATCACGTGATGTCTTGGAGCGACGAAAACATAATCGGTGCATACTAAAGGAAGAACACATTCTTATCTTTATATTTAAATGAGGGATCATCTTATTATGCTAACAAAGCGCTAAACAAGCAATATAAGATGCTATCAAACATCACATGTTTATTAGTGAAATGATATGGTTCCCGCAGATGATCTCTATCATGTGCACCGTGGTATGATCACTATCATACCTATATGTGTAAGTCCAAGGTCTATGGAGATTACACGTTATGTATGTTGTAAGAGTATCATCGCATACTTCTACTTATAACATCACCATATCATAACACTAGCCCAGCAACAATCTAAACTAGACGCCTCTAATTTATCCATTGCAAGTTTTACGTGGCTTAGGGCTTTCGAGATAGAACCGTTCTTACCTACGAACATGAACCACAACGAGGATAACCAAATTGTTGACAACTCGTTGTAAAATAGATACTGACTATAGTAGGAGAGACAGACACCCGCTAGCCACTTATGCAAACTAGTTGCATGTCAAGCGTGGAACATGTATCATGTGCGAGGACATGTAAAGTTTGTCCGGGCCGCTTCATCCCACTATGCCACCAATATCCAAAATTACAACTAAGGAGCAACAACATGATCATCATCGCCCACATACTCATATGTGTACTACCCGTGTAAAGTATCTACGCATAAACCTGGCTCTGATACCACTGTAGGGTTCGTAGCATAGAAAACAAAAATTTTCCTACGATGGTAACTATGTACCAAGATCTAGATACTAGATACAAACAACGGGCGGATGCATATCCGTAGAGAACATACCCTTGAAGACCGACAAATCTTAACGAGTTCAACTCGTGGTTGATGTAGACGATCTCTTGCCGATCTCAAGATCGAGAGGAAGTCCTAGCGCCGCAAAGCAGCAGCGCATCCGTGCTCGCACACACGTATAAGACACCGAGCAACCTCCGCCTCCTCGCTCCAGCGATGCAGCGGAAGAACAACCCTTTCTTGCCGAATAGCCACCGGGAACACGTATCTCGCTAGTCCGAGACCATGGGGAATAAATTCTAGAGGGTAAGAGAGATCCTTCACGAGGAGGTGTGAGTGAGAGAGAGGAGAGGGGGTGCCTTTTATAGGAGGAGGAGGGCACCCAAGGGGGTGGCCGCCGGCCATGGGGGCTGCCACCTCCCCTCCTTCATTCATGTGGGTGGCACTCCACTCACAAAATGGCCCTTCAATTTTCTCCACTCAAAAACCCACTCAAATTCCCATTAAATTTCCACCAAATTTAATGCAAACTCTCATTAAATAAAACTCTTTTATTTTATTCAGAATTTTGTCAATTACTTAATGACAAACATTCACAAATAACCCCTTGCTAGAATTCCATTTCACATGCATAACCTCTTTATGCAATTTCACCAAAACTTTTTTGTATCTAGTGAAATAAATTCCTGCGCTTGTTTATTCTTTCGGCATGAAACATTTGCTCCAACTGGATGTCAGTGTCCCTTAAGTGTGTCACCCTACGGTTCGCTAATAATGCGGACATGATCGAGACCCTTCTCTGATCAATAATCAGTAGCGGGACCTGGAGATCCATACTGACTCCCACACATTCAACGATGACTTTTAATGTGATCGTCGGAACCTTTTACGCTTGTATCTTAATCCCTTTGTTTCACGATATATTACATGTCCGAGATTCGATCATCGGTATCTCCATACCTACTTTGATCTCGTTACTGACATGCACTCTTTTCTCGTTCCCGTGATATAACATTCTAGTGATCAAATCACTTACTTGCAAGCTAACCAATGTGATATCACCAAGAGGGCCCAGAGCATATCTATCCGTCATCAAGATGAACAAATTCCACTCTTGATCCATGATTCTCAACATAACACTTTAGTAGCTTTGAAGCCATCTTTATAATCACCCAGTTACGGTGTGACGTTTGATGTCAATAAGAAACTCTTCCGGTGTTAGTGATTGGCATGATCTCATGGTCTAAGGATTAGGACTACTTCGTAAGTTGTTTATAGCAATATAAACTCAATGACTTTGATCGTAATGCTATACTTCGGATGAATGTTCATCACACCATTACACTAATGTTGTGATCTCGTTATTAACAACATCCAATGTCTATGATCAGGAAACTATGATCATCTTGTTAATCAACGAACTAGTTTATGAGAGAGGCATAACTAGGAACTTTCTATTTGTTTATTAAATACACATTTATTAACTTTTCCGTATTAATACAATTATAGCATGCAAAATAAACATCTATCATATACTTGGAATACACATAATAAACATTTTATTATTGCCTCTCAGGGCATATTCCCTTCACGGACTACGTGTAGCCAAGGATATTGGCATCAAGCGCATAGTTTGCTATGGAGATTCCGACTTGGTTTCCCAGAAGGTGGCTGGCACCTGGAATGCGCGGAACCCTATGATGCAGCATATCGAGACGAAGTGGACGAGATAGCCAAGAGCTTCTTGGGCTACGAAGTCAAGTATGTACCTAGGGAGCAAAATGAGGCGGCTGATCTGCTATTTAAGCTTGGATCAGGGTGCAAACGAATTCTGCCAGGAGTTTTCCTAGATCATCTGCGCACACCATCCGTGAAGGGAGCCGACATCGACAACCCGGATAAAGCCGACTCTTCCATCAACATGGTGAAAAAGGTCCCTCCGGCTTGGACAAAACCGTTCATGGAATATCTTGAACACGGAACTTTGCCCGACGACGAGGTCGAAAGACAGAAAATAGTACGACGAGCAAAGAGTTATACCATAATCAATGGGAAACTCTACAAAAGGAGCCCTACTGGTGTATACCTAAAGTGTGTTTCCTAGCTAGAAGGTATGGAAATCCTACGCGAAATCCATCTCGGAGATTGCGGGCATCACTCCGCTCCTCGATCGTTGTTCGCGAAAGCCTTCCGGCAAGGATTCTACTGGCTGACCGCGAAGGCGGACACCGACAAGTTGGTTGAGACATGCATGGGATGCCAGTATTATGCCCGACAACCACATGTTCCTGCTGAAGAATTGCGAACAATACCAATAACTTGGCCGTTTGCAGTCTGGGGGCTAGACATGGTGAGACCGTTACAGACGGCACCATGTGGGTTTACACATCTGCTAGTAGCAGTTGATAAATTCACTAAATGGATAAAAGCTAAACTCATTAGAAAGCTTGATGGGGCAACTGCCCTCAGGTTTGTCCGGGATCTAGTGGTGAGATTTGGTCTCCCACATAGCATTATCACGGACAACGGCAGCAACTTGTTACTCGGAGAAGTGGAAGCTTATTATTGGGAGAAGGGCATCCGACTTGACCTTGCATCTGTGGCACATCCACAATCCAACGGTCAGGTTGAGCGAGCCAATGGATTAATTCTGCAGGGAATCAAGCCACGTCTTGAGGCACCTCTACATAGAGCAGCTGGAGTCTGGGCGGAAGAATTGCCATCTGTGCTGTGGATTTTATGAACTACACCCAACAGATCGACCGGCTACACCCCTTACTTCATGGTATATGGAGCAGAAGCCATCCAGCCTTCCGACATACTTCACGATGCACCAAGAGTTGCCGCCTACGACGAAGATGACGCTGAAGAATCCAGATTCCTAGATGTGGACCTTCTCGAGGAGGAGCGCGTTATGGCATGCCAAAGATCCGCCATCTACCAGTAGAAGCTATGCAGCTACCATAGTCGCCGTGTTCGGCATCGCTCGTTTAAAGAGGGGATTTGGTGCTCCGACTTAAGCAGAAGAAGTCACACAAATTATCCCCGCCATGGGAAGGACCGTTCATCATAAGCAAGGTGATACTCAATGGGTCTTACTACCTCGTTGACAATCGTGAATTGAAGGATAGACCCAACGAGGATCATAAGCGTAAGCGACGTGACCCGGATGATGACTACCCGGAGCTTGATCGGCCATGGAACATAGCACAACTACGTCCTTTTTACACTTAGCATTTTTTATCTAATTGTGTACCTCTTATATGATCAATGAGATAAAGCTCTCTGGTTCACTCATATTTCTGATCTTTTAACTCCTTTAGTGTTCATTTTTGGATCATGTAAAACCTTTATGCACAAGTTTTGCGATTGCACTTGTGAAAATCCCGCCTACGGGCGTTAGCTTAAGTTTTCGTGTCTACACGTTCTTTGCCGTTTTTATGTGGATTCTGGAGTAGTGACTTTTGACACTTATTGTCGGCGATTTTGTGCTTAGGTTATTGACGGTGCCATTGGGCATCATCACCTAAGCGCATGGTTTCGACAACGCGTCTTCCGTCTCATGAAAAGTCAAGCATAAGAACCAAAGTAATGGATAAGCCAGCACTTGCTTAAAAAATATATACATGCTGGAAACTAGTTCTTAAGTAGCAGGACATACAACATTGTTTTTTGCCTTAAGTTATATAAATATGTTTTTTCCGCATACGCATCAAAGGTGAAACAAATATTACAGATGGTTTTTCATTCCTTTGGCGCATGCAACTTGGAAGCAGCGTCATCAGCAGCAGGAGAGCCACCCTCGAAGTTGGCGGTGTGCAGAGAATCGGAGGAGTTGTGGTTGCTGCCATCGATGGTGTTCATCGGCACGAAGACGTTGATGTCGACAAAGTCGGCAACTCTGGTGTCATAACTCGCGAGTGACGACAAGATAGATTCGTGGTTAATCTCTTTGCCATCGTCATCCACGTCGGGAATGCCAGAGGGTACCGTGTCGATGTCGGCATCTTCGTAGTGTGCCTTCACCATTAACAGCGCCATCCTTGCGCCAGCCCGTGCACATGAAGCTTTCCATCTTGTGATACGCTCGGGGGCTCGACGCAGAATCTCAGAGTACTTCGCTACCGAGTCCGACGCCTTGATATTAATTTGGAGGGTCTTGGCGATCTCTTTGGCTTGCGTGATGGCGGTGTTGATGAAGTTGCTGGCAAGAACCATGCATTCCTTGGCTGGAGGATCTGACCGGGTTAAACCCATAGGAGCTGCAAATTCTAACAAGGAGCACATGACTTCAAAAAATTCAGAGTATCTAGACTACAGAAATCCAAGACGGAGAAAACTTACTGAAGATGCTAGCCTCAGCCTGCCAGAGGGTGTCCGCCAAGGATTCTTTCTCTTGTTGGAGGAGCTTATACGCCTCATGATGGCATTGATTCTGCTCATCGGCAGCTTGCTTCTGATCTCTTAAGATCGAGATCTCCTCCTTCAAGCGATTGATTTCATTTGTGGCGGAGTCCTGCAGGACCTTCATTGACTCCTCATGCATTTTCAGCATGTCCTTCCTCTCCTGCTTAAGAATTTTGTTCTCGCTATCCAGCTCTTGAATGTGCTTGGATTGCTCGATAATATTCTTGGCCTTCGCAATGGTTTCTGCAAGTCGGAGAACACAAAGTACAGAATGAGTACTCGGAGAATATGGGCACAAAACCAAGTCGGAATGCGAAAAAGAAAACAGACGCTTGCTCTTGGTGATCTGTTCCTTCAAGAAGGCAGTTTTACCCTTTTCAGCTTCCAAGTCTGCGCGCATCTTCTGATACTTATCGTTGGCCATGCCCCTCCGAGCATTCTCGTTCTTTGGAAAAAAGGAAAAAATTTAAACGTTGTTTGGTCTGCTTGGAGCATCTAGCCGGAAATTTTCCACCTAGACGCTCGGGGGCTACAGCGAGAGTTTTTAACTTAGCAATATGCTTAGCTTTTCTTTAAGCATCTAGTCGGAACTAATTCAGTTTTAGATTAGAAGCTTGGGGGCTACAGTATAAAGTTTTTTAACTCGGATATATGCTTAGCTTTTCTTTAAGCATCTAGTCGGAACTAATTCAGTTACAACTAGAGGCTTGGGGGCTACTGTATTGAAATTTATAAACATTGCGTATGCTACTCTTAAAGCATCTAGTCGGAATTATTCATTCGATGCAAAGACCTATGGTTTTCCGCCTACATCCTCGGGGGCTACAGTGGGATACTCATATGAAATACAAAAGGCAAATAAAACTTACAAGTGCAATGATCTTGAGGTTTGTAGCACTCTTAGCCAGCAGCTTGCCAAAGGATTCGCTGTTTCCTTGCAAGATCTCTGCTTGTCGGAGGAGCTCCTCCAGACCACACGTCGGAGATGTCGGTTCCGCACCAGGGACCAGAGCAGTGCTACCCGGTGTAAGTACCGGATAGACTATCTTTGGATAAGCTATGGCTTTCTTGGTTGTGGGGGCGCCGCCAACGGCAGAAGTACCTGCTTCCACCACCGCCTTACCACCACCGATGGCATCCTTAGCCGGAGCTTCAACCATTTTGTGGGCGGCACTCTCCTGCATCGCCTGCTCGCCGACAACAGCAACCTCGATAGAGGCACCTGAGTCCACTTCCATGGCGGAAGGGCCAGATGCCTCCTTATATTGTGAGCTTGTCGGGGCCGAAGAGGGCTTGACGGAGGGAGTGGCAGGGGCAATGGCGGGAGATGTGTCGCGATGCAGCATGTCCTCAATGGTTCTAGAAGCCCCCAATTTGGAGGTCTTCTTCAGGCTGGTCGTGGCTTTCTTCCTGAAATGTGCAAAATGCATAAGTACAGGAGCAAGACAGATAAATAGACGATGTCGGAGAGAAAGAAGCTTACACGAGTGGGGGTGCTTTGGCAAAGGGGATCCCGGTAATATTTCTTTTCTCCGCCTCTAGGGCGGTGGTAGTCTTTTTGGAGGCTCCACCCTCCGTCTTCTTCTTCTTGCCTCTGTCGGCAGCGTCAGAGGTGGAGCTCTTCCGCTTTCACGCCAATGGATCATCGTCGTCGGACACGACGGTAACTTCCTTCATATTTGGATCATAGATTTGAGGAGCCATACTGTCCTCATCTATGTCGCTAAGCTATAAGGTGAAGAACCTCCGTGTTAGACGAGATGACATTTGCTAGACGGAAGAACTGGATTATATGTCATACACGGAAAATAAATAACTACCTTTGGGCCCTTTCCGTCTACGAACATGTCGTAGGTGATGGTGAAGCCACGCTTCTTGTCCTTCACCTTGACGATTTCCTTGAGGCGGAGCTTGATGGAGTCACTCGAGAAATTGTCCACGGAGATGCGGAGGCTATCCCTTCTATCGCTGGTATGCTCGTGCATGAGCTTCGCGCGGTGCTGCAGAGGTTGGATTCGCCTGATGAACCAGCACATGGCTAGGTCCAAGCCGGTCAAACCCGTCTCTACGACCCATTCTATCAGCCTTATGGCACGGGAAGCATCGAGGTCGGAGGGAAGGGAGGCCTGGGATCTCCATGACAAGGCTTCAGCGGCGGCTCCGTCTACGAAGTCCGGGTACACTACTTCTCGGCCAGCCAGAGGAATATCTGCGCCATAGAAATAAGTATGTTGCCAGTTTTTGCAGGACTCGTGGCCGACGATGTCGGGGAACCGCCGACCAGGACGAATCTTGAAGCTTATGGTGCCGCAATTCCTAAGTTCGTCCTTGCTAGCTCCGGCTTCACGCTTGACGGTGAAGAAATACACGAAGAGATCTAGCCTAGGCTTAATCCTTAGGTAACCCTCGCAGAGAGCCGCGTAATTGCTAAGCGCTAAGATACTGTTGGGAGAAAGGTTTTGGGGCTGGAATCTATAGTGGTTCAAGACGGAGAGGAAGAAGTTGGAGATGGGCAGGGATACGCCATGTACTAGTTGGGCTTTGAGGTACACTTTTCTCTGGCTTGGGGAGAAGGTGTCACCTCGTCGGCCGGCGCCGCCCGCCAGGCGAGCCCCTCCGTCGTAGGGAGGTAGCCCTCGGCGATCAGCTCCTGGATGTCGCGGTTCGTGATGTCCGAACCGCGACAATCGACCTTGTGAGAGTCAAGCTCCTCCTCCAGCGGCTCCAGTGCCGCTGGATTATGGTCGCCGCCGGTGGACTCGACCACCGCAGTGATGGGGATGACCAAACCTTCTGGAGGCACGATGATAGAGCTCGCTGGCTCCGCCGCGGCTTCACTCGACGCTGCCATGGAAGGGGTAGTGCTACTGCTATCCATGGAGTGAGTTTGGAGGTGACTGGCGAGAATTGGGGCTAGGGTTTTTCGCGAGTTTGCGCGGAGAGCTCAAGGAGGCGCGCGCTGGA
This sequence comes from Avena longiglumis, assembly GCA_030063025.1. Classification (NCBI taxonomy): domain Eukaryota; kingdom Viridiplantae; phylum Streptophyta; class Magnoliopsida; order Poales; family Poaceae; genus Avena; species Avena longiglumis. Next base: position 151,646,853 of record CP125975.1, on the reverse strand, counting down.
GGAAGAAGACGATGCAAGGAGAGAATGAGGTGAAAATTAAAAAGTTCCACCGCAATTACTATTTATGATCTCCAGCATCAAGATTCATGCAGCTTAATCGGACGGTTGTGCGTAGCCGACGTGTTCGCAAACGTGCGCGGAAATTTAGCCACGTCCCCAACCGTCGCCTCCAACGGCTCGTATCGCTCGCGCGGGAAAATCGAAATGATTGTGTTCTCTGCATGTGTGAGTTACGAGGCGTCTCTAACCTACATATATGTCACCCTAGCTGACATAGGCAGATGAGCCGTCACATCAGAAGATTCCGGCATGGACGGATCCAGCCCGGCTACGGAAGAGTACGATGGAAGATTCAGAATTTCTCTGACTTACAAGTTGAAGACGAAGAAATCCTTGCAGGGTTATTTGGGAGGACTACAATATATTGCTTGACGATTTGCCAACATCCATCTAGACGGAGCATTCCACGTGAAGTGGCAAGACGGCGCAAGATCTCGGAGTTCTCCGGGGGCTACTATTGGGGATATGCTATATGGGTATCCTCGTAGCATGTCTCCTATCCGGTGGATAACGGGGGCCCAGCTGGTAGCATGGCCCATGGCCTGCTGGGTGGCCCAGTTAGATGGATCCAGAAGGGAGGCCCATGTCGGATAAAGGAAGGCTATGGTTGGAGTCACCGACGTACCCGGGCCTTGGAGTACACGACAAGCTAGACTAGTCATAGTCAGTGTAGGACTCTGTAACCTGTCCGGCTAGGACTTTTCCCTATAACTCTAGGACCTGGCGACTATATAAGTCAGGCCTATGGGAGTCTTTAGGGCACAACCTAGTATAGATTAATACAACCTCGCATAAAAATCAAATCCCTGTAACTCGGCGTATTGCCATTATAGTGATTTATAGCAGGAGTAGGATTCTCCCACCGTTGTGGGATCTGAACCTGGGTAAGCTGTGTTACCTCGTACCCGTCAACCGTCTGCCTTCCCCCACGTCTCTAAACACTCACTGTGAGGACACCTCCATGGCGTACTCGTCGGCAATACCACGACAACGACATTACCTTCTTGGTAGTCGTTGCAAGTTATACTCGGATTATCAGAGTCTGAAGTATCTTTTCACACAACCTGATCTGAATCTTAGGCAAAGAAGATGGTTGGAACTCATCAAGGACTATGATTTGGGTCTCAACTATCAACCTGGCAAAGCTAATGTTGTTGCTGATGCGCTAAATCATAAGTCTTATTGCAACAACCTGATGATCAAACAATCTCAACCCTCTCTTCATGAGGAATTTGCTTGATTGAATCTTGAAGTAGTTCCTCGTGGATTCCTTTCTACTCTTGAAGTGAAGTCTTCTCTAGAGGATCAGATCAAAGCTCCTCAAACGCAAGATCCTGAGATGGACTCAATTAAAGAGAACATTGCTAGCAGAGTTGCTAAATGTTTCTCTATTAACAAGGAAGGTGTTCTATATTTCGGTACACGTTTGGTAGTACCAAATGGAAAGTACTTGAAGCAGATAATTCTTTCCGAATCTCATGAAACACCCCTTTCTATCCACCCTGGAGGTACCAAGATGTATCGGGATCTTCTTCAAAGATTCTGGTGGTCTGGTATGAAGAAGGATATCAGTCGTTTTGTTGTTGAATGTGACGTTTGCCGTTGTGTCAATGCTGAGCACCAAAGACCCGCTGGTCTCCTGCAACCACATCAAATCCCTTAATGGAAATGGGATGAAGTTGGTATGGATTTTATCACTCGTCTTCCTAAGACTCAGAAAGGAAATGATGCCATCTGGGTAATCATTGACTATCTGTCCAAGGTTGCTCACTTCTTACCTGTTCGTGAGAACATTAATGATAATCAATTGGCTGATCTATATATCTCTCGAATAGTTTTCCTTCATGGGGTACCGAAGAAAATCGTCTCTGATCGAGGGAGTTTGTTCACCTCAAGGTTCTGGACAAGTTTCCACTACTAGGAAAAAAGGATATTCGTGGCACACCTGAAAAGGCCATCCGTGGCGCACTAGCAGTGCGCCACTATCCTCGCGCTACGGCTAAAAGTTAGCCGTGGCGCACTAGGTGGTGTGTCGCGCCTATGAAAATATAACTGTGGCGCGCTATGTGCTGTGCGCCACGCGTATGAAATGATAACTGTGGCGCACTATGTGTTGTGCGCCATGGATACAAATTTCAAAATTCAAAAAAAAGCGTCAGATCTGGATCTCGCCGGTGTCGCTGCACGTGCCGGTGAGGCCGCCTCCGCCGCTGTCCGGAAATGCAAGGAGGATGAGGAGAAAAAGAGGAGTAAGAGGAGGAGAAGAAGAGGAGGATAAGAATAGGAGGATAAGAAGAGGAGGCCTCCTCGTCGTCGTTGGAACTGCAAGGAGGAGGAGGAAGAGGAGGAGAAGAAGAAGGAGCCCGCCATCGTCATCATCGCTGCAAGGAGGAGGCCGTCGTCACCATCTTCACTGCAAGGAGGAGGAAGAGGAGGAGAAGGAGAAGGAGAAAGAGAAGGAGGAGGAGGAGGAAAAGGAAAAGTAAAAGGAAAAGGAAAAGGGAGGAAAAGGAAAAGGAGAGAAGGGGAGGGAAAAGAAAAGGGGTAGGTGGGCGGGGTGGGGATTAAAATTTTGAATCCCCTCCCCAACTTACTCGTAGCGCACTAGGTAGTGGTGCGCTACGGGTAAGTTGCCATATTTTTTTCTGCACGAAAAAACAGTCTTTTGACCGTAAATATTTGCTCTTTTCGAATTTTGAAAATCTAAATAATCGCTAAACAACCAAAGGTTGTTTCGAGCGGATGCGGAATCTCGTTCTCGTCATTTTGGTATATTATATGATTTTTTTTGATATCGTATGCAAAAGTTACGGCCATTTTACTGTGGCATGACTTTTTTGCAGAAAATGTCGAAATTATTATTTGTCAATTTTCCTAGAAACTATACCAGATTTCCTAACTAAATATGAAAGGATTCTATTTTTTATGTGTTTTTCATTTTCTTTTATTTTTTGCAAAGCCTAAAAAGGCGATCCACAGGAGGGGTGGAGTTCGTGTAGGGTACTTAGTCGTAGGGCACTAGGGCAAGGTGCCCTACTACTAGGTTTACACATCCTCCACAGAACTTGCCACAACCGTAGCGCACCTACCCCATGTGTGCTACGGGTATGTGGCATGCGGCTCGCAGGCCCTGGCCCATACATATCTGTGGCGCACATACCCCATGTGCGCCACGGTTGTTCTAGTTACTAGTAGGGCACTGCCCACAGGTGAGCCATGCCTATTTTACCCGTGGGCACTTCAACCATGTGAGCCGTGGATGTGCGGATTACCTATAGCTCTTTTCCTAGTAGTGTTCCAACAAGCTATGGGAACCCGTCTGTCCTTTAGTACAGCTTACCATCCTAGTATCGGTGGCCAGACCGAAAGAGTGAATCAAATCCTTGAAGACATGCTAAGCGTGTGTCATATCTTTTGGTAAGGACTGGGAGAAATGCCTTCCTTTTGATGAATTCTCCTACAACAACAGTTACCAGTCCAGTATAGAAATGGCACCTTTCCAGTTCTTATATGGAAGAACCTGTCGTACTCCTTTGAACTGGTCAGAAACCGGCAAAAGAAAGTTCTTTGGACCGTAAATGATCTAGGAAGCAGAATATCAAGTTCATATCATTCAATATCGTTTGAAAACTGCTCAATATCGCCAGAAAATCTATCATGATCGTCACCATCAACATGTTGAATATGAAGCTGGTGTCCATCGTCATGATCGTCACCATCAAAAGCAATTATTTTCGGGTCACTCCTTTAAAGGGTGTCCATCGTTTCGCCATTAAAGGCAAACTGGATCCTCGCTATATTGGTCCTTTTCGTGTTCTTTCCAAGCAAGGTAAACTCGCATATCAATTGGAGTTGCCTGCAAATTTCCCTGAGGTACATGACGTCTTTCATGTGTCTCAACTCAAGCGTTGCTTCAAACACCCTATCTGTGGTGTTGATTACCAAACTCTTGATCTCCAGAAGGATCTGACTTACCGTGAATATCATGTTCATATCCTTTATGAAACCAAGCGCAATACTCATTGTAAAAACATCAAGTTCCTGAAAGTTCAATGGTATCATCACTCTGAGGATGAAGCAACCTGGGAACAAGAGGACCGTCTTCGATCTAAGTACCCTGCCTTCTTTTCTAAAACATAGGAATCTCGGGATGAGATTCTTGTAAGGGGGGTAGGGGTGTAACATCCCAAATTTGTAATATATGTAAATAGTACTTAAGCATTGCATGCATTTGTTTAAATCAATAAAATATTTGCATGTGATCAAGTGTGTGAACCAAAATACAAGTACAAAACCCTAAACCCTAGTTCTTCCCCCTCTCTTTGAAACACATTCAAATAGTTTTGATATTTTGAAAAGTACCAAAATTATTGGAGCCCAAATGTACTAAAAAGGCCCCATAGTATTTTAATAGCTTTATAAACCTTCTGGTATTTTCGAAACATCTCAAATCATATTTCATATTCAAATACAAATGGAAATTTGAAACAGAATTGGAAAAACATTTTTAGGAAATAAAACAGCAGCAGAGCCTAACCAGGCCGCAGCCCAGCTCTCTTCCCTCCTTTCCTTGCCGCCCGCGCGCAACAGCCTTGGCCCAGAAGCAGCCCAAGAGAAGCCCACCCAGGCCCGATACCGTTTTGTCCATGCAATCACCATCGTCAAGCTCGGGAAGCGCTTGCATGCTTATAGCGCTGCCGCTCACCAGCGTGAAGATCCTCGCCGCCTCTCTAGACTGGGATAAGGAGATGCCCTGTATGCCTCTCCCTCCCCTGATCTTATCCTTCCCCCTCGCGCGCTCTTTCTCCCTCTCTGTAGCTCACATGGCCAAACCCTAGCCGACGAGCTCGCCGTCGCCTTGCCATTCCCGACCACCCCCAGGCCATCTGCGACCGTCATCAGCTCCGCCTCGTCGCACGGGTGCCTTCCCACGAAGGAATCGAGCAGGGGCGCTCAGAATCACCACCATCGACTTTGGCTTCCCCGTCTCTAGCCGCCGTCTCCGTCGATGTTGCCAATGCCGTATTGCCTCCCCTCGCCTCCCCGACCTCACTGTCACATCCGTGCTGAGATCCTGGTCCTTCTAGACCCCTCCCTTCTTCCCCTTCCTCTCTAGTGCGGTCCCATGCTTTGCGTCGCTGTCGACTGTCACAGATGCTCGTCAGAGCCAAATCTCCGGTGACCACAAAGGGGAGGTGCCACCTCTATGTGGTCCGCCTCTTCACGCTCTTTCCAAAGGTAACCTTCACAGATGCTAGGGTGGCCTTAGTCATTGCGGCGACCACACTGACGCCTCCTGCCAAGATTCCGCTGCCAGGCGTAATGGGTGGACACAACTCGGCCTGGGGCCCCCTAGTCTATGGTCGTGGGTAGTTTTCCCTGCGGTGCAAAAAAGTTAGGGTTAGGGTTTGATCATGTTAGGATGATGTAATAAGTGTTTAATCTTTTTCAGAAATGTTTAAATATGGCAAAAATTAATATAAACTTGTAAAATTCATAAATAATTCATATTTAATCAAAAAAATATGAATAATATATCAAAATGTTTAGAAAATTAAGAGCTATCTGTCTAAGCAATCATCATACATTGTCAAGCAACTTTAAACCCTAGTTTAGTTGGAAGAACATCGACACCCCCTCATACATGTGCGTTCGACAATGCACCATCGCGAGGGCATTCTGAACCCTCTTAAATCGATGTTGCACTTAGGATTAATATGTAGTCTCTAATCTGACATGTCATACATATTGTTTGCACATTGCATTATGCCATGTCTTGATTGTCGCCTTTCTTATCGGTATTGGTTCTTCGCGAGAGGATCCGAGCCCGAGGCTGAAGTCAACGACACCGAAGATCCATATCTGTCTACAGAAGGACAAGGAAAGCGTAGCCTCTCATTATGAACCTACTTTTACAAAGTATATTACTTTCTCGCTATGATGCACACGATTCCAATGTGGTCTTTTGTCAGTAGCTAGTGTTACATATCTGCTGCATGGTTTCCCTTTTGTAGCCTTATACTCCTGATCCACTGCTCCTAGCATACCTAGTTTTGGCATTTGAGAGTTGCTAGAGCTTTCGCTACCGATAGCTTAGCCATGCATAGTAACAATGAATGATTTGTCCAAATGATGAATCAGAGGTGCCAAGGAAGGTAGTAAGGTAGGAGATGGTGACATCGTCGAAGGATATAACTAAACATGCTAAGGCTTGTATGGGAGGCCACATTGGGTGTGGTTTTTGTAGTCCCATTCTCGCCACCACTAGGAACTGAGTTCTTGCCTTTAGAACCGAGATGAGCATACAACCACACGTGGCTTGGGAACCCCTCGACTGACTAACTTGCCTAGTAGATTCCATGAGTCACATAGTTTGGGATTTCCATTTGGCATACACATTGAAAACATTTTTGAAAGAGGAGGTGATGGAGGTGCACCATAACAGGTAGGGAAGCGTGGACCGGGTTGCTTGGGGTCGATGGATCCCCTGGTAAACCAACCTTGTCTCACATCTTTAGGGACCGGCTTTGGGTCTTAACCCGTTACGGCGGAACCATCCCCAGGGTGTGACTCATGGTCTCGGCGAAAGCAAGGTAAAGGTCGTGGTCAACCACCCTCTATCGGCCTTCAAAGGAAAAGGGGTAATAGTATTTTTCATTAAGAGTCGGTTGGTACGTGTGGGTAAAGTTGTACACCCCTGCAGGGTATTAATCTTTTCGAAAAGCCATGTTCACGGTTATGAACGCTTGGTGACCATATTCTAAGATCATAGATAACATTAACCACAATAAAACTTGCTGATCCACATGTGCTTAAGGATGCTTCCTCTGGGTCGAGGGGGTGATCCTAGATAGGAGGTTCTGATGAAGCTGGTGGTTATCAAGATATGATCAATAAGATGAAGAAGTCGCTATCTTATCTCTTTTTAAAAGATTCTGAGTAGACGAGCCTCTTCTCTCTCTTGTTTACAAATAAAGATTGCTTTCCGCAAAAGAAAATCCAGAGATATCCTTTCTAGCCAGAGCATGTAGATACTAGGTTATCTAAGTCTTGCGGATTACATTCTCGTACTCAGCCTTGCACCATTGTTGTTTTTCTATAGAGGATCTGGTTGCAACTGAAGGTGGCTTCTACGTTGACATCGACGAGTAGTTGGGGGTCCCTGGTAGCAGCCTGAGGACTATGGGATGGACGTCGCTTTTGTTAATGGCCTCTTAGGCCTTTTGCTAAGTTGTTGTGTAGAACAACATAATTTGCTTTCGCTGTGTGATGTAATGTTGGGTCTATGACCTCTGGTTTGTAATAACTCTAATATATTACTCTGTTAATAGTTTAAACTTATGTTGTTGAATCCTTGTGTTCTGTAATGTTACCGAATCATACTGTGATCTTCCGTGTTTAGGAGTTGAACTTATCTTAGATAGTGATATGAGGTTAGTTTAACCCTAACCCCGGGGGGTGCTACAAAAACTCCCAAGGAACCACCAATAGACATTGGTGAACCTTTACCCTTGTTCAACCACAAGTTTTTAACTTAGAAATTGGGATGAGGCGATCCTTGATAGCTTCAATGTCTTAATGCTCAAACTGTCCGTTGCCGAGGACACGGCTAAGTACTTAGGTTTTTCCTTCTCGATAGGTGGTTCACTTTCCCCACAAGACTCGACATGCACCGAGACGAGATCTTTCAGAATCCTTCCCTTAGACCAAATGGATGCATTCCATCCTATCACCCCTACCACCTTCTGTCCATCTGGCTAAGTTATTGCAACCTATATGATCAAGGCAGAGCCCATATGCCATGTGGCTGCACTAGAAGTTCGATAATAAATTTGTTGTTGCTATCTGGATCTTTAAAAGATGCAACACTGACTATTTGTTTTTTCTTTGCATAGAGCTCAAAAGGGAACACTGAACATGTTGTTTTATGCAGCCTCTTCTACAAGTTCACAAGCACGATGCCATTGTTTCCTTATCTGGTGCTGGTTCATCCTAAGCAATGACATAACTGTCCTTTACTATGTAGTTCATTCGTGGTTTGTGTTCCTGCTCTACAAGTTTTGGCATGATGCCATTATAATTTATGTCTCGTTCATTCTTAGCTGCTCATACGAAAGTAACTACATGCCATTGTGTAGCTCACCAAAAATTCAGAGTCACCCAATGTCTCTTCCATTCCAGGATATATTACTGCTTCCATATATATTTGTTAAAATGACCTGGCTAGTTTATATTTATTGAAATTCTAGGAAACACTTTGTCTGATTGCTCAATTCATTTGTAGGCACACTTGTGTAATACTTGCTTGTCCTATTTTAAAAGTTCACAAGCAATGTCATTATATTTCATGTCTAATGGTTCTTCCTAAGCAGCGACATAGCTAGCCTCTACTGTACATATCATTCATTCATAGTTTGCATTCTTGCTCTACAAGGTGTCTTATCATGCCTTTATAATTTATGTTTGGTTCCTAGCTACGACAATAACTGCATGCCCATTGTGTAGCTCACCGTGAATTCTGGGTCACCCAATGTCTCTTGCATTCTAGGATAAACGAATTTTTCCATATATATTTGTTAAAATGACCTGACAGTTTATATTTGCTGAAATTCTAAGAAACATTTTGATTGACTGCTCATTTCATTATATGCACACTTGTCTAATGCTTGCATATCCTCTTATACAGGTTCATAAGAGACTCCATTATATTTCTAATCTGGTGCTGGTTCATCCTAAGCAACGACATAACTATCCTCTACTGTGTAATTCATTTATGGTTTGTGTTCCTGCTCTGCAAGTTCTCACATGATGCCATTATAATTTCAGTCTCGTTCATTCTTAGCACGAAAGTAACTGCATTCCCATTGTGTAGCTCACCGCAAATTCTGAGTCACCCAACGTCTCTTGCATTCCAGGATATACTACTGATTCCATATATATTTATTGAAATGATCTGCCTAGTTTATATTTGCTAAAATTTTAGAAAACACTCTGTTCGATTGCTCAATTTATTTTTAGGCACACCTGTGTAATTCTTTCTTGTCCTATTGTCATATCCCAATTTTTTATACTAATGGTTTGTGCTTATTAAAACTTAAAAAAATACTTATAACTGTTGTAAGACCTCACCTTTATAAGGTAAAGGATCCCTGTGATTGCAATGCTAGTCCCTGGATCAAATGCTAGCATCCACAGTTTAAGATGAAGTACACAGATACAAAGGTCTTTATTACATCGTCATTACAGAGATAACATAGTATTTTACAACTCCATAGCCAAAGGCTAGTACAAGAGTCCATAACATAAGTAAATAAAGTCTTCATCTTCATGTGCCACAGGCAAGCATGTTGAGTGTAGACTCATAACCCTAATCCTCATCAGAGTAACCTGCAACATCATAAGTTACATCCACAGTGGGTCAATACATTTGGAATTGTATTGGCAAGTGATACCATAGTAGAATAGTAGTATCTAACATCTATATGAATTTGCTTGCTGTGCTCAAAATAGGTTTTTCCTATCAGTTGAAAACACTAAGTTTTTGTTTGACAAAAACTGTAACAACCCATGTTTGTAATATATGTAACTAGTACTTAAGCATGGCATGCATCTTTGTAAATCACCCAAGTATTGCATGTGATCAAGTGTGTGAACCAAAGAACAAGTGCAAAACCCTAAACCCTAGTCTTCTCCCCCTCTTTTTTGGAATCCATTCAATATGGTGTTTGAATTTTGAAAAGTACAAAAATAGTGGAGCCCAAATAGTGTCAAAGGGCCCCACATTGTATTCATTACATCTACAAAATCCTAGTATTTTGAAATTTCTAAAACATTATCCAAAACCATTATATAAAAGAGAGAAAGGAATTTAGGAAAATAGAAAAAGGTTCTGTCAAAAAAATAAGCAAATCCAGCGCCTCTGGGCCGTGGCCCAATTCCCTCTCTTCTCCGTCATCGCCCGGCTTAAGGCAGCCAGCCACCAGCCCAGACGGCCGTACCGCTTCGCTCGCCTCATCATCTTTCTCGACAATGGCGAGCAGCTCAGTTGTCGCCGCCCACGCTGTCGATCGCCGCCGCCTACATCCAACAGTCCGCCGCCGCGTGGAGGAGGATAAGAACGGCATGGCCACGTCCCCGACGCCCTCATCCACTCTCCCCCTCTCTAGCGACCCCTCACTCCCGTTCTCCTCTCGGACCCGAACCCTATACGACGATCCCGCCGTCTCCGGCCTCCCCGTGCCTCGTCGATGACGCCTTAAGCTCCGCCGCGCCCCGAGGATCCTTCCCACCAAAGGAATCGAGGGGGTCGTAGTGAATCTTCGCCCGCGACTCCGTCTTCCCCGCCACCGACGCCACCGGCGCCATCGATTCTGACATCCCCTGTTCTCCCCTCGCGCCAACGACCCCTCCGCGAGCTTCCCGGTGAGCTCACGGTCCCTGTGACCCTCTCCGTTTCCCCTCTCCCTCTCTGAATCGTCGCTGTTGCAACCATCTACATGCGCCGCCGTCGGCTGTCATCGTGCGGCCTGCTCCGGCGACCTTTACCTAGCGGCACCGCCCTAGTTAGGTTCGTGGTGACGCCCTGATTCGATTAGGCCTACCCGCGCGTCCCCGTTCGCCCCCTAGCACCGCCAGCCGCCACCCTCTGGCCGTTTTCCGGCGAGGTCCATGTGGCTTGCATGTGTGGCTTGATTGCGTGGCCAGGTCCCACCAGTCAGCCCTCTAGCTAGAACCAGCCCCGGTGAGAAACGCCCCACTTTGCGTGTGGCTGATGTGGCCCACCAACCGATCTCAGGTAGGTTCAGTCGTGGTAATAAAATCCCTGGGTTGTTTATGACGTCAGCCTGATGTAATAAATTGTTTTATAATTCCAGAAAATTATTAAATATTGTAAAATTCATATCTTATTATTTATAAGTCAGAAAAATACAAATAATATATCAAAATATTCAGAAAAATGAGTTCTACCTTTTTAAGCTATAATAATGCATTGTTAATCAACTTTAATGACAGGTTTAATTAGAGAACTAAATCAACCCCTCTCATATGTTTCCGGAGTTTCCCGAGTTAGGGTTTTCAACCCTCGGAACCCCGTTTAAATTGTCGAGAAAGTTTTAGGGTTTCATTTCAATACAATTCAACTTGTCATATCATCATCCTTGTTTGAGCATTGCATCGATGCCATGTCTTGATTGACGCCTTTGTTTCCGTTATTTGGTTCTTCGCGATAGGATTCGAACCCGAAGCTGAAGTCAACAACACCGAAGATCAGTACCTTTCTACCGACGGACAAGGCAGGCGTACCCTCTCATTCTGAACCTACTTTTACAAAGTATATTACTTTCTAGCTATGATGCACATGATTCCAATGTGTTCTTTTGTCAGTGTCTAGTGTTACCTATCTGTTGCACTGTTTCCCTTTTGTAGCCTTATACTCCTGAACCACTGCTCCTAGCATACCTAGGTTTGGCATGTGAGCGTTGTAGAGCTTCTGCTACCGACAGCTTAGCCAAGCATAGAAACAACGTCTGATTTATTTAAATATGAATCAGAGGTGCCAAGCAAGGTAGTGAGGTAGGAGATGCTAACATCATCAAATGAGTTAACTAATCATGCTAAGACTTGTATAGGAGGCCACATTGGGTGTGGTATTTGTAGTCCCATGCTCGCCACCACTAGGAACTGGGTTCTTTTCTTTGGAACCGAGACGAGCGTACAGCCACACGGGGCCTGGACAACCCCTCGACTGACTAACTTGCCTAGTAGATTCCATGAGTCACATAGTTCGGGCTTTCCATTTGGCATACGCATTGAAAATGTTTTCGAAAGAGGAGGTGATGAGGTGAATCATACCAGGTAGGGAAGCGTGGACCGGGTTGCTTGGGGATGATGGAGCCCCTGGTGAACCAACCTCGCCTCACATCTTTAAGTACTGGCTTCGGGATTTGACCCATTACGGCGGAATCATACTTATTGCGTGACTCATGGTCTCGGCGAAAGCAAGGTAAAGGTCGTGGTCAACCACCCTCTGTCGGCCTTCCGAGGAAGAGGGCTAATAATAGTTGGCATTAAGAGTCGGTTGGTACGTGTGGGTAAAGTTGTATACCCCTGCATGGTATTAATCTTTTCAAAAAGCCGTGTTCACGGTTATGAACGCTTGGTGACAAGATTCTAAGATCATAGATAACTTTAACCATTATAAAACCTGTTGATCCACGTGTGCTTAAGGGTGCTTCCTCTGGGTCGAGGGGGTGATCCTAGATAGGAGGTTCTGATGAAGCTGGTGGTTATCGAGATGTGATGAACAAGATGAAGAAGTCGCTATCTTATCTCTTTTTAAAAGATTCTGAGTAGACGAGCCTCTTCTCTCTCTTGTTTACAAATAAAGATTGCTTTCCGCAAAAGAAAATCCAGAGATATCCTTTCTAGCCAGAGCATGTAGATACTAGGTTATCTAAGTCTTGCGGATTACATTCTCGTACTCAGCCTTGCACCATTGTTGTTTTTCTATAGAGGATCTGGTTGCAACTGAAGGTGGCTTCTACGTTGACATCGACGAGTAGTTGGGGGTCCCTGGTAGCAGCCTGAGGACTATGGGATGGACGTCGCTTTTGTTAATGGCCTCTTAGGCCTTTTGCTAAGTTGTTGTGTAGAACAACATAATTTGCTTTCGCTGTGTGATGTAATGTTGGGTCTATGACCTCTGGTTTGTAATAACTCTAATATATTACTCTGTTAATAGTTTAAACTTATGTTATTGAATCCTTGTGTTCTGTAATGTTACCGAATCATACTGTGATCTTCCGTGTTTAGGAGTTGAACTTATCTTAGATAGTGATATGAGGTTAGTTTAACCCTAACCCCGGGGGGTGCTACAAAAACTCCCAAGGAACCACCAATAGACATTGGTGAACCTTTACCCTTGTTCAACCACAAGTTTTTAACTTAGAAATTGGGATGAGGCGATCCTTGATAGCTTCAATGTCTTAATGCTCAAACTGTCCGTTGCCGAGGACACGGCTAAGTACTTAGGTTTTTCCTTCTCGATAGGTGGTTCACTTTCCCCACAAGACTCGACATGCACCGAGACGAGATCTTTCAGAATCCTTCCCTTAGACCAAATGGATGCATTCCATCCTATCACCCCTACCACCTTCTGTCCATCTGGCTAAGTTATTGCAACCTATATGATCAAGGCAGAGCCCATATGCCATGTGGCTGCACTAGAAGCTTCTCAACACTTAACATCTCAAATCTCTTTGTTCCTGGGTGGCTTTCCACAAGTGTTATACACAAGGTAGCCATCAACATGGGCCTTGTGTAACCACTCAACACAAACCATTCCACCCAGGTGATTCATTCACTTAGTTATTTTTTTAAGCAAAATCACAAGTCATAGACTTAGAAATATTTCATAGCATGAATAATCCATCCTTGTCTTCTATTAGCTATGGTAATCATAATAGTAACAAGAATCTTAACTTAGGGAAAATTTCATTAAGACAACATCTACTAGGATTTCCCAAGGCATAGCATATATACTTAGTAAAATTCCATGCAAATCCTACTCAAAATATCACTAATGCATAGTCAAAATAATAGGATAAAATATATGAAGCACCAGATTCCTTGGTAGTTGGGGGAGTAGCAACAATCTTCACAATCACAATCACCACTAGCACCAAAATCTACACATAAAATGATAACACCAAATTCACATTCAAATATTCAAGCAAAAATAATATGAATGCATGCAAATGCAATGGAATGAATTTCTATACTAAACTATTCAACCCAAACAGTACTGAACACAAAACCAACAAATTTGTATTCTAAATAAACTTAAATTTGCTTTAAAATCATTTTCCAAATAATTTATATAGCCAAAATAATCCTATATTTGATTCTGTATAAAATCCCATTTTTTTAGAATAAAAATACAAATTTAAGACTACAGTAGTGGAGGATTTATTTTTCTGAATAAAATGATATCTTATTTGCATTTTTTGGATAAACAGAACAAAAGTTATGAATTTTACAAGTTTAAATCTCTAATAGATATAAAAACAGATTTTAAATCAAAATCCCAGACACGTGGCTATGTCTGATTTTCGATACCACTTCACGCGGATCGGCCAACATGGGGAATTGAATCTAAGTGACTTTGTACGGTTCAGATCAAACAAAAACAATTCTCTTAAGTGATTTATCTTAGCCACTGGATCTGGATCTAATGGCTCACAGCGACTTGACCACTAACTGGCGGCGCTGGTGACGGATGCACAGCAGCGGCGCTCTGCCAACGGCGTTCTGGCGGTTCTAGGAAGCAAAGGAGAGGGTGCGGGGCATTACCGGAGTCGTTGTGGCGAGGGGGTGCTCGAGGTGGTCTCCGTTGGCCAAGGGACGCACGAGGTCACTGGGAATTTCTCTCCGGAGATGCTACTAGCGACGGTTGTGCTCGGGCATCGTTGATGGTGAAGCTACAAGGCACGAGAAGGCAAGAAAAAGACGGTGTTAGACTTGCACTGGAACGATGAGTGTGCGAGCGTGAACCAGAAGGAAGGGGGAGGGCTAGGTTTACCAGGAGAAGTCGCCAGAGTAGAGCGCGTCGTCGGAGTGAGTTATGCTCGCCATCAACGGCAATTACTTGTGAAATCAACGGGAGGAAACGGTCGCGGCGGCGCTGGTCTCGCGTGAGGGTTGGGAAAGAAGATGAGGTGGCAGTGGGGGCCACTGTCAGCGAGAGTGGTAAGGCGATGGGAGAGGAGGAAACGGCCGGGTGGGCTTACTAGGCCTGTTCTGGATTTTGGCCGAATAGGTAGCGCTGGCCTTTTTCTATTTCTTTTCTCTTTTTCTATTTCTATTTGAATTTTCAGGAATCATTTTCAAACCCAAATCAAATGAGTTTGAATTCAAATTTTCTCTAGATTTTTGTAGTGTGAACCTTGCACCTAAATGTGTGTCAAACACCACTGTCTATTCAAATATACTTTGAACCATTGAAATTAAAATAAAATTATGCCTTAATAATATATATGTAATAGGCATATCATTGGTTTTATTTGAATTTAGATTTGAAACTTTTTGTGTACACCAAGAATGCCATGAATGCATGAATGAAATGCAAGCTTTTGTAATTCATGAACATTGGGATGTTACAAATCTAACCCCCTTAAGATGGATCTCGCCCTCAAGATTCGGATTGTCTAGCAAATAGGTGTGGGTGGTCTTTCTGAAGATCATCTTCTCATTCCCAAGTTGCTTCTTCTTCGGAATGATGGTTCCACTGAACTTTGCAGAATTTGATAGTCTTGGTACGAGTAACTCTTTCTGCAATCTCAAGAATCTTGATAGGTTCCTCTTCATAGGTGATATCACTTCCCAACTGAACCTCTTCCAATGGTATAATATCCTTAAAAGAAGTTCCTTCCATCTTCGGATGGAATTTCTTCAACTGACTCACATGAAACACATTGTGAATAGCAGACAGAGATTTGGGCAATTCAATCTCATAAGCCACTTCTCCTTTGTGACACAAAATCTTGAATGGTCCAACATACCTTGGTGACAATTTTCCTTTGACTCTAAATCTTTTCACATCACGAAGTGGTGAGACTCTAAGATAAGCTCTATCACCTACCTCATAGGTGACTTCTATATGCTTTGGATCTCCATTGAACTTCTGTCGGGACTGAGCTATCTCCAATCTGTCCTTTACCAATTTGACTTTCTCTTCAGCTTCCTTGATTAATTATGGCCCGAACAAATTTCTTTCTCCAACACCACTCCATATCAATGGTTTAGTACACTTTCTTCCATAGAGAAATTCAAACGGTGCCATCTCAATACTAGCCTGATAGCTGTTATTGTAAGAGAATTCTGCGTAAGGCAGACTTTCATCCCAACTAGCACCATAGTCTAGGGCACATGCCCTCAACATATCCTCCAAAATCTGGTTGGTCCTTTCCGTCTTTCCATCAGTCTGGGGGTGAAAAGCGGTGCTGAACTCTAACCTTGTTCCCAATGACTCATGCAGTTGTCGCCAAAAATGCGAGGTGAATTGAGTTCCTCTATCCGACACAATACTCTTGGGTACTCCATGCAGACATACAATCCTGTTCATATAGATTTTGGCTAACTTAGGACTTGTATAAGTAGTCTTCATGGGTATGAAATGAGCCACTTTAGTTAGGCGATCTACCACAACCCAAATGGAATCATATCCGGATCTAGTCCTTGGTAGTCCGGTGATAAAATCCATACCAATCTTGTCCCATTTCCAATCAGGAATAGGTAGTGGTTGTAATAACCCTGCCGGTTTCTGATTTTCCTCCTTCACTCGACTACACACATCACACAGGCAATATGTTCCGCAATATCTTTCTTGAGGTTGCTCCACCAAAATCTTTCCTTCACACCCATGTACATTTTGGTGTTACCTAGATGAATGGAATATGGTGAGTTGTGTGCTTCTTGTAGAATCAGTTTCCGAAGCTCCGGATATTGCGGAATGCAGATACGCTTTCCATACCATAAAGTACCTTGTTCGTCTTCATGGAATCCTTTAGCTTTACCTTTGCTAATTTTTCCTTTAATCTCTTCAATTTCCTTGTCCAACTTTTGGGCTTCTTTGATCTTGTCCAACAATGTGGGTTGAACATCCAATGACATGAGATGTCCTTCACGCACTATCTCCAATCTGAGATCTTTGAATTGGGCACATAGATCATCTAGCAATTCTCCCTTAGTAAGGCCATTCACATAAACCTTACGGCTTAAAGCATCTTCTACAACATTTTCTTTACCGGGATGGTATTGCAAACTCAAGTCATAGTCCTTGATGAGTTCTAGCCATCTTCTTTGTCTCATATTGATTTCTTTCTGAGTGAAGATATACTTCAAACTTTTGTGATCTGTGAACACTTCCCAACGCTTTCCCAAAAGATCATGTCTCCATGTTTTGAGTGCATGGACAACAGAGGCTAACTCTAAGTCATGAGTAGGGTAATTCACTTCATGAGTTTTGAGTTGTCCCGAGGCATAAGCCACAACTTTCCCTTCTTGCATCAAAACTCCAACCAATCCTTGGTGAGATACATCACAATAAACTTGGAAATCCTTCTCCAAATCTAGCAGACATAAGACTGGTGTTGTCACTACACTACTAGGAAAACGGCTATAGGTAATCCCCACATCCGTGGCGCACGTGCTAGTGGTGCCCCACGGGTAAAATAGGCGTGGCACAGTGCCCACAGGTGCCCTACGGCTAACTGTCATAAGCGTGGCGCACATGGGGGTGGTGTGCCACGGTTATGTGTGGTCCAGCGCAGATGTGGCCGCAACATACATACCCGTAGCGCACTAGGTCAAGGTGCGCTACGGATGTGAAACTTAGCCGTAGGGAACTCTTCCCTAGTGCGCTACGGGTATCTGTGCTGCAGCTGCTGGGTCAACTTAGCCGTAGGGCACTCTGCCCTAGTGCCCTACGGCTAAGTGGCCTGCACCAAATCCACCCCCCTCCCCCTCCCGTGGATCGCCTTTTTAGGCTTTGAAAAAATAAAATGAAAAACACTTCAATAAATAAAATCCTTTCATATTTAGGTAGATAATGTGGTCTAGTTTCTAGGAAAATTAACAAACATGAGTTTTGACTTTTTTCTGCAAAAAAAAGTCATGCCACGGTAATATGGTCGTAAGTTTTGCATACGATGTCGAAAAAAATCGTATAATATACCAAAATAACGAGAACGAGATTTCGCATCCGCTCGCAATGACCTCCGGTCGTTTCGCGATTATTTAGATTTTCAAAATTCGAAAAGAGTAAAAAGTTACGGTCAAAAGACCGTTTTTTCCTGCAGAAAAAAAATAGGGCAACTTAACCGTAGCGCACCACCACCTAGTGCGCTACGAGTAAGTTAGGCGGGATTCAAAATTTGAATACCCACCCCGCCCACCTACCTTTTCCTTCCCCCTTTTCCCTCCCCTTTTCCCTCTCCCTTTTCCTTTTCCTTCTCCCTTCTCCTTCTCCCTTCTCCTTCTTCCTTCTCCTTCTCCTTTTCCTTCTCCTCCTTCCCCTTCTCCTCTCTCCGGCCAATTTGCTCCGGCGTCCTTTCTCCGGACTCCTCCTCTCTTTGCAGTTACGGCAGCGTGACGGCGGCCTCCTCCTCTCCTTGCAGTGACGGCAGCGCAACAACGGCCTTCTTCACCTCCTCGCAGTGACAACGGGGGACGACGGCATCCTTCTCCTCACCGACCTCCCTTCCTCCCTCTCTTCATCCATCTATTCCTACCTTCCTCTCTTCCTACCTCCCTTTCTCCAACCACACCCTTCCTACCACCTCGACGCCGGCGAGGACTAGAGCGGTCACGGCCTCCTGCACCTCCCTACGGTGGTAGGTCATGGCCACGGCCATGCTTCGGCGGGGTGACATGACGGCGGTGATGCACGGACCCAATTGCTTTTGCAATTCAAAACGAGGGTGTTTTTTGCATTATTTTGTTTTTTGAAAAACACATCTGTGGCGCACCCTATACCCCTACCCGTGGCGCACCAGGTAGTGCGCTACGCCTATCTCGAGATAACCATAGTGTACCAAGCAGTGCGCTACGGGTAAGAGATAGCCGCAGTGCGAGGCTAGTGGCACACGGCTAGTGCGCCATGGATGCCCTTTTTAGGTGCGCCACGAATGGCCATTTTCCTAGTAGTGCTAGTCTCTTCTTCAATTCTTGGAAACTCAGTTCACATCCTTCAGTCCAGTCAAACTTCTTATCTTTCTTAAGTAACTCCGTCATTGGCTTAACTACCTTTGAGAAATTCTCAATGAACCTTCTATAGTATCCTGCCAAGCCTAGGAAACTGCAAACTTCTTTCACTGACTTGGGAGATTCCCACTCAGTTATAGCTGACATCTTTGCAGGATCGACAGCTATACCATCTCCTGACATAATATGTCCGAGAAATCCAACTTCATTCAACCAGAATTCACACTTACTAAACTTGGCATACAACTTGTGCTTCCTGAGCTTCTCAAGTATCAAACGCAAATGCTCTTCATGCTCTTATTTGCTCTTGGAATAGATCAAAATGTCGTCGATGAATACGACAACAAACTTGTCAAGAAATTCCATGAACACCTTGTTCATCATATTCATGAAATAGGCTGGTGCATTCGTTAAACCAAAGGGCATCATGGTGTACTCATACAATCCATACCTAGTGGTGAAAGAAGTCTTAGGTATGTCTTGTTCTATAATATTTAGCTGAAAGTATCCTGATCGGAGATCGATCTTTGAGAACACATGGGCTCCTTCTAGCTGATCAAACAGATCGTTAATTCTTGGCAAAGGATATTTGTTCTTGATAGTCACTTCATTGAATGAACGATGGTCTATGCACAACCTTTGACTTGTATCCTTCTTTTTAACAAACAGAGTTGGTGCACCCCAAGATGAAGAACTTGGTTGTATAAATCCTTTTTGCAACTGTTCTCCAAGCTGTTTCTTGAGTTCTTTCAACTCATCAACTGACATCTTGTTGGGTCTCTTTGCTATTGGTCCTAATCCTGGCAGTAAGTCAATCAGAAACTCTACATCTCTATCTGGTGGCATTCTAGGCAATTCCTCCGGAAACACATCCGAATACTCCCTCACAATTAGCACACTCTCTATGCTAACCCCCTTAAGAGAATTTAGCTTACTCCATTTAGATTCAAAGTTAGACTTGAACCTAATCTGTTTCTTATCCGGGGTTGTGAGTGTGACAGTACGATGTGCACAATCTAGTACTCCTTCATACTTAGTCATCCAATCCATTCCCAAAATTACATCCAACCCTTGGGAATCTAGGATTATCAGACTAAATGGAAACTTATACTTTCCAAATTCTATCACTAGATCATGAAATCAAAAATTCACTATCATCTCTCCTCCGGGAGAGCTTACTTTTATAGGACACCCAATAGTTTTAGTTGGAAGTCCATTTTTATCAACAAATGCTCTTTATATGAATGAATGTGATGCGCCGGTATCAAAAAGAACAAGTGCTGGAAAAGAATTAAGCTTGAACTTACCAGCCACAGCATCAGACTCTTCATAAATTTCTTCCACATTGATGTGGTTCACTTGTCCCTTCTGGAAAGGGTTGGGTTTGTTGGATCCTTCAACTTTCTTTTCCGGGCCTTCATTTGCATAGTGCCCAGTTTTCTTGCATTTGAAGCACTCAACCTGACTAATGTCTCTTTTTGTAGGCTGACTCCCATTACCACTTCCACTGTGGTGGCTCTTGTGTCCACTCTTGTGGTTCTTATACTTGTCATTGTCATGACTAAGATGATGCTTGTTGTCATGGTGACGGTTGTGGTTGTGGTGGCTGTTATACTTCCCATGCTTGTGGAATCCAGAACCTCCACTATCATCATTATGGGAACGCTTGTGAGACGATCCCGAGTTGTGCTTATCAAAGTTATGCTTCCTCTTCCTTCCCTCAACCTGTTTCATCTTGTTTTCCAAGATGGTTGCCTTGTCACAAAGTGATTGGTATGTTGGGACATATGCAACAGATAGCTGCAGGTTCAATTCATCCTTCAATCCTTCAAGGAACTTCTCCTTCCTCTTGGCATCAGTATCAACCTCATCCGGTGCATAGCGCGCCAGATTGTTGAACTCCTCAATGTACTCAGCCACATTGCGGTGACGCTGTTTCAGATTATGGAACTCTTTCTTCCTCAAGTTCATCACTCCTGATGAGATGTGGGTAGTGCGGAAACCATACTCAAAGATAGCCCATGCCACATCCTCAAGGGGAGTGGTGATTTGAATGTTATCCCATCATGTTGTTACTGGTACTTCAAGCAGATGTGCTGCGAACCTGGCTTTTTCCTCGTCGGTGCAGCCAATAGTGACTAAGTCCTTGTTCACGGAACGTAACCAGTCATTTTCTACCATTGGATCAGTTGTTCCCGAGAACTTGGCTGGCCTCAACCTCAAAAATCTTGCAAGCATGTCAAATGCTGGTGGATTATTGGGATTTTTTTGTTGTTGTTATTCTAATTCTGGTTTTGATTGGCCAGGAACTGGGTCATCATCTGCATCAGTTGAGCTTGAGCTGTCATCAACTGTTGCATCTAAGGGTTGACGTTATTGTTGTTGTTTGGGTTGGGGTTGGCACGACGGGGAGGCATTTGTGGTTTCAATGAGGATAAGTAATGAGATACAACCCATAGATGCAATGCACAATACATCATATAGCAACAAACACAATAAACAATCACGAGATAAAACATAGAGTTTGAACAATGTATGGAAAAAGTAAAAACACAGTAGCAAGACATCCACATGTTAGATGGTCAATGCGACTCAATAATCAAAGTATGATAGATAAAAAATAGTCCAGTAGTCTACACTACTCCTCCATGTCGACCTCCATGTCAACAAGTGTAAGACCGGCTGTCTCCATGGATGTCTTGTACTCCTCGACACTAGTGGTCAAGGCCTCGACCTTCGCACAGAGAGCTCTCTTCTGGGAGCGCAGCCTCTCAATCACTCCCTGCTGGGTCACGAGATTGAAGTCCCTGGCCCCTATCTCGGCCTTCATGTCCTTGATCTTCTTGTTTCTATCTTGGACTCTTTTCTCCTGATTCTTGAACTTCTTGTCATGACTCTCGAATCTGGTCTCCATCTCCTTGACGATCTCGTCTTGCTCCGTGAAGAGCTTGTCCTTCTCCCTCAACTGAACTTGGAGCTCGTCATTTCTAAGCATGACGTTGGTCGTATCTGTGTCGAGGTGTCTAATAAGTCCCTCGAGGTCCTGGAGATACAGAAGAACTGGCTCAATCGTCTCTCTAGTAGCGCCCTCGTACACCAATGCCTCTCCCTCCTCGTCACGTCTCCCGAACGGGTGGAAGTAGAGGCCTCTAACCTCGGTGGAGTGGTGTCCGTAGAGGCGTCCGAGTAGCTCCTGCATGACTACATCTAGACCCTTATCCTTGTCATTGTGCATCAACTTGAAGGAAATCTCCTCCGTGAGTGGCACCGTCTGGCGTCCTGGCTGTGTGACTCTAAAACCCCAAAGGTCCTTCCTCTCAAACTTGGTGAGCTGAAGTGCCTTGATACTAGGAAGTGGGAGGTTGAGCACACTAGTAATTTGCACAATGCGTGAACCAAAACGAGTTCCATTGAACTCCTCGGCAATGCTGATCACAAAGCTAGGCATCTAATGTAAGATAGATAAATATTAGAACAACACAAGTAAGACAAAAAAAGACAGTAAAATGAAATAAAAAAGCATACATCACTCATAAAACATACAAGTCAAGGCATACAAAGTCTACCACAAATACTAAGGTTTAAACATAACTTAGATATTTTTTTGCGAGAAAATGACAAGTGTGGTGGTCTAACTAGCGGAGTACGTTACAATTCTCACTCATATGCTAAGTCTATGATATCTTCCCTTAGACGTTTTATGGTGGTTTCTAAGTCTTGGTATTCTTCTTCTCCTCCTCAAGGTCATTTTTCGTGTTGAGAATTCTACACTTGAGTCTTTCACCAAGCTCCTTGATAGCATTCCAAGCTGCATTTCTTGCAGAGTCAAAGAATGTTGTATATATTTCTGAGTTGGTGCCCATGTAGAATCCCGACTATTTGTGGTTGTCTCCCTTGTTTTTGTACAAGTGAAGTTGCATCCACCAATATTCTTCTCCTTCATCCATTACTGGAAATCCTTTGTACACGGCCTCAACATGTATCCCCAAGCTACCATAAGGGTTTTGAGTGCTTTGGGAAACTCCGTCTCACATTCTAAAGTCATGGTCATGAGTGGTCCCTTCTTGACGGCTTCTTTGATGGCGACCATCTACAAATAGAGATGAGAAAGAAGATTAGGAAAGGTTTACGAGAAGAAAAAGACAAGTGTGGAATTTGCAAAGAGTTGCATTTTTCCTTAGTGGTTTTCTTAGTCTAATCCAACCTAGGGTCATAATCCTACAGGCAACACAGTGCTCTGATACCATCTATAAGACCCCACCTTTATAAGGTAAAGGATCCCTGTGATTGCAATGCTAGTCCCTAGATCAAATGCTAGCATAAACAGTTTAAGATGAAGTACACAGATACAAAGGTCTTTATTACATCGTCATTCCAGAGATAACATAGTATTTTACAACTCCATAGACAAAGGCTATTACAAGAGTCCATAACATAAGTAAATAAAGTAAAGTCTTCATCTTCATGTGCCACAGGAAAGGATGTTGAGTGTAGACTCATAACCCTAATCCTCATCAGAGTAACCTGCAACATCATAAGTTACAGCCACAGTGGGTCAATACATTTGGAATTATATTGGCAAGTGATACCATAGTAGAATAGTAGTATCTAACATCTATATGAATTTGGCTAAGTGTAGCTTAGACTTGCTATGCTCAAAATAGGTTTTTTCTATCAGTTGAAAACACTAAGTTTTTGTTTGACAAAAACTCCCAAGGAACCACCAATAGACATTGGTGAACCTTTACCCTTGTTAAACCACAAGTTTTTAACTTAGAAATTGGGATGAGGAGATCCTTGATAGCTTCAATGTCTTGATGCTCAAATTGTCCGTTGCCGGGGACACGGCTAAGTACTTAGGTTTTTCCTTCTCGAGAGGTGGTGCACTTTCCCCACAAGACTAGACATGCATCGAGACGAGATCTTTCAGAAGCCTTCCCTTAGACCAAGTGGACGCATTCCATCCTATCACCCCTACCACCTTCTGTCCATCTGGCTAAGTTATTGCAACCTATATGATCAAGGAAGAGCCCATATGCCATGTGGCTGCACTATAAGCTTCTCAACACTTAACATCTCAAATCTCTTTGTTCCTGGGTGGCTTTCCACAAGTGTGATACACATGGTAGCCATCAACATGGGACTTGTATAACCACTCAACACAAACCATTCCACCCAGGTGATTCATTCACCTAGTTGTTTTATTAAGCAAAATCACAAGTCATAGACTTAGAAATATTTCATAGCATGAATAATCCACCCTTGTCTTCTATTAGCTATGGTAAGCATAATAGTAACAAGAATCTTAACTTAGGGAAAATTACATTAAGACAACATCTACTAGGATTTTCCAAGGCATAGCATATATACTTAGTAAAATTCCATGCAAGTCCTACTCAAAATATCACTAATGCATAGTCAAAATAATAGGATAAAATATATGAAGCACCAGTTTCCTTGGTAGTTGGGGGAGTAGCAACAATCTTCACAATCACAATCACCACTAGCACCAAAATCTACACATAAAATGATAACACCAAATTCACATTCAAATATTCAAGCAAAAATAATATGAATGCATGAAAATGCAATGGAATGAATTTCTATACTAAACTATTCAACCCAAACAGTACTGAACACAAAACCAACAAATTTATATTATAAATAAACTTAAATTTGCTTTAAAATCATTTTCCAAATAATTTATATAGCCAAAATAAGCCTATATTTTATTCTGTATAAAATCCCATTTTTACAGAATAAAAATACAAATTTAAGCCTACGGTAGTGTAGGATTTATTTTTCTGAATCTAGTGTCTGATTGGTCGATACCACTTCACGCGGATCAGCCAACGTGGGGCGTTGGATCTAAGTGACTCTGTACGTTTCAGATCAAACAAAAACGATTCGCTTAAGTGATCTAACTTAGCCACTAGATCTAGATCTAACGGCTCAAAGCGACTTGACCAATAACTGGCGGTGCTGGCGACGGATGCGCGGCGGCGGCATTCTGCCAACGGCGTTCCGGCAGTTCTAGGAAGCAAAGGAGAGTGTGTGGGGCATTATCGGAGTCGCTGTGGCGAGGGGGTGCTCGAGGTGGTCTCAGTTGGCCAAGGGGCGCACGAGGTCGCTGGGAATTTCTCGCTGGAGATGCTACTGGCGACAGTTGTGCTCGGGCATCGTTGACGGTGAAGCTACAAGGCACAGGAAGGCAAGAAAAAGACGGCGTTAGACGCGCACTGTAACGGTGAGTGTGCGAGCGTGAACCAGAAGGAAGGGGGAGGGCTAGGTTTACCAGGAGTCGCCGGAGTAGAGCTCGTCGTCGGGCACGCACAGTCGCCGACGAAGATGACGCTACAAGCTACCAGAAAGAAGCCCGCAAACAACGTTAGATGCGCGGGAGTGTGGCGAACACGCTAGCAACAACTAGAGGGCGAGGGGCGGGGAGTTCTCACCGGAATCGGTCGTCGGAGAGGTTCGGTACCGCGGCGAAGTAAGCGTCAATACGTTCAGCCTAGGGGCGCTCGAGTGTGTTTGAGTGAGGGGAAATGCTGCGGGGGCTGGGGGTGTTAAGTAGCCAGAGAGGGGGAGTGAGTTACGCTCGCCATCAACGACAATTACTCGGGAAAACGGTTGCGGCGGCGCTGGTCTCGCGCGAGGTTTGGGGAAGTAGATGAGGTGGCAGTGGGGGCCACTGTCAGCGAGAGGGGTAAGGCGAGTGCGGGTGAGAGAGAGGGGAGGGGGAAACGGCCGGGTGGGCTTACTGGGTCTGTTCTGAAGTTGGGCCGAATAGATAGCGCCGGCCTTTTTCTATTTCTTTTTTCTTTTTCTATTTCTATTTGGATTTTCAGCAATCATTTTCAAACCCAAATCAAATGAGTTTTAATTCAAATTTTCTCTGGATTTTTATAGTGTGAACCTTGCACCTAAATGTGTGTCAAACACCACTGTCTATTCAAATATACTTTGATCCTTTGAAATTAAAATAGAACCATGGCTTAATAATATATATGTAATAGGCATATCGTTGGTTTTATTCAGTGGCGGAGCCAGGATTTGTGTAAGACCAGGGCTAATTTCAAAGCCAAACACCTGAGAGAAAAATGTTAACTTCTCATCTCCACTAAATAACACAATTTATTAGCCAAGTTACACTACAAATGCATGTACTGCATCTTGACATGGAAAACAAGCTCAATGTGTAACTAATGAGGAAACCACAAAATAAAGCCGGTAGTGTAATTGCATAACCATGACGCATTTTTCTACCTACACAATGAAGATTTCTTTTGTTCCAGCCTATCATTTACTCACCAATCGTAGGATAATTATCAGAACCTACAAAAACAAGAAAAAAATAATCACAATACATGATACATAAATTGTATTAGTAAGAAATTAACTTATCACTAACTGCTCATCGTAATTGTCACTTAGGTGACCTCATATTTTGGAAACAATTCAAAATTTTATTATTTTCGATGCTTGCAAATATGGTATGCTGATGAAAATAGGATGATACCGGTCTTCATGAATAAATCTTCGATGTTCTTGTCCCCTTCATCTTCCAAGCAAACAGATTAAATAAAAATAGTTAATCCACAATTAGCTAAACCTAATTGTGCTAGTTGTACGACTGAAATGACTCTCCCGTTCTTCAGAATGTAATACTGTATATTGGAATTTAGAAACAAGAAAATTACGTATGAGCAAGCAAGAAGTTGGTGAGTTAGAGACGAAAACGATGAAGCGCAAGCGCTGGGCACCGGTGCGGCAACGCGTAGGCAGAAGCAGCAGCATGCCGGGATCTTGGACGACCGACGCGGCAGTGGGTCTTGGCCTGGTCGAGCTCGTCTCCGTCTGGCTGCTCGACGGCGTGATCAATGCGACAGGGCGGCGCTGGGCGTGATAGGGAACAGGAACATCTGCTCTCTTTTTTTTTCTGCAAAATAAATAGTACGAGTAAGTTACTGCCTTTACGGCCACGCGGACGCGGAGATACGCTAACGCTCGCTGGCATAGTGGGCTCATGTGAATAGCCCTGGTCATTTTGGACATAAGACACGGGCTGCGCTACTTCTTGTCTACTAGATTTAGGGATGCGCCTTGGCGCACTACCCTGTTGAATTTGAGCCAACTTAGCAAATTATAGGTGAGCTAATAATAACAATATGTTTGGATGGCACTTATAATAAGCTTACAGAACAAGAGACAATATCATTAACATGATTACTGGAACCATCACAAAATTACACACATTAGTCTAACGAACCAGACATTAGGGGTGATAACACATGGTTTGGTATAAGCGACAAAACAACAGAATAGAAGAGGCTATAAACACCCTACATTTAGAAGCGACAAAACAACAGAATACAGGAATACACAACAAGCTTTTTATAGATACAACCTTGGTTCTAAGTTTAGAAGTAGGAGCTCATCCGCATTTTCTCCACACGCTTTTCCGGAATTTTGGCTGCATGTTTAAGTCTAATCCCATATCCTGAAAGTTTACCGGAAGAGTGTTCCAATCCTTGTTGTCCACATGACTATCCGATTGAGATACACAATGCTTAGCATCCGTTGACAAAGGGAAGAATTAGGAGGCACAACTCTTCTGTTAAGAAAAACTCATAACTTTTTTCAAATTTTCCTCCATGTTTAAGTCTAATCCCATATCCTGAAAGTTTACCAAAAGAGTGTTCCAATCCTTGTCCACATGACTTTCCGGTTAAGATATAAAATGCTTAGCATCTGTTGACAAAGGGAAGAATTAGGAGGCACAACACTTCCGTGAAGAAAAACTCATAATTTTTTTCAAATTTGCCTACATGTTTAAGTCTAATCCCATAATCCTGAAAGTTTACCAGAAGAGTGTTCCAATCCTTGTCCACGTGACTTTCCGGTTGAGATACACAATGCTTAGCATATGTTGACAAAGGGAAGAATTAGGAAGCACAACACTTCTGTGAATATTTTTCTCAGTAGAGCACGAGAATGTTCATTTATGCTTAATAATTATCTTGAAGATATACTTCCTCCGTTCCATAGTTCATAAAGGAGGTAATAGTTCATAAAATTAGGAAGGTAGTTCTAATAGCAAAAATAGGATTGTATCAAAGAGGCAAGTGAGTCCCTTTTCTTCTTTACAAAATAGGTGCAACATAATTACCCTGTTTTGGCCAGTAAGGAGCTTGCCTTGTGAAACTAAAGAAATATGATAAGAAAGAATATAAGTCTACATCTAATGAAAATAAGGTTGTTGCCTTGGTTGGAAATAAAAAAGAACCATAGTTCAAAAATTAGTGTCAATGAGAACAATCAGATATAGTTAAGTTTGTTGTACTTTTGTTACTTTTTATGCAAGAAGAGGAAAACACCAAGACATGTATTTAAAAACTACTCGGTAAAAAAGAAATACACTCAATCCTCATTTCACATGCACAAGAAACCAACAACTTGAGCATCCATTAAGAGAAAATATAGCACCCTAGATTGCTTAATTAGCTGCTCTTCTACAGTTAAATAAGTGTATTTCTTTCTTAGGTACTCCAAACATTAGAGCATGCTGGCTCGCTAGCTTTGTTAGTTTAACAAGTACACTATCCATAGAACTCGTGGTTTATTCAACCGGTTTTGTCCATACGATGGTACATCCATATACACCGATGCTACTATCACTACAGGAATGGGAAGCTACGCCGACGGCCAAACATCGGGGCCGTCGGCGTAGCCATCGTCTAGGCCAGCTCCGCCAAGCAGCCGTCGGCGTAGAATTGCCCTCGGCATATCCTATGCTACGCCGACGGCTGCCCTCGGCGTAGCATACGCCGACGGCTGCCCTCGGCGTAGCTATTTTTTATTTTATCTCGTTAAACTTTGAAAAATCATAACTAAATCATTCTAATTTGGAAAAATACAAATAATATATCAAAATTTGCAGAAAAATAAGACCTATCTATCTACACTCAAATATTACACATTTATAAATAAAAATTAAGTAAAACATAAGACATTATATATAGTTTAAAACGGGCATAAAAAATTCAAAAATGATCGAAACAATGCGAAACCTTCGCGTGGTGTTATATTATGTGACATAGTTAGAAGGAAAAATATCAAACTTGGTATATTGGTTATGTCTCAAAGAAACCTTCACAAAATGACCTATCTCATTCGAGGTTTCTTGGCTTTCGGGTCAAATGACCAATGGTATGGCTAGAATCAAGGCATAGTTTGTGATAATGTGCCCATATTGTGCATACACATGCATCATAGGATGGCGAACAATGTTGCAGGAGAAAGTTTTCCTTTTCGTCGCACCAAAAAGCCATTTCCCATTTTCTGAGCACAAAAAATGGACGATTTTGTAAAGCAACCACCAAATGGCTAATTCAAAATGGTACCACCACATTTTATAAAAATACTATACCACCTTATATAGACAATGTCCCAATAGGGGAATCCGAAACCTTTCCGTCCATCTCTAGTGAAAAAGACAAATTCCTGCCGAATCGGCAGAAAGTGGATCAGATATGAACTACAGGTACATGATCCGATGCTCATGTTTTTTTACAAAAATCATTTTTAGGTTCACAATATGCTATTTTATCAAAGATCCAATGCAAGTTTAGCGAGGCTCGGCCCCGAGCTAAAAATCTTCATGCCCGCCGTTCGACAAAGTTTGACGATAGTTTAAAACGGGCATAAAAAATTCAAAAACGATCGAAACAATACGAAACCTTCGCGTGGTGTCATATTATGTGACATAGTTATAAGTAAAAATATTAAACTTGATATATTGATCATGTCTCAAAGAAACCTTCACAAAATGACCTATCTCATTTGAGGTTTCTTGGCTTTCGGGTCAAATGACCAATGTTATGGCTAGAATCAAGGCATAGTTTGTGATAATGTGCCCATATTGTGCATACACATGCATCATGGGATGGCGAACAATGTTGCAGGAGAAAGTTTTCCTTTTCGTCGCACCAAAAAGCCATTTCCCATTTTCTGAGCACAAAAAACGGACGATTTTGTGAAGCAACCACCAAATGGATAATTCAAAATGGTACCACCAAATTTTACAAAAATACTATACCACCTTATATAGACAATGTCCCAACAGGGGGTTCCGAAACCTTTCCATCCACCTTTGGTGAAAAAGACAAATTCCTGCCGAATCGGCAGGAAGTGGGTCAGATATGAACTACATGTACATGATACGATGCTCATGTTTTTTTAAAAAAATCATTTTTAGGTTCACAATATGCTATTTTATCAAAGATTCAATGCAAGTTTTCCTTTTCATCGCACCAAAAAGCCATTTTTCACTATTCGAGCGCAAAAAGGGAATTTTCTAAAGCAACCACCAAATAGATAATTCAAAAACGGAGGGTTTGTGATTAGTTGATATGGATATCATATTTGGATTCCTCTCATTTTTCTGATCAATTTAGACATATTATTTGTTAAATTCCGATTTATAGATTTAAAGATATTAATTATTCCATATTAAATAGAAAAATACAAAAAAGTAAAATTATTATATTTTTATTTGAATTCAATAATATTTTTACTTATTCATTAATGTTTATTTAAATAATTGTTTGTAATTTCAAAAAATACAAACACGTGACATGTTGATATAAGGGTTAATAGGATTGATATCATAGTATTAACAACAATGTATGAATTACTTTGCGGAAACAGATTCTGAAGAAACGAGGAAGTTAAGCGTGCTGGAGCTGGAGTAGTATTAGGATGGGTGACTTTCCGGAAAGTTCGACCAAGACTGCAATTTAATTAAATATTAAGTGTAATTAGTGTTAAAAATGTTCAAAGTGAGAGATTAACGAGTCAAACAATTCAAAGATTCAAAATTAAGAAAAAAAATAAAATAAAAAATTTAATTTTTTTTAAAAAAAATTATTTTTGCAACCTGTCGACAAGCTATGCCGACGGCCGCTACGCCGACGGCATTGCCCTCGGCGTAGCATACACCGACGGCCTCTATGTGCTCCGCCGAGGGAGCCCTTTGCCGAGGAGGCTACGCCGAGGGCAGCCGTCGGCGTAGCATACGCCGAGGGCATTTTAGGCTACGCCGACGGCTTTTTGCCCTCGGCGTAGCGCGCGCGTCCTGTAGTGTATGTCGTCATTACCCATGTATGTAGGCATGCTTCAAATAACTGAAGAATGAAGGGTTACATACCTGAACTACAGTCAGGTAGGAGAACACAACCAGGACACTGCAGGACACTACAACAGCTAGTCAAATGACAACGTCTATTTAAATCCAACAATGCCTACCATGGTTTTAAAGGCGTCGCCTAAGCGACGCTTAAGCGTCCGAGCGCTCCGAGAGTGCAAGGCATCATCGTCGCCTTTGACTGTTGAGGAAGGCGTCCATAGGCGTCGCAGGGGCGTCCAAAGTCGTCGCCTAGGCGGGAAAATCGCCGCCTTCCTCGCTTCTGGACGCCTCAGTCGGGTCGCGCAGGGATGAGGGTTGGCGGGAGGGGAAACCAGAAATTGGCAGGCTGGGAGAGAAATTGGGGGCTAGGAATAGGGGAAAGAGAGAGAGAGAGAGGAATCGATTGGGAGAGAGAGAAGGGAGCTCTCTCAAGCGACCTCCCAGCTCCGGTAAGATTCGCTGCTACTCCCCCATCTACCGGCCTCCCCAACTCCGGCCAAGCTTATGGCGGGGCCGGCGGGGCTTGAGGAGGCGCTCGAGGAGACGGCGGTGGAGGTGCTCAGTGCAGAGGGAGGCGGGGGGAGGGTGGCATGGCGGTTGTCTTGGCGGTGGGCGCCAGCGGGATCGGGCACGGTGTGGAACGTGTGGTGGGGTATCTGTGAGGAGGTGTCGTGCGTGGGTGCAGTGGCTGGGTGGATCACATCGCGGGCAGGAGCGGGCATGGGGTGGGGTGTGTGTGCAGTTCGAGTGGGGTGGGTCGGTGTTAGGTGTGTAATCGATGTTTGCATGCTTGCCTCCTCAAAAGCGTCGCCTTGCAACGTGGGGAGGTGTGGCGGTTGTCTTTGGCGGTGGAGGGCGCTGAAGCGGGGTCGGGGCACGGGGTGTGGAGCGTGTGGTGGGGTATACGCGGGGAGGTGTCGTGCGTGGGTGCAGTGGCTGGGTGGATCACGTCGCGGGAAGGAGCGGGCATGGGGTGGGGTGTGTGCGTCTGGTTCGAGTGGGGGTGGGTCAGTGTTAGGTGTAGTACTGATGTTTGCATGCTTGCCTCCTCAAAGGCGTCGCCTTGCAACGCGCCTTGAGCGCCTAGGCGTTGAGGCGCCCCCATCGCCTTGGGACGCCTAGGCGCCTTTAAAACCATGATGCCTACATCATCCAAACTAAAAGTTCATTATTCAGTCCAACAGACTACATATCAAGAGAAAGATTCAGATTAGATAGGCTTAAGTTCATATAGTGATGGTTCCAGGATAAACCTCTTATCAGTGGGGTGCATCCATAGTCAAAGGAGACGACTGCACCTCCACGGGGTCTATTAACATTTGAGGCAGGATCATTGCTGTTTCACCAACAGGCAGGATAGGCAGTAGACTCAAAGCTATTTCTAGATCCTTGATGATCTAGAAGCCTGAATCAAAGATCAATTGGATCTATAGGTGCTGGACATGCAGGTGTAGTTGTTTTATCAGTGGGTGCAGTCAGCAGTATATCCGGGCTTATTAGAATGTTTAAGGCTGACTATCTAATATGCAGAATAAAAGTGGGTTTCCCACAATTTTATGTCATGATGCTCTCGTATACAGTAATATGCAGATTACAATATATTCTAAAGAATGGAAGTATGACAATAGCAGAGGGAATGGTCTAATTTCACATATGCTTCCAAAGTTGTAGGCATAAAATACTCTAAACCATTATCATATTGTCCGGCTTACCCTAATATTTGGAAAAACAAATAGAAAAAGATAACCTTGATATTAATTAGAACTTAGGAGTAGATGCAATAATACCCCTACGGTACCGAATTAGTTCTTATCAATTTAACCATCTTAAATTGGTACCATTAAAGTGTTTTAAATGCAGAAATAAGCACATTAGAATAGAAATATTTTCAATAACTAAAATAACATGCTTTACATTTTATAAGTATAATAAAACAGAAGTCTGAGCTTCAGCTGGGCTTCTTAATGTCTCTTAACCAGTAACTGGCAGAACAAAGGACGTAATGACTCAAATATTACAACATCAATATTTAAGCTATAAACATATATATGGAAAATGAATGTAGGGCATTCAATGCCCAAACAAAATAGTATATATAAATGTTATGCACTATGAAAATAGATCAGTTGGAATTTGCCTCTTTACAACAACTGACATGTCTCTTAGTATTAATGAAATTAGACGGATCACTTAAACCATCGTTGCATCAGAGAGAGCAGAGTAGAGGTGTATTGAAAAAACTCTTTGCTACTAAACTAAGCTAACACTATGAACTTATGGTCCATTGGAACGAGAAAGTTCTAGGAAGAGTGAGGCCTTTGCTAGGAAAAGGCAAGAACCATTCATTTTTCTTCTTCTCGAAACCCAAAATAAGATAATGTTAGAAAAGGCTGCCTAAATAATTAGATGAAAATCTGAAGGGAGCACATCTGATCACATGAAGCCACATCCCAATGGAATTAAATGGAGTGAGCACAATAAGCAATAAGTTTATTATAAATAATAGCTTTTTTAGCTATAGTCGAGGCCCTGCCATAGTGCAAAAAAAACCATAGAGAAAAGTTTTGTAATGTGATACCCGAGACATCCAGTCATCTTTAATTAAGGTAAGAAGCAAACGTAACCCAATTGGAACTGAATCATGTCATCCGTTCTGAAAATTCCTGTTACACCCGTCAATATCCGAGAACATCTACATAAAAATCAAGATCAGAATAAGCCAAAACCAATTTGGTTCGGCTTACTTATATGTAGAAGTCCATATTTATTCATTAGTTGACAAAAGTTTCTTGTAAACTTTACCAATAAAGCACAGAAAATGAGATATTTTTTGAACAAAATGCTAACTAAATATATGAGGCCAAATATGAGCACAACATATTAAAATCTATGGAGAAGAAGCAATGAATCTTACATGTTAGATACATCCCACGGATACTGATAATAGTTCCATTCATGAACAGTTCCTGTTGAAAAACAAGTGTCTATCAGATTGGTTGCAATCTAACAGAACACCTTTCGGATGCAAAGGCTGTAGGAATATGCAAAAATATCATCTTAAGTTATATGGTAAATTAAGCAATATCCAGAGCAACATAAGTTGCAACAATAAGACAGGAAAAATTTGGGCACTTATATCTGAACTGCCATAGTGGATCTATATGGCATTGTATATGCATATGATACATGTATTTTGTATGGTCGTTATTCTTATTCACTCTAATTGGGGTCCGCTGCTGCATTGCTACCACGTGTCTCACAAATGGCTTTAATTTGCACTCAGAGCAGCCACATGAACAAAGAGATCTCACATGACTATGTTTAGCATTTCAAGTTTTCAACATACACAAAAATCATGGGCGCACACTAAGAAACTTAATGCAAGGAGTGGATCGAAGGAAACATGGAGGCTCACCTCAAAACGACTCATCTCTATAGAGGAAGCAATACCAACATAAGGTTTGTTGATCCGTCAAACTCAAAGGTGGGGGTCATCTATGGTGCCGTGCTGAACGTTAGTGGTGGAGATAGACCACACCACCGCAATATCCGTAAATACTAAATCCGGTCATTGTGATATCTCCCACCATTGTGCCATTGCATCGCCGTTGATGGTGTACCAAGCTGATTGTTGATGGGAGCATTGTGGTCGAGGTGAGGACTCCGGCACTGCAAAATGGATTAGCATGTATTATGATAAAATGAAGTGTCATGAGTATATTTTGTAAATAAAAAAAAGGAACCAAAAATCCATGTTTAATCCCATCAAGCATCAGGAAAAACAAATGGAATGGACATAAAACAGACCTTGGCAATCCAAGGTGAGATGTACCGGTGTGCATCCTAACATGGAAATTTTAGTAGAAGACCAATTAGTAAAATTGGGATCACCATAGAGAAAACAGAAGCAACCAAACACGAGCTCACCAAAATTCAGTAGCACACATACTCGCTAAGCAGAATAGCAATGGCACCTAAAAACATCTACCATGCTTAGATATTACAAATCTAAAATTGTAGAAATAAAAAAGTAGATGCTTGTATGGGGCTTGGGACCTTCACCTGCGCATAGGAGGCCAAACTGTGGTGAAGTTGTCCATGACCGAGCTGCAAAGGGTCCTTTAAATTATTAGCAGCAATTAACCAAGGGGATTCAATATAAAAAAATTCACTACTGCATGGAAGAATTAGCAGCAACACACATCTCTGAATTCTGTTTGTCAAACCAGATTTGTTGGAGCATGCCACCATGAAGTGTATGTGCTAGCTGATGAGCTAGAGAGTAGCTTCAGCAGCATCAGTAGCTGATTCGGGAGACCGTCCTTGCTCAGCTTCTCAGTCCATTTCTGAACCATGAAATCAATCAATCGAGCACCAATGATTCGGGAGACCATCCTTGCATAGCGTTGGTTCGTCGTCTGCAGCCGACTCCTTGTGCAGCTCCACCACCACGCACAGGGTCACATGTTGATGATGCGAGAGTGAGAAATCCCATGTATAGCTTGTTGCCAAAACTATAGGAAATTTGATTATATGTAATTCCATTGGTACTATTTTCTATATAACAGTATAGCTAGAAGCATCAAATATATGGACCTCCTGAACAAATATATGGTTTTTCCCTGTAAACATAAATTCTACGAAAAAAGTAAGAATGAACCTCATGAATGAGGAGTAAATCAAAAAGGGGAAGTATTCCAGGTCAAGCTTAACATATGCAAAAAAATTGAGTAAAAAGAATCATTTTTGTCAGCAAATAAACCTTAGAGCAGATCTCTTAACCTGGAACTCTTTAGACAATCTATCATCCTAAATAACCTGTCAACTCCGTGAAGAAAAATATAGATAGTAAACTCACCCAAATTAAAATAGAAATCTAACCTTTTGTGAACATTACAACAAACATGTTGTGTGCAAATCTTCAGACTACATGCTTACTCACTACTGACAAAAGAAATGGCCTCAAGGTGAATACATCTATCAATCTAGAATAGGGAGAAAGAACAAGAGTTGCTGATATGTCATATTTCTAGGAAGTGGTAGAAAATCACCGTTGCAGCACACCAATATTCCGAGATCAAAACACAAGAGTCCATTAGAGTGAAGTCGTCTGC
The DNA here is from genome assembly GCA_030063025.1 of Avena longiglumis. Lineage (NCBI taxonomy): Eukaryota > Viridiplantae > Streptophyta > Magnoliopsida > Poales > Poaceae > Avena > Avena longiglumis. The sequence continues at coordinate 151,610,727 of CP125975.1, read as the reverse complement.
TGAAAAGAGGAAAACGGGGCATATTCATAAGCAACTGCCAGACAAGAAGACAATTTGTTGTCAATACCTCTGAAGCATCTTTAACCAAAAAAAGAGGACAAAAATGAAAAGTATATTGAGAGTGAGTGGGAATGGGAGATCTTGCATTGGGATCCTAAAATCAACTATACTCGTCATCGCTCAACGGACGTCAGCGCCCAAATCAGCCGTGCTCAAGAAAATATCCATTTAATTTCTTGAATACAATGACCTCCATGCATAGCAGAGTTCCTGAGAGAGAGGGAGAGAGAGAGTACCGAAGCACGCGTGAGAGAGAATGAAGCTCGGCTGGGAAGAGGTGGCCACCAGCCACTCCTTCCGGTGTGCGGCGCGACACAAGGCGGTGCGAGGCGCTCCTCTTGGTGACGGCATACCCCATGGCGGCGGAACAAGCAGGCGGTGCGCTTCTTCTGCCGGCCACCATCCGCTCCTCCGAACGGCAGCACGACGTGTGGCGGCGTGGGCAGCAGGCTGTGTGCCGCGGTGGGGGAGGAGAAGCTGCTGGCAGAGGAGGGAAAGCGAGGGGCGCGAGGAGGAGGAGGGAGAGGCACCACGGACCAACATGTGGTAGGCTGGTGGCGGCTAGGGTTTGGGAGAAATTGTGGGAGGAGAAGTGGGGATCAGGGGGATGAGCTCGCGAAAGGATTGGTGTGGCATCCCGCAAAACCACTACTAAAAAATCGCGATGTTTTTGTGTATTGCATCATCATGACCGTATGCTCATGTCATCATGCCACATTGCATTCGTGCATCGTCATCATCTTGCATTTGCTTGCATAAAACTATTTTTCGGAAAAACCTATTTTTATTTTCGAAACGGCCCGTCTTTGTTCAAAACCAAAACCCGGTATCCGGATTAGTTTGTTTTGTCTACCAGTGTTTGCAAAGTCCCGTTCTAAATAATTAAATTGTTCAATTATTTTAGGGGGCAGCCGAACCGGGCCGATCCAACCCAGTTGGCCACCCCCAGTACAAAACAATCGGTCCACCAAAAATCCTAAAACTACCCAACCTAGTCTACCCACCCCTCCAGCCACCTCACCCCACCCAATCCTCTCTCGCCACCTCACCCTCTCCCTTCTCTCCCTCCATTCCCAGCCTGCCACCTCAGCCTACCCTCCCCACTCCCTCCACCGCCAGGTCCCACCCCCACATTCACCCCACCACAAATCCCCACCACCTGGCCTGCCAAGCCCCACACCCCAACCCCGGCCCCACCCGCTCCTCTCTTCCTCTTCCACAGCTCTTCTCTCCTTGCGCCTCACACTTTGCTCTCTTCTCCCTTCTTCCGCCTCTGGTCCTCCTCGCCCTTGGCCCCGCCGCTTCTCCTCCAGCCGCCACCGCCGTCCGCTCCGCCTTCCAGAGCCGCCACACCCTCGCCTCCTCCTCCGTCCCCGCCGCCCGCCCGGTCGCCTCGAGCCCGCCTCGCTCGCCTCCATCCCTCGCCTCCTCGCCTGCAGCAGCCCCGGCCCCGTCCTCCCACGCTTGCCGACGCCCGCCTGCCGCCTCGCTGAGCAGGACCCGGTCCGGCCCGTCCGTCGCCCTGGGACCCCTCTCGCCGCACCTCTCCTCCGGCTCCCAGCCCGACCGTCCTGCTCGCCCGCCGTCGCGCCGTGAGCCCCGCCGCCTCGGCTCCCCTCCTCTGCCACGGACCCGCCCCGGCGGTCCTGTCGCCTTGCCGCCTCCGCTATGCTCGCCGGCGGCCCGCGGCCGCGCCGCCCTCCTCTGGCGTCCCTCCGGCAACGCCCGCGGCCCCTTGTAGCCGCCCGCGCCGGCGCTCGTCACCGCGATCGTCGGCCTCCTCCTCCTCTGCCCCTCTGCGGCCGGCCGCGTCCCGCCTCCGGCCCGCGTCCGCCGCCGCCCGGCGCGCCGTTCCGCGGCCGTTCCTCGGCCTCGCCCTCTCCCGACGCAGTCCGCTGGAGGCATCGCCGCCATGCGCGTACCTCCCCGTCGCCGCTGCGGGCTCCCCACCAGCGGACCCGCCTCATCGCCGCCGGCCAGGACCCGAACGCCTCTGCGCTGTCGCTGTGACGTCTCCCTTGCCGCTTGCCGAGGCGCCGCGTCCGCACCAAGTTCGTCCACCGTTGACGCCACTCGAGACCGGCAACGACAACGGCCGTTGGAACCCCAAGTACTTCGACATGGAACCCGGAAGACCCCGGCGCGGAACCCGAGCTCGACACCGGCAAACCAAGATAGCACCACAAGACCGACGCCACAAGAAGAAACCGCCACGATGCCCTGTTCGGCTAACGACAAGACCGACACGAGTCGAGAACCGGGGAACTATGCAATACCACGGCGCCGGAACCAGAAACCGAACCTCGACACGCCAAGTTCGCCGAGACCCCGTAACCGAAGGCCGTCGATAGGGAATCGACAAGATCATCGCGGAACTCCAAGGTCTACTTCGTAGGTTGCCGAACGCCAAGATCGCCCACATGGAACCGAAGGTGTCGAGACCCTGAAAACCGATCCCCCCGGAGTCTGAAGACCGATACCGCCGAACCCGAGCGCCAAGATCTACTTCCCGGACCCCTGAAGACCGATCCGAAGCGCCAGGACCCGAATCTGAAGAACGCCAAGATCTACTCCGTTATCCGAGGACGATCCCGCCGAGACCGAACCCCAAATCCGGACCCTGAGACCGAACCCCGAACCTCGGAACCCCAAGATCGTCGAACCCTAATGTGTGACCCCTTTTCTCGAGCCCTATTTTATAAATGAAATAACAAATTGATGCATATTAAATTGTCATACTCGCATGCATATTTGTATGGTTTGGGGGCCTTATGCCGATTCACCATATAATTAAATATGGGGCCCATATGCGGGCAAATCTAGCCTTATATTGGTCTCATTTAAATTTGTGTAGCGAACCGATGATATAATCTTGCCTTGTTAAGACAACATTTAAAATGCGGGGTATTTAAACTACTAGAATCATATAATTAATTGTCGGGACCCCGGTTCCGCTTAATCTTGCCTAATTACATCGCGTCTTTGCCATGTCATACATCATGCATGCATCATGCCCGATTTGCTACCGTAGTATTAAATAGTGCATCCGGTGTTTCTTCTAGTGTTTTGCTTCTTCGCGGATAAGGCCGTTGAGTTGATGTGAGCTTCGCCCGATCTTCGGTTGAACATTCGTTAATGTTTTCAGGCGAGCATCTCCCCCTTTCTACCTATCTTACTTTTATAGTATTTATTTCCTCCTGTTGATCTATTGCTATCTGTGTTGCGATGCTCTAGTTTTCGTACCCGTGATATCCCTTGTAGCCTTATATTGCCTTGGACACATCCTATTACCTGTTGCTTGGTAGATAGCTGGACCTGTGTGTCGTAGTCGCTTGCTCAAGTGCTGTTGCGTGTCGTCATGTACCACAGTTATTGGTGTATTGCTGCATGTTGCTGTTGGAGATGATCATGGCTTTACTTATCGTTCACTTTAATTCCTGTTTAACAACTAAAATTGAAGTAAGTAAGCAGAGGCACAGGTGGGCAATAGATGTTATTTGGTTGTTAACCGTCCACTTGTGTCCCGTAGGACCCCGAGTACTTGATACCTGTTCCTTGATTTATCGCGCTATCCACATCCGGGAGGATTATGGGACCCCCCCTGAGCCAGAGCTTGATTCATTCTTATTTCTTGGGGCCACAAACTAGTTTGAGGTTTTATTTACTATCCTGTACTTATGCCATGTTTTATTGCTTTATTTACGATTGTGCGAGGAGCACACTGTACTGTTTAGGTAAGCGGAGTGTTTTCGCGGTATCGACAATCCCAGTTTTGGGTTCCCAGTCGTTTACATCCACTGACGCATACCTTGAGTCCGTCTCGGAGTCAGCTAGCTTCATTGCGGATCTACTCAATGGGGTGGCCCCCTGAAATATTTCTGAATCCTGTGATTGCTTTGTCGTGAAGGCCTCGTTGGGTTTTGATTTGGTTTTTCCGAGGTTGATCGAGTGTGTGTTGCTATTGGTGCACCCCGGCCGGGTAAAACTTTCTGAAAGCTGTGTCCGCGGTTATGGACGACTTGGAGCATAGTATCTCGATCATAGACAACTATAACTAAAGTAGTGCTATAAACTTGACTTTATAATGACTAGTAATCAGATTCACTATAATGGAATGGCTATATAAAACTGCCAATAATTGCTTGTTTGGGTGGTCGCTTGCGACCATTGTACCTGACTAGTAAGTATTGCAACTATAACGGAATGGCTAACTAAAAGTACCAACAACTGCTGGGGATTTTGGGTTATCTCATGCTAATTGTATTTGACTAGTAAGTGTCGCAACTACAACGGATTGGTTAACTAAAAGTGCCCACTGCTTATTTTATCAGGATGACTATCTATACCTGACTAGTAATTGTTGCAACGATAACTGAATAAATAAAACTGCCAACTGTGTGAGTTCCTCGGTTGACTTCCTCGGTTGGTATCGAGGGGGAATACCAGGATGGGTATGTTTGGTGGTAGTGTCAGGTTGGTTCCGATTAGGTCTCTCTTACCCCTCTCTGATCGCCGCCAGTTGTATCGAGTCTCTATAGGTTGTTTAGTGCATGTTGCCGCTGCCGCTTCAGTCCACCATACCTATGTAGGCGAGGACCGCCGAATTCTAGCCTCGCTGTCTTGGCCTCGATCGACGCTCCTCTTTTTCCTTTGCCCTTTGTCGGCACCCCTTTTGTTTAAGCAGGTTTTGAGATCGACGTCGTTAGCAGGGTTACCCTTCCGGCTTGGCCTGGGCAGGTTATGGACGCCATTGGTTATTCTTCAGGGCTCTTAGCCCCATTTGCATCTTGTCCATAGTCGGACGCTCTATCATTTCAAGGTGATTTGGATCTTTGTATATTATATCTGTATTCTTGACTCTTTGAGTCGCTGTTGTATATATCTGTTCTGTGGGTCCCATCGAGGACTGTTGTGTAATGTTATTACTTCGTTTTCCACCCGCACGAAAGTGCCTGGTGGGCACCTTTGAATCGTTTCTATGCGGGTTTGGTGGGTTTCGCTAAAACTTGCATAGGGTCGATTTTGAGGGTGTTACAGAGTGGTATCAGAGCTCAGCAGTTACGATACCCCACAAGTCCAGCCTGTAGGATAACCTAGCTAACGGCCGAAGTAGAGTGTCCAAACTATTTTGAAAAAATCGGTTGGATAGATTTGGTTAGGTCTGCTTTTACTCCTAACCCCTCTGCTATTCTCTTCTTACCTCTGCGTGTTTTGAATCTACCTCTTATCTTTTCTTAGAGTCCAGGATTTCTCATGGTTGGGATTCCGTCGTACCTTCAGGGTTTCGCTTCCTCCTTTGGTAACGGTGTTGCTACATCCGGTCTTCATGCTATCCGAGGAATCCTTCGTCTGTGGTACCATTCTTTGTTCCTTGTTTGTGCCTTCCGGTGTTTTCCGAAGCGACGACATCATCTACGTCAGATCCGATGCAGAGCCTGCATCACTCCTTTGTTCCGACCCTCGTTCGTCGAGATCTTCAGTCTGACTCCGAGAATGGTTGCACTCTTTCTACTGATTGTGCAGAGTAATAGTTTGGATGCGTGATGGATTGGCCCCCATGCCGACTACCCCTTCTATTCGCTTTTGTACATTGAAGTGGATGAGAATGCATCGGTTCCCCTTTCCATCGAAGATAGAGGTGGCTTTATTTGTTGATACCTCTACCTTCGACCTTTTGTTCCCGGAGTGTTCTCTCGACGATCACGGACAACGACCTCTTGTTAGTGGTGTCGCGAGGATCTACACGAAGCGTGAAGGATCAGATCACCGACCTTCTTTCTGGTACCATGAGGCGGATCTCGAGGGCGAGATCCATTGTTAGTGGTGTCGAATTGTGGCATCCCGCAAAACCACTACTAGAAAATCGCGATGTTTTTGTGCATTGCATCATCATGACCGCATGCTCATGTCATCATGCCACATTGCATTCGCGCATCGTCATCATCTTGCATTTGCTTGCATAAAACTAAAAAACCTATTTTTGTTTTCGAAACACCCCGTCTTTGTTCAAAACCAAAACCCGGTATCCGGATTAGTTTGTTTTGTCTACCAGTGTTTGCAAAGTCCCGTTCTAAATAATTAAATTGTTCAATTATTTTAGGGGGCAGCCGAACCGGGCCGATCCGACCCAATTGGCCTCCCCCAGTACAAAACAATCGGTCCACCAAAAATCCTAAAACTACCCAACCTAGTCTACCCACCCCTCCAGCCACCTCACCCCACCCAATCCTCTCTCGCCACCTCACCCTCTCCCTTCTCTCCCTCCATTCCCAGCCTGCCACCTCAGCCTACCCTCCCCACTCCCTCCACCGCCAGGTCCCACCCCCACACTCACCCCACACAGCAAATCCCCACCACCCCTGGCCGCTCCCTGCCAAGCCCCACACCCCACCAACCCCCGGCCCCACCCACGTGACCCCACCACGCGCCCCGCTCCTCTCTTCCTCTTCCCTGGCTCTTCTCTCCCCGCGCGCCGCTCACCGCCTGCTCTCTTCTCCCTGCTTCTTCCGCCCGCCTCTGGTCCTCCTCGCCGGCAGCGTGCCCCTTGTGCTTCTCCTCCAGCCCGCCATCGCCCGCTCCGCCTTCAGAGCCCGCTCACACCTCGCCTCCTCCTCCGGCCCGTCCGCCCGCCCGGCCGGTCGCCCCTCCGAGCCCGCCTCGCTCGCCTCCATCCTCGCCTCGCCTGCGACGAGCCCGGCCCCGTCCTCCGCCCACGCCCATCGACCGCCCGCCGCCTCGCCGAGCAGGACCCGGCCCGGCCCGACCGCGTCTCCCCTGGGACCCCTCCTCGCAAGAACCCTGCTCCTCTCGGCTCCCCCGAGGCCGACCGCGTCCCTGCTCGCCCCGCCGTCGCGCCCGCAGAGCCCTCCCCGCCGCCTCCGGCTCCCCTCCTCGCCACGGACCGGCCCGCGGTCCCGTCGCCTGGCCCGCCTCCGCTAAACTCGCCCGGCCAGCCCGACCCGCCGCCGCCCTCCTCACGCCGACGTCTCTCGACGACGCCAAGGCCCCACAGCGCCTGCCGCGCCCCGGCGCTGTCACCGCCGTCGTCGGCCTCCTCCTCCTCTGCCCCTCTGCGGCCCGGCCCGTCCGCCGTTGCCGTTACGCACCCGGCCGTGCTCCTCCGCCTCGCTCTGCCCGGCCGCTGGAGCCGTCGTCAGCCAGTACCCCTCCCTCGCGCCGGGCTCCCGCGGCCGGACCCGCCTCATCGCCAGGACCGAACGCCTCTGCTGTCAGGTGATGTCTCCCTTGCCGCTTGCCGAGGCGCCGCGTCCGCACCAAGTTCGTCCACCGTTGACGCCACTCGAGACCGGCAACGACAACGGCCGTTGGAACCCCAAGTACTTCGACATGGAACCCGGAAGACCCCGGCGCGGAACCCGAGCTCGACACCGGCAAACCAAGATAGCACCACAAGACCGACGCCACAAGAAGAAACCGCCACGATGCCCTGTTCGGCTAACGACAAGACCGACACGAGTCGAGAACCGGGGAACTATGCAATACCACGGCGCCGGAACCAGAAACCGAACCTCGACACGCCAAGTTCGCCGAGACCCCGTAACCAAAGGCCTTCGATAGGGAATCGACAAGATCATCGCGGAACCCCAAGGTCTACTTCGTAGGTTGCCGAACGCCAAGATCGCCCACATGGAACCGAAGGTGTCGAGACCCTGAAAACCGATCCCCCCGGAGTCTGAAGACCGATGAAAGGATCGTATGGGCACCTAGAGGGGGGGGGGAATAGGTGCTACTTCAAATTTTCTTCTTTTTCAAATTAAGGTTTGACAATAAGGTAAATTCTCTAGATAATGCAACTATGGTGAATTTACCTATATGACAAAAAAACATGGACTACCACAACACAACGAAGTAATTAAAAGGTAAGGTGCGGTAAAGGATAGAGGTAACCGAAAAGAGGACGCGGAGACACAAGGATTTGTTTCCCGTAGTTCCTTCCTTTTGAGGGGAAGTACGTCTACGTTTGGAGAGGGGGTGGTTTCAAGCCACCAACGCCACGAGAGGCCTCCCTTGTTCTCCGACGAATCTCACCCCAATGGGATCGATTCACCTTCCACTATATCGGCAACCTTCAAGGTGGAAGCCGGCACCGTTACAAGTTTGGGGCACACATCCACAACTTAATCGGAGGCTCCCAAATACAAGCAAGCTGCCAAAGCAATCAAAGACAAGCTTGTAAGAGCATAAACAAGAGCTAGGGTTTCCAACGAAACACAAGAGCAAAGGGGCCCTCAATGAAATGAGGGGGAAATGAAGATCTCTTTTGGTGAAGTAGTAGATCGGCGACTCCTCCTTCGATTCCCCAAAGATCAAGAACTTTGGGTGGTTGGATGATGAGATCTTGAGAATTTGAGTGGCTCCAATGGTCTCCAATGGTGGGCAATGACTTTAATGAGCTGAGCCCTTTGTCCCAAGGTAGGTGGAGGAGTATTTATACCCCTCCACGAAAAAGGTGGCCGTTGGAGCAATAAATGACCGGTAGTACTCAAGCGGTAGTACCGCTTGCAAGCGGTACTACCGGTCCAGTACCGGACCAAGTACCGGTGGAGCCCTTGCCCTTGTGTGAAACCTTCAGTCCTGAGCGGTACCCACTTGCGGTTCTATCAAGCGGTAATCTGGGACCACATGTCGTACTACGGTTCGACGGTAATCCGGTCCCAAGTACCGCTTGTATCGACCAAAGTGGAGAGGGTGGGTGCTAGTCGGTATGCTGGTACCGATGAGCGATACCGCTTCAAGCGGTAGTACCGCTTGTACCAAGCGGTACTACCGGTTGGACCGGTAGTGCCGCTCCGTGGTACCGGTGTGTACTGACTAGTACTCAGCCTTCTCTCATTTGATCAGTGCCAACCGGTACTAGAACCGGTAGTACCAGTGTCAAGCGGTAGTACCGGTTGTAGGTCCGGTACTACCGGCTGATACTGACGATTTGCAAGGTGAGAACTGCCAAGCCATGACTTGTGCCTTCTTTTGTCAACCCTGTGAAAAACTTAGTGCATGGTAAAAACGATAAATGTATTGTTATCAAACATCAAAATCAGAGGGATTAGAAAAATGCTCTTTCAATCTCCCCCTTTTTGGTGTTTGATGACAATACACTTTTGCAGGAAGATTTTAACAAGGGGCAATAGAGATTTGTAAATTAGAGAAGATACTCCCGCTAGATGTGTAGAAACAAATCTCCCCCTCTAATTTACAAACCCAACATGAGTGCACAAGTAAGGAAACTAGCAAATGAAGACATACCTTTGCCCAAAACAAGTGATGAGTAAAAGAGAGATAATAGGTGTTGTAACACATCACAAGATGGATCCATAGACATAAAGCACATAGACGCATAAAGATGGATCCATAGACACATCACAAAGTTCCACATAGTTTCACACACGACAGAAACACATAGAAGACCGCAAAGTTCACAAGCAATAAAAACGGTCAAGAAGCGCAAGCTTGTGACTTCCCATGCAACACCCGTGCCTAAAAGTTGCAACTTCTCCCCCTTTGGCATCAAGACGCCAAAAAGGGACAAGTGCAGAGCTAACGCCCCAAGATCAATCATCATACTCCTCGTCCTCCTCTTCCTCCTCATCCTCAAGATCCTCCTCATCGTCATATGGAGGCGGGGCGCGGTGCGAGGAAGAGACATCATCGTCCCAACGGCTGTGCTGAGAAATCCACTGGTCCTCTGGAGTGATATTGTTCTCGGATCCCTCAGAGATGGTCAACCCTTGAGCAGACATGAGCTCCTTCTGGCGTGCACAGGCTTTCTTTGCAGACACGTGCGCCTCATACATACGCTTTTGGTTGTCAACTTGGAAGCAGAAGATCTTCTTGAGCTTGACCTCCATCCTTTTGGCCCAAGAGGGCTGAGCGTGCTTGCGGCGAGAGCCCCCAAAGACATCGTCATGACCGCTGTCAGCATGCTCAGAGTCATCCTCATCCTCATCCTCCTCACCTGGGGCAGCTCGGGGTTGGGCATGAACCTTGATTTTGAGGGCCTTGGGCTTGTGCACAACAAGAGAGCGAGAGGATAGCGACCGAGCAACGAACGGGCACTGGGACACAATAAGAGCCATAATGTAAGGCGCAAAAGGTGGAACCCTCCGAGTGTGAGCAGCCGCAACCATCTCATTCCAAATAAAATCTGTCACATCAAGAGGTTGACCGGATTCTCTGTAGCGGAAGGTGTTGAACAGTAGGTCAACAGAGAAGCCATGTATCTCATCCTTGTTGCCGGCGCGAGGAGCCACAGTCTCACGGAAGATGCGATGTAGAATGTCATAAGTGGGAAGGAGGTCCTTGATTTTGCCAGCAATTCCACGGCCTCGAATATACAATGATCGGAGAACATCCTTTTTGGAGGGATGCTCCCGCTGGTGGCAGCGAAAACCACAAGGAACGTCCCGACCGCGATCCTCATATCCCAAAATGGCAGCAAACTCCGCAAGCGTAGCCTCCTTGACAGCACCTTGAGTCATCCATGTAATCTTCCGAGTGTGGCCAGTGTGGAAGTGAGCAGTGGCATAAAACTGACAGATGAGCAGGGGATCATAGTCATGCTGAAACTGCATAATGGGGAGCATACCAAGGTTTGAGCAGATTTCCTTAGCTTCACCAAAATAGGCAGAGTTCTTGTCAATGTGGCCCAAGTCAATCCACTGCTGAGGCACCACCAGCTGGGTGTTGGTCATAAGAACCTCATGGTACACACGCTCTTGGAAGTCATCATAGAAAAGACTGTCTGTCCTTGATGCGCTCCGGCTGTGAGAGTATGCATTGTCCAAACGGAGAGCCCTAAACTCTGCCTCAGAGATGTCAGAGAGAGTTTTTGGCCCAGATGGCCTGAATCGAGACTCTTGGGCCTGAGAGGAGGGGGGAGGGGAGGGGCTCACACGCCCAAGTGGCGCTTGGTAGCCTCTTCACGACCCCACGGCCACCTCGAGTGGTAGGCAACTTGGAGCAGCGTCTAGGCTGAGGCATAACTTCTTCCTCAGACTCAGTCTCTTCCTCAACAAACTCACGGTCAGACTTGGAGCGCTTCCGTGCACCCCGAGAACCACCTGCATCTGTGAAAGCACGAGGGAGGAAAGCACGGGGATAAGGGCACAAGAATCACGAAGGCAATACCGAGAGAATCTACAATTTTGAGCGTAACACGTTGGTCGAGTGGATCGGTACTCTAGGACGACAACCGGTAGTACCGCTTGCAAGCGGTAGTACCGGAAAAAGTTCCGGTACTACCGGTTGAGCGGCACACAGGTTGTCAGATCCGATGGGAACGGCCTAAATTGACAATGGATACTGTAAAATTGAAGATCCTACGCGATAACAAGGAATAATATGGCAGTACAACCTTGCAAGAAGTCAATTTCTCCACGGATCTAAGCCAAAACCTAGATCTAATGGGGAAAATAAACAAGAAGAGGAGGGGCGGTTGTACCGGGATCCATGGCGGTGGAGGAGAGTGGGAGCTTGCCCGGAGGCCGAATCCAAAGGGAATCCGGAGGGAGGAGGGCGCGGCAGAGCTCCGGGGCCTTCAAGATCTCAGGTGGCGGCGCAGGTAAGACAGGGGGAGGTGGGAAATAACGAGGCACTGAGGGGTGCCGCTCCCCACGCGCCCCTTATATACCTGGAACCGTCAACCGGTAGTACCGGTTGTTAGAGCGGTACTACCGCTTGAAGCGGTAGTACCGGTTCTACGACCGGTAGTACCGGTCACCGGTAGGGCCGGACACGCGGGCGGTAGTACCGTTCCTGGAGAAGTCTGCCAGGACATGACCTGGGAACTTCCCAGGTGCGGTAGTACCGCTCCCGCATCCGGTAGTACCGGTTCCATCGGAGACCAAGGCCAGGGATCAAGGATGATTCTTGTGCGGGAATAGAGAGGGTTTTTATGAGGGAGTACGGAGGCTTGGGTGAAGACACGAGAGCTGAGAGGCACATGCACTCTAAAAACCAAATGAAGGAAACACCTAAAAGCCAAACTAGAGTGCATGAGACAAATAAGGACGATGACACTACAAAATAGATGGCAGATAAGAGTGAAGACCAAAACAACCAAGTGACAAACATGAGTACGCACATCCAACCTCTCGACTGAGAGGGGCGGTGGCCTAGGCCACCATATTTGAGTATACTCGGCTTGGCACCACGAAGATATATCTTGGGTCCATTACCGAAACTCATCATTGAGCTCACATATCACAAAATGATATTAAGAGGAATGATTTTTGTTTAATTTGTGCATAATGGGGGGAGGGATAGTCCAATCAATTAGGACCGCACTCCCCCTATTTCCATGCCTACACCTAAACCAAACAAGGGTCGAGAAATAGGTGAGAGTGCAAGATAATCAAGTCAAACTCCTGGAATCTATGATATTTAGTTCATTCCTCAAGTAGCAGAACCTTGCTTCATCAAGAGGCTTCGTGAAGATATCGGCAAGTTGATCTTTGGTTGATACATAGGATAGATCAATATCACCTCTAGCAACATGATCTCTAATAAAGTGATGTCGAATCTCAATATGCTTTGTCCGTGTGTGATCCACCGGGTTGTATGCAATCTTGATGGCACTTTCATTGTCACATAGAAGAGGCACTTTGTCACTATGGACACCGTATTCCTTTAAAGTTTGCCTCATCCATAGCAATTGGGTGCACGCACTAGCAGCAGCAACATACTCGGCTTCGGCGGTGGAGAGTGAAATACAATTTTGCTTTTTAGAAGACCAACATACCAAGGACCTACCAAGAAATTGGCAAGCCCCGGATGTTGATTTTCTATCATCCTTGTCTCCCGCCCAATCCGAGTCCGTGTAACCACAAAGAGCGAATGTTGAACCTTGAGGGTACCAAAGACCATAAAATGGGGTATGAACTAAATATCGAAGATTCTCTTGACCGCCATTAAATGGCTTTCCTTAGGAGCCGCTTGATATCTTGCACACACACCTACACTTAACACAATATCGGGTCTAGATGCACAAAGATAAAGCAAAGAACCAATCATAGACCGGTATACCTTTTGATCCACATCTTTACCATTTGGATTTAGTTCTAGATGAGTCTTTGTTGCCATAGGAGTTGAGGCCCCATTCAAATCTTGCATTTTGAATCTCTTGAGCATATCTTGGGTATACTTGGCTTGATTGAAAAATGTTCCTCCTCTAACTTGCTTGATCTCAAACCCAAGGAATACTTTCAACTCCCCCATCAAGGACATCCGGAACCTACTAGTCATAAGCTTTGAGAATTCATCATTAAAAGCTTTGTTAGAAGAGCCAAAGATAATGTCATCAACATAGATTTGGCATACGAAAAGCTCCCCATTAACTCTCTTAGTAAAAAGAGTGGGATCAATTTTCCCAACCTCAAAGCCACGGTCAAACAATAACTCTCTAAGGTGCTCATACCACGTGCGTGGGGCTTGCTTGAGCCCATAGAGCGCCTTATCAAGTTTGTAGACATGGTTTGGAAAGTTGGGGTCCTCAAATCCCGGGGGTTGCTTGACATATACCAATTCATTCAAGGGGCCGTAAAGGAATGCACTTTCTACATCCATTTGTTGCAACTTAAAGTTATGGTGTGCCGCAAAAGCAAGAAGGATACGGATGGACTCAAGGCGAGCCACGGGTGCATAGGTCTCTCCATAATCAATGCCTTCAATTTGGGAATAACCTTGTGCAACCAATCTAGCCTTGTTCCTTACAATAATCCCATGCTCATCTTGCTTGTTCTTGAATATCCACTTTGTTCCAATAACATTGCGGCAATCCTTTGGCTTCTCCACTAACTTCCACACTTTGTTTCTCTCAAAGTTGTTGAGCTCTTTGTGCATAGCTTCTAACCAATCCGAATCTTCAAGAGCTTCCCACACTTTCTTTGGTTCAATCATGGAAATGTGAGCTTGATGTTCACTGAACCTCTTCAATTGAGCTCGTGTGGAAATACCTTTCCTTAAGTCCCCAACAACATTTTGGAGGGAGTGGTCTCTTATTTCCAACATTCTTTCCTTTCTAGCTTCGTGACGAGCGTGGATCTCCTCGTTGTTTCTTGGAGGACCCTCTTCATCATTTTGATCCTCGTCTTGACCATCAACTTGACCTTGATCATTATTGGATTCAATCTCTATATTGGGAGGCACGGATTGACTTTGGTCTTGATCAAGTGAACTTCTAGCCTCAACTTGAGTATCCCTCAAAACATCTTGGATGGATCTTCCTTGGCAAAATGACTTGGCTTCACTTGACACCCCATCAGATAGATCCCGTTCCCTTTGACAAGAGTTCACACCATGATCACTATGTTGAGGGTCCACATCTTGTCTTTGGCTTGAGTCAATGTCCACCTCGGTAGAAGGAGCATGTTGAGGTTGTGAAGATGAGGGCTCCACTCGAGTGGAGCATAGTTCTTCTCGATCCGCCATAAGGGGTTCCTCAATAGGGCGGATATAACCCACACCCATTCTTCCTATGGCATCCTGAGGCATTTCAACATCTGCATCACAAGCATCAACACGCCCCCCTTGGGGACCATCATATTCTTGAAGGTCACTACAAGATTCTATGACAACTCAGGAGCTTGTCATAGATTATATAAGTGTGAGATTCGAGACCATAGCCAACAAAAATACCCTCTAATGCTTTAGATTCGAATTTGGACAAACGAACACCTTTGATGAGATAGAAACACTTACAACCGAATACCCGGAAATAAGATATGTTGGGCTTGTTACCGGTAAGAATCTCATATGGAGTCTTGTTGATTTTCTTGCGGAGGTAGAGCCGGTTTGAAGCATGGCAAGCGGTGGAGGGCTTGGCCCGAAGTTGTATGGAGATTTAAACTCCGCCAACATGGTCCTAGCCATCTCAATAAGAGTCCGTTCTTCCTTTCGGCCACACCATTTTGTTGAGGGGTGTAAGCGGCGAATCTCGATGCTTAATCCCTCATCACTAAGAAAGTCATTCAAGGTGTAGTTTTTGAACTCGGTGCGTTGTCACTTCTTATAATCAACACGGAACATTGTGTTGCCGTTGAACCAAGTTGATGAAGTCGATGAAAGTCCTTTGAGTTTCACTCTTCAACTTGAAGAAATAAACCCAAGAGTATCTTGAGAAGTCGTCAACAATCACCAAACAATATTTCTTCCCACCAAGGCTTGCATGAGATGGAGGACCAAATAGGTCAACATGAAGAAGTTCCAAGATCTTGTTAGACTTGATTTGGTTCGTGGGCTTATGTGGAGCGTCATGCATCTTCCCTAGAACACATGCCCTGCAAACACGATCTTTGGCAAAGGAAACATTTTCTTTTAGTCCAACAATATGACCCTCTTTATGGAGACTTTGCAAAGTTCTCATATTGACATGGGCTAGTCGTATGCCATAGCCAACCCACATCAGCCTTTCCGTATAAGCACATTGGACCTGCAGTGGCAAGACCCGAAAAGTCCACCACATACAAGTCATTTTCAACGTACCCAACGAAAGCGACTTTGAGAGACTTGCTCCACATGAGGACCACAATATCATTATCAATAAAGACGGCAAAGCCCATCTTTCCAAGAGCACGGACAGAAAGTAAATTGTATCCAAGGGTTTCAACGAGCATGACGTTCACAAGTGTAATGTCGTGAGCCACCACTACCTTGCCGAAACCCATTACCGTAGATTTTGACTTGTCGGCATATGTGACGGTGATTTGATTTTCATTTGACACCAAGTCCTTGACAATAGACGAGCTTCCGGTCATATGACAAGTGCAACCACTATCAAGCACCCATTTTGAACCTCCGGAAGCATAGGTCTACAAAAGATCAAGCTAGTTTTTAGGTACCCATTTTTCAATGGGTCCTCTTTTGTTAGCAACAAGGGTCTTGGGAACCCAAATAGACCAAGCAATATAACCATCATAAGGACCAACATATTGTGCATACACATCACCATAGTAGTCACGCATCAAAACATAGTGAGGGTTAGCACTTCCCGCGAAATCGTCATGAGACATAGTTTTGCCAATTGTGGTCTTACTTCCCACAATGGTCTTGTTGGTCTCTTGTGCGGGCTTGTCCTTCTTCTTTGTTTTGGAGACAAAGCCAATGCCTCCTTTATCACCACTACGCCTTTGCTTGCTTAAAAGATCATCAATAGACTTGTTACCTTGTGGAAATGTGGTCTTCGCAAGCACCCCCTTCAACTTAGCATTCTCTTCTAGGATAGTCGTGCTACTTGATGGAATGAAGTTACTAGGTGAAGGAATATTGGCCAATTGAGTTTGAAGCGTTTCATGGGACTTTGTGAGAGACAAGAGTTCACTTTCCAAGGCTTTGTGGGCCTTGTTAAGCAAGCTAAAGTCCTCGGCAAGTTTTTCATGAACCACACCAAACTCAATCTTGTCCTTTTTAGCTCTTTTGTATTTAGCAATAGCATGATCACGCTCTTTAATGAGTTTGTTAATAATGACGTCATTGGCCTCATCAAGCCCTTCAAGTTTTGACTCAAGGGACAACCTAGTCTCTTGTTCTTCTTCTAGAGCGTTGCTTAAAGCCTCTAGTTCAATCATATGTTCATGCCCAAGTTTACATCTAACATCTAGAAGTTCTTGACTGTGGGAGAGTTGATCTAAGATGTTCCCAAAATGTAGTTTAGCATCACCTTCTAGGTTGGTCATGAACTCATCAAAAGCAATTAGTTCCTTTTTAACATCAAGCGACATTTCATCATCAATTTCATCATTATCTAATTGAGTAGAGTGGGATGATGAGGATACCTCCGTTCCTCTTGCCATGAGGCAAGTGACGTCCTTGGAGGAAGAGTTCTCATTTGGAGAGTCGAAGAGTGAGATTGTCGGAGTAGAGGTGGTGGCTAGAGCGGCCATACCATGTGAGGTTTCTTCTTCTTTCTCATCTTCATCATCTTCATTATCCGAAGAGTATTCTTCATGTGTGATCAAGACGATTTCTCCCGATTTCTTGTTGATGGGGTTCTTTTTGACGAAAGGTTTCTTGAAGGGTGCCTTGAGAGTCTTCTTCAACACAAGCTTCCCACCATTATCTTCTCTCTTCTCATAGGGGCAGCTTGCTACAAAGTGGTAGCGGTCACCACAATTGAAGCACGTTCTCAATCTAGTGGCATTCTCTCTTTTCCCATTTGGATTGCTTCTCCGTTGCATTTCCATCTTGGCCTTGGCGGGATTCTTCCAAAAGTTCTTTGCATAGAAAGCCATATATTGACTATGAGCAATCTTGACATCATCGGGATGGTCCAAGGGGAGGCCTTCATCACTATCATCTTCATCTTCAAATGTCACAACTTTGGCCTTTAAAGCAACATTAACCACATTGCTCATACCGAGGGCACGAGCACGGGCATCTTTGGCGTTCTTGGCGGCTACCTTGAAAGCGGCCATCTCTTGCATAACTTCGTTTGAGGTCATGAGATGGTAGTTGTGTCTTCCTTGTAGGATCTTCAAGTCGGTGGGCTCAAAAGGCATGAGTGCACTCACATATTTCCTTTTTATCCATGCATCATCCACATGTGAGGCACCCACATTTCTAAAAGCGGTGGCGGTGGTCTTGAGCCTTCGATACATGTCGTCGTGATCTTCACCTTCTTTCATGTAGAAACCCTCGGCTTCATTGCTTAGAGCATCATATCTGTTCCTCCTCATACTCTCATTTCCAACAAACAACACAGTGAGAGCATCCCAGGCTTCCTTGGCAATGTTAAAGTGCTCAATGTGTGGATAATCCTTTGTTCCCAATCCTTGTTGAATCATATGCAAAGCAGTTGCATTGAGTTGGCTGTTGACAACCTCTCTTCTTGTCAAGTTGTTTGGATCCCCAATAAAGAGACCATGCTCGATGATGTTCCATAGTTCAATGCAAGAGCTGCGCATATGAGTTCTCATTAGTGATTGCCATTGAGCAAAAGTAGCAGACGCTTCAAGCTTAGGTGGGTCACCTCTATTGTACACATGAGGGTGAGGGATGGGAGGATCGGGAGAGTACCAAGAGTCATGGTGCTCGCCCTTCCCCCCATCAGGTCGGGTGGAGGAAATAGTAGTGTCTAGTTTATCCCCTACCACCATACCTTGGGATACCGAGTATTCCCTTTAGGTGCGGATGGTAGTTCCTCTTGAGGGAAGGGGTGATGAGCCATCTTTGTCTTTAAGAAGTTGCTCAAGCATCTTCTTGACCGTTGACAAGGAAGAGCTCAATCTTGTTTCCAAGTTTCTGAGATCTTCCATGGTCACCGGAGTTGACTCACTACCACCTTCCCCTTCTTGGCTACCCATATTCTCTTAGGCGGTAAAGCCCGAATAAAGAGCCGAGGCTCTGATACCAATTGAAAGGATCGTATGGGCACCTAGAGGGGGGGGGAATAGGTGCTACTTCAAATTTTCTTCTTTTTCAAATTAAGGTTTGACAATAAGGTAAATTCTCTAGATAATGCAACTATGGTGAATTTACCTATATGACAAAAAAACATGGACTACCACAACACAACGAAGTAATTAAAAGGTAAGGTGCGGTAAAGGATAGAGGTAACCGAAAAGAGGACGCGGAGACACAAGGATTTGTTTCCCGTAGTTCCTTCCTTTTGAGGGGAAGTACGTCTACGTTTGGAGAGGGGGTGGTTTTAAGCCACCAACGCCACGAGAGGCCTCCCTTGTTCTCCGACGAATCTCACCCCAATGGGATCGATTCACCTTCCACTATATCGGCAACCTTCAAGGTGGAAGCCGGCACCGTTACAAGTTTGGGGCACACATCCACAACTTAATCGGAGGCTCCCAAATACAAGCAAGCTGCCAAAGCAATCAAAGACAAGCTTGTAAGAGCATAAACAAGAGCTAGGGTTTCCAACGAAACACAAGAGCAAAGGGGCCCTCAATGAAATGAGGGGGAAATGAAGATCTCTTTTGGTGAAGTAGTAGATCGGCGACTCCTCCTTCGATTCCCCAAAGATCAAGAACTTTGGGTGGTTGGATGATGAGATCTTGAGAATTTGAGTGGCTCCAATGGTCTCCAATGGTGGGCAATGACTTTAATGAGCTGAGCCCTTTGTCCCAAGGTAGGTGGAGGAGTATTTATACCCCTCCACGAAAAAGGTGGCCGTTGGAGCAATAAATGACCGGTAGTACCGGTACTCAAGCGGTAGTACCGCTTGCAAGCGGTACTACCGGTCCAGTACCGGACCAAGTACCGGTGGAGCCCTTGCCCTTGTGTGAAACCTTCAGTCCTGAGCGGTACCCACTTGCGGTTCTACCGCAAAGCGGTAGTACGACCCCGTCACGATTACCGGTTCGAGCGGTAATCTGGGTCCCAAGCTTGGCATCGACCAAAGTGGAGAGGGTGGGTGCTAGTCGGTGAGATGCAGACGACGGCCGGCGGTAGTACCGCTTGTACCAAGCGGTACTACCGGTTGACCGAGTGCCATCTGCGGGTACCGTGTGTACCGACTAGTACTCAGCCTTCTCTCATTTGATCGCCAACCGGTACTAGAACCGTAGTAATCGGTGTCAAGCGGTAGTACTTGTGTAGGTCCCAGACTACCGGCCGACATCGACGATTTGCAAGGTGAGAACTGCCAAGCCATGACTTGTGCCTTCTTTTGTCAACCCTGTGAAAAACTTAGTGCATGGTAAAAACGATAAATGTATTGTTATCAAACATCAAAATCAGAGGGATTAGAAAAATGCTCTTTCAACCGATACCGCCGAACCCGAGCGCCAAGATCTACTTCCCGGACCCCTGAAGACCGATCCGAAGCGCCAGGACCCGAATCTGAAGAACGCCAAGATCTACTCCGTTATCCGAGGACGATCCCGCCGAGACCGAACCCCAAATCCGGACCCTGAGACCGAACCCCGAACCCCGGAACCCCAAGATCGTCGAACCCTAATGTGTGACCCCTTTTCTCGAGCCCTATTTTATAAATGAAATAACAAATTGATGCATATTAAATTGTCATACTCGCATGCATATTTGTATGGTTTGGGGGCCTTATGCCGATTCACCATATAATTAAATATGGGGCCCATATGCGGGCAAATCTAGCCTTATATTGGTCTCATTTAAATTTGTGTAGCGAACCGATGATATAATCTTGCCTTGTTAAGACAACATTTAAAATGCGGGGTATTTAAACTACTAGAATCATATAATTAATTGTCGGGACCCCGGTTCCGCTTAATCTTGCCTAATTACATCGCGTCTTTGCCATGTCATACATCATGCATGCATCATGCCCGATTTGCTACCGTAGTATTAAATAGTGCATCCGGTGTTTCTTCTAGTGTTTTGATTCTTCGCGGATAAGGCCGTTGAGTTGATGTGAGCTTCGCCCGATCTTCGGTTGAACCTTCGTCAATGTTTTCAGGCGAGCATCTCCCCCTTTCTACCTATCTTACTTTTATAGTATTTATTCCCTCCTGTTGATATATTGCTATCTGTGTTGCGATGCTCTAGTTTTCATACCCGTGATATCCCTTGTAGCCTTATATTGCCTTGGACACATCCTATTACCTGTTGCTTGGTAGATAGCTGGACCTGCGTGTCGTAGTCGCTTGCTCAAGTGTTGTTGCGTGTCGTCATGTACCACAGTTGTTGGTGTATTGCCGCATGTTGATGTTGGAGATGATCATGGCTTTACTTATCGTTCACTTTAATTCCTGTTTAACAACTAAAATTGAAGTAAGTAAGCAGAGGCACAGGTGGGCAATAGATGTTATTTGGTTGTTAACCGTCCACTTGTGTCCCGTAGGAACCCGAGTACTTGATACCTGTTCCTTGATTTATCGCGCTATCCACATCCGGGAGGATTATGGGACCCCCCTGAGCCAGAGCTTGATTCATTCTTATTTCTTGGGGCCATAAACTAGTTTGAGGTTTTATTTACTATCCTGTACTTATGCCATGTTTTACTGCTTTATTTACGATTGTGCGAGGAGCACACTGTACTGTTTAGGTAAGCGGAGTATTTTCGCGGTATCGACAATCCCAGTTTTGGGTTCCCAGTCGTTTACAGCCACTGACGCAAACCTTAAGTCCGTCTCGGAGTCAGCTAGCTTCGTTGCGGATCTACTCAATGGGGTGGCCCCCTGAAATATTTCTGAATCATGTGATTGCTTTGCCGTGAAGGCCTCGTTGGGTTTTGATTTGGTTTTTCCGAGGTTGATCGAGTGTGTGTTGCTATTGGTGCACCCGGCCGGGTAAAACTTTCTGAAAGCCGTGTCCGTGGTTATGGACGACTTGGAGCACAGTATCTCGATCATAGACAACTATAACTAAAGTAGTGCTATAAACTTGACTTTATAATGACTAGTAATCAGATTCACTATAATGGAATGGCTATATAAAACTGCCAACAATTGCTTGTTTGGGTGGTCGCTTGCGACCATTGTACCTGACTAGTAAGTATTGCAACTATAACGGAATGGCTAACTAAAAGTACCAACAACTGCTGGGGATTTTGGGTTATCTCATGCTAATTGTATTTGACTAGTAAGTGTCGCAACTACAACGGATTGGTTAACTAAGAGTGCCCACTGCTTATTTTATCAGGATGACTATCTATACCTGACTAGTAATTGTTGCAACGATAACTGAATAAATAAAACTGCCAACTGTGTGAGTTCCTCGGTTGACTTCCTCGGTTGGTATCGAGGGAATACCGGGATGGGTATGTTTGGTGGTAGTGTCGAGTTGGTTCGATTAGGTCTCTTACCCTCTCGATCGCCGCCATTGTATCGAGTCTCTATAGGTTGTTTAGTGCATGTTGCACGCCGCTTGATCCACCATACCTATGTAGGCGAGGACCGCAATTCTAGCCTCGCCGTGTCTTGGCCTCAAGATCGACGCTCCTCTTTTTCCTTTGCCCTTTGTCGGCACCCTTTTGTTTAAGGTTTTGAGATCGACGTCGTTAGCGAGGTTACCCTTCCGCTTGGCTCAAGGTTATGGACGCCATTGGTTATTCTTCAGGGCTCTTAGCCCCATTTGCATCTTGTCCATAGTCGGACGCTCCATCATTTCAAGGTGATTTGGATCTTTGTATATTATATCTGTATTCTTGACTCTTTGAGTCGCTGTTGTATATATCTGTTCTGTGGGTCCCATCGAGGACTGTTGTGTAATGTTCTTACTTCGTTTTCCACCCGCACGAAAGTGCCTGGTGGGCACCTTTGAATCGTTTCTATGCGGGTTTGGCGGGTTTCGCTAAAACTTGCATAGGGTCGATTTTGAGGGTGTTACAATTGGGTATGAGGCCGGCCGCGCACGCCAATGCCCCTGTCCACACCAAAAACACTAGCTAACTGTCCACTCTAAACATTACTTCTGAAGCTGATATGAGGGCCTGGACTATATCCGGCGGAGACGTAATGCGGCTCGGCAGAGAGAGATAGCTGCTGGTAGGAAAACAAGTAGGCGTAACAAATTAAGTTTTTACTGTCGTTCTGGGTAAAACTGTCTTAACGCAAAGCAACGGCTCAGATGTGCTCTTAAGACCTAATCAGATGGCTAAAACTGTCTAATTGATGTGGTGAGAGCCAAGGGTCTCCCCAATTATATTTTTAGATGTTTTTTTTGGAAAAACTATAAAGGAGGTACCAGTACTACCAGGGCCAAGACCCGGGCTGTAGCCCGGGCTGCCCGGGGCCCAGGTCCGCCCCTGGTTTTATTTGAATTTTGATTTGAAATTTTTTGCAAGCCAAGAATGAATGCATGAATGAAATGCAAGCTTTTGTAATTCATAAATTTTGGGATGTTACAACTGTGTGTTTGTGGGTTTGAAAAAAAAAATTTGCGACAACGCTTGCACTGTTGACCTGCTGTTTCAAAACCTATAACTGCATCCAGAAAGCTATCGTGGTGTTTTTAGAATAACACGAGCTGATGTCCTTTTGTTTCTTGAGCACTAGAAGAAAGAAAAAAACATGGGCTAGGCTTAAGTATCAATCGGCTGGACGTCCGTGTCCTTCTGCGTCGTCTTTTAGTAGTGTTTCTAGACTGCTCTCACTCGTTTCGATCCCCCTTATCGTGTTGCCCTTTAGATTGAAGCCGCTGCCTCCGGGTCGCTGCTGCCGCTGGACACAGGCCACCGCCGCCTGGCATCTGTCCGTTGACTCCCACGGTTCGTTGCTGAAATTTATTCTCCATGTTTGTTCCTTTCGGTCAGCGTTGTAGCTTTTGGGAAGTAGATATATAGGACGAGTATGCAATGGATAGTTCCTAGGACGGTTGTGACGTGGTTCCATTCCCTTCTATTCCTATAATACATCGTATTCTTCTATAGATTAAGCTTGAGCAAAAGTCAGTCTTGTGAGGACGCTTGTGGAGCGTTTTGCCGATCATATGACACTGCTTGTGGGCCTGCTTCGCTTTCCGTCGCTGCCTGTGGATCTGGGTAGGCTTTTTTCATTGTTACGATGCACATTTCTGGTGGGGACCTGGTGTGTGCATGGTGGATGTTGCGACACGACCTGAACACGCGGTGACATTCGGGTGTGCATTTTCGCTTTTTTTGATCAAAGTTGTGCCGACGGCCCCCAATCCTCAATTCCTCTTCGTCGTTTAGGTAAAATGTGGCAGCCCTAACGGCGCTCATGCGGTGGCGACCTTCAAAGCTCCCGCCCCACAAACCTCAACAGCACGGTGCCGCACTCGACGAGGCCTCCGCCATCCTCTTCCTCGCTTGACCTCGTGATTCCACCCCCGGTATGCTACCATATCTGCCCTCTGCAACCCCGCTGCCTAAGTGTTGTCGCCTTCACCACATGAAGCCCCCGAGCCACCACAGTACCACGAGCTCACGAATCGGGACCCACCGGAAGGAACGAGGAGATGGCGATGGATCCTCATGGACAGTCCTTTCATTCTACCCATTGGAGCGCCTGCCGCATTTACTCCCTATTCAAGATCCCTTTTTTAAGCATGCTTGGCTGAGGACCGGAAGCGGGAGGAGGGAGGCGGCGGTGTGTGTGCTAGCAGAGCAGGTGCGCGGAAGAGCGCCGATGTAGTGACCAGCGCCAGGATCGCTATCTGGTAGGTGTTGATTGGCTTTCTCCACCAAAATTTTTGCCCCACCATATTCCTCCATTCACCACATTTGTTTCCGGTCATTCTTCTTCACCCAACAACCCTCCCAACGGCCAGCTCAAGACCAACCCCCACATACAGGTTGGTCTCCTCCTTCCCCAATATGTCTGTACGTGCTTTAGATTATCCGATGTTCAACAGATCGACCGCATCATAGTAGGTTCTGCAAGGCCGACACAAAAGATTCAAAATATTAGGTGCTCTGATTTGTTGATTTTAGAGCCTGATAAATGTTTGTTGTTATGCCTCAAGAACTCAATCTGTATTTCCAGATTTGTGGTTTGTTTTGTGTGGGATAGAGTAATTTATTCAACTGATAACTCATCTACTTGCCATGAAGTGCATCTGGGCTTTCTTCTTATTGCTAGCCTTATCATCTTACGGTTGTTGGGAGTAGTCTGATGATCCGAATTTTTTCCATGTAAAATTGGTTCTACAATAGATGTTGGATCTCATTACATAGTTGATCATGGACACAGTGGAGGTCAAGGGGTTATCTTTTCTGGCTAACGATTCACAGTATGGTCTTAATTTGTGCATTTTATTGACACTGGGAATATATTTTCGGTCTCTCACAACTTAGGGACATCACTGTTATGTTTCTCAAACTTGAGTTGGCTAATATGTAAGTTCCATAAGATCCTTACCCTAAAACAATCACCTGTGTGATAGTGTGGTGCAGGTCAGACTTCAAATTGATCGTCCAAAGTAATTGATCGTAAGAAGTAACAAACTTTTCAAAATATAACCATCTTCTAGCATGCATATCTCTTCGGAATGGGTGTATGATACATCGACAATACTTTATGTTCAAATTCCAGTGAACCTGAAATATTTTGATTTCTTTTGCGAAAACATGAACTCTTGGTTTGAAGTGTAAATGTAATCAGGCACATTGACCGTGTGGACCATGCTACTTTCGTTTTCAAAATATTCTACTTTATCCTCGGTTAAATATAGGCAGCAAGCTGGCTTAAAATATTTGATAAGATTTATGTCTGAGCGTCTCTTATTAGTGTCATAGCGATTACCATTTTTATTTCGATGGAGCACTTCTGCTATGTACCAATGTTTAGCTCATATATTTTGAGTGCTTTACTGAGTGCCACATTCATATTGAGATATATGAACAAAGATTTTTTGAAGATCATGGTGTGTACTTTAATATGTTTTTAATATATATGCATCTCCTTGACGCAATAAAATTGTTTTGAAGCTTTGGCAGGAGTTGCGTTTGCTCCCAGCCTGCCACCAAGTAAGAAGGTGGACCATGTTAGGCTATGTGCCTTGGGAGGGGAAGACGAGGAAGATCTTCTGATCTCAGGCGACGCATGGTTCCTCCTTCAGTACCTCTTCGCGTCATGACAATCACGTGGTTCGGCACCACCTACTGTTATTGGCTCTGTTGTTGATCGTCAATTGGCGTCGTCTGTTCATCATGTTGGAGGTTCTTCTGTTGATATGGATACTTGGAGCCACGCAATTCATCTGGCAAACAACCGGTTGAATCTCTTGATGGTATTATTTTCTTCCTTTTTCTTCATTGATACCCGATGTACTTATCAGTCCATGGTTAGCTCAATCTGTCAATAGATAGAGATGTTCTGTCACACTACCAATTTTTTATGGTCATAACCACTTATTGAGTGATGCAAGCATATTATTATCTTGCAACCTGCTTGCTATAGAAATAGGAACGTTGAATCGTTGGGTGCCACCTCTGACGGAGCATAAATTTCTAGCCATGAGCACTAGAAAAAACATGACAGTTTATAGGTCTATCAATTTTCAGTTTTCTGTTGGTTGTATGCATGGCACAGATTCATCTGTGGTTGTTCTAATATAGGTATAGCTGTAAGTTCAGCTCTGGGCATGTTTTTGTCATGTGTTTGATGGTGTGTACATATTTTCTTTGTAGGCCCTCCTGGTTTTCTCGCATCTGCTGGGTTATCTTCTCTTCCATGTGAATATGTAGTTATGTTGGGCTTAATTTGTTGGTCCATCTCTCCTATGTGTATAGTACAAGGTTAATTTCTTGAGCTATGTCAGTGTTCATGTACTCCACATCTTCCTATTTTGGAGGTGTATTGGTTATTTATTGATTTCTTAACCATGTGCTCCGCATCTCAATATCCGCAAAGATCGTATAACGAGCAAGGTTGGTATATTTATCAGGTCATACAGAATATTTTGCATTGACAACTTTGCATATTTGAGAAAGTTACTTAATATGAAACAATTATTTGTAGCACTATGATCATTTGTTGATGCTATGGAAGAATTATTTTCTATAAAAAAAGATATTGTGCCAGAATAAGAGATATCACTTCCCGTATGTTCTGATTGTTGTTCCCTTGATAGATAATATCATGGCGTGCTTTATATCTTGAAATACGTAAATTTGTAGTGCAACCTTCTACTGTTTTTATACTATTTGTTGTAATGCTTAAATGAACCAGGAAACATCTTAATATACTTTTATTTAATAGTATTTCTTTTTTTGATTAGGGAAGTTTTTAATAGCTTTTTGAAGATTCAAACAATAGGGAACATAAATAATGTCTCAATATGTATCTAGGAGGCATTTCTGGTGTCAGAATTAGGGTGTGATACGTCCAATTTGCATCACCATTTTATATCATAATTTTTCTCTATTCATTGATATATTTATTATTAAGAGGTTTTATTTATGTCTTTTCATCTGTTTTTGCATGTTAGATGATTCTTGGTTGATGGAATTCCGGAGTCGGGATTCTGATGGAAAAAGAGGTGTTTTGATGCAATTTCGCGAAGATCACAAAAATATTAGAAAAATTATAGAAAATCATATTTTCCCAGAAGACGAAGGAAGCCAAAATGGGAGGCGGAGATGGGCCAAAGGGGGGCCACACCCCTAGGCGCGGGCCACCCCTGGGCTGCACCTACACGGGGTGTGGCCCACCTGGCCGGCCTCTGGCTCCGTCCTCTCGCCTATATCTTCTTCTCGAAAACCTAAAACACGGGGAGCGACCACAGAAAGATTCCATCACCTCTGGCTTTGTTCGTTTGCATGGGTTTAAATTCACTAGTGAATCTAAACCCTGCAGGGATTGGGTGATCCCTGGTTGTCACCCCAATCCCTACTTCCCCTGTCCCCCACGTTCCCTACTAATCGTTGTTGTTAGTTTCCATTCGGTTAATCCCTCCACAACAGCAGCGGGCAGCAATCAATACAGTTTGGGCAGGTATCAAGCAGCACAGGACACCAGCTAGAAAGCAGCACAACATAAAAAAGGCAGCACCTTTAAACCTAAATAATTATTTTTTTGTCATTAGCTTTGAGCATGGCCGAAAGCTAAAATTAAACATGTGTACAAACAAGATACAAAATAAAATACATTATAGAGCTGGAACAAAAGTATATAAAGAATCTTACTGAGAAAAATGGTGACGCGACAACAAAATACAATGGATAATATGCAGTCCTTCCACTCTAAAGCACACATGAATTTATCGGCATGCCTCTCTTGTCTTTTATCTTCTTGAGCTTGATCATGTAGAACTATTGGCCTTCTGCATCTGACCATGTATATCAATGATAAAGCATAACCATTAGAATTCAATTGAAGCAAAATAAAACATAGAAGAAGGTTTGATTGGACATTGTTTCTGATGCACTGTATCCTAAAGCTAATGCAAGATATATGGAGGAAAATAATCTAAGAAACTAAGACTTTGATCCATGATGAAGACACGAGTAAGTGGCAGCATATATATGTACATATTCATGTTATATGATGAAGACACTGTGTATATGGAGGTTGGCAAGGAGCAGTAGCTAGCTTATGGAAAAGCTCGGCAAATACACTTATTTGGGAAAAAACAACAAACTGATTCTGCTAGCCTAGCAAAGAATTAGTGTATACTACATTAAGCCAGTAAAGCAAGCCTACTAGACTAGGAAACAATAAGTGATCTGGGCAGTGTTCATACTACTACCTCCTGTCTCAACTTACTTTTTGGCAACGAGGGTATTGACAATAAAATCCTACTATTGCTTTGTCAAATTATGCTTGCTTCCTACAATAAAATCCTACTATTCAGAATAAAACTTACTTTTTGGTAACGAGGGTTTATTGGTGGCTAGCTAAGTAAACCAAATAAGTATTATCCCCACTACAGGCTATAGCTCGAGCGGCCTAAAATTTGCTTGCCTGGCTGGGCATGTTTAGCCTGAGATCCAAACACGCCCTAGATCATCCTAACACACATATGACGATTTCTTGGCTGCTATCATCCTAACACATGCATGACGACGTATCGGGCTCAGATACACTCATTTTTTGGACAGTGTATGCGTGCTTACATGTTGGAAAGGAGCTTGTTTCCTTAGCTAGTAAGACAACTAGTCAACTGAAATGATCACTACCATCGGAAAATAGGTAGAAAAATTCTTAGAAGTATTATACTCTGCTTGCATCATAAATTTGTGTAACCATAGTTCATAAGTTATCTTGTTGTGAGCCAAAGTTAGTATTGCTGCCCTTTCACATACAGAAAACTGAACTGCTACTGGCCATTGGAATCCAACCAAGCAATGAGAGCCTGTGAGATGTCACAAACAGTCAAAAAATACTAGTACAAGGTGAACAAATAATCATCATGCATACTTGGAATGTTTAGCAATGCCACTATAATGCAAAACTTGATTTATGGCTGGTATGAATATACAAATGAATAGAGATCATGGACAAAATAAACTGCGTATATTACCAAAGGACAAACAACACGGTTATACTAAGAATTACTCATGGCTATGAGTCTACTACAAGATGTCACAGGAAAATACGTCTACTTCAGAGCACTACATTGTAAATCAAAACTTGTCCAACACTAGTAGAAAACGCCCCATTGGTCCCGGTTGGTAAGGGACATTAGTCCCGGTTACCCAACCGGGACGAGGCAATCGGGACTAAAGCCCCAACCTTTAGTCCCGGTTGCCCCACCAACCGGGACAAATGGGGGTACACGTGGCGGCGTCAGAGGGCGAGGGGGGTGGAGCAACCGTCCCGGTTCGTAACACGAACCAGGACAAATAACCTTCTGCCGCGGCAGAGATTTGGCACATTTCTCTGCCGCGGCAGAGAATTCATTTTCGCAACTTTTGTTGTCGCGGCAGCATTTTGGCCACTTTTTATGCCGTGGCAGAGAATTCATTTAGGTTGTTTTTATTGTTTATTTAGTGTTTTGCACTCATCAATGAAGGAACCATTATATTACACAAGATCATCATGACAATATTACATTTGATACACGGATCGAGTTCATGCACTACATACAAAAGTTGCTCTTTTTATAATCCCTATTGTCTATACATAGCCGAATAGTATTCCCCTTTTGGGTTTAGGACTTCTGCATCCAAGAATCCCGCCAATTCCTCCTCAATTGCCCGTACGTGATCCTTTGGCAGAAGACATCCCGTAGACGTTCGATCTGATTTAAAAAAGGAGTCAGCCTATATGAATGAAACTAAACACAGTTTGATTGTAATTAAAAACTATAGAAATTGTTTACATACGTGGAGTTTCTCTAAATTTCTGCCCTTCTCATCGCACGTCTGCCGGATGAAGTCGCAAACATAGTATCCACATAGATTGTTACCTGGTCCCTGCGTCAGGCACTTTACGAGAACATAGTTCAATCAAAATAATAATTAAGCATGATAATAACTGTATCAAAACTAGAATCAAAGAGATACGCGGATATAGCTAGTGGTGCTTACATCTAGTGCTTCAAATGTAAGCTCCGCTTTCCAAACACCCCTAGCCTTGTTGGTGAACCGTTTCCAAGCGCTGCTCGGCGAAGAAAACGAATAAAATAAGTTATTAATTACTTGATATCATAAAATTCATGAACGTTGCCGATATAGTGTCGTAATGATTAGAATTACCGCTGGAGAAGCATCTGCATGTCCTTCCACTGCTCAAGGGGTTTATGTTTCGAGTCCATGACTAGTACATGCCCTTTGTCAAGTTGAATGATTAACAGAATATAGTGGTAGCTGTGAATGCATAACTAATCAATTATATACTTAACATCGAGTAAGAGAAATATAAAGTGTATACAAGACAATAACACTCACTCGAAGTTGTAAGGAAAAAGTATTTCCCTTCTGGTTTCTTGAAACCTTAACGCGTGTACTATATTATCCTCCGTATCCTGGGGGTTTGTTTTGAGATTAGCTTGATGAACCCAATATGGATCAATGAAGCCAATGTCATAGATTTGTCCTCTGCTGCATTCGAGAATCTTCATTCTGCATATTACAGTATGATTATATACATGCAATAAACAAGGTGAGATAGCTGGAGACTAAATTAAATTAGTACTTACAGACAATAGGCACTGATGATCGATTTGTCTAATGCGTCTTGATTGAATAATTGAAATAGTTCATCAAATTCAATGGATATCATGTTATCTATATCTTTCCCATAATGCTTTTTTGTAACCTTCAGCACTATCCAGTTAGCCCCGGCCTTTGTGGCATGCATGTACCAGTTATGCAATCTTCATATTTTTGTTGGAAGATTATTTACCTCCTCAGGTTTGACGAGAGGTTTGCCGTACTGGTATTTGTATGCTACTTCACTCACGGGGAAGTACTCTAACTGGGATAAGTACTGGGCAATACTCATACCTTGAGCAGCGGCAGCTTCTCCAGACAGTAACTACCTGGATTATACTGCTCCTCGGCCCCATATTTGCTCGACCCCACATTGGTTTGGGAAATCACCTTGAGAGGGGCGCAAGACTGTTTTGCTTGTTCTCCGAGCTGGGAAACATATTTCGCTTGTATCGATCGCTCTTGAGGCTTTTTGTGCCGCATGTGACTTGAGAATAGAACGCTCATAGTCGATGACAGCTTTGGCTCGGGTTGATGAAGAGTCTTTAGCATTTTCAACACTTTGGCTTTTTCTTCTTTGGTCTGGGAACTCTGGCTCTTCGGCCGCCTCGACAGCAAAAACGCTGTCGTTTCTGCATCAACGATCGTCGCAGTCTCCTCTTCAGTACAGTCATAAGCTCTCTTGGGAGGAACCTTTGGTACTTTTGAAAGAGGCTCTTGTTTACGTTTCGACGATCGCTTACCACGACGCAGGCGGTACGCTTATGCTTCTTATCCTGAGGCACCAGCGATGGCTGCGCCGGAGATTGGTGAGGCGACGGAGCTGGGTGAGGCGACGAAGACAGCTGCCGCGGCGGCGACGACCTCGCTGGAGACGGGTGAGGCGGCGGCAAAGATGGCCTTGGTGTGTGATTTCGAAGCACGATACGTTCCTTTGGCCATAGAATCGTGACGTTTGTTGCATATCCCAGTACAGTCACATCCCCTTCACCTGCAGGGTAGTGAAGATCCAAAACTTCAAAGGTGGGCATGATTTCATCCACCCCGACAACAGCGTAGCCCTCTGAAACCAGACGACAGTGGTAAGTTGGCGTGGGTCCAATTGGTAAGGCATAGCCGACCGCCACCTTCATTGATATGTTCACAATTTTGACATGTAGCTCGCAGTGTGTCATCTCTGTGATATCATCCACTGGGTAGCCAACAGGAGCCATCGTCGGTGCACCATCGTCATCGCCATTGTCATCACCCGGGACCTCGGTGGAAGCCGCACTGCTTTTTTGATTATTCGATAGGCCGGTAGCATTGAATGCGAGTCACTTTGAGATGGGCCGGTAGTACTTTGCTCTTTAAGTGCGTTAATTTCATCTTGTTGTTGCTTTATTCGTTCTTCAATTATACACATTCGCTCTTTCTGAATATCTACTTCAACTTCCGCCCTGTCCTTTCTCCTCTGACGGCTTCTATAAGGATATTTCTTCCTCTCTTTGGGAAACCCAGTGCTCCATGGTTTGGAGCCACTTGTGCCTCGTGTTCGTCCATCATGTTCCTTATTTCCAAGGGCTAGTGTGAGCTCATCATTCTCTCTATCGGGAATGAAGTCCCCATCTTTAACAGCCTTTACTGCTTTTCTCATCTTCTCGATTGGCAAGGGGTCTTCTTTATGTCGTATGTTATATATACACTTCTCTTCCGAGTCCAATGTGCCCCATGCCCGTAAAACCAATTCCTTGCATGTTCTACCCAATCGTCTGTCTCTGGGGTGATCTTTTTAGCACGCAGTTCATTCTCAAGTTTCTCCCACTTTGGAATGCCAGCCCTCTAGCCACCTTGCCCCATAGTATGGTGATACTTCTTGTTAGCTGCATTCAGCTTATTCGTTGCAAACATTTTCTTAGCTTTTTCTGATGTCTTGTATTTCACAAACTCAGCCCAGAATGGTTTTATCTTCTCAAACTGAATATTCTTGAAATCGGGAGTCTTCTCTTTCACGACATAGTCTAGGTGCAATCTTTTCTTCCAGTTGGTGAAACACTGGGCCATCTTCTTCAAAGCCCACTCCCTGACCTTAGCCTCCATGGCTCTCCCATGTTCTAAGGCGTCCTCAACTGGATCCTCCGCATTTGGATCCAGCTCTATCTTCGGTAGTTTGAAATTAACCATGAGCCTCTTCCACAGTAAATCTTTGGCGTGGTTAGGGACAAATAAACATGTTCCTCTTCTTCCGCATCAGAGGCCTATTCCAATTTCGAATGGTGATCGGGATTAAGTCCCTAACGACATTCGCATTGTGCCACAAATTTGTTTGCGACAACTTCGGGAGCCATCGGTTTGCCGTCTTCAGCGACATCTTCGATCCTGAACCTCTCATGGTCTTCCAACTTTTTGGTTGGGCCTCGTCTGCTCTTTTCAGTAGATTTCTTCGATCCGGAGGGCTAAAAGAAGAAAGATCGTCGTTACTATTTCTATATAGATAGCAGATGATTAATTAATGAATTAATTATATTACATGCACCTCGCCGGAGCGGTCGTCTTCTCGATCACACAAGGCATCGTCTTCTCCCTCGCGGAAGGCATCACCTTCAACATCAAACAAGTCGTCTCTTCCAGCAAAAAGAGGATCACCCTCACCGGAGTTGTTCAGAAACGTCGATACATCTAAATTTTCTTCCCCGCGGATCACACCTTGGATCAACTCTTCCTTTTCTTCGTCTCTGACGTGTGGGTCCATATTTTCTGCATAGGTGGAAAAACGGATAAGTCAAAGCGGCTAAGGGAGAATGTTAGGTACGGTGTTGAGAGATATAAACCCTAATTCGGAGAAACCCTAATATATACATACACAATAATAAAAATGAATTTACAATATCAGAAACCCTAATTCAGAGAAACCATCGGGCTCGGATCCTATCACAAAGAACCAATACCGAAAAGAAAGGCGGCAATCAATCAACCCTCGGGTTCGGGATGCCCTGGCGAGGACACACCGGCTAACCCTAGGTGCAACATCGATTCAACTGGGGTCTATGACAACTAATATCATGGCTAAGCATCTACAATGCGATGGCTATCAAGAAATCTTTGATCTTCGATGGTGTTGACCTCGGTCTTTGATATCGATCTCGTATTCTACCGCGAAGAACCGAACGCTAGAAAGAGAGGGGAACAATCAAAACATGGCATCGATGCAATGATCAAGCAAGTATGGTGATATGACAAGTTAAATTGTATTGAAAAGTAACCCTAAAGCATGTTTGACAAATTAAACGGGGTTCCGAGGGGCGCAAACCCTAACTCGGGGAAACTCCGGAATCACCTATGAGGGGTTACTATGTTCTTCTAATCAAACTTGTCATTTAAGTTGCTTAACAATGCATGATTATAGCTTAAATAGGTAGGTTTCATTTTTCTGAATATTTTGGTATATTATACATATTTTTCTGACTTATAAATAATAAGTTATTGATTTTACAATATTAAATCATTTTTTGAAGTTTATTTAATCAATTTTAAAATATTTATGACCTCAGGCTGACGTCACCATAGGCTGGGAAACATTTCTCACTCGATCTGGGGCTACTCACAGTCACTGATATCTGGGCCCCATGGGTTATTATAATTATTTCCAAAAAAGAATTATAGGAATGATTTTAATAAAAAGAAAAGAGGATATATTGCCTCATGCTGATGTCAGCATGACATCAGCAATGGAGATCCTCGGGTTGGGCTCGAATCCGTCGATTCGCGGCACGCGGGGGCTAGTGGGTAGGCTAGTTGGAAAGAGGAGATCGAGGCGGACCCAGTGGTGGTAGCGCCGCCCGCTTGTGGTCATCGGAACATTGGTCACGATGGCGGCGAGCGGCGGAGCTTGCTCGGACACGACGCGTGGCGGATACAGCAAGCAAGAAGGCAAACATAGCTCGCCTTGAGCTTCAGAAACTCACCAGGAGCTCGAAAAACTTGACGGAGGGGTTCGAGGTGGCCGGAATCAGCGGTGGAGGCGGCGGCCGGAGTCGGCGAGGCTTGGAGTGCCAGCAAGGAGCACGTGGAGGCGCGACAGCGGGGCAGCGTGTGGAGTCCGATGGCGGGGCAGCGCGTGGAGGCCGACAGCGGGGCGGTGGTTGGGCATCCTGACGGCGTCCGAGCGCTTGTCCTCGCGGCGGCGACGGCGATGATCTGTTGCGGTTGATGAGGAACGGGGAAGAAGGAGAAGTAGAAGGGGCGTCGTGTATAAAGGGGAGGGAGAATACGTCCCGGTTGATGCCAACAACCGGGACTAAAGGGTCATATGTCCTGGTTGGAGCCACCAACTGGGACGTATACTCCAATTTTTTCAGCAGACCAAGGGGCGCGCGTAGGGGGTCTTTAGTCCCGGTTGGTGGCTCCAACCGGGACATATGACCCTGTTTTCAAATTTTTTCAAGAATTTTCTCTCTGTTCCCGCCTTATTTTTTATTTTGGGGTTTAAATTTGTAATGTTTTTTAAATGATAATTACTTTGTAATTTAGAAAAACTTTAAACATAAAAAGTGTTTGAATTTCAATAACTAATTCTAAACCATTTTTTGTTTTTAAAAATAATTAATGTAACCATTTAATCTATGAACCATTTAAAACTAATAATGAATTAACTTATATTTTTTGATATTAATTTGGAATTTAGAAAAACTTTAAACATAAAAAATCTCTGGATTTGAATAAATAATTCAAAACCATTTTCTATTTTTAAAAAATAATTAATGTAACCATTTAAACTATGAACCATTTAAAATTAATAATGAATTAACTTATATTTATTGAATATTAATTTGGAATTTAGAAAAACTTTAAACATAAAAAGTGTCTGGATTTGAATAAATAATTCAAAACCATTTTCTATTTTTAAATAATTCAAAACCATTTTCTGTGTTTTAATTTGGATTTGAATTAACTTATATTTTTTATATATTAATGGGCGGAAAAAAAAAGGACGGGAAATAATGGGCGGAAAGAAAATTTTATTAGGATAGAACTGGAATTAAAGTACAAAACGCAACTAACACAAAGTTACATAGAAGAATTGAAAATTAAGATACATGGCCAGATTAAGCCACACTCGGCCGAACTTGTTTTGCAATGTTGGAGTGATTCAGTCATGCTCCTGCCTACATGTAACACCCTCAGAATCGGACCTATGCAAGTTTTAGCGAAACCCGCCGAACCCGCATAGAAACGATTCAAAGGTGCCCACCAGGCACTTTCGTGCGGGTGGAAAACGAAGTAATAACATTACACAACAGTCCTCGATGGGACCCACAGAACAGATATATATATAACAGCGACTCCATGAGTCAAGAATACAGATATAATATACAAAGATCCAAATCACCTTGAAAACGGTAGAGCGTCCGACTACGGACAAGATGCAAATGGGGCTAAGAGCCCTGAAGAATAACCAATGGCGTCCATAACCCCTTGTGCCAAGCGAAAGGGTAACCCTGCTAATGACGTCGATCTCAAACCTGCTTAAACAAAAGGGGTGCCGACAAAGGGCAAAGGAAAAAGAGGAGCGTCAGTACTGAGGCCAGTACACGGCGAGGCTAGAATTCGGCGGTCCTCGCCTACATAGGTATGGTGGACTGAAGCGGTAGCGGCAGCATGCACTAAACAACCTATAGAGACTCGATACAACTGGCGGCAATCAGAGAGGGGTAAGAAAGACCTATTCGGAACCAGACTGATACTAACACCAAACAAACCCATCCTGGTGTTTCCCCCTCGACACCGATCGAGGAAGTCAACCGAGGAACTCACACAGTTGGCAGTTTTACTTATTCAGTTATCGTTGCAGCAATTACTAGTCAGGTATAAATAATCGTCCCGATAAAATAAGCAGTGGGTCATTTTAGTTAACCAATCCGTTGTAGTTGCCGCAATTACTAGTCAGATACAGATAGCATGAGATAAACCCAAAACCCAGCAGTTGGTGCTTTTATTTAGCCATTCCGTTGTAGTTGCAATACTTACTAGTCAGGTACAATGGTCGCAAGCGACACCCAAAGCAAGCAATTGTGGGCAGTATTAGTTAGCCATTCCATTATAGTGAAGCTGATTACTAGTCATTATAAGTCAAATTTATAGTACTACTTTAGTTATGCTTGTCTATGGTCGAGAATCGTGCTCCAAGTCGTCCATAACCATGGACACTTTGAGAAAGTTTTACCCGCCGGGTGCACCAATAGCAACACACGCCGATCAACCTCGGAAAAACCAAATCAAAACCCAACGAGGCTCTCACGACAAAGCAATCACAGGATTCAGAAATATTTCGGGGCCACCCTTGAAGTCTTACCATAGCAAGTAAGCTAGCTCGAGACGGACCCAAGGTTTGTGGGGCGGTCAGAAGCGATCGGGAACCCAAAACTGGGCTTGTCGATACCGTAAATGGGTCACAATTCCTAAGCGATACAGTGTGCTCCTCGCACAATCGTAAATACAAAAGTAGCATGGCATAAGCAGGATAGTAAATAAAACCTCAAACTAGTTTGTGGCCCCAAGAAATAAGATGAATCAAGCTCGCTCGGGGGTCCCATATACCTCCCGGATGTGGATAGCGTGATAAATCAAGGAACAAGTATCAAGTACTCGGGGTCCTACGGGACACAAGTGGGCGTTCGGAAACCAAATATTTTCTATCACCCACCGATGCCTCTGCTTACTTCAATTTTTAGTTGTTAAACAGGAATTAAAGTGAACGATAAGTAAAACTAGGATCATCTCCAACATCAAACATGCAGCAATACACCAACAACTGTGGCACTTGACGACACGCAACATCACTTGAGCAAGCGACTACGACGCGCAAGTCCAACTATCTACCAAACAACAGGTAATAGGATGTGTCCAAGGCAATATAGGCTGCAAGGGATATCACGGGTACGAAAAACTAGAGCAACGCAACACAGATAGCAATAGATCAACATGAGGGAATAAATACTATAAAAGTAAGATAGGTAGAAAGGGGGAGATGCTCGCCTGAAAACTTTGTCGAAGGTTCATCCGAAGATCGGGGCAAAGCTCACATCAACTCAACGGCCTTATCCGCGAAGAAGCAAAACACTAGAATAAACACCGGATGCAATATTTAATACACGGCAGAAGATCGGCATGATGCATGTATGATGTATGACATGGCAAAGATGCAATGCAATTAGGCAATATTAAGCGGAACCGGGGTCCCGGCATTTAATTAGGTGGTTCATGTTATTTAACTACCCCGCAATTTAAATGTTGCATTAGCAAGACAAAAGATGGCACCGGTTCGCTACACAAGTTTAAATGAGGCCAATATAAGGCTAGATTTGCCCGCATATGGGCCCCATATTTAATTATTAGGTGAATCGGCCTAAGGCCCCCAAACCACACAAATATGCATGCGAGCATGACAATTTAATATGCATCAGGTTTTATGTTTAGCATTTATAAAAATAGGGGTTCGGATAAGGGTCACACATTGAGGGGTCTCGACGGTCTTGAGGTTCCGGGGTTCGGGGTCGGTCTCAGGGTTCGACGGGGATCAGGTGCGGAACAGGGCTACTGGGTCCGAGATGAAGAGCTTGGCGTTCGGCGTCCTTCGGTTTCATGTCGACGTGCTTGACGTCCAAGATGGAGAACTCAGCGTTCCGGGGAGAAGACCTTGGCGTGTCGAGGGCTCGGCCTTCGGATCCATGTCGGTGCACTCGGTGTTCCGGGTTGGAGATCATGGTGTTCCATGATGAAGTGCTTGTCGTTCCGGTGACGATCTTGGCGGTCTTCGGATCCGGATCACCGGGATCGGGCTTCGGGGTCTCGGTCATCAGATCTGTGAAGGAGATCTTGGCGTGCCGAGGGTCTCGGTGGGACCGGTCTTCGGTTCCAGGAAGGAGTTCTTGGTGCTCCGTGACGGAGTGGCAGACTTCGGATTCTCGTGTTTGGTTCTCGGTCTTGGTCCTTCCGACAGGCGGAGATGGAGATCTTGTTTAGTCTGGACACAGACTCATGATCGGTGACAGTCCTGTCGACGAACTAAGCCACCACACAGTTTGGTTCATGCTGGAGGCACCCAAACCACGCAAAGGCACCAGTCAGAGGCATGCTTGCTGCTGCACAAGAGGCCATCGAGGCGTTGTCTAGCCAGACGTGCTTGGTCACTGTCCAATAGAAGCAAGGCAGCAAACAGGGACATGGAGACGCAGGGGCGACGCCGCACAGGGCCTGCGGGACGGTGGCGGGAGCTTGGCTTGGCCTGACGGAGGTGATCAAGGTGGCGCGTCGGAGCTCTGGACCGCGTGGAACAGAGAGGAGAGCGCGGGGATGGCCGGGGTGAGGCACTGCAGCGGAGGGGTGAGGCGGAGGTCGCCCGCAAGTTGGGGACGGGGGACGCGTCGCTCGCCGGTGGCGGTCGCTGCTGCGGCCGGTGGCGCTCAGGTGTGGCAGAGGACGCAGGGCGGTGGCGGCCTGTGCTGGCAAGGGAGGTGGGGAAGGCCGCGGTGGCGGAGGGTGCTCGCGGCGGAACAACTGGAGGACGGGCAGAGGTGGCATAGAGCGCTGGCGGCAGGGACCGAAGCTGGGAGAGGAGCTCGGGCGGAGAACCCGTCAGCGGCGGAGACGCCGGGCTTGCAGGAAAAGTCGGTGGCGGCGGAGCTTCACGGGGCGAGCGTAACAAGGCTACAAAGGCCAAGGAGGTCGGCAGGGAGGCAGGAAGCAGCGAGGAAGGGTGGAGCAGGGAGCGGCGGCCAGGCGCCGGAGGGGAGGACGGTGGGGCGAGACGGGGGGGACGGTGAACTCGGGCGCGGTGCGGAGGGGACGGAGGAGACCGCGGGGTGGGGAAACACGTGGGGTGGGGTGCTGCGGGCCAGGGGTGGGGTCAGGAAGAGGTGGGGGCCACGGGGCCAGGTGGGGAGTGGCCAGGCGGTTGGTTGCTGCGTGCGTGCGTGCAGGGTGTGTGGGGTGGGTTGTGTTGTGTGGTGGGTGAGGGGGAGAGAGGGAGTGGGAGAGAGGGCCAAGTGGCAGATGGGGATAGGATGGGGGAAGGGGGGTGGTGACTTGTCGTGCCGCGATTGGCCGGGGTGATGTGGCTGAAGGGTGGGTAGACTAGGACTAGGTAGATTAGGGATTGTTGGGGTGGACCGATATAATTCAGGGGTGGTCGTCGAACGAACCGGCCCGTTCATTACCCTAAAAATATTTAAATGTTTTATTTATTTAAACCAGGCCTTTTGCAACCCGATAACCGATAACAAATAATCGAGTCCGGGTTTGGGTTTGGAAAACAAGGCAGGCGTTTTAGAAAAGTAATTAGGTTTTTCGAAAATAGTTTGATGCAAGCAAATGCAAGACGATGCTCAAATGCAATGCGGCATGATGACATGAGCATGCGATCATGATGATGCAATGCACAAAAACAACGCGATTTTCTAGTAGTGGTTTTGCGGGATGCCACAATTCGACACCACTAACAATGGATCTCGCCCTCGAGATCCGCCTCATGGTACCGGAAGGAAGGTCGGCGATCTGCATCTTCTCACTTCGTGTAGATCCTCGCGACACCACTAACAAGAGGTCGTCGTCCGTGATCATCGAGAGAACACTCCGGGAACAAAAGGTCGAAGGTAGAGGTATCAACAAATAAAGCCACCCCTAGATTCCATGGACGGAGTAAAACTGCTGGATCCACTGATTCGATGCACAAGAGCGAATG
The DNA here is from genome assembly GCA_030063025.1 of Avena longiglumis. Lineage (NCBI taxonomy): Eukaryota > Viridiplantae > Streptophyta > Magnoliopsida > Poales > Poaceae > Avena > Avena longiglumis. The sequence goes on along the minus strand of CP125975.1, from coordinate 151,570,447 downwards.
TTAAGAGTAGTCGGATGGTGATCAGTCCATCGCGCACCCAAACCATTACTCTGCACACGAATAGGCGGATTATGCAACCAACTCTCGGAATCAGACGGAAGATCTCGACAAGCGAGGTTCGGAACAAAGGAGGGATGCAGACTCTGCATCGGATCTGGCGTGGATGATGTCGACGCGTCGGAAACACCGGAAGGCACGAACAAGGAATAAAGGATGGTACCACAGATAAAGGACCACTCAGATAGCAGGAGGACCGGATGTAGAAACACCGTTACCAAAAGAGGAAGCGAAACCCTGAAGGTACGACGGAAACCCAACCACGAGATATCCTGGACTCGAAGTGAGAGAAGAGAGCGGATTCAAAACACGTGGAGGTAAGAGGAGAATAGCAGAGGGGAAAGAAGTAAAAATCAGACCTAATCAGAACTATCCAACCGATTGCAAAATAGTTTTGACACTCTACTTCGGCCGTTAGCTAGGTTATCCTACAGGCTGGACTTGTGGGGTATCGCAATCACGAGCTCGATACCACTCAGACACCCTCGAATCGGACCTATGCAAGTTTAGCGAAACCCGCCAATAGAAACGATTCGATTCAAAGGTGCCCAGCACTTTTTCGCGGGTGGAAAACGAAGTAATAACATTACACAACAGTCCTCGATGGGACCCACGAGCAGATATATAATGACTCCATGAGTCAAGAATACAGATATAATATACAAAGATCCAAATCACCTTGAAAACGGTAGAGCGTCCGACTACGGACAAGATGCAAATGGGGCTAAGAGCCCTGAAGAATAACCAATGGCGTCCATAACCCTGCCCAGGACAAGCCGGAAGGGTAACCCTGCTAACGACGTCGATCTCAAACCTGCTTAAACAAAAGGGGTGGCCACAAAGGGCAAAGGAAAAAGAGGAGCGTAAGTACTGAGGCCAGTACACGGCGAGGCTAGAATTCGGCGGTCCTCGCCTACATAGGTATGGTGGACTGAAGCGGCAACGGCAGCATGCACTAAACATCCTATAGAGACTCGATACAACTGGAGGCAATCAGAGAGGGGTAAGAAAGACCTATTCGGAACCAGACTGATACTAACACCAAACAAACCCATCCTGGTGTTTCCCCCTCGACACCGATCGAGGAAGTCAACCGAGGAACTCACACAGTTGGCAGTTTTACTTATTCAGTTATCGTTGCAGCAATTACTAGTCAGGTATAAATAATCGTCCCGATAAAATAAGCAGTGGGTCATTTTAGTTAACCAATCCGTTGTAGTTGCCGCAATTACTAGTCAGATACAGATAGCATGACATAAACCCAAAACCCAGCAGTTGTTGGTGCTTTTATTTAGCCATTACGTTGTAGTTTCAATACTTACTAGTCAGGTACAATGGTCGCAAGCGACACCCAAAGCAAGCAATTGTGGGCAGTATTAGTTAGCCATTCCATTATAGTGAAGCTGATTACTAGTCATTATAAGTCAAATTTATAGTACTACTTTAGTTATGCTTGTCTATGGTCGAGATACTGTGCTCCAAGTCGTCCATAACCGCGGACACGGCTTTCAGAAAGTTTTACCCGGCCGGGGTGCACCAATAGCAACACACGCTCGATCAACCTCGGAAAAACCAAATCAAAACCCAACGAGGCTTTCACGACAAAGCAATCACAGGATTCAGAAATATTTCAGGGGGCCACCCCTTGAAGTCTTACCCGCAACGAAGTAAGCTAGCTCCGAGACGGACCCAAGGTTTGTGGGGCCGGTCAGCTGACAGGAACCCAAAATTGGGCTTGTCGATACAGCGTAACGGGTCACAATTCCTAACAAGACAAAGTGTGCTCGCACAATCGTAAATACAAAAGTAGCATGGCATAAGTACAGGATAGTAAATAAAACCTCAAACTAGTTTGTGGCCCCAAGAAATAAGACTGAATCAAGCTCTGGCTTAGGGGGGTCCCATATACCTCCCGGATGTGGATAGCGCGATAAATCAAGGAACAGGTATCAAGTACTCGGGGTCCTACGGGACACAAGTGGGCGTTCGGAAACCAAATATTTTCTATCACCCATCGATGCCTCTGCTTACTTCAATTTTTAGTTGTTAAACAGGAATTAAAGTGAACGATAAGTAAAACTAGGATCATCTCCAACATCAAACATGCGGCAATACACCAACAACTGTGGCACTTGACGACACGCAACAGCACTTGAGCAAGCGACTACGACGCGCAAGTCCAACTATCTACCAAACAACAGGTAATAGGATGTGTCCAAGGCAATATAGGCTGCAAGGGATATCACGGGTACGAAAAACTAGAGCAACGCAACACAGATAGCAATAGATCAACAGGAGGGAATAAATACTATAAAAGTAAGATAGGTAGAAAGGGGGAGATGCTCGCCTGAAAACTTTGTCAAAGGTTCATCCGAAGATCGGGGCGAAGCTCACATCAACTCAACGGCCTTATCCGCGAAGAAGCAAAACACTAGAATAAACACCGGATGCAATATTTAATACACGGCAGGAGATCGGCATGATGCATGTATGATGTATGACATGGCAAAGATGCAATGCAATTAGGCAATATTAAGCGAAACCGGGGTCCCGGCATTTAATTAGGTGGTTCATGTTATTTAACTACCCCGCAATTTAAATGTTGCATTAGCAAGACAAAAGATGGCACCGGTTCGCTACACAAGTTTAAATGAGGCCAATATAAGGCTAGATTTGCCCGCATATGGGCCCCCTATTTAATTATTAGGTGAATCGGCCTAAGGCCCCCAAACCACACAAATATGCATGCGAGCATGACAATTTAATATGCATCAGGTTTTATGTTTAGCATTTATAAAAATAGGGGTTCGGATAAGGGTCACACATTGAGGGGTCTCGACGGTCTTGAGGTTCCGGGGTTCGGGGTCGGTCTCAGGGTTCGACGGGGATCAGGTGCGGAACAGGGCTACTGGGTCCGAGATGAAGAGCTTGGCGTTCGGCGTCCTTCGGTTTCATGTCGACGTGCTTGACGTCCAAGATGGAGAACTCAGCGTTCCGGGGAGAAGACCTTGGCGTGTCGAGGGCTCGGCCTTCGGATCCATGTCGGTGCACTCGGTGTTCCGGGTTGGAGATCATGGTGTTCCATGATGAAGTGCTTGTCGTTCCGGTGACGATCTTGGCGGTCTTCGGATCCGGATCACCGGGATCGGGCTTCGGGGTCTCGGTCATCAGATCTGTGAAGGAGATCTTGGCGTGCCGAGGGTCTCGGTGGGACCGGTTTTCGGTTCCAGGAAGGAGTTCTTGGTGCTCCATGACGGAGTGGCAGACTTCGGATTCTCGTGTTTGGTTCTCGGTCTTGGTCCTTCCGACAGGCAGAGATGGAGATCTTGTTTAGTCTGGACACAGACTCATGATCGGTGACAGTCCTGTCGACAAACTAAGCCACCACACAGTTTGGTTCATGCTGGAGGCACCCAAACCACGCAAAGGCACCAGTCAGAGGCATGCTTGCTGCTGCACAAGAGGCCATCGAGGCGTTGTCTAGCCAGACGTGCTTGGTCACTGTCCAACAGAAGCAAGGCAGCAAACAGGGACATGGAGACGCAGGGGCGACGCCGCACAGGGCCTACGGGACGGTGGCGGGAGCTTGGCTTGGCCTGACGGAGGTGATCAAGGTGGCGCGTCGGAGCTCTGGACCGCGTGGAACAGAGAGGAGAGTGCGGGGATGGCCGGGGTGAGGCACTACAGCGGAGGGGTGAGGCAGAGGTCGCCCGCAAGTTGGGGACGGGGGACGCGTCGCTCGCCGGTGGCGGTCGCTGATGCGGCCGGTGGCGCTCAGGTGTGGCAGAGGACGCAGGGCGGTGGCGGCCTGTGCTGGCAAGGGAGGGGAAGGCAGGTGGCGGAGGGTGCTCGCGGCGGAACAACTGGAGGACGGGCAGAGGTGGCATAGAGCGCTGGCGGCAGGGACCGAAGCTGGGAGAGGAGCTCGGGCGGAGAACCCGTCAGCGGCGGAGACGCCGGGCTTGCAGGAAAAGTCGGTGGCGGCGGAGCTTCACGGGCGGGCGCAGGCCGGAAAAAGGGGCTACAGCGGCGCTGCGGAGGTCGGCAGGGAGGCGGGAAGCGGCGAGGGAGGGTGGAGCAGGGAGCGGCGGCCAGGCGCCGGAGGGGAGGACGGTGGGGCGAGACGGGGGGGACGGTGAGCTCGGGCGCGGTGCGGAGGGGAGGGAGGAGACCACGGGGTGGGGAAAGGCGTGGGGTGGGGTGCTGCGGGCCAGGGGTGGGGTCAGGAAGAGGTGGGGGCCACGGGGCCATGTGGGGAGTGGCCAGGCGGTTGGTTGCTGCGTGCGTGCGTGCAGGGTGTGTGGGGTGGGTTGTGTTGTGTGGTGGGTGAGGGGGAGAGAGGGAGTGGGAGAGAGGGCCAAGTGGCAGATGGGGATAGGATAGGGGAAGGGGGGTGGTGACTTGTCGTGCCGCGATTGGCCGGGGTGATGTGGCTGAAGGGTGGGTAGACTAGGACTAGGTAGATTAGGGATTGTTGGGGTGGACCGATATAATTCTGGGGGTGGTCGTTCGGGTCGAACCGGCCCGTTTGACTGCCCCCCTAAAAATATTTAAATGTTTTATTTATTTAAACCAGGGCCTTTGCAACCCGATAACCGACAAAACAAATAATCCGGAGTCCCGGGTTTGGATTTGGAAAACAAGACGGGGCGTTTTAGAAAACTAATTAGGTTTTTCCGAAAATAGTTTGATGCAAGCAAATGCAAGACGATGACGATGCTCAAATGCAATGCGGCATGATGACATGAGCATGCGATCATGATGATGCAATGCACAAAAACAACGCGATTTTCTAGTAGTGCTTTTGCGGGATGCCACACTACACCTGTAATACTCGCCACTGTAGTCGTTGTAGTCGCCGCGGCCATCGTCGCTGTCGTCGTCGGGGTCGCCGTAGTTGAACCTTGAAGGCTGAGTACGAGTGGGCTGGACTTGAGGGTAGCGCAGGCGGGGGCTAGAGTCGGCGGCCGTGTCGTAGTCCATGACGCTCTGGAGAGTCCGACCGCGCCACCACAACCGACGGTCGGCCTCGTTGAAGTTCGGAGGAGGTGGGCCATCCTCCTCGTGCCTGGCGAGCGCCCTCTCACGCCGATCCACGAAAAAGGCTTCCCAAGTCGGGAAATAGTTGGGATGCCATCTGGGATTCCTCCGCTGCTCTGGCGTGAGATCGAAGTAGTAGTGGTTCGTGATGGCCATCCGACGCGCCACACCTAGAGGGACAGGAGGAACCGGCACGCCTCCGGCGCTCAGCATCCAGCCGACGGGGACACAGTAGCCCGGCGGGCAGGGGTAGTTCGAGGCGCAAAGCGCCTCCGCCTCCCTAGGAGTTAGTGCTACGGTGGAAGTCATGGGAAAGAGTGATGAGGTTGCAGATATGAGTCTAGAGATGTGCAATAACAATGGAGGCTAACCCTACACACATATATATATATAGTGAGAAATGGTAGGGAGATAACTGGAGGGAAGAACTGGCGAGAGAAATGCCGGGAAAAAATGGCGGGAAGAAAAATGGCGGGAAGAAATGGCGGGAATAAAAATGGCTCATTTAGAACTTGCATTGGATCTCTGAAGAAACCACATATTGCGAGTCTAAAAATGATTTTTTCAAAAAATCACGGGCGATAGATCATGTACCTGTAGTACAAACTGGACCCACTTCCTGCCGATTCGGCAGACATTTGTCCTTTTTATCCGGGATGGATGAAAAGGTTTGAGATGTCCCGGTTGGGAGATAGTCCATGTAAGGTGGTCTAGTATTTTAGGAAATGGGACCGTAGCATTCTAAAACGGCATTTTGGTGGTTACTTCACAAAATGACCCGTTTTTTGCGCTCGGAAAATGGAAAAGGGATTTTCCGTGCGGCAAAAAGGAAAACTTCCTCCTGCAACATTGTTCTCCATACCAATGTCCACACGCATGCATAATATGGGCACAACATCATAAACTATGTCTTGATTCAGCACATAACATCGGTCATTTGGACCGAAAGCCATGAAACCTCGAACATGATAGGTCATTTTGTGAAGGTTTTTTCGAAACTTGATCAATATACCAAGTCTGGTATTTTTCCTTTTAACTATGTCACATAATATGACACCACGCAAAGTATTTTCATTGTTCAGATTTTTTTGACTTTATTATGCCCGTTGTGAATTATCTGAATTTCTAACTATGGTCGAACCGGTGTGCATGAAGATAGGGGTCGAGCATCGTTAGAACTTGCATTGGATCTCTGAAGAAACCACATATTGCGAGTCTAAAAATTAGTTTTTCAAAAAATCACGGGCGATAGATCATGTACCTGTAGTACAAACCGGACCCACTTCCTACCGATTGGGCAGTCATTTGTCCTTTTTAACCGGGATAGACGAAAAGGTTTGAGACGTCCCGGTTGGGAGATAGTCCACGTAAGGTGGTCTAGTATTTTAGGAAAATGGGACGGTAGCATTCTGAAACAGCATTTTGGTGGTTACTTCACAAAACGACCCGTTTTTTGCGCTCGGAAAATGGAAAAGGGCTTTTCCGTGCGACAAAAAGGAAAACTTCCTCCTGCAACATTGTTCTCCATACCAATGTCCACATGCATGCATAATATGGGCACAACATCACAAACTATGCCGTGATTCAGCACATAACATCGGTCATTTGGACCGAAAGCCATGAAACCTCGAACATGATAGGTCATTTTGTGAAGGTTTTTTGGAAACATGATCAATATACCAAGTTTGGTATTTTTCCTTTCAACTATGTCACATAATATGACACCACGCGAAGGATTTTCATTGTTCGGATTTTTTTTGAATTTATTATGCCGGTTTTGAATTATCTGAATTTCTAACTATGGTCGAACCGGTGTGCATGAAGATAGGGGACGAGAATCGTTAGAACTTGCATTGGATCTCTGAAGAAACCACATATTGCGAGTCTAAAAATGTTTTTTTCAAAAAATCACGGGCGATAGATCATGTACCTGTAGTACAAACCGGACCCACTTCCTACCGATTCGGCAGACATTTGTCCTTTTTACCCGGGATGGACGAAAAGGTTTGAGATGTCCCGGTTGGGAGATAGTCCATGTAAGGTGGTCTAGTATTTTAGGAAAATGAGACCGTAGCATTCTGAAACGGCATTTTGGTGGTTACTTCACAAAACGACCCGTTTTTTGCGCTCGGAAAATGGAAAAGGGCTTTTCCATGCGACAAAAAGGAAAACTTCCTCCTGCAACATTGTTCTCCATACAAAATTCCACACGCATGCATAATATGAGCACAACATCATAAACTATGCCGTGATTCAGCACATAACATCGGTCATTTGGACCAAAAGCCATGAAACCTTGAACATGATAGGTCATTTTGTGAAGGTTTTTTCGAAACATGATCAATATACCAAGTCTGGTATTTTTTCTTTCAACTATGTCACATAATATGACACCACGCGAAGGATTTTCATTGTTCGGATTTTTTTTAATTTATTATGCCCGTTTTGAATTATCTGAATTTCTAACTATGGTCGAACCGGTGTGCATGAAGATAGGGGACGAGCATTGTTAGAACTTGCATTGGATCTTTGAAGAAACCACATATTGCGAGTCTAAAAATTATTTTTTCAAAAAATCACGGGCTCGATAGATCATGTACCTGTAGTACAAACCGGACCCACTTCCTACCGATTCGACAGACATTTGTCCTTTTTACCCGGGATGGACAAAAAGGTTTGAGATGTCCCGGTTGGGAGATAGTCCATGTAAGGTGGTCCAGTATTTTAGGAAAATGGGACCGTAGCATTCTGAAACGGCATTTTGGTGGTTACTTCACAAAACGACCTGTTTTTTGCGCTCAGAAAATGGAAAAGGGCTTTTCCGTGCGACAAAAAGGAAAACTTCCTCCTGCAACATTGTTCTCCATACCAATGTCCACATGCATGCATAATATGGGCACAACATCACAAACTATGCCGTGATTCAGTACATAACATCGGTCATTTGGACCGAAAGCCATGAAACCTCGAACATGATAGGTTATTTTGTGAAGGTTTTTTCGAAACATGATCAGTATACCAAGTCTGGTATTTTTCCTTTCAACTATGTCACATAATATGACACCACGCGAAGGATTTTCATTATTCGGATTTCTTTGAATTTATTATGCCCGTTTTGAATTATCTGAATTTCTAACTATGGTCGAACCGGTGTGCATGAAGATAGGGGACGAGCATCGTTAGAACTTGCATTGGATCTCTGAAGAAACCACATATTGCGAGTCTAAAAATTATTTTTTAAAAAAATCACGGGCGATAGATCATGTACCTGTAGTACAAACCGGACCCACTTCCTACCGATTCGGCAGACATTTGTCCTTTTTACCCGGGATGGACGAAAAGGTTTGAGATGTCCCGGTTGGGAGATAGTCCATGTAAGGTGGTCTAGTATTTTAGGAAAATGGGACGGTAGCATTCTGAAATGACATTTTGGTGGTTACTTCACAAAACGACCCTTTTTTGCGCTCGAAAAATGGAAAAGGGCATTTCCATGCGACAAAAAGGAAAACTTCCTCCTGCAACATTGTTCTCCATACCAATTTCCACACGCATGCATAATATGGGCACACCATCAAAAACCATGCCCTGATTCAGCACATAACATCGGTCATTTGGACCGAAACCTCGAACATGATAGGTCATTTTGTGAAAGTTTTTTCGAAACATGATCAATATACCATGTCTGGTATTTTTCCTTTCAACCATGTCACCTAATATGACACCACACGAAGGATCATTGTTCGGATTTTTTATGAATTTATTATGCCCGTTTTGAATTATCTGAATTTCTAACTATGGTCGAACCGGTGTGCATGAATATAGGGGACAAGCATCGTTAGAACTTTGCATTGGATCTCTGAATAAACCACATACTGCGAGTCTAAAAATGATTTTTTCAAAAAATCACGGGCGATAGATCATGTACCTGTAGTACAAACCGGACCCACTTCCTACCGATTGGGCAGTCATTTGTCCTTTTTACCCGGGATAGACGAAAAGGTTTGAGATGTCCCGGTTGGGAGATAGTCCACGTAAGGTGGTCTAGTATTTTAGGAAAATGGGACGGTAGCATTCTGAAACGGCATTTTGGTGGTTACTTCACAAAACGACCCATTTTTTGCGCTCGGAAAATGGCAAAGGGCTTTTCCGTGCGACAAAAAGGAAAACTTCCTCCTGCAACATTGTTCTCCATACCAATGTCCACACGCATGCATAATATGGGCACAACATCACAAACTATGCCGTGATTCAGCACATAACATCGGTCATTTGTACCGAAAGCCATGAAACCTCGAACATGATAGGTCATTTTGTGAAGGGTTTTTCGAAACATGATCAATATACCAAGTCTGGTATTTTTTCTTTCAACTATGTAACATAATATGACACCACGCGAAGGATTTTCATTGTTCGGATTTTCAATATACTAAAGGTTCATCTTTAGTCCTGGTTGGAGGGATTTCAGCAGGCTGGGCCGGGCAGCACTAATGATAGGGGTGAGTGTCAACATTATGTCGTGCGGCGTGTACCTTGTCCCGGATGGTGTCACCAACCGGGACTAAAGATGAACCTTTAGTCCCGGTTGGAGACACCAACCGCGACAAAACATGGGTCAACACTAATAATAGGGGTGAGTGTCGACATTATTTCGTAAGTGTCGACACTATGCCAAGCTGCTTGTACTATAAATAGGCATCCTTGTGAGTCCAGTCCTCCAGCCAGTTTGAGGCATCTCCAAGATGGTTTTCGAGCGAGGACACCACTACGGCGATTCGAGGAAGATGCCGACGGAGCCATCCTCGGCATCTCCGAGAAAGCGGTTATAAACACTCCTAATATGTGAAATTAGTTAGCTCCAAGGCGTATTGATCTAGTTAGAGAAGTTACAAGCTGCAAGATGGTTTTCGAGAGCAGAGACACGACTGCGGCCAGTTTGTGGAGATCTTGAGCCAGTCCTCCGGTATCTTCGAAATCGGTCATAGAGGCACTCCTAATATGTGAAATTAGTTAGCTCGGTGTATTGATCTAGTTAGAGAAGTTACAAGCTGCAAGATGGTTTTGAGGCGAGGACACCACTATGACCAGTTTCGAGGAGATGCGGATCCCATCCTCTCCCATCTCCAAAAAACTGGTCATAGAGGCACTCCCTAATATGTGACCGCGCACGTTTGGAGATCAGATCTTAATGGTAAGTACGAATCGGGACAACTTCTTCATACTCCCGGTCCAGCCACAAAACGAGACTAACACTTAAGACATTTATTAATATTAAAAACTGAGACTACAAAACCGGGACTAAAGGACCCCCTATATATAGTCCCGGTCAAGCCACAAACTGCGAAAGATATCCTTCGGTTAAGCCAGAAACCGCGAAAGACATGAACTAGAGTTACATAATATGAGCATGAACTTCTTGGCATATGTCCTTCCTTATGATCGCTTCAGACGTAACCATGGAGCATCTTATTTACTTAACGGAATGCTTGGGTCAGTTTTCACTGTGAAGGGCGGAACTTCATCAAACTTATTATAATCTTCTGACATGTCTGTCTTATCCTCGATTCCCATGATGTTTCTTTTCCTTGAAAGAACTATGTGACGCTTTGGCTCATCATATGATGTATTCGTTTGCATATTTTTTTCTTCTTTTCGGTCTGGAGGACATGTCCTTCACATAGAAAACCTGAGACACATCATTGGCTAGGACGAATGGTTCATCTCTATAACCAAGATTGTTGAGATCCACTGTTGTCATTCCGTACAACTGGTCTATGTTTACCCCTTCCCCATTCAGGTTGACCCATTTGCAGCGAAACAAAGGGACCTTAAAAGAGACTCCATAGTTTGGTTCCCATATCTCCTCTATGTAACCATAATATGTGTCCTTTTGTCCATTCTCGTCTATTGCATCAAAGCGGACACCACTATTTTGGTTGGTGCTCTTTTTATCTTGGGAGATCATGTAGAATGTATTCCCATTTATTTTGTACCCTTGGAAATTCAATACAGTAGAAGATGGTGACGCGGCCAACAAGTATAGCTGATCTCCAACAGTAGTGTCATTCAAGATATGTGTCCGCATCCAACCACCGAAAGAGTTCATGTGTTCATCTGCAATCAGTGATTCAGGCTTCCCCGGGTTTTTGGAGCGTAGAATATTCTTGTGTTCCTCGATATACGGAGGTTCCAAGGTGGAATTATGTAGAACTGTGTAGTGTGCTTTAGTGAAAGAATCCCCGTCCCTACATATCATTGCTTTCTTTCCCAGCGTGCCTTTTCCACTTAGTCTTCCCTCATGCCGCGAGTCAGAAACACCAATCGGCTTAAGGTCCGGAATAAAGTCAACACAAAACTCAATGACCTCCTCTGTTCCATATCCCTTGGAGATGCTTCCTTCTGATCTAGCACGGTTATGAACATATTTCTTTGAGACTCCCATGAACCTCTCAAAGGGGAACATATTGTGTAGAAATACCGGACCGAGAATGGCAATCTCTTCCACTAGGTGAACCAGGAGATGCGTCATAATATTGAAGAAGGATGGTGGGAACACCAATTCAAAACTATCAAGACATTGTACCACATCCTTCTGTAACCTTGGCGGAATATCTGGATTGATTACCTTTTGAGATATTGCATTGAGGAATGCACAGAGCTTCACAATGGGTACTCGAACATTTTCTGGTAGAAGCCCCCTCAATGCAATCGGAAGCAACTACGTCATAATCACGTGACAGTCATGAGACTTTAGGTTTTGGAACTTTTTCTCTGCCATATTTATTATCCCCTTTATATTAGATGAGAAGCCCGACGACACCTTGATACTGTAAAGGACTTCAAAAAAGATTTCCTTCTCTGCTTTGGTAAGAGCATAGCTGGCACGACTTAAGTGACTCCCTTTATCCGTCTTGTTCTGTGTATGCCTGTTCTTTGGGTCTTTCATAATTTGTTGGTCCTCCCGTGCTTCTGGTGTATCTTTTGTCTTCCCATACACGCCTAGGAATCCTAGCAGGTTCACGCAAAGATTCTTCATCACGTGCATCACGTCGATTGAAGAGCGGACACGCAGGACTTTCCAATATGGCAGCTCCCGAAATATAGATTTCTTCTTCCACATGGGTGCATGTCCTGTAGCGACGTCGTTCGGAACTGATTGGCCGCCGGGACCCTTTCCAAAGATTACTTCTATGTCCTTGACCATACCAAATACATCATCACCAGCAGGGAGTTCAGGCTTCTTCCGGTGATCTGCCTCACCTTTGAAATGCTTTCCTTTCTTTCTTACGGGATGATTGGTCGGAAGAAATCGTCGATTCTCCAGGTACACAACCTTCTTGCATTTATGCAAATATGTACCTTCAGTTTTATCTAAACAGTGTGTGCATGCCTTATATCCCTTGTTTGTCTGTCCTGAAAGGTTACTAAGAGCAGGCCAATCATTGATGGTTACGAATGAAAACCCTCGTAGATCAAATGGCTCCTGTTTGTTCTCATCCCACGCACGTACACCTGGTTTGCCCCACAACTGTAAGAGTTCTTCAACTAATGGCCTAAGGTACACATCAATGTCATTGCCCGGTTGCTTCGGGCCTTGGATGAGCACTGGCATCGTAATGAACTTACGCTTCATGCATAACCAAGGAGGCAGGTTGTAGATACATAGAGTCATGGGCCAGGTGCTGTGACTGCAGCTCTACTCCCCAAAAGGATTCATGCCATCCGTACTTAGACCAAACCATAAGTTCCTTGCGTCACCTGCAAAGTCTGGGAAGTCTCTCTCGATTTTTCTCCACTGTGACCTATCAGCAGGGTATCTCAACTTCCCATCTTTCTTACGGTCTTCTTTGTGCCATCGCAACAACCTGGCATGGTCTTTGTTTCTGAACATGCGTTTCAACCTTGGTATTATAGGAGCATACCACATAACCTTAGAAGGAACCCTCTCCCGGAGGGGCTCTCCCTCAACATCACCAAGGTCATCTCGTCTGATTTTATACCGCAATGCATTGCATACCGGGCATTTATCTAAATTCTCATACTCCTTACCGCGGTAGAGGATGCAGTCATTAATGCATGCTTGTATCTTTTGCACATCTAATCCTAGAGGACAAAGAGTCTTCTTTGCTTCGTAGGTACTCTCGGGAAGTTCGTTATGTTTTGGAAACTTTGGCTTCATTATTTTCAGCATCTTTTCAAATGAGGAGTCAGTTAGACCACACTCTGCCTTCCATCGCAACAATTCCAGTGTGGTACCGAGCTTTGTGCTGCCATCTTCAGAATTTGGGTACAACAATTTCTTGTGATCTTCTAACATGCCCTCTAACTTCAACTTCTCATTTTACATTTCACGTCTCGCTTTGCATCGAAATGACCCTACCAAGTTCATCACCGGCTCATCGATGCCCGTTCTTCACCTCCTTCCTCTCCATTGCCTTCCATTGCAAGGTATCAACTTTGTAGGAAACATATGATGATAGTTGTTATCATCATATTCTTCTTCACCATCTTCCATCATAACCCCTCTTTCCTCGTGCTTGGTCCAGCAATTATAGTTGGGCATGAAACATTTCATAATCAAGTGGCCACGAATGATTTTCGAGGAAGAGTACTCCTTATTGTTCCGACATTGAACACATGGACAATGTATAAAACCATTCTCTTTGTTTGCCGTAGCCACATCGATAAATTTATCCATGCCTTTCATATACCCAGCTACGCGCCGGTCACCGTACATCCATTCTCGACCGTTCATCTGCATCATATAAGTAAGTTTATCAAAAAACAGGACATCATAAATAGTGAAATGACCAATTCACATCGACACATGCATTGTATCAATGACAGAGAAAAGATAAGATTGCTAACCTCGATCGAGGAAAATAAAGAGGAGAAAGCTCAAGTGCGTCTCGGACACCTTCTATATTTTTGTTTTATGAGAAATTGAACGGGATCATTCACTCAAACATTTCATCAAACACCTTGAATGCATGCACAGGGGAAAAAAACTAGCACACCCCTCACACCTTCCATCAAGAAAAAACAGAGTGAAGGCAGAGGGCTGGGGCGTTGCATTTATAGAGGGCGAGAGCATACGTCCCGGTTTGTAACACAAACCGGGACTAAAGATGTGTGCCACACCACGTGGCTAATGCCAAACCTTTAGTCCCGGTTTGTGTTTCAAACCGGGACGTATGCCCCCTTACCAACCGGGATGCATGCCTCCGGGCCCCGTGCCCGCTCGAACCGGGACGCATGCCAGCATTAGTTCCGGTTCGTGGCGCAACCGGGACTAATGCTCTGAGGGGGTGCAAACGGATGGCCTGTTTTCTACTAGTGCAAACTCCGAAGTAATATGCTCCGAAACTATGCAGGGAACGACCTAGATGTAATCAAATGATAAAAGAAGATCTACCACCTTCGCAAACAATAGAAGATTGAAACAAAATTAAAGATCATGCATAGAGCTGATGCATGGTCCTACTAAAATAAGATCAGGTAAACAATTGCTTATTGAAGTTCACAACTAGTAATGTCCAGGCTATGATGTAATCTCATTATTCTTCAGATTAATTTATGGATACATTACAAAAATAAATCTATGGCATAGTCTAATCTGAAGCAGTGCACACACACATCCTAGGTCCTAAATATGGATCTCTGTTTGAAAACCGCATCATCTGATTGTAACTATCTAACGGACAAGTCACAAATCTCAGATTTGGGAGTGGAAAACCACAAATTTTAGTCTACCAAATCAATGTCATAATAGATACCATGAACATGCCAAGAACCTACCACTACTGCCGAACATGCCAAGAACCCTAGAAACTTGTACAAAACATGGTAAACCCGAAGAAGCTGTGTAAGGAGGAGGAGGAGGAAGAGTAGGTGCTTACCAGCTCGAAACAGCCAGAGATGGACATGGTGCCGGGGATGACGTCTCACGGGCGCCGTCGAGCTGGGACGGAGGTGAGGTCTCTTGGTCTATGCGCTCGGTTGGTCGCTCTACTGCCGGTTGGATTGGAGGGAGGAGGGAGAATTGCTCGTACTTGATTTGCTAGACCCGTCGCCGCCGCCCCTCCGCCGTCCCTGTCGCCTTCCCCACCAAATTGCATGAGAGAAACATGTCGGGGCAAGGAGAGACGAGGGTCTCGCAGTCGTACCAGATCAGGGATTTATTCCACGGGTAAGGGTCGACGTTTTATTTCCTTGCGAAATTAACGGGATCGGGGGTGGAATATGGCGGGAGGAAACCCGGGAGGGTCTAACCGAACAGGTCACGAGAGAGGGCCAGGATTACACTCCCGTGGGTCTGATCCCGGCTGATCCACAGGGATTTCGCTCCAATCCCGGCGGGGGCGGGATGAAACGAACAAGGCCTCTGCGGGGCGGAAAACACCGAGAGAGAAAGAGCTCTCCTGTAGACATATTTCTGCCGGAGAAATTCCTTCCCGAAGAGGGGAGATCGTCACCATCAACACCATCATCAATCTAGACTTCATCGGGATCATCATCATCATCATCCACACCATCATCTCCACCAGTACCATCATCACCACTACGTCCCGCTATAACAATTGTGTTGAAGACTTGCATAGTTCTTAGGGGAAACTTTCCCGGTATTGATTACTATTGTAGTTGATGCTTGTGAGTGGAACCATTTGATTATTGTTTATTTTCAGATTGTTATCCATCACCATATCATCTTTGATCTTGATCCATATGATGTGTTGTGAGTAGTTCGTTTAGTTCTTGAGGACATGGGAGAAGTCATGTTGTTAGTAGTGGATTTTTGTTGAGATATTATTCAATGGTTTAGTATTTAAGTTATGGTGCTATTCTTCTAGTGGTGTCATGTGAACGTCGACTACATCATACTTCACCATTTATGTTCCTAGGGGAATGAATTGTGTATTCGGCTACTAATTGTAGGGTTGCCGGAGTGACAGAAACCTGACCCCCCATTAGGACACCATTGCACAAGGGAGTGTAGGATCTCAGAGTTTAAGGCTGTGGTTAGGTTTATATCTTAATTGCTTTCCTATAGTTGCGGATGCTTGCAGGGGGTTTAATCACAAGTATGTATTAGTCCAATTAAGGTCGGTACATTAGCACAGTTTCACCCACACAACACTTACAACACCAAAGAAGGGTACTCAGCTATTTGAAGCGAAAGCACTTGACAGAATGCCCATGTGTCCTCGAGAACGTTTGGTCCTTATAAGTATTTCCACCGGCTTGTCCTTTACTAAGAAAGGATTGGGCCATTTGCTGCAGTTGTTCGTTGTCTTTATTGCTTGCACTTTGTTTCTTTGCTTTATCAGAAAACCCCTAAAATCCGTTTGCTAAGTATTTATAGAGATTTCCTGCTCCATACCACTAGTCAACACCTTCTTCTCCTCGTTGGGATCGACACTCATATTTATCAAAAGTACTACGATACACCCCCTATACTTGTGGGTCATCAAGACTATTTTCTGCCGCCGTTGCCGAGGAGTGAAGAGCTATTGAAGAGTGGAACTTGTAAAGGAAACTTCTACTATGAGTATTGCTTTTCTTTTCTGTTTGTTACTTTGTTTCCAATATGGATAACCCACTTGGTTTTCTGTTTGGGAAAACTACTACCACTATTAGGGTAGTGGATGAACCACCACCTGTTGAGATAGATCCTTTTAAGATACCTACAAGTATTGTTGATCGTGTTATGGATAATTATTATTTAGGGGATGGAACTGTCCACCCTGGTGATCATTTGCTTTTCTCCATGAATTATGCGGGTTGTTTAAGTGTGCAGGTATCACAACTGATAAGTTGAAGAAGAAGTTACTCTCTATATCCTTGAAAGAGAGAGCTGAAGAATGGTATAAGCTGCTGAAGAATGGACAATCCATGGAATGGGAGGAAATAGTACCTCTCTTTTATTCTAAATTCTATCCTCCCAGTGAGATTCATAAGGATAGAAATCTGATATATAACTTTTGGCCTTGTGATGGAGAGAGTACAACTCAAGCTTGCGGGAGATTGAAGTTACTAATGCTTAAATGTCCTATTCATAAACTCCCTAACAATATCATTACCAATAACTTTTATGCTAGGCTTTCTCTTCATGATAAAGATTTACTAGATGCTTGTTGTGCTGGATCATTCACACGTATGAAGGAAGAAGCTAAATGGGATCTCCTAGACCGTATTCAAGAAAACACTAAAGCTTGGGAGAATGACAAAGGAAGAAAGTCAGGTATAAACTATGATTATGAATGCATAAAATCTTTTATAGGAACTGATGACTTCTGTGATATTAGTAATGAGTTTGGTCTTGACTCCCAAAGTATTGCCAATTGTTTTAAAGCCTTTCCTCTTACATAGAGATTCCCCAAAAGAAGTGGAACAAGTACCGTGCACCTTATAAAGTTGTTGTTAGTCATGTTCCTGTTAGAAGCACCGAAGTTTGTACTACTAATCATATTGTGCATGAACCTATTGTTGAGAAAACACCTTTCCCAGCTAAGGTAAAGGATTACTCTATGATAATTAGTGCGAATAACAAAGGTACAAAGAAAACTGTGGAACCTGATGAGCAAATGAATACTGAATCTGTGGTAGCTATTGTGAAAGATCTTGTCACTAGAAATATTGAGGATGAGCACATTGTCTTCTGTGAAGACGCTTCTAATATTATCTCTCATCCTAGTAAAGCTAGAAAAGCTGGTGTAACATCCCATCATTAGAGCTTAGAAATAAGCTGAACACAGATGTGTGCATTGCATTCATGCATAGAAAATCTGAATAATTTTCGCGCTTTTAAATAAAAACTTGTTGAAGTGATTGAAGCTTCTCTCAACTTGATGGAATTGAAGTAGATCATCAAGTTGACTGCGATAAGTTTCAATATGACATTTGCTAAAACCTTATTTTAGGTAAAGGAGATTTGATCTAAGGGTAGATCAAATGTAACAGAAGTTAAACCCTAATACATTACTTAATGATTTTTATTTGATCCTTAAGAAATCATATCCTAGTATTCATTACACAACTCATGAATACCAAGTTATAAATATAACTTAAGTAATAGGAATGTAACAACTAAATCTTGATCTATCTTAATCTCGTCTACTTATATCATGAGTATCAGGGTAATACCTAACCTTAACTCTTTAGTGAGATTGAGTAGGAAAGAAACCAAGTCAAGATCATTCACCATATATCTTTCTTTCCATATCAATCCTTATAATCCCTATTGAATTTTATTCTAATATCTGTTGCTCATCAATGTTGAGTAATCAACTATTGATTCACCAATTCTAAACCTATTAATTCTTGATATATTAACCCTTTCCTTATCATAGAATTCACTTAAAATCCTTTAGAGAAGGAGGTAAGAAGAGGTAAGTGGTAATGCTAATTTTAGATATCATCTATAGGATGGGGGTGTTGGAACAGAATAGGATCAATGTGATAATTGATGGAGTTAACTCACTCCGAAATGAATAGAAGAGTATCTGAGATAAAGATTATAAGGATGAATATTGAAGATAGTTACCAGGAGTATCCTATTGGATCAAGTAGGTATAGTCATTGAATAATAACTCTTAGTCAGATAGAGGCACTAAGAAGAAAAGTATAATACACCTGTAGTGTGTATTGATGAAGCCTTGATTAGCCAACTGGAAACCTAAGCCATAAATGATCAAAGGATTATAATGATCATGCTCAAGTCACTAAGAGTGAAAGATTATAGCATGTATAAGTGACATTGGTGGACAGAACATGATTAAACCCTAGTATAGAAATATCATCCTAGATTAGTCATGACAAGTCACATTAATATAATGTGAGGTTGGAGTATGAGTTACTGGAGTAAAGTAGAGACAAGATAGTATGATTAAGATGTTGCTAGAGAAACATTGGATTATAGAAGTAGACTATTCCTCTTTGTAAATATTAAACACTTGAGGTGAAGTAGGATTTGATATATATATCTCTTGGAGTAATGTTAGTGTTGGATGATGAAGGAAGTGTATGAATGGGGTTAGAGGTTACTACTTAGTGGATTAGAGATTATCATTAGTAGAGTAGTTTCATATAACTAAGTATAGATATGTGAAGATTATGAAAAGCTTAAGTGAAAAGCTTCTGAGATTTATAAGTGAGATTACAAAGTAAATTGGGAAGTAAGAGAGTAATCATTCAAGGGGACTTGGATTCATAAGAAGTATTCTAGAGGTGAGAGTTATCTCTATAAGGAGATTATATTGAGCTTTAGTGTCAAGATCATTGGATTTACAAATGGATTCATAAGAATAAAGGGTGGATAAGATTATTCCTGTGAAGTAAAGCTCATCATGTCAACACATGATGATGTATAGGAAGAAGTAGAATATCTAGGAAAGGAATTACTTAATTAGAAGTCTAGAATTATGAAGTTTGGAAGATAGGGATTCTTGGTAAACACTCAACCTTAAATCTAGAATCAAGATTGATATCTATCTCATCTGTTTGATCAATCATCTTGTTTCCACTATGGCTTATAGGAATATTTTGCTATAACAAATCACTTAAGCATATCTTTGTCACTTCCAAACTTTAAAATCAATTGTGATTAGAAACTCTAATTATCAATTCCATCTCTAAGCCATCCTCAACCCCACTATTTTATCTTGGATGGTGATACCATTCATAAACATAAGCAAGAAGACCATATGTCTTAACCATAAATCTTGATCCATGCCTATCCCAAGGATATAGGTATATTTAATTTCCTAAAACCTAGGACCCTAACTTCTATGCAAGTTATAACAAAACATATACCTTGTTAATATCTAGTTTAAATATGGCGCTCCCCCCCCTAGCCCCCACGTGGATCTCCCTCACCGGCGATCGTCCACCTCCTGTGATCGTCCTTCCCTTCCAATCCAGCCATTCCCTCCACCACTCCATCCTCTACTCCCCACTACCCTGCGATCATGCTCCCCCCTTCGTGGAGTTGGAAGGTTAAGTATGCGGCCATTTTGGATCACGATAAAGGCGGTGGCTTGGGTGTTGATGGGATGCTATGCATCTGGTCTGATTGGATCACACTTCAAAATTCAAAAGGTGTTGGCATCATTGGAAGACGGCTTAGTCAGAATGAGTTGATTTCATTGGGATCTAAGGTAATTTTTCAAACCCATGTGGCCGTTGTAGGTCCATGCACGATCACACCAGCTGGTGATCATTCTTTTTCTTTGTTGAGTCCCGGATCGTGTTACCCTAGTCAAGGTTTGGTTCGGGATCACAGTATGGGAGCTGTTGATAGAGATCCGAAGTTAGCCATGTAGGCTTCTGAGTCAGATTCTATCAGAGATCTGATCACTAAGCATTGGAAAATTACATATTCCACTTCCAAGGATCTAGATAAGGGCAGAATGAAAGCTTATGATGGCACCCTGGATATATGTATGAAGGACCGAAGATTGTATTTGTTTAATGCGAGCGGTCTCTGTATTGGTTCTCATTTACTGGGAACAAAGGATGACTTTACGCCTGGTACTAAATTATTCTTCCAGAATTATGTGGTCAGATTTGGCCTGTGGCTTTCTAATTCCTAAGTTTTATCCAAGGGCAAAGAGGTGGTTGATTCTGACTGTGAAAATGTTACGGAGGTCCCTTCTCGACAGGTGTTTGCTAATTCTAGAATTGCTGATCCTGTTAAGTTGCATCCTGGAAACTCACATTCATGTCTGGATTCTGATCCTGAGTTTCTGGCTGTCCATGCATCTATTCTTCTGGGTTTAGATTTCTCGCATGGCATTAATTTCGCTAAGGATGTTAAATATAAGTTTCACACTGATGTGCATCCTGATGATTACTCTGAACATTTTACTCTGGTGGTCTCATTTGGGAGGGCTAGTTTCCGTATGGATGAGGACATGGTTAGCATTGCACTAGAAGCCTCAATTGGGGGTTTCTATGGCAAATTAAAAGTCTCTCTTATACGTGATAGAGTCTTATCCTTCCGTGTTTCCTCCAAAGATGTTGGTTTCCACATTATCAAACTTAGAAAATACTCTTGTGAGAAATTCAAATGCTTTTTTCCATCTTTGGGGGAGAGGAGGACCGAATTGGAGACGTGAATTCGATGATTGGCAGAAGAGTTGTGCTGCTGAATGGATTTTAGTTAGCCCTTCAAAGAGTTCTCGTTTGGTCGCTTCTACGGGTAACATGGTCTCAAAACCCAAGTCTATTATTAGATCTGCTAATTCTTTGAAAAGAAAGCTTCAGTTCACTAGCAACATTGCTTACTCGGCTTGTAAAGGTTACTGTGAATCTTGTTCTTCAGATACACGAAATCTGATCTGCCTGCCTGATAATTCACAACAGGTGTACCCAGATTCCCAGGATCCACATGTACCTGAGGCAGGCCATATTGAGGATTTTAAAGATGAGGTTGGGCCGAAACCCACTGGACTGGAAGAGGTGGTTGATGACATTGAGCTCGGATTGTGGGACTGTCGCAAATGCCTAGGTTTGGTCTACACGATTGAAAATTGCAAGAGGAAAATCAGATGCAAGCAATGTTTTAATTATGGGCATATTGCAAAAGAGTGTCTTAACAGATCCTCTAAAAGGGCTCATCGTTGGGTGCCCAAAAAGGTTAGCAGACAAACTCAATCTGACTCTAAGGAGACCAGGCTGACCACGCCGATCGTTACAACTTTTGAGACAAGGATATCCTTTGTCCCCTCCTCTGAACAGAGTTCTCCGCTCTCCCCTAAACATAACTCTTCGCCGACTTAGCCGCCACTTCCACCAGATTGTTCTTCGAAAATGGCAAACTTTGAGGTAGATCCTGACCAGTGGCTGCCCTGGGGACATCAGATCATCGATGGGGGAGAGACTCGATTGCCTCGCTCATAATACTTCGCCACGCAGGACCCTCCGCCTCGACATCTTTCACATTGTGTGGCCATCGTCGAACCAAAGCCGCCGGCTGCCCTCACAGAGCTCTGGAGAGATAGAGTTCGTCAACTTCTAGTCGGTACGTTGAATCAGCACGTGGTTGAGGATTAGCCTAGTATATTCGGAGTTGGTTTATTTGAACTGAGTAGCCCTAATGTCTGTAATGCTCTGATTCAACATAGTCACTATCAGCTTAACAATAGATTTGTCAGATTTGTATCTGCTAATGATGCTGAGAATCATAGAGCCATGCATGGTTTTAGGAAAGGGTGGTTAATGTTTCTTGGGATTCCGCTAGATTATCGTAATGATATTGACATTGGCAATTGAAAGAACATGTGGGCCCCCATGTGTGGTTTTGGTAATTAATGACAATCTCTATGGACTAATTCTTGTATCAAGTTGTACTTGTAGGAATTGTCCATAGGCAATGCTTGAATCATATGTTGGC
Source organism: Avena longiglumis (assembly GCA_030063025.1). NCBI lineage: Eukaryota > Viridiplantae > Streptophyta > Magnoliopsida > Poales > Poaceae > Avena > Avena longiglumis. Next base: position 151,547,961 of record CP125975.1, on the reverse strand, counting down.
TTCAAGGTTTGGAGAAGAAGAAAGTGAAGAGGATCAAGTGGTGACCAAGGTGTTCAAAGAGTGATCCACAGATTGGTCATGTGAGAGTTAAACCTATGGCAAGTATATCTTGAAGAATAAGATGGAGTAATATCTCTGGTGCACCTTCAAGGCATCAACATAATGAAGAAAAGAAGAAATGATGTGCAAGCTAAAGATGTGCAATATCTAGAAGATCTCATGGTTGAAGCTTGCCATCCTCGGTGACCATGGATCGATGAATACAAGGTCAAAGTAAAGGTTTCCCCATGTTGTATGGGGGAGTAACTTGCAAGTCTTCATCAAGCGAGTGCGTGCAAGAGCAATCAAGAAAGGTGTTCCATCTTGAGAAGGACAAGACCGTCTACCTCATAATCAAGTGGAATATGCGCCAGGCAAAGGTATGATATTGATAGGGTTTCTTTCTTACCGGTCTCGGGATGTTACTTGGGGAGACCGGTTTATAGGATAGATAACCGTACTATCAAGAGGGGCTCTCAAGTGAGTAACTCGATCATATCGTTCAGAGAGATCTCAAACCTTTGCATACTTTGCATCATCCTTTCTTGGTTGATATTTGGATCTTATCCATGTGAGGTTCTAGAGCTTGTGGTAATATTCATAACAAGCCCTAGTTCATCAAAAACGGATTTCCCTTTTATATCATATTGCATTTTTGATCCTTGAGGTTTTTTCCGGTTTCTCACCAAGAGAGGTATCTCACTTTATAATACATGAAATGTTCTCTCTTGGTGGTATCCAATATTTTTACTTTTTGTTGGGTACCTCTTGTTGTCCTCTTTCCAAAAAAATTGGTTTCGAGTCAATTGGAGTTTCCAAACTCTAGATATCGCCATTTGAAGTTTGCCTCTTATTTGTTCCAGACCGGAGTCTCCGGTCTGCGTGGACCAGAGTCTCCGGTGTGGTCCGGAGTTTCTGGAACTATCTCTGGTGGTGACTTCAGAATCCGGGCTGGGACATACTGTAAGGGGGTCTGGAGCCAGGTCCGGAGGCTACCCCGGAGTCTCCGGTGTTGGCTCAGTCCGGAGTCTCCGGTGTTGGAAGACCGGATTCTCCGGTCTTGTTGGGTCATGGATGGCCCAGGTCATTCAGATGGGCGGTCCGGAGGCTGGTTCGGAGATTGGCTGGAATCTCCGGTATAGACCGGAGTCTCCGGTATAGACCGGAGTCTCCGGTATAGACTTTTCCCCAACGGGCAGAAAACGGTCAGAAATCTATGGGCCTATAAAAAGGGGCCCTTCTTCCCCAATGTCACTGCTCGAGTTTTACAGGCTTTGTGCTCCATTCTTGACCCTCTTTAGCTTGCTCCCCCTTCAATACCTCCCTTGATTCTTGCATATACTTTAGGGATTTGAAAGAGGAGATCTAGATCTACAAACCCACCAATCCATCTCTCCTCTAAGTGAGGGGAACATCTTGGGATCTAGATCTTGGAGTCTTTTGTGGATTTCCTCCATTGTTCTTCCTCTCTTATTCCCCCACAAGCTTTTGTAGATTTGGTGGAATTTGGGAGAGAAGGATTTGATCACTACTTGTGTTCTTGCCATTGCATTTGGTGCATCGGTTTGAGTTCTCCCCGGAGGATTTGGTGAGTGAAAGTTGAGAAGCTTTTTACTCTTGGGTTCTTGGAACCCTAGACGGGTTGTTGGTGTTTTAGGTTGTGGCCTTGGTGGAATTGTGGCCTTGGTGGAGTTTGTTGGGAGCCTCCAATTAAGTTGTGGATAAGTGCCCCAACCTTGTGAGAGGTTCCAGTTGCCTCCGACAAGTGCACCGATAGTGGAAGCGTGGATCAATCCCATTGGGGTAAGATTCACCGGAGAATAAGGGAGGCCTTTTGTGGCGTTGGTGGTTTGATACCACCCCCTCTCCAAACAAGACGTACTCCATGTTGGGAGGAACTCGGTAAAATATCGTTGTCCCTGCGTGCCTCGGTTATCTCTATACCCGAGCTCTTTACTTATGCATTTTACATTGTGATATCCTTTGTTCTTGAAGTAATACATATTTTGCTATCACTTTGTTGCTTGTATTGCTTATCATAAGTTGTTGGTGCACTTAGGTGAACCTTAGTTGTTCTAGGTTGTGCTTATCAAAGTAAACATTAGTTTTATTCCGCCTTTGTTGAGCCACTCTAGGAAAAGTTTTAATCGCTTATTCACCCCCCTCTAGGCGACATCTGTATCCTTTCAGCAATGTTGTGTAAACCTTTGGCAAATTTCACCACTATAACAGTAATGATCCCATCTGATCGTGTACTCGTTTAAGCTTCGTTTCCCTCTCCTCATTTAGTGCCACGAGATGTTGTCTTTGGAAAATATGCTACTATTGGGGGTGCTAAGGAATCCTGGACTGCGGAGGTTTTTATCCTTTCTGCTGAGTTTGCTGATGCTTTGCCTGCGGATGAAGATCAGATGCCACCGGATGGAAACCCTCTGTAGAGGTCCCAACCTGATAAGGTAGAGATCCCTGTGTTTACAATGCTAGTCCCTGGATCAATAGCTAGAATCCACAGTTTAAGATGCAATATCAAGAAACAAAGGTCATAATACAACTTATAACTAGGAATAAAATAGTTCATTACATCTTACATAGCTCATTTGGCTATCTCATGCAGCATAAATAACTATATAGAATGGGGTCCTTCATCTTCAAAGTTCCACAGGCAATCATGTTGGTTGTAGACTTGTAATCCTAATCAACACACTTCACTAACATCAAACAAACCTGCAACATAATAAGTTACAGCCACAAGGGTCAATACATTTGAATTGTATTGGCAAGTGATACTATGGTAGTATAGTGGTAACTATAATCTATATGCATTTGGCTAAGTGGAGCTTAGGCTTGCTTTGCTCAAAATAGGTTTTCCTTATCATTTGAAAACACTAAGTTTTTGTTTGTCAAAATCACCCAAGGCATCTACCAATCACTGATTGAAGATCCTTTAACCCTTGTTCAACCACAAGTTTTTAACTTAGAATTTGGGATGAGGAGATTCTTGATAGCTTCCATGTCTTGATGCTCAAATTGTCCATTGCTGGGGACACGGCTAAGTACTTAGATTTTACTCTCTCGAGAGGTGGCACACTTTTTCCACAAGACTCGACATGCATCGAGACAAGATATTTTAGAAGCCTTCCCTTAGACCAAAATGGACGCGTTCCTAAATCTATCACCCCTACCACCAACTGTCCATCTAGCTAAGTTATTGCAACCTATATGATCCAGGAATAGCCCATATTGCCATGTGGCTGCACTTGAAGCTTCTCAACATTTGACATCTCAAATCTCTTTGTTCCTGGGTGGCTTTCCACAAGTGAGATACACTAGGGTAGGCCATAAATATGGGGCCCTATGTAACCACTCAACATAACCCATTAACAACCATTCCACCCAGGTGATTCATTCACATAGTTGTTTTATTAATCAAAACACAAGTCATTGACTTAGAAATATTTCATAGCATGAATATAATCCACCCTTGTTTTCTACTAGCTAAGCTAAGCATGATAGTATTAGGGATCTTAACTTAGGAAAAATCTACTAAGGCATCAACTACTAGGATTTCCCAAGGCATAGCATACTTAGTAAAATTTCCATGCAAGTCCTACTCAAAATATCACTAATGCATAGTGAAAATAATAGGATAAAAGTATGAAGCACCACTTTCCTTTTCAGTAGAGAATATAGATTCACTCCTTGTTCTTGAAATGGTCACACTCTTCAAATTTCACTACAATTCAATCAAGGCACAAATTCAATCTAGCATTCAAACAATTCACCACATAAAATAAAGGAAACAAAACAATGCATGCAAGCATGCAAAAAAATTTTTATTGGAAAAGTGGTTTCTACTAAGGCTATAAACATTTTAAAACACCTATTGGTCATTTATATAAGTGGAAAAACCATTTTAAAATTGAGTTAGTGAAAATGGGTCATTTAAATCATTTTTGTTTTGCTAGCAATGATTTTAATCAAAGGAATAATTTCTAATGTTAGCCAAAATGTTTTTAAACACCAATATTAATGTTTATGGTCAAAGTGTTTTAAAAAAACCATTTACAATAGGTTTCACCCAAAATCATTTTTAAATCAAAGTAACATTTTATTTTACTAGAAATGCCTTTAATTAAAGTAATAATTCTCTAGGGTACATGAATTATATTTTTAAATCCCAAAACTTGGTGTTTAGGGTAAGAGAGTTTAAATAAAATCATTTTTCCAAAGGTTTTTCTCAAAAAACATTTTTAAACCAAAAGCAACATTTTTATTTAACTAGAAATGATTTTATTCAAAGGAAAATTCCTTAGTGTCACGAAATATACTTTTAAACCCATAAGTTGGTTTTTATGGTCAGTAGGTTCAAAACAATCCATTTACAAAAGATTTTACCCTCAAAACATTTTTAGAATAACTTTAAAATATGCCTACACATGTTTCTGCAAAAACAATCAATTTTACAGAAGCAAATCAGTAAACAAAGGGCATGGTTGCAAAGTAATCTTTTTTCTGATTCCATTGATATGAAGTTTACAAATTTTGGAAGTGTGGATCAAAAGTTATGAATTTTTAAAATCTAACCATATAATAGACAAGTTTCTATTTTTAAAACACAACCTATGCCACACGTCGCTTTCTTACTGGCGCGTATCGGTTCGCACGAATCAAGAGACGAGGGGCATTGGATCTAACTAGTATCATGCGGCATATATCAAACCATACCCCTTCGGGTTAAGTTTCTATCGCATCCATCAGATTAGGATCCAACGGCTATCATTACCTAGACCATGGATCGGTGGCGCTGTGACGGTGGGCGGCGGCGGCGCGCTCGGGGAGGAGGTTTCTGGCAAAGCTAGGAAGCGCGGGAGAGGGAGGAGACCATTATCGAACTTTCTGTGACGTGCTGAAGCTCGACGTGTTTGTAGTGGACGAAGGGACGCTCGGAACTGCTGGCAATTCCTCGCTGGAGTCATCTCTGTCGACGGACAAGCTTGGCGACATCGTTGGCGAGGCTGTGGTGCACGCTAAGACGAGCCAGTGGTGTAGTTAGATGCGTGCGAGAGAGTAGATCGTAGGGGCATCAACCAGAGAGGAGGGGATGGTCGGGTCTCACCGTGTGGAGTCACCGGAGTCGAGGCAGATGGTGGCAGTGTTCTGTCGATGATGTTGCCGGGGCTACAGGGCACGCGCAAGCGGGAGGAAGGCACTGGCAGGTGCGCCGGAGGCTGGAGGTCAGACTCGTGTGGGCTAGGAGTTAGGATAGGGTCGGGGCTCACCGGAATCGACTGGGGAAGGTCGTCGGGACAGTGGCGTTTGCAAGCGAAATTGCGGCAGCCCGGTGGCAGAGATGAGCTGGCGACAGAGGGGAATGGTAGAGGGGACGATGGTGTTTTATCGTGCGTGATTGCTAGGCCGAATCAACGCGGCAATTAAAGAGAATTGAAGTGAGCTTTCAACAGCTAGAAACGGCAGCGAGGTGAGGGGACTGGTTCACGCGAGGTTGATGACGATGATGGGGCAGTGGGGCCTGGGCGTCAGCTAGAGGGAGGGGGTACACGTGGGGCCTCGCGTTCAGTGAATGTGTGGGTGCGCGTTTGAGTGAGAAAGAAAACGGTTCGGGGGAGGAGAGAGGTGGGCTTGATGGACCTAATGCTTTGCTGGGCTGGGTAGGTCTAGTTGGGCTGGTCTTTTCTTATTTTTTTCTTTCTGATTCTTTTTCCTTTTTCTTTTCTGATTTCTGTTTTGATTTTTGTTCGAATAATTCAAACACCATTTGAATTCAGATCTTTACCAAACTTTCAGTAGGTTTTTAATACTATTTATTATTGTATTTTAAAGACCATTTTGGAATAATTCTTTTATTCATTTATAGTTTATTATTTATTTATAATAGGCACTTGCCTTTATTCAAATAAGATTTTAATTATAATTTCAAACTCTTATTTGAATTCTAATTTTATCAAACCTTTTTTTGTAGGTTTTACTTATTCAATAGTATGTTAAATAATTCATTTTGAATTATTTAGAATATTGTAATATGGTTTATTAATCATTTAAATTGGGCATTTATCTTTATTCCAATAGAATAAAATATGGTTTTAACCCCTTATAAATTTTATTCAAATATTTATTTTATTCCTTTTAAGTTAATTAGATATCTTTTAAATCCACTTAGGGGAAATTTCCATTTATAATTTTCTCATGATTTAATTAATCATTTCTATTAGGAATTTTGTCTTCATTCAAATGGAATTTAATTTGGTTAATGCCACATAACCTTATTTGTATATTCTCTATCCCTTTATTTCATTTGGATTTGGATTATCTTTATTCCATTTGCTTATGGATATAATTCAAGTTTTAAATTATCTTATAAATAATTTCTTTGGAATTTATTATTTAGGCAAATTGTCTTTATTTAAATAAATTTGGAAATTGTTAACTCCTTATGATTTTATTTAAATAATCTTTTTCTCCTTTTTATTATTCAATACTTTCATTTGTTTATGGATTTGGCCAAGATTTAATTTGGCTATTAAATATTCCTTATTTTTTTTCTTTGCCTTGTAAAATCCATATCTTTTTATTTAAAGATCCAAAATTTGTGATTCCAATTTGTATTATTTTATTTCATATTTTTTTTATCCTTTTAAATCCTTTTAGGATTAATTGCTCACAATTTGGTATGGATTTTAGATAGGAGCTTTATTAGCTTTGAAAATTAATTCCTTTTATCTTATTAAATTCATAAGTTTTTATCTATGGCTCCAAATTAAGTGAAACCAATTTCTATGGTTTTATAATATTTTTATTTGTCATTTTGATCACTTATAAATGTTTGTTGACAAATTTTTATATGGAACAAATCCATAGTCTTAGAGTAATCTTGGAAATGATTTTCTTCCATTACAGTTTTTAGGGCTTTTGTTTAAATTTTCCAAGTGTTTCAATTTCAAGATACATTCATTGATGAATGCATTTCATTTGATTGAAATTTGTTGGATTCCATTTTATTCAAAATTTGTTCAAGTTGGGTTTTGATGTTTCCATTTGGAATCAAAAAGTTTCTTTTCATCCTAAATTTCAACAATTATTTATTTTTTTATTAATTTTTCACATTTCAAAATTTGGAATTTTTTTGGATGTGACACCCTCACCCCCTTCCAGGAAACCTTATGGATAATAATAACCTTTTTGTTGGCCCCCAGTTCCCTGAGATAGGTTGGGATGCTGTTCAGGGACCTGAAGATCATGGACATGATGAAGGGAATATGAATGATCAGCAAAATCAGGATAATGTGCAGGAGGAGCAAGATGATCAGGAGTCGATGATACTCGATGATTCAATTCAACTGGTTTCAGATATCCAATTGGGAAATGGAATGCAGCATCTTCTGAATCCGGACTTAAATTTGGCGCCTTATGTTGGTAACCAAGATGCTGGTCAGGGACCTGGTTTCTTTGATTTCCTTCAAGTTGGTCTAGTAAGACATGTGGTGGGTCCTATGATTCCACTTGATATGATGTGTAGAAGATTATTTGAAGGGATGATGCCATTGCTTCTATCTAAAGAGTTGCCATTATCTTTGGTATCATCTCCCTTTCAGATTATTTCTCTGAAGAGATCTCGGTCTTTGGATTTTCAAGGTGTCTCTGATTGGAAGTTCACTCCTACTGCCAATATTCTGGAGAGGACTATTAAGCATATAAGGAATAGAAATGTGGCTCGGTACTCTGTCTTTTGATAACTCTGATATGATAGGAGAGGATCCCCCAGTGTTTAGAGCATCACTAGATACTACAGTCAAGAAGCGTGTTTCAAGGAGTAAGAGACAGGTGGTCCAGCCGTCAGAGCGTAGATTCACCAGGAGCTGCTTAAAAGGCGATGGTATGAGACCTAAACCTATCATTGATGTGGTGATGAGGCCAAAGAAAAAAAATTCTTGCAAAGCTGTTGGTCGTTGAGCAAGGTTTTGTTCATGATGCCGATAATGGACCGAATGACACTGAGAGTACTGATGATGAACATAGGACCTTTCCTGCTACACCAATATCAGTGATGCAGCGTGTTGGTAGGGAGCTGGGATTGATGAGCAGAAGCTGACCAAGGAAAAGCTTGAGGCTGATCCTTCTGGGAACCTAGAAGGAAGTGGTGATGATGAATAAAGCTGTAAACTAGGTGACAGGGCCTCACCCTATGGATGGCCTGTATCTTTTTAATTTTGTTTTTCATATGTTTAGCTGCTGGGGAGGAAACTTGGTCATCTATACTTTTGTGTGTTAGTACTTTTGTTCTATCAGTTTCTGGGTATGGCTGAAATTATGTCTCAGGTTCTATGCTATTATTATGGATAGTTATAATGTGTAGTTTATCTAAAAGTAAGTGGCGTATACTTTGCTGGAATGTGCGTGGCTTGAATTCTGAAATCAGACAAAAAGAAGTGTTTCACAAGATAAATGAGAGTGAATGTGATGTGATTTGTCTACAAGAAACTAAGTGTGAATCCTTTGATTGGAAGTTATTTAGAAAATTCTGCCCTAAAAGATTTGACAACTTTTCTTACTCTCCTTCGTCGGGAGCTTCTGGGGGTATTATTGTTCTCTGGAATTCATCTGTTTTCTCTGGTATATTGGTTGAAACGCAAAGGTTTAGGCTTGTGGTCAGTTTCTCCTCAGCTCATAATGCTGCTAGTTGGGTTATGGTGTGTGTATATGGACCCTGTGCGGGACAAGAGAGGGACAATTTTGTGTCTTGGCTATATAACTTGCAAATTCCAATCACTGATAATTGGCTAGTTGTTGGACATTTCAACTTTATTAGATCCCAAGATAACCGTAACAGACTTGGGGTAATATTAATAACATGTTCTTGTTTAATGAAGTTATCGGCCATCTTGGCTTGCTTTAGCTACCCTTGAAAGGGAGAGCATATACTTGGTCGAATATGCAAGAAACACCACTATTGGAGTAGCTGGACTGGTTTTTCACAAGTGATAATTGGAAATGTGATTACCCAAATACTATGTTGCTACCCTTAGCAAAAACGGGTTCAGACCGTGTTCCTTGTGTAGTGAACATTGATACAAACATTCCCAAGGCTAGAATATTCAGATTCGAGAATACTGGGTGGACCTTCCTGGATTTAAGGAATGTGTGATCAACTCTTGGGCGAAGCTATCCAGAAAAAAATATACCTCTGCTATCGTAGTGGATAAGTTGAAAACTCTTAGATTTGATCTAAAGAAGTGGCAGACTAGTCTCTCTAGACTGAAATTGCTTATTGAAGGTTGTAACAAGGTTATCTTGTTCCTGTATTCATTGGAAGAACATAGACCTTTGTTTAGTTTTGAATTTTATTTCAGACACATCATTAAACTTCACCTTGATGATCTCCTGGTAGTTGAGTGCAATTATTGGCGCAAGAGATGTACTATCTGTTGGATTAAACAGGGGGAGGATAACACAAAATTCTTCCATGATATCGCTTCAGAACGTTATCGTATGAATAACATTACTACTCTTCGTGATGACCAAGGAAATGAATATTCTGACCATGCATCTATGGCAAGTTTGTTGTGGAACAGTTATAAGGAGAATATGGGACAATCAGAAGGTATATCTATGCAATTTAATCTTGGTACTCTACTTAAAAGAGTTGAGGGTTTAAATGACCTAACCAAGCCTTTTGATAAAAAAGAAATGGATGATATCATCTTAGCCATGCCTTCTAATCATGCTCCTGGTCTGGATGGATTCAATGGATTATTTTTGAAGAAATGCTGGCCAATTATTCAAAATGAGTTCTACAGGCTAGCAAATGATTTTCATGATGGATTTTTGAATCTACAGAATATTAATGGTTCTCTGATTACTCTTATTCATAAGAAACAAAATCCAATGGAAGTGAATGATTTCAGGCTCATTTCCTTAACAAATGTCTGTTTAAAATTTCTAACAAAGCTTGCTGCCAACTGACTACAGGGGAAGATTCTGGAGTGCATTCATAAGAAACCAATATGGGTTTCTTTGTTCCAGATCCATCCAAGATTGCTTGGCCTGGTCATTCGAGTATTTGTTCCTTTGCAAAGCTTCTAAGAAACCAATAATAATCCTAAAACTGGATTTTGCTAAAGCTTTTGATACAATTGAGAATGAGGCAATATTGGAAATAATGTAGCACATGGGGTTTAATACAAAATGGATTGGTTGGATGAGAGCTATATTGTCCTCTTGCACTTTGGCAATCCTTCTCAATGGTATACCAGGTAAACAATTATCTGCAAACGTGGAGTTTGCCAAGGAGATCCATTGTCACCGTTGTTATACACCTTTGGTTCTGACTTATTGCAGTCGGCAGTACATTTTTTAGTTATAATGGGTGAAATATGTAAACCTATCAATACAAATGATGCAGATTTTCCCATAATACAATATGCAGATGACACTTTAATGATTATGCCAGCTGATTTGGAACAGCTAAGAGCTCTTAAAAGATTATTACACAAATTTTATTTATCTACTGGACTAAATATCAATTATGGTAAATCTCGGATGGTCCCACTTAATGTTCCAAATGACTTAATTAAAGAGCTTTCTGAGGATTTTGGCTGTCGGGTTGGCACAATGCCTTTTACATACTTAGGTCTGCCTTTGGGGATGAATCGTCCCACTATTACTAATCTGATGCCTCTAGTCTATAGACTGGAAAGGAAATTGACATCCAGCTCTAGTTTTCTCTCCCAAGGTGCGAGACTGCAGCTGATTAAATCTTCTCTGACATCTATGCCACTGCATTTCATGTGTACCTTGCAATTGGCCAAAGGTTTTACTGTTCAATTGGATCGGATCCTAAGACAATGTCTCTGGAGAGATAAGCATGATGAGCCAAAACAGTCATTGGCGGCTTGGGAGTTAGTATGTTTGCCATAGAATAAGGGTGGTCTAGGTGTGGTTGATTTTCAAAAGAAAAATGCAGCCTTGTTAATCAAATTTTTAGACAAGTTTTACAATAATAAGGGGATTCCTTGGGTAAAGATGGTATGGAGTTCTTATTATTCTGATAAGGTCCCCCATGCTGAAAATCTGTGTGGCTCTTTTTGGTGGCATGATGTGCTCAAACAGGTCGATAATTTCAGAGGTGTGGCAGCAGTAACAATGGGAAAAGGTGACACTTTTCTATTCTGGTCTGACAATTGGTCCTTACAGGGCAGCATTCAACCATTAAAGCAGAGATTTCCAAGGTTATTTTCATATGTTTTGAATGAAAACTTAACGGCTGCTGCTGTTTACTCTGCTCAGGATATCCATAATCTTTTCTACCTCCCACTTCCAGCTGGGGCTTATCAGGAGCTTGATGAGCTAAAACTTTTGATGCAGAGTAACCCTTTAACTTTATAGAATGATGTATGGAGCTATAGATGGGGTGAAACATATACTCCAAGAAAATTTGGCTGGTTAGAAATGGGAATATTTTCAACAATGAAAGGCCATATTTTGCCAAGTGGAGAGCTCAATTTATCCATGACATCACTCTTTTACAACATAGGATCAAACACAAGTACAGAGATAGTCTTATGGCATGGATAGAATATCTGCATTAGTGTTCTCTGGAGAGTTTGTATATAGTTAGTCTTCAGGTTGTTTTACTTCCTGTTTTCTTTTTGTAAATAACTTTTGTTTTGCTTGAAGTAATAAATTACTATGGGGTGTTTGCCTCATAGTTCAGGGTCAAAAAAAACATATACCTTGTTATTCCCTAGGATTATGTAATTAATGTTAATCATAGTAATTCATAGGAAATTATGTATCAAGTAGGAATGTAGGATCACCATTAGAAACTTTCCTTAGAATATATTTATATAATGAGAATTTAGTTTCATGAATAAATAAGGGTATAACCTATAATAAATTTATAGTATGTTATGTAAATAAAATTCATAACAAAGATTCCCATGAAACATTAAAAGGAAAAGTATACATATAAAGAAAATAAGAAATAATAAATAAAGTATGCTATCATAATAATAAACTCATACCAGAATTTGAAATACATTTTTATATGCTTACATTTATCAAAAAAAATAAATTCTATAAAGAAAAATTTCAAACAAATGAGAAATATACAAATGTGAAAGCAAAATACAAAATAGAATATAAATTAAAGAAAAGGAACAAGGAAAAAACAGAAGGAAATTGTTTCTGGCCGTGGCCCATCCTCTCTTTCCTCTAATCGACGCTCGCGTGCAGTAGTAATAACTTTTCCGCTCGCCTGGAAGCATCCCACCAAGCCCATGCATAGCCCAGCATCAGCCCATACCCTTTCGACTCTGTCCTTCGTCGTCTTCCTCGCCGGCAGAAGCAGCTGCGTGGTGTTGCGGCCGTCGTCGATCCTCCGCCGCGCTGCGATGCGTGCCGCTGCTGATGGGGAAGGGGATAAGAACACCCACGTTCTCCTCTATCCATCCATACCAGTATCACTCGCTCTTGTCCTCTATCTCTCGAGTTCCTCTTCTGTTCCGAACCCTATCTACAAAGGCCGACGAATCATCGTCGTTCCAGACCTTGTCTCGTCCTGCCATGATGCCTGGAAGAAGCATCGCGTCAAGCTCAGCGTTCTCGTGGAGTCTCACAAGTCAGGGCGCTGCCGTTTGCGTGGAATCGAGGTCGGCATCTCGCCGGCCACCGCAGCCATCGCAGGAAATACACCGTCTCCGGTCCTCCCCACGCCTCCCCGACCTCTCCATCTTCATTAGGGTGAGATCCTGGATCTTCCAATACCCTCCAATCGTTTTAGCTCGCCGTAAATCACCACCACACCGTGCACCACCGTCAGTCACCGCGGTACATCGTCGCCGGAGCAACTCCGGTGACCACAACCAAGTGGCGCCGCCATGATAGGGTTCGACACGTCGTACTGATTCTCACTCAACTAACTGCGCTTACTAACCCACGCTAGAATGCCGCCACCATGCAGCCTCTGACCGGCATCGGTGAAGTGACGTCATCGTGACGTCACGCCTGTGTCATCCTTGACCAATTCAACCTGTTGACCTGTCGTGGTATAACACGGCATATGCTACTGGGGGTAGCTTACGTAGAGGGAGCAAGGCGACATAGGAGAATCCGGGAGCGATATTGGCACATGATGTACCCAGGTTCACGTCCCCTCTCTAGAGGATCACTATGTCCTGCTGTCAATCCAGTATATGATCATAGATTGGTTTACAATAGAGCCACCGTAGGCGGAGGGAGAGACTAGATCTAATCTAATGTGGGAGAGCCTACCCCGTGGGGGTGCCCCTGGTGGCTTTATATATGCAGCCAGTTAGGGTTTACAAATATTTGGTGGGTTTGTATTGATGTCGCCGTCTTGGGCCTCCAGTCGGCGCCACTCGTCTAGGTCCAGCATGCGCCAGTCGCTGTATTGGGCGAGTCGACCCGCTCAGGGCTAGGTTTATGTCGGCTTGATCCAGCTGGCGACTCCGCTTCGTGGGTATACCCCGATTGGTATTCCCCCATCAGTAGTCCCCGAGCGCGTTGTCAATTCGTCGCGGGCTTGAGGCAGGGCACGGAGAGCCTTGACGATGGGTCGTGGCTAATCAGCGACGAGCTCTTGAATAGAGAAAAGAACCGTGAAGCGGGAGGCGGTCAGCGTGAGCTAGTCGGTGATGGACAGTTGGCGAAAGACGCAGGGTGTCGGTGAAGCCGCCAGTTGCGGCGAGTCCCCGAACATGGAGCGTGCCGAGTCCCCGAGTGCGGCGAGTGGCGAGGTTGGGCGACCAGCGAATGGCGCTGTCTGTAGCGCGCCGAGTCCCCGAGCGCGTTGAGTACGCGAGGGCGATTCCGCGGTGGCGAGTCCCCGAGCATGTTGGGTACGCGAGGGCAAGTCCGTGGTGGCGAGTCCTCGAGCGTGTTGAGTATGCGAGGGCGAGTCCGTGGTGGAAAGTCCTCGAGCGTGTTGAGTACGGGAGGGCGAGTCCCTGGTGGAGAGTCCCGAGCATGTCGAGACACGAGGGCGAGTCCACGGTGGAGTGTCCCAGAGCGTGTTGAAAACACGAGGGCGAGTCCGTGGTGGCGAGTCCCCAAGCGTGGAGAGCCACGGTCATGGAACCACGCGTACACGCAGTATGCCTAGGAGTAGTCCCGAGGATCGAGTTGGCTTGTAGAGGCGACTTGAGGCTCTTTAGAGATGCATATTTTGAAAATAGTAGTGGTTGTTGCTGAGCGTGGCGAGTCCGCGTGGGGAGAGTTTGCGATGGAGAGTTCCCGAGTGTGGCGAGTCCACGATGATTGTGAGTCCGCGAGGGGAGAGTTTGCAATGGAGAGTTCCCGAGTGTGGCGAGTCCACGATGATTGTGAGTCTGCGAGGGGAGAGTACCCGAGTGTGGCGAGTCCGCGATGATAGCGAGTCCGCGAGGGGAGAGTCCCCGAGTGTGGCGAGTCCGCGATGATTGCGAGTCCGCGAGGGGAGAGTCCCTGAGGGTGGCGAGTCCGCGATGATAGCGAGTCCGCGAGGGGAGAGTCCCCGAGCGTGGCGAGTCCGCGATGATAGCGAATCCGCTACGATGTTTATTACGCTGTTTTTGTTAGCGAGTCTCTCGTCTTGGCCCAGGGGGGCAGTCGCATGGCGACTCCAAAGATGGCTCTCGGCTTGGCGTTCTTCCTGGACGATCCGAGGCTCGGGTTGCGAGTCCTTGTCCGCAGTACTTGGCCGTGCCAGTATCTAGGGTTGATGAGGACATGGTGCTGTTTGTGTAGCAAAACCATTTGTCTTGGCCCGGAAGGCCAGTCAAGCAAGGCGACTCCAATGATGGCTCTCGGTTAGCGTTTTTCATGGACGATTCGAGGCTCGGTTTGCGAGTCCTCGTCCGCACTACTTGACCATTGCGAGTCGCTCTTTCAAAGGTTGACAAAGGCAAATTGATTTTTCCCGGGGGAAGAGAAACCTAGTGGTGAGTCCATGCAGCATGGCATGTGACCCTCTCTGGCGACTCGGACGATGAATGTCCCTTATTAGGTGTGGCGTACACATGGGTCGCACGGCGTTTAGCTAGAAAAATTCGACGCGGCGGACGTATGGTCGCGCTTTGGCGAAGTTGACGCGGCGGAACAGGGTCGACGCGACGGACTGGGGTCACGCTATGGCGATATCGATGATGGTGAGGCCGCGATGGCGATCTCGTGGCAGGCGAGCCCGCATTGGCGAGTCCCTGAGCCTGTTTAGGCGAGTTCTGCAGTATGGCGAGTCCGCGCTAGGCGAGTCCGCGACAGGGAAGTCGTCGAAAGCGGCGGGCGAGTCCACGAGGGGCTAGTCCCTAGCGGACGAGCCCATAATGGCGAGTTCGCGGTAGGCGAGGCGAGTCCCCGATGGACGGATGCGCCATGATGGTCGTAAACCAACTAACCTGTGTATATATACAAGTCTGAAAGTATAAAAATCTCCATATAAATATATTATGATAAAAAAATTGAATAGATATCACCGGATGTTTTTGTGTATCTATCTGATATCTTCTCATGGCATTTGTCAGGCCTTGATAGGTATGGCGTCGGCAAGTGGCCTGAATTTTACCATCATCTACTCCAATTAAATATTAGACTTGCCGATTGCTCGAGACATGCATAGCAAATAAATAATCGTGTGATAAGTCAGTCCAAATAAGATAATCAAGAAAAGAGGACAAGCGATTGCATCTAAAAGAATAAATGAAACCCATCAGCCCTTTGCTGTTTTTGCTTGGATGAAGTCTGATCTACTCTCGGACGCGCTGGTGCGGTAGTGCGCTGTGAGGAGTGGCACTGAGATCAAGATCGAGATCCTTCTGTTCCTTGACGCACGTGCGTGGGAGAACGGATTCAGCATTCTGCGTAGAGAACGCGAGTCAACCGCACTCATGTCGGCGGCTGCAATTTCACGGATCCCAGATGCCAACTTGGTCCTTGTCATACTTGCACACACAAAGCGATTGGTAGTAGATAGGAAAAATAAAACAGAATAAACAGGAGAAGGTATCATGAAGAATTATTATTCTATCCTTGTATGGATCATATAGCTCCACAAGCCTCCTATTTCTCCGATCCAAACTCTTGATCGCTGCCGGACTGACCGGCTGTGCTGGCCTTGCCAGGCACAGATCAAATCAATCGCACGTATACATAGACAGTGGCGGACCCAGGATTTATGTAAGACCAGGGCTAATTTCAAAGCCAAACACCTGAGAGAAAAATGTTAACTTCTCATCTCCACTAAATAACACAATCTATTAGCCAAGTTACACTACAAATGCATGTACTGCATATTGACATGGAAAACAATCTCAATGTGTAACTAATGAGGAAACCACAAAATAAAGCCGGTAGTGTAATTGCATAACCATGACGCATTTTTCTACCTACACAATGAAGATTTCTTTTGCTCCAGCCTATCATTTACTCACCAATCGTAGGATAATTATCAGAACCTACAAAAACAAGAAAAATAATCACAATACATGATACATAAATTGTATTAGTAAGAAATTAACTTATCACTAACTGCTCATCGTAATTGTCACTTAGGTGACCTCATATTTTGGAAACAATCCAAAATTTTATTATTTTCGATGCTTGCAAATATGGTATGCTGATGAAAATAGGATGATACCTGTCTTCATGAATAAATCTTCGATGTTCTTGTCCCCTTCATCTTTCAAGCAAACAGATTAAATAAAAATAGTTAATCCACAATTAGCTAAACCTAATTGTGCTAGTTGTACGACTGAAATTGACTTTCCCGTTCTTCAGAATGTAGACACTGTATATTGGAATTTAGAAACAAGAAAATTACATATGAGCAGGCAAGAAGTTGGTGAGTTAGAGACGAAAACGATGAAGCGCAAGCGCTGGGCACCGGTGCGGCAACGCGTAGGCAGAAGCAGCAGCATGCCGGGATCTTGGACGACCGACGCGGCAGTGGGTCTTGGCCTGGTCGAGCTCGTCTCCGTCTGGCTGCTCGACGGCGCGATCAATGCGACAGGGCGGCGCTGGGCGCGATATGGAACAGGAACATCTGCTCTCTTTTTTTTCTGCAAAATAAATATATGAGTAAGTTACTGCCTTTACGGCCACGCGGACGCGGAGATACGCTAACGATGGCCCCAGGTGAGCTCGCTGGCATAGTGGGCTCATGTGAATAGCCCTGGTCATTTTGGACATAAAACACGGGCTGCGCTACTTCTTGTCTAGGTTTTTTGGAAAAACTATAAAGGAGGTACCAGCACTACCAGGGCCAAGACCCAGGCTGTAGCCCGGGCTGCCGGGGGCCAGGTCCGCCCCTGTACATAGATATGAATAAAATTATCAACTAGCATGGCGATCGGTGAGAGAAGGGGCTTAATTAAAACTTAGCTGTCGTAAAGAACCGGCAGGCCACACGCGATCGGATGACCGAGCTTCATCAGGGCGAACTTGCGTTGGGCGGCGAGCGGCCGAAACCTGTTGGATGCGATCTGGTCTGTGGTGATAGTGAGGGATCCCGCCCGGATTATCACCCTCTATGCACCGCTTGCCCCACGGTGGGCGCCAACTGTCGTGGTATTGCACGGCAGATGCTACTGGGGGTAGCTTACGTAGAGGGAGCAAGACGACGTAGGAGAATCCGGAAGCGAGATTGACACATGATGTATCCAGGTTCACGTCCTCTCGGTGGAGGATCGCTACGTCCTGCTGTCAATCCAGTATATGATCAAAGATTGGTTTACAATGGAGCCACCGTAGACGGAGGGAGAGACTAGATCTAATCTAATGTGGGAGAGCCTACCCCGTGGGGGTGCCCCTGGTGGCTTTATATATGCAGCCAGTTAGGGTTTACAAATATTTGGTAGGCTTTGTATTGAAGTCGCCGTCTTGGGCCTCCAGTCGGCGCCACTCGTCTAGGTCCAGCATGCGCTAGTCGCCGTATTAGGTGAGTCGACCCGCTCAGGGCTAGGTTTCTGTCGGCTTGATCCAGCTGGCGACTCCGCTTCGTGGGTATAACCAGATTGGTATTCCCCATCATGACGAGTCCTT
Organism: Avena longiglumis; assembly: GCA_030063025.1. Taxonomy (NCBI): domain Eukaryota; kingdom Viridiplantae; phylum Streptophyta; class Magnoliopsida; order Poales; family Poaceae; genus Avena; species Avena longiglumis. The sequence goes on along the minus strand of CP125975.1, from coordinate 151,529,874 downwards.
TGCTAGCGTGGCATGTGATGTGGCCCTGGGCCCATCTGTCATTGTCTATGAGTAGGAACAAGCCCAGTAACAAAAATATTAACTAAGCTAAGCATGCCATGTGGCCCACTAGTCAGTGACAGGGTCTAGAGTAGTATCGGTGTAAAAAGTATTTACCATTTAGAATTTAATTAGAAAATAATTTAGAGAAAAAAATAATCTTGTAAATTTAATATCTTTTGTTTTATAATTCATAAAAATATATTTAATTTATCAATTTTTTAGAAAAATAAAATCTATAACATTAAACTATTATCAAACATTATTATTATAGCAATTTAAATAATTATTGTTTAATAAAGATTTTATAAGTATTAATACTTTGAAAATTCATATTTTAATATTGGTAAATGTTAAAAAAATATAAATAAAATACCAAAAATCTTAGAAAAATAAGAAGTATGATTTAAAACTATGATCATGCATTATTATTTCACCTAGTCAGATATTTATTATTTATTAAGTATTTATAAAGTAATAAATATTATAAAAATCATATCTTAATATTTATAAATTACAAAAATAAATGTAATACACCAAAATGATCACAAAAATAATATTTACATGTTAAAAATATAACACTCCACTTTTGAGGAAAATAAAAATTTAAACACTTTAATAACTTGAATTTAAACTTATTTCCTTAGTTGATAATCCATATAAGGGTAAATAAAATTTGCTAATATTTTTAAAATTAACCAATTGATTCTAATAAATAGTATTAGTCTTAAATATTAATAATATGAAGTAAAAAAGGTTCAACACATTTTAAATGCAATCTTATTGAATTATCATTCAACCACAAGTTTATAAACATACCAAAACACTATAGTTAATCCATAAGTAGTTAAGTAATATTATTTCCTTGTCTACAAACTATAACCGCTCATTTATAAAAAGATAAATGATTCTATTCCATTATAATATTGAGAAACCACTACTCAAATAAAAGTAGAACCATCCCTTGTTAGCTCTAAAGAAACCTTATGAAGTGAACAAAGTACTACTATCTTAAGCATTACACTTTAAGTCCATCTATGTTCTTAAAGTTAACTTTAGTCTACAAAACTTTAAGTATAATGCTAAAGACCTTATTGTGTGTTTTATAGTTAACTTTGGTCTGTTATAACTAATTCGTAAAGCATCTCAAGTCCAAACTATTCAAGCAAGCACAAACAACATCGACCACATTTGATTAACCACAAATATTGTTTAGACCTTAGAAAAGAAATCTTTTCTTCAAATGTTATTCTTTTTGCCACTTCAATCAACAAAGAACAACTAATCATAATCACATTACTTTATACTTTACTTGTATATAAGGATTGTTAATACTTAAGTTCCTTATAAATGCCTATACTTGTAAAGTAAGATTTAAAAATAAGGCAATTCTTATATAAGTAATCTTTGAATAGCATTCCACAATTTTGTATTTTATTGTTGTATGATATTGTAATTACATGTTGTTTCACACACACCCACAATCCTTAATAAGAAGCACAAGTGAGAAGCTTATCTAAAAGTACAACACATTCAACATAAACCATTTCCAACATCCAAACCCTAGATCAACGCTTATTACGGGGATTCGAGTTTATCAAATTGCATTACATTACTATGCACAATAGCATCTTGCTTCTTTAAACATTAGTCTTTACCGAACCAATGATGCTGATTTCAGATATTGGATCTTATATTGTCTTGAAGACCGTGAGTGCATAATCTTGCAATCACAAAAGGCAAGTTCACACTTGCTCATGTCCTTTGATTATTTTATGTAAAGTATTTTGCAAATCCAGTGTTGTCATCCCCTGCATTTGAAAAAGTTCAGAAAACACTATTTTCATAATAATATGACTATAGGTTATTTACCATGAGGTAATAACCTACTATGAAAGTATGGTAGTAAAGGAACATATTATCTAGGACTTCACAACCAATGTCGCCAGTGATTCTTGCACCGTATATCACGCGTTAACCATGAGATTTGGAATGGGACGGAGAAGTCAGCTGTATTCTTTTCCTTCTGCATGTAGGCAAGATGACCTTAACATGACGTTGTGATTCCTTGTGTGGATCCAACATATGGGTGGGCACCCTTACGCCCCACGCTTCTGGTGTCTAGATTATCTATGAGTGGTTTTTAGTGGTATAGTCCCTCTGATATGAACTTGCTAGGACATCACCAGCTCATAGAGTCTTCGGGAACTCATCAGGGTTTTAGCCTGCCCGGAAGGGGGATTAACGGAGGTCAGCCAGCCCCGAAGGATTGTGCAGACATGTGGGGTCGCAGAGAGGGTAGTGATTGGCTTGGATCTTAGTCTGGGCCTCATACCAAGGAACTTTGAATGGGTTCGCGGCCCGGATGTGCAACAAAGCTAAGATCTCTCATGGTAAAAGTAATGCACCTCTGCAGAGTGTAAGAACTGTAACTTGTTGCTCCATGTTCCGGGAAGGAGCTGCGAACGCTGCGGGAAAGGAACTCCATGAAAGTTCTAGTAAACCCCCAAAGGCTGACGAACATAGCTTTTCCGAATAAAAGCAACCTTTGCAAAAATGTTTACAAAAACCTGCATTGCCTACGACCTATGATCTGTGGTTGTAGATATAGTGCATCACACACTCCTTTCTAGTGAACTTGCTGAGTACGCTCGTACTCAATGTATCTTCTTAACCCTTGCTAGATTCTGAAGCCATTAAGATGACGTCTACATCAAGTTATGCTCTAGGAATCATCACCAAAAGCTAAAGTTCTTCAATGAAGTCAAGAAAGTCAACATATACATCAACTCAAGTGAAGATGAAGTTACTGATTAGATAAGAATATAATCTCTAGCCATAGAACCTATTTCTATAGTGTATTGCAATAGCAGCAATGCCAGACTAATAGTTCAAATACTAGTCTTATTAGTATGATAGTTTTTGAGTTGTTTATTTTTTATTCTTCTTTGTAAGAAGTTTCTTTCTCTCTCTCTTTAACCTAGAGTGTTCTCTAGATCTTTTGTAAAGAGTCTAGTTATAACCTATAGTCATGTCTTGGACCTGTTGTGTTTCTGTTGTACCACTCTGAGGGATGTAATACTAGTGAACGGTGTTTCATTGGTGTTATGTCACCGACTATAGTGTACTATATCATGAAGTGGTATGTTGGGTCACCGCAGCTAGTGTCCTTGTGCTTTCTGTGAGAATTGGTGATCATTGCTATTATGGTTTATGTGATATTGGTGCTAGTTCTAGTGCTATTCCTTGTGAGCTTTACAAGTAAATTATGCATGAAATTGGTCCTTCTGAACTTGAGGACATTGATGTGGTTATTCACCTTGTAATAAGGAAACCATTTTCCCTATTGGTATTGTAAGAGATGTGGAAGTCCTCTGCGGTAAGGTTAAGTATCCTGCTGATTTTCTAGTGCTTAATTCGGCAGCTAATAAAACTTGTCCTATCATTTTTGGTAGACCCTTCTTGAACACTTGTGTAGCTATTATAGACTGTAAGAAGGAGAAAGTTTTAACTAATTTTGATGGATATTCTTATGAGTTTAATTTTTCCAAATTTTCTAAAGCTCCTTGTGAAAACAACTTTCCTAATAAAGATTTCAGGATGGAACAACTTGCTTCTATTGATCCGGTTTATGGCCTTGGACCTATTTTTGGTGACTGTGAGTATGCTCATTGACAGTGATAGTTATATTGTCAATTTTATTCAAAGTGCTACTGAAAGTTATTATGAGAGAGGGAAACATGGTTTTATGCATCTCAATAATGTTAAGTTTCCCCGTTTTATGTTGAAAGCTTTGAAGTTGCATTTGTTTTGTCTTCCTATGCTAGTGTCTTTTTGTTTCAACAATTTGTTTTCTCATGATACCCCCATGCATAGGAAGTGGGTTAGACTCAAATGTGTTGGTTATTTGCTTCTTTATGCTCTCTTTCACTTCAGATATATATCTCCTATGTGAGCATCTTTGAAACTATCAAGCCTAACTTAAAGGCATTAAAGAAAATTAATTCTTGGGAGATAACCCAATAGTTTTGTTGAGTCTTGGAAGTTATTACCTCAGTAATAACCTCTCCTTATCCTTTTTGTTTTGGTTTTTGTGTTAAGTTCAACTACTTTTGGGAAGTAGAGGAGTTGTGAAAAGTGGCTGTCCTGGGACAGATTTTTGTGCTGCATTGTAAAAATTCGTGAGTGAGCTCAGTACGTCGGATGGAGCTGTATTTTTCTGTGCTTGTTCTCCAAGTTGTTACCAAACTTTCATTAGTTTTTCACTTTTTGATTTGAGCAATAGATGGTTTTCAAAAAAATCGATCTTTACCTGCTGGTCTGTTTTGACAGATTTCTGCCATCATTTGCATTTGCCTCTTATATTGATACCCTTCCAGATTCTTTTGGGTTTTTGGAAAGGAGTTGCTACAGTAGATTTTGTTTTGATGGATTTCAGTTGAAGTGTGAACCTAAAGGTTTTTTGTTTTTTGCTTACACTAATGTTGCCATTGAGGTTTGTGTAATGCCTTGTGAGAAATGGAATTTCTAGGAGAAGGAGAAAAGGAATCTGCCGAGTTCGTATTTGAATAGGTAAAAGTGGTGAAACAGAAGGTTCATGAAAGCCTAATATATTTATATTTTTGATGTTTTTATTACATACGAAAGGTTACGAAACGAAACAGAGGATGAAACGGAGGCCAGGGTGGCCACACCCACCCCAGGCGTGGGCCCCAGCTGGTCGCGCCTAGAGGGGGTGTGAGCCCCCTGAGCTTCGTCTCTGCCTTGTTTCCGCACCGGTACCTTCCTTATGCATTGAAACTTCATAATATATAACCCGCTGGGTCCCCCGAGGTTCGTATATCATGTTCTCGTCGTGTTTTCATTTTGATCTGTTTCTATCAGGAAATCTTCTCAAAGTTTAGAGCACCATGGTCTCCACCAATGACAAAGGCAAGAAGCCTGTGGAAGAAGAAAGGATCGCTGCTAGGCGCGAAGACATGGATTGGAGCATCGAGGAGAAAGTTAAGATGGAGGAACAAACCGCCGCAAGGGAAAGGGCAAGGAAGCCTACTTTTGTAGGAGCAATTAACATTGGACGTGCTTTTTCTCATAACATGCAGGGGATTATAGCCTTCGTTCCAGACTTCAGATCCTGCCCTGAGGCAGTGGAAGCCCTTCGAACCACTGACGATATTTGTGATAAGTACCGTGCTTTGAGGATGAAGGTGATATACTTCAAGAGGAGAACAACAGGCTTCGTAAGATGCTGGAAGGTTTTCTTACCCTAAACAAGGGACCGCCACCGAAGGAGTAATTCGTCATCAGGTTTGGCATCTCCTTGGCTTGTTCCAAGGTTGGGGGAGTGTCGCGGTATCGCATCATTATATTTTATCTTTTAACTTTTTAGTGGATTCATATATTTGGTAGAGAAGTTATCTTATAGGTTGGTTTGCATGTGGAAGTATCTCTCCTTTAGTTGATTATCTATGTATCCCTTGGAGTGAGTGCCTTTATGGTATATTAATGAGAAGTTTCATATTTTACTTTTTGCACTTCTTATTTTAGTTTGCAATCTCTATTATATGATTGATGATGTGTGCAGCAACACTTCGTTGGGAGACCCCAAGCGGAAGGTATGATGCAGTACAGCAGGAAGTTTTCCCTTAGTAAGGAACCAAGGTATCAAACCAGTAGGAGGAAGGAAACGTCTGAAAGGTGTTGCAAGCAACGTGGAAACCTGCACAACACAAACTCAAGACTTTGCCCCAACTAACAGTGAGGTTGTCAATCTCACCGGTTGCTGTAACAAAGGATTAATTGTATAGTGTGGAAGGTGATGATGGTTTGCATCAAGTAAACAGTAACAGTGGAAGATGTATCAATGGTAAAGATTGGACCGGGGTCCATAGGTCACTAGAGGTGTTCTCCTTAGATAAACAAACATGGCATGCTGGGTAAACAAATTATAGCAGGGCAATTGATAGGACTGAGCAAGGCATAACAATGCAATACTAGACAAAAAGATCCTATGAGATTCGATTGGGCAATACAACCACTATACATAGACCGCCATCCAACTGCATCTATGACTAGAAGTCCACCTTCAGGTTATCATCCGAACCCCCTCCAGTATTAAGTTGCAAGCAACAAACAACTACTTTAAGAAAAGTGTGTAAGGTAAACAATCCACTTGTTCCATGAACAAGAGACCGTTGTTTTCTCCCTAGTGGCAACAACACATCTACAACCGTAGAGATTTCTGTCACTTCTCTTGATTAAGTAGAGGCATGAACCCACTATCGAGCATAAATACCCCCTCTTGGAGTCACTAGCAACTACTTGTCCAAGATAGCTACTAACAACGGAGAGCATGCAAGATCACAAACAACACAGACATGATAGAATCAATAAGACAAAACCATTAATCAATCTGACATAGTAATCTCAATATCCATCGGATCCCCTTAAACACAACAAGCATGATTACAAATAGATGAGATCTTGATCATGAATGGAGCTCACAAGATCTATAGATGATAGCACAAGGAGGATATACAACCATCTTGCTACTACATGGACCCTGATACATCGGAAACGTATCTATAATTTTTGATGTTCCATGCTTGTTTAGTATCTACTTTGCTTTCCTTTTCCTTTCTTTGAGGTGTTTTTATATATTTTCTGGAACTAACCTATTGACAAGATGCCACAGTGCCAATTGCCTGTTTTCTTTTGTTTTTGGTTCCAGAAAGGCAAAAAATTAATATTCTCGGAATTGGACGGGATAAAAGCCAAAGTTATTTTTCCCGGAGCAACACGGAACCACGAAGCAGTGCCAGAGGGGGACACAGGGTGGCCAGACCCCCCTAGGCGTGGGCAAGCCTTGGGGGCGCCCAGAGGGGGTGTGGGCCCCCTAGACCCCCACCGACCTTGATTCCTGCGCCTATAAGATCCTCCCGATGAGAAAACCCTAGATAATCCATAAGAAATCCACGAAAACCTCTGCTGCACCGCCGCCATCGAAGGGGAGATTCAGGGGATAGAAAGTCTCTGTTCCGGCACCCTGCCGGGACGGGGAAGTGCCCCTAGAGCCATCTCCATCGATCTCCACCACCATCTCCATCACCGTTGCTGATTCCCATGATGAGGAGGGTGTAGTTCTTCTTGAGGGCTAAGGGATCTACTGGTATCTATGTGTTCATCTCTCTCTATGCATGATCTTGTGGTGGCAGCGATTATAGACGGTTTCGTGGAATATTTATCGGGTGCTTAGGGTTTAGGGCTCGGGGGCTTATTTTAGGCGAAGAGGCGAGGATAGGAGGCGGCCAGGGGGCCCACACCCTGCCTAGGCGCGGGCCCACCCTAGGCCGCGCCAGGGGAGGGGGGGTGGCCACCCTGTGGCGCCCCTCCGTCTCTCCTCTGGACTCTGTGTTCTCCTCGGTGAAATATTGACTTTGGATTTTGTCCCGTCCAATTCTGAGAATATTTCCTTACCAGCTTTTCTAGAACCAAAAACAGCAGAAAACAGGCAACTGGCACTGTGGCAACTTGTTAATAGGTTAGTACCAGAAAACATATGAAAAGCACCTCAAAGTGTAGACAAATCAAAGCAAAGTAGATACTAAACAAGCATGGAACATAAAAAATTATAGATACGTTTCCGATGTATCAATTGATCTTGTTGATCAGTATTGTATCACTTTGGTAGCATCAAGTAGATCTAAATTGGTTTTGGCAAACCGAGCTCTGGTCAGTAGCAACACTTTTTGAGGTTTGAATGGAAAAGAGAAAGCTTACAGGTATTTTGTATCATTTATTTTCTTTCTGGATTGGCTCATAAGCTTAGTATTCTTTATTTAAGATCTTTTGTGTCTTCAAGGAATATTGCATGTTTGGCTTTATCACTTGTAGGTTTGCTTGTTTCCTTCAACTCTTTTTCTTGCTACCTAGCCTTGCTAGCCAAAAACCTGTTTTGAGAAGGCATACTTCTCATGCATCCAATCCTTTTGAACCAAAACTTGTGCCATTTATGTCCACCATATCTACCTATTAGCATTATTGCTATTCCAAGCAAATTCTCAAGCTTCATCTATCTTTCGAATTAAAAATTATTTTGTTATGTGAAAACTAGTTAGTAAAGCTCTCACAAACTTGATGGCACACCTTATTTTCTTGCCCCTAACAATCTTGAACCATTGTGTCATCAAAGTTGTATATGCTTGCATCTATACGTTGGGAGTAGCAGAACAGTGTTGTCACGGGGAACGCTTTCAACACTTATGGATGCATATCCAGTTGATATCATGCTCTTTTGTTTGCGGATGTCGTCGGTGTGAAATAAAAGGGGAGATTGTAAGTCCATGAAGTTATGTATGTGTGTTAGAGAAACGCCTGGGCCGCTAGCCTAAGCCATTCCTAATCATGGTGGAAACTTGCAGCATAACCATAGTGAGCAATCTGTGAAGCATCCTCAATAAAAACCTATGCAAATAGCAAATAAAAAGATCGTTGAGATGCTCACTGTCTGCTTTCCTTGTCATTTTGATTATGGGATAGCTCCTGTATCATGTGCAAGGGGTACCCCGTTGGCGGTTCTTTATGATACACATGTACTTACAATGACAAGAACTTACCGGTAACAAAAGTTGAGTAGCATGAGGAGCGGCCCTCATACTCAAGGGACATGAGATTGCCATCTTATATTTCGTCAAGTATATACTCCATCCTTGTTCACTTTAACCTTAATCACATCAAGATGCTTATGATAGGGGCAATGAGGGCTCAAAGCTAGTAAGTACCATAATCTTTTGGAAGCTCTTTATGACTTGAAATCCCTGCTTCCCTCTATGAAGGGCCTTTATCATATTTCTAAGTTGAGTCAGTAAACCTTTTTCCTCTCTATCTCCAGCAAGAATTTGAGTTGTTGTGTTTCAAGCATTCATATAATGATTTATTCAGTCATGTTCTATATCTTCCTTGTTCGCACAAGACTCTTATCTATTGAGTATTTCTTTGAAATCCATCATTGTAAAAAAACTTTTATGTTTGAGCAAAGAGTACTCTTGTTGTGAAAACTTCTACAAAAGTTTTTGTGAAACTGTTTGCCAGCTGATCTCTGACCAAGAACAAAAGTTTGCCAATTCCAATTATGATTTATCTTTATGCATCTCTACTGTGACTCTTGTACTTGTTGCAAGATAAGTTATATAATGGTTAGTTGCTCTCTTCTATGAGTTATGTAATGGTAAGTGTGATGCTTCTTGTCCGTATTCTTTTATCGACACTTCACTCCATAAACCTGTGGACATGTTCACTGAGCTCAGTTTTCGCTTGGGGGCAAGCGAAGGTCTAAGCTTGGGGGGAGTTGATACGTCCAATTTGCATCACCATTCTATATCATAATTTGCCTCTATTCATTGATATATTTCTTATTAAGAGGTGTTACTTATGTCTTTTCATCTGTTTTTGCATGAAGGATGATACTTGGAGGATGGACTGCCAGAGTCAGGATTCTGATGGAAAAGAGGTGTTTTGATGCAATTTCGCGAAGATCAGAAAAATACCAGAAAAATTATGGACAATCATATTTTCCCAGAAGACGAAGGAAGCCAAAAGAGGAGGCGGAGATGGGCCACAGGGGGCCCACACCCCCCAAGCCGGCCTCCGGCCCTGCCCTCTTGCCTATTACTTCTCTTCAAAACCCTAAAACACGGGGAGCAACCACAGAAAGATTCCGCTGCCTCTGCGAGGCAGAAAACACCGAGAGAGAAAGAGCTCTCTGGAAGACAGATTTCTGCCAGGGAAATTCCTTCCCGGAGAGGGGAGATCGTCGCCATCAACACCATCATCAAGATATACTTCATCGGGATCATCATCATCATACACACCATCATCACCACCAGCAACATCATCACCACTCCGTCCCGCTGTAACAATTGTGTTGAATACTTGCATTGTTCTTAGGGGAAACTTTTCCAGTTTTGATAACTATTGTAGTTGATGCTTGTGAGTGGAACCATTGGATTATTGTTTATGTTCAGATTGTTATCCATCACCATATGATCTTTGATCTTGATCCATCTGATGTCTTGTGAGTAGTTCGTTTAGTTCTTGAGGACATGGGAGAAGTCATGTTGTTAGTAGTGGATTTGTGTTGAGATGTTTTAGTATTTAAGTTGTGGTACTATTCTTCTAGTGGTGTCATGTGAACGTCGACTACATAATAATTCACCATTTATGGGCCTTGGGGAATGCATTGCGTATTTGGCTACTAATTGTGGGGTTGCCGGAGTGACAGAAACCTGAACCCCCGTTAGGACACCATTGCACAAGGGAGCGTAGGATCTCAGAGTTTAAGGCTGTGGTTAGGTTTATATCTTAATTGCTTTCCTGTAGTTGCGGATGCTTGTAGGGGGTTTAACCACAAGTATGTATTAGTTCAAGTAAGATCAGTACATTAGCACAGGTTTACCCACACAACACTTACAACACCAAAGAAGGGTACTCAGCTATTTGAAGCGAAAGCACTTGACAGAATTCCCGTTTGGTCCTTATAAGTATTTCCACCGGCTCGTCCTTTGCTAAGAAAGGATTGGGCCACTTGTTGCAGTTGTTCGTTGTCTTTATTACTTGCACTTAGTTTCTTTGCTTTATCAGAAAACCCCTAAAAATCTGTTTGCTAAGTATTTACAGAGATTTCCTCCTCCATACCACTAGTCAACACCTTCCGCTCCTCGTTGGGATCGACACTCCTGTTTATCGAAAGTACTACCATACTCCCCCTATACTTGTGGGTCATCAGGGTGAGCTATAAATATTCCATATAAGTTGTTTCTATTGGTGGATTATTCATTTATTAAATTATATTACAAGCCCTATCTTATTGAATTATAAGAAAGGTCACAAAACTATGATGAGATCAGAAAAAAAGAAACTGAAAGCTGCTCCTGGTGTTCTTCTTGGGGACTTCTAAAGTCCTCCCTATTCACGCTTTTGAGGTATGACCTGCAGATCTTTTACTATCAAACGACATATATTTACATGTTTAATAAAGTTTTTTTATTTCTTCATGCAAGTAGTGAATTGAAATTACATGCCCTTATGGTCATGTGAGAAATTTCCTACTAAGCTTGAAGCAGAACTTTATTTTAAATTTGGTAATACAAGATGTGTAGCTTAGAGGACATTGTAGCTGAATTGATCGACTTTGTTGAAGGTGCTTATGTGTTGGATGACCAGTGTAGGGGCCTGCTACTACAGGCTAGGGTGAGTGCCAGGATCTCTTCCTTCAGCACAAGGATCTGTCAGGAGCAAAGAGAGGAAGCTGAAGTGTACAGGGATCCATCACCGACTACTTGATCACGAAGATAGATCTGGTGTGTAGTGAAATTGACTGCTTGATCCAAAGTGGGTAGGTAGTGAAGTTTCTTGAACATTATTTTCAAAACTACGTGAGGATGTGTACGGATGTTAATGGGGAGTATGTGTTTTTGATTTGTTATGTCACTCTATTGATTCAGGATTGTTTCTTACTTGGATGCAGGTTTTTTCTCCCATCGTACTTTCGTTCTGTTTGTGGGCTAGGAGCTCGCCGCGTGGGCATCTGTCGTACGACGCCGTGTTTGGCTGGAGTTACTGCTGGATTTGGGAGCTAAAATACGCAATGGTGGACCTGGTAACCGTGCAAATCAATTGGCATGTATCTCCTACTAAACACTCGGACTTGATACATATCAAAAAAAGTCATGCGATACAACTTTAATTTTAGAGGCTTATTATGCATGTTTGCTCCTAGCTAGATCGAATATCTAGAACTTCTACATCATGATTATACACTGCTTGATTGAACCTTGTGCGTCAACACGGATACTAAGATCAGTTAAAACAAAAAGTCTACTTAGATATCGTTTTCCCAAGTATGAGATGTAATATTATACTTATTACATGGCCTATGCTTTGAGAGATTTAGGTCTAATTTATATCCTTTTCTCTTCCCTCTTTATTGCGAAATCCTTTTCTCATACCCTGTTGGTATACTATGAGAAGTTATTTCGTTTTCAAAGTTCTTTAAAGTATTGGAAAAGAAAATTTTGACCTATATGCAGTGTTACATCATCTTTGTGGATAATCCTTGCGCTCATGTTTTCCCATTTTTTGCTACATAGAGGTATTCAATGAACTTAGTAAAGAAAAATGACAAGCATACCCAATCAGCTATTGAAATATTTTATATGGGAATCCAATCAGTTGTTGATATAACAATTAACAAATCATATTTGTACTGACATATTGTGGTTTTTGGTTGCCTTAGTGGTGCACACTTCACATGTTCATTAAATGGTTATTTTATTTTTATCTATGTTTTGCATAAGGTGCACATGTTGGTATTTCTGTTGAAAGATGCTAAAGACGGTGTGTTGAACTGGGTTTTTGTGTGATGATTGCTTGCTTGAGGAGCATCATGGGTATAGGAATCACAGTCAAGTTATTAGGGATCAGTTTGTCCCGGTGGACAAAAGTTATGAGCATCTTTACAACAAACCTGTTATGAGCAAGTGTTCTTAGTCCTCATTTACATTAATAGTCACACTAGGTTCTCCTTCTATGTAGGTTCAAGATGCCAATCATAGTTTCTCATTAAAAGGCTACTGCAGAGATGATTCTCTAGGAGATCTTGCTGAAAATTGGTTGTCCGGAATGTTGAATTTGGGGTATTAAAATTTTACTGCTTGGCTGGACGCAGGAGCAGCCTCTAGAATTTGAGAAGTCTTATTTGGATGTCTTATATTGGTGATATCACCATATCGTGTGGCATATTTCCATTCACTGATAGGATGTTCCCGTTTGAGATTATAAATATTTATCTAAAGGGCGGTGTTGTTTTTATGGATTTTGTAAAAACAATCTGTGTCTTAAGATAAGTTGCTTCTATTATTCTATGGCAATGGTTATCACTAAGATTTACTGCAGATAGTGGAAGATGGTTTTACCTATAAGAATGCACAAATGATGAGTATTACAGAGGGATCAATGTTAATTCTGTTTTAGCATTATTTTTCGGGGATCACACACACACCAGGACCACATGTTATCTTGGTATAATTCACATAAAGGTGAATCAACTAAAGAACCATCGAACATCCAATAGTTCATAGTCTACATATTGCTCATCATCTATTTTTTATAGACTATGAGTTTATAATCTTTGTGATAAATATATCTTGGTGGCAAATGTGTGTTGAAAATTGTTCTCTTTTCCATGTCATTCTATGTAGGTATATCTATTGGTTAAGTTTTTTTTTGGTAATTTTTGTTTAAAACACGATTCATGCAATCGGTCTAATTTGATCACAAAAGACTTTTTCACTCGAGACCAATTATTTAAACTTAATTTGCTATACAATCACTTGATAATTTCTTATTGTTATTGCTGTCCCTAATTGGTCTTTTGAGTGGCTAGGACTTTCATTTTATGGGCATTACCAAAATAAATAAAAGCATTACCAAAATAAATAAAAAGATGTTCAACGATGCACAGTAATTCCGATGGCTGCACATGAAAACCTACCACACTTGTTGCGAAGTGTTAAAATGTGTTGCAGGCGGCGGGGCGAAGCCCGCCTGTCCATCTAGTACTAAATTACTAGTGTTCTTGTATCATCTTTTTGACCAAGGGCACCGTACCATTCTTATTCTTTTGTTAGCTGCCCCCTTGCCTGAAACTTATTCGATCTTACCTAACCTGACGTTTAGCTTGTCCCTTGTTCCGCTAATATGAATTCTAGTTAGTGGAATCGGTTAGAGGAAGTGCTGACTTAAGCCTGGTCTGATGCATCCATAATTGTGAGTTGCTCTCCAAAGACAAGTTGTAGATTTTGTTCCGGCATTTAAATATTGTATCTTTCTTAACAAATTTGGTTTGATAGAGTGCAAACAGCGATCTGTGTAGTGATCTTTTAGTAAATAGTGTCTTGCTCGTAGTAATCTGCCTTGCAACTTTAGTTTTTTTACTTTTGAATTAGACCTTGGGATAAACATGGAAATTGTGGAGTATAATTTTCAGATGATATAACTCATATTGTTTGCAAATATTTCATGTAAAGTACTAAGTATCCTGAAAAGAATAAGTGATCTGTCCCGTGTTGGACAAAAGTACACGGATGCTTAAGTTTGAGTTATTTAAGATTTTATTGTCTAGATTTTCTAGATTGTGGATATATGAGAAATACAGAGTTGTTTTTGTTATATAAACCATCTATATGGTTGAGTTTTAAATATTTATGGTGAGGTCACTTTTGTGGTTTTGGCTGTGCATGTGTACTTTAGGGGCTCGCGCTTAGGAACGATTCTGATTTGTGAATATATTATGAAGGTATGCAATGTATTGAGTGTTCTGTATGTTGTATAACAGGTATCGATACTTCTGGTTCGGAACCCTTCAACTCACAGTTTTGTGCCCCGTGGTTGAGGCAAGTTCTTGATGGATACTGAATTTTGCATATATCTCTTCATCGGTTTTATTTAATGTCTATGATATGGCGATGATGATAAGATTAAAGATGACGATGACTTGTGCATACTATGCTTTTTCATACCATGATGATAATGTGACCTATGTTGGTGGGCACAATGCGACTTCCATTGATGGGTTGCGACCCACTTTGGAGGCACCCTCCACGAGTTGGAGCGAGTGGATGCCGACGGGTGTCCACTCGAGCGATACTGGTATCCACAATGAGATGAGCATATAGGCATGTAGGGCATAATATCATGTTCCAATAGACGAATGATGTTTAATGATGTTCTCATGTTTTGATTATGTAAAATTACTATTTGTTTGTGAACTTGTTGAGTCTTTGTACTTACCCTTGTTGTTTTCATGTTTTTAGGTATACCTTGAGGACGTCATGCATTGGGGATATGGGAGTAGAGCCACCACCAACTTCATATCACGATCTCACATTTATCTTGCAATGATTCCTTTTTAAATAATAAGATTACCTAGACTGGTTGGGTTTTGGAGTCTGTTGATTAGTACCTTAAAACAATTTTGGTTATGTTTTTGCGTGTGGTGGATAAATTGTTGTTTCCTAGTGGTTTAGAGTTTTGGGTATATTATTTGAGGTGAAGAACCTGTTATATCCGGTGATCTATTCATGCATTTTGGTATTCCTATATTATTGCCTGTCGTGGATGTCCCAAAAATAGAGGAGACTCTGTCGAAATTTCCCAAAGGATATTAGTTTTTTTATATGTGTAATATATGTGGTAACACCTGAAGTGCTTTGTTGGCTTGGGGTGTTATAGTTGGTATCAGAGCGGGCTTTAGGTCCGTGGTAGAAAAAGTAATGTAATAACAAACTTAAAATTTGACACACTGGTGCACGGTAGGTTGGAATGGGTCATGCATTGCATTTACGCTTATGTACTATTATTTGGTATTGATGGTAATTATGTTCTAAGTATATGGTCGCTTTTTGATAATGTTGTGTATAGTTATGCCGCCGAGGAGAGGTCGAGCTTGTGGTCGTGCTCGTGGTCGTGGAGGCCACAATAACCATTCCGGTGAATCATAACCAGAGGTTGAACAAAGTCGGCATGGGGAAGGTAGCGCAAGCCAAACCGGTAATGAAGGTGGACCCGATGGCCAAGGTACGATTCTGAAAAACTGGTTGGAACTGGAGCCTGGCGACTTCCATGGGACTGGGACACCAATTGATGCAACACCGTGGCTAAGTACCATGGAGAAGTATATGGCGGCTATGGAGTTACCATCGCACAAGCAAGTTCTCTTTGTGGCCTTCAACCTTAAAGGCCTTGCTAATGATTGGTGGTTAGGAGTCTGTGCCGCTTATCCTAGTGAACCCACCTGGGCTGTTTTTGTGCAACGGTTCACTGACAAGTATTATCTAGAAACATTCAAGGAGGAAATGTCAAAAAAACTGAAGACCATTAAGCAAGGGAAGCTATCTATAGATGAGTATGAGGCTGAGTTCAGCAAGATGGTACTATTTGTTGATCATGTGAAGCATGACGAGGCAGCAAAGGCGAGAGCATTCTTTAGGGGACTTAATTCTATATACATAGAGGTGATGAGTGCGAGGCCTACGAATGTTTACTTGTCCATGGTTAAGCAGGCTAGAGGAATGGAGTTGGAAGTTCGAATCACTGCAGCTGAGGAGGGTCACACAGGAGGCTCTAGTGCCAAGGGGCGACAAAAAGGGAGGCCATCGTGGGGGTAGTGGGTCTAATACTCAATGACCTCCTTTTAAAATTTCAAGGGAAATCACATTCCTCAACAAACAACAAAGTTTAAACAATCTAGTTCTTAGTCTTCTTAGGTTCCTCGCTCTTCTTCATCGACTCCATCCTTTTGTCATGTCCTAGGGCGGGGTATGATATGTTTCAAGTGTGGTGAGGGACACCGTGCTTCTGAGTGCAGTTGGACTGGGGAGTGTTACCACTGTGGTCGCCCTGGTCATATGGGGCGGGTATGTCATGAGAACCCCGCTAGCATTCTCAAGTTGGAGAGGACACATGCTGGTTCGACTACCACATCATCTCGAGGATCTGTAAACATGTTATCAGCTGCTCCTACTTCCACTCCTAAGTTCCCACCAGCTTGGGAACCACCTCCTAGTTATGTCTGGCAGGCTGTTCCAGTTGCTTCAGCGTAGTTTCCTGCATCGTCTACTCAGCTCCAGTTACCTCCACCCCCACAGCATAGTGTTGGACACCCCTCTTGAAAGTACCAACTTTGAATCGACTAGAGGGGGGGGGGTGAATAGGCGACTATCAAATATTAATTTGTTTCACACTTTTAGGCTTAACGAGAGGGAAAGTTATCTAGATGTGGAACTAGGTGGACAAGCTATATGCAAGATAACTTACAACAACCACAAGAATGGTAAAGGACAAGAAGTAAAGGAAGGGAACGAAGTAACCGGAGCGGGGACACGGAGATATAATTCCCGTAGTTCACTCCCAAGGAGCTACATCTACGTTGGAGAGGTGTCGGGGCCACACAAGATCACCCGAGCACCTCAAAGGCCTCGCCTTCTTCTCCGGTGAGCTCCCCCACAAAGGAGGCCTCACAATCCACTAACCGGTGACCTTGAAGGCGCCAACCGAAACCTTTACAACAAGGTTGAGGGGGAAGCTCCACAACTCTATTGGAGGCCCTCAACGACACCACGGAGCTTTACAACACAAGCCTTAGCTCCGAGGATACCCTACACCGTCTAAGGTTTCAAGAAACCCAAGAGAAACAAGATCCACAAAGGATGGGTGGGGGAAATCAAATCTTCCTTGGTGGAAGTGTAGATCTAGGTCACCTCCCTCACCTCTCAAAAGATCAAGTGATTGGAGTGGCTAGGTAGAGAGATCTAGTGAGGTGAAGCTCAAGCATTAATGGAGGAGAGAGAAAAAAATCAAGTTAGGTGGGGGAGGAATAAGGAGGGCGCCTTAAATAGGCTCCCTCCGCGCTGAACCGTTACAGCCCTCGCGACCTCACCGGAACTTCCGGTGAGGGGCCGGAAGTTCCGCCCAGAAAGGCTCCAACTGTCATCATCCCGTTGACGCCCTCTCCAAAAGCTCGCCAGAAGTTCCGGTCAAACTGACCGGAAGTTCTGGTGAA
This sequence comes from Avena longiglumis, assembly GCA_030063025.1. Taxonomy (NCBI): domain Eukaryota; kingdom Viridiplantae; phylum Streptophyta; class Magnoliopsida; order Poales; family Poaceae; genus Avena; species Avena longiglumis. Next base: position 151,512,218 of record CP125975.1, on the reverse strand, counting down.
ACTTCCGATGCAAGTTCTGACCCAAGTTCCGTCAAATAGACCACTTCATACAGAAGGGTACTGACCCTTCAACGGAACTTGGAGCGGAACTAGGGGCGGAACTTCTGGGTCACGAAGCATGTCTGATCAGAAGTTCCGGTGTCTGGGCAGAAGTTCCGCTCAGGAACTTTCTGGTGGGATCAACAGAAATTCCTCATTTGAACTTCCGGTGCAACTTCCTGCAAATAGAGCATACCCAGACAGAAGGTTCTGGGATCTCACCGGAAGTCCCAGCGGAAGTTGGATCAGAACAAAGCCCCAGATCAACCGACAGAAATGTCCTGGGCAGAACTTCCAGCGCCTGGCTAGAAGTTCCGATCAGATAAAAACAGCTTCAGCAGAACAGAACCTCGCTCTTTCACAGGAAAATAGGATGGCTGTGGCGGTGCATATGGGGTTTGTGCAAGAACAAGTGATTTCCCACAACCTTCCGAGATGTACCCCCTCTTGATAGTACAGTAACCTAAAGCAATAAAAGGAGAGAAACTAGAAAAACAAAAGGCCGCTATCTTCACTAGATCCCAAAGAGAGCATCCACGAAATACATAGGAATCATCAAAAGCATTTTTCCTGAAACTCAAGTACACGATTAGACCACAAGTGGGATTGTCATCATCACCAAAATAGCATGGGAAAAGATAGTCCTTTCAATCTCCCCCTTTTTGGTGTTTGATGACAATCCCAAAGATTTGCATAATGATGGAAGTAACATTTGCAATGGATGGAATAGGCTCCCCCTATATGTGTGCAAGGTAGAGATAATGCTCTAAGGACAAGACTAGCACACATACAAGGAGGCTCCCCCTCCCAATTGTAAAGATAGCACAAATGCACGGAATAGATAGTATATAGATCATACCGTTGCACCAACTAACTATGTGGAGACAACAGAGGAAATAACGAGGGAGACTAAAAACTCTACCACCATATACAAATGCCCATAAGCCAATGACAATAACACCAAACACTAGGCAATAACCACGTCATACCACATAGTATCAAACAAATAACATGGTCCACAAGCACACATAAGTTCACAAACATAAAGAGGTCCACAAGCACACAAATAAACTAGAGAGTTCGCGAGCTAGAAAAGATCAAAGGCAAGAACAAGCTCGCGACTCAACCCATGCAAATCCCCGTAGGCAACCTAATAGACATCTTTCTCCCCCTTTGGCATCGAGACACCAAAAAGGAAGAAAAGATCACTCTAATCACCCCAACCATGAAAGGGAGGAGGATCAGGCTCAGGGACCTAAGAATCCCACGCAGGCGGCGGACTAGTGACTTCCTCCTCAGACTCATCCTTAGACCAACGGTAGTTGTCGCGAATCCAATCATCCCTGGGAGTAGTGATAGAGCTAGTGACAGGAGCGCAAGGTATGTTGAGAGCAGTCATGATGGCCTTCTGGCGCTGAACACCGTGTCGCTGATCGACATAAGCCTGATACTCGCGGTTCTGGAGAAAGCAGAAAGTCTTCTTCACCTTTCCAAGAAGCTTCTTTGCCCAAGATGGCTACCTCTGGAGAGAAGGACCACCAGCACTAGAGCCACCAGGAGCAGAGGAGGGACCACCAGCTTCATCACGAGCCGTCTAGAGAGCTTCTTCCTTTTCTTCTTGAGAACGAGGCTTGTTGTGTTTGCTCACAGGCTTGATGTTGGCTTTAGAGAAAGAGTACCAGTCACCTCAAGCCACTTGTGATTGATGAGAGTCTGAATATAGGGAGCATAGGGGCAAGAGCGCTTGTTAATGATAGCCTGCCACATCTCAGTGTAGATAAAGTGCATGACATCCATCAGCCTGTCAGAGTCACGGCGAACATAAGTCTGATGCATGAGATCAACCTGATAGGCATGAAACTGATCAAAGTTGCCAGCCTTGGGAGAGATGGTGTTCAAGTACACCCTGCGCATGATGTCATAAACTGGCTGCAGATGATTCACAAAACCAACAGTGCCCCATCCTTCAATGTAGAGAGGCTCCAGGACTTCACGATCAGCGGCAATGGCGGTATGGACACGCCAACCATTTTCCCCTTTGCCAGGCTGAATGGGATAGCCAAGGAGCTCAACAAACTCTGACCAATTGGCGGTAAGCAGCACGCCATTTGTCATCCACTTCATCACACCTTCAGTAGAGGAACTCATATTCAAGTGAAGGGTTGTGTAAAACTGAGCAATAGCACCTTCATCGAAGTTCTGACGGTGCTCCATGAGGGGAATCAGCCCAAACCTCCTACAAATATCAAGAGCCTCACCAAAGTATGCATGTTTTTCTTCCATGTGATCCACATTGATGTACTTCTGAGGAGCAACCACAAACTTTGTCTTGGTAGCATAGATTTCAGCAAAGATTTGTTCCTGACGACAGTTGTGGCAGAGGGGATCCAAGCAGAGACGGTCACGAGGAATAAGGTAGGGATCCTTACGCCTGAATTCAGAGTAGGCCTTCTAAGTCCATTTGGAAATCTTGGCCTTGGATTTTTCAGGCCCAGCAGCAGTGGCCTTCTAAGAGGCAAGAATAGGCCTCTTCCTGACGAGCAGCAGCAGCAGACCTCTGACGGATGGTCTGAGTGGGTGGACGCACCACTTCAACGTCATCTTCATCGATCTTAGGAGGAATATCGAAGGATTGTCGAAGGAGACGCTTGCCTTTGCGGGAACCACCTTGCCCTGAGAAGAAAGCAAAAGAATAGGGAGGGAAGGTGGGGTAAGTGCACAAGTTCGGAAGAAGAAACAAAAGGAGATTGTAAAAATACAGCCACGGAAATTTTTTACTGTCGCCAGAACTTCCGCTGAAGCGCTAGAACTTCCGGTGAAAATGGTCCACCGGAAGTTCCGGTCGTGGCTCACCGGAAGTTCCGTTGAGACCACGGACTGGCGGTTCAAACAACAAGTTCAATAGATCTAGATCTACAAGGCACAAGTACAAAATTTCCAAAAATGAATTGGACCAATCTACCCTAGCATGATTCCCTAGGCCTACCAAGATCTCTCAACAAGTTCTAGCAAAAGAACTAGCCTAGACAAGGTGAGACCTAACTCAAGCAATGGTGAGAGAGCTATATCTCCATTAATGGAGGGATTTGAGGGAAAATACCGGAGTCAATGGCGGGAGATCAAGGTGGGGAAGGTTCCCACGGAGCAGATATGAGGAGGGGTGGCCGGAGATGAAGGGGCCGGAGCACCTTCGTGGAGAAGACTTCACCGGCGGCTGCTCCAAATAAAAGATGGGTCTTGGGTAAAAGAGGAAGAAGATGCCGTTTTCCCCACGGCCCACCTTATATAGGACAAAGAGCATCACCGGAAGTTTTGGTCAGAGACCGGAAGTTCTGGTGAACCGGAAGTTCCGGGTCAGGCAGAAACGTTCCAGGCCAGCAGGTGGTTCATACGAACAACGAGCTGACCGGAAGTTCCGGTGACGCCAAAAAAGTTTCTCAGGTTTGGAAGAAAACAAGGAAGAACTTGTGCAGGGAATATAGAGGGCTTGAGGAAAGGAAAGGCTTAGGACAGATAGCTCAAACTGTGAAGAACCAAAGCCAACTCAAACCAAGAAAAACACAAAGACCAAACACACAAATAAAAAAAAAACAAGGGACAAAAAACGGGTCGGTGGCCGAGGCCACCTTATATAAGAGTATATGGCTTGACACTACGAAGATATATCTTGGTTCATTACCAACACTCATCATGAAGCTCAAATGGTCTCCTTTAGAGACTATAGAGTATGAAAACTTTAATGTGCGCATAATAGGGATAGTGTTTGTATATAAGAGGAACTACACTCCCCCTAAATCCATGCCTACATCCAAACAAGATACACATTGAGACACGGGTAGGTGTGCAAGATACTCAAGCCACATTGCTTGAATCAGTGATATTTAGCTCATTCCTTAACTCTTGGAACCTTGCTTCATCAAGAGGCTTCGTGAAAAGAAGCGCAAGATTTTCCTTGGTGGGAACATAATCCAAAGAAATGTCTCCTCTAGCAACATGGTCCCGAATGAAATGATGACGACTCTCAATGTGCTTAGTCCGGTTGTGTTGCACGGGATTATGAGAAATAGCAATGGCACTCTCATTGTCAAAAAGAAGAGGCACCTTGTCAAAAGATAGTCTGAGATCCTTCAAAGTTTGCTTCATCCATAGAAATTGAGCACAACAACTTGCGGCGGAGATGTACTCAACTTCGGCAGTGGACATAGACACACATTTTTGCTTCTTCGAGGACCAACACACCAAAGATCTTCCAAGAAACTGACAAGCTCTAGAGGTTGACTTTCTTCCCACTTTGTCACCAGCCCAATCCGAGTCCGTGTATCCAATAAGGTCAAAGTTGGCTCCCTTGGGGTACCACAACCCAAAGTTTGGGGTATGAACCAAATATCGAAAGATTCTATTGACCGCCACCATGTGGATTTCTTTTGGTGCAGCTTGGAATCTTGCACACATACCCATACTCAACATAATATCCGGTCGGGATGCACAAAGATAGAGCAAAGAACCAATCATAGAGCGATAGAGTTTTTGATCCACATCCTTACCCTTGGGATCGAGATCAAGATTAACCTTAGTTGGCATGGGAGTCTTGGAACCTTTGACTTGATCAAACATGAACTTCTTGAGCATATCTTGGATGTATTTGGCTTGGTTGATGAAAGTCCCTTTTCTCAATTGCTTGACTTCAAACCCAAGGAAAAACTTAAACTCCCCCATCATGGACATCTCGAAGCGATCGGTCATGAGCTTGACAAAATCCTCATTAAAAGTTTTGTTAATAGACCCAAAGATAATATCATCAACATAGATTTGGCATACAAACAAGTGGCCTCCAACTTTCTTAGTAAAAATAGTGGGATCAATAAGGTCCACTTCGAAGCAACGGTCTAACAAGAGATCCCTAAGGCAATCATACCACGCACGTGGGACTTGTTTGATCCCATAGAGTGCATTATTGAGCTTGTAGACATGGTTCGGAAAAAGTGGATCCTCAAAGCCCGGAGGTTGCTTGACGTATACCAACTCTTTCAAAGGCCCATTAAGAAAAGCACTCTTAACATCCATTTGATGCAACTTGAAGTTATGATGAGTAGCAAAAGCAAGAAGCATACGAAATGATTCAAAGGAAGAAAACGGGGCATAAGTCTCACCATAGTCGATGCCCTCAACTTGTGAGTATCCTTGGGCAACTAACCTTGCCTTGTTGCGCACAACGATTCCATTCGCGTCACACTTGTTCTTGAAAACCCATTTGGTACCAATGATTTTTTGACAATCTTTGGGTCGCTCAACCAAAGTCCAAACATTGTTCCTCTTGAAGTTGTGAAGTTCTTTGTTCATAGCGTCGAGCCAATCATCATCTTCAAGAGCCTCGAAGACTTTCTGTGGTTCCACAAGAGAGATAAAAGCATGGTGAGAGCTAAAGGAGGCTAGTTGCCTCCTAGTAGTGGAACCTTTATTGAAATATCCATAAACATTATCAAGGATATGTCCATATCGAACGAGCTTGGCGAGACGATAGGCTTGACGGCGGGCGTGTGCTTCAACACAAGATTCTTGAGCAACCACTTGGTCATTGCCACCATTGCAGCCCCCGCCTTGACTATAAGAACGAACATGAGGATCATCCTCATCAATCTCCACTTTGAGGGAGTCATCATTTGGAGTAGAGCCTTGATTATCATTGGCTTGCCCTTGATCTTGACGATCTTGACCTTGAGGAGAGTCGTGACCTTGAGGAGAAGAAGCCCCATCTTGGGGAGGTTGATGTAGTTCATGAAGAGCTTGACCTTGGGAGGTGCCTTGAGGAGGTGCCCCATATTGGGGAGGTTGATGTTGTTGATGAAGAGCTTGATCTTTGGAGGTTGGAGAGTCATGAGCATGAGGAGCTTCAGAAGATCTTGAGGGAGCTTGTGCCAAAATAGTAGGTCCTTGAGAGACAAGATGGTCTTGTGAGAGTGAGGGCTCCACTTGAGTAGAGCTTGGTCCTTCTCCTTCGTCCACAAGGGGATCCTCAATGGGGATGTGGAAACCTACACCCATTATTCTTATGGCCTTAGGAGGAATTTCATCACTTGAATCACAAACACCGTCTAGTCTAACAAGAGACTCGTGGTTTTCATCAAACTTCACATTCCTCGTCTCTTCAACTCTTCCATTGGCTTTGTTGTAGACTCTATAAGCATGGGACTGATTTGAGTAACCAATGAAAATTCTTTCTTGAGCCTTGGATTCAAACTTGGACAAACAAACTCCTTTCTTAAGAATGTAGCACTTGCAACCAAACACTCAGAAGTAGATAACATTTGGCTTTTCCCGGTGAGGAGCTCATAGGGGTTCTTGTTATTTTTCTTGCAAAGGTAGAGCCGGTTAGTTTCATGGCAAGTGGTGGAGATGGCCTCGGCCCAAAAGTTGTATGGAGACTTGAATTCAGCTAGCATAGACCGAGCAGCATCCATCAAAGTGCGATTCTTCCTTTCGTCAACTCCATTTTGTTGAGGGGTATAGGGAGTGGAGTATTGATGCTTGATTCCTTCATCACTAAGAAACTCATCCAAAGTATAGTTATTGAACTCGGTGCCATTGTCACTTCGAATTGAGATAATGGTTGCATTGTGTTTCCGTTGAACCTCATTGGCATAATCGATGACGGTTTGTTGAGTCTCACTCTTGTACTTGAAAAAGAACACCCAAGTGTATCTTGAGAAATCATCCACAATAACCAAACAATACTTCTTGCCTCCAAGGCTATCATGAGAGGGAGGACCAAAAAGGTCCATATGCAAGAGCTCCAAACATCTCTCCGTGGTGATTTGATTAAGCACTTTGTGAGGAGTTTCATGCATCTTCCCTTCAATGCAAGCCCTACAAACACGATCTTTGGCAAAACAAACATCGTTAAGACCAAGGATGCGGCCCTCAGAGTAAAGTCTTTGCAAAGTTCTCATGTTAACATGGGCTAGGCGGCGATGCCATAACCAGCCATAGAGACATAGAGCATAGAGACATAGAGCATGATGAGTAGTGGTCCCTGAAACGTCTACCACATACAAGTCATGCTCTACATACCCTACGAAAGCCACCTTGAGAGACTTTCTCCACATGAGGACCACGGAATGCACATGGAAGAAAGAAGAAAGACCCATAAGGGTAAGAGCACGAACTGAAAGTAAATTGTAACCAAGAGTTTTGACAAGCATGACGTCAACCAACGATATATCCGGGGTTACCACCACTTTTCCAAAACCCAAAACCTGAGAACTTGTTTTATCACCGTAGGAGACCATGGTGTTGGCAATATTTAGCCTCATCTCCGTCATGATAGACTTGCTTCCGGTCATATGACTCGTAGCACCACTATCAAGCACCCATTTTGATCCACCGGAAGCATAGTCCTACAAGAAAATCAAGCTTTGGTTTTTGGTACCAATTTTGCAATGGGTCCCCTTTTGTTAGTAACAAGAGTCTTTGGCACCCAAATGGTCCAATGATAATCATGCGTGTAAGAAGTTCCAACATATCTAGCATATACATGACCATCATAGGACTTGCAAAGAATATAAGAGGGATTGTTCTTTCCAGCAAAGTTGTCACTTTGCAAGATGGTTGGTCCATATGAGGGTCCTTGATCCATGCCCTTGCTCCTTTTCTTGTTCTTGTTCTTGTTCTTCTTCTTCTTCTTCTTCTTAGTCTTGGCAAGTTGATCCTTCAACGCCTTGTTCTCCTCAGTGAGATGCTCATGCTTGCAACAAGGGTTAGAAGTGCTAGACAAGTCTATAATTTGCACAGCGGAAGACTTAGCATGTTCACAAGTTAGTTGGGTTTGAAGTTGTTCATGGGCTTCAAAAAGACTTGAGAATTTTCTCTCCAAGGCTTTGTGTTCCTCTTTGAGTTTCTCATGGTCTTCTTGAGTCCTATCATGACCAACCACAAACTCAACTTTTTCTTTCTTAAGCACTTTAACGAAAGCAAGAGAATGATCATGTTCTTTAACTAGATAGCACATGGTGTTGTTATGGTCATCAGCAATTTTAGACACACTTTCTTCAAGATTAATTCTCATATTTTGTTCATCCTCAAGACTTTGAGTGAGAGAGGTAATTTCATCGGCGACATCTCTTTCATTTTTACTTAACAAGTCAAGAAGTTCTTCCTTTTCATCTAAAGCATCCCTAGCATTGTCAAGTTGTGCAAGCAAGGACTCAAAGCAAGTTTTAGTTTCTTCATCCAAGGTAGCAACAAATTCACACATGTCAATCATCTCTTTCTTCACCTCTAGACCAACAATATCAAGAGAAGAGGGCTCACTAGAGATGGGTTGAGGAGTGGGTTTAGATGTTACCTAGGTGGCCTTGGCCATGAGACACCTTTGGTTGGAGAAGATGACGTTCTCATTAGGTGACTCGAAGAGGGACAATCGTGGAGTAGAGGTAGTGGCAATGGCAGCAACTCCCACAATCTCACCACCTTGGACTTCATCATCATCTTCTTCATCCGTGCCCGAAATGTATTCTTCATGGACCAAAATAGCTCGTTCCTTGTTGGCCACGTTCTTGACGGCGTAATTCTTGTTCAAAGGATGAGGAGGTCTTGACTTGATCTTGCGAATGAGACGACCACCATTGTCTTCACGGTTCTCAAAGGGACACTTGGCCACGAAGTGACTCTTGTCGCTGCAATTGTAGCACTACTAGAGAAAAGGCTATAGGAGACATGCTTATGCGAGGCACATTTAATTAGACATATGCGCCTCCTATAAAAATAGGCGAGGCGCACTTTGCGATATGCGCCTCTAGTATAAAAATAGGCGAGGCACATATGATAAGAATGCACCTCCTATAATCCCTGTACGGACGGAATCTAGCAGCCCCATATTATGCGAGGCGCATTCTAGTCATATGCGCCTCCTATATATCAGATAGGCGAGGCGCATATGGACAGAATGCGCCTCGCATAATCTGTGTGGCCCGTGTTGGTAGGTGCACGAATATGCAAGGCGCATATGGTTATATGCGCCTCCTATATTTGATAATATGCGAGGCGCATATGCTCATATGCGCCTCAAGTAACTCCTGCGGGCCCGGGCGGTGGTAGGTGGCCGCATATGCGAGGCGCATATTGCTATATGCGCCTCCTATAGTTTCAATTATAGGAGGCGCATATTGTGCAATATGCGCCTCGCATAACCTGGCACCACTTTTTCCAGCTTTTTCCACATGCATCTATCAGTCTAAAAGTATTTCCAAAAAGCCATATTTCGTTTTCTAAATATCCCCTTTATATTTCAAAAGTCAAACCCCGGTCTGTTCAGATCTTTATTTGTCTAAACATATTTGCAACTGTTTTGTTCTAAACAAAATAAAATAAATATAGTATAGTAAAAACCTATTTTATCCCCGGGGAGGCAGCCCAGCCATTTAGCCAGGCCACCTACAACCCAGGCACAATCAACCTAAACTAACCCTAATCTTGAAACCCTAGATCCCTATCTTCCTACCCAACCCCACGTTTTCCCTTCCAGCCGCCGCCACCCATCGCTACACACGCATCTGTCACGCACGCACGCTCCCTCCCCCCGGTCAAAGCCCGAGCCCCACCCGCGACCCCTGGCCCACCTGGCCGCGAGACCCACCGCCCGCAAGCCCCGCTTCCCTCGCCTTGCTCGTGAACCCCACCTCCCTGCCCTCGTCCCAACCTCCCAATCCCGAGCCCGCCGCCAGCGCCCGTCTTGCTCGGCCGCTAGCCCTCCTCTTCTCGTCTCCCCGAGATCCACCAGGTTCTGCCGCTGTCGGTCGCTCCCTCTTCCACGCCCTCGCCCTCAACCTCGTCGGGTCCCAGGCGCCGCCGCGGCCGCCCTGGATCCCCTGCCCTTGATGCCCCCTTGCCTTCGTCCTCCTCTCGGTCGGCATCCGCATCCCCGCCGCCGGCCGGAGCTCGAGCTCCATGACCGGCGCCACCCCAGGCCTCCTCTGCGTCGCCGCCTGCTCCTGCGCTCGCCGTCGCCGTGGGACCCCATCGTCGGCCACCTCCTCCGCCTCCCCGTGCAGGCCCCCTCCCCGCCAGCATCCGGTTTTCTTGGCCAGTGTCGGCCGCTGCCTGCTGCCCGAGCTCTCCCCGCGTGCTGCAAGCTCCGCAAGCCGCAGTCGCACCCAGGCCCTATTGGAGTGGGTTTGGTGCGAACGGTTTCAGTAACCGAGGGGTGGTGTTGAAGCTTGGTGGTGATGTTGCTAAGTACAGTCGCTCGAGTTGTTATCGACAAGAGCTTCATCTGCTGTGATGCTCTGTGGTACACCAAGTTCTCCCCGGACGAGCGAGAAAACGTCTATCACGAACTCCAAGTCCTCGCGATAGCCGAAGGTGATGCTCCCGGAAGCCGAAGACCTTGTCGAATCTAAACCACTTCAGACCGTCAAGATCTCCTTCGAAGGTGTAATGTGATTGTGAACTTGTACTCGGAGGTGTGAACTTGTGGCACAAACACTTGATGTATGAACCTGTATGTCATGATTGATGTGTAATGTATTGTATTCATGTTGGTTCTATTATGCTTTGGCAAATTGCAAGTTTCTGAAAAATTCTGTGCTCTTTATACTGTATTCTGGACTATATTGTATATTTGAATATCTGTATATTATTATTTATAGTGGTCTGTAAAACTTGAATTTCGAAAATATTTGCGGAGGCGCATATAGGATACTATAGGAGGCGCATATACTATAAATATACGAGGCGCATTGTATTTTTTATGCGAGGTGCATATGATATGCGCCTCCTATACTTCACATATGCGAGGCGCATATCGATATGCGCCTCGCATAATAATATGTGAGGCGCATTTCGATATGCTCGCATATATGTATAGAGGCATATCATATGCGCCTCGCATAAAAAATACCCGAGGCTTGAAGCTAGAGGCGCATATGATATGCGCCCCGCATAAGCTTTTAGGTGCGCCTCGCATAGGCTTTTCTCTAGTAGTGTAGCATGACCTTGACTTGGGATACTTGTTGGGTGAGTTGAATCTTGAGTTGTCCCTTGACCTTGACTTGAGTCCGGACTTGTTCCAAAAGGCCCTTGAAGCGAGAGCAAGATGTTCGTTGAAGGCACAGTTGAGGTCCTCTTGAGACAACTCACTTGATGTGTCATCATCATCAACTTCAATAGCCTTGACCTTGAAAGCAAGATTCACTTTGGTTGATCCAATGGCCCTAGCACGGGCGGACTCCGCATTCTTCTTGGCAATGGTCATGGCCATTACTTTACTCAAGACTTCTTGGGAGGTCATTAAGTGAAATTTGGTTCTTCCCTTGATAGAGTTTGAATGAACTTCCTCTTCATGAACTTTTCATCAACATACGTGGCCCCAAGATCCCTCATAGTGCAACAAAGGACCTTGAGCCACCTATACATGTCTTCGGGGGTCTCATCATCTTGCATAGCGAAACCATCACACTCGTTGTTGACTTCATCAAACTTGGAGCTTTGAATCCTTGCATTCCCAACAAAGAGCTCGGTGAGTTGATCCCATGCTCCCTTGGCGGTGTCAAATTGGCGAATGTGATCAAAGTCCTTTGGAGTCAAAGCCTTTAGGATCATCCCTAAAGCCGTGGCATTGAGTTGTTTGTCCACCACTTCACCTCGTGTCAACTTCGTTGGGTCATATGGAGAGAACCCATCCTCCACAATCCTCATTAACTCAATAGAAGAGCTGGAAATATGTGAGCGCATTAGATATTACCAATTGGCGAAATTTGAATTATCTAGCATAGGTGGTGCTCCTTGAGGAATGATGTGTGGCATGGGAATGGGTGGATCCGGAGTGTACTTTGGCGGTGGGGGTACCGCCGAGTAGTCCTTTCCTCCATCTTCCTCTTTGGAAGTTGAGTTCTCAGGCTCCTCGGTGTTCTCACTTGGGACCTTGGTAGATGTTTGAGAAACAAAACCAAGTCCCAAGTGAGTGGTGACGGCCGCGGGATTCACCCTGGGGGCGGTCACCGTAACCGTGGGAGGAAGCTCGGTGGTTTGGGGTGTGTCAAGAGCAACCATGGGGTTTGGCTTGAGAGACTGCAAGATAGTCATCATTTCCTCGAACTTGGACATCATAGATGTCTCCAATTGCTTGAGGTCATCCATAGTGGCCAAGCTCTTGGGGTTTTCAGTTTCACTACCCCCTTTGTCGGCCATTGTCTCTTAGGCGGTAAAGCCCGAAATAAGACCCTTGGCTCTGATACCAATTGAAAGTACCGACTTTGAATCGACTGGAGGGGGGTGAATAGGCGACTACCAAATTTTAATCTGTTTCAAACTTTTAGGCTTAATGAGAGGAGAAGTTATCTAGATGTGCAACTAGGTGGACAACCTATATGAAAGATAACTTACAACAACTACAAGAACGGTAAAGGACAAGAAGTAAAGGAAGGGAACGAAGTAACCAGAGAGGGGACACGGAGATATAATTCCCGTAGTTCACTCCCAAGGAGCTATGTCTATGTTGGAGAGGTGTCAGGGCCACACAAGGTCACCCGAGCACCACAAAGGCCTCACCTTATTCTCTGGTGAGCTCCCCCACAAAGGAGGCCTCACAATCCACTAACCGGTGACCTTGAAGGCGCCAACCGAAACATTTACAACAAGGTTGAGGGGGAAGCTCCACAACTCAATTGGAGGCCCTCAACGACACCACGGAGCTTTACAACACAAGCCTTAGCTCCGAGGATGCCCTACACCGTCTAGGGTTTCAATAAACCCAAGAGCAACAAGATCCACAAAGGATGGGTGGGGGAAATCAAATCTTCTTTGCTGGAAGTGTAGATCTAGGTCACCTCCCTGACCTCTCAAAATATCAAGTGATTTGTGTGGCTAGGGAGAGAGATATAGTGAGGTGAAGCTCAAGAATTAATGGAGGAGAGAGAAAAAATTCAAGTTAGGTGGGAGGAAGAAGGAGGGCGCCTTAAATAGGCTCCCTCCACGCTGAACCGTTACAGCTCTCGCGACCTCACTGGAACTTCCGGTGAGGGGCCGAAAGTTCCGCCCATCAAGGCTCCAACAGTCATCATCCTGTTGACGCCCGCTCCAAAAGCTCGACCGGAAGTACCGGTCAAACTGACCGGAAGTTCCGGTGAAACTTCCGATGCAAGTTCCGGCCCAAGCTCCGTCAAATAGACCAGTTCATACAGAAGGGTACTAACCCTTCAGCAGAACTTGGAGCGGAACTAGGGGCAGAACTTCTGGGTAGCGAAGCATGTCTGACCGGAAGTTCCGGTGTCCGGGCGGAAGTTCCGCTCAGGAACTTTCTGGTGGGATCAACGGAAATTCCTCATCGGAACTTCCGGTGCAACTTCTGGCAAATAGAGCATACCCAGACAGAAGGTTCTAGGATCTCACCGGAAGTCCCAGCGGAAGTTGGATCGGAACAAAGCCCCAGATCAACCCACAGAAATGTCCTGGGCAGAATTTCCGGCGCCTGGCCGGAAGTTCCGATCAGACAATAACAGCTTCAGCAGAACAGAACCTCGCTCTCTCGCAGGAAAATAGGATGGTTGTGGCGGTGCATATGGGGTTTGTGCAAGAACAAGTGATTTACCACAACCTTCCGAGATGGACCCCCTCTTTATAGTATGGCGACCTAAAGCAATAAAAGGAGAGAAACTAGAAAAACAAAAGGCCGCCGTCTTCACGAGATCCCAAAGAGAGCATCCACAAAATCCATAGGAATCATCAAAAGCATTTTTCCTGAAACTCAAGTACACGATTAGACCACAGGTGGGATTGTCATCATCACCAAAATAGCATGGGAAAATATAGTCCTTTCACCTCTGCTCTGCCACAACCGGGGGTCTATTCCATGCTGACTACTACTTCTTTGGGACGACCAAATGTTGTGACAGTTACACTTCCAGTTGATTTTCATGATGCACTAATTCTCTTTGATTCTAGAGCTACTTATTCGTTTGTCTCACTAGAGTTTGCAAATAAGGCCAATTTATCCCAACAAGAGATTAGACAATCAGTGGTCGTCAGTTCTCCTTGTGGTCTAATTTCCTCTACCATAGTTTGTCCTGGTTGTGTGATATCTATAGATGATGAGGATTTTGTAGCTAATCTTATGGTCATTCCGCTGAAGCCCTTTGACGTTATTCTTGGCATGGATTAGCTACACCGCTATCGCGCCGTGATATCATGTTTTTGGAAGACCGTCTCACTTCAGGCCCCATCCGGAGAGGAGTTGATCTTTCAGGGAACTGTTCCTCCACACTCTCTATTTGTCCTTGCTAGCTTGTTTCCTGGGCAAAGACTAGTCAAGATAGGGTTGCTATGGGCTCTTGCTGAAACATCGAGTACTGCACAGTTATTTGATGCTATTCCAGTGGTACGAGAATATCCAGATGTATTCCCTGATGAGTTGCCGGGTATGCCACCAGTGCGGTACGTGGAGTTTCGTATTGATCTTAAACCTGGTACTCAACCTATTGCTATGTCTCCTTACTGATTGTCACGACCATTCCAAGAAGAATTTAAGAAGCAGTTGAATGGTTTATTATCCAAGGATTTGATCCGACGGAGTGTCTCACCTTGGGCGGCACCTGTTATGTTTAACCCCAAGAGGGATGGTAGTTGGCGGAAGTGTGTAGATTACCGTGGTCTTAATGTTGTAACCATCAAGAACAAATATCCATTGCCTCGGATTGAGGATATGTTTGATCAGCTAAATGGAGCCAGGGTGTTCTCCAAGATTAATCTTTAGTCTGGCTACAATCAGATTCGTGTTTGAGAACAAGACATTGAGAAGACCGCGTTCGCCACCAAGTATGGGCATTATGAATATAAAGTTATGTCTTTTGGACTAACTAATGCCCCTGCTATATTTATGGAGACAATGAATAGTATGCTACACAGATTCCTTCATAACTTCGTGGTAGTGTTCATTGATGATATCCTGATATATTCCAAGACAGAAGAAGAGCACAAGCGTCATCTTAGACTTGTGCTTGAGACTCTAAGGAATAATAAATTCTATGCGAAGCTAAAGAAGTGTGAGTTTTGGCTTTCGGAAGTGGCTTTTCTAGGTCATGTATTAACCAGCGGGGTATACTGGTTGATCCTAATAAGGTATCTACAATTATGGATTGGCCGAGACCATCCAATGTCAAGGAAGTATGGAGTTTCTTAGGCTTGGAAGGTTATTATAGGAAATTTGTGAAGGATTTTTCTATCATCGCCAAGCCAATGACCAAGCTAATCCAAAAGGATGTGAAATTCCAATGGACTAATGAATGTGAGAATAGCTTCTCTACTCTCAAGAATAGTCCGGTGACTGCGCCTATTCTGACTCTTCCCGAGCCAGGGAAGCGCTTCATAGTCTACTCTGATGCTTCTCTAGTTGGACTTGGGTGCGTTATCATGCAATACGACAAAGTTATTTCTTATGCTTCTATACAATTGAAAAAGTACGATCAAAATTATCCTATCCATGATCTAGAGCTTGCAGCTGTGGTGTTCGCACTCAAGATTTGGAGGCATTATCTTTATGGAGAATCTTGTGATGTTTTCACTGATCATGGAAGTCTCAAATACCTATTCACACAGAAGGAGTTGAACCAAAGGCAAAGACGATGGCTAGATTTGATAAAGGACTACGACCTCACTATCCAGTACAATCCAGGAAAGGCAAATGTGGTTGCCGATGCTCTTAGCCGCAAGTCTGTACCTCCCACTATGGATTCTCTTGTTGCTGATTTCGAACGGATGGACGTGTCATATTGTTTTGAGGGTTTAGCACAAGAGGAAACACAACCCATCCTTCAGTTAGCTATTCCAGATAGAGTGATAGAGGCACAACAAAGTGATCGTCTGTTACAACAAGTACGAGAGAACATTCTACAAGGTAGAACTAGAGAGTTTACTATAGACGGGACTGGGGCGGTTCAGTTTCATGGGCGTCTATGTGTGCCACAAAAGTCTCAGGTGAAGGAGGACATTCTTCGGGAGACACATCGTACCCCCTGCACCATTCATCCTGGTGAGACAAAGATGTCTCAGGACCTGAAACAAACTTATTGACGGAAAATAATGAAAGTTGACGTGGCCAAGTATGTGTCCTCTTACATGGTTTGTCAGTGAGTAAAGGCTGAGCGTAAGCGGCCAGCAAGACTGCTACAATCCTTAGAGGTTTCAGAATGGCCATGGGATGACACTGCCATGGATTTTGTGGTTGGGCTACCTCGGAAGCGAAGAGGTAAAGATGCAGTATGGGTGGTCGTGGATCGACTTAGCAAAGTTGGTCATTTTATTCCTATCCGCACCACTGACTCTGCAAGTGACTTGGCACCAATATATGTAAGGGAGATATAAGGTTGCATGGGGCCCCTAAAACAATTACTTCTGATAGGGATGCTAAGTTTGTATCAATGTTTTGGGAGAGTTTGCAGAGTGCCTTGAGGACGCAACTAAGACTTAGCACTGCGTTTCATCCCCGGACAGATGGTCAGTCAGAGCGTATAATCCAAACACTCGAAGATATGTTGAGGTGTTGTGTCCTATCCTGGCAAGGGAGCTAGGAGGATCACTTGTCCCTTGTAGAGTTTGCTTACAATAATAGTTATCAGGCTAGCATACAGATGGCACCTTTCGAGGCTTCATATGAAAGAAAGTGTAGATCTCCACTATGTTGGGATGCCGTGGGAGAGAAAACAGTACTAGGACCAGATTGGGTTCAACAAGCTACATAGTGGGTAGTTGAGATTAGACAACACATGATGGCCGCATAGAGTAGGCAAAAGAGCTATTCTGATTCCAAGAGGTCGAATGTGCAATTTCAAGTTGGGGAGGAGGTACTCCTAAGGGTTTCACCCACTAAAGGTGTTATAAGATTTAACATCAAAGAAAAGATTAGTCCATGGTACATTTGACCTTTCTTGATACTGGCACGAGTGGAAAAGCTAGCTTACCGACTTGAGTTGCCCGAGTCGATGAAATGTGTGCATAATGTGTTCCATGTCGCTATGTTGCGGAAGCATTTCCGTGATCCAGAACGTAAGATTACCATGGAATCAATTACGATTGAACAAGATTTAACCTTTGAGGTTCGTCCTGTGAGGATATTGGAAGAGTCCTTGAGAGTGATGCGGAATAGGACGCTAAAATATGTAAAAGTTTTTTGGTCACAACAAACTGAGCGTGAGACGACGTGGAAACTTGAGTCTCGCATTGGCGAGAAGTATCCAGAGTTATTCATGGCTGGTATGTGATGCATGACTATGTTTTACTGTTATGTTTATTTGTGCGAGTAGAAAAACGCGAAAGAGTCCGGGTCGAATTCTTTTTAAGGGGTAAGAATGTCATACTCCAAATTTTGATACTAATGGTTTGTGCTTCTTAATTTTTTTTAAAATAAATTAAATTTTTATAACTGTGCTGCTGATTGTTTGTGGGTTTGAAAAAAAAAATGCGACAACACGTATACTGTTGACCTGCTGTTTCAAAACCTGTAACTGCAACCAGAAAGCTATCGTGGTGTTTTTAGAATAGCACGAGCTGATAGTCCTTTTGTTTCTTGAGCAGTAGAAGAAACAAAAAAACATGGGCTGGACTCAAGGCCCAATCGGACTGGACGTCCGTGCCCTTCTGCGCCTTTTAGTAGTGTTTCTTTCTTTAAAAAAAATTTAGTAGTGTTTCTAGACTGCTCTCACTCGTTTCGATCCCCCTCGCCGTGTTGCTCTTTAGATCGAAGCTGCCGCTGCCGACGGGTCGCTGCTGCCGCTGGACACAGGTCGCCGCCTGGCATCTGTCCGTCAACTCCCACGGTTCGTTGCTGAAATTTATTCTCCATGTTTGTTTCTTCCGGTCAGCGATGTGGCTTTTGGGAAGTAGATGTATAGGACAAGTATGCACAAGATAGTTCCTACTCCCTCCGTTTCAAAATATAAGATGTTTTAGGTTTGTGAAGAAAATGAATCTAGACTTCTTTTAGTGTGTAGATTCATTCCAAAATTGAGTGAACCTACATACTAGAACAAGTCTAGATTCATCTTCTTTACAAAGCTAAAACATCTTATATTTTGAAACGGAGGGAGTAGGACTGTTGAGACGTGGTTTCATTGCCTTCTATTCCTATAATATATCGTGTTCTTGTATCAGCTTTTTGACCAAGGGCATCGTACCATTCTTATTATTTGTTAGCTGCCCTTGCCTGAAACTTATTCGATCTTATCTAACCTGACGTTTAGCTTTTCTCTTGTTCTGCTAATATGAATTCTCACTAGTAGAAAATATGCTATCTGTTCGTGCCTTCTAACAGCATTAGTCCCGGTTTCGCCACGAACCGAGACTAATGCTGGAACGCGTTCCGGTTCGAGTGGGGACGGCCCCGGAGGCATGCGTCCCGGTTGGTAGGGGCATGATTCTCGGTTTTTAACACAAACCGGGACTAAAGGTTGGGCGTCAGCCACGTGGCGTGGCACACACCTTTAGTCCCGGTTTGTGTTACAAACCGTGACGTATGCTCCCGCCCTGTATAAATGCAACGCCCCAGTGCTAGTTTTTTCCCCTATGCATGCATTCAAGGTGTTTGATGAAATGTATGAGTGAATGATCCCGTTCAATTTCTTATAGAACAAAAATATAGAAGGTGTCCGAGACGCACTTGACCTTTCTCTCCTCTTTATTTCCCTCGATCCAGGTTAGCAATCTTATCTTTTCTCTATCATTGATACAATGCATGTGTCAATATGAATTGGTCATTTCACTATTTATGATGTCATGTTTTTGGTAAACTTACTTATATGATGCAGATGAACGGTCGGGAATGGATGTACGGTGATCGGCGTATACCCGGGTATATGAAAGGCATGGATACATTTATCGATGTGTCTACGGCAAACAAAGAGAATGGTTTTGTACGTTGTCCATGTGTTCAATGTCGGAACAACAAGGAGTACTCTTCCTTGAAAATCATTCGCGGCCACCTGATTATGAAAGGTTTCATGCCCAACTATAATTGCTGGACCACGCACGAGAAAAGAGGGGTTATGATGGAAGACGGTGAAGAAGAAGATGATGATAACAACTATCATCATATGTTTCCTGAATACAGTGATACTGCAATGGAAGACAATAAAGAGGAAGGAGGTGAAGAACGGGCATCAGATGAGCCGGCTGATGAACTTGATAGGGTCATTTCTGATGGAGTCTCTTTTAAGGTCCCTTTGTTTCGCTGCAAATGGGTCAACCTGAATGGGGAAGGGGTAAATATAGACCAGTTGTACGGAATGACAACAGTGGATCTCAACAATCTTGGTTATAGAGATGAACCATTCGTCCTAGCCAATGATGTGTCTCAGGTTTTCTATGTGAAGGACATGTCCTCCAGACCGAAAAAAATAAAAAATATGCAAACGAATACATCATATGATGAGCCAAAGCGTCATATAGTTCTTTCAGGGAAAAGAAACATCATGGGAATCGAGGACAAGATAGACATGTTAGAAGATTATAATAAGTTTGATGAAATTCCTCCCTTCACAGTGAAAACTGATCCAAGCATTCCGTTAAGTAAAGAAGATGCTCCATGGTTACGTCTGAAGCGATCATAAGAAAGGACATATGCCAAGAAGTTCATGCTCATATTATGTAACTCTAGTTCATGTCTGGCCAGGATATCTGGCGCGGTTTGTGGCTTGACCGAGACTATATATAGGGGGGGCCTTTAGTCCCGGTTTTATAGTCTCAGTTTTTTATATTAATAAATATCTTGAGTGTTAGTCCTGTTTTGTGGCTGGACCGGGACTATGAAGAAGTTGTCCCGATTCATACTTACCATTAAGATATGATATCCAAACGCGTGTGGTCACATATTAGGGAGTGTCTCTATGACCAGTTTCTTGGAGATGCCGGAGGACTGGGATCCGGCGGCATCTCCCTGAAACTGGTCGTAGTGGTGTCCCTGCTCTCGCACACCATCTTGCAGCTTGTAACTTCTCTAACTAGATCATTACACCTAGGAGCTAACTAATTTCACATATTACGGACTGCCTCTATGACCAGTTTCTTGGAGATGCCGGAGGACTGGGATTCGGCGGCATCTCCCTAAAACTGGTCGTAGTGGTGTCCCCGCTCTCGAAAACCATCTTGCAGCTTGTAACTTCTCTAACTAGATCAATACACCTGGAAGCTAACTAATTTCACATATTAGGGAGTGCCTCTATGACCAGTTTCTTGGAGATGCCGGAGGACTGGGATCCGGTGGCATCTCCCTGAAACTGGTCGTAGTGGTGTCCCTGATCTCGAAAACAATATTGGAGATGCCTCAATCTGGCTGAAGGAATGGACTCACAAGGATGACTATTTATAGTACAAGCAACTCGGCATAGTGTCGACACTTACGACATAATGTCGACACTCACCCCTATTATTAGTGCTGACTCGTGTTTTGTCCCGGTTGGTGTCTCCAACCGGGACTAAAGGTTCATCTTTAGTTCCGGTTGGTGACACCATCCGGGACAAGATACACGCCGCACGACATAATGTCGACACTCACCCCTATCATTAGTGCTGCCTGGCCCAGCCTGCCGCTAAATCCCTCCAACCGGGACTAAAGATGAACCTTTAGTATATTGAAAATCCGAACAATGAAAATCCTTCGCGTGGTGTCATATTATGTGACATAGTTGAAAGGAAAAATACCAGACTTGGTATATTGATCATGTTTCGAAAAAACCTTCACAAAATGACATATCATGTTCGAGGTTTCATGGCTTTTGGTCCAAATGACCGATGTTATGTGCTGAATCACGGCATAGTTTGTGATGATGTTCCCATATTATGCATGCATGTGGATATTGGTATGGAGAACAATGTTGCAGGAGGAAGTTTTCCTTTTCGTCGCACGGAAAAGCCCTTTTCCATTTTCCGAGCGCAAAAAATCGGTCGTTTTGTGAAGTAATCACCAAAATTCTGTTTCAGAATGCTACCGTCCCATTTTCTTAAAATACTAGACCATCTTACATGGACTATCTCCCAACCGGGACATCTCAAACCTTTTCGTCCATCCTGGGTAAAAAGGACAAATGTCTGCCGAATCGGTAGGAAGTGGGTCCGGTTTGTAGTACAGGTACATGATCTAACGCCCATGATTTTTTGAAAAAATCATTTTTAGACTCGCAATATGTGGTTTCTTCAGAGATCCAATGCAAGTTCTAACGATGCTCGTCCCCTATCTTCATGCACGCCGGTTCGACCATAGTTAGAAATTCAAAAAATTCAAAACGGGCATAAAAAATTCAAAAAAATCCGAACAATGAAAATCCTTCGCGTGGTGTCATATTATGTGGCATAGTTGAAAGGAAAAATACCAGACTTGGTATATTGGTCATGTCTTGAAAAAACCTTCACAAAATGACCTATCATGTTCGAGGTTTCATGGCTTTCGGTCCAAATGACCGATGTTATGTGCTGAATCAAGGCATAGTTTGTGATGCTGTGCCCATATTATGCATGCATGTGGACATTGGTATGGAGAACAATGTTGCAGGAGGAAGTTTTCCTTTTTGTCGCACGGAAAAGCCCTTTTCCATTTTCTGAGCGCAAAAAACGGGTCGTTTTGTGAAGTAACCACCAAAATGCCGTTTCAGAATGCTACGGTCCCATTTTCCTAAAATACTGGACCACGTTACATGGACTATCTCCCAACCGGGACATCTCAAACCTTTTTGTCCATCCCGGGTAAAAAGGACAAATGTCTGCCGAATCGGTAGGAAGTGGGTCCGGTTTGTACTACAGGTACATGATCTATCGCCCGTGATTTTTTAAAAAAATAATTTTTAGACTCGCAATATGTGGTTTATTCAGAGATCCAATGCAAGTTGTAACGATGCTCGTCCCCTATCTTCATGCACACCGGTTCGACCATAGTTAGAAATTCAGATAATTCAAAACGGGCATAATAAATTCAAAAAAAATCCGAACAATGAAAATCCTTCGCGTGGTGTCATATTATGTGACATAGTTGAAAGGAAAAATACCAGACTTGGTATATTGATCATGTTTCGAAAAAACCTTCACAAAATGACATATCATGTTCGAGGTTTCATGGCTTTTGGTCCAAATGACCGATGTTATGTGCTGAATCACGGCATAGTTTGTGATGATGTTCCCATATTATGCATGCATGTGGATATTGGTATGGAGAACAATGTTGCAGGAGGAAGTTTTCCTTTTCGTCGCACGGAAAAGCCCTTTTCCATTTTCCGAGCGCAAAAAATCGGTCGTTTTGTGAAGTAACCACCAAAATTCTGTTTCAGAATGCTACCATCCTATTTTCCTAAAATACTAGACCACCTTAGATGGACTATCTCCCAACCGGGACATCTCAAACCTTTTCGTCCATCCCGGGTAAATAGGACAAATGTCTGCCAAATCGGTAGGAAATGGGTCCGGTTTGTAGTACAGGTACATGATCTAACGCCCGTGATTTTTTGAAAAAATTATTTTTAGACTCGCAATATGTGGTTTCTTCAGAGATCCAATTGAAGTTCTAACAATGCTTCTCCCCTATCCTCATGCACGCCGGTTCAACCATAGTTAGAAATTCAAAAAATTGAAAACGGGCATAACAAATTCAAAAAAAACCGAACAATGAAACTCCTTCACGTGGTGTCATATTATGTGACATAGTTAAAAGGAAAAATACCAGACTTGGTATATTGGTCATGTCTTGAAAAAACCTTCACAAAATGACTTATCATGTTCGAGGTTTCATGACTTTCGGTCCAAATGACCGATGTTATGTGCTGAATCAAGGCATAGTTTGTGATGCTGTGCCCATATTATGCATGCATGTGGACATTGGTATGGAGAACAATGTTGCAGGAGGAAGTTTCCCTTTTCGTCGCACGGAAAATCCCTTTTCCGAGCGCAAAAAATCGGTCGTTTTGTGAAGTTCTAAATGAGCTATTTTTCTTCCCGCCATTTTTTCCCGCCATTTCTTCCTGCCATTTCTTCCCGCCATTTTTCTTCCCGCCATTTTTTCCCGCCAGTTCTCCCCGCCATTTCTTCCCGCCAGTTTTTCCCGCTAGTTTTTTCCTCTAGTTATCTTCCTGCCATTTCTCACTATATATATGTAGGGTTGGCCTCCATTGTCAGTGCACATATCTAGACTCATATCTTCAACCTCATCACTCTTTCCCATAACTTCCACCGTAGCACTAACCCCTAGGGAGGCGGAGGCGCTTTGCGCCTCGAACTACCCCTGCCCGCCGGGCTACTGTGTCCCTATCGGCTGGATGCTGAGCGCCGGAGGCGTGCCGGTTCCTCTTGTCCCTCTAGGTGTGGCACGCCGGATGGCCATCAAGAACCACTACTACTTCGAGCTCACGCCGGATCAGCGGAGGAATTCCAGATGGCATCCCGACTATTTCCCGACTTGGGAAGCCTTCTTCATGGATCTGCGTGAGAGGGCGCTCGCCAGGCACGAGGAGGACGGTCCACCTCCTCCGAACTTCAAGGAGGCCGGTCGTCGTCTGTGGTGGCGCGGCCGGACTCTCTAGAGTGTCATGGCCTACGACACGGCCGCCGACTCTAACCCCCGCCTGCGCTACCCTCAAGTCCAGCCCACTCGTACTCAGCCTTCAAGGTTCAACTACGGCGACCCCGACGATGATGACAATGACGACGACATGAATCACGACTATAGTGGCGAGTATTACAGGTGTAGGCAGGAGCATGACTGAATCACTCCAACATTGCAAAACAAGTTCGGCCGATTGTGACTTAATCTGGCCATGTATCTTAATTTTCAGTTCTTCTATGTAACTTTGTGTTAGTTGCGTTATGTACTTTAATTCCAGTTCTATCCTAATAAAATTTTCTTTCTGCCCATTATTTCCCGTCCTTTTTCCCCGCCCATTAATATATAAAAAATATAAGTTAATTCAAATCCAAATTAAAAACAGAAAATGGTTTTGAATTAGTTATTCAAAACCAAAAAATTTTTATGTTTAAAGTTTTTATAAATTCCAAATTAATATTCAAAAAATATAAGTTAATTCATTTTTAATTTTAAATGGTTCATAGTTTAAATGGTTACATTAATTATTTTTAAAAACAGAAAATGGTTTTGAATTATTTATTCAAATTCAAACACTTTTTGTGTTTAAAGTTTTTCTAAATTCCAAATTAATATTCAAAAAATATAAGTTAATTCATTTTTAATTTTAAATGGTTGCATTAATTATTTTTAAAAAATAGAAAATGGTTTTGAATTAGTAATTCAAATCCAAACACTTTTTATGTTTAAAGTTTTTCTAAATTCCAAATTAATATTCAAAAAATATAAGTTAATTCATTTTTAATTTTAACTGGTTCATAGTTTAAATGGTTACATTAATTATTTTTAAAAACAAAAAATGGTTTTGAATTATTTATTCAAATTAAAACACTTTTTATGTTTAAAGTTTTTCTAAATTCCAAAGTAATTATCATTTAAAAAACATTAAAAATTTAAACCCCAAAATAAAAAATAAGGCGGGAATAGAGAGAAAATTTCTGAATTTTTTTGAAAACAGGGTCATATGTCCCGGTTGGAGCCACCAACCGGGACTAAAGACCCTTTGCGCGCGCCCCTTGGGCTGATGAAAAAAAATGAAGTATACGTCCCGGTTGGTGGCTCCAACCGGGACGTATGACCCTTTAGTCCCGGTTGGAGCCACCAACCGGGACAAAAGGTCCTTTGGTTATAATTGGGTGCCCCTCCTCTTCTTCTTCCCCATCTCACAGTCTCTTCTCGCGCACGACGCCGTCAGGCTGCCCCGCAGTCGTGCATGCGCTACCGGCTGCCCCTCGCCCAGCCAAGCATGCAGGAAGCTTCGCCTCATCGCCCCGAGGCTTCTCCCCGAAGGAATCAGCCCCGCTCGCTCCCAATCGTCTCCAACGACTCTGTCTCCCGAAGGAATTCGCCGGCTGCCGACCTCGCCTCGCCTCCCCGACACCACCACCCCACACCTGGTGAGCTACTAGTCCTCGTGGATCCTCTCTCTCTCGCCCCCTCTCGCTCTGGTTCCTCCTCCTCGTTGACCACCTGCCACCACCGCCGCTCACCGTCGTCGTGCTCCCTCTCCGGTGACCTTTTGGAGGCGGCGCCGCTACTCTTTGGCTCGCCTCAACCTCCTCTCTCTAACGCGTGCACACACGCTCCGTAGATCGCCCCCTAACGCCGTTCCCCGTCACCGTCTTGCAAGCCACCGCCGGCGTGACGTCACCCGTGCGTCAGCGCGTCCCAGCCAGGGACCCACTTTGCCTGCGTGGCTTGCCTATGTGGCCTCTGGCCCACATGTCAGCCTCTTTGGCTAGCCCCAGCCCGAGTGAAAAATGCCCCTGAACCACTTTTGCTTGTGTGGCTGTTGAGGTGGCTCCGGGCCCCTCTGTCAGTCACTGTGGCTAGGTATGCCTGCGGTGTAAAAATTTTAACCATCTTTTAATAATTTCAGAAATAATTATAATCTTATAAATTCAATAACTTTTAATCTAAGTCAGAAAAATATGAATAATATATCAAAATGTTCAGAAAAATGAAACCTAGCTATCTAAGCTATAATCATGCATTGTTCAAGAACTTAAATGACAAGTTTAATTAGAAGAACAAATCCACCCCTCTCATGTGTTCCGGAGTTTCTACGAGTTAGGGTTTTCACCCGTCGGAACCCCGATTAATTGTCGAGCATGCTTTAGGGTTACATTTCAATGCAATTCAACTTGTCATATCATCATACTTGCTTGAGCATTGCATCGATACCATGTGTTGACTGTTTCCCTTTCTTTCCGGTGTTTGGTTCTTCCCGGTAGAATACGATACCGAGATCGAGATCGAAGCCAGAGATCAACACCGTCGAAGCTCGAAGACAAATACTTGACCAACTGTAATCAAGTCAAGTACAAGGATCCTAAAGCTCTGCTTTCGGCTATCAACATGCAAAGGCAAGCATAGCCCCACAATGATATAATCCTGTGATTTTGAAAGCATTTCAATTCTTGCCATGATGCATATGATTCTACTGTGGTCTTTTATCGATGGATAGTGTCCTATCTGTTGCATTACTCCCTTTGAGCTTATATTACCTGTTCCACTGCTCCTAGCATATTAGGTTTATTAGGTTTATTAGTTTGGATTATTAGGTTTATTATTTAGTTAGGTATTATTAGGTTTATTAATTATTTAGGTATTATTAGTCTTCGGCCCCACTGGTCAGTCACTGTGGGTAGCCCCAGACCCGATGAAAAAGTACCCCCCTTGTGCTGATGTAAAGTGACATAGTAAATGTCATACATATTAACTGCGCATTGTATTATGCCATGTATTGATTGCCGCCTTTCTTTCCGGTATTGGTTCTTCGCGATAGGATCCGAGCCCGATGGTTTCTCCGAATTAGGGTTTCTGATATTGTAAATTCATTTTTATTATTGTGTATGTATATATTAGGGTTTCTCCAAATTAAGGTTTATATCTCTCAACACCGTACCTAACATTCTCCCTTAGCCGCTTTGACTTATCCGTTTTTCCACCTATGCATAAAATATGGACCCACACGACAGAGACGAAGAAAAGGAAGAGTTAATCCAAGGTGTGATCCGCGGGGGAGAAAATTTATATGTATCGACGTTTCTGAACAACTCCGGTGAGGGTGATCCTATTTTTGCCGGAAGAGACGACTTGTTTGAGGTTGAAGGTGATGCCTTCCGCGAGGGAGAAGGCGATGCCTTGTGTAATCGAGAAGACGACCGCTCTGGAGAGGTTCATGTAATATAATTAATTCATTAATTAATCATCTCCTATCTATATAGAAATAGTAACGACGATCTTTCTTGTTTTAGCCCTCCGGATCGAAAAATCTACTGAAAAGAGTGGACGAGGCCCAACCAAAAAGTTGGAAGACCATGAGAGGTTCAGGATCGAAGATATCGCAGAAGACGGCAAACCGACGGCTCCCGAAGTTGCCGCAATCAAATTTGTGGCACAATGCGGAGTAATCGTTAGGGACTTAATCCCGATCACCATTCAAAATTGGAATAGGCCTGCTGATGCGGAAGAAGAGGGAACATGTTTATTTGTCCCTAACAAGGCCAAAGATTTACTGTGGAAGAGGATCATACTTAATTTCAAACTACCGAAGATAGAGCTGGATCCAAATGCGGAGGATCCAGTTGAGGACGCCTTAGAACATGGGAGAGCCATGGAGGCTAAGGTTAGGGAGTGGGCTATGAAGAAGATGGCCCAGTGTTTCACCAACTGGAAGAAAAGATTGCACCTTTACTATGTCATGAAAGAGAAGACTCCGAATTTCAAGAAGATTCAGTTTGAGAAGATAAAACCATTCTGGGCTGAGTTTGTGAATTACAAGACATCAGAAAAATCTAAGAAAATGTCTACAACGAATAAGCTGAATGCTGCTAACAAGAAGGATCACCATACTATGGGGCAAGGTGGCTACAGGGCTGGCATTCCTAAGTGGGAGAAACTTGAGAATGAACTGTGTGCTAAAAAGATCATCCCAGAGACAGACGATTGGATCGAACGTGCAAGGAATTGGTTTTACGGGCATGGGGGCAAGTTGGACTCGGAAGGGATGTGTATATATAACATACGACATAAATAAGACCCCTTGCCAATCGAGAAGATGAGAAAAGCAGTAAAGGCTGTTAAATATGGAGACTTCATTCCCGATAGAGAGAATGATGAGATCACACTCGCCCTTGGAAATAAGGAACATGATGGATGAACACGAGGCAAAAGCGGCTCCAAACCATGGAGGACTGGGTTTCCCGAAGAGAGGAAGAAATATCCTGATAGAAGCCGTCAGAGGAGAAAGGATAAGGCAGAAGTTGAAGCAGATATTCAGAAAGAGCGAATGCGTATAATTGAAGAACGAATAAAGCAACAACAAGATGAAATTAACGCACTTAAAGAGCAAAGTACTACCGATCCATCTCAGCAGCACACTGCATTCGATGCTACCGGCCTATCGAATAATCGAAAAAGCAGTGTGGCTTCCACCAAGGTCCCGGGTGATGACAATGATGATGACGATGGTGCACCGACGATGTCTCCTATTGGCTACCCAGTGGATGATATCACACAGATGACACACTGCGAGCTACATGTCAAAGTTGTGAACATATCAATGAAGGTGGCGGTCGGCTATGCCTTACCAATTGGACCCACACCAACTTACCACTGTCGTTCGGTTCCACAGGGCTACGCTGTTGTTGGGGTGGATTAAATCATGCCCACCTTTGAAGTTTTGAAGCTTGACTACCCTACAGGTGAAGGGGATGTGACTGAACTGGGAGACGCAACAAACGTCACCATTCTATGGCCAAAGGAATGTATCGTGCTTCGAAATCACACGCCAAGGCCATCTTCGCCGACGCCTCACCCGTCTCCAGCGAGGTCGTCGCTGCCGTTGCAGCCGTCTTCGTCGCCTCACCCGGCTCTGTCGCCTCACCCGTCTCCGTCGCCTCACCAATCTCCGGCGCAGCCATCGCCGCGGCAGCCATCGTCGGCGCCTCAAGATAAAAAGCGTAAGCGTACCACTACTCTGCGTCGTGGTAAGCGATCGCCGAAACGTAAACAAGAGCCTCATCCAAAAGTACCAAAGGTTCCTCCCAAGAGAGCTTATGACTGTACTGAAGAGGAGACTACGGCTATTGTTGATGCGGAAACGACAGCGTTTTTCGCTAAGCTGAGGCGGCCGAAAGAGCCAGAGTTCCCCAGCACCAAAGAAGAAAAATCCGGAGTGTTCAAAATGCTAAAGACTCTTCATCAACCCGAGCCAAAGTTGTCATCAGACTATGAGCGTTCTATTCTCAAGTCACATGCGGCACAACAAGCCTCGAAGAGCAGTACTGATGCAAGTGAGAAATCCGTTGTCCAGCTCGGAGAACAAGCAAAACAGTCTTGCGCCCCTCTCAAGGTGATTTCCCATACCAATGTGGGGTCGAGCAAATATGGGGCCGAAGAGCAGTATGATCCAGAGGTAGTTGCAATCACGGAGAAGTCACCGCTCAAGGTATGAGTATTGCCCAAGATTTATCCCAGCTTAGAGTACTTCCCGTGAGTGAAGTAGAATACAAATACCAAGACGCAAACCTCTCACAAACCCGAGGAGGTAAATAATCTTCCAACAAAATGCGAAGATTGCATAATCGGTACATGCATGCCACAAAGGCCGGGCTAATCGGATAGTCTTGAGGGTTACAAAAAAGCATTATGGGAAAGAAATAGATGACATGATATCCATTGAATTTGATGAACTATTTCAATTATTCAATCAAGACGCCTTGGACAAATCGATCATCAGTGCCTATTGTCTGTAAGTACTAATTCTGTAATTAATTTAGTCTCCAGCTATCTCACCTTGTTTATTGCATGTATATAATCATACTGTAATATGCAGAATGAAGATTCTCAAATGCAGCAGAGGACAAATCTATGACATTGGCTTCATTGACCCATATTGGGTTCATCAAGCTAATCTCAAAACAAGCCCCCAGGATACGGAGGATAATATCGTACACGCGTTAAGGTTTCAAGAAACCAGAAGGGAAATACTATTGCCTTACAACTTCGAGCGAGTGTTATTGTCTTGTATACACTTTCTATTTTGCTTACTCGATGTTAAGTATATAATTGATTAGTTATGCATGCGCAGCTTCCACTATATTCTGTTAATCATTCAACTTGACAAAGGGCGTGTACTAGTCATGTACTCGAAACATAAACTCCTTGAGCAGTGGAAGGACATACAAATGCTTCTCCAGCGGTAATTATAATCATTACACACTATATCGGCAACGTTCGTGAATTTTATGATATTAAGAAATTAATAACTTCTTTTATTCGTTTTCTTCGCCGGGCGGCGCTTGGAAACGGTTCACCAACAAGGCTAGGGGTGTTTGGAAAGAGGAGCTTACATTTCAAGCACTAGATGTAAGCACCACTAGCTATATCCACGCATCTCTTTGATTCTAGTTTTGATACCGTTATTATCATGCTTGATTATTATTTTGATTGAACTATGTTCTCGTAAAGTGCCTGACGCAGGGACCAGGGAACAATCTATGTGGATACTATGTTTGCGAGTTCATCCGGCAGACGTGCTGTGAGAAGGGAAGAAATTTAGAGCAACTCCACGTACGTAAACAATTTCTATAGTTTTTAATTACCATCAAATTGTGTTTAGTTTCATTCATATAGGCTGACTCCTTTTTTAAATCAGATCGAACATCTACGGGACGGTCTTCTGCCAAAGGATCGCGTACGAGCAATTCAGGAGGAATTGGCGGGATTCTTGGATGCAGAAGTCCTAAACCAAAAAAGGGAATACTATTCGGGTGTGTATAAACAATAAAGATTGTACAAAGAGCTTATTTTGTATGTAGTGCATGAACTCGATCCGTATATCGAATGTAATATTTTCATGATGATCTTTTGTAATATAATGGTTCCTTCATTGATGAGTTTAAAACACTAAATAAACAATAAAACAACATAAATGAATTCTCTGCCACGGCACAAAAAGTGGCCAAAATGCTGCCGAGGCAACAAAAGTTGCCAAAATGAATTATCTGTCGCTACAGAGAAATGTGTCAAATTTCTGCCGCGGCAGAGGGTTATTTATCCCGGTTTGTGTTACGAACCGGGACGGTTGCTCCCCCCCTCGCTCTCTACCGCGGCCACGTATACCCCCTTTTGTCCCAGTTGGTGGGGTAACCGGGACTAATGGTTGGGGTTTTAGTCCCGATTGCCCCGTCCCGGTTGGGGAACCGGGAATAAAGCCCCTTACCAATCGGGACATATGGCACATTCTCCACCAGTGTCTAGTTAGTTGAATCGGTTAGAGGAAGTGCTCCAATTGGTACTTCTAGATGCTCGCCTTGGACTTAAGCCTGGTCTGATACATCCGTAATTGTGAGTTGCTCTCCAAAGACAAGTTGTAGATTTTGTTCCGGCCTTTAAATATTGTATCCTTCTTTAACAAATTTGGTTTGATAGAGTGCAAACAGCGATCTATGTAGTGATCTTTCAGTAAATAGTTTCTTGCTCGTAGTAATCTGCCTTGCAACTTTAGGTTTTTTTACTTTTAAATTAGACCTTGGGATAAACATGGAAATTGTGGAGTATAATTTTCAGATGATATAACTCATAAGTGATCTGTCCCGTGTTGGACAAAAGTATATGGATGCTTAAGTTTGAGTTATTTAAGATTTTATTGTCTAGATTTTCTAGATTGTGGATATATGAGAAATACAGAGTTGTTTGTGTTATACAAACCATCTATATGGTTGAGTTTTAAATATTTATGGTGAGGTCACTTTTTTGGTTTCGGCTTTGCATATGTACTTTAGTGGCTCCCGCTTAGGAATGATTCTGATTTGTGAATATGTTATGAAGGTATGCCATGTATTGAGTGATTTATATGTTGTATAACAGGTATCGATACTTCTGGTTCGGAACCCTTCAACTCACATTTTATGCTCCATGGTTGAGGCAAGTTCACGGCGGATACTGAATTTTGCATATATCTCTTCACTAGGTTTTATTTAATGTTTATGATATGGCGATGGTGATAAGATTAAAGATGATGATGACTTGTGCATACTATGCTTTTGCATACCATGATGATAATGTGAACTATGTTGGTGGGCACAATGTGGATGCCGACAGGTGTCCACTCGTGCGGTACCGGTATTCGCATTGAAATGAGATGAGCATATAGGCATGTAGGGCATAATATCATGATCTAATAGATGAATGATATTTAATGATGTTCTGGTGTTTTGATTATTTAAAATTTCTATTTGTTTTTGAACTTGTTGAGTCTTTGTACTCACCCTTGTTGTTTTCATGTTTTTAGGTATAACTTGAGGACGTCATGCATGGGGTATATGGGAGTAGAGCCACTAGCAACTTCACATCACGACCTCACATTAATCTTGCAATGATTCCTTTTTAAATAATAAGATTACCTTGACCGATTGGGTTTTGAGTCTGTTGAATAGTACCTTAAAACAGTTTTGGTTTTTTTTTGCGTGTGGTTGATAAATTGTTGTTTCCTAGTGGTTTAGAGTTTTGGGTATATTATTTGAGGTGAAGAACTTGTTCTATCCGATGATCTATTCATGCATTTTGGTATTCCAATATTATTGCTTATCGTGGATGTCCCAAAAATAGAGGAGACTATCGAAATTTCCCAAAGGATATTATTATTTTTATATGTGTAATGTATGTGGTAAAACCTCAAGTGCTTTGTTGGCTTGGGGTGTTACACCCGTTCTATAGGTTCACAAACAATGCCATTATATTTAATATCTAATGGTTCGTCCTAAGCAGCGACATAGCTATCCTCTATATATAGTTCATTCGGGGTTTGTGTCAACACCAGGATTTTTAATCCCAGATGCCTGTTATGCCATACATCGCAATCCCAGGATTACCATTTTTACGAGACATAACATATTGGATATCACAATACATCATTCATTACAATCAATACATAAGGTCTTACATAAATAAGGATCTCATGATCCAGTCTTAATACAATTCAAGCAGCGTAATAACGTAATAATAACGATAGCGTGGGCGAAGCTCCATCTTCATGGTAACAGGCAATGCTGACGATGGGAGATGATCCTAGTTGTCGTAACCTTCCTGCTGTCTGTCTTCCTGATATTCCTCCTCATATTCTGGCCATGGGAATAGCCAGGGACAAAGCCATGAGTACTTTTTAAGTACTCGCAAACTAATACTAACAAGTGAAGTGGTTTTGGAATAGGAAGTACTAAGCTCTAGGGTTATTTTGCAAAAAGCCAGATTTACCTCTACTGAGTTCAGAAGCAAAGAAAGCTAGCTGAGAGTTTTATAATACCTAAGTGCAAACTTGAATTTCATATCACAACTCTATTGTGCTCAAGTCAAATTCATAAATCATTTCATAAGTCATTTTGAAAACATCTCACGACGGAACAATATGGCCACTCCAACTGTCCATAACCGCAGACGCGGCTATTCGAATAGTTTGACACTCTGCAGAGGTGGCACACTTTCACCACAACATTCGATACATCCGTCAGGAACAATCCTGAATTCACCATACTCAGTATGCGGATTATCAATCCTAACCTTTCAATTACACGCCCTAGTATAGGCACCTCTCTTGTGTGTTTGGCCTCCCAACCATGACCAACTGTCATCTTGGGTACTGCACAGGTGGATAATCTTCACAAGGTAGCTTCAGCTCAGACCTTGGCCGCGAGGGAACCCATACTAAGGTATATAAATTTCCAGTTAAGCCCTACCCAAATTTCAGGTATTGTGGTTGTACGATAAAATTGGAATGGTATCGCATCCAGACAACCATCAGTTTTACAAAGGTCTAAGGCTCATGCCTTAACATTTTCTTCATCAAAATCATCCGGTGTTCGAAAACACATGTCAAAACATTTCAGTAGAATGACTCATCATTCTAAGGTTTTCATAACCATTTTCACCAAGTATTCCCATCTAAGTTGATCAAGTTTTATGCTTAGCACTAGCAACTACAGGTGGGGGTAAACACTAATGAGGGGTGGTATTCAAGTGGGAATGATCTAAGTTCACTCTCATGCCTCAGGATGACATCAAGATTATCTAAGTTAGGTCAAGTTTTATGCTCTTTATGGTACCTTTAAATATCTTTCTGAATTCTACAAGTCACTAAGTAACTCTAAGAGAAAGCTTTAATAAAGAAATAAAGTATTGAGCTTGCAAGTAAAACTAGGATGGGGTATCCTTAGATGGGTATAATCTTGCAAGTAGAACTTGCATTGTTTATCTTGGTAAGCTAGGAGTGTAAGATTGCTAAGAGGCAAATGTTAGCTTGCCATGTGCAGAGCAGTGGTTGAAGTTCTCCTCGGCTTCCTCCTCGTAGTATCCTCCTTCCTCCTCGTATCCTTGGTCGGTACTAGCGTCTATAAATAAATACGAGGTACACAATCACCACACAATTCTTACTACTCTATTTAGCACACAAAGGTTCACACTAGATGATCTAGCATCATCACTATTATCACCAAGATTAAAGCAATTGTCTTATTTATTTTATTTTAGAAAAGTAATTTCTACTCATTGAAAAACTATTTAAGATTTAATATTCTCCAACTCAAACATGGGATCATGTTGACACATGTCATCACCACATATTTTAGTATGGGAATGTGATTAAAGTGGTGTCACAATTTAATAAGGTTTAACATTTTTATTTTAATTAAATAAAATGACTAGAGTGGCCTATGAGACATTCTTTTATTACTTGATCATTATTTCTGCAAGTAACCCTATATATTTTTATATATTTTGAAAGGTATGGTTAAATGTGATTTTTGAGAGTTGGAATCAACTCAAAAGCTTTTATGGTTGAATTTTGAAAAATGTTTGAATGCATAAAAGCTTTTGCCTTGTTATTTTTACCATGGGTGATCTACAATTCTAATTGGTTTGAATCTAACGAGCTTGTATTAAACACTCCAGAATCATTCTAACAAAATTGGTTCATGCATTTTGGTTTAGTGAATCGAGCTGGGTTGATTTTGAATCTAGGTACAGAACTGATTTTGAAACTAAATGAATAAACCTAAGTTTGAATTGCTGGGTCACGGGAGGTTTAACTGGGCCAGCCCACTACGCACAACGCGCGCGGGCTGGTTAAGTGAACGACCGCATTCGTCAGTGAGACAGCAAGTGGCGAAGGGGTATGGGGCGATCTAGGCCGTGCGACCTAGTTCTAATCCTACGGTTGTGGTTCATTGTCCACGCCTGAACAGGACGCGGCGAGGCTGAACCCTACCGTGGCCAGTGGGGGTCATTGGGGGCTCACCGTGGCTAAGAACGATGGTCGGCGATGGGGGCGAATGACGTAGTCGACGACGGCGATTCTCCTAGTACTGGCAGCTCCTCCTGGGGCGGCTCCAATCGACGGCGCCTCTCCTCCTCTTCAGCAGTGAACTCCGGTGCAATTCCGGCCACCTGGTGCTCGCCTTGCTCCGAGAGTGAGTGGGTGTGTTCAGTGAGAGGTGGGGAGTGAGATGGTGTGGAGAATTCATGCTGGGAAGGCCTCTATTTATAGTACAGCGAGGGGACTGAATGGCGCGGGCTGAGCTCGTCGGTGTCGTTGTCACAGCGAGCTACTGGCATGGGCGAAGGTAGGGGACGGTGCGTTTCTTCCTGGCGAAGATCAACTGCTTGATGGCGAGGTGTGGGGTGGTGAGGAACGGTTGGAACATCGCGACGCTCTGGGCGGGTCCGACGGCAAGTTTAATGGCGCGCAACGTCCATGGTCCGCGCGGCGGCGAACAGGGTTGTCTAGCGAGTTGCTGGGGTGCTGGAGATCACTCATGCAAGCAGCAAGGGCGGCGCACGGTCTGTGGGATCGTGTCGCTGATGGCGCACTAGCGCGCTCTCAGCACGCATGTAGAGAAACTGGGCGCGAGCTTGTAGTGTGGTCCAGGGGCTGGCAATGCTCGGGGCTTGTACATGGGGTGGCGGTGGATGGTGGTCAGTGCTATAGACATGCTTGCTAGGTTTGTTGCTGCTCCTAGCTCGCTGTCGACTTGGGGATGGCAAGTTAGGCTCGGCATGCTCACCATTGATGGCCATTGCATGCTCACAGTGGTGCTAAAGATTGTTAAAGGGGCTAGATGATCTACTAAGAGCTTGCTACAAACCAGAGAGGGAACAAGGTTGGCCAAAATCACTACTCCTAATAGTGTTTGATGTTTGTTTGTTTGCTGCTGACGAGGTGTTTGATGAAATGGCCGAAAGAAATTCAAATTTGAATTTTGGATTCAAACTTGGTGGGTTTTTTAGTTACATACTAGGGAGTCTCTGGTTAGTTGGATTGGTCAAGGGGCACTAGTTTGGTTGGGTTTTGAAAAGGTGTGATCTTCACATATGTTATAGATTCAATTTTCAATTGTCATTTGAATGGGGTTGCCAAATGTTTCTGCAAGTTTGAAAGGTGGGGTTTGATTCACTTTTACTTGGTCTAGCAAGGGGTGAAAAGAAATGGAAAAGTTTCTGTTTGAAATCTTGGACTAGAAACACTCAAGGTGACCTAGTGAGCAAGATTGGCAAAAATGACCATTTGCTTTATTTGTTTTGTTTTTGATTTTCTCTTGATTTGTTTCTGCTTGGAAATGTTTTAGATGATGTTATTTTCATCTTCAAACCATTCCTTGCTATTTAAGTTAATCACACAAGTCCATTCATGCATTCATACAATCATCACATACACACATGAATTCATTTGGTTTTTATTTAATCAAAGTTTTTGTTAACCCTAATTTTAGTGATTTGAATTTGATAATCATGATCAATATTTTTGGGATGTTACAGTTTGCATTCTTGCTCTACAAGTTCTCTTATGATTCCATTATTATTTCTGTTTGGTTCCTAGATACGACAGTAACTTCATGCTCATTGTGTAGCTCACCGCAAATTCTGGGTCACCCAACGTCTCTTGCATTCCATGAAAAACTAATGCTTCCATATATATTTGTTGAAATTCTAAGAAACACTTTGATTGATTGCTCATTTTATTATAGGCACACTTGTCTAATGCTTGCTTGTCCTCTTCTATATGTTCGCCAGAGACGCCATTATATTTCTAATCTGGTGCTGGTTCATCCTAAAGCAATGACATCTATCCTCTACTCTGTAGTTCATTCTTGGTTTGCGTTCCTTCTCTGCAAGTTTTGGTATGATGCCATTATAATTTCTATCTAGTTCATTTTTAGGTACGACAGTAACTGCATGCCATTGTGTAGCTCACCGCAAATTCTAGGTCATCCAACGTCTCTTGCATCTCTGGATAAATGACTGCTTCCATATACATTTGTTGAAATGACCTGGATATTCAAGCTAATCACACAAGTCCATTCATGCATTCATACAATCATCACATACACACATGCATTCATTTGGTTTTTATTTAATCAAACTTTTTGTTAACCCTAATTTTAGTGATTTGAATTTGATAATCATGATCAATATTTTTGGGATGTTACAAACCTTCCCTCCTTAAACAAAATCTCATCCCGAGATTTGAAAAAGAAGAAAAAAGATTATCTAGAATTTAAAAAGATCGGGAAACTCCGTCCTGATGTGATCTTCTTGTTCCCATGTAGCTTCTTCTTCAGTGTGGTTGCTCCACTGAATCTTGAGAAACCTGATGCTTCGGGTTCTGGTGGTTCTGAAAGCTTCCTCCAAAATACGGATGGGTACTTCGGGATACGTCAGGTCATCATTGATCTCTATGGTGTGGTGATAAATGTTCTTTAAAACTTCGGTCTTCTCCGGAACTTCATGGCATTTGCGAAGTAGCGATATATGGAACACATTATGTACTGCTGACATTTCCTCTAGCAGTTCCAATTTATACGATACTTCTCCTTGACGATTCAGAATCTTGAAAGGTCTGATATATCTAGGGGCTAATTTTCCCTTGAGCTGGAAACGCTGCATTCCTTTCAAAGGCGACACTTTTAGATACACAAAATCTCCGATATTGAAAGCGAGGTCTCGACGTCTCTTATCGGCATAACTCTTCTGTCTTGACTGGGCGGTCTTGAGGTGCTCACGAATCCTGTGAACTTCCTCTTCTGCTTGTCGTAGGATGTCGGGTCCGAAGATCCGACTCTCTCCTACTTCCGACCAATTCAAAGGGGTACGACACTTCCTTCCATACATGAACTCAAATGGGGCCATTTGCAAACTAGCTTGATAACTGTTGTTGTAAGAAAATTATGCGAACGGCAGACAGTCTTCCCATTTAGATCCATACTCTAGCACACATGCTCTCAACATATCTTTGAGTATTTGATAGACTCGTTCCGTTTGTCCATCGGTTTGAGGGTGATATGCTGTGCTGAAATCCAATCGGGTTCCTAATCCTTCTTGGACTTTCCTCCATAATCTCGAGGTAAATTGAGTTCCTCGATCTGATACGATGTTCTTGGGGACTCCATGCAAACTACGATTCTAGCGATGTATAACTCCACTAGCATAGAGCTCTGGTAAGTGGTCTTGCTGGTAAGAAATGGGCTACCTTGGACAATCTGTCAACTATGACCCAAATAGAGTCATTTCCCCTACTAGAAGTAGGCAATCCGGTGATAAAGTCCATTCCAACCGAATCCCATTTCCATTCCGGAATCTGCAATGGTTGCAACCAATGTTAAGGATATCGCTTATCGGTAATTTATCGGTCGACTGAAAATTGGTGATTTTTCAGCATATCGGCCGATTTATCGGGCGATAAATCAGAAAACTGGACGATAAATCAGAAAATCGGCATATCGGACACCCTCGAGTAGCGATAAATCGGATGATTAATCGCATATCGGCCGATTTTTTGAACAGTGGTTGCAACAGTCCTACGGGTCTCTAATGTCCCGCCTTGACTCTCTGACAAATATCACACTTGGCGATGTAGCTTCCGATTTCTCTCTTCATCTTATGCCACCAAAATTGCTCCTTCAAATCCTGATACATCTTTGTTCCTCTAGGGTGGATAGAATAAAGAGTATCATGGGCCTCCTTCAAAATAACTTCTTTCAACTCTGAATCTGCTGGTACACAAAGACGTCCTTTGTACCACAGAACTCCTTCTTCATCTTCGGTGAATCTGGGTACTTTGCTTGTACCGATACGACGTTTGTTTCCGTCGATACTAGCATTTCCTTTCTGCGCCTCCTTGATCTGAATGATCAAAGTGGGTTGAAGTTCTATGCTAGCCCAAAATCCTTCACTTACTAATTCCATTCTGAAATCTTCCATCTCCTTGTGCAAGCTTGGTTGCTCCTTCAGAATCATGGAGTTCAAGAGGCACTACAATCTGCTAAGGGCATCTGCTACCACATTGGCTTTACCTGGGTGATAGTGGATGTCCAGATCATAGTCCTTGATTAGCTCAATCCATCTTCTATGCCTCATATTCAGCTCCTTCTGAGTGAATATATACTTAAGGCTCGTGTGATCCGAATAAATTTCACAACGGTTTCCCATAAGGTAATGCCTCCATGTCTTCAGGGCTAGAACTACGGCTGCTAGTTCAAGGTCATGGGTTGGGTAATTTTGTGCATGCTTCTTTAGTTGTCGGGATATAAAAGATATAACTTTTCCTTCTTGCATCAACACACATCCGAGACCGATCTTGGATGCGTCACAATACACATCAAAGGGCTTCGTGATATCTGTCATGATCAAGATTGGGGCTGAAATCAATGTCCTCTTGAGTTCCTAAAAACTCGCTTCACATTTGTCTGTCCATTCAAACTTCTTGTCCTTCTTCAACAATTGGGTCATGGGTCCGGCGATACTCGAGAATCCTTCTACGAACTTGCGGTAATATCTCGCTAATCCGAGAAATGCATGAACTTGGTTTTGAGTGGTTGGGGCTTTCCAATCTTCAACATCCTTCACCTTTGCAGGGTCAATGGCAATTCCTCCGACTGATACACTATGTCCGAGGAATCCTACCTCCTGTAACCAGAATTCACATTTGCTAAACTTGGCACATAGCTGATGCTATCTAAGGGTTCCAAGGATGGTCCTTAGGTGTATCTCATTTTCTTCTTCTGATTTGGAATAAATCAGAATGTCATCAATGGAAACAATGACAAACTTATCCATGAAATCCATAAAAATCTTATTCATGAGGTTCATGAAATAAGCACGGGCATTGGTTAATCCAAAAGACATGACAATATATTCGTATAATCCATATCTGGTGGTAAAGGCAGTCTTTGGAATATCCTCTGCTCGAATCTTGAGTTGATGATAGCCAGTTCTAAGATCAATCTTAGAAAACACTTTGGCACCAGTCAACTGGTCAAATAGGTCTTCTATCTTTGGCAGCGGGTACTTGTTCTTGATGGTGACATCATTCAACTTTCGATAGTCCGTACATAAACGATTACCTCCATCTTTCTTGTCCAGAAACAAGATATGTGATCTCCATGGTGACGCACTTGGTTGAATCAATCCTATTTCCAGCATGGCATCTAGTTGCTTCTTCATTTCCACTAGTTCATACGGGTTCATACTATATGGTCTCTAGGCTATGGGTACGGTTCCAGGAATTAGTTCAATGATAAACTCGATATGCCGATCTGGGGGCATACCGGGCAAAACATATAGAAATACATCGGGGTATTCACAGAGTATCCGGACTTGGTCAATGGTTGGCTGGGCTATACTATTGTTGCACTTGAATTGACGGGGCAAGGTTTCAGATACATGCTCGACTCATATTCTGGTTGTACTGGTCATTTTTATGGCTTTCTTGGCGGAGTCAATTAATCCTTTATGTTTGGACATCCAATCCATTCCTAGTACTACTTACAAACCTTTAGTTCCGAGTACTATTAGATTAGCATAAAAATCTATGCCATGGATTCGGATAGGTACGACTTTGCAAATTTGTCTAGCTTTGGTGGTTGAACCAGGTATTTGAACTATCATAACATGCTTCAATTTGGTGGGTTGAATCTTACTAGTGCATGCAAATTCTTCAGTAACAAACGAGTGCGATGCTCCAGAATCAAACAACACTCTTGCAAGTACTGAGTTAACAGAAAACATACCCAGCATGACATCCGGTGCTTCTTGGGCTTCTTCAGCATGCATGAGAAAGAGACGGCCATTGCGGTTGTGCAAATTCCCTGGGGCAAACCTTCTCCCGGGCTGAACACGAAGCTGCTGCTGAGCTGGGGCATTTGCATTGGGGGCTGCGGCAATCTTCTTGGGTCACTCATTGGAATAGTGACCTTTGGTTCCACATTCATAACAAGTCACTTGGGACTTGTCCTTTGCTGCAACATGCACAACATTGCTTCCAGTACTTGGGGCAGTGTTGGTGTTGGTGGCTGCATTGTGGTTGTTGAAATTGGGTGGATCACGATTGAAATTGCCGGGGTTGTTGTGATTTCCTCCGGGCCATGGGTTTCCACGGTTGGGATAGGTAGGACGGTTCATCGGGGGTCTGTTGGTTCTTGGGGCAAATCCTGGAGATGGGTTGGGGCGATACTTGGGTGTATGATGGGTTCCTGATTGATTTATCATGTGACGCTTGCAGTTCTCATTGGCTTGGTTGATCTTGCCTTCCATCTGAATGGCAGAGTCAACTAAGGCTTCAATATCATCAAAGGGGATATTGACTAACACTATCTGCATCTCATCGTGCAGACCATTCAGGAATCTCTCCTTCTTCTTGGCTTCAGTGTCTATCTCATCTGGTGCATACCTAGCCAATGACAAGAATTGTCACGGTATTCCACTACGGTCATCCTGCCTTGCTTCAGTTCCCTCAATTCATCTCTCATCCTCTTGATCAAACCCGGTGGCACATGGGTTCTGCTGAACTTGACTTTGAACTCTTCCCAAGTCATCATCTAACCTCCTATCATTGCGCGAACGCTGTTCCACCATGCTCTTGCATCTCCGGCCAGGTAGTAGGTAGCAAACGACACTTTATCGTTAGCTTCCACTCCTGCAACTTCCAGGTTGTTCTCCATGGTTTGCAACCAATCATCTGCATCTAGGGGATCTTCTGACTTAGTGAAAACGGGTGGATTGGTGTTCTAGAAATTGTTGAGCTTAGGTCCGTGGTTATCCTGATTTCCATGGCCTTGATTTTTGTTGGCCATCTGAGCTATCTATTGAAGGGTGGATAAGTTGGCTTGACGTTAGTCTCACTCGGCTTCGCGGTCAGAAACCAACATTTGCAAGATTTGCAACATCGGGTCCGGGGATGAAGTGCTTCCTCCATGAGGCATCTGAAGATTGAGATAGATCATCAGAAAAGAGGGAAATTTCTAAGGTTCGGGATTTTGTAAAGTTTTTGAAATTTGACTCATATTTTTCTAGAAAATTTCTTTTCATTCATTCATTCATAGTACACTATACAAACAGGCACCACAACAAAGGAAAAACATATGGTTTTAAGAACCATTCTTGAAAACTCTGATACTGTGGGACCGAATACAACTCACTAACTCTAGTGCTCAAGTGCTACTACTCCTTGGAGTCAGTGTCATCATCATCCTCATCATCATCATCGATGAAGGCAAAGTCATCCTCATCGGTGAAGAAGTCCATGGCCTGATCCTCCAGAAAGTCATCATCATCGCTAAGATAGGAGTAGGGGTCTTCACGAAGATCTTCACCTGCATTCTCACTCTCCGCCAACTACATATCTC
This sequence comes from Avena longiglumis, assembly GCA_030063025.1. NCBI lineage: Eukaryota > Viridiplantae > Streptophyta > Magnoliopsida > Poales > Poaceae > Avena > Avena longiglumis. The sequence continues at coordinate 151,469,900 of CP125975.1, read as the reverse complement.
TCTCATGGACAATCTCCTCCAACTCTGTGATCCAGTGGAGAAGACGGGCAATGATGCGCTCCTTCTTGTCGAGCTGACGGCGAAGAGACTAGCGATCCTTCACTAGCATGGCAATGGTATGATCCTTCTTGGCGGTGATGGCGTACTTGTGGTTGGTGTAGGAGCGGGCATTGTCCAACTCCTTCTGACGGTCATACATCATGAAGATGAGGTGGTCCAATTGGCTCTTCAGCTCATGGTGGTATGGGGTCTCCAGTGGCTGTCCCATAACATCACGCCTTGGGTAGAACTCAAAGCGGGTGCCCTTGATCTGATTGATACTCTGTCCACACAGACGGGCAAGCGCTTCCTACATGGCCTTGCAAGTCCATCGAGCCAGTTGTTCTCTCTCAAGGTGAACTGAATTCCCTCTGAGGTGGGGGCTTCAAACCTTCCGCGAGACTTGCAACAACTAGCCACTACAAATCGTCTCCTTCCTAATCATTGAGCCGAGCTCCGAAGAACTCGGGGTGCGGATACTCCAGCATCTCCAAGTCACGCTCAAAGATGAGGTCTCCTCCATTGCCTAACTGATAAAACTTGATGTACTTCACGTCCATCTATAAGAATATAGGATGAGTAAGTTAGTAAAGTGATCAGGTGTGTCAAATTTTATATAATTTTGCAAGAATTTTTGAGAAACATGAATTTTCATGAAAGAGTCTAAGTGATAAGAATGAGAATAAGTTTTCATAAATACTCACTTCCTTGGTTTTGAAACTAAGTTTTTGATTCAAACGTCCATTCTAAACTAGGGTCTCATATGGTTAGGATGGCTCTGATACCAACTTGTCAACACTCGGATTTTTAATCCCAGATGCCTGTTATGCCATACATCGCAATCCCAGGATTACCATTTTTGTGAGACATAACAGATTAGATATCATAGTACATCATCCATTACAATCCATACATAAGGTTTTACACAAATAAGGATCTCATGATCCAGTCATAATACAATTCAAGCAGCGTAATAAAATAATAATAACGATAGCGTGGGCAAAGCTCCATATTCATGGTCACAGGCAATGCTGACGATGGGAGATGATCCTAGTTGTCGTAACCTTCCTGTTGTCCGTCTTCCTGATATCCTCCTCATAGTTTGTCCATAAGAATATCCAGGGACAAAGCCATAAGTAATTTTTAAGTATTCGCAAACTAATACTAACAAGTAAAGTGGTTTTGGAATAGGAAGTACTAAGCTCTAGGGTTATTTTGAAAAAATCCAGATTTACCTCTACTGAGTTCAGAAGCAAAGAAAGCTAGTTGAGAGTTTTATAACACCTAAGTGGGAACTTGAATTTCATATCACAACTCTGTTGTGGTCAAGTCAAAGTCATAAATCATTTCATAAGTCATTTTGAAAACATCTGACGACGGAACAGTATGGCCACTCCAACTGTCCATAACCGCGGACGCGGCTATTCAAATAGTTTGGCACTTTGTAGAGGTGGTACACTTTCACCACAACATTCGATACATCCATCAGGAACAATCCTGAATTCACCATACTCAGTATGCGGATAATCAATCCTAACCTTTCAATTACACGCCCTAGTATAGGCACCTCTCCTGTGAGTTTGGCCTCCCAACCATGACCAACTGTCATCTTGGGTACTGCGCAGGTGGACAATCTTCACAAGGTAGCCTCATCTCAGACCTTGGCCGCAAGGGAACCCATACTAAGGTATATAAATTTCCAGTCAAGCCCTACCCAAATTTCGGGTATTGTGGTTTTACGGTAAAATTGGAATGGTATCGCATCGAGACAACCATCAGTTTTACAAAGGGCTAAGGCTCATGCCTTAACATTTTCATCATCAAAATCATCTGGTGTTAGGAAACACATGTCAAAACATTTCAGTAGAATGACTCATCATTATAAGGTTTACATAACCATTTTCACCAAGTATTCCCATCTAAGTTGATCAAGTTTTATGCTTAGCACTAGCAACTACAGGTGGGGGTAAACACTAATGAGGGGTGGTATTCAAGTGGGAATGGTCTAAGTTCACTCTCATGCCTCAGGATGACATCAAGATTATCTAACTTAGGTCAAGTTTTATGCACTTTATGCTACCTTTAAATATCTTTCTGAATTCTACAAGTCACGAAGTAACTCTAAGAGAAAGCTTTAATAAAGAAATAAAGTATTAAGCTTGCAAGTAAAACTAGGATGGGGTATCCTCAGATGGGTATAAGCTTGCAAGTAGAAATTGCATGGTTTATCTTGGTAAGCTAGTAGTGTAAGCTTGCTAAGAGGAAAATGTTAGCTTGCCATGTGCAGAGAAGTGGTTGAAGTTCTCCTCGACTTCCTCCTCATTGTATCCTCCTTCCTCCTCGTATCCTTAGTCGGTACTAGCGTCTATAAATAAATACGAGGTACACAATCACCACACAATTCTTACTACTCTATTTAGCACACAAAGGTTCACACTAGATTATCTAGCATCATCACTATTATCACCAATATTAAATCACTTGTCTTATTTATTTTATTTTAGAAAAGTAATTTCTACTCATTGAAACACTATTTAAGATTTACTATTATCCAACTCAAACATGGGATCATGTTGACACATGTCATCACCACATATTTCAGTACTTGGGAATGTGATTTAAAGTGGTGTCACAATTTAATAAGGTTTAACCTTTTTATTTTAATTAAATAAAATGACTAGAATGTCCTATGAGGCATTCTTTTATTACTTGATCATTTTTTTCTGCAAGTAACCCTATATATTTTTATATATTCTGAAAGGTATGGTTAAATGTGATTTTTGAGAGTTGGAATCAACTCAAAAGCTTTTATATTTGAATTTTGAAAAATGCTTGAATGCAGAAAAGCTTCTGCCTTGTTATTTTTACCATGGGTGATCTACAATTCTAATTGGTTTGAATCCAACGGTCTTGGATTAAACACTCCAGAACCTTTCTAACAAAATTGGTTTCATGCATTTTGGTTCACTGAATCGAGCTGGGTTGATTTTTGAATCTAGGTACATAACTGATTTTGAAACTAAATGAAGAAACATAAGTTTGAATTGCTGTGTCGCGCGGGAGGTTTAACTGGGCCGGCCCGCTACACACATCACGCACGGGGCTGGTTAAGTGAACGACCCCACTCGTCAGTGAGACAGCGAGGGGCGAAGGGGTACGTGGCGATCTAGGCCGTGCGATCTAGTTCTAATCCTACCGCTATGGTTCATCGTCCATGCCTAAACAGGACGCGGCGAGGATGAACCCTAGCGCGGCCAGTGGGGGTCAGTGGGGGCTCACCGTGGCTCCGGCGATGGGGGCGAAGGACGAAGTCGACGATGACGATTCTACTGGTACTGGCAGCTCCTCCTCGGGCGGCTCCAATCGACGACGCCTCTCCTCCTCTGCAGCGGCGAACTCCGGTGCAATTCGGGCAACCTGGTGCTCGCCTTGCTCCGGGAGTGAGTGGGTGTGTTTAGTGAGAGGTGGGGAGTGAGATGGTGTGGAGAATTCGTGCTGAGAAGGCCTCTATTTATAGTGCAGCGAGGTGACCAAATGGTGCGGGCTGAGATCGTTGGTGTCGTCGTCACTACGAGCTACTATCATGGGCGAAGGTAGGGCCGGTGTGTTGCCTCCTGGCGAAGCTCAACGGCTTTATGACGAGGCGTGGGGTGTTGAGGAATGGTCGGAACATCGTGGTGCTCTAGACGGGTCCGACGACATGTTTAATGGTGCACAACGTCCATGGTCCATGCGGCGACGAACGGGGCTGTCTGGCGGGTTGCTGGGGTGCTAGCTATCACTCACACAAGCGGCGAGGGCGGCGCGCGGTCTGTGGGCTCGTGTCGCTGATGGCGCACTAGCGTGCTCTCGGCATGCACATAGAGAAACTGGGCACGAGCTTGTAGTGTGGTCCAGGGGCTGGCAATGCTCGAGGCTTGGACAGGGGGTGGCGATGGATGGTGGTCAGTGCTCCAGACATGCTTGCTAGGTTTGTTGCTGCTCCTAGGTCCCTGTCGACTTCGGGGTGGCAAGTTAGGCTCGGCATGCTCACCATTGATGGCCATTGCATGCTCACAGTGGTGCTAAACATTGTTAAAGGGGCTAGATGATCTACTAAGATCTTGCTTGTAACATCCCAGGATTAGCACCTAGAATTATAGAGGACGCAGGTGTGTGCATTGCATTCATGCATAAGAAAATCCGGGGAATTTTCGCGCAAAACGCAAAGAGCTATAGAGGGATCGGGATCTCTCTTGTTCTAATGATAACGTCAGCGCAAGTGTATGGATTTTGACATCATTTCTAATATATTCTTGTGTCTTGAGAAAACAATTCAATTCATGTTTGAAATTGAGAATTGAAATTCAAATTTGAATATTTGGGAATATTTCCAAGTTAAGTAAATAGTATATAACCAAAAAAGTAAAAACAAATTGTGGTACAAAGTATATTCAATCATATAATAAATAAAAAATTATAATTAAGTGGAATAAGAAATTGCAAACAGGGAATAAAAGTATTTCTTATTATAATAAATACCTGTTACAACATTCTTTATAATAAAGGCATTACAAAAAAATACCATACCAGAAATTCTTATATTTAAAATAAATATGAATATTTATTGCCCTTTATATGATAAACAAACGAATATTTCTTATTCTTTTCCTTATTCAGTAACAACAAATCAACTGGAATGGAATTAGTAAAATATTACCTTACAACAATAATTACAGTAGAAAAATAAATTTTATTAAAGAAAACAAGGTTCTTACAAGGAGTCTTTACAAGAGAATAAATAAAAGATTACATTTAATATTAAATCCTAAACTATTATCTATCTATTTCCTAATCTAGTCTTCATTGATCTTCTATCATTAGTTTTATATGTGCAACATAATAGAAAAGTACAAATCAAAAGTAAAAGAGGGGTTAGTGGATTAGTATTATACTCTTAGAATTGCAGTGAGGTGCACTGCTAGATCATCACTGAGCAAATTGGAATGGGCCAAAAATATAAGATCTGTTCTTATCAGTTGATTTTGCCTCAGACTAATGCATCATTGGCTAATAAGGGGCAAGTTTCACCAAAGCCAGATAAAATGGTAAAAAGGTAAATCAACAGCAAATATCAAGTTTTTCACTCAATCTGATCCACATATGACACAATCAGGCACACAGCACAGTCACTGCATGCAGCAGCTATGGTGTCAACCCAACAAGGAGAGTTTGGGAAGTAGATAAGGGAGGGTGTAGCCGTAGCATAGCTGCTAGAGTACTATTTGCTTCTCCACCCAAGCAAGGACTCAAGAACTACACCTAATCCATCAAAGCAAACAAGAGACAGAGCACCAGCCACAATACAACACTAGCACCAGAGATATCCATTTCACTCCATGGCCAAGAAAACCACACCACCACATCACCATCATCTGGTTGCTAGGAAAGCCATCCAAGAGCTAGGAGGGGAGCAGTTCCACAGGGAAGGCAGTAGCTCAGAAGGAACCGGCTAGAAGATCAACAAGGAGCACAAGCAAGGTGATCAAGATCAGTACTAGCCCAACAACAACCACAACTCTACAAGCAACAGGTTTATATACTAAGATCATACCAATGCCTCTCATCAGTTTCAATTCAAGCAATAGTTGCACCAAATTCCAAAAAGGAGTAGAAGTAAGAGTGCTCTCAGATTAGCATAGATGCTATGCTAGTCACATCATAGAGCTAATAGGCAACAGTAGTATATATTCTCATCTTATATTGGGGCCTCAACCTTTGCATCATAGGCTGCATCTCAATCCACAACAAAGTTATTCCAACATGATGTTTCATCCAACAGTCATTTCCAATGACAGCAGGTGTCTTTAAAAATAAAATGATCATATGGTTGTGTACCTCCAGGAAGGCAGCTGTCACATCACAAGATTTTCCAAATCTTGTGATGTGAAAAATAAATAAACAAAATAAAATTATTGTTGAAAATCAGGGAGAAAAGAAACTTTGTTCTAAAAGGAAACTTAAAATCCCATCTTGAACAAACTTTAATTAAAGTTTGAATTTAACAAAATCCAAATCAAGTGAATTGCATTCCTCAATGAATGTATCTTGAAATTTAAACACTTGGAAAATAAATCCAAACCCTAAACCCTAATGGAAGAAATCATTTCCAAGTTATCTCCAAGCCTATGGATTTGATCCATATAAAATCTTGTCAACAAACATTTACAAATGATCAAGAATGACAAATAGAAATATTATAAAGCCATAGAAATTGGTTTCACTTAATTTGGAGCCATAGATAAAATCTTATGAATTTAAATAAGATAAGGAAAAGTAATTTCCAAAGCTAATAAAGAACCTATCTACAAATCCATACGAAATGGTGAGCAAATAATCCTAAAGATATTTAAAAGGAATAAATAAATATCAAATAATATTTTGCAAATTGGAATCACCAAGTTTGGATCTCTAAATAAAAAGATATGGATTTTATAAGACAAAGATAGAAATATTAAATAAAGAATATTTGAAAGACCAAATAAATCTTGGCCTAATCCATTAAGCAAATGGAATGAATATAATCCAAATCAAATAAAATAAAAGGATAAAGAATTTCCAAAATAAAATAAAATGGCATTAACCATTCTATCCCTATTTTAATAAAGACAAATCTCTAATAAGAATAATTATTTAATTCTTGAGAAAATAGTATTTTGGAATTTACCCAAGTGAAATAAAAGTTATTTAATTCAACTTAATTTAAGATTAAAGAAATCTTCCAAATAAACTTTAGGGAAATAAAACTATATTTAATTCCATTGGAATTAAACAAATACCAAATTCAAATGATTTATAAATCATATTAAAATTATTCCAAATAATTCAAAGTAAACTATTTTGACATCCTTATAATTGAATAAAAACCTACTGAAAAGATTTGGAAGGTTTTTAGAAATTTAAATGGTGTTTATTAAACCCTACTTGATTTAAAAAAAGGGACTTTTTGAATAATTAAAAAGACCCAAAAAGAATAAAGTTTTTTCCAAAAAATTGACTTCAGAATATATTACTATTCAATATTTAAACCTACACAAATTTTGGTTGAGATTTGAATTCAAATTGAGGTTTGAATTATTTAAACAAAACCAAAATAGAATATTAGAAACAGAAAAAGAAAAACAAAGCAATATAGAAAAAAAAGAGAACAAGCCAGCCCAGCCCACTAAGCCAGCAAGCCCATCTTTCCACCCCACCCGCAGCGAAACGTTTCACTCAAGTTTTGACCCGCGCAGTCGCTGACTAATGGACCCCACCTCCCCTGTCTCTCTTCGCTGACGAAATGGCCACACCGCCAGCTCCTTTCTTCCTCACCCGCCGCTGACAGCGCGCACCATTACTGCCGATGAATTACCGGCGTGAATACGCATTATCCGCGCCATTAAACGGCCCCGTGATCACGCCTTCTTAATCGCCTCTTCTCCCTCTCTCTTTCCCCTCCGTCGCCTCACCCTAGCGCGCCCCCAGGGTGCCCAATTTCCCTCTGCACCGCCCTCTTCTCCGGCGATCTCCGCGAGCGATTCCGGCCAGCCGACGTCGCCGCTTGCCCCCTTGAACACACAGGTGAGTTCCCCATACTCAGGCGCACCTTCTAGTGGCATCAGCTCGTCCCCACGTGCCCCTGAACCTCGGCAAGGACAACCACTGACCGTCGTCGCCGTCCGCTCCAACTCCGACGAGCTCCACAGGTAGTCTCTGGCCGCGCCGCCCTCTCTCTTGATGCTCCCGTGCTCCCTGCTTTCCCACGCGTCTAATAGCATCATATTTTCCCTCTCCCGTGCTCTATAGCGATGTCCCCGACGACGACCGCGCGCACCCGAGGCACAGCACAACTCCGGTGAGCGATCAAGGCCATCCTCGTGCGCCCCCTTGCCAGCCAGTACCACCTTGAGCATTCCCACACTTCGGAAAACCTGGTGAGCCACTCCCTTTCCTCCCTTCCTTCCTGTAACCGCCGCGACGCTGTAGCCAGACGCGCCGCCGCCACCTGCCGCTGCCAGCGCCGCCGATTGATGGTTGCTTGATCGACAGCCGTAGGATTTAGTTCCAACGCTTGCGATAGAAACTTAACCGAAGGGGTACGCTTGCCTCTGCACCGTGCGATCCCACTTAAATCCAATGGCTCGCGTCTGCCGATCCAAGCGAAGCGGTACCGACCAATCGCAGCGCGACGCGTGGCCAGTGTGTTGATTTAAAAATAGAATTTGATCTATTGAATTAGTAAACTTGCAAAATTCATAACTTTTAATATACATGTCCAAATTTTGCAAAATTTATATCAGTGGATTCAGCAAGACAAGCCCTATCCAACCATGCACTTTGTTTAGTAAAAAGGTTGTGATAAATTGATTATTTTTACAGAAACTTGTGTATGCATGTTTAGGATATAAAATTTGTTCCAAAATGATTTTGAGGATAAAATCTTTGGCAAATGGTGTGTTTTGAACCTACTGACCATAGGAAACAAATTGTGGTTTCAAAAATGTATTTGGTGAAACAAAAGAATAAACTTTGGATTTAAACCATTTCTAGTCAAATAAGAATAATGTTTATTTATTAAAAATGCTTTTGGGAGAAAATCTTTGGGAAATGTTTTGGAATAGACTCTCTGACCCCAAACACCAAGTTTTATGATTTGAAAATATATTTGGTCAACCCTATAAAGATTATTACTTTGCTAACAGCATTTTCATCCACATGAAATAATGATTTGGTTTAAAAATGGTTTAGAGATAGAATCTTTTGCAAATGGATTTGCCACTTTATAAAATGACCAATAAGTGTTTTATAATGTTTATAACCTATTATAAACCACTTTTGTAAATAAAACAAAGTTTGGCATGCTTGCATGCATTGTTTTGTTTCTATCATTTTATGTGATGAATTGCTTGAATGATAGATTGAAATATTGTTTGCTTGATTGAATTGTAGTGACTTGAAGATTGTTATTGTTTCAAACACAAGGAGTGAACCTATACTCTCTACCAAAAAGGCAAGTATGTTTCATACGTTTGTCCCATTATTTTCACTATGCATTAGTGATATTTCTAAGTAGGACTTGCATGGAATTTGCTAAGTGTAAACTATGCTATGGGAAATCCTAGTAGATGTAACCTTAGTAGAAATTTCCTAAGTTAAGATCCCTACTACTATCATGCTTATCTTAGCTAGTAGAAAACAAGGGTGGAATATATTATCATGCTATGGAAATTTTTTTTAAGTCTGAGGACTTGTGTTTTGTTTAATAAAACAACTAAGTGAATGAATCACCTGGGTGGAATGGACGGAATGGTTTATGTTGAGTGGTTACACAAGGCCAGGGGACTGGTGAACCTTGTGTATTTCACTTGTGGATGGACACCTAGGAACAAAGAGATTTGAGATGTCAAATGTTGAGAAGCTTCAAGTGCAGCCACTTGGCAATATGGGCTCTGCCTGGATCCTGTAGGTTGCAAGAACTTAGCCAAATGGACAGTTGGTGGTAGGGGATGATAGGTTGGAACGCGTCCATTCTGGTATAAGGGAAGGCCTCTGAAAGATCTTGTCTTGGTGAAACCAAGTCTTGTGGGGAAAGTGCACCACCTCTGTAGAGTGTAAAATCTAAGTACTTAGCCATGTCCCTGGCAAAGGACAATTTGAGCATCAAGACATGGAAACTATCAAGAATCTCCTCATCCCAATTTCTAAGTTAAAATCTTGTGGGTGAACAAGGGTTGAAGGATCACCAATTTCTATTGGGAGATGCCTTGGGAAAGATTTTTTGTCAAACAAAAACTTAGAGTTTTCAAATGATAAGGAAAATCTATTTTGAGCAAAGCAAGCCTAAGCTCCACTTAGCCAAATGCATATAAATGATAGACTCCACTATACTACCATAGTATCACTTGCCAATACAATTCAAATGTATTGACCCTTGTGGCTGTAACTTGTTATGTTGCAGGTTTGTTTGATATTAGTGAAATAGGATTACAAGTCTACAACCAACATGTCTGCCTGTGGCACTTTGAAGATGAAGGAACCCATGCTATTGTTATATTCTATTGCATTATAATGAGTTAGCCAAATGAGCTATGTAATATGTAATAAATTATGTTATTCCTGGTTATAAAGTTGTATTATGACCTTTGTTTCTTGATATTACATCTTAACTGTGGATGCTATCTATTGATCCAGGGACTAGCATTGTAAACACAGGGATCTCTACCTTATTAAAGGTTGGGAACCTTACAGATGGCATCAGAGCATTGTGTTGCCTGTAGGATTTGTAACCCTAGGATTGGACAAAACCCCTTAGAAAAATAGGAGATGTATTTGTTCCCAAACTTATTTACAAACAATCTTGTAAACTCTTTCCTCAAACCATTTTGATTTTGATTCTACATCTCTTCTATTTCAAACTTGATGGACAAAGCCTTTCCCATGGCCAAAGACTTCATCATGTGCAAAGGACTTCATCAACTCTAATGACTTCAACATCTTCAACTCTAATGACTTCAACATCTTCAACATTTTCACCAAGGACTTCAACCATAGATATTACTAAGGACTACAAGTGAGACAAGAAATGTTACTCAAGACTTGAGGACTAAGGAAACACAACTTAGAAGGAATCATCATCACCTTGAAGTTTTGAGACCAAGATGCAAGAAATTCTCTAAGAATACAAAGATCTTGTTCATGAAGAATTAACTAAGAAGGATGGAAAGATTTCAAGTGAACCATATAGATGGACCACCATATTTTGTTTAAGTCAAACCCACCAGCTTATGTGGTGTAACAAAAATATTTTTGATTGCCTAAAAATATGCTTGAAACTTGTTGTTTGAGTGGAATGTTTGTTTGTGATTGCTTGCACATTACTTGAGTGAATAGTGATGTGTGTGATTAGAATTATTCCCTTAGAAATACTTTGCCTATTCTAATCCCAAACCAACCCAAACAGATGACTTCTCCAAGAAACTCCAACATCAAGGATAGTGACAGCAACAACAACCAAGAGGTCAACATGAGAGACCAACTGCTGCAAGACAAACCCAGTTGAACCAAGTGACAACTCAGTTTTTAGCCAACAACAATGAGTTAGACCCAACCATGCAAGAAGTTTTGAAAACTCAATCCCAATTATTGCAAGGGATGGCTACTCAAATGACCAACATGGGAGACAACTCTTCCAAAGGAGTTTGTGACAACAAGGATGCCAAAGATGTTATTTTAGAAGGAACCCAAGCTTGCAATATTTGTGGAGACAAGGATCACACTTCCAAAGATCATGAAGATCAATGCCCCAATTGTGAAGAGAAACATCCAAATAATCAATGCCCCACAAACCAAGCTACTTGTTACTTATGTGAAGGAAATAATCATGTCCCTATCCAATGCCCCATCTATTCCATAGTTCAACAAAGGAAACAAGGTGGAGTGCAACAACTGATTGCGGACTACCATGAGAGAGCCAAGTCTACCAAGAAGGATGAAGACAAAGGAAAATCTCAGCTTGTACCTCCCAGCAATATGACCCAATTTAAAGGACCAAAGAGGAGACATATGTATTATCCAAGGAATAATAGAAGGTCAAGGAGACCAGGAACTGTTCCTACCTTTGAGATAACATATGAAGAACATGAATTAGAAGCACTCTTAGATTTGGAGAAACCCAAGAAAAAGAAGGACAAAAGCCATGTGCAATGTGGTCATTGCAAAGAAATGGGACACTATGCCAGTGAATGTCCAGAGAAGAAGAAGTATAAGGAGATTAGCCAAGTGTGGTGCAACAACTTCAAAGACCTAGGTCATTATGTAGCAACTTGTCCACAGAAGATACGTGATGAACTCAATCTTATCACATGTTACAATTGTGGTAACCAAGGACATTATGCAAGCAATTGTCCAGAAAAGATGAAGCACAAGATAAAGCCTATGAAGGATCTCAGCCTTGTCACATGTTTCAAGTGTGGAAACAAAGGACACTATGCAGATGTTTGCCCAGAAAGATTTCAACAAGATCCCAAGCAAACCAAGATGTAATCTAGTTGGAAAATTTTTAAGGGTGGTAGTACCCTAGTTTCTTTGAGCCAACTTGTAATCCCTAGCCCCCCCAAATCTCGGGACGAGATTTATTTTAAGGGTGGTAGCCTGTCACATCCCAAGATTTTCCAAATCTTGTAATGTGAAAAATAAATAAACAAAATAAAATTATTGTTGAAAATCAGGGAGAAAAGAAACTTTGTTCTAAAAGGAAACTTAAAATCCCATCTTGAACAAACTTTAATTAAAGTTTGAATTTAACAAAATCCAAATCAAGTGAACTGCATTCCTCAATGAATGTATCTTGAAATTTAAACACTTGGAAAATAAATCCAAACCCTAAACCTAATGGAAGAAATCATTTCCAAGTTATCTCCAAGCCTATGGATTTGATCCATATAAAATCTTGTCAACAAACATTTACAAATGATCAAGAATGACAAATAGAAATATTATAAAGCCATAGAAATTGGTTTCACTTAATTTGGAGCCATAGATAAAATCTTATGAATTTAAATAAGATAAGGAAAAGTAATTTCCAAAGCTAATAAAGAACCTATCTACAAATCCATACCAAATGGTGAGCAAATAATATAAAGATATTTAAAAGGAATAAATAAATATCAAATAATATTTTGCAAATTGGAATCACCAAGTTTGGATCTCTAAATAAAAAGATATGGATTTTATAAGACAAAGATAGAAATATTAAATAAAGAATATTTGAAAGACCAAATAAATCTTGGCCTAATCCATTAAGCAAATGGAATGAATATAATCCAAATCAAATAAGATAAAAGGATATAGAATTTCCAAAATAAAATAAAATGGCATTAACCATTCTATCCCTATTTTAATAAAGACAAATCTCTAATAAGAATAATTATTTAATTCTTGAGAAAATAGTATTTTGGAATTTACCCAAGTGAAATAAAAGATATTTAATTCAACTTAATTTAAGATTAAAGAAATCTTCCAAATAAACTTTAGGGAAATAAAACTATATTTAATTCCATTGGAATTAAACAAATACCAAATTCAAATGATTTATAAATCATATTAAAATTATTCCAAATAATTCAAAGTGAACTATTTTTGACATCCTTATAATTGAATAAGAACCTACTGAAAAGATTTGGAAGGTTTTTAGAAATTGAAATGGTGTTAATTAGACCCTACTTGATTTAAAACAAGGGCCTTTTTGAATAATTGAAAAGACCCGAAAAGAATAAAGTTTTATCCAAAAAATTGACTTCAGAATATATTACTATTCAATATTTAAACCTACACAAATTTTAGTTGAGATTTGAATTCAAATTGAGGTTTGAATTATTTAAACAAAACCAAAACAGAATATTAGAAACAGAAAAAGAAAAATAAAGCAATATAAAAAAATAGAACAAGCCAGCCCAGCCCACTAAGCCAGCAAGCCCATCTTTCCACCCCACCTGCAGCGAAACGTTTCACTCAAGTTTTGACCCGCGCAGTCGCTGACTAATGGACCCCACCTCCCGTATCTCTCTTCACTGACGAAACGGCCCCACCGCCAGCTCCTTTCTTCCTCACCCGCTGCTGACCGCGCGCACCATTAGTGCCGATGGATTGCCGGCGTGAATACGCGTTAACCGTGCCATTAAACGGCCCCGTGATCACGCCTTCTTAATCGCCTCTTCCCCTCTCTCTTTCCCCTCCGTCACCTCACCCTAGCGCGCCCCAGGCTGCCCAATTTCCCTCTGCACCGCCCTCTGCTCCGGCGAGCTCCGCGAGCGATTCCGGCCAGCCGACGTCGCCCCTTTCCCCCTTGAACACACAGGCGAGTTCCCCAGACTCAGGCGCACCTTCCAGTGGCATCAGCTCGTCCCCGCGTGCCCCTGAACCTCGGCAAGGACAACCACTGACCGTCGCCGCCGTCCGCTCCAACTCCGACGAGCTCCACAGGTAGTCTCTGGCCGCGTCGCCCTCTCTCTTGATGCTCCCGTGCTCCCTGCTTTCCCACGCGTCTAATAGCATCTTCTTTTCCCTCTCCCGTGCTCTACAGCGACGTCCCCGACGACGACCGCCCGCACCCGAGGGACAACACAACTCCGGTGAGCGATTAAGGCCATCCTCGTGCGCCCCCTTGCCAGCCAATACCACCTTGAGCATTCCCACACTTCGGCGAACCTGGTGAGCCACTCCCTTTCGTCCCTTCCTTCCTGTAACCGCCGCGATGCCGTAGCCAGACGCGCCGCCGCCAGCGCCGCCGATTGATGGTTGCTTGATCGACAGCCGTAGGATTTAGATCCAACGCTTGCGATAGAAACTTAACCGAAGGGGTACGCTTGCCTCTGCACCGTGCGATCCCACTTAAATCCAACGGCTCGCGTCTGCCGATCCGAGCGAAGCGGTACCAACCAATCGCAGCGCGACGCGTGGCCAGTGTGTTGATTTAAAAACAGAATTTGATCTATTGAATTAGTAAACTTGCAAAATTCATAACTTTTAATCTACATGTCCAAATTTTGCAAATTTTATATCAATGGATTCATCAAGACAAACCCTAGCCAACCATGCACTTTTTTTTAGTAAAAAGCTTCTGATAAATTGATTATTTTTACAGAAACTTGTGTATGCATGTTTAGGATATAAAATTTGTTCCAAAATGATTTTGAGGATAAAATCTTTGGGAAATGGTGTGTTTTGGACCTACTGACCATAGGAAACAAATTGTGGTTTCAAAAATGTATTTGGTGAAACAAAAGAATAAACTTTGGATTTAAACCATTTCTAGTCAAATAAGAATAATGTTTATTTATTAAAAATGCTTTTGGGAGAAAATCTTTGGGAAATGTTTTGGAATAGACTCTCTGACCCAAACACCAAGTTTTATGATTTGAAAATATATTTGGTCAACCCTATAAAGATTATTACTTTGCTAACAGCATTTTCATCCACATGAAATAATGATTTGGTTTAAAAATGGTTTAGAGATAGAATCTTTTGCAAATGGATTTGCCACTTTATAAAATGACCAATAAGTGTTTTATAATGTTTATAACCTATTATAAACCAGTTTTGTAAATAAAACAAAGTTTGGCATGCTTGCATGCATTGTTTTGTTTCTATCATTTTATGTGATGAATTGCTTGAATGGTAGATTGAAATATTGTTTGGTTGATTGAATTGTAGTGACTTGAAGATTGTGATTGTTTCAAAGACAAGGAGTGAACCTATACTCTCTACCAAAAAGTCAAGTGATGCTTCATACTTTTGTCCCATTATTTTCACTATGCATTAGTGATATTTCTAAGTAGGACTTGCATGGAATTTGCTAAGTGTAAACTATGCTATGGGAAATCCTAGTAGTTGTAACCTTAGTAGAAATTTCCTAAGTTAAGATCCCTAATACTATCATGCTTATCTTAGCTAGTAGAAAACAAGGGTGGAATATATAATCATGCTATGGAAAAATTTCTAAGTCTGAGGACTTGTGTTTTGTTTAATAAAACAACTAAGTGAATGAATCACCTGGGTGGAATGGAAGGAATGGTTTATGTTGAGTGGTTACACAAGGCCAGGGGACTGGTGAACCTTGTGTATCTCACTTGTGGATGGCCACCCAGGAACAAAGAGATTTGAGATGTCAAATGTTGAGAAGCTTCAAGTGCAGCCACTTGGCAATATGGGCTCTGCCTGGATCATATAGGTTGCAAGAACTTAGCCAAATGGACAGTTGGTGGTAGGGGATGATAGGTTGGAACGCGTCCATTCTGGTCTAAGGGAAGGCCTCTAAAATATCTTGTCTTGGTGAAACCAAGTCTTGTGGGGAAAGTGCACCACCTCTGCAGAGTGTAAAATCTAAGTACTTAGCCATGTCCCTGGCAAAGGACAATTTGAGCATCAAGACATGGAAGCTATCAAGAATCTCCTCATCCCAATTTCTAAGTTAAAATCTTGTGGGTGAACAAGGGTTGAAGGATCACCAATTTCTATTGGGAAATGCCTTGGGAAAGATTTTTTGTCAAACAAAAACTTAGAGTTTTCAAATGATAAGGAAAATCTATTTTGAGCAAAGCAAGCCTAAGCTCCACTTAGCCAAATGCATATAGATGATAGACTCCACTATACTACCATAGTATCACTTGCCAATACAATTCAAATGTATTGACCCTTGTGGCTGTAACTTATTATGTTGCAGGTTTGTTTGATATTAGTGAAATAGGATTACAAGTCTACAACCAACATGTCTGCCTGTGACACTTTGAAGATGAAGGAACCCATGCTATTGTTATATTCTATTGCATTATAATGAGTTAGCCAAATGATCTATGTAATATGTAATAAATTATGTTATTCCTGGTTATAAAGTTGTATTATGACCTTTGTTTCTTGATATTACATCTTAACTGTGGATGCTATCTATTGATCCAGGGACTAGCATTGTAAACACAGGGATCTCTACCTTATTAAAGGTTGGGAACCTTACAGCAGCACAATAACATGACCATATTAATAGAAGCCACAAGGTACTCTATTAGCCAAGCAATCAATAGCTAACTAATTCAGGAACAGATCATAATACTAGAAACACCACTGTGCACACACCAGATGGAGGCACCACGTGTCAACACCCGGATTTTTCAATCCTAGATCCCTGTTATGCCATACATCGCAATCCCAGGATTACCATTTTTGCGAGACATAACAGAATTGGATACCATAGTACTTAATCCATTACAACGATACATAAGTTCTTACACAAATAGGGATCTCATGATCCAGTCCTTAATACAACATCAAGAAGCGGAATACGGCATAATAACGGTAGCGTAGGCGAGGCTCCATCTTCGGGGTCACAGGCAATGCTGACGATGGGAGATGATCCTAGTTGTCGTCAAATCGTCACAGGGGTCCATCCTCCAGGTACTCCTCTTCATAGTCTGGCCATGGGAATAGCCAGGGACAAAGCCATGAGTACTCTTTAAGTACTCGCAAACTAATACTAACAAGAAAGAGGGGTTTTTGGATAATAGGACACTAGGCTCTAGGGTTGTTTTGCAAAAGCCAGATTTATACTACTAAGTTCCAAAGCTGGTCACAATTTTATAACTCCTAAGTGGGATCTTGTATTTCGAGTCACAACTCTATTGTGGTTCACAAGTCATTTTGAAAAGTCTGACGGGGGAACAGTATGGCCACTCCAACTGTCCATAATCATGCGACGCTATTCAATAGTTTGACACTGCAGAGATTGTACACTTTCACCACAACATTCGATACATCCGTCAGAACAAATCCTGAATTCACCATACTCGATTATGCGGATAATCAATCCTAACCTTCCATTTACACTCCCTAGTATAAGCACCTCTCCTGTGAGTTTGGCCTCCCAACCATGACCACCGTCATCTTGTACTGCAGTGGACAATCTTCACAAGGTAGCCTCAGCTCAGACCTTGGCCGTGAGGGAACTAATACTAAGGTATATAAGTTTCAGTCAAGCCCTACCCAATATTCGGGTATTGTGGTTGTACGATAAAATTGGAATGGTATCGCATCCAGACAACCATCAGTTTTATAAAGGGCTAAGGCTCATGCCTCAACATTTTCATCACCAAAATCATCAAGTGTTTGGAAACACATGTCCAAAACATTTCAATAGAATGATCCATCATTCCAAGGTTTTCATAACCATTTTTCCACCAAGTATTCCCATCTAAAGTTGATCAAGTTTTATGCTTAGCACTAGCATCTACAGGTGGGGTAGTACTAATAGAGGGGTGGTAACTAGTGTAGTTGCAACTAAGTCCAACCTTATATCATAAGCTGATATCAAGGTTTCTAGCTTAGGCCAAATTTTAATGTTCTTTATGCAACCTTCAGCACAACTGTCTAGTTTCTACCAAACTTCTTGGGTAGCCTCTAAGTAAACTTTGATAAATAAATAAAGTAAAAAGCTTGCCATAAAACTAGGATTGGTTTAGCAAGTGGGTATGGTTACATACGCTTAGGGCATATAGTAATCATGTCACAAGCATGGGTTGTGGCAACAATAGGGTATCTTGCAAGTGTTAGCTTGCAGCAATATCAGTATAAGCTTGCATAGTTACTAGCTTGCTCAATCAACTAGTAGTATTAGGCTTGCCTTGTGCAGAGCAGTGGTTGAAGTTCTCTTCGGATTCCTCTTCGTAGTATCCTCCTTCTTCTTCGTAGCCTTGGTCGGTACTAGCGTCTATGAATAAATACGAGGTACACAATCACCAAACAATACTTAACTACTTGCAATCATCACACACAAGGGTCCTATAGATGATCTAGCATCATCTCTAACATTACAAGGTTAAGGATTGGTTTAAGTCTTCTTATTTTAGAAAAAGTAATTTCTACTCATTGAAGAACTACTTAAGATTTAATATTCTCCAAACTAAACATGGGATCATGTTGACACATGTCATCACCACATGTTGTAGTCCATGGGAATGTGATTTAAAGTGGTGTCACAATTTAACAAGGTTTTACCCTTTTATTTTAATTAATTTAAGTGGCTAGAAATGCTTATGAAGCATTCCTTTATTCCTTGAACATTATTTCTGCAAGTAACCTATATATATTTTTATATATTCTGAAAGGTATGGTTGAAAGTGATTTTTGAGAGTTGGAATCAACTCAAAAGCTATTGTGGTTTAAATTTGAAAAATGTTTGAATGCAGAAAAGCTTCTGCCTTGTCATTTTTGCTAAGGGTGATCTACAAATCCAAATGACTTGAATCCAACGGGCTTGGATTAAGCATTCACAGACCTTTCCAACAAAATTGGTTTCATCTAATTTGGTGCACTAAATTGATCTGGGTTGATTTTTGAAGTTGGGTACTGAAGTGTGTTTGAATTTAAAAAGAAAAAGTTTAATTTGAAATGCTGGGCTGCGCGGGAAATTCTAACGGGCCGGCCTGCTAAGCGCAGTGCTCCCGCGGGCTGCTTAAGTGGGTGTCCCCACTCGTCAGTGACACGGGGCTGGGCGAAGCGGTATGGGGCAACGTGGTTCGTTAGATCTGGTTCTAATCCAACGGCTGAGGGTCATCGACAACGCGAGACAGCTCCGGCGAGAACGAAACCTAGCGCGGCCAGTGAGGGGGTCTGGGGCTCACCGGGCAGTGCAGGCGAGGTCGGCGAGGCGAGCAGCGAAGTCGACGACGGCGAACCTCCTGGTACCGGTGGCTTCTCCTGGGGCGGCTCCAATCGCTGGCTCCTTTCTTCTCCGGCAGCGGCAGGCTCCGGTGAAATTCCGGCAGGGTGGTGCTCGCCTTGCTCTGGGAATGGTGTGGCACGATCAGTGAGGAGAGGGGAGTGAGATGGTGTGAAGAAATCGTGCGGGGGTGGCCTCTATTTATAGTCGAGCGAGGGGACCGTCGGGGCGCAAGGTGAGCTCGTCGGAGGCGATGTTACAGGCAGCTAATGGCATGGGCAAGGGTAGGGGACGGTGCTGTGTCTCCTGGCGATGCTCAACGGCATGGTCGCGAGTGATGGGGCGGTGTGGTTTGGTCTGGAACGGGCGGTGCTCTGCGCGGCAGAGGCGGCGTTCTCGACGGCGGGCGGTGGCTGTATGGCGCGGGGCGTTAAACGGGGATGTCTGGCGGTCTCCTGGGTCGGTGGTGATCGTGTGTGCGCGCGGTGAGGGCGGCGCACGGTCTGTGGGTGGTGGTCGAGGGTGGCGCTCTGGCGCACGCTCGGCATGGTCTGGGCGTGTCTTGCGCGTGGTCGTGGCTTGGCAATGCTCGCGTGGGACAGCGATGGCGGTGGACGGTGCTGCCTCCCGGACATCTTGGCTAGGCTTGCTGCTCTAAGCTTGTCCACTTTGGGGTGACATGGGGTTGCTCATTGTTCACCATTAATGGGAATGGCAAGCTCACAGGTGCTAGTGTTGGGCTAATCTTTCTAGATGATCTCCGAGGTGTGTGAGAGCACTAGGGAACAAGTTAGGCAAGAATCACTGCACACTATAGTGTTTTGTGTTTTGTTTGATTTGTGTCTGCAACCTGTTTGATGAAATGGCCGCATGAAATCAAGTTTTGAATTTTGAAATGATTTTTGGTGGGTTTGCTAGATTGGTTCTGGTGAGTCTGCAGATGCTTGGGTTTTGAAAATTGAGCTTGTTTAAGTGGGTTTTGAAAAAGGTGGGATCTTCCCATATGAAGAAGATTCAATTTTGAGTTGTCATTTAAACTATGCATTTGAAAGTTTCTGGATGATCACAAGGTGGGCCTTGATACTTTGTTATGAGTACATTCAAGGGGTGCAAAGATCCGGAAAAGTTTCATTAGGTTTTGAAAGTTTGAGACAGCCAAAGTAGGCATGGGAGTTAAATTGGTCAAAATGACCATTCACTTAATATATTGGTTTTGACTTATTTTTCTTTAGGAAAAGTGTGGGAATGTTTTAGATGATGTTCTTTTCACCTAAGAAACATTTTACAAGCAATGGATCACACAAACAAAGTGGTTTTAAAGAATTTCAAAATTCATGCATACATAGACATGCTTTCATGAATTGATTTAGAAAAGTTTTGTTAACCCTAAACTTTAGGATTAGTGTTTTGTTGATCTAAGTTTGATATTTTGGGATGTTACAAACCTTCCCCTTAAACAAAATCTCGTCCGAGATTTGAAAAAGACGAAAAGATTACCTAGGATTTGAAGAGATCTAGAAACTCCGTCTGATGTGATCTTCGCGTTCAGTAGCTTCCTCTTACGTGTGGTTGCTCCACCGAATCTTGAGAAACTTGATGCTTGGGTTCTGGTCGTTCAAAAGCTTCCTCCAATATACGGATGGGTACTTGGGATAGGTCAGGTCATCATTGATCTCTATGGTCCTATGATCGATATTCTTGAACACTTGGTCTTCTCGGGACTTGAGACATTTGCGAAACGAGATATGGAACACATTGTGCAATCCGACATCTCTTCCGGTAGCTCGAGTTGATACGATACTTCTCCTCGACGGTTCAAGATTTTGAAAGGTCCGATATATCTGGGGGCTAACTTTCCTTTGAGTTGGAAACGTTGCATTCCCTTCAATGGCGACACTTTCAGGTAAACAAAGTCTCCAATGTTAAAGGCGAGGTCTCGACGTCTCTTGTCGGCGTAACTCTTTTGTCGGGATTGGGCTGTCTTGAGGTGCTCTCGAATCTTGTGAACCTTCTCTTCTGCTTCTCGTAGGATGTCGGGTCCGAAAATTTGACTCTCTCCTACTTCCGACCAGTTCAAAGGGGTGCGACACTTCCTTTCGTACATGAATTCAAATGGGGCCATTTGCAAACTGGCTTGGTAACTATTGTTGTAGGAAAATTCTGCAAACGGTAGACAGTCTTCCCACTTGGATCCATACTCTAGCACACATGCTCTAAGCATATCTTCGAGTATTTGGTTTACTCGCTCCGTTTGTCCATCGATGCGAGGGTGATACTGTGATCAAATCTAGGCGGGTTCCTAAACCTTCCTGGACCTTCTTCCAGAATCTCGAGGTAAACTGAGTTCCTCGATCCGATACGATATTCTTGGGGACTCCGTGCAAACTAACGATCCTAGCGATATACAACTCTGCTAGCTTTCAACTCTGATAGGTTGTTTTAACGGGCAAGAAATGGGCGACTTTGGACAATCTGTCCACTATGACCCAAATAGAGTCATTTCCCCTACTAGAAGTAGGTAGTCCAGTGATAAAGTCCATTCCTACAGAATCCCATTTCCATTCCGGAATTTGCAAAGGTTGCAACAATCCAGCGGGTCTTTGATGTCCTGCCTTGACTCGCTGACATATATCACACTTGGCGATATAGCTTCCGATTTCTCTCTTCATCTTATGCCACCAAAATTGCTCTTTCAAATCTTGATACATCTTAGTTCCTCCTGGATGGATAGAATAATGAGTATCATGGGCCTCCTTCAAGATAACTTCTTGTAACTCAGAATCTGCTGGTACACAAAGGCGTCCTTTGTATCACAAAACTCCTTCTTCGTCCTCGGTGAATCCGGGTACTTTGCACTGTCGATCTGACGTTTAATTCCGTCGATACTAGCATTTCCTTTCTGCGCCTCTTTAACCTGACTGATCAAAGTGGGCTGAAGTTCTATGCTAGCCAAAAATCCTTCACTTACTAATTCTAGTCGAAAATCTTCCCTCTCCTTGTGCAAACTTGGTTGCTCCTTCAAAATCATGGAGTTCAAGCGGCACGACAATCTGCTAAGGGCATCGGCTACTACGTTGGCTTTTCCAGGGTGATAATGAATGTCCAGGTCGTAATCCTTGATTAGCTCAATCCATCTTCTCTGCCTCATATTCAGCTCCTTCTGAGTGAATATATACTTTAGGCTCTTGTGATCCGAATAAATCTCTAACGGTTTCCCATAAGGTAATGTCTCCATGTCTTGAGGCTAGAACTACTACCGAGTTCGAGGTCATGGGTTGGATAATTTTGTTCATGCTGCTTCAATTGTCGCGATAGATAGGATATAACTTGGCCTTCTTGCATTAGCACACATCCGAGACCAATCTTGGATGCGTCACAATACACATCGAATGGCTTCGTGATATCCGGCATGATCAAGATTGGGGCGGAAATCAATCTCCTTTTGAGTTCTTGGAAACTCGCTTCACACTTGTCCGTCCATTCAAACTTCTTGTCCTTCTTCAGCAATTGGGTCATGGGTCGGGCGATACTAGAGAATCCTTCTACGAATTTGCGGTAATATCCCGCCAATCCGAGAAAAGCACGAACTTGGGTTTGAGTGGTTGGGGCTTGCCAATCTTCTACATCTTTCACTTTGGCAGGGTCAACGGCAATTCCTCCGGCTGATACAATGTGACCGAGGAATCCTACTTCCTGTAACCAGAATTCACATTTGCTAAATTTGGCATACAGCTGATGCTCTCTAAGGGTTCCAAGAATGGTCCTTAGGTGTAGCTCATGTTCTTCTTCCGATTTGGAATAAATCAGAATGTCATCGATGAAAACAACGACAAACTTATCCAAGAAGTCCATAAAAATCTTATTCATGAGGTTCATGAAATAAGCGGGGGCATTGGTTAATCCAAAAGACATGACTGTATACTCATACAACCCATATCTGGTGGTAAAGGCAGTCTTTGGAATATCCTCTGCACGAATTTTGAGTTGATGATAACCAGTTCTAAGATCAATCTTAGAAAACACACAGGCACCGGTCAACCGATCAAACAAATCCTCTATCTTGGGCAAGGGTACTTGTTCTTGATGGTGACATCATTCAACTTTCGATAATCCGTACACAACGGTTACCTCCATCCTTCTTGTCCACAAATAAGACAGTGACCTCCATGGGGACGCTTGGTTGAATCAATCCGATTTCTAACATGGAATCTAGTTGCTTCTTGATTCTTCTAGTTCGACGGGTTCATACTATAGGGTCTCGGGCTATAGGTCCTGCTCCGGGATTAGTTCGATGATAAACTCGATATCCCTATCCGGGGCATACTGGGCAAAACATCCGGAAATACATCGGGTATTCACGCACTATCCGAACTTGGTCGATGGTAGGTTGGGCTAGACTCTTGTTACACTTGAATTGGCAAGGTAAGGTTTCGATATATGCTCGACTAATATTCGCGGTACTAGTCATGGTGATGGCTTTCTTGGCACAAATAATCATTCCTTTATGTTTAGACATCCAATCCATTCCTAGTACTACTTCCAAACCTTTAGTTCCGAGTACTATTAGATTAGCATAAAAATCTATGCCATGGATTCGGATAGGGACGGCTTTGCAAATATGCCTAGCCTTGGTGGTTGATCCGGGAATTTGTACAATCATCACATGCTTCAGTTTGGTTGGTTGGATTTTACTAGTGCATGCAAATTCTTCGGTGACAAATGAATGCGATGCACCAGAATCAAACAACACTCTTGCGAGTACTGAATTAACAGAAAACATACCCAGCACGACGTCTGGCGCTTCCTGAGCTTCTTCAGCATGCATGAGAAAAAGGCGGCCATTACGGTTGAGTGAATTTCCGGGGGCAAATCTTCTCCCTGGCTGGACACGACGCTGCTGCTGGGCTGGGACATTGGTATTAGGGGCTGTAGCGTTCTTCTTGTTGGGGCACTCGTTGGAATAGTGGCCTTTATTTCCACAGTCATAACAGGTCACTTGGGACTTGTCCTTGGCTGCGACAGGCACAACATTGCTTCCAGTCCTCGGGGAAGTATTGGGGTTGGCGGTAGCATGGTTGGTGTTGAACTTGGGTGGGGCACGGTTGAAAGGGCTAGAATTGTTGGGGTTGTTGTGATTTCCTCCGGGTCTAGGGTTTCCACGGTTGGGATAGTTCGGACGGGTCATAGGGGGTCTGTTGGTTCTTGGGGCAAATCCTGGAGATGGGTTGGGGCGATACTTTGGGGTCTGATGGGTTCCTGGTTGATGCATCATGCGACGCTTGCGGTTCTCATTGGCCTGATTGATCTTTCCTTCCATCTGGATAGCGGAGTCGACAAGGGCTTCGATATCAGCAAAGGGAATATTGACTAATACTGTCTGCATCTCGTCATGCAGACCATTCAGGAATCTTTCTTTCTTCTTGGCTTCGGTGTCTATCTCATCTGGGGCGTACCTAGCTAATGACAAAAATTTGTCACGGTATTCCACTACTGTCATCATTCCTTGCTTCAGTTCTCTGAACTCGTCTCTCATTCGCTTGATCAAACCTGGCGGCACATGGGTTCTGCTAAACTTGACCTTGAATTCCTCCCAGGTCATCATTTGGACTCCGGTCATTGCACGAACACTGTTCCACCATGCCCTGGCATCTCCGGCTAGATAATGAGTGGCGAACAAGACTTTCTCGTTGGCTTCTACTCCGGCTACTTCTAAGTTATTCTCCATGGTTTGCAGCCAATCATCGGCGTCTAGGGTTCTTCCCGACTTGGTGCAAACTGGTGGGTTGGTATTCTGGAAGTTCTTAAGCTTAGATCCGTGGTTGTCCTGATTTCCATGACCTTGGTTGTTGTGGGCTAGCTGGGCTATCTGTTGCAGAGTAGCTAGGTTGGCTTGCCGTTCGCTCGTTACCGGCGGTCGAAGTCAACATTTGCGGGATCTGCAACATTGGGTCGGGTTGAACCACTTCCTCCACGTGGCATCGAGGATTGATATAGATCATGAGAAAGAGGAAATTTCTAAGGTTTTGGGTCTTTGAAAAGTTTTAGAGTTGACTCAGTTTTCTAGCAACTTGCTTTTCATTCATTCACTCATAGCACACAAGACAACACACACCACAACAAGCAAAAGCAGATGGTTTTAAGAACCATTCTGGGAACTACGATACAGTGGGACCGACTACTACTCGCTACGCTAGTGCTCAGTGCTACTACTGCTCGGAGTCTGTGGCTTCATCATCTTCCACATCATCGATGAAGGCGAAATCATCCTCATCGGTGAAGAAGTCCATGGCCTGGTCCTCCAGAAAATCATCGTCATCGCTGAGATAGGAGTAAGGGTCTCCACGAAGATCTTCTCCGGCATTTTCCCTTTCCTCTAACTGCATGTCTCTCTCATGGATGGTCTCTTCCAGAGCTGAGATACGATGGCGAAGGGCAATAATGCGCTCCTTCTTGTCGAAATGGCGGCGAGACTTGCGATCCTTTGCTAGCATGGCGATGGTCCGATCCTTCGTCTTGATGATGGCGGACTTGTGGATGCAATAGTCGGCAGTTGTCCGATTCCTCACGACGATCATACATCATGAAGCTAAGGTGGTCCAATTGAGTCTTCAGCTCGGGGTGGTATGGGGCTTCCAGTGGTTGACCATTTGCATCACGTCTTGGGCAAAACTCAAAGCGAGTACCCTTGATCTGATTGATGCTCTGCCCACACAGACGGGAAAGAGCTTCCTGCATTGCTCGGGCAAGTCCATCGAGCCAGTTGTTTTCCCTCAAGGTAAACTGAATTCCCTCCGCAGTGGGAGGTTCAATCTTTCCTCGGAGACTTGCAACTATTAGCCACTGTAGATCTTCCCCCCCTTGATCATTGAGCTGAGCTCCGAAGAACTCGGGATGCGGGCGCTCCAAAAGTTCCGAAAGCTGATCCAGATCCCTCTCAAAGATAAGGTCTCCTCCATTTCCGAGTTGGTAAAACTTGCTGTACTTCACGTCCATCTATAAAAATAGAGGAGGAGTAGTTTAGCAAAGTGATCAAGTGTGTCAAAATTTTATATATTTTGCAAGAGTTTTTGAGGTACATGAGGTTTATTAAAGAATTTAAGAGGTAAGAATGAGAATAAGTTTTAAGTAAATAGTTTTGTTTTGAGTATTGAAACTAAGTTTTGGTTCAGCGTCCAATCTAACTAGGGTCTCCTATGGTCGATCGCTCACGATACCAACTTGTCAACACCGGATTTTTCAATCCTAGATGCTGTTATGCCATACATCGCAATCCTGTGATTACCATTTTGCGAGACATAAAATTGGATACCATAGTACTTCATCCATTACAACGATACATAAGTTCTTACACAAATAGGGATCTCATGATCCAGTCCTTAATACAACATCAAGCGGAATACGGCATAATAACGGTAGCGTGGCGAGGCTCCATCTTGGGGTCACAGGCAATGCCGACGATGGGAGATGATCCTAGTTTTCAGAACCGTCACGGGTCCATCCTCCGGTACTCCTCTTCATAGTCCGCCATGGGAATAGCAGGACAAAGCCATGAGTACTCTTTAAGTACTGCAAACTAATACTAACAAGAAAGAGGGTTTTGGATAATAGGACACTAGGCTCTAGGGTTGTTTTGCAAAAGCCAGTTATACTACTAAGTTCCAAAGCTGGTCACAATTTTATAACTCCTAAGTGGGATCTTGTATTTCATACAACTCTATTGTGGTCAAGTCAAAGTCTCGTGTCGTTCACAAGTCATTTTGAAAAGTCGGAAGAACAGTATGGCCACTCAGCTGTCCATAATCATGACGCGCTATTCAATAGTTTGACACTCTGCAGAGATTGTACACTTTCACCACAACATTCGATACATCCGTCGAGAACAAATCCTGAATTCACCATACTCGTATGCGGATAATCAATCCTAACCTTCCATTTACACTCCCTAGTATAAGCACCTCTCCGTGAGTTTGGCCTCCCAACCATGACCACCTGTCATCTTAGGTAGCATGTGGACAATCTTCACAAGGTAGCCTCAGCTCAGACCTTGGCCGTGAGGGAACTAATGCTAAGGTATATAAGTTTCAGTCAAGACCTAACCAATATTTGGGTATTGTGGTTGTACGATAAAATTGGAATGGTATCGCATCCAGACAACCATCAGTTTTATAAAGGGCTAAGGCTCATGCCTCAACATTTTCATCACCAAAATCATCAAGTGTTTGGAAACACATGTCCAAAACATTTCAATAGAATGATCCATCATTCCAAGGTTTTCATAACCATTTTTCCACCAAGTATTCCCATCTAAAGTTGATCAAGTTTTATGCTTAGCACTAGCATCTACAGGTGGGGTAGTACTAATAGAGGGGTGGTAACTAGTGTAGTTGCAACTAAGTCCAACCTTATATCATAAGCTGATATCAAGGTTTCTAGCTTAGGCCAAATTTTAATGTTCTTTATGCAACCTTCAGCACAACTGTCTAGTTTCTACCAAACTTCTTGGGTAGCCTCTAAGTAAACTTTGATAAATAAATAAAGTAAAAAGCTTGCCATAAAACTAGGATTGGTTTAGCAAGTGGGTATGGTTACATACGCTTAGGGCATATAGTAATCATGTCACAAGCATGGGTTGTGGCAACAATAGGGTATCTTGCAAGTGTTAGCTTGCAGCAATATCAGTATAAGCTTGCATAGTTACTAGCTTGCTCAATCAACTAGTAGTATTAGGCTTGCCTTGTGCAGAGCAGTGGTTGAAGTTCTCTTCGGCTTCCTCTTCGTAGTATCCTCCTTCTTCTTCGTAGCCTTGGTCGGTACTAGCGTCTATGAATAAATACGAGGTACACAATCACCAAACAATACTTAACTACTTGCAATCATCACACAAAAGCGTCCTATAGATGATCTAGCATCATCTCTAACATTACAAGGTTAAGGATTGGTTTAAGTCTTCTTATTTTAGAAAAAGTAATTTCTACTCATTGAAGAACTACTTAAGATTTAATATTCTCCAAACTAAACATGGGATCATGTTGACACATGTCATCACCACATGTTGTAGTCCATGGGAATGTGATTTAAAGTGGTGTCACAATTTAACAAGGTTTTACCCTTTTATTTTAATTAATTTAAGTGGCTAGAAATTCTTATGAAGCATTCCTTTATTCCTTGAACATTATTTCTGCAAGTAACCTATATATATTTTTATATATTCTGAAATGTATGGTTGAAAGTGATTTTTGAGAGTTGGAATCAACTCAAAAGCTATTGTGGTTTAAATTTGAAAAATGTTTGAATGCAGAAAAGCTTCTGCCTTGTCATTTTTGCTAAGGGTGATCTACAAATCCAAATGACTTGAATCCAACGGGCTTGGATTAAGCATTCACAGACCTTTCCAACAAAATTGGTTTCATCTAATTTGGTGCACTAAATTGATCTGGGTTGATCTTTGCAGTCGGGTCCTGCAGTGTGTTTGAATTTAAAAGAAAAGTTTAATTTGAAATCTTTGGGCTGCGCGGAAATTCTAACGGGCGGCTCGCTAAGCGTTGCTCCAGCTGGTGCTTAAGTGGGTGTCCCCACTCGTCAGTGACACGGGGCTGGGCGAAGCGGTATGGGGCAACGTGGTTCGTTAGATCTGGTTCTAATCCAACGGCTGAGGGTCATCGTCGACGCGAGACAACTCCGGCGAGAACGAAACCTAGCGCGGCCAGTGAGGGTCTGGGGCTCACCGGTGCAGGCGTCGGCGAGGCGGGCGAGCAAGTCGACGACGCGGCGAACCTCCTGTACGGTGGCTTCTCTGGGCGGCTCCAATCGCTGGCTCCTTTCTTCTCCGGTAGCGGCAGGCTTCGGCGAAATTCCGGCGGGGTGGTGCTCGCCTTGCTCTGAGAATGGTGTGGCACGATCAGTGAGGAGAGGGGAGTGAGATGGTGTGAAGAAATCGTGCGGGGGTGGCCTCTATTTATAGTCGAGCGAGGGGACCGTCGGGGTGCAAGGTGAGCTCGTCGGAGGCGATGTTACAGGCAGCTAATGGCATGGGCAAGGGTAGGGGACGGTGCTGTGTCTCCTGGCGATGCTCAACTGCATGGTCGCGAGTGATGGGGCGGTGTGGTTTGGTCTGGAACGGGCGGTGCTCTGCGGCGGGCGCGTTCTCGGCAAGCGGTGGGTATATGGCGGGCGTTAAACGGGATGTCTGGCGGTCTCTGGGTCGGTGGTGATCGTGTGTGCGCGGTGAGGCGGCGCATCGGTCTGGGTGGTGGTCGAGGTGGCGCTCGCGCACGCTCGGCATGGTCTGGCGTGTCTTGCGGCGTGGTCGAGGCTTGGCAACGCCGCGATCGACAGGCGATGGCGATGGACGGTGGGCTTTCTCCCGCACATGCCGCTAGGCTTGTCGCTGCTCCTAGCTTGTCCACTTTGGGGTGACATGGGGTTGCTCACTGTTCACCATTAATGGGAATGGCAAGCTCACAGGGTGCTAGTGTTGGGCTAATCTTTCTAGATGATCTACTGAGGTGTGTGAGAGCTGACTAGGGAACAAGTTAGGCAAGAATCACTGCACACTATAGTGTTTTGTGTTTTGTTTGATTTGTGTCTGCAACCTGTTTGATGAAATGGCCGCATGAAATCAAGTTTTGATTTTTGAAATGATTTTTGGTGGGTTTGCTAGATTGGTTCTGGTGAGTCTGCAGATGCTTGCGTTTTGAAAATTGAGCTTGTTTAAGTGGGTTTTGAAAAAGGTGGGATCTTCCCATATGAAGAAGATTCAATTTTGAGTTGTCATTTAAACTATGCATTTGCAAGTTTCTGGATGATCACATGGTGGGCCTTGATACTTTGTTATGAGTACATTCAAGGGGTGCAAAGATCCAGAAAAGTTTCTGTTAGGTTTTGAAATTTTGAGACAGCCAAAGTAGGCATGGGAGTTAAATTGGTCAAAATGACCATTCACTTAATATATTGGTTTTGACTTATTTTTCTTTAGGAAAAGTGTGGGGAATGTTTTAGATGATGTTCTTTTCACCTAAGAAACATTTTACAAGCAATGGATCACACAAACAAAGTGGTTTTAAAGAATTTCAAAATTCATGCATACACATAGACATGCTTTCATGAATTGATTTAGAAAAGTTTTTGTTAACCCTAAACTTTAGGATTAGTGTTTTGTTGATCTAAGTTTGATATTTTTGGGATGTTACACCACGGTAGGAAGATTCCAATATTAGAAGCCATTGAAATCACCAGCTAAGATTAACATCAAATACTCATGTTAAAAGAATGAGTTACATCCATGGGGTATTATTTCAAATCATTTTCCCAAAATTATATTTTCTAGGAATCATTTGTCTAGATATCAAGCCATTAAGTAGCAAAAGAGGATCTACTTTGCATATTCCAATTCTTGTCTGACCCAAGATCATGCATGTGCATGATTTGATCCACATCAACTCATTCAAAACCATCTGCAAGTAACCAAACAAGAATCTAAATAATTTTCCTAGCTATCTTTTGCTAGGAATCATTTAAAAATGATGCAACTATATTCAAGAGAGGATCAAGATCATCAATGAATCAGATTCAGGGCATCAAATATATCTCTTATAAGATTAAAGCCTAGCCACCAATCTAGGAATCATCAAGTAAGATCAATGATCTGTCAAACAGACAATACCATTTAGTGATAACATCACATCTAGATAACCTAATTACTTTAGTAAATGGCTTCAGTATAAAGAACCATCTAGCAATCTCAAATTGCTAATACATGGACATACCACAGGAGGCCATTATCCAAAATTCAGAGAACTGAATCTATATCCACATTATTTGTAGTATACAAAATCAAATGGCTGAGCCTATTATTTAACCAGGCATAGCCAGCATCAAAGGTACAAGTTTAGGAGAACATCTGCCAGCAATCTCATAGTAACCAAACATTTCTATAGAGGGTATGAACCCTAGTTACAGAGATGTAACCTTGACAGGGGGTAATCATAGCAAGCATGTTTAACATGGCAATGTAGATAGGGCATAGAGAGAAACACAATAGGGGAAGCTCACTTACCCGAGGTCCTCGCAAGAATTTAGAAGAGGAAGCAGAGGAGTAGCCGGCGGCGATGAAGAGGCGCCATCACGGGGAGCACCCCCTAAGGGGCGCTGCAACCCGCACCTGCAGCTCATCAGGAGCAGCCTGTGGAGAAGGGGTGAGGATCGTGAGCAAACCAGCATGGAGTCGATGAAGCACCAAGGCGGCTGGACCCTAACCCTAGCCTCGGGCGAGGGTCAGCATGGCCGGGAGGAGACCCCAGAGGGGAATCGGCTTGAACAGGATCATGCGGCGGCGTCGAATCAATAGTCTTGCTCCGTGGCATGGCCACGGGCAGTGAGTCACCTTGGGATCGGGCGACGGCGGCAGGCGTCGCCCGGTGAGGGGAACATGTGGGTGCGATGTGAGAACGAGGGAGAAGATAAGGATCTACTGGGCCGAATTTGACCAAATCGGCCTATGGGCCAGAGTGACTCGAGGGTCAGCCCAATAAGGGAATAAAAAGAATAAGTCTAGAAAAAAGAAAAATATATATAATTACCAAAATACCCTAAGCTTGTTTTAAGCTCTACTAAAATATAGAAAATCTTAAAGAAAAATGTATATATATTTTAAAACATCACAAGCATAAGATCTACTTAATAAAAATATAACTTTATTTGTTTAAGGTTTATATAAAGCAAATAAATATTAACACCATTAAATCCTAAGTGAAATTTCATAAAATAAGGAAAAACCCTAAAAATAAATAAAAAATCATTTTTGTGTATCAAAAGAACTCTATTATTTTATAAAAATACTCACTTAGAGTTTTACAAATAAAACATAATACAAATATTTAAAGACACTTAATTCTTTGATGAATTTTATAAAAATAAAGATAATACGTAAAAATAAATAAAATTCATTTTTAAGGTCTTGCATAAATATATTCCACTAGAAAAATATTAAATATATTATTAGAAAAGTTTTAATATTTTAAATAATAAATCCTTACATGATACCTATTTTGTGAACTCTTTAAAAACATTTCTTAAGTAAGAAATAATCACAATTCTTATAAAACCTTGAGAAATTAGTGTATTAGTACTAATTCCAAACCCATAACTTAAATTTCATAATCAAACTTAAGTATAACTTTTAACTTTAAAATAATCCTTTAAAAATCTTATTAAAAATCCTTTTAAATAAAAATTGGGTATCACCCATTTATATAGTGAATAATCATTATATCTTAACCACTATTAACATAACTTTAAATTCTAACAAATTACAAAGACCATCTAATTATGATTCCATTAAATAACTACATATTATTTTCTTAATAAGAAAAACAAATTTAATCCAATCATTCACTTAAATATAAAGTGAATAAT
The DNA here is from genome assembly GCA_030063025.1 of Avena longiglumis. Classification (NCBI taxonomy): domain Eukaryota; kingdom Viridiplantae; phylum Streptophyta; class Magnoliopsida; order Poales; family Poaceae; genus Avena; species Avena longiglumis. Next base: position 151,437,223 of record CP125975.1, on the reverse strand, counting down.
TCCACACTTTAGTTATACCTATCATCAATCTAAGACTTGGGAATAATTAAAATATATTACATCTTAAGTTTACTTAACCTTTTAAAATTAACTTCAGTCTCAAAGCTTATAAACATCATGTTTAATAAAACCCTTATGTTTTTATAGTTAACTTTGGTCTATTTAAACTTAAGACATAAAGCATCTCAAGTCCAAACTAGTACATCAAACACCAAAAGACATTGATCATGTTCTATTAACAATGATGGTTGTTTAAACCTTAGAAAGGAAATCTTTTCTTCAAATGTTATGCTTTTTGCCACTTCAAGCAACAACTCTAGGATAGTTCTTTCAAACCTTAATATTCCAATACATAGACTTCCATCCTAATCAACAAATAGCAACTAATCTAAATCTTAAATTACTATTGCACTCTGCTTTTATATCTTGTATATCAAAACTTAAAATCCCTATAGATGCACTTCATGTGAAGTAAAAACTTGAAGATGCGTTGGATGACCCAGAATTTGCGGTGAGCCATAATTTGATACATAGCCGAGAAGTAGTGCCTGCAAATCACCTATATATGCATTGTGTAAGCGAGGTCATTTATCCTGAAATGCAAATTCTGGGTCATCCAACGTCTCTTGCATTGTGTAGCTCACTACAATACTTCTCTGTCTTTGATACGTAAGTCGGAAAATCACTGAGCTTTCCATCGTACTCTTCTCGTAGCCGGACAGGATCCGTCCATGCTGGAATCTTTGGATAGGACCGTTCATCTACACGCGTTAGTAGTATGTCGTAGACCATAGGTCAGCGACGCCTCAAAACTCACACATGCAAAGAACGTAATCATAGCTGTTTTTTCGCGTGAAGGATGCGAAACTTTGGTGGCTGCAGTGCAACATGGCGAAATTTCCGCCCACACTCGTGCACGCGTTGTCCATGCATCAACCGTTGGATCAACTTGCACGAATCTTGATGCCAAGTACTATATATTTTAACTATGGTGGCATTTTATCTTTTCACCTCATTCTTCCTCGCGTCATCGCCTTCCTCCGGCCAAACCTCTCCTTAAGCTCTTCGCTCTCACAGAGGAAAACCCTAATCTTTTCCAATCTCCAACCACTTCTATCCATTTCAATGGCGAGCAGCAGCAGCACACCATCGATGGCGGCGTCCGACGAGGCTATGACCAAGCCATCTGTCTCCGTTCACGTCCCACCGGAGGGTGTGGTGGTGCCACGTAGCATGGTGATCGAGTCCACCGGTGGCGATCAAATTCTAGCGGCGCTAGAGTCGTTGGAGGAGGAAGCTGACTCCCACAAGGGGGAGTGGCGAGGCTCGGACATGTTCGAGAGTGACCTCAAGGAGATGCTCGCTGAAGGGTACCTCCCTGCGATGGAGGGCCTGGTCTGGCAGGCGGCGTCGGCCGGTGAGGTCACTCCTCCCTAATCCAGAGAAAACGTATACCTCAAGGCTCAGTTTGTGCGCGACATCTCCCTCCCAATTTCGGACTTCTTCATCCAAGTCCTCAAACACTTCCGGGTTCAACCTCAGAACCTTTCTTCGAATAGTATCCCCACGCTTAGAAATTATGCGGCACTATGAGAGGGCTACCTAGGAATTAGGCCTAGGTTAGATCTATTCAGCTACTTATTCATCGTGAAGAGGGAAGCCAGGGTGAGCAAGGAGGAGCTCAGAAATTGTGGAACAATTAGCTTTAAGATCCGGTCTGGCCGGAGATTTTCCGACATCGTGGGAAATGAGACATGCAAGAACTAGCAACGATCGTACTTCTATGGCCCAGATATCCCTCTGGCCGGCCAAGAAGCATCATACCCGTACTTTGTCGACGGGGCCGCCGCTGAAGCCCCGACATGGAGATTGCAAGCCCTCCTCCCCTCCAACGATGAATCCTCTCGTACCATAAGGTGGATTGATTGGTTTTTAGAGACAGGCCTGACCGGCTTGGACCTAGCCATGTGCTGGTTCGTCAGGCGGATCCAGCATCTGCAGCACCACGCGAAGCTTATGCACCAGTACGCCAAGGATAGGAAAGATAGTCTCTAGATTTCTGAGGACAAGTTATACAGTGACCCCATCAAGCTTCGTCTCAAGGACATAGTCAAGGTGAAGGATCGGAAGCATGGCTTCACCATCACCTACGACATGTTCGAGGGCGGCAAGTGCCCAAAGGTACTTATTTATTTTCCGTGTATGACATATACTCAAGTTCTTCCGTCTTGCGCACACCTTTGCATCTAACATTTAGGATTCACTTAATAGCTGGAGGACTTGGAGGAGACCTGCATGGCTTCCCAAGTCTATGACCCCAAGATGAATTCATTGTCGTGTCCGATGACGAAGTCCCGTTGGTGCGAAAGCAGAAGGGCTCCACCTCTGATGCTACAGACGGAGGCAAGAAAAACAAGACGGAGGGTGGAGCCTCCAAGAGATCCACCGCCTCCCTGGAGGCGGAGAAAAGAAGATTAACTGGTATCCCGTTGACCAAGGCACCAACTGTTGTGTAAGCTTCTTATCATCCGACATCGTCTTTTGCTCATCTCATTCCTATACTTATACTTTTGCATGGTTCAGGAAAAATTCTAGTGTGATTTTGAAGAAGACCTCCAAAACATCAGGGGGCTTCTAAAACGATTAAAGATATGTTTGTCCAAGTGTCCCCCGCCATCGCTCCTCCTACTCCTAGCGCCTAGCCTTCTGCTTCACCCGCTGGATCTCCGGCAAAGGTAACACCTGAATTTTCCGCCATGGAAGTGGACCCTACTCCTTCTCAGGAGGTCCCAGATGCTATCGCGGAAGTCCACGTTGCTGGCGAACAGGAAATGCAAGAGAGCACCTCTCCCAAAGTGGCTAAAGCTCCGGCTAAGGATGCCACTGGTAGTGATAAGGAATTGGTGGAAGGCAGAACTTCTGCTGAAGGCGGAACTGTTGCACCCAAGATGCCAACTAAGCTTCCCAAGATTGTCTATCCGGTGCTCACACCGAGTAGATTCTTAAGGAGCTCCTGGAGCCGTGCCAAATTATCCTTCGTGCGGCCTTGAGGAGCCGCTTAAATGGGCGGAGATTGTCCGAGTTAACACACTTGCCTTTGGAAAGTTGTTTGCTGAGAGCCAACAACCTCAAGATCATTGCACTTGGAAGTTTTGTATGACTTTTGCATTTCATATGTAATATCCCACTATATCCCCCGAGGATTTAGGAGGAAAACCATAGGTCTTTGGGTCTAAATGCTCTAATAATGACTAAGCTAGAAACTATGCACTGTGGCCCCCAAGTATTTAGTTTGAATAAATTATTCCGACTAGATACTTTTAGAGTAGCATACGTAGTGTTTGTAAATTTCAATACTGTATCCCCCAAGCCTCTAGTTGAAACAGAATTACTTCCAACTAGATGCTTTAAAAGGAAGACTAAGCATAGCTTTGAGTTAAAAACTCGTACTGTAGCCCCCAAGCCTCTAGGTGGATATTTATCCGGCTAGATGCTCCAAGTAGACTAAGTAGCCTTGTTGTTTTTTCAGAATGAGAATACTCGAAGATTTTCCGCCAATGATAAGTTCCACAAGATGTGCAAGTACCTTGAAGCTGAAAAGGGTAAAACCGCCATCTTGAAGGAACATATCACCAAGGGCAAGAGTCTGTTTTCTTTTTAGTTTCATGCTCAACTTGTTCTTATGTCATTAACTTCTGTATACTCATTGTGCTCTGTCATTTCTCCGACTTGCAGAAGCTATTACCAAGGCCAAGGAAAATGTTGAGTAAACCAAGCACATACAAGAGCTGGATAGCAAAAACAAGATCCTTAAGCAGGAAAGAAACGACTCGTTGAAGATGCATGAAGATGCACTGGCTGTCGTGCAAGAATCTGCAAACATGGAGATCAACCGCCTTAAGAAGGATATTGCAACCCTCGAGGAGCAGAACAAAGCTTCCGACGAGCAAAATACTCAGAACCTTGATCTTATTCTATTGGCGGGATTCCATGCCGACAAGTAACTCCGACAAGAATGGGATTCTATGGCGGAAATTCTCGAGCAAGCAGAAAGCAACATCTTTGGTAAGTTCTCTCCATATTGTACTTCTGTAAAGCAGGTACTTTGATCTTATTCTGTTGAACTCATGTACTCAAACATTTTGATCGGGAATGCAACTCCTATTGGTTTGACCAATAATGCTCCTCCGCCAAAGGGATGCATGGTTCTTGCCGGCAACTTCATGAGCACCGCCATCCAGGCCAAAAGATCGCCAAGACCTTGGACACCAACATTAAGGAAGTGGACTTTGTATGAAGTACTCGGAGATCCTGCACCGAGCCCCCGAGCGTATCATAAACTGGAAAGCTTCATGTACCTAGGTTGGCGCTAGGATGGCTCTAGCTATGGTCAAGGCCCATTATGACGACGCCGACATCGCCACGGTGATCTCTGGGTTGTCGGACATAGACGAAGACGGACAAAAGATCGATCATGATGATATCTAAGCTTCGCTTGTCGGCTATGATACCAGGGTCGCCCAACTGGTCGATGCAAATACCTTTGTGGCTCTTGAGGTAATTGATGCCGACCAAGCTAGCTCTTCCGAGTCCCTGGAAAATGTTGACATTGTTGATGGGCAAGATGGCTATCCTGCGGACGATGACGCAACCTCGAAGTCTCCAGCACTAGAGAAGTGAAAACACTATGTAATATTTATCGCCTCTGGATGTTGTATGTATGCGAAAAAATAATGTTGTTTAACTTAAGGCGGAAACCTCTGGCTATAAGCTTCTAGCTACTTAAGAACTAATTCTAGCATGTATATATTTTTTAAGAAAGTGTTGGCTTATCCATTACTCTGGTTTTTATGCTTGACTTTTTGTTAGTCGGAAGACCCTTAGTCGGAACTATGCGTTTAGGTGATGATACCTAATGGCACCGTTAAAAACCTAAGTATAAAATCATCGACTTCGAGTGCTGAAAGTCACTACTCTAGAATCCACATAAAAACAACAAAGAAAGTGTAGACCAGAAAACTTAAGCTAACGCCCGTAGGCAGAATTTTCACAAGTGCAAATGCAAAACTTGCGGATAAAGGTTTTATATGATCCAAAAATGAACACTAAAGGAGGTAAAAGACTCAAGCATGTGAGTGAACCGAAGATCTTTATTTCATTGATCATATAAGAGGTACACAGTAGATAGTAAAATATGCTAAGTGTAGAAAGGACGTAGCTGTGCTATGTTCCATGGCCGACCAAGCTCCGGGTAGTCATCATCCGGGTCATGTTGCTTACACTTATGATCCTCTTTTGGCCTATCCTCTAGTTCACGATTGTCAACGAGGTAATAGGAACCATTGAGTAGCGCCTTGCTTATGATGAACGGTCCTTCCCATGGCGGGGATAATTTGTGTGACTTCTTCTGCTTAAGTCAGAGCACCAGGTCCCCCTCTTTAAACGAGTGATGCTGAACATGGCGACTATGATAGCTACGTAGCTTCTGCTTGTAGATGGCGGAACTCTGGCATGCCAGTACACGCTCTTCCTCGAGAAGGTCTATATCTAGGCGCCTGGATTCTTCAGCGTCATCTTTGTCGTAGGCGGCAACTCTTGGTGAATCTGGAGGATGTCGGATGGTGGGATTGCTTTTGCTCCATATACCATGAAGTAAGGGGTGTAGCCGGTGGATCTGTTGGGAGTAGTTCGTAAACTCCACATAACAGATGGCAATTCCTCCGCCTAGGCTCCAGCTGCTCTATGCAGCGGTGCTTCTAGACGTGCCTTTATTTCGTGCAAAATTAATCCATTGGCCCGCTCAACTTGTCCATTGGATTATGGGTATGCCACAGATGCCAGATCAAGTCAGATTCCCTTCTCCCAACGATAAGCTTCCACTTCTCCGAGTGACAAGTTGCTACCGTTGGCGGTGATGATGCTATGTGCGATACCAAATCTCACCACTAGATCTCGGACAAACCTAAGGGCAGTTGCACCATCAAGCTTTCTAATGGGTTTAGCTTCAATCCATTTTTTGAATTTATCAACTACTACTAGCAGATGCGTAAACCCACAAGGTGTCGTCTATAATGGACCACCATGTCAAGCCCCAGACTGCAAACAACCAAGTTATTGGTATAGTTCGCAATTCTTGAGCGGGTACATGTGGTTGTCGGGCATAATACTGGCATCCTATGCATGTTTCGACCATCTTGTCGGCATCCGCTTTAGTGATTAGCCAGTAGAATCCTTGCCAGAAGGCTTTGGAGACCAAAGATCGAGGAGCGGCGTGATGCCAGCAATCTCCGAGATGGATCTCATGAAGGATTTCAATACCTTCTTGCTGGGAGACACACTTTAGGTATACACCAGTGGTAGTTCTTTTGTAGATCTTCTCATTAATTATGGTATAGCCCTTTGATCGACATACTATTTGTCGACTTTCGACCTCATCGATGGGTAAAGTTCTGTGTACGAGATATTCCATGAACGATTTTGTCCAAGCCGGAGGGACTATTGTTACTATGTGAACAAATGAGTCAACCCTATCCGGGTTCTTGGGGTCCGCTCCCTTCACGGAAGGGGTCCGTAGATGCTCCGAAAAATTCCAAGCGGCATTGGTTTGCGCCCTGGTCCAAGCTTTGACAGCAGATTGGCCGCCTCAATTTCATCCCTCTAGACATACTTGACTTTGTAGCCTACGAAGCACTTGGCTAGCTCGTCCACTTCATCTTGATATCCGGCCATCATAGGGTTCCACGCGTTCCAGGTGCCAGCCACCTTCTAGGCAACCATGTCGGAATCTCCACAACAAACTATGCGCTTGATGCCAATATCCTTGGCCACGCGAAGTCCGTGAATGAGTGCTTCATATTCTGCCATGTAATTTGTAGCCTCAAAGTGCATCTGCAAAATGTAGTGCAGTTTTTCCCCCGTTGGTGACTGCAGTAGCACACCAACCCCCGAGCCGTTGACTAGCTTTGATCCATCAAAGTGCATCACCCAATATGCTGGCTCTGGTACAGGGGTAGCATCTGGCATGTCCGTCCAATCTGCAATAAATTCCGCCAAGACTTCTGATTTGATAGCATAGCATCTCTTCTAGGGGATCTCGAAGGCAGCAAGCTCAATTACCCACTTCGCGACCCATCCGTAGCATCACTATTGTTTATGATGTCGGACAGTGGAGCCTTGCTCACTAGTGTGATAGGGTGCTCCTTGAAGTAGTGCCTTAGCTTCCGAGAAGCAAGGAATACTCCATAATCTAACTTTTGGTAGTGCGGGTAACGCTGCTTGGACTCCATCAAGACCTCGCTTACATAGTAAACTGGTTGTTTCACTCCGTACTCATGCGTTGGTTCTTTCCTCTCTACCACAACGACAATGCTGATAACCCAGTTGGTGGCCTTCATGTAAACTAACATAGGCTCCATTAGCTCGGGTGCTGCGAGTATAGGTGCAAAAGAAAGTATCCTTTTAGCTCCTTAAGTGTTGCATCTGCTTCGTCCATCCATACAAATTTGTCCGCCTTCTTTAGTAACTTGTTCAGCGGCAGAGCCTTCTCTCTAAGTCAGCTGACAAACCGGCTGACCGCTGCAATGCAGCCTGTTAGGCGTTGAATGTCCTTCAGGCATGTCGGATGATTGATGTTTAGGATGGCCTTGATCTTCTATGGGTTGACCTTAATTCCATGCTGGGAAACAATGAAGCCCAACAATTTGTCGGCTAGAACCCTGAAGACGCACTTCTTTGGGTTAAGCATCATGTTGTATTTCCAGAGATTATCGAAGTTTTCCTTCAAGTCAGAGATTAAGTCATTTGATTTTTTTTAGACATCACCGCAATGTTTTCCACGTAGGCGTGAACATTCCGGCCAATTTGTTCGTGTAGGCAACACTGCATAGTCTGCTGGTATGTAGCACCTACATTTTCAACCCAAAGGGCATCGTGACATAGCAAAACATGTTGTAAGGTGTGGTGAATGAAGTGGACAATTCGTCCAACTTCCTCATCTTTATCTAGTGGTATCCTGAGTATGCATATACAAAACACAGAAGTTCCAAGCTAGCCGTCGAGTCAATGACTTGCTCAATGCGAGGCAAAGCAAACGGATCCTTCAGACACGCTTTGTTCAAGCCAGTGTAATCAACACACATTCTTAATTCTTTGGTTCCCTTTTGGGGACAAGTACAGGAATGGACACCCATCGAGTGTGAAGGACTTCTTGGATAAAACTAGCCTTAAGTAACCTGGCTATCTCTTTTCCTATGGCGCGTCTCTTCTCATGTCCGAAGCGTGGTAGAGGTTGTTTCACCGGTTTGCATTTTGGATCAATATTCAAGCTATGGTCGGCAATTTCCCTAGGTACACCTTTCATTTCAGAAGGTTGCCAGGAAAAAATGTCCCTATTCTTATGGAGGAACTTGACAAGCGTGCTTTCCTATTTGGGATCTAGGTTCGTCCCAATGGCGGTGATCTTGGAGGCATCGCCTACCACAAGTTCCACCGACTTGGTCTCGTTGGCAGCCTTAAAGATGGGATCGGAGTCAGAAATCTGCTTCTTCGATGCTGGCATCTCCGAGGCTTCGACCATGCTATGGATCTCCTTAAATTCTTCGCTATAGAGGACAGCTTCCGCAAAGGATGCTTCTCCGATCTCACAGTCCCTTGCCTTTGAAAAGCTTTCGGATATGGCGATGACACCGTTTGGTCCGGGTATCTTGAGCTTATTGTAGACAAAGCATGGCTTGGCCATGAAGGAGTGGAAGATGTCACGGCCGAATATGACGTGGTACACGCTTTTGAAGTGGACCACTTCGAAGGTCATGCACTCTTGGCGGTAATGATTGACATCCCCAAAGGCGACCGGAAGGGTGATGCACCCAAGGGACCGAGCCTCCCGGCCAGGAACGACGCCATGGAACATGGTGCTGGTCTGCCTTAGGTTGGTCTCCATCAAGTTCATCTTGAGCAGTGTATCCTGGTACATAATGTTGATGCTGCTTCTGCTATGCACCATGCACTTGGTGAACTCATTGTCGTCAATCAAAGGGTTAATGACCATGCTGTATTGGTTCTCCGTTGGAACGAGGTCAGGGTGATACTTCCCGTCCCATGTAATTGGAACTTCCTTCAGCGCATGTATTGTGGAACTGGGGGTAGTGTGGCCACCAGAATGCTTAAGGAGGTCTTTTGTGCCCAGACAGTTGGGGTGCCAAGGAAAGTGTGGTAGACGGGGGCCTTCTTCTCGAAGGGGTTCTTGCCTTTGCCATCGCCCTTGTCGGCGTGCTTTGGGTCAACGTCCTCGTCCATGTCACTTGAATCCTTGGACTCCTCTTCATTCTTCTTCCATTTTCCCTTGCCTCGCGGTTGGTTCTTCCGGTTTCGTTTGTAGCCGGATTCCGGGTCTTCTTTTTGATCGTTGAGGAACTTGCAATGGCGGCTAGTGTGGGTGGCTTTTCCATTGGTGTCGAGGTGTACAAGGAATGGCATATTACGGTATTCCTCATAGGTTTGGGGAACGCGGGGAGCTGTCGGGGTAGTTTCACTACCGCGTTGCTGACCACAACTAGGCCCCCGTCCTCAGCCGCACAGTCTGCCATCACCTCTTCCTGCAAACGTCATCGTGACCATGTCAGAGGTTGGCTTTTATTTAGGTGGAGTCTTCTGCTTAGTGTTGTTGTTCCTCTTAGCTTGGGTTGGAATGGCAATTGCCGGCAAAGAGCCGCGAGCATCGTCGTCGGGAGACGCAAACTCACTATCCAAGGAGATCATCTAATTGAGATCTAGTCGTTGATTGTCCTACAGGCGCTTCAACTTATGTCGGAGCAAAGTAAATTTTTCCAATCCATCAATGTAGGCGGACATAGCGGTCTGATGATGCACTCTTGCGCATGAATTCTTCATATCCAGTCAGAGGGAGAGGTAGGCTTGAGATGTTTCGTCCTTCTCCTGGACGCAGCACTGTAGATCACCAACAGTGCAAGGACGTTTGTACGTACCCTCAAAGTGTTTGGTGAATGCTTCTTGCATGTCCAACCAATTGCATATGGACTTCTCCGGCAAGTCGTCGATCCATTGGCGGGCCGTGCCCATCAACATAAGTGGGAGGTACTTGACGACAATGTTGGGGTTTCTCCCGGCGATCTCCACCGCGTTGCCATAATCCTGCAACCATGTGGACGAGGTTCTATCTCGTCAATGCCCATTGTTATGGACTTGGGTTTTGGAGAAGATGGGTATGCTGGAGATCACGGAACGGTTAACAGAAAATCAATGTGGGGACACGAGGTTTACCCAGGTTTAGGCCCCCGAAGGGAAAACCCTACTCCTTCTTGTATGCTCTTGATTACAGCGGAACCGAGGGTTACAGGGGTGCACAGATGCGATCTGGCGTGAGGTGTGTATGAGGTGAGTATTTCCCTCCTTGTCATGCCCTCCTAGCCTTTATATAGATAGGCAGGTCCCGGGTGCAGGTCGAGTCGGTTACAGATTAGGGTTTGTCCCCTTTGAAATTCTATCTACTCTAGTCTTGCTCTCCAAGGATCCGAAGGCGTCATGGGCTTGGGCCACCTGAAATCTCCACATGCCATGTATCTTGTCGTGGGCCTTCCTTGGGTTGGACTAGGTATGCCAATGTTGTGTACCCGCGGGGTATAACCATGTCACACGTAGTTGGCTTGGCGGTTCCATCATAGGGCTTGATCGTCTTGTCTATCCGGAAACCCTTGGGGGTAAGTTGCTGTTCGTATCACGGGTCCAAAGCAACACAGTCCCAGGTATTATCCTTCCCGGGCCTCTTAAATCTTGTTTAAGCGTGAACGCGCGTCGTATGGCTCCGGGCTTGCCTTTTCCTTTGTGCCATCAGGGGAAGGGCTGCGTGAACGACGCGGCCCTCCTCCACCATGGTGGCTACTAGAAGGCGACGAAGGCGGAGGTGGTGGTGGGTTAGCCTTCTTGCTATGTCCCTCCTGCAACTCTTCATGTCTGTCGCGGTTGCTTGTCGGACGCCGAGGGTCATGGTGTGACATGCTTTTGTGTCCCCGGTTTCCATTGCACTCCCTACCATGCTGAGGCTTCTCCGTGTTGTCGCGAATGACAATGCTGCCCTGAGGGCGTCTAGGCGGAGGCATGCTCGTACGGTGGTGAGATCTTGGGTCTTTGTGATGTCGGAGGGACCGGGGCGATGGAGACGGGCGATGAGGGTGAGCCTTGCCTTCGTGGTCGGAGGATATGGGGATAGCATCCTTCCTGTTGCGTGTGTCCCTCCGTCTTTGTTCTGATGAACCCGTCTAGGACCCGACATCTTGAGGAGATCTCTCCCTTGGCTGCTTAGGATTGCTAGACTGGCAATATGCTAGGTCAGACTCGATCCTCTGAGAGGTGTCCTTTTCCTGCTGTTTGACATCCTTGGAGACAAGGTCATAGACATGTTCCACAGCTGCGGGTGATCTATCCTGCTCTAGTAGGGTCTTGGTGATGGCCAAGTTAAGTATAGGCGTGGGCATGACCTGCCTTCCCTCACTCTCAATGTATGGCTTGGCTTGTGCAGGCTTCGAGGGAGCCTGTCGAGGAAATGACCACGGCAGATGCTGCAATCGGCAGCGAGTAGTAGAACGAGGGGCAAGGGCGGCCAGCCATCTGCGGTGCGAGATGAGGGCAGAGACTCAGGGTTTTACCCAGGTTCGGCCCCCCGGAGGGTAAAGACCTACTCCTGCTAGATTGTATTATGGAGGTGATTACAATGGGCGAACTCGGCGACTAGGCGGCGAGTTGCTTGGGTGTATGAGGGAACGTATCTCTACTCGTCCCTTAGGGAGGTTTATATAGGCTCACCTCCCCTAGGGTTTACATATCTCAACCGATTCGGTTACAGCTTTGCCAACACGCTAAGTCAAACCGACTGGGCCTATCTACTCGCCTGGGCCTTTGACCTCCAGTCGCCTGGTGCCTTGATGGGCTTCGATCCACTCGCCGTTCTGCAGGCCCACTCGCCAGCCTTTGGGCCAGTCGGAAACGTCCCGCTGAGGATACCCCAGTAGGCATATCCCCATCAGTAGTCCCCGAGGCCGTCGTTGATTAGGCGCGGGTGGCTGCTGGCAGTCGGAGTATACGGCTTCAAGTTGGCATCCAGTCGAATCGTCGGCGGGCTCCTGCACGAAGGGAAGAAATCCAGCGAACCGAGTCGCGTCTTGGGTGAGTCGAACCAACGGGTCGCGGCCTCGGCGAGTAACTCAGCGAGCCGGGTGGCAGGAGGCGGACCGTCGGGCGTGGTCAAACTAGCCGTTAAGGTAACTTAACGGTAACTTCCGGCGTAATCATCGCGCGGTAACGGCCCCCTAGTTTGGCGGGCAGCTCGCTATATAAGAGGGATGGTAGGCTATCGAAGCCAACCGCCCATCATTTCCTCCGATGCACACATCTCTCGTCCCGATCCGAACTGATCGACCCGCAATCTTCCGCCCCAAAGCGAATCCTCGCCATGGCCCTTCCACTGAACCTTGGGAAGATCCAAGTGCACCAGGCATGGCCTCCTTCGAGGAGGCCGAATCCTGCGGCCGGTTGGCGAATCCCGCACCGGGAAACGACCCGACCCAGCGTGAGAGAGTTTATCTGTTTCACTAGTCACCTCGAGCGGGGTTTAGGGTTTCCCACTGTTCTTCCGGCGCCTACTTACTACGAGATCCAGCCTCGGATCCGGTCCCCATAGTATCGAGCAGCTCGCCATCTTCGTGCTCGCGAAAGTGCTATTTGGGCTGCCGCCCTACTTTCCCTTGTGGCAAGATCTGTTCCATGGACGGATCAGCCGCGAGGAGGCGGCCCATGCTAGCAGGGGGCTTAACTTTCCAGCTCAAATCCAAAGCCTCCTTCTTCGACCTGATGCTGCCGGCCAAAGCGGCGAGCGACTGGAAAAGGTCTTGGTTTTACGTGACCGAGGCGACCCCGCACGACGAGGCGGCGATCCCGCGGTACTCGGCCAAGCGTCCGAGCCGCAACCTCCAGGTCGTCAAGCTCCCCGATGACCAGCGAATGGTCGTCGACGAGATGCTCCAGACCATTCGCGGTCTGAAGAAGAAAGGGCTCCAGACGGTGAACCTATACAACTGCTGGCTTGGGCGGCGGCTCGTTCCGCTCGCCCAACGCGAGCATTATATGTACCAAGACATCGCCGAGAAGACTCGACGAAGGCCAGCCTCGCCGAGTGGAAGCTGGAGGACTACCTCCAGGCGCTGAAGAGGATCACCCAGGCGGCATACACGGACGCGCAGGCCGGGATTTCTCCATACACCGCGAAGCGTCCGGCTCCAACGGTAATTATCTTTTCTTATTCGCAGTCGCAGCATGTGCAGTCGCGGTAATTTTAACTTTGTTTCATGTTTTCACGCAGCTATTCCAAGTGGTCGAAGGGTGGCTACCACCCGCCGACGACGAGAGCTCCGGGCCATCCGCCCAGGATACAAGCGAGTCGCAACCCGCCAAGGGTAACGCGGACGACGAGGACGAGTCCGAAGAAGAGATTGTCCCACTGGCCCGAAAGACCCGCGGGCAACGTCAACGCGAACTCGAGGCAAGCAGGAGCCTCGAGCGTCATGACGATGACGAAGAACTCCCGGAGACCACCTCGCTCCGTCAAGCCACTCCCGCGAAGAAGAAGAAAGAGGCGAGGGCTCCCTTGAGGAGGAAGACGAAGCCGCCGAAGATGGCTTCACCGCCGCGCTCAGCGAGCAGCTCCGACGCCCACAGCTCGGCCGGTGACGAGGCGGCCCCGCCAACGACCGCGCTAGATGCGCCATCCACGGAGGCACCGCTGGCCTCAATGCCTCCGCCATTCGTGCCAGTCTCCGGGCTAGGGAAGGCTCCAACCGAGGCGACTTCACCTCGCAAGGAAGTCCCGAGCGCAGCGGTCTCGCCTCGCAAAGAAGCTCCGGCCGCGGCGGCCCCTCCTCGCAGAGAGGTTTCCGCCGAAGGCGCCCCGGAGGTACCAACCGCTACCTCGACATCAAAGAAGCCATCCGTATCCCGGCCTGGCGCCCCGAACTGGGGCTCAGTCGCCGGTTGGGCCCCGAGCTGGAGAAACCAGCCGGCCTTCGTACGGGGCTGCGTTTCATTCCAGTTGCCAAGTAAGCGCACTCGGCCTACACCTTTCTCTCTTACCATTTTCACTCTTTTTACTGAGTTGTCTCGATGCGTAGGACCGGAGTGAAGAAGATGGGCCACCCGACGGTGGCCAAGGTGCCCTCCGCGGCTAGCGGGGAGGACCTTTCCCGCAAGAGGAAGGTGGACGAGGTCGCCGCCTCCACGGAAGGCAGCAAGAAGGCCAAGGGCGACGACATCGTCGATGTCTCTGACGACACAGCGAACGCACCGGCTAGGCCCACTACGGAAGCGACCGCGTCCACGAAGGGGGGGATTTCGTTGCCTAGACCGGAGGAGGCGAGCTCCCTTGGAGCGGGTGCGTCAATCGCTACCTTCCCCCGCTTCATGACCAAGGCGGCCACGGCGAGTGCGGCTGCGACTGCGAGCCCTACTCCAGAGATCGCCGGCGCCGAGATTGACCAACGTCGCGGACACACTCCGGCGTTGCTTGCGTCTGTGGATGCGGCGCAACTGCTCAACATGCTTGGCGCGGCCATCCAGGTACCTCCAGTCCCCGAGGATCAGGTCGTTGTTTTGCAACGGCCTGATTCTTTTTAATTTTCTGATTTGCGCGTTTGAGTCCAGTCCCCGAGTGCGCTTTTCGCTAAATTTTAGCGGTGGGCACTTAGGAATTTTTCAACCGCCAGTCCCGAAAGTGCGCATTCGCTAAATTTTAGCGGTGGGCACTTTAGAATTTTTTCAACCGCCCGGTCCCGAGTGCTAACTTTGACGATGTGCGGTGCGGTGGAGTCGGCAGAGTGATTGGCTGCGACAGCGTCTTTGAGGGGTTGGCGCTCTTCAAGAGGTTAACAAGGACCTTCAGGCTGTTGCAAATAGTGAGGCGGCTCGCCAAGAACTTGTACCAGGTGGCGGTGGCGGCGGCGGTCTCAGGCACTAGTGGCCGAGCAAAGGATCGCCGACCTCGAGCGCGAACTGCGGGAGGCGAAAGAGGAAGCAAGCTCAGCGAATGGGCGAGCTAAGGCCGCCGTGGCGGCCGCGGAAGAAGACCGGAAGGTGTCGGAGGCCCTCATTGTGGGGCTTCAAGACGACCATTCATCGCTTCAAAATTTCATCACGGAACTCGCTCGCCCGTTGCTTGGTAAGTGCGCCTTCCCATTCTTGCAATCATATTGTTTGTGGTTTCCGTAGTGCTCACAACTGTTTCCATCTCGCAGGCCGTGTGATTGGTAGCCATGAGGAAGCGACCTCTCTTGATGCGAGGGAGTGCGTGAGCATGCTTGTCGACTCGGCGATTGCCGGCGGCGATGCATCCGCGCCTATCTTCAAGAGATGTCGCCCACGGAGGTTATTCCCAGTGACCTCGTTGAGGTGTGGGAATACTTGGAGAAGGCGCCCGCGGTCGTGGAGTTCATGACGCGGTCGGCGTTTCGGCGTGGAGCGTCGACAGCTCTGAGCCTTGGACTCGCCCACTTCCCCGAAGATTTCGACCTCGACGATGTGACGAGTGGGTATCCCTCGTCGACTGGCGCGGTGGACCTGTCGGAGGTCCTCAAGCTGCAGGAGCGAGCTGCCGCTTATTCGGGCGTGTGCGCGATGGGCGACCTTCTTCCTTATCGAGAAGCGGTCGTCGCGCCGAGCGACCCGAACCGCATCGCGACTTCAAGGTCGAGCAGCCCTTCCGCGGCTATGGCGGGCGGTGACGACGTATCCATCGAACCCGTATACTCCGTTCATTCGGAAGCGGCGGGATACGGGTGCATCATCGTCGAAGCCTGCAGAGTAGTGTGGTGTGCCTAGATAAGTTAGTAGCAATTCTGCCGAACAGGCATAGTTTGTAATGTAAGACAATGCGATGTGCGATTGAATCGGATGTTGTGTTTATTTTGCTAAATTGTGTTTTGGATTGATTTTGGATGAGTCCCCGAGCGCGTCCGCCCTTTTGTGGGGTTCACCTTATATATGATGTGTGTTGTTATCATGTGTTTTTGTTAATTTAGTCGACTCGCCCGGGCTCGGAGAGCCAGTCGCATGGCGACTCCCTTGAGTGCTCTGTACTTTACCGTTTTCCCGTACGCGAACGGGGCCGGGTGGCCAAGTCCCCGAGCGTGGTACTTGGTAGTTCAAGGCGCGACTCGAGGGTGGTTGAGGACTGAGCGCGTTTGTGTGGGCGTCGCCCCGCCTCGCCCGGTGGGTCGATGGCGAAGTCCCGGCACGCTCTCTTACTTGGCGTTTTCCCTGACCGATCGGGACGAACTGGTATGCAGTCCCCGAGCGTGGTACTTAGTCGTTCGAGTCGCTATGCCGAGGATGCGGAGGACCAGGGTCAGTGGGAAGCGAGGATGATGTCTTGGTTCGTAAAACCAGTCGAGCTAAGCGACTCGATGGGGCTCCGGTTGGCGTTTTTAGGGACGATGCAAGACCTGAAATGAGTCGGTTTTACATCGCACTACTTAGCCGTGCGGTCGCTGTACCAAGGGTTGACTTCTGATTTTAGCATGACGCTTTTAATTACGAAAAGTGCAGTGGCACAAGGTATGGAGAGTAGACGAATTTTGCAGAACCGCTTTTTATTCATAGCGACTGGAGAGTACATATGTGGGGTTCTACGTATAGAACTTCCGGAGGAGGTTTACATTCCAGGGCCGCTTGACGTCGAGTTCACCGTCCCCGCGGACGTCGACGAGGTAGTAGGCGTCGTTGCCGAGTACGCGCCCGATAGCGAACGGGCCTTCCCACGGAGGGGAGAGCTTGTGCATGCCCTTCTTGTCCTGGATGAGGCGTAACACCAAGTCGCCTTCCTGGAAGGTGCGGGTTTTCACCCGTCTGCTGTGGTAGCGACGGAGCCCTTGCTGATAGATAGCGGTGCGCGATCGGGCGAGGTCGCGTGCTTCGTCGAGTTGGTCGAGCCCATCTTGGCGGGCCAGTTCGTTTGCGGCCTCCGTGTAGTGGACGACCCGTGGCGAGTCGTGTTCGAGGTCGGTGGGCATGACCGCTTCAGCGCCGTAGACCATGAAGAAGGGGGTGAATCCCGTCGACCTGTTGACCGAGGTGCGGATTCCCCAGATGACGGAGGGAAGCTCTTCGACCCAGCAACCAGCGGTGCGCTCGAGTGGTACTTGGAGTCGCGGCTTCAGGCCGTGGAGGATGCTTTGGTTGGCTCGTTCCGCCTGGCCGTTGGATTCCGGGTGTGCGACTGACGCGAGGTCGAGCCGGATGTGGTGCTCCTCGCAGAACTCGCCATTGCTCCCTTGGCGAAGTTTGTGCCGTTGTCCGTGATGATGCTTAGGGAAACCGTAGCGGTATATGAGCTCGCCAGGAACTTGGTGGCGATCTTCCCGTCGCACTTCGGACTGGCTTGGCTTCTACCCACTTGGTGAATTTGTCCACGGCGACCAGCAGGTGGGTGTAGCCGAGGGGCCTTCTTGAAGGGGCCCACCATGTCCATGCCCCACACGGCGAATGGCCGGTGATGGGGATGGTTTTGAGCGCCGAACTTGAACGTGCGTCGGTTGGCGATTTCGCACCCGCGCATCGCTGACGATGTCGACGGCGTCGGCGTGCGGTGGGCCGAAAAGCCGTGTCGCATAGCCTTGGCGACTAGGAGCGCGGCAGCGTGGTGGCCGCAATACCGAGTGGATGTCGTAAGATTTTGCGCCCTTCGCTGGTTGGACGCAGCGTTGAACACGCCGGTGACGCTTGTGTAGTTCGCCGTCGATGATGGTGTAGGACTTACATCGGCGAACAATCATTCGAGCGCTTGTCTCGCTCATGGCAGGTTGCCTGTCTCCGTGTAGGCGATGTAGGGCTTGGTCCAGCCGTCGCTCGGTGACGAAAAGCGACCAAGGTTGCCTCTGGTTGAGCGGGACTCAATGTCGATCTCCTTCGGAGGAGAGACTGACGGCGTGAAGATGGTGTCTAGGAACACGCCGGCGGGTGGTGTGGATCGAGCTGACCCGATGCGAGAGAGGGCGTCGGCCTCCTCGTTTTTCCGCCTGTCGATCCACTCGACGGAATAGCCGGTGAAGTGGCCGCCCAGCTTGTCCACCTCTTGGCGGTACGCCGCCATGGTAGGGGAGACGGCGTCGCAGGTGCCGGCGACTTGTCCCGCGACGAGGTCGGAATCGCCGTAGCATCGAAGGCGATTGACACTCATCTCCTTTGCAGCTCGCATGCCGTGGAGTAGGGCCTCGTATTCGGCCATGTTGTTGGTGCAGGGCGTGAAATCGAGGCGGAGGATGTAGCGGAGCTTGTCGCCTTTTGGCGAAGTCAGCACTATCCCCGCTCCTGCGCCGTCCGCGTTTTTGGACCCGTCGAAGTGTAGGCTCCAGTAGTGAAGGTACGGCGGCTTCCGGCCGGGCCTCCTCCCGGGCGAGGAAATCGCGGTGCTGCGACTTGATCGCCTCCGTGGCTCGTACTTAACGTTGTGGACGCCGATCTCGACGGCCCACTTGGCGACCCGCCGCCGCGATTGCGGATGATGTCTTGTAGTGGAGCGGAGGAGACGATCGTGATGGGATGCTCTCGAAGTAATCGCGCAGCGCCGAGCTCAAGACCGCGTATACCAGCTTTTGGTATCAGGTATCGCGGGCGCGACTCGTTAGGACCTCGCTGATGTAGTATACCGGCCGCTGGACGGGCGCTTTTTCCTTCCTCCGGTCGCTCGACGACCATTACAATACCGACGACGCTCGGACGCCGACGTAAACCAGCATGGGCCTTGTTGACGGGTGCGAGTAGAGGTGCGGCGAGTAGCACCTTTTGAGGTCGCGAGCGTTGTCCGCTTCCTTGTCCCAATCGAAGGTGGGATTCTTGCGCATCAGGCGGTATAGGGCATCGCCTTTTCGCCAGGGGATGAAGCGACCGAGCCGCTACACGCCCGCCAGCTTCTCGACGCCGCAGCACTCGGTTTGCCGAGCAGGCGATCGTGTCGATCTTTGTTGGGTTTGCCTCGATTCCTCGCTTGGAGACGACGCACTTAGCAATTGCCGGCGGGTACACCGGTGCACTTGCCTGGGTTGAGCTTTATCTTGTACCTCCGCAGTTGGCGAAGGTCTCCGCTAGATCGGCGAGTAGATCGCCTTGGCGGCGGATTTTACAACCACGCCGTCGTCGATGTAGACGTGGATGTTGCGCCAATTTGGCTCGCGAGGCATTCTTGCATGCACCGCTGGTAGGTCGCCCCGGCGTTCTTGAGGCCGAAGGTCATGGCGGTGTAGCAGAAGGCTCCGAATGGCGTGATGAACGCCGTCTTCTCTTCGTCCTCGACAGCCATTTTGATCTGGTTATACCCAGAGTAGGCGTCGAGGAAACACAGCGACTCCGAGCCCGCGGTGGAGTCGATGATTTGATCGATCCGCGGGAGGACGAACTGCTCCTTTGGGCAGGCGCTGTTCAGGTTTGTGTAGTCGATACACATTCTCCAGGTCCCGTTTTTCTTTTCGACCAGGACTGGGTTTGCCAGCCACTTGGAGTATTTGATTGGCCGAATGAAGCCGGCAGCAAAGCTGCACTTCTTCGGCGATTGCTCGACGGCGCTCTTCATTGAAGGGCCGTAGCGACTGCTTGACTGGTCGCACTTTGGGGTCGGCGTTAGTTTGTGCTCATGAGCTCCCTAGGGACACCAGGCATGTCGGAGGGTTTCCATGCGAAGATGTCCCTATTCTCACGAAGGAACTCGATGAGCGCGCTTCCTATGCTGGGCTCATGCTCGTCGATCGTCACCGTCTGCCGGGTCGCCGGGACCAGCTCGACGGTGCGGTGTGCGTCGTGGCCTCAAAGGTTGAGGTGTTTGCGCCTCGAATTGGGCTTCTTGAGTATTGTGGGGTCGTTGTTGACCCCGCCAGATTTGGCGAGCTCATCGGCGTGACTAGCTTCCGCCGCGATCACGTCGGCGAAGTGCGCTCCTTTGGCCTCGCATTCGGCGCCATGTCGGTCGCCGTTGATGGTGATGACGCCGCACGCCGGGGAGCTTCATCGCGCGTACGCGTAGTGGGTGCCGCCATGAATTTGGCGAACTGGCGCCCAGACGCAATGGTAGGGCTGTCGAAGGGCACCAGCTGAAGACGATCCGCTCGGTCGGAAGTTCGCCGAGTGCGAAGGTGACGGGTAGCGTGACCTTGCCGATCGGGTACGCCCGACCGGGACGATGCCGTGGAACGTGGTGTGGGTTGTCTCGATCATCGATCGCGGGAGCCGCATCAAGGTGTCGAGGTAGAGGATGTTGATGGAGCTACCGCCCATCGTAGTCTTGGGGAGCCAGTCGCCGACCTTGGGCTTGACCACCAGGGCGACTCGTCCCGGTACTGGCGCGTGGCGAGTGGTCTTGCCGGCTCGGTGATAGGCTGCCCGACCAGTTCGAGAACCGGGGACGTCTGTCTGGGCCACCGCGTTGACGGCGACGGCGCGGGCGATGACCTTCTTCTCGCGCTTCGTGTTGAAGCCGGTGAAGGTGTGGAGTGAGCCGGCCACTTTGCCGAATTTTCCGCCATTTTGCGGGTCGTTGTCGGTGTCCTCCCGCGCGTGCCGTGCCTTCTCGATCTCCCTGAGAGTATGGCAGTCGGCGGTGGTGTGCGTGGCGGGCTTTCCTTCCCTGCTGTGAAACGCACATGGTTGGTTAAGGAGGGCCGCGGGATCGAACCTTGGCTTGTTCTTGTAGTTGCCGCCGTCGCGTCGTTGTCCTCCGTCGCGGCGGTAGCTCTTGGGCTCGCGTTGTGCGTGCCCAGCGTTGGCGACGAAGTCGACTCGCCCGTCGTTGCGACGCTTGCCTGTGAGGCGGGTGCCGCTGTAGCGTAGGTCGACTCGACGACCGCCGTCGTTGCCGCCCGTGCGGCGTTGCCCTCCTGACTCATCGTCGATGTCTTGGTTGGGGTCTTCCTCGGCGTACCGCTTGGCGATCTCGAGGAGGTCGGGGATGTTGTCGAGTGTTTTGGCGTGTCGCTTGAGCTTGGCGACTAAAGGCTCGTAGCGGCACGATGTCTTGAAGCAATGGATCGCGGTGTCCGGGTGGATGCCGACCGCGTTGTACCAGAGCTCCTGCCACCGTTGAACCCAGTTGCGGGTCGACGCGGGTCCCCAACGCAGCGCCTTCGGGTCCTCGATGGTGGTGGCGCGAGTGTAGGAGCACTCGAAGTGCTGACGGCGTCTCGCATTTCTTCGTGAGTCGATATCGCCCGGGGAGCGTTGATCCATTGCCTGCACGTCCCTCCATCATCGCGGGAGGTAACGGCGGCGGTAGGTCAGTGTGGCCCGCGATCCCCATTGCCATGAGGTATGTGTCAAGCTGCATCGGGGTCATACGAGGAGTCGATTTTTCGATCTCCTTTGGCGCCTTGAAGTTTGGCGGGTACTTTCGCCATGGATCATTGGTCCGGCACTTGGGCCCCAATCGATCGAAGCGACATGGGCTCGCCGTCGCGAGTATTTAGGTGTGCCGCAAATCGTCCGACGTGGCGCGCCGCTTTGGTTGTTGATGATGTGAGTGCGGCCGACGGGTTCTCCGTTGGCGGCGACGGTTGGTCGCCCGGATCACAGGATTGGTAGAGGCGCATTCGCGGGTCGCCGTTGAGCTGCAGTGGCTCGGCGGGCAATTGAGGGTGTTTGCCGCCGCTGACGGCCGCCGAGGCCGCCTGCTTCCGGAGGAGCGCGAGTACATTCGCCTCGCGAGTCGGCGCTGCTACGCTGTTCCACGGCCTTCGCGAGTAGGGCCTCGACGTATTGATTTGTAAGGCGCCGCCGTCGCCGTGATCTTGCTGTCGGCGCGGCTCGCCTGCCACGAGGTTGTCCATCGGGTGGAGAACGGTGGAAGGCGTTCGCGTCGCGCTCCGTGAGGAGACGACTATCCGGCTGGTCCTCGAGGGTGCGGTTAGGTGGTGGCGGGCACCCATCGCCGTAGATCTGGCGGGGTCGGCGCTTCCGCTGGTGGCGCTGCTCGCAGATCGCGCTGCTCGGCTATCTTGCGCCGGATCGTTCTCATCGTCGAAATTCAGGCGCGCCGAACGGTGGGGTTCAGCGCCCCCGATCCGCCTGGTGGTAGCGTGATTCTTCGCGCTGTCACCGCCGAGGCGAAATTTTTCGCGCTTCGTCTTGCCTCCGCCGGCCAGCGGAGTTCCTCGACCTCCGCTGCCGTGGCGTTGGGAGGGATCGGGGTGGAGAAAGGGTCCTCGCGGATCGGCGCCGGTGGCCATGTAGGTCGCAGCGCGACCGGTCCGTCGTGGAGGTCGGCGGAGTTTTCCGACCCGAGTCAAGTCGAAGATCCCGAGGATGGAAGGGTCTCGAAGTCTTCCGTTGGAGACTGGTGATGGAGCCCGCGGACGAGGCCGCGGTGATAGATCCGGCGGTGGCGGGTCGCCAATCGGCGTCGTCGGTGAGGCCGCGTCTCCTGCGGCGGCTGGGTTCTCGGCCCGCGGCTGTGGGCGAGTCGTACTCGGGCGGGCGGTGGATCGTGCGGATCTGGCTCTCGGAGAGCCGATCGCGTGGTGGCGACTTCGCGGATGCGAGCCGAGTCCTCCGGTGATGGCGTCGGTGAAGCCGGCGAAGGCTGATCGTGCCGTGGCAGGATCACGCTGTGCGTGACGGGTCGTGCCGCCGGGACGTAGCTGCTCGGCAAGATCTGGAGCATCTCGCCGATCGCTATCATGCGGCCGGTGGCGACCGTCTCGTTGATGGGCAGATTGGATCTCGCCGCAGAACACCGGCCAGACCGGCAGCCCCCGGTGGGCGCCATCGAGGAAATGACCACGGCGGATGCTGCAATCGGCAGTAGTAGAACGAGGGCAAGGCGGCCAGCCATCTGCGGTGCGAGATGAGGCGAGACTCGAGGTTTTACCAGGTTCGGCCCCGGAGGGTAAAGACCTACTCTGCTAGATTGTATTATGGAGGTGATTACAATGGGCGAACTCGGCGACTAGGCGGCGAGTTGCTTGGTGTATGAGGCGTATCTCTACTCGTCCCTTAGGGAGGTTTATATAGGCTCACCTCCCTAGGGTTTACATATCTCAACCGATTCGATTCTGACTTTGCCAACACGCTAAGTCAAACCACTGGGCCTATCTACTACTTTGGGCCTTTGACCTCCGATCGCTGGTGCCTTGATGGGCTTGATCCACTCGCCGTTCTGCAGGCCCACTCGCCAGACCTTTGGGCGGTCGGAAGCGTCCGGCGAGATACCCGGTGAGGCATATCCCCATCAGAGCCCACCCTAGGTTGTGCCGTATGCCAGGTTTATTGACAACATGAGCCAGAGCTTTCCTCCATGGCTCTAGATGCTTCGATTGATTTCTATGCCTTGGCCAGATCTCGATATATTTTTGCGCCTTGCTCCATGGTGGCATGCGCTTCCTCCAGTAGCTGCTGGCGCTTCTCATCAAGCTAGACTATGTTCCGAATATGGGTCACTGTCGTAGGCTGGATGAGAAAATTGTCGTACATCACTCTATCTGCTGGAGTGACTTGGGCGGCCGCAGAAGTAGATGCTGGTGGCGGCGGATTTTCGGTGTTGGCGTTTCCCGGACCGATGTTGAGTTCTTGTGGCTATTGCGCTGGGTTAGGCGGAGGAGGCGTGGCCTTTGCATGTTCATTGTCGGCAGCATCAGCTGGTCCCTTCTCCTTGTCTAGCGGCTTAGGAAGATCTTGTCTGGTTTGGTGTTCTTCCATCACGCTCCCAATGGCGACGAACACCTCTCGGGATGTGACGGCCTTGTTCGCTTGCTCCTCGCACTTGATATCCTCCTTCATATCTTTCATGGCTGAGTCAAGCTCCTCCAGGTTGATGTCCATATCCTCTGCGTCCACGCTGATGTCAGCGTAGAGCGCATTGAGAATAGAGTCGAAGGGTGTGGGGGCTTCCTCGATGATGGAGGACGATGCCGAGGCAGCCGGGTTGTTGGATGGAGGTGGTGGTGGTGGCGGTGGCAGTGGCGGAGGTAGGACGGGTATGGCGATGGGTGGTGCCACTACTATTAGCAGCGGCGAAACTCTTGACGGTGCTAATCATGCCCTCGAGAGTGAGGAGTCCTGCAGCCTGCTTCTGCCTTAGGGTATGCCGGAGAAGTGTACCACGGTCTAGCCCTTCCACGAAGTGATAGATAGCATCATCACTGGGTAGTGTTCCAGATCGGCCTGTATTAGGAGCCATCTAGCGAGGTAATCATGGGGTTTTTCACCCTCTCTCTTAATGAATCGCACCATATCAAAGATAGTCACCATGCCGACGAAGTGTGATCTCTGCTTTCTAGACGTGCAGGCGAAGCCGGTGGATTTGCAGCGATCTTCCACCATTATTTCCCGTACAGGGGCGGTTTTGGGTGGGCCTTCATTTTCCGATCTAAGTCGGCAAACTCCGGAGAGATATCCGACTTCGATCCTTCCACGAACGCATCCTGCCTGTAGGCAGTTCGTTCGGGCCTTGACGATCCTCCGACTTCCAGGGAACTAGTTCCCGAGTCAGTTTCACCGATGAAGAGGTGGATGTCCCCAATTGGAACGATCGAGTAGCGGGTGGGGTTCGTCTTCGCCGAGATCTAGAATTCGTTGGGAGGGACGATCGGAATGTTGCTGGAGAACAGAACACGACCAATGGCAACGGTTTCGCCGATTCCCGCGAAGATCTTAGACCTCGCCCGTTCTAGAGCCTAAAGCGCCTCTTGTCCCACGGTGTGCGCCAACTGTCGTGGTATTGCCGATGAGTACGCCATGGAGGGGTACTCACAGAGTGTGTTTAGAGACGTGGGGTAAGGCGGAAGGTTGGCGGGTACGAGGTGACACAGCTTACCGAAGTTCAGATCCCACAACAGTGGCGGAATACTACTCCTGCTATAAATCACTATAACGGCAATACGCTGGGTGATGACCCACAAGTATAGGGGGTGTATCGTAGTACTTTCGATAAATAGGAGTGTCGATCCCAACAAGGAGCAGAAGGTGTTGAACAATGGTATGGAGCAGGAAATCCCTGTGAATACTTAGCAAACAGATTTTTAGTGGTTTTCTGACAAGGCAACGAAACAAAGAGCAAGTAACAGAAGTAACGAACAAACGGAGCAAGTGGCCCAATCCTTTCTTAGCAAAGGACAAGCCGGTGGAAATACTTATAAGGACCAAACGTTCTCGAGGACACATGGGAATTCTATCAAGTGCTTTCGCTTCAAATAGCTGAGTACTCTTCTCTGGTGTTTGTAAGTGTTGTGTGGGTGAACCTGTGCTAACATACCGCCCTTCCTAGGACTAATACATACTTGTGATTAAACCCCCTGCAAACATCCGTAACTATAGGAAAGTAATTAAGATATAAATCTAACCACAGCCTTAAAGTCTGAGATCCTACGCTCCCTTGTGCAAAGGTGTCCTAGAGGGGGTTCAGGTTTCTGTCACTCCGGTAACCCCGCGATTAGTAGCCAAATACACAATGCATTCCCTAGGCCCATAAATGGTGAAGTGTCATGTAGTCGACGTTCACATGACACCACTGGAAGAATAGCATCACAACTTAAATACTAAACCATTGAATAATAACTCATCACAGATTCACTACTAACAACATGACTTCTCCCATGTCCTCAAGAACACAACAAACTACTCACAAGACATCATATGGATCAAGATCAAGGATGATATGGTAATGGATAACAATCTAAACATAAACAATAATCCTATGGTTCCACTCACAAGCATCAACTACAATAGTAATTAACACCGGGAAAGTTTCCCCTAAGAACTAAAGCAATATCCAACACAATTGTTACAGCGGGACGGAGTGGTGGTGATAGTGCTGGTAGAGATGATGGTGTGGATGATGATGATGATCCCGATGAAGCCTAGCTTGATGATGGTGTTGATGGCGACAGTCTCCCCTCTCTGGGAAGGAATTCCCCCGGCAGAAATATGTCTGCCAGAGAGATTTTTCTCTCTTGGTGTTTTCCACCCCCAGAGGTGGCGTAAATCTATCTGTGGTCGCTCCCCGAGGCTTAGGGTTCCGTAGGGAAGATATATGCGAAGGAGCGGAGTCAGAGGCCGGGTAGGTGGGCCACACCTGCCCTAGGAGCGGGGTCATGTGGGCCCGCACCTAGGGGGTGTGGGCCCCCTGAGTCCCATCTCCATCCCTCCTTCTAGCTTCCTTCGTCTTCTGGTAAAATAATATGTTTCCATATTTTTCTGGTATTTTTCTAATCTTCGCGAAATTGCACCGAAACGCCTTCTTTTCCATCAGAATCCAGACTCCGGCAGTCCATCCTCCAGGAATCATCCAACATGCATAAACAGATGAAAATCCATAAGTAATACCTCATAATAAGACAAATATCAATGAATAGAGGTAAATTATGATAAAGAATGGTGATGCAAATTGGGCGTATCAACTCCCCCAAGCTTAGACTCCGCTTGTCCCCAAGCGAATACTGAGCTCAGTAAACAGGTCCACAGGTTTATGGAGTGAAGTGTCGATAAAAGAATATGAATAAGAAGCATAACACTTACCGTTGCACAACTCATAGAAGAAAGCAACTCACCATTATATAACTTAGCTTGCAGCCAAGTACATCAGTCACAATAGAGATGCATAAAGATAAATCATAATTGGAATTGGCAAACTTGTTCTTGGTCAGAGAACACCTAGCAAACAGTTTCACAAAAAGCTTTTTGTAGAAGTTTCAAGATAGGAGCACTGTTTTCTCAAAAAGGTTTTTCACATGTGAAGGCTTTCAAAGTAATACTCAATAGATAAGAGTTTTGTGCAAACAAGGAACATAAAGAACATGATTGAATAAATCACCATATCAATGCTTGAAACACAACAACTCAAAATCTTGTTGGAGAAAGAGAGGAAATAGGTTTACTGACTCAAACTGGTGACTGGGAGAAAGGTCCCTTCTTAGAGGGTAGCAGGGATTACAAGTCATAAAGAGCTTCCAAAATATTATGGTACTTACTAGCTTTGAGCCCTCATTGCCCCTATCATAAGCATCTTGAGATGATTATGTTTAAAGTGAACAAAGATGGAGTATATGCTTGACGAAATATAAGTTGGAAATCTCATGTCACTTGAATATGAGGGCCACTCCTCATGCATACTCAACTTTGGGTCCAGGTAAGTTCTTGTCATTGTTAGTATTTGCATACCACTGAGAACCGCCAATGGGGTACCCCTTGCACATGGTACAAGATCTTTCCCATAACCAAAATGACAAGGTAAGAAGACAATGAGCATCTCAGCGATCTTTGTATTTACTCTGTGTATAGCTTTTTATTGAGGATGCTTCATAGATGACTCACTATGGTGATGCTGCAAGTTTCCACCATGATTAAGCATGGCTTAGGATAGAGGCCTAGGCGTTTCTCTAACACAAAATACAAACTCCATGGACTTACAAGTTCCCTATTTATTTCACACAGTTGACATCCATAGACAAAAGAGCACGATATCAACTGTGTACAGAGTACAAGTGCAATGTTGAAAACATTCCCCGTGACAGCACGGTTCTGCTAACCCCAACGTATAGATGCAAGCATATACAACTTAGATGTTCACAATAGTTCAAGTCCATTAGGGGCAAGTAAATAAACTGTGCCATCAAGTTCGTGAGAGATTTACTAACTAGTTTTCACATAAAAAATACTTTTTAATTTTAAAGGTATATAAAGCTTGAGAATTTGCTAGGAATAGCAAAAGCTACTAGGTAGATATGGTGAACACAAATGGCAAAAGTTTTGGTTCAAAGGGATTTGGAAAAATGAGAATTATGCCCTCTCAAAACAGGTTTTTGGCTAGCAAGGCTGGGTAGCAAGCAAGAGAGTTGAAAGAAACAAGCAAACATACAAGTAATAAAGCCAAACATGCAATCTTCCTTGAAGACACAAAAGAATTTTAAATAAAGAATACTAAGCTTATGAGCCAACAAGAAAGAAAACAAATGATACAAAATACCTGTAAGCCTTTTTCTTTCTTTTTCTCATTCATAGTAAGGCTACTGACTAGAACTTGGTTTGCCAAAACCAATTTAGATCCACTTGATGATCCCAAAGTGGTGCCAATACTGAACAACAAGATCCATCATATAATAGAGATTGCAAACTAAAAATAAGAAGTGCAAAAAGTAAAAGATGAGACTTCTCATTAATATTCCAATAAAGGCACTCACACCAAGGGATACATACATAATCAACTAAAGGAGAGATACTTCCACATGCAAACCAAACTATAATATAACCCCTCTACCACAGATATGAATCCACTAAAAAGGTAAAAGATAAAAGATAATGGTGGTGATACCACGACACTCCCCCAAGCTTGGAACAAGCCAAGGGGATGCCAGACCTGATGACGAATTACTCCTTCGGTGGTGGTGGTGGTGTTCTCTTGTCATCATAGAACTTCCAAGGCAATGGTTCCCCATCCAAAAAGGATGTCCTTGTCTTTGCAATCCTGAAACTAGCAGTAGAGCTTATGCGATCAAGTCTAGCCTCATACTCATAGTTTTGATTCTATATGTCATAGAGCTATGCTTGTAATTGATTGGTGGTCTGAAGGAGTGATAAGATCTCTTCTCGGAGCTTAGCAACTTCCCCCTCGTGCTTGGTTATGAGTTCTAAACTTATCTTTTGAATAACATCCACTTCGCGTTTTGCCATCTTATTGTACCTGAAAACTTCTTGTTCCAACGCTTCCATCCTGTCTTCCAGGCTGCCTTCTCCTTTAGGGCCTTGAACTTCTTTCATATGTACCTTCCCCTCTTTGAGGATCAGCTCTTTGGGATGAATCCGCAACTCATACATGTATGGGTTGAGGACTTCCGTAGAGGAATCCTCCATGGGTGATCCAGAGGAAGACATTGAGGCTCCAAATCTGAGAATTTTCCTGACTGAAACAAATCGAAATGAAAACATGACGAGAACACGATGCAAGAACCTCGGGGAACCCGGGGGGTTATATATTACGAAGATTCAATGCATAAGGAAGGTTTTTACATGGAAACGAGGCGGAGACAGAGTTCGAGGGTGGAAAACCCCCTCCAGGCGCGGCCAGGCTAGGCCCGCACTTGGGGTGGGTTTGTCCACCCCGGGCTCCGTTTCCTCTTCAGTTTCGTCTCGTTACTTCCCTTATGTATTAAAAACATCAAAAATATAAAAAGATTGGAGTTTCATGAACCTTCTATTTTCACCGCTTTTACATATTCAAGGGCGAACTCTGCAGTTTCTGGTGTTTGGCTTCTGATAAATTCTTCCGGAGTTATCATTTGAATGACATCAACATCTTCGTTATAAGAATCTCTAGAAATATAATGTTTTAGTCTTTGACCATTCACCACCTGTTTTGTGTCACCTTTTAGAGAACAAATTTTGATGGCACCTGAACGGTACACTTCCTTGATAACAAAAGGTCCTTCCCATTTGTAGAGTAGTTTCCCTGCAAAAAATCTGAGACGAGACCTATACAAAAGAACTTTATCACCAACAAGGAACTCCCTTTTGAGAATTCTCCTATCATGCCATCTTTTTAATTTTTCCTTAAAGAGCCTAGCATTTTCGTAAGCTTCACCTCTCCACTCATTTATATTACTTAAATCGAGCAGTCTTTTCTCACCAGCAAGTCTAAAGTCTCTATTCAACTCCTTCACTGCCCAATAAGCTTTGTGTTCTAATTCTAAAGGCAAGTGACAAGCTTTCCCATAGACCATTTTGTAAGGAGACATCCCCATATGAATTTTATAAGCAGTTCTATAAGCCCACAAAGCGTCATTCAACTTTTTAGCCCAATTTTTTCTAGACCTGTTGACAGTCTTCTGCAAGATAGATTTAATTTCCCTATTGGAAAGTTCTACTTGCCCACTAGTTTGGGGGTGATAAGCTGAAGATATTCTGTGGTTTACATCATACTTAGCGAGAGTTTTTCTAAAAACCCCATGAATAAAATGAGAGCCTCCATCAGTCATGAGATATTTGGGCACACCGAACCTAGGAAAAATGACATCTTTGAGCATTTTTAAAGAGGTCTTACCATCAGCACTGTTTGTAGGTATGGCTTTTACCCACTTTGTAACATAGTCAACAGCAACAAGAATATGAGTATACCCTTTTGAAGGAGGAAAAGACCCCATAAAGTCAAATCCCCAACAATCAAAAGGTTCAATAACAAGAGAATAATTCATAGGCATTTGATTGCTTCTAGAGATGTTACCTACTCATTGGCATTCATCACAAGGAGTAGGCCAACAAAATCTAGATTGTAAAACCTTTTGTGCAGTCCTATCCTCAGCCTGATGTCCTCCATAAGCGCTGCCATGGCATTTTCTCAATATAACTTGTTGTTCAAATTCTGGAACACATCTTCGCATAATACCAACTACTCCTTCTTTATATAAGTGTGGGTCATCCCAAAAGTAATGCCTTAGATCATAAAATAATTTCCTTCTTTGCTAGGTTGTAAAGGTTGGAGGCAAATACTTGGAAACAATAAAGTTAGCATAATCATCATACCAAGGATTATCATGTGGACTTACCCTTATTTTTGCTAACTGCTCATTTGGAAAACTATCATTAACATGCAAAGGGTCAAAAGACATGTTTTCCAAACGAGATAAATTGTCAGCAACAGGATTATCAGCACCTTTCCTATCAACAATATTCAGATCAAAATCTTGCAAAAGTAACACCCCCTTATAAGCCTAGGCTTAGCGTCCTTCTTCGTCATAAGGTATTTAATCGCTGCATGATCAGTATGAATAGTAACCTTGGAATCAACAATATAAGGTCTAAACATATCACAAGCAAAGTTTATAGCTAA
The DNA here is from genome assembly GCA_030063025.1 of Avena longiglumis. Lineage (NCBI taxonomy): Eukaryota > Viridiplantae > Streptophyta > Magnoliopsida > Poales > Poaceae > Avena > Avena longiglumis. Next base: position 151,406,373 of record CP125975.1, on the reverse strand, counting down.
GAACTCCTTTTTAGTAGTAGCATAATTCTTTTGAGCAGCATCCAGAGTCTTGCTAGCATAATGAATGACATTTAACTTCTTGTCCACACGTTGTCCCAGGACAGCACCCCAAAGAAAAATCACTAGCATCACACATAATTTCAAAAGGTAAACTCCAATCAGGTGGTTAGACTATAGGATCAGTTGTCAAAGATTTCTTCAAAGTTTCAAAAGCTTCCTTACAATCATCATCAAAAACAAAAGGTACGTCTTTTTGAAGAAGATTAGTAAGGGGCTTTGAAATTTTGGAGAAGTCTTTAATAAACCTTCTATAGAAACCAGCATGACCAAGGATACTACGAATACCTTTGATATCTCTGGGACAAGGCATCTTCTCAATTGCTTCAATTTTGGCTGTCAACTTCAATGCCTCTTTCAGAGATCTTATGTCCAAGAACAATCCCTTCATTAACCATGAAATGGCATTTCTCCCAGTTAAGAACAAGGTTGGTTTCCTCACATCTCTGCAAAACTTTATCAAGGTTATTCCCCCTTTCTTGGGAACATAATGAACATGGCTAACCCACTTACTATCAACAATAGGACAAATAATACCAGCATCAAGGAGTTTTAATACCTCATTTCTTACCACATCCTTCATCTTAGGATTTAGACGGTGTTGGTGCTCAACACCTGGTTTTGCATCAGGCTCTATATTAATAGTATGCTAACATATAGTAGGAGAAATCCCCTTTAAATCATCAAGAGTATAGCCCATAGCTCCTTGGTGTTTCTTCATTATCTCCAATAACCTTTCTTCTTCCTTTCCTGAAAGTTTAGAACTAATAATAACAAGATATATCTTTTTATCATCAAGATAAGCATATTTAAGATCATCGGGTAAAGATTTTAATTTGAAAATAGGGTCCCCTTTAGGTGGTAGTGTGGTACCCAAATCTTCCACAGGTAAATTATGCTTAAGTAACTCAGGCTGACGAAGGAAAGCCTCATCAATCTCATTTCTTTGCTTCGTGAAGGCATCACTTTCATGTTCTTCCATGAACTGGTGCAGGGCATTATTAGGAGCAAGAGAGATAGCCAAAAGTTGTTCAAACCTGAAATCCTCATCAGGCAGTTCATTTTCGTAAGGAGTTCTGGAAAATTTGGAAAAATTAAACTCATAAGACTCTCGAGCAAACTTAGTAAAAACTTTTTCCTTCCTACAATCTATGATAGCCCCACAAGTGTTCAGAAAGGGTCTACCAAAGATAATAGGATAGGTTTTACTAGCTTCTTTACCAAGTACTAGAAAATCAGCAGGATATTTGATCTTACCACAAAGGACCTCCACATATCTTACAATGCCAATGGGGCAAAATTTCTCTCTATTAGCAAGGTGAATGACCACATCAATGTCCTCAAGCCCACAAGGACCAATCTCATGCATAATTTCCCTGTAAATCTCATAACGAATAGAACTGGAACTAGCACCAATATCACATAAACCATAATAGCTATGACTACCAATTTTAACAGAAAGCACATGGACACTAGCTTTTCTAACTTTCTTAGGATGAGAAACAATATTGGTAGTGTCTTCACAGAAGACAATATGCTTATCCTCTATATTTCTAGTGACAAGATCTTTCACAATAGCTACCACAGGCTCGATATCAATAAGCTCATCGGACCCTACAGTTTTCTTTGCGCTTTTGCTAACCACATTAGCCATAATAGAGTGTTCCCTTATCTTGGAGGGAAAAGGGATCTTCTTAACATAAGGTTCAGGAAAAATATGATCAAAAGTACAAACCTCTATACTAGCAGGAACGTGGGTAACAATGTCTTTATAAGGAGCATGGTACTTGTCCCACTCTTTCTTGGGAATCTCAATATTAGAGGCAAAAGCATTAAAACATTTCGCAAGAACTTGAGGATCAAGACCAAACTTATTGCTAGTATCACGAAAGCTATCAGTTCCCATAAAAGATTTAATGCATTCATAATCATAGTTTATATCTGACTTTCTTTCTTTGTCATTCTCCCAAGCTTTAGTGTTCTCTTGAATACGGTCTAGTAGGTCCCATTTAGCTTCTTCCTTCATACGTGTGAATGATCCAACACAAGAAGCATATAGTAAATCTTTATCATGAAGAGAAAGCATAGCATAAAATTTATTGAGAATAATATTGTTAGGGAGTTCATGAATAGGACATTTAAGTATCAGTAACTTCAATCTCCCCAAGCTTTAGTTGTACTCTCTCCATCAAGAGGCCAAAAGTTATATATAAGATTTCTATCCTTATGGATCTCACTAGGAGGATAAAATTTAGAGTAAAAGAGAGATGACATCTCCTACCATTCCATGGATTGTCCATTCTTCAGCATCTTATACCATTCTTCAGCTCTCCCTTTCAAGGATATGGAGAGTAACTTCTTATTCACCTGTTCAGTTGTGATACCTGCACACTTAAACAACCCGCATAATTCATTGATAAAAAGCAAGTGATCACCGGGATGGACAGTTCCATCCCCAAAGTAATAATTATCCATAACACGATTAACAATACTTGTTGGTATCTTAAAAGGATCTATCTCAATAGGAGGTGCTTCATCTACTACCCTAGCGGTGGCAGTACTTTTCCCAAATAGAAAACCAAGTGGGTTATCCATATTGGAAACAAAGTAACAAGCAGTAACAAAAGCAATACTCACGGTGGATGTTTCCCTTACCTGTTCCACTCTTCAATAGTGCTTCACTCCCCGGCAATGACACCAGAAAATAGTCTTGATGACCCACAAGTATAGGGGGTGTATCGTTGTACTTTCGATAAATAGGAGTGTCGATCCCAATGAGGAGCAGAAGGTTCTGAACAATGGTATGGAGCAGGAAATCCATGTGAATACTTAGCAAACAGATTTTTAGTGGTTTTCTGACAAGGCAACGAAATAAAGAGCAATTAACAGAAGTAACGAACAAACGGAGAAAGTGTCCCAATCCTTTCTTAGCAAAGGACAAGCCGGTGGAAATACTTATAAGGACCAAACGTTCTCGAGGAAACATGGGAATTCTGTCAAGTGCTTTCGCTTCAAATAGTTGAGTACTCTTCTCTGGTGTTTGTAAGTGTTGTGTGGGTGAACCTGTGCTAACATACCGCCCTTCCTAGGACTAATACATACTTGTGATTAAACCCCCTGCAAACATCCATAACTATAGGAAAGTAATTAAGATATAAATCTAACCACAGCCTTAAACTCTGAGATCCTACACTCCCTTGTGCAAAGGTGTCCTAACGGGGGTTCAGATTTCTGTCACTCCGGCAACCCCGCGATTAGTAGCCAAATACACAATGCATTCCCCTAGGCCCATAAATGGTGAAGTGTCATGTAGTCGACATTCACATGAAACCACTAGAAGAATAGCACCACAACTTAAATATTAAACCATTGAATAATAACTCATCACAGATTCACTACTAACAGCATGACTTCTCCTATGTCCTCAAGAACACAACGAACTACTCACAAGACATCATATGGATCAAGATCAAGGATGATATGGTAATGGATAACAATCTGAACATAAACAATAATCCAATGGTTCCACTCACAAGCATCCACTAGAATAGTAATTAACACCGGGAGAGTTTCCCCTAAGAACTAAAGCAATATCCAACACAATTGTTACAACTAGACAGAGTGGTGGTGATGGTGCTGGTGGAGATGATGGTGTGGATCATGATGATGATCCCGATGAAACCTAGCTTGATGATGGTGTTGATGGCGACGGTCTCCCCTCTCCGGGAAGGAATTACCCGGCAGAAATCTGTCTGCCGGAGAGATCTGTCTCTCTTCGTGTTTTCCGCCCCAGAGGCGGCGAAAATCTATCTGTGGTCACTCCCTAAGGCTTAGGGTTCCATAGGGAAGATATAGGCGAAGGGGCGGAGTCGGAGGCCGGCCAGGTGGGCCACACCTGCCCTAGGCGCGGGGTCAGGTGGGCCCGCGCCTAGGGGGTGTGGGCCCCTGAGGCCCATCTCCGTCCCTCCTTCTGGCTTCCTTCGACTTCTGGTAAAATAATATGTTTCCATATTTTTCTGGTATTTTTCTGATCTTCGCGAAATTGCACCGAAACGCCTTCTTTTCCATCAGAATCCAGTCTCCGGCAGTCCATCCTCCAGGAATCATCCAACACGCATAAACAGATGAAAAGCCATAAGTAATACCTCATAATAATACAAATATCAATGAATGGAGGTAAATTATGATAAAGAATGGTGATGCAAATTGGGCGTATCACTGGGTTACAGGGATCGTTTCGCTGTGCGCGAGTTGTGTTGTGATGTGCCCTAAAGGCTCCTCTAGGTCCAGCTTATATAGTCACCAGATCCTAGGGTTACAGGGAAAGTCCTAGCCGGACAGGTTACAGAGTCCTACACGGTATAAAACTAGTCTAATGTGTCTTGCACTCCAAGGCTCCGGGTACGCCGATGACTCCACCGTAGCATTCCTTCATCTGGCATGGGCCTCCCTTTTGGATCCATCTAACTGGGCCAACCAGTAGGCCATAGGCCTTGCTACCAACTGTGGGCCACCCGGGTTATCCGGATTAGAGACATGCAATGGTAATACCCATTTAGCATATCCCCAACAGCAGGACACTAGGCGAAGATTCCCCAACTCTCATGGAGGAATTTGATGAGTGCGAGTTCCTATGCGGGATTCAGGTTGTTGGCAATCAGAGCCGTCTTGGTGGGATCCGCTGGGTGGAGCTTCACCACCTTGGTGTTGACCGTAGAGTCAAACCAGATGTTGGGTGCATTCTTATTTGTTACAGGGGGCAGACTGTTGTCTGTCGACTCCTTCAACCTCACGAGCCTCTCTTGCATGCCGAAGGACTAGGGGAGATTCTTTTGAAATCTCTGTCACACCTATCGGACTTGGTGAAGCTTCCTGGAATGGTGATGACGCCGTTAGGTCCTAGCATCTTCAGCGAGAGGTACACATAATGTGGTACTGCCAGGAATCTTGTGAATGCCACACGACCAAGGATGGCGTGGTATTGGTACGGCCAGTCAACCACCTCGAACTCAAGCCACTCACGCCTGAAGTTCTTGGGGGTGCCTAAAATGGCGGCGAGACATATTTTTCCCAGGGGGTACACTCCTTTCCCTGGGAATATGCCATGGAAGGTCATGTCGGATGCCTCCAGGATGGTGAGTGGGTTCTGCATGGTTTCAAGTGTGCTAGTGAACATCAGATTCATGCTACTGCCACAATCCATGAACACGTGACTCATCTTGAATCTGCCGATCTGTGCCTCAAGCACCAAGGTAGAGTGGCCTGTGCGAGGGATTTGACGCGGATGGTTTGACCGGTCGAAGGTGATGCATGACTCCGAGCCACTGAGGTACTCAGGTATGGCCGGAGGGGAGGTGGCGTCCTGGTTTATCTAGCGGGTGATCGTCTTATGGATCCTGTTGGATGGATGTCCCTTTTGTATCATCATGGTACCCAACGGTCGTGGGTACTATTCTACTCCATTGTTCTAGGTCGGTGCAGCCGCAGGCTGCGTGGGTCCTCCGAGTGGTGGTGGTGGGGTGATGAACGACAAGTATAGGGGTCACAACAGTCTTTGAGGGTAGTATAACCCAATTTATTGATTCGACACAAGGGGAGCCAAAGAATACTTATAAGCATTAGCAACTGAGTTGTCAATTCAGCTGCACCTGGAAATAGTCTTGCTCACAATAGTTTATCAGTAGCAACAATTTTGTAGTAGCAATAGCAAAGTAACAACAACCGTAAAACAAAGTCAGTAGTAACAATAGTAGGATTTGAGTGCGATAGGCATAGGGATGGATGGACGAGCGTTGCATGGACAAGACTATTCATATAACTTCAAGATCTAGGGCATTTGCTGATAAATAAGATAAATCATCCAAGTACTAAAAAATCATAGGCATGTGTTCCATATATAGTCATACGTGGTCGCAATGAGAACTTGCACAACATCTATTGTCCCGCCAGCCCGTTGCAGCGGGGCCTCAAGGGAATGTACTGGCAATTAAGGTACTCCTTTTAATAGAGAACCGGAGCAAAGCATTAACACTCTATGAACACATGTGATCCTCATATCACAGCCATCCCCTCCGGATGTCCCAATTTTTGTCACTTCGGGGCCTTTGGTTCCGGACAATGATATGTGTACACAACTTGCATATAAGATCGCAAACAATACTATCATTATGAATCAATAACATGTTCAGATCTGAGATCAGGGCACTAGGGCCCTAGTGACAAGCATTAAGCACAACAAGTTGCAATAAAGTCAAATAGCACTAATAAAGATACTAGGCACCATGCCCTAACAATCTTATTTGATTACATGATAGATCTCGTCCAATCCCTACCATACCCATAGCCTACAGCGAGGGATTACTCACTCATGGATGGGGGAAACATGGATAGTTGATGGAGAGGCGTAGGTGATGATGATGGCGATGATCTCCTCGAATTCCCCATTCTGGCAGGGTGCCAGAACGGAGTTTCTGGTTCCGAATCGCGGTTTTTGGTGGTTGCGGCGCAGTGGAACTCTTCTTGGAAAAACGACAAACACCCAGAGTTTTTAGGTTAGAAGGCTTTATGTATGCGAATAGGGAGGCCGAGGGGGTGCCCGAGGTGGCCACGCCCCTACCAGGCGTGGCTTGGGCTGGCCTGCGTGGCCAAGGGGTGTGGGCCCCTCATGGCCCTCCTCCGTATCAACTTCTGGCTCCATGAGTCTTCTGGTAAAATAGGAGTTTTGGCATATTTTCCGGGATTTATCCTGAAAGTTGATTTTCAGCACGAAAAATAGACACCAAAGCAATTTTTGCTGAAAACAGCGTCAGTCTGTGTTAGTTGTATCCAAATCACACAAGTTTAGAGGAGAAGCAATAGCAAAAGTGTTCGAGAAAGTAGATAGGTTTTGGACGTATCAACTCCCCCCAACCTTAGCTTATTGCTTGTCCTTAAGCAATTCCGTTGAAAACTAACTGCGATAAAAGAAACTTTCACTAACATGTTTGCTTCATGTGATGTATATATTCTCAACATATTATCAGTACTTAGACAATTCATAATAAGGAGTATGCAACTAAGTATACCCAAAAGTCATTGCATGCTATGAAGAGATTCCAACACAATGATAACAAGTATCATGAAACATAAACATAAGCAACATTGCAATGCTCATAAGAAGGTATAATAGAGTGGTATCTCGCTTGCCTTTGATTGTGGAGCAAAACATAAATGCCAAGGCACCTCTAAAGTTCAAGTGAAGACTAGAATTAAAGATATCAAAGATAAAAGCATCAAAGTCATGACATAATTAACGAAGTTCTGAGACAAGAACATTACACTAAGAATGACAGCTATGATCTCAAGAAGGTGCTCATAGAATAAATGGTGACTCAACAAGGAAGTGAAAAGGTTTTGAAAAGTTTGAAAGGCTTCCAAATGATGAAAGTATGGTACTAGTTAGCTTTGAGTTCTCATTGCCCCTATCACAGGCATATTTAGATGGTTAAGGTGAAAGTGGGGTCCAATATGAGTTATATGCTTGACAGGTCATAAAATGGAAATCTCATGTCCCTTCAGTACGAGGGTCGCTTCTCATGCTACTGAACTTTAGTTACCGGTAAGTTCTTGTCATAGTAAATACATGTGTATCATAGAGAACCGCCAACGGGGTATCCCTTTCCCCATGATACAGGAGCTTTCCCATATAAAAATGACAAGGCAAGAAGACAATGAGAATCTCAGCAGTCTTCTTATTTACCATGGGAAAATGGTGATTTTTTCTCTTCTTTCCTCTTTTCTAAATCCCTCTTTTTATAAGAAGAATGCTTCATAGATTTCTCACTATGGTTATGCTGCAAGTTTCCACCATGATTAGGAATGGCTTAGGCTAGCGGCCCAGTCGTTTCTCTAACACATATGCATAAATCCATGGACTTACAAGCTCCCCTTTTATTTCACAACGACGACATCCGTAAATAAAAGATCATGATATCGACTTGATAATATTTACAGGTGTTGAAAGTGTTCCTCATGACAGCACGGTTCTGCTAACTCCCAGCATATAATTTGCAAGCATATAACTTTCATGGACAGTCACAATGGTTCAGGTTTATTAAGTGCAAGAAAATAAAGTGTGCCATCAAGTTCGTGAGAGCTTTACTAACTAACTTTCCCATAACAAGCAAACATTTTATTTGGAAGAAAACGAGGCATAATAGATATGCACGGAATAGCAATGATGCTAATAGGTAGATATGGTGGACAATTTTTGACAAGTTTGGTTTTGGGGAGTTGGAAGCACAAGTAGAGCTCATACTTAATGGAAGTGAAGGATAGCAATAGAAACGGAGCAACAAACGAGAGAGCAATAATTGTCATAATCATCCTTACAACAAAACAGAATTAATTATGGCATAAAAGTGATACAAGAACTCTGAGGAAAAATAAATCATCGAGGCTTAACTGACTTTGGTTCAGTCATATGCATGCGTGAGCATTTTCCAAGTCGATTCAAATGAAACATTTAGAGGAGGATACCACAATGTCATACCAAGTTATGAATAGAACAATGCAAGCAAACATTCATATGACATGCTACAAACTATTAGCAAGCTAACTACTAGGAAAATGGTCGTTTGTGGCGCACCTGAAAGGCCCATCCGTGGCGCACTGCCATGCGCCACGCGCCTTCTGACTATCTCGGCCGTGGCATCGCCTAATGCGCCACGGTTGTAGAGATAGGCGTGGCGCACCAGTGCGCCCACGAAGTTTGGCATGGTGCGCTACCCTTGGATCTTCAGGGCACCAAGGCGCCACTAAACATCCATGGTGCGCTTTAGGGGTAGCGCCACGTAAGATAGAACATGTGCGCCATGATGTATTTTTTGTTTTTTTTAATTTCCAAGCCGATTATATGCAATACAGATTATATACAATATTACAGCATATATACACACACGATACAAGATATACAATTATATATATAAATACCGATATGAAAAACAAGATTGAAACAAATACATATAGATAAGTCTCATACATGAATACATAGTCCAAGTTACATTGTTTTGATCATGTTACAAAGTAGTAGTTGGTGACATGCGAATACATGTGTCGATCGAACAAGTTAGAGCTCGAAGCTCGCCTAGACATCTAAACTAGCTAGCTAGACACAAACGCGGATAAATAACCAAAGAAGATAAGCATGATCACCGCTTGACGAAGGTGTAGGTCTTCATCCGGTTCCTTGTCCTAACTCCGCTAGATAGCGTGTATCTATCTTCCGCCTCCGCCATAGTGTTGTACCCTTTGTAGCTATTGCACTGAAGCGGTGCACCTGTCTCCGTGAGTCTTCCCAATCATCGTAGACTCGAACCCGTCCTTGTACCGACGTACCACGTCATCTACAAGTTGACAATAATAACTAACCGGTGATTGAAAAAACATGTATACTTAAAGTCGCATATGAAGATACACTTATAGAAAGTACTCTTAAATCAAAAGAGCAAACTCAAAAGCATGCCTCATATATAACTAGCTAGGTCGTTGGACACAGGAATTGCTTATGACGGGATCAAGCCAAGTAGGATGCACAATTCTGGACTTGTGCATATCAAGGCTAACAATCCCGTCATAGCACATTCACATATATATTGTGCCACGACATTTCAATCATCGGCATATTCTCGAAAAAGACAAAAATAACTCGAAAAGCATGCCTCATATATAACTAGCTAGGTCGTTGGACACAGGAATTGCTTATGACGGGACTGTGAGCCAAGTAGGATGCACAATTCCTGGACTTGTGCATATCACAAGGCTCACAATCCCATCATAGCACATTCACATATATATTGTGCCACGACATTTCAATCATTGGCATATTCTCGAGAAAGACAAAAATAACTCGAAAAGCATGCCTCATATATAACTAGCTAGGTCGTTGGACACAGGAATTGCTTATGACGTGTGGCATCCCGCAAAACCACTACTAGAAAATCGCGTTGAATTTGTGCATTGCATCGTCATCATCATACATTGTTTGCTAAAAACTATTTTTCGCAAACCCCGATTTGTTTTCCAAACGCCCCATCTTTATTCAACCACCAAAACCCGGGTCGCCGGATTATTTTGTTTTGGCCGCGAGCGGTTTGCAAACGGTCCAATTAAACAAATAAAAATTTATTTTTAGCGGGGGCAGTCGAACGGGCCGTCCCGACCCGAACGACCACCCCCAGTTTAAAACAAACGGTCCACCGGCCAGCCCTACCTAAATCCTAGAGCTACCCAGTTTTCTACCCACCCCCAGCCTCCACCTCACCCCAGCCACTCAGAGGCCGCCACCTCAGCGCATCTCTCTCCCTCTACCTATCCCACGCCGCCACTTGGCCCAGACCCCACCCCCTCTCTCTCCTCCCTCACCTCTCTCTCTCAGCAACCACTCCCTGCCAGCACCCACACGCACGCACGAACGCCTTAGCCACCCCTCCCCACGCCTCATCCCCGGCCCCACCACCTCACTCCCCGCCAGGCCCCACCCCGCCAGCCTGACCTCCCCACCAACCTCGCCTCAAGGCCCCACCCTGCCCGCGGCCCCGCTCTCTATCTCCTCCCTTCTTCCCGGCTTCCTCCCTCCCACTGCAGCCCATGTGTGAGAACCTCTCCCGGCGCGCCTGCCCTCGACGCCACCTCGCCTGCTGGGCCACAAGCCGCCCCGCCAGCGACCCGCCGACCTTCCCCAGGCCATGCTGATGGGCGCTCCCAGCGGCCAGCCTCGCCCGTCCCGCCAACCCGTGAGCCCCGCGCGCCGCAAGCTCCTCGCCGCCCAGGCGTACCCGCCTCGGAGTACCCGCGCCTCGGAGTACCCGCCGCCTCGAGCACCCGCGCCTCGGAGGACCCGCCTCGGAGCACCGCGCCGCCCTCCGTTCGCCCGGCCGCCTCTGCCGCCTCCCTCCTCCTACCTCACGGCCGCGCCTTCCGCCGAGCGTCGCCGCCAGCCTCGCCGAGGAGCTCGCTCGACCAGCCATGCGCCAAGGCTCAAGCGCCAAGCGCTTCCCTTCCCCGCCGCCGCCTTCCAGACCCGCCTGCAGACGCCGCCCCGCCGCGCGCGTGTCCCCCGCCTCCGCGGAGTTCTTCACCGCCTCCCCGACAACCTCCGGTCCTCTGCCGCCGCCTAGTTCTTCCCCTAACGTCGCCGTACCCCTGCCACCGAGCTCGCACGCCGGACCACCTCGCCACGCCTGGGAGCTTCACCTTGGCCTCGAAGACCGGCCTCTGCACCGTGCTGTAGGGCCACGTCAAGACCGCCACATGGAAAACCCCAAGTTCACCTCGACAAGTTCTTCATCGAAAACCCCGCTGCCGGATCCGAATAATCGCCAAGGTCGTCATCGGAACAATGGGGCCGTTGCAGTGAACTCGACAAGATCTACCGCCGGAACCCCGAGAACTTCCCCCGGAACGCCAAGTTCGCCGACACGGATGCGACAAGTACTCCCCCTCGGATGCGATGCCCGAGAACCCGGACGATAGGAACATCGATGCAGAACGCCAAGTGCTTCTTCCCTCGCCAAGACCGCCTCGATGGCGCGAGCCCGACAAGACCCTCGCAACGGCAAGACCGACCCCGAGGGACCCGGCAAACCTTCGCGATGACGAGAACGACACCGACCCGAGTTCTGCCCCCCGGACATCGAGATCTTCCCCCTGAACGCCTGGACCGTCGCCATTACCCCAAGTTCCGCACCCGGATGCGCCAAGACCTACCCCTAGTCCGAGAACGACCCGTAACCACGGACCCTGAGACCGACCCCGAACCCCGGAACCCAAGATCGTCGAGCCCCCTCTGATGTGTGACCCCTTTTCCTCGAGCCCTATTTTATAACATAATGACTTGTTGCATATTGAATTGTCATTCCTCTCGCATGCATGTCTGTGGTTTGGGGGCCTTATGCCGATTCACCTAATAATTAAATATGGGGCCCATATGCGGGCAAATCTAGCCTTATATTGGCCTCATTTAAACTTGTGTAGCGAACCCGTATCATCTTTTGCCATGTAAAACAACATTTAATATGTGGGGGTTTCAACAACATGAACCACCTAATAAATAATTGTCGGGACCCCGGTTCCGCTTAATATTACCTAATTGCATCGCACTTTTGCCATGCCATCCATCATGCATGCATCATGCCGATCTTCTGCCGTTGTATTAAATAGTGCATCCGGTGTTTCTTCTAGTGTTTTGCTTCTTCGCGGATAAGGCCGTTGAGTTGATGCGAGTGTCGACCCGATCTTCGGTTGAAACCTTCGGCAATGTTTTCAGGCGAGCATCTCCCCCTTTCCACCTATCTTACTTTTATAGTATTTACTTCCCTCCTGTTGATCTATTGCTATCTGTGTTGCGATGCTCTAGTTTTCCGTACCCGTGATATCCCTTGCAGCCCTATATTGCCTCGGACACATCCTATTACCTGTTGTTTGGTAGATAGTTGGACTTGCGCGTCGTAGTTGCTTGCTCAAGTGTTGATGTGTGTCGTCATATGCCACAGTTGCTGATGTATTGCCGCATGTTGATGTTGGAGATGATTCTAGTTTTACTTATCGTCACTTTAATTTCTGTTTAACAACTAAAATTGAATAAGCAGAGGCATCGGTGGGTGATAGATAATATTTGGTTTCCGAACGCCCACTTGTGTCCCGTAAGACCCCGAGTACTTGATTCCTGTTCCTTGATTTATCGCGCTATCCACATCCGGGAGGTATATGGGACCCCCCTCAGCCAGAGCTTGATTCCGTCTTATTTCTTGGGGCCACAAACTAGTTTGAGGTTTTATTTACGATCCTGTACTTATGCCATGTTTACCGCTTTATTTACGATTGTGCGAGGTGCACCTGCATCGCTTTTGAAGGCGGAATGTTTACGATATCGACAAGCCCGTTTGGGGTTCCCGATCGCTTCTGACCATTGTCGCAGACCTTGAGGCCGTCTCGGAGCTTGCTTACTCCGTTGCGGGATCTACTTAAGGGGTGGCCCCCTGAAATATTTCTGAATCTTGTGATTGCTTTGTCGTGAAGGCCGCGTTGGGTTTTGATTTGGTTTTTCCGAGGTTGATCGAGTGTGTGTTGCTATTGGTGCACCCCGGCCGGGTAAAACTTTCTGAAAGCCGTGTCCGCGGATATGGACGACTTGGAGCACAGTTTCTCGATCATAGACAAGCATAACTAAAGTTTATTGTTGTAAATTTGACTTATAATGACTAGTAATCAGCTTCACTATAACGGAATGGCTAATTAATACTGCCCACAATTGCTTGTTTGGTTGTCGCTTGCGACAATTGTATTTGACTAGTAAGTATTGCAACTACAACGGAATGGCTGAATAAAAGTACCAACAACTGCTGGGTTTTGGGTTTGTCTCATGCTATCTGTACCTGATTAGTAATTGTTGCAACTATCACGGAATGGTTAACTAAAAGTGCCCACTGCTTACTTTATCAGGACGATTATCTGAACCTGACTAGTAAAGTGCCGCAACTATAACTGAATAAGTAAAACTGCCAACTGTGTGAGTTCCTCGGTTGACTTCCTTGTTTGGTCTCGAGGGGGAAACACCAGGATGGGTTTGTTTGGTGTTAGCCTCAGGTTGGATCCGGATAGGTCATTCTTACCCCTCTCTGATAATCGCCAGTTGTATCGAGTCTCTATAGGTTGTTTAGTGCATGCTGCCGCTGCCGCTCAGTCCACCATACCTATGTAGGCGAGGACCGCCGAATTCTAGCCTCGCTGCTTGGCCTCGATCTTGACGCTCCTCTTTTTCCTTTGCCCTTTGTCGGCACCCCTTTTGTTTAAGCAGGTTTTGAGATCGACGTCGTTAGCAGGGTTACCCTTCCGGCTTGGCCTGGGAGGGTTATGGACGCCATTGGTTATTCTACAGGGCTCTTAGCCCCATTTGCATCTTGTCCGTAGCTGGACGCTCTATCGTTTTCAAGGTGTTTTGGATCTTTGTATATTATATCTGTATTCTTGACTCTTTGAGTCGCCGCTATATATATCTGTTCTGTGGGTCCCATCGAGGACTGTTGTGTAATGTTATTACTTCGTTTTCCACCCGCACGAAAGTGCTGGCACCTTTGAATCGTTTCTATGCGGGTTTGACGAATTTTGCTCAAACTTGCATAGGTCCGATTCTGAGGGTGTTACAGAGTGGTATCAGAGCTCAGCAGTTGCGATACCCCACAAGTCCAGCCTGTAGGATAACCTAGCTAACGGCCGAAGTAGAAGTGTCAAAACTATTTCTGAAAATCGGTTGGATAGTTCTGGCTAGGTCTGATTTTACTTCTTACCCCTCTGCTGCTCTCCTCTTACCTCTACGTGTTTTGAATCCACCTCTTATCTTTTCTTCGAGTCCAGGATTTCTCGTGGTTGGGTTTCCGTCGTACCTTCAGGGTTTCGCTTCCTTCTTCGATAACGGTGTTCTGACATCCGGTGTTCCAGCTGCGTGATGAAACCGTCTGCTGTGGTACCATTCTTTGTTCCTTGTTTGTGCCATCCGGTGTTTCCCGACGCGACGACATCCTCTACGCCAGATCCGATGCAGAGTCTGCATCACTCCTTTGTTCCGAACCTCGCTTGTCGAGATCTTCAGTCTGATTCCGAGAGTTGGTTGCACTCTTTTCTACTGATTCTGCAGAGTAATAGTTTGGGTGCGTGATGGATTGGCCCCCATGCCGACTACCCCTTCTATTCGCTTTCGTACATTGAAGTGGATGAGAATGCATCGGTTCCCTCTTTCCATCGAAGTTAGGGGTGGCTTTATTTGTGGATACCTCTACCTCCGCCCTTTTGTTTCCGGAGTGGTCTCTCGACGATCACGGACAACGAACTCTTGTTAGTGGTGTCGCGAGGATCTACACGATGCGAGAAGATGCAGATCGCCGACCTTCCTCCCGGTACCATGAGGCGGATCTCGAGGGCGAGATCCATTGTTAGTGGTGTCGAATTGTGGCATCCCGCAAAACCACTACTAGAAAATCGCGTTGAATTTGTGCATTGCATCGTCATCATCATACATTGTTTGCTAAAAACTATTTTTCGCAAACCCCGATTTGTTTTCCAAACGCCCCATCTTTATTCAACCACCAAAACCCGGGTCGCCGGATTATTTTGTTTTGGCCGCAAGCGGTTTGCAAACGGTCCAATTAAACAAATAAAAATTTATTTTTAGCGGGGGCAGTCGAACGGGCCGTCCCGACCCGAACGACCACCCCCAGTTTAAAACAAACGGTCCACCGGCCAGCCCTACCTAAATCCTAGAGCTACCCAGTTTTCTACCCACCCCCAGCCTCCACCTCACCCCAGCCACTCAGAGGCCGCCACCTCAGCGCATCTCTCTCCCTCTACCAATCCCACGCCGCCACTTGGCCCAGACCCCACCCCCTCTCTCTCCTCCCTCACCTCTCTCTCTCAGCAACCACTCCCTGCCAGCACCCACACGCACGCACGAACGCCTTAGCCACCCCTCCCCACAGCCTCTGTCCCCCGGGCCCCACCCCGCGCGCCCTCACCCTGCCAGTGCGGCCCCACCCCGCCAGCCTGACCTCCCCACCAACCCCTGGGCCCCCGCGGGACCCCACCCCTGCCCCGGCCCTCTCTCTCCTCCCTTCTTCCCAAGCTTCCTCCTCCCACTGCAGCCATGCCTTGAGAACCTCTCCCGGCGCCAAGACTGCCTCCCCGGGCCACCTCGCCTGGCCGCGGCGCCCCTGCCGACCTTCCCTCAGGCCACACCTGCCGGCGCCTCCCTTCGCCGAAAGGCACCTCGCCCGCCAACCCGTGAGCCCACAAGCTCAAGCTCCTCGCCGCCCAGGCGTACTCCGCCTCGGAGTACCCGCGCCTCGGAGTACCCCGCCTCGGAGCACCCGCCTGAGTACCCGCCTCGGAGCACCCGCCTCCTGTTCGCCCCCGCCGCCCCTGCCGCCTCTCTCCTACCGCCCCTGTCCCGACCTCCGCGCCCCCGAGTCGCCGCCAGGCCAGCCGAGCCCTGCTCGACCAAGGCCATGCAGCCGCGCCGCGCCAGCGCCCTCCTCCTAACGCCTTGCCTTCCCCGCCCGCCTTGAGACCCGCCTGCGAGCCGCCCGACGCCGCTGCGACCGTGTCCCTCGCCGGCCGTGGAGTTCTTCACCGCCTCCCCGACAACCTCCGGTCCTCTGCCGCCGCCTAGTTCTTCCCCTAACGTCGCCGTACCCCTGCCACAGAGCTCGCACGCCGGACCACCTCGCCACGCCTGGGAGCTTCACCTTGGCCTCGAAGACCGGCCTCTGCACCGTGCTGTAGGGCCACGTCAAGACCGCCACATGGAAAACCCCAAGTTCACCTCGACAAGTTCTTCATCGAAAACCCCGCTGCCGGATCCGAATAATCGCCAAGGTCGTCATCGGAACAATGGGGCCGTTGCAGTGAACTCGACAAGATCTACCGCCGGAACCCCGAGAACTTCCCCCGGAACGCCAAGTTCGCCGACACGGATGCGACAAGTACTCCCCCTCGGATGCGATGCCCGAGAACCCGGACGATAGGAACATCGATGCAGAACGCCAAGTGCTTCTTCCCTCGCCAAGACCGCCTCGATGGCGCGAGCCCGACAAGACCCTCGCAACGGCAAGACCGACCCCGAGGGACCCGGCAAACCTTCGCGATGACGAGAACGACACCGACCCGAGTTCTGCCCCCCGGACATCGAGATCTTCCCCCTGAACGCCTGGACCGTCGCCATTACCCCAAGTTCCGCACCCGGATGCGCCAAGACCTACCCCTAGTCCGAGAACGACCCCGGCAGAACCCTGGACCCTGAGACCGACCCCGAACCCCGGAACCCAAGATCGTCGAGCCCCCTCTGATGTGTGACCCCTTTTCCTCGAGCCCTATTTTATAACATAATGACTTGTTGCATATTGAATTGTCATTCCTCTCGCATGCATGTCTGTGGTTTGGGGGCCTTATGCCGATTCACCTAATAATTAAATATGGGGCCCATATGCGGGCAAATCTAGCCTTATATTGGCCTCATTTAAACTTGTGTAGCGAACCCGTATCATCTTTTGCCATGTAAAACAACATTTAATATGTGGGGGTTTCAACAACATGAACCACCTAATAAATAATTGTCGGGACCCCGGTTCCGCTTAATATTACCTAATTGCATCGCACTTTTGCCATGCCATCCATCATGCATGCATCATGCCGATCTTCTGCCAGTATTAAATAGTGCATCCGGTGTTTCTTCTAGTGTTTTGCTTCTTCATGATAAGGCCGTTGAGTTGATGCAGTGTCGACCCGATCTTCGGTTGAAACCTTCAATGTTTTCAAAGCATCTCCCTTTCCACCTATCTTACTTTTATAGTATTTATTCCCTCCTGTTGATCTATTGCTATCTGTGTTGCGATGCTCTAGTTTTCGTACCGTGATATCCCTTGCAGCCCTATATTGCCTCGGACACATCCTATTACCTGTTGTTTGGTAGATAGTTGGACTTGCGGCGTCGTGTAGTTGCTTGCTCAAGTGTTGATGTGTGTCGTCATATGCCACGATTCTTGATGTATTGCCGCATGTTGATGTTGGAGATGATTCTAGTTTTACTTATCGTCACTTTAATTTCTGTTTAACAACTAAAATTGAATAAGCGGAGGCATCGTGGGTGATAGATAATATTTGGTTTCGACGCCCACTTGTGTCCCGTAAGACCCCGAGTACTTGATTCTGTTCCTTGATTTATCGCGCTATCCACATCCGGAGGTATATGGGACCCTCACCAGAGCTTGATTCCGTCTTATTTCTTGGGGCCACAAACTAGTTTGAGGTTTTATTTACGATCCTGTACTTATGCCATGTTTACCGCTTTATTTACGATTGTCAGAGGTAGCACAATCGCTGTTTTGAAGCGGAATGTTTACGTGATGTCGACAAGCCCGTTGGGGTTCCCGATCGCTTCTGACCATTGTCGCAGACCTTGAGGCCGTCGAGCTTGCTTACCGTTATGGATCTACTTAAGGGTGGCCCCTGAAATATTTCTGAATCTTGTGATTGCTTTGTCGTGAAGGCCTCGTTGGGTTTTGATTTGGTTTTTCCGAGGTTGATCGAGTGTGTGTTGCTATTGGTGCACCCCGGCCGGGTAAAACTTTCTGAAAGCCGTGTCCGCGGATATGGACGACTTGGAGCACAGTTTCTCGATCATAGACAAGCATAACTAAAGTTTATTGTTGTAAATTTGACTTATAATGACTAGTAATCAGCTTCACTATAACGGAATGGCTAATTAATACTGCCCACAATTGCTTGTTTGGTTGTCGCTTGCGACAATTGTATTTGACTAGTAAGTATTGCAACTACAACGGAATGGCTGAATAAAAGTACCAACAACTGCTGGGTTTTGGGTTTGTCTCATGCTATCTGTACCTGATTAGTAATTGTTGCAACTATCACGGAATGGTTAACTAAAAGTGCCCACTGCTTACTTTATCAGGATGATTATCTGAACCTGACTAGTAAAGTGCCGCAACTATAACTGAATAAGTAAAACTGCCAACTGTGTGAGTTCCTCGGTTGACTTCCTTGTTTGGTCTCGAGGGGGAAACACCAGGATGGGTTTGTTTGGTGTTAGCCTCAGGTTGGATCCGGATAGGTCATTCTTACCCTCTCTCGATAATCGCCATTGTATCGAGTCTCTATAGGTTGTTTAGTGCATCTTGCCGCTGCCGCCATCCACCATACCTATGTAGGCGACCGCCGATTCTAGCCTCGCTGTCTGGCCTCGATCGACGCCTCCTCTTTTCCTTTGCCCTTGTCACCCCTTTTGTTTAAGCAGGTTTTGAGATCGACGTCGTTAGCAGGGTTACCCTTCCGGCTTGGCCTGGGAGGGTTATGGACGCCATTGGTTATTCTACAGGGCTCTTAGCCCCATTTGCATCTTGTCCGTAGCTGGACGCTCTATCGTTTTCAAGGTGTTTTGGATCTTTGTATATTATATCTGTATTCTTGACTCTTTGAGTCGCCGCTATATATATCTGTTCTGTGGGTCCCATCGAGGACTGTTGTGTAATGTTATTACTTCGTTTTCCACCCGCACGAAAGTGCCTGGTGGGCACCTTTGAATCGTTTCTATGCGGGTTTGACGAATTTTGCTCAAACTTGCATAGGTCCGATTCTGAGGGTGTTACATGACGGGACTGTGAGCCAAGTAGGATGCACAATTCCTGGACTTGTGCATATCACAAGGCTCACAATCCCGTCATAGCACATTCACATATATATTGTGCCACGACATTTCAATCATCGGCATATTCTCGAAAAAGACAAAAATAACTCGAAAAGCATGCCTCATATATAACTAGCTAGGTCGTTGGACACAGGAATTGCTTATGACGGGACTGTGAGCCAAGTAGGATGCACAATTCACGGACTTGTGCATATCACAAGGCTCACAATCCGTCATAGCACATTCACATATATATTGTGCCACGACATTTCAATCATCGACATATTCTCGAAAAGACAAAATAACTCAAGAGCATGCCTCATATATAACTAGCTAGGTCGTTGGACACAGATTGCTTATGACGAGACTGAGCCAAGTAGGATGCACACCACGGACTTGTGCATATCACAAGGCTCAATCCCGTCATAGCACATTCACATATATATTGTGCCACGACATTTCAATCATCGGCATATTCTCGAAAAGACAAAAATAACTCGAAAAGCATGCCTCATATATAACTAGCTAGGTCGTTGGACACAGATTGCTTATGACGGACCGCTACCAAGTAGGATGCACAATTCACGGACTTGTGCATATCACAAGGTCGACAATCCGTCATAGCACATTCACATATATATTGTGCCACGACATTTCAATCATCGGCATATTCTCGAAAAAGACAAAATAACTCACACTTGTCGTCCAAGAACCAAAGAGTAAGCAAAAAACCAAAGAGTAAGCAAAAACCAAGCATTGATTGATATATAATAATAATAAGCAAAATAAGTAGCGGTGATTCATAAACCTAATAAGATAAGTACACTTGTCGTCCACACACACACAAAGGTCATCTATAGTTGCAACTACAACTAGGCCAACATCAAGCCTTCCGGCTCGGCTTAGGAACGGAGGACGCCTCGTCATGAACTTCCTATAGTCACCCTGCATCTCTAGGCGATCTTCTATGTCACGGTTATTCGATATTTCCTCGTAGAAGATCCCCGAAGTCATGACATCACGAAGATGATTGCCCCAACTGCTGCTGGATGCGATACATCTCTTGTCTAATATCCGAATCATTGATCTTGGCCTTTGCTTCGCCCACTGCTTGAGATGATCTGGCAACAGAATTCTGGCGGTCAAGTAGGAACGCCTCATGTGATGGAGTGCGTAGTAGGCTTCCTTCTTCGCTTTTCCGGCTGCTTCACGCAGGGAACTCTGTACGTGGTTGAAGACGTGCTCGAACTTGACCTTCTTACGCACGGCTGGTGCCTTCCGTCGAGGCAAAGCCGGAGAGCATCATCCGAACTTCCTTGATCTTGTCGTAGTTTTCTTCTTTTCTAGACTCCCGAGTCGAAATACGTGGCGTGGGAATGCTTCGCGATAAGGAGATGAGCGTGCAGTGTTCATCTCTGCGAAAAAATTCAAATGGAATGTGTTGAAAAAGAATGATGATGATCTAATAAAGCCAATCGACGGTGGCGACTGAATAACGACTTACTCGGGAAAGTAAGGCACGAGAATGTATTCCTTTGTCTTGTTCGCCACGAGGATTCTTTTTAGGTACGAGGCCACGATACGTCGTTCGGCGGGGGAACCCAAGCAGCCGTCACGCATGTAGTAGGGATCCACTATAGCGATGCCCGGTGTGTTCTCTCTAATGATCTGCGTGGCCAGGCTGAGAGAAAAGAGACGGACCATGGTATAGTGCAGCGGGTATAGGTGGAGTCACCAACACTTGCGGCGCCGCGGTGCTAGCGGGCGGAGTCACGAACACGTAGTTCGCCTGATTCGTCGGCGCCGCGTTGTTCGAGTGGCTGCTGACCATGCTTGGAATCGGGCACGGCCCTACTCGACCACCCGCACTCCAGTTCGCTATTGACTCCACCAAGGTAGGCAGGAAGGACGTAAGGGTGATTGCCAGGTTGTCTTGGACGATCTGCGGGATCCGCGCCACTTGTGCCTTAAGTTCTTGAACCTATGTTTTCCTCCTCGCTCCTTCCCGACGGCGCCACATGCGTCCTCGGCGGTGGACCAAAATGATCCACCCAATTCTTACCCGAGGCGGCCAGACGGCCGACGACGGCTTCTTCAGAATCGCTCTATTTTCTTGGCCCGGTTCATCGCCTCAAAAGGGTTATCCCACCGGTGGCCGCCGTCGACCCACAGGATGAGGAACCCAGGATCCATGACTAGCAACAATTTCCTCCTCCTGCGAAGAAGTAATGTTGAATCATTTAGATCATCGATTAGATTGCAATCGTGTTGATCACCGGTAATTAGATTATACTTACCACAATTTCCTCGAATTCCTTCACCGCAGGATCCGCGGTGAGTTGTTTGGTTTTGGGTCCACATGGTAACGGCTCGATGAAGTTTCGAACCTGCCGGGTTCGAATTTAGCAAAGGGTTTTCTATCCCTTGGATCTATACTCTTCGTCCTCCTTATTCCATTTGGCCTCCGCGTTCAGATCCACCGATCCGAGATGGTGATGACCTATATTCATCGCTGCGGCGCCTTTCCCGATTACTATTGGCGGGCTCTTCGATTCACACCTCTCCTTGAACTCCCGAACTGATCTTGGTGATCTGCGGTCAATCTTCGGATCTCCTCGAGACTTTTGCCTTCTTTATAGATCTTCTTCTTTATCCGGGTTCTCTAGCTAGCCGGCGGTGCTCATCTTTGTGAGGGCGGATTTGTTTACTTGCTCCCATGATAATTTGTGTTCGATACTTAGCGGAAACTTGTATCCGTGCGGCTTCTCAAGAGGAGTGTGCAAGTGGCCATTATCTTTATGCCGGAGATTCTCGGTGTTGATCGAGATGGTTGTCCGGTGATCGCCGCCACTTGCCCACCGCATCTTTTGACAAGGCGGGCTCCAAAGGAACCCCGATGGGCTCACTTCGTAATTTCCTCCCGACCGTGCGACCGTGTTCGGGCGCCGGTCCTTCGCTTCTTCTTAGGAGGGTTGCTACCACTCCTGTGCCCTCGCCGCCATCGGTGGTTTCATCGTCCGCCGTTCCTTGACTTCTTCCTCCGCGTCTTCCATCTCATCATCCTCGCTCTCCGAAGGATGGTATTCTTCATCGCCTTCTAGACGCCGGGCCGTTTATTCGAGGTCCGAGTTCTCCTTCAGCCGATGCGCTTAGAACATCCAAACTCGTCGTTATCACACATCTTTGCACTAATAAAAACAAATAATTGGTTAAATGCACGGAAAAATCCGCATGACCTTTGCTAATTTTCTTAAACTAGAGTGCCCGATTTCGCCAAAACGGAAGTTAATCAACATTCCGCAAAAATCGGGACTCGTTCATACAAGAACCTGCATACACATAATAAAGTGCTTCGTATACAAGCACAAGCACAATTTCAAGGTGCTGTTGTCCCATCACTGATAGTAGCAAAACCAACACTACTCTATTTTTCCTTCCAAACCGTTTCACAACCACATCCATCCATTCCCAAAGACAAGGCCACAACCATATAAACTTTTGTTATCAATTTAAGCATAGCCATATGACAAGCTATCTCTTTAAGCAACAATGACAACCCAATTAAAATAAATCTTGTGAATAAGTAAAGGTAAAAATGAGAATGATCTTACATAAGCATGCCACTTATTGTATGATTCCAATGAAGCAATGTCATTGTTCTAACCACAATGGATGCCCACAATCTGTGCTACAATAAGCCCAAGACCATAGCTAAAAATATAAGCCCACAATCTGTGCTACAATAAGCCCAAGACCATAGCTAAAAATATAAACCCATGATATATGCGATACATCAAGGATCGGATTTATAACTATAATGAATCAGTTACCTATAACTCAAAGTGGATTTATAACTATAAGCGAATCGGTTACCTATAACTGAATCAGCTATCTACAAGCTACATTTATCGTCAGTTCACGATCATCCGCATCAAAGGACTGCTCTTGGACGATAGCATCCATCCATTCTAATTTTATTAATAAGAAAATACTGCAGGCCATTCTATTAAGTAAAAATGTACAAAAGCTATCTTAGTCAAATAAAAAGAAACAATGGATGCACATAGGAGAAGTTTATATTCGAGCACTAGTTGGTTTAACTATCAATTTATTTCTGCAATCAGAGCACAGCTAGATATGAACATTACTAGAATCCTAGATAAAATTAGGTCCAAATTACTGAGAACAGATGCTAAAGTTTATATTACTGAGAACAGATGCTAAAGTTTATATTACTGAGAACCAAATTAACAGAGAACTTTCAGATGCTAAAGTGAGAAGGTGTTTGTTCAGGTGTTTGTTTAGGAGATGTTAGCTGGCTGGAACAGGACACTTGAACAAAATAAGGGGCTTGCAAAAGCAAGTACCAGCTCAACATCAACACCATAACATGTCTCTATCACCGTTTGTGAAGCGGTGGCATAAGATTAACAACGGAGCCATCACTTGAACAAATGGAGCCATCACTTGAACAAATGGAGCCATCAAGATCAGTTAACAACTCATTTGACATCAAACTTTATTTATACAAGGGAGACCTCGGCTCTGCATACATGGCAAGGATGCCATATTCCAAGATGACATGTGATGTTGTTTATTGGATTGATTGATGCTCACATGGAGACGAATATTGGAGTTCTTAATATGAAAGTGCCAACATGCTCAACTCATTTATCCAGTCCATTTCAAGCCTAACCCTAACCAGATGCAAACACCAAAGTATCCAGTCCATTTCAAGCCTAACCCTAACCAGATGCAAACTCATTTATCCAGTCCATTTCAAGCCTAACCCTATCCAGTCCATTTTCAGCACATTTTTGTCTAACCCTAACCCTCTGAGGAGAGAGAGGGGGAGAAGGATAGAGGGAGGCGAGCTCACCTCTGAGATTGCTCGAGGAGAGAGGGGGAGATGACGACGACGAGGGCTGGCGGATGCGTGGCGTGGCGTGGCGGCGGCCTCCTCCTCCTGGCGTTGCGTGGCGGCCTCCTCCTCCTGGCGTGGCGTGGCGGCCTCCTCCTCCTCTTGGCGTGGCGTGGCGGCCTCCTCCTGGCGTGGCGGCGGCGGCCTCCTCCTGGCGTGGCGGCGGCGGCCTCCTCCTGGCGTGGCGGCGGCGGCGCCTCGATGCGGGGATGGGGATGGGGATGGACGATGTGTCTGATGAGGGCGACGATGGGAGGGCTGGCTCACGCGCGCAGTTGACTAGTCCAACCCACACACGCGAACCGTAGCGCACTTAGCCAGGGTGCGCTACGCGTGTGTGGGTTGGATTATCAGATAAGTACTTGGTCGTCCCACTAGTTAACACTAGTATTGTCTTACCCCACTGGTTCTGCCCTTAGCTCTAGTCTAAACGATGAGCACCCAGGTTCGAATCCTGGTGCTCCACTTTTTTATTTTTACTTTAAAAATACTTTAAAATGTTCCAAAAAATACTTTAAAATGTTCCAAAAGTGGTGATACATTCCATACAAATTTTGTTTTGTTTTTAAAATACTTTTAAATATTCCAAAAATGCCCAAAAGTGGTGATATATGCCATAGAAGTTTTATTTTGATTTTAAAATACTTTTAAATATTCCAAAAATGCCCAAAAGTAATAATATTCCAAAAATGCCCAAAAATATGATTTAAAGTATAACTAAATTTCATAATAATTTGTCCATGAATATTACAATCTTTTTCGACCACGCGTTTACAATATTTTTTGAGCTAGCGTTTTACAATCTTTTTTCCCTTCTTTGTCGCGGTTGAATAATTTAGCCCCGGCACTTTAATGTTTCTTCTTTCGAACGGGCTACCTTTTTTGGGTAGGGTTGTCCTTTTTCTTCTTGTGATGTATGTTGCTGCATCGTAGTCGTCGTCATCTTCAATCTTTGGATCGCCGTACTGGTCGAAGTCTTGCTCATTGGCGACTCCATCCATTCTGATGATGTTCCTTTTTCCTCTCCTCACGACAACACGGCTAGGCTTTGTCGATTCGGTAATGAAAAAACATTGGTCCACTTTGGTAGCCAGTACCCACGGTTCATTTTTCGCGGCCACGTTTGCACCGGCGGCCTTGGATTTGGCTGCTTCGGGTATAACCATGGTTGTGAAATACCGGTCTTCTCTTTCGACGTTCTTTGCCCATCTGACACGGAACATCGGCACCTTTTCTCCACAGTAGTCGAGCTCCCAGATCTCCTCGATTCTTCCGTAGAATCTTTCCTTCACGTTGTCATCGGTGTAGAATTCGGCGTTACGCTGAGTTCGATAATCACACTTGTTGTCCTTTTCCTCCGTGTAGAATGTGTAGCCGTTGATATCATACGCGATAGGTCACCAGGTTTTGCATCGGTCCTGCGACAAGGTGAATATGACCTTTCCGTGTCGGAAGAATGCGAGTGGGGATTATCAAAGGCGTCGCCTAAACCAACGCGTGAAATCTGAGTTGTGCTCTTTGATTATTTCTCCTGCGTCCTCTGTATGCCCGGTCCTTTGTACTTCTTCTCGATTAACCTTTTGTGCTTCCACCCAAGGATCGACCAGTTCTAAATCTTTGTAGCGCGACGAGGTTTGCTCGATCAAAGTCTGCTGTCGAAAATCGAAGTCGCATGCGATGTCGGCGACCCTCTCGGTGACCAGATCCGTCGAGCTTGCCAAGGTGTCTGGCGGGAAGACCCGGGGTTCTCGATGTCTAGATAATTCTTGCGAAGAGATGCACTCTTCGCCGTAAAGCCCTTGGCTATGCTTCCATCTGGACGGGACCTGTTGCGACGTATCCTTTGATGTGTCCGTTCATCCTTTCGACGCCATCATGCTGCGGAGAAACATCGGCCCGAGTTATCGATGTCCTCCACGACATGGACCAGCAGATGCACCATAATGTCGAAGAATGCGGGTGGGAAGTAGACCTCAAGCTCACATAGTATCACCATGATCTCCTCCTCAGAGCCTTCCGAGCTGATTCAAGCCAATCGACTTCCTAGAGATGACGTCGAAAAACTTGCATAAGCCAAATAATGTTTCACGGACGTGCTCGTCCATTATCCCTCTTAGTGCGACGGAAGTACTGCGTCATTAGCACGGCATCGTGAGACTTCATGCCATGAACCTCTTCGCCTCGTCTAGGTATCTGCTTATCTTGCCCGTGGCCGTAAGGAAATTTGACTCCTAGAAGGCACTTGAAAACTGTTTGATCTCATCCTGGCTTAGAGTGAAGCAAGAAGGAGGCGTAATATTCGTTCTTCTTGAACTTTTACCCTTCCGACGACCTTGTGTCGTCTCCGACTCATGATCATCGTCATCTTCACGATCATCGGAGTAGTGCTTCCTCCGTGAAGCTCCTTCCGGATACCCAAGCATATCAGGTCGTGCCTTGCTTTGACCATCTTTCGTCCTATCGGCATGTTGATTATGGTGGCGACGGACTCGCACACGTTTTTCGTGATATGCATGATGTCGAGGCTATGAGGCGTCGGAGAAACTTCCAAGATGGCAACTCCCGGAAAAGCAGACCTTGTTTTCCATACCTTCATCGGCTTGTCTTGTTGCCTCTTTCGCTTCTTTCCGTGCTTAGGACAATCTTTCTAGTTTTCAGCAAATCTTCCACTTCTTCGCTGCTACTACGCTCTGGGATTTCTCGGGTCTCGGATTTGCCATCGAACAGGTCTCCACGTTTTCTCCATGGATCATTCTTGCCGAGCCACCTCCGGTGCGCCATGAACACGGTTTTCGATGACCCTAGATCTTTCTCTAGTTGGAGATAGCTTGTGTTATCCATGCACCTAACGCATGCGTGGAATCCTTGGATAACCTGCCCCGAGATATACCCGCAACCTGGATAGTCTTGCACCGTAGTGACCAACGCGGCTCTCATAGTGAAATAATCTTGTGCGACAGCGTCGTAAGTATTGGCTCCAGATTCCCATAACGTGGCTAGCTCCTCTTTCAACAGCCCGAGATACAGATTGATGTCGGTACCAGGTTGTTTCGGCCCTTGAATTAGCATACTCATTTGTATGTACTTATTCTTCATGCACAGCCATGGAGGGAGGTTGTACATCCATACAAACACATGCCAAGTGCTGTGCGTGCTGCTCTGTCTACCGAGCGAATTGAGTTCATCGGTGCTCGCACCAAGCCTGATGTTCCTCGAATCTCCACCGAATTCTGGGAATTCGAGGTCCAATGCTTTCACAGCTAGCATCGAAGGTGCGTCGGCAACTCATCCTTTTCGGGTCATCATCATCTCCTGGCTTCTTCCTTTCCGCATGCCATCGCATGAGCTTCCTTAGGGTCCGCGAAATAGCGGCTGACGAGGGGTGATAGGAAAGTACCATACCACTTTTCGAGGTGCTTTCTTCCCTTTCTTGTATCGACTCACGCCGCACACGGACATGTGGTTTTCTCCGTCCTCGCCCGATAAATGATGCAATCGTTGATGCATACGTGATATCTAACGTCGGTAGATCGAGAGGCGACGATTTTCTTGGCATCCTCGATACTAGTTGGACATGTGTTCCCCTCCGGAGACGATCGTGCTGAATGCCATCATATCGTCGAAGCTTGCGTCGCTCAATTTGTGCTTTGCCTTCATCTCCATAGCCTTGAGCGTTACATTCAACCGGTATCATCGGGCCTGCATCCTTCATACAATGGAGTAACCCGTCTTTCTCAAGTTGCGCAAGCTTGGCTTTCTCTAGCGGCAGCCCTGGTGTTACTAAATGCGCTTGAAGCAGCTCTTGCACATAAGGGTCCCGCACCCGGCTGTTGTTCCATCGTAAATGCGCTCCTCGGCATCTAGATCATCATCATCCCGGTGCCTTCCGTACCTTCACCATCTCCGAGAGCCTCTTCATCATCTCGCCGTTCTCGCCGTGATGATGATCACCGTCTCCATCATCTACGCCATCGCTTATCCAACGAGTGTATCCATCCATGAAACCATGGCGGGCGAGTGCGCTGATTCCGGAATCGGGTCGATCACCAATTGAGTTTGCATCTTCTGCACGGACATCTTATATCTGTCTTGTTATTTCGTATCATGTCGGCCGTCGCACATTTCAAAAATCTAGCCACAATGCCTTCGCTCATTATGCGGACCATTTTTGCCTGCACGATGTACACGGTACAATTTTGAAGTCTATTAGAACCACATAATGAATGCATGCATGCAATGGTCGATAGAAAAGTCCGCATGACCTATCCTAAAATTAGGACCTTTGCGAAATGCCAAAGTCTTGCCAAAATGGAAATGAATCAACATTTTGGCAAAACAAATGGCAACTTGTTCACATACAAACACAAGAGAGAGAGAGACCGATCCATACACACATGAACATATCATTATCCTCTCCATACACACATGCATGAGCATCATCGATACTCTCCATATACACACATATGACCATCGATCCTCTCCACATACACACATCATGAGCATCGATCATCTACATACATATAAGCACATGCATCATCCATATACACATGAACACATCCTTACATGGACAACTTACGAGATGAGAGACCGATCGCGAGAAAGATGGAAAGGAGAGTGCGTGCGTCGGAGAGCGGATAGATGAGAGACCGGAGACCTCCTCTATTACTTATGTAACATCCAAAGCAAGTTTTACATGCTAAAAATGGTGAATGTGTGGAGAAATTGAGGTGGGAAGGAGAAGATCCCGACTAGATCTAAGGAGGAAGAAGAAGGGAAAGTGAAGTGGGGTGGTGGATGTGGTCACACATGTGCACATAAAGTGCTGTCCTAAAAATCGACACATCCGTGGCGCACGGCCTGAGGCGCCACGGGAGTACAAACTTCTGTGGCGCACTAGGAGGAGTGCGCCACAGATGCTCTAGTCCCCTGGCGCACTAGGCGGAGTGCGCCACGTAAGTTTGTGGCCGTTTGAGGCAGGTGGGCATGCGCTCGGTCATAGCGCACCATGCACACGTGCGCCACAGATGACCCTAACAACCGTGGCGCACATGGTCAGTAGTCGCTACAAGTTTGGCGTGTGGCCAACAGGGCCCTGGCCCACACATATCTGTGGCGCACTAGGGTCATGTGCGCCACGGATGTTCTAGTTATTAGTAGGGCACTGCCCACAGGTGAGCCACGCCTGTTTTAGCCGTGGGGCACTTCAACCATGTGAGCCACGGATGTGCTGATTACCTATAGCCGTTTTCCTAGTAGTGTATCTAATCATAAGAGAGCAAGAACTACTAAGCATCTAATAAGTACATACACCTTACATGAACAGACTAAGCATGCCCACAATTATGAGTATATGTACAAAAATGAAGACAAATAGAGTTCATTACCAGCCTCTTACCACACCTCGAGTTGTCATAAATTATCATAATTTCCTTTCACTTGTGTGTCTTGAATAATAACATGAAACCAAACTCCACTGAGGACCGCTAAACCCTGCAACGAACTTCACAAAACCAAAGAAGAACAACAATTTTTTTTGGTATTTTCGATTTTTAAAGCAAGCACTCAAAGCAAATTCTTTTTGGATTTTTCTTATAGCAAACCAAAGCTAAAAGAGCAAAGAAACAAACAAACAGAAACAACAAAAATATGTTTGGTATTTTTTGTGTTGCAAAAGCAGAAACAAAAACTAAAAAGAAAGCGAAACATGGATATACAAATTACCGACGAAATATGATATGTAGATGAGTGTGATGTCGGTATACCTCCCCCCAAGCTTAGGATTTTGGCCTAAGTGGGGATCAATCAATAACGCGGGTAGTAACCCCAAGATGGTGGACCATCGTAGGAATGATCATAATCGGGCCCTCACGATGAAGAAGAAGAAGCACCCCAATCATAAGAGGGTTTCTGGTATGAAGACTCCCCCATGTTGGAGGGCTGAACCGAATCATCTTCCTCTTGCTGGGAGAGATCCGCCATGTATGTGTCAAGTTATTCCTCTGTGAGTGACCATCCTTGCCTATTATCAAAGTTAAACAAAGCAGATGCAGGCAAAGAGACTACTATCTCAGACCTACCCCCTCTCCAACCACTCTTGACAAAGTTTATTTCATACGGTATCTCACTCGAAGTAGGCCAAGAAGAAACAAATTTATGCTGAACCATGGAATTGAGATCAAGTCTCTCTGTGGGGAACTGAAAATCTGAATGATGATGCTCTAAACCATGAAAAGCTAATAGACGAGATGCAATGAAACCTCCACAAATTCCACCTTTCTCACGGTTAGCAGCAAGACGGAAAGCTATCAAAGCACCCAAGTTATAAGTCCTATCTCGTTTCAAGGCGGCTGAGATAAAAGCTAGATCAAATGAAGATAATTTTCTAGCAGTCTTCCTAGCAAGAACACACTTGGTAATGAAATAGGAAAAATATCTAATGGATGGGAAATGAATATTCTGAATTTTACCACTCTCCTTTGAGAAGTCGCAACCTTGGAAAATTTCAGCATATAAGTCCATGAGTGGCTTAGACTTCTCTCTAATCTTCTCACATGAACCCCACTGTGGCACTTAGATAGATGCACAAAAATCATCGAAAGGGAGGTTGACAACTATATTATAAATTTTGTAGTTGACCATGGGATTAGACAAGGACCAACTAAACCGAAAGTCCTGCACCACAGACATGGTTAGCTTAACATATTGGTAAGGTTCTTCTCCAACAAAATGCTCCAACCCTGCATTAGAAATCATAGTCTGGAAATCCTGAAATATCCCTGTAGCTCTCATGAATTCTGGGCATGGATAAATGGAAGAGAAAACTTTCTCCTCACGGTGGACTTTCATAATCGCCGGTACACTTAACTCATGTTGATTCAGCTGGTATGCACTCATCTTCTTTCTGAAATTTTTAGACAAATATCAAACCAAGTGATTTCCAAGTTAACAAATGATGAGGAACTACTATAGGAACTTGCCAGAGGGCTAAACATGCAGCAAAATGAAATCTCTAAGCATAGAACAATCATGTAAGCTCACAGAACCTATCACCTACAATAGCAAAATACTCAAGATACAGTCCACCAATCGAAAATCTAATTGGACAAGCGGAGGAGGCACATACCGGAGAGAAATCCCTCCATAAATCAGTAGCAAAGATGGGCTGAGCAAGGAGATCGAAAGTCAAGAGCAAGAATAGCAGGAACTCAAGCTTTGAGAAGTTTTCCGGTGTTTTTGGGAGAGAGAAAGAAGTGGTTGGAAGGAGGCAACTTGGAGTGCCAGGGGTGGGCCACACCCAAGCCAGGCGCCACCAGGGGGTGTGCTTGCCTGGTGGGTCCCACTGGGCCAATCCAGGTGCCCCTCTGCCCCTTTTTTGAGGAAAAAATTAATATGAATTTTCTGGAATTTTTCGGGTAACTTTATTTTTGGCCAATTTTCAGGTTATGAAAATTGATTTTCTCGCAGAAAAAAGATTTTTGAAAGACACAAAAGAAAACCAAAACAAAAACTACAGAAGTTCTAAGACACTCTAAAAAGCAAACAACTAGCAAAACTAAGACTAACAAGACGAAGAGCAAAGATTGGAAATGAGAAGAATAAAAGTGAGCAAGTGTAATCATTGTGAAAGCATTTTTTGTCCATTAAAATCCCTTTGTTAACAAGGTTGATCAAGTCTTGTTACCAAAACAATCTTATATGAAACAAAACTTTTCATTTCAAAAAATGATTATGTTACCTCAATCTTGATAGCAATAGTCCCAGTCATAATAGTTTCAAAACTTCCTTGTGGAATGGGACAATATATTTCTCCAAATTTGATGCTCTCAATATTTTCAATTGAATTTAGGCCATACCTCTTATCAATCTTCTATGGGAAATACATAGTATGCTCTTTGTCATTAATTTTAAAAGTTACCTTTCCTTGATTACAATTGATGACAGCACCTGCAGTATTAAGAAAAGGTCTCCCAAGAATAATTGACATATTATCATCTTCAGGCATCTCAAGCACAACAAAATCAGTTAATACAAAGCAATTATGAGCCACTTGAACATGAACATTCTCATATATACCAATAGGAATAGTAGTAGACTTATCAGCCATTTGCAAAGATATATCAGTTGGTATCAATTTTTCTAGTTGAAGTATCTTGTAGAGAGAAAAAGGCATAACACTAACTCCAGCTCCCAAATCACACAAAGCAGTTCTAACATAATTATTTTTAATAGAGCAAGGAATAGTTGGAATACCTGGATCACCAAGTTTCTTTGGAACCTTACCATTGAAGGAATAATTAGCAAGCAAAGTGGAAATTTCCTCATTAGGAATGTCCTTTTATTAGAGACAATATCCTTCATGTACTTTGAATAAGGAGGCAACTTAATAGCATCAGTCAAAGGAATTTGCAAAAATAAAGTTTTCATCCACTCACAAAACTTGTTGTAGTGTTCTTCCACCTTTGACTTGTGTTTCTTATGAGGAAAAAGCATTGGTTTCTGCAACCAAGATTCTTTTTCACTACCAAGTTTATTAGCAATAAAATCTTCCTTAGTGTACTTAGTATTGTTACTGTGCTTCTCAGGTTCTTCTTCAATTTCTTCCTTATTAGGAGCATCATTTTTATCATTACCACTTTCAGTTTCAGCATCAGAGACATATATACTATTAGGATCTACAGCTGGTTCAGAAGGTTCCTCAACTATTTTATGTTTCTTTTTCTTTCTCTTAGAAGGACTACCACTATTTTTAGCTTGTTGAGAATCATGCTCAATTCTTTTAGGATGTCCTTCAGGATATAAAGGATCTTGAGTGGCAGCACCACTCCTATTTCTAATTCCATAAGCATGTTTATATCCAGAAGCATTAACTAGCATATCTTTTTGTACCTTAGAAAGTTGATCAATTTGGGTTTGAACCATTTGGAAGTGTTTAACAATCATTTTAACATCATTTGCAGTTCTTTCCACAATATCTTTCAACTCATTAATAGCTCTAGAGTTTTCCAATAAATGATTCTGAACTTTTTTATTAAAATTACCTTGTTTAACAATAAAAATGTCAAATTCCTCTAAGCATTGATCAGGAGGTTTACCATAAGGAATATCACCTTCATCAAAGTGTTGGAGAGAGTGTACCTCAATAGTGGATGAGTGGGAAACTGGCTTACATAATTCTTCTATAGGAGGTAAATTCTTCACATCTTTAGATCTAATACCCTTCTCCTTAAGACATTTCTTAGCTTCTTTCATCACTTCATCATTTAATTCAATCACTCCCCTCTTCCTTGGTGTTGGTGTTGGATTTGGTTCAGGCACAATTGGTTCAGGTGTAGTAGGCTCAGGTGTAATTGGCTCAGTTGTAGTCCAATCATCATAACTCTTGCTTATTTTAGCCGTTAATTCTTCAGCTTCTGCAGGACTTATTTTCCTTAAAACACAATCAGCAAAAGTATCTAGGTATGTCCTAGATTCATCAATTAGTCCATTATAATAGATATCAAGAAGCTCATTTTTAGGTAATGGACATCCAGGATGTGCATGAATCAAGGCACATAACCTTGTCCATGACTCAGGCAATTTCTCTTCTTCTCCCTGTTGAAAATCAAAAAGTTTCTACAAAGCATCATGTCTAGCACTAGGAGGGAAATGTTTCTGAAAGAAAGTAGCAATCAAGCAATCAGGGCTATCAATGTATCCATGAGGTAAATTATTAAACCAAGCTTTAGCTTCTCCTTTTAGTGAAAAGGGAAGATTTTAGCAACAAAGTACTTGCGCATATTAACATCATCAGAGAATAAGACACTCATAGTGGAAAGCTCATTCATATGAGCCACAACAGTTTCATTCTCAGCCCCACAAAAAGGTTCTTTCTCAACAATGTTTATATAGGATAGATCAAGAGATAAATCATAATCTTTATCTTTAATGTCTATGGGAGAAGTAGCAAACTTAGCATCAGGAGATAGTTTAGGTATACTAGTACGTTTCTCAAGGAGACTCCTAATAGCACTAGCACCACATGTGTTTTGATATTCTTCAATAAATTCATCAGTCATTTCAATGTAACCATCATTAATATCAAAGCTTTCTCTAGACTCAGGTGAGCTAATAGGTGTAATAGTGTCTTCACTAGTAGTTTCAGTGTTTCTCATTATAGTTCTAGCAATTTTAGAATCTAGGAGAGGACCTAATGAACCACTCTCATCAAGAACAGTAGAAGTAACATCATGAGCATCAGAAGACATTTCAGATTCAACAGTAGTAGCAGTGTGTGTAGCATGTGTATGTCGTGGTGGCGTAACAAACTTACTTAGAACAGACAGTGAATCAAGAGCAGCAGAGGTGTTTAAAACTGTACCTCTCCTTGTAGTGGATGGTAATATAGGAAATTTTCCATCACGACACTTTCCCATGATGAAAAAGGATAGAAGCGAACAATAATAAATCCAAGTTAACTTACAAATAAAGCTATGCTCCCCGGCAACGGTGCCAGAAAATAGTCTTGATGACCCACAAGTATAGGGGATCGCAACAGTCTTCAAGGGTAATGTAACCCAATTTATTGATTCGACACAAGGGGAGTCAAAGAATACTTATAAGCCTTAACAACTGAGTTGTCAATTTAGCTGCACCTAGAAATAGTCTTGCTCATAGTAGTTTATCAGTAGCAACAATTTTGTAATAGCAATAGAAAAGTAACAAAAGCAGTAAAACAAAGGCAGTAGAAACAATAGTAGAAAATAGTAGGATTTGAGTGCGGTAGGCATAGGGATGGATGGACGGGCGTTGCATGGACGAGACTATTCATATAACTTCAAGATCTAGGGCATTTGCAGATAAATAAGATAAAGCATCCAAGTACTAAACAATCATAGGCATGTGTTCCATATATAGTCATAACATTCTCGCAATGAGAACTTGCACAACATCTTTTGTCCTGCCATCCCATTGTAGCGGGGACTCAAGGGAATCTACTGGAAATTAAGGTACCCGTTTTAATAGAGCACCGAAGCAAAGCATTAACACTCCATGAACACATGTGATCTTCATATCATATCCATCCCCTCTAGCTGCCCCAATTTTTGTCACTTCGGGGCCTTTGGTTCCGGACAATGATATGTGTACACAACTTGCATATAAGATCACAAACAATACTATCATTATGAATCAATAACATGTTCAGATCTGAGATCATGGCACTCGGGCCCAAGTGACAAGCATTAAGCACAAAAAGTTGCAACAAAGTCAAATAGCACTAATAAAGATACTAGGAACCATGCCCTAACAATCTTACTCGATTACATGATAGATCTCATTGAATCCCTACCATCCCCATAGCCTACAACGGGAGATTACTCACTCATGTATGGGGTAAACATGGATGGTTGATGGAGAGGCGTTGGTGATGAGGATGGCGATGATCTCCTCCAATTCCCCGTCCCGGCAGGGCGCCAGAACAGAGTTTCTGGTTCCGAATCACGGTTTTTGGTGGTGGCGGCATAGAGGAACTCTTCCTAGAGAAACGTTGAACCCCTAGAGTTTTTAGGTCATAAGGCTTTATGTAGGCGAAGAGGGAGGCCGAGGGGGTGCCCGAGGTGGCCACACCCCTCGGCTAGGGGGTGTGAGCCCCTCGTGGCCCTCCTCCGTCTTAGCTTCTGGCTCCGTGAGTCTTTTGGTAAAATAGGACTTTTGGCATATTTTCTAAAAGTTGATTTTTCCTGAAAGTTGGTTTTCTGCACAAAAACTAGACACCAAAGCAATTCTGCTGAAAACAGCGTCAGTCCATGTTAGTTGTATCCAAATCACACAAGTTTAGGGGAGAAACAATAGCAGAAGTGTTCGGGAAAGTAGATACGTTTTGGACGTATCATGGGGCACCATATGTGATGGGCCCAGAGGCGGATCTGAACCCCTGGTTCACTGCTTGTGTGTCCATAACTCAAAATAGGTGACCTAACGGCCGCCGCCCGACTAAACATACCAATAGTCACCAAATTCATATGGGCTACTGAGGAGTAGGCAATGATCTTCTTAAGATCGATCTCGCCGCAGTTGGGAGTACCCCTCGTGTAGCTTCTAGTACTCCCCGCGGTCCTTGAGTAGATGACTTGCTTTCTTCTTGTCATCGTGCTTGTAAATGTAGAAGTGGATGGTGCAGGGACCCGACAGCTTTTCGAATGCGGAGGGCTCATCATCCCGAGTGTCGTGGGAATGGCCACAGCAGATGCTACCAGGGGTAGCAAGTAGTAGGATTTGGGGCAAGAGCGATCGGCCATCTACGGTGTGATATAAGGCAAAGACACGGGAGTTTATCCAGGTTCAGCCCGTGGAGGGTAAATACCTACTCCTGCAAGATTGTACTATTTCTTGAGTACAATGGTGGCGAGCTCGGTGGATGAGTCGATGAGGTGTATGATGATGGAACATGAGTACAAAGAGCACCCTAGGGAGGTTTATATAGGGAACACCTCACTAGGGCTTACAAGTATACAACCGAATCAGTAAAGGACTCGGAGGATTAGACCTAATCCGACTGGGCCTATCTAAGCTTTTGGGCCTCTAGCTTCCAATCGCCAAGTCTCTAGATCTAGTTACATTCCAGTCGCCATCCTGCATGCCCACTCATAAGGGACCGGGTCCAGCAGAAATGACCTGCTGGGCATACCTCCTTCGGCATATCCCCATCAGTAGTCCCTGAGGCTAGTGTTGGTTTGGCGCAGGTGTTCTTTGGCAGTCGGAGTAGGTGAATCCAATTTGGACACCCAGTCGAATCGGCGCTGGGCTCCATCAATGAATGATAGAGTCTCTTGTCTGTCTTCAGTCACAACATTGGTGAGTAGATCGAATCGTAGCTTTGGAGAGTAGGCCGAATAACACTCTAGCGAGTCGAGTGAGTTAAGTTGGATTGTCGTCCTGGCGAAAGTAACCGTTGGGTAACCCATTGGTAACTTCGGCATAATTACCGCGAGTTAATGGCCCTCCCTGGATTGAAGGGAAGCACCTCTTTATAAGGAGAGTGACGAGAGGAGCAGTGAAACTTTCTTCACATTTCTCCCCCGTTGTGCACCCTAAGCCTTCCACCTCCTCCCGATCTAGAATTTCCGGGCCAAGAGAATCTGTGGGGAAAATCCAAGTGCACCGCGGCCTCGCTGAAATCCTTCCATGAAGCGGGGATTCTTTGTAAGGGGAAGTGGCGAATCCTCGTGGTCAGGGAGACAGAGCCTAGATCCTGACCCAGGGAATTCATCTGCTTCTTGATCCACCTAGAAAGGGGGCTTGGCTTCCCCACATCGATCTTCTTCCAATGGTTCTGCACGTACTACACGATCAAACCCTCGGATCTGGGGCCGCACCGCATCAAGAAGCTCGCCATTTTTGTGGCATTCGGAGAGTGCTACTTGTAGTGTCGCCCCTACTTTCCCTTGTTGCTGGATCTGTTCCATGGCCACGTCAGCTGCGAAGGAGAAGGTGGTCCAATCCTGGCAGCGGGTAGCATCACCTTCCAACTAAACGCCAAAGTAACTTTCCTTGACCTTATGCTGCCTAAGAAGGCCGCGAGCGAGTGGAAGTGGAGCTGGTTTTATGTGAGCGAGTCAACCCCTGATGGCGAAGTGCCGACGTATACTGCCAAGCGGAGCGAAGCGCGCCGTCTGTTGAAGACCAAGCTCCCCGATGACTAGAGGATAGTCGTGGACAAGATGCTGATGCGGATCCAGATGCTAAAGAAGGAGGGTATGGAAATCATCAACCTATACCACTGCTTCCTCGGGCGGCAATTGGTGCCGCTAGCTAGTCGCTCCCACTAGATGTACTAGTACACCCATAAAGACGACACCACGAAGGCATGCTCGATGAATTGGGACGCCAGCGAATACGCCACCGCGCTGAAGAAGATTACAGAGGCGGAGTAGACCAACCCGAAGGCTGGAATCGCTCTGTATACCACTACGGGGAAGCGCCAAGCGCCAATAGTAAGTCTCTGCC
This sequence comes from Avena longiglumis, assembly GCA_030063025.1. NCBI lineage: Eukaryota > Viridiplantae > Streptophyta > Magnoliopsida > Poales > Poaceae > Avena > Avena longiglumis. The sequence goes on along the minus strand of CP125975.1, from coordinate 151,368,184 downwards.
AGTTGCGGTCTTCGCAGTCGCGGTTTTCTGATGTTGTTTGTCTCTACCAGTTGTTTCAGGTCCAAGAAACCTGGCTCCTTCCAGCCGACGAAGAGATCCTCAAAGAGCACAGGGATGACGTGGACGACTCCTCTGCTAGCGAGGACAGGGTGGTGGAGGTTGCCGCGCCAGCACCCACGGCTCTGAAGACCCGCGGTCAGAAGTAGCAGGAGATTGAGGCAAGTCGGAATCTCGAAGAGCGCGACATCGATGAAGACGACATGCAGGAGCATAGCTCGCGACGCGTGGCTACGCCAACCAAGCACGTGCGAAAGCAGAAGTCACCCGTGAAGAAGAAGAAGGCAGCATCGCCGCCCAGGTCGGCGGAAATTTTCGAGTCAGATGAGGAGTCCGAAGATACTGAAACTGGTATATCAACCAAAATCCCGAAGATCCAACCCCGGTGGAGGGTCTGGAGGCCGCTACCGTGGAAGAGGTTGCAGTTCCACTAGCCATGCTCCCTCTAGCATCCTCAGCGGCTATAGGGTCGGGTGCTACCGTGGCTGCAGAGCCAAGGTCCTCACCACCGAGGGGGGCATCTGCGTCTCCCGTCCTGGAAGCTTCTATGACTGCAGCTTCAGCATCGAAGAAACCCGCGGGTGTCATTGGACGCGAGCGTGTTTGGCTGGGGCTCACTCGCAAGTTAGGCCAGGAGTTGGAAAAGCCAGCCCATATTAGCACCGGTCTTCGCTTCATTTCGGTCGCCAAGTAAGTTCGCACCACGTGGCTCGTGATGCCTTTCGGGGCCTTTGAGTGGTTTGCTGACCATGTACTTTGCAGGACTAGTGCCAAGATGATTATTCATCCCTAAGTGGCCAAGGTTCCGCCAGTTTCCACTTGAGAGGGATCTACACTTCCAAGAAGAGGAAGGGCGATACAGCCGAGGTGCTCGTCAAAGGTGCGAAGAAGGACAAGAAGGACAATGACCGCGCTACTGAGGCTGAGGAATTGACCGAAGCGCCGGCAGAGGCGTGAGTCATCGATACCCTTCGTTCGGAAAGTGAAGCCATCACGAGCTCGGAGCTAGGCAAACCGGTCAAACCAGCAGATGCAGTGTTTCTTGCGACTAGTGCTCCAGCGGCGATGGCCGCGACGTTCCCACGTTTCGTGGCGAGAGCCACCACTGCAACTACTGGGACATAGTCGCCACAGGTTCCCGAGGTTTTTGACGAATATGCCGGGTAGCGGCGCAGGCGAACATCATTTATGTTGCCATTGGTTGACGCCGCCAAACTCCACAGCATGTTAGGCGTTGCCATCTGTAGCATCCCATTTGTCTAACAACTGTAATGCTACTTGGTTTAGTAATATAATGGCTACTTCCTACATATAATTGTTGCATCATTATGTCATGCTCTTGTCATCATGCCACCTTGCATTTGAGCATCATATCAAACCTTGCAATGTTTTGTCTTGATTGTATAATGCTATCACCATTACCTTCTTCTCTCTTTTTATCTCTCACTATTTTGTTCCTACAAGATGGGATCCACTTGCTAGGGTCCATTATTTTTTTCCAAATGTTTTTGTTACATTTTCTAAACCCTAAATCCCAATTCTAGTAAAATGCCCAAAATGAATATGTATGTGGGCATTCTCTCTCCTTATGCCTCTTGTTCTCTCTTGCCTCTCCTCATGGTCAAACCCTCTGTTCAAAATCCCCTGGGAAAAAGTTCAAAAGAATTTGAAATTAGAAGCTGGTTTGAAATTGTAATAGAATAAAAGCAAACAAACATTTAATAAAAAAAAGGGCTGGAGAGAGCAGCAGAAGCCCAGCCCTCTTATCTGCCCGGCCCTCTTTTCCCCTCCGGCCCAACTCTCCTCCCCTGGCCCAGTACCCCTTCACCCCGACGCCATTACTTTGCTTCATTCTCCTCCCCGTTTCCTTCCTCTCTATGCGCCCCGACGGAGCGGGCAGGTGGCCGTCTCCACTCCGTTGTCCTCGTCACCTCGCACTCGCCTGCCCCTCCTTCTTATCCCCCTCGATCTTCTCCAACCCTGGAGACCCCTCTCTGCATCCCGCGCCGCCATCCCCCTCCCTCTACCTATACTCCCGTTTGTCTTCCCCTTGCCCGAGTGCAACATCATCGCGTCGCCTCCATGATCTTCTCCTGGAGCCGGTGAGCGCAGGAGGCCGGTCTACGTCGTCCACCGCGTCAAGCTGCAGGGCCAGGAGGAGCTGGGAGCAGTTGTACGCTGTCCCCCAGTCATCGGTCTCGGGTGGACCTGCGGGCGCAACCATCTTCGTCCTCGCCTTGCCGCCATACCCAACCACCCCCGAGCCCTCCGAGACCACCGCCGGCCTCGTGGTAAGCCCCCCTTTCCATTCCCCTCCTTCATATGCCCTCCCTGCCGCCCGAGAGCTCGCCACCGCAGCCATAGTTCTCCTCCCTCGTCACCGTCGCGCACGTCAGGCCCAGACAAGAGCTCGACAGTTTCAGCAGCACCCTGCACGACACCTGCAGTATCGGAATTCCCACTCACCTCCTGGCCTACCTAGATCTAGTTAGGCACATCCCCTTGCACTATTACAAAGAGGGCACTTCCAGCTTTCAGTAGGATCAAACGGCGCATGAAACGGAGCAGTATATCTCTCGAAATCATCCTCCGAAATCGATACAATCTCGTAGGAAATCTGTCAGAAAATTCAGTGACGCCATGTCAGTTTCCTTGCCCCGTCCGTTGTAGACCTCCGATGGCGAAGCTCCAAACACGAAAGTTGTAGCCCTAGTATTCCTCTTCATCTTTCATTTTTGCGTCAGGGCGAAATTCGTCTCCGTTTGATCGCCATCGTCCTCCGAAGTTTAGCTCAGCTAGCAGGTTTCATGTTGATTTCAGTTTTGTCAGAGAGTAGAGCAGCCGCAATTTTGCAAAAAGGCCCCTCGCTTTTGTTCTTTCCAACCCGCAGCCCCGCTGCTGCCCACGTGGAACGCCCCCGTGCATTCACTCGCGCAGTGGGCCAGGCCGCCTGTGACCCCACTGATCAGCGGCTCTGGGTAGCTCTAGACCGAGTAAGAAAAACCTTCAGATATTTCTTAAATCAATTAAAATTTCAGTAAATGATTAATATCAAATAAATTCATAACTATTTAAATATTTGGAATTTGAATTCAAACCTTATATGAAATATGTTTTGTTTTTGAATGTCAATTCAAATCTTTAATCAAATATTTTCAGAATTGATTTAAAATAGTCAACCCTTTGACTTTGACTTAATTTGACTAATTTTGACTTTAAAATAAAATTTAATTCATAATTCCAAATAATACAAATAATATATGTTTTCAAATCAGAAAAATGTGAGGATTTCAAATATGCCATTCAAAATATTATTTGAACACTTTAAATTCCCAAGTTGATTAAAATTACAATAAAATGCCCTTTTCTTAATTAATTAATAACTTTTGATTTATAACTCCAAATTTAACAAATGATATGTCTAAAATGATCAGCTCGACGAGACCTTTCTGTTTATGCAGTCCATGTTCTGTATTGCAGCATGCATCATATAAATATAATGTAAACAGCAACTAATATGAGGATAAAATGAGGCCAAAACTCAATAAAATGATCTATTCTTGTATTCCACACCTCACCCATCCCATGCTACTTTAATGCCATGCAAATTGTGCATCATTCATCATGGCATGATTGTTTTCTTGTCGCATTTGATTCATATGCTTGTGCACTATATTTATGTTGGCCCTTGTTTGTTTGGTTCTTCTTCGGATAGACGCTGAGCAGGGGATATATCAAGAGACCCAGGAGCACTACCCAGATCCTTCTCTCGCTACAATTGAGCTGCCAGGCAAGCACTACCACATGCTTGCATACATACAGTACCTATTGCCTTTATCTTATTATTGCATCATTGAGTCGCGATTGCATTAAACTGAATCCCAAGTATTGCATAGCCTTTACTTTTAAACCCCACTGAAGCTTGTTCCTCCATCCCATGAGCCATTACTACAGGAGTTGTTTGAGCCATGCGAGTCGTAGAACAGCATGTGTAGGGTATGTGAGAGTCTGATGGATAACGAGGTACCTAAACAACTTAACCTGAGTAGTAATGGGATAACTAATGAAAGTGGCACCGGTGAGCAATATCTGCTATTTGGTTTTTCCTGCTCACTTGTGTCCCGTAGGACCCCGAGTACTTGATTCCTGTTCCTTGATTATTCGCGCTATCCACATCCGGGAGTCTTATGGGACCCCCCTGAGCCAGAGCTTGATTCATTCTTATTTCTTGGGGCCACAAACTAGTTTGAGGTTTTATTTACTATCTTGTACTTATTCCATGCTTTCGCTTTATTTACGATTGCGAGGAGCACTGTTTAGGATCGTGACCCGTTTCTGTATCGATAAGCCCATCACACTTTCGGGTTCCCGATTGTTTACTGCCCCACAAACCTTGAGTCCGTCTCAAGTCATTAACTTTGTTATGGTATACTTAATGGGTGGCCTCAAATATTCTGAATCTTGTGATTGCTTTGTCGTGAAAGCCTCGTTGGGTTTTGATTTGGTTTTCCGAGGTTGATCGAGTGTGTGTTGCTATTTGTGCACCCCGTAGGGTAAAACTTTCTCAAGCCGTGTCCATGTTATGGACGACTTGGAGCACAGTTTCTCGATCATAGAAAAGCATAACTAAAGTACCGCTTTTAATTTGACTAAGTAACTGACTAGTAAATAGTGCAACACTCATGGAATGGTTAATAAAATTGCCAACGGATGGGGGGTTGTTCGTCTGCTTCCTCGTTGGTAAGCGAGGAGGAGGATGGATCTGTTAATATTACTGTTATAACTGTTGTCATTAATTCACGGACATCCGTCTATCTTTGGTTAGGCGGATGGTTAGCGAGTATCTATAGAATTGTTAGGGTTTATCTTTTGCTGCAATTGTGTCACCCCAGGTTGTGTCCCCTTTAGAGGCATAAAGACTTGCTGAGTACCCCTAGGGTCTCACACGATAAATTGTTTGATCCAGATGAACAGGTACACTCACGAGATGGATACTGGGTGGAGGAGACGGACGATGTGGGCAACGATCATTCGGTGTAGAGATTCCGGGAACGGGGATCCGTGAGATCTATGGGCGGGATGTGCTTATTTATGGGGCATCTTATGCCGATTTGCTTCTTATCCGTACTCGGATCTTGTTTGCCGCTTCCGCCTGATACTCTGATGTGTGATGTATGCGGAGATATCCTAAACTATTATAGCTATCTAGGACATTTGAATCTTGCCGTATGGCGTTGCTATATTTCCTTTCTTTTTAGATGGAATGGCTCTGATGTACTATTGTATGGTGGCTTGCATAGATACTCATTTGTGTATGTAGTTGATCCCTTCGCCTGCCGATTACGCCGCCCGTTCTTGTCCCGATGTTTGGAAATGGTTGGGACGGCCGAAAGGTCTACCAGTGAGTGGCATTTGGGCCCCACCGTACTATTTCAACCATTTCCGCTCATCCAGGCTTGTAACTAGGAGCGTAATTCACCGAGGTAGTTACAATTGGTATCAGAGCCATCCCGCCCTTCAGGGTCTCAGCCAAATGGTCGTTGTCAGTCAACAAATATTTTTGGTAGTTATGTATACTAGAGAAAAACAAAACGTGAGAGTAGGACTGCTTCCATTTTTCTTCTTACCCACCCACCCACCCTTTTCTGGTAAGGAAGTGTAACGTTTTCAATCCTCTTCTTAAAAGTTCAAACTAGGATTCACGTGTTCTGGGTTTCCGTAGTACCATAGGTTGTGTGTGTGTGTGTAATTCCTTGTCTATCTGTTGCATCCAAGTTGTTATCACAATCGGCCTTTTGGTTATCAACTGTTGGTACAATCCATACCGATAGGCTTTTGCAAACCGATGTGATCTATCTGATTCGTTGTATACCGACGCGATCTGTCTTACTCTTTGTTATCCGACGTTATCTTGTTTGGGGTGTTCGTTTCCGTAGTTACTAATCTTTAGGTTCATCGTGAGAAGAAGGGGTTGGGATATGTGTTCTACTTATTTATGTGCGGAGTAATGATTTGAGTGCGGGATGGAGTCGCGACCATACCACTACTCTTATCATTCGCTTTTGTATATTGAATTGGTAGAGTCACTAATCTTGATTCGTTAAGTGATTTTGCGCATCTACTGGTATTTTAATGCCGAAATTTGCGAAAAAAATTTCTTTGATATATCTGTGTACCACTCCTTTTTCAGTCGTGTGCGATATGCTTAATATCTTCTAGGTGCTTTGAACTTTGTTGATATTTTAATATCATCTTAGTAAATTGTATCCTTTAATCTTGGTTAATTCCATCTTGGTACTATTTTGGATTATTATTATTCTCCATTATAATCGACTTGTGTTTTATATCAATCACAGGATGGCCCCACCACTGTTCGATGAGGACATACCACCGAATCGGGTCTGCGTTGTCAAACATCGCCAATGCCTTGGCAAGAATGCGTGAGAACCAGCAGCGTTTTGAGGAAAGTGTCAGGAGGAATGAGTTTGCTCCGCTACCTCCACCTCCCAAGCGAGGAGACATCAAAAGATTCCTGAAGTTCAACCCTCGCCAATTTGATGTTTCTGATCAACCACTTGATGCTGATGATTGGTTGCGTGAGATGTCAAGGCTACTGGAGACTGCTGATGTTCCTGAGCAAGAATGGGTAAAGTGTGCTACTCACCTTCTGAAGGGAGATGCAGCTCTCTGGTGGGAGAATTACCTGAAGGCAAACTGCACTGGTTTTCAGCCTACTTGGGAACGGTTCACTAGAGCGTTCAAAGAGCAGTATCTGTCAGAAATTGTCATGGAAAGGATGAAGGAAGTGTTTCTCAACCTCAAGCAGGGAAATGACAATGTCAACACCTACATCAGGAACTTCATGAACCTCTCTCGTTATGGTGGCGATGAGATCTCCGATGACAAGAAGAAGCAAAAGAGGTTCCGGCAAGGGCTCAATGCATCGATTAAATATGCAATCACACATGCAAGGCCGGCATCTTTCCTGGAACATCAGCATACAGCTCTGCAGGAGGAAGCAAGTAGGCAAGTGTTTGAGGAGTCAAAGAAACACAACCGTGATGCACCAAGCTCTTCAGCTATGTTAGCACCTTCTAAGCGTCGTGTCTGGGTTCCTAACACCCCACCGTCGCTCCCGGCTCCACCAAGACCTGCAAGCTACGCGGCAAGGCCACCAAACTTCCTCACTGCGGCTCCCAGGGGCTACAACCACCACTACCCTGGAGCGACTGGCGGAGTCCCTGGCTACGTTGCTCCACGTCCACCTGGTGCTTGTTTCACGTGTGGAGAATCTGGGCATCTATACTGGAACTGTCCGATCAAAAACAAAGCTCTTCCTCCACCCCTCCAAGATCTGTGGCAAGCTCTCCTTTGGTTCGTGCACCACCACCTCGGGCTCTCAACATCAACACCAAGCCCGGGTCTACGGTTGCTCGTGCCAACTGTGTCAACGCCGCTCAAGCTGAGCATACACATGGAGTTGTGATGGGTATGCTTCCCGTTAACTCAGTCCCTGCACGAGTTTTGTTTGAAGATGCATGAGATCAACTATCCTACTCATGACCTCGAGCTCGCAGCAGTTGTCTTTGCTTTGAAGCTATGGAGGCACTACTTGCTTGGCAACCGTTGTGAAATCTTTTCTGATCACAAAAGTTTGAAGTATATCTTCACTCAGCCTGATCTCAACCTTCGGCAGAGGAGATGGATTGAAGCAATCAATGATTTTGATTTGACCATCAACTACACTCCGGGCAAAGCTAATGTCATGGCCGATGCTCTCAGCCGCAAAGCTTATGTCAACAACCTCATGATGGAAGAATAACAGCCTCTCTTGTGCGAGGAATTCCGTCAGCTCAACCTTGAAATTGTGGAACAAGGGTATCTCCTGAACCTTCTAGCAACCCCTCTCTTGGAAGAAAAGATTCTCTCTCGTCAGCTTGGTGATCCGCACACCAAAAAGATCATCTCCAAACTTCAGCTTCCGAAGTATGAGTCCTTCCACGTCGATGATCAAGGCACGCTTTTCTTTGAACACCGGATGTTTGTTCCGAACTACCCGGGTTTGAGAGAGCAAGTTCTCAAGGAGGCGCACGATTCTGTTCTATCTATCCACCCTGGCAGCACAAAGATGTACATGGACTTGAAAACACAATATTGGTGGCCGGGATTGAAACGATATTGTGCCAAGTATGTCTCGGAGTGTGATGTCTGCCGCAGAGTGAAAGCTGTCCATCAGAAACCTTTCGGTCTTCTACAGCCATTGAAACCCCCGGAATGGAAATGGGAGAAAGTAGAGATGGACTTCATCACTGGTTTTCCAAGGTCGCAGAAGGGCAACAATGCAATCTTTGTTGTCATTGACAGGCTCTCTAAAGTGGCTCACTTCTTCCCCGTCAAGGAAACAATTTCTGGAATTCAGTTGGCTGAGCTCTATATCAACAGAATTGTCTCTCTGTATGGGGTTCCGCTTGAGATCAGTTCAGACCGTGGGAGCATCTTCACTTCCAAGTTCTGGGAAAGTTTCCAAAATGCTTTGGGAACAAAGTTGAACTTCAGCACAGCTTACCACCCTCGATCAAGGACAAGTGGAAAGGATCAATCAGATTCTGGAGGATATGCTTCGTGCTTGCGTCATCTCTTTTGGCATGAAGTGGGAAGAATGTCTTCCTTATGCTGAATTCTCTTACAACAACAGCTTCCAGAAAAGTCTGAAGATGGCACCATTCGAGGCTCTCTATGGCCGCAAATGCAGAACTCCGATTGGTTGGTCAGGTGCAGGAGAAAGAATTTAGTTTGGCCCTGACATTGTAACTCAAGCGGAGGAGAAGGTGCAAATTATTCTTGAAAATCTGAAGATTGCTCAAAGTCGCCAGAAGAGCAATTATGACAGGAAGCACACGGACATGGTGTATGTCCCTGGTGATCTCGTGTACCTTCGTGTCACTCCCATGAAAGGCACACACCGTTTTGGTATCAAAGGAAAGCTGGCTCCTAGATACATCGGTCCTTTCAAAATTCGTGGTAGAAGAGGAGAAGTTGCTTATGCTCTTGAGCTCCCGGAAAAACTCAAGGTCCATGATGTTTTCCACATCTCTCAACTCAAGAAGTGCTTCAAAGATCCCGGCAGGACCGTGGATCATGAGCTAATCAATCTCCAAGAAGACCTGTCTTATCAAGAACACCCCACAAAAATCCTCGAGATCGCAGAAAGAAGGACTCGCAACAAGTCCATCAAGTTCTGCAAGGTGCAGTGGTCGCACCATTCCGTTGATGAAGCCACTTGGGAGCGTGAAGATGAGCTCCGTGCCAACTATCCTACCCTCTTTGTGTCTTCTTCTTCTTCCTAGAATCTCGGGGCGAGATTCCTGTTTAGTGGGGGAGAGTTGTAGCATCCCATTTGTCTAACAACTGTAATGCTACTTGGTTTAGTAATATAATGGCTACTTCCTACATATAATTGTTGCATCATTATGTCATGCTCTTGTCATCATGCCACCTTGCATTTGAGCATCATATCAAACCTTGCAATGTTTTGTCTTGATTGTATAATGCTATCACCATTACCTTCTTCTCTCTTTTTATCTCTCACTATTTTTTTCCTACAAGATGGGATCCACTTGCTAGGGTCCATTATTTTTTTCCAAATGTTTTTGTTCCATTTTATAAACCCTAAATCCCAATTCTAGTAAAATGCCCAAAATGAATATGTATGTGGGAATTCTCTCTCCTTATGCCTTTGTTCTCTCTTGCCTCTCCTCATGGTCAAACCCTCTGTTCAAAATCCCCTGGGAAAAAGTTCAAAAGAATTTGAAATTAGAAGCTGGTTTGAAAATGTAATAGAATAAAAACAAACAAACATTTAATAAACAAAAGGGCTGGAGAGAGCAGCAGAAGCCCAGCCCTCTTATCTGCCCGCCCTCTTTTCCTCCTCCAACTCCTCCCCCTGCCCAGACTCCTTCACCCGACGCCGCGTGCTTCGCTCTCTCCTCCGCTTCCTTCCTCTCTGTGCCCCTGACGAGCGGTAGGTGGCCGCTCCACCTGTCCTCGTCACCTCGCACTCGCCTGCCCCTCCTTCTTATCCCCCTCGATCTTCTCCAACCCTAGAGACCCCTCTCTGCATCCCGCGCCGCCATCCCCCTCCCTCTACCTCTACTCCCGTTTGTCTTCCCCTTGCCCGAGTGCAACATCATCGCGTCGCCTCCATGATCTTCTCCTGGAGCCGGTGAGCGCAGGAGGCCGGTCTACATCGTCCACCGCGTCAAGCTGCAGGGCCAGGAGGAGCTGGGAGCAGCTGTACGCTGTCCCCCAGTCATCGGTCTCGGGTGGACCTGCGGGCGCAGCCATATTCGTCCTCACCTTGCCGCCATACCCAACCACCCCCGAGCCCTCCGAGACCACCGCCGGCCTCGTGGTAAGCCCCCCTTTCCATTCCCCTCCTTCCTATGCCCTCCCTGCCGCAGCCATAGTTCCCCTCCCTCGTCACCGTCACGCACGTCAGGCCCAGACAAGAGCTCGACAGTTTCAGCAGCACCCTGCACGACACCTGCAGTATCGGAATTCCCACTCACCTCCTGGCCTACCTAGATCTAGTTAGGCACATCCCCTTGCACTATTACAAAGAGGGCACTTCCAGCTTTCAGTAGGATCAAACGGCGCATGAAACGGAGCAGTATATCTCTCGAAATCATCCTCCGAAATCGATACAATCTCGTCGGAAATCTGTCAGAAAATTCAGGGACGCCATGTCAGTTTCGACTATAGTTTTCCCCTATGTTCATCTCCTTGCCCCGTCCGCTGTAGACCTCCGATGGCGAAGATCCAAACACGAAAGTTGTAGCCCTAGTATTCTTCTTCATCTTTCATTTTTGCGTCAGGGCGAAATTCGTCTCTGTTTGATCGCCATCGTCCTCCGAAGTTTAGCTCAGCTAGCAGGTTTCGTGTTGATTTCAGTTTCGTCAGAGAGTAGAGCAGCCGCAATTTTGCAAAAATGCCCCTCGCTTTTGTTCTTTCCAACCCAGCCTTTGCCGCCACGGAACGCCTGCATGCGTTCACTTCACAAGATGGGCAGCCTGTGACCCCACCGATCGGGCTCGGTAGCTCTATACCGAGTAAGAAAAACCTTCAGATATTTCTTAAATCAATTAAAATTTCAGTAAATGATTAATATCAAATAAATTCATAACTATTTAAATATTTGGAATTTGAATTCAAACCTTATATGAAATATGTTTTGTTTTTGAATGTCAATTCAAATCTTTAATCAAATATTTTCAGAATTGATTTAAAATAGTCAACCCTTTGACTTTGACTTAATTTGACTAATTTTGACTTTAAAATAAAATTTAATTCATAATTCCAAATAATACAAATAATATATGTTTTCAAATCAAAAAATGTGAGGATTTCAAATATGCCATTCAAAATATTATTTGAACACTTTAAATTCCCAAGTTGATTAAAATTACAATAAAATGCCCTTTTCTTAATTAATTAATAACTTTTGATTTATAACTCCAAATTTAACAAATGATATGTCTAAAATGATCAGCTCGACGAGACCTTTCTGTTTATGCATCCATGTTCTGTATTGTAGCATGCATCATATAAATATAATGTAAACAGCAACTAATATGAGGATAAAATGAGGCCAAAACTCAATAAAATGATCTATTCTTGTATTCCACACCTCACCCATGCCATGCTACTTTAATGCCATGCAAATTGTGCATCATTCATCATGGCATGATTGTTTGCTTGTCGCATTTGATTCATATGCTTGTGCACTATATTTATGTTGGCCCTTGTTTGTTTGGTTCTTCTTCGGATAAACGCTGAGCAGGGGATATATCAAGAGACCCAGGAGCACTACCCAGATCCTTCTCTCGCTACAACTGAGCTGCCAGGCAAGCACTACCACATGCTTGCATACATACAGTACCTATTGCCTCTATCTTATTCTTGCATCATTGAGTCGCGATTGCATTAAACTGAATCCCAAGTATTGCATAGCCTTTACTTTTAAACCCCACCGAAGCTTGTTCCTCCATCCCATGAGCCATTACTACAGGAGTTGTTTGAGCCATGCGTCGAGAACATCATGTGTAGGGTATGTGAGAGTCGATGGATAACGAGGTACCTAAACAACTTAACCCGAGTAGTAATGGGATAACTAATGAAAGTGGCACCGTGAGCAATATCGCTATTTGGTTTTCCTGCTCACTTGTGTCCGTGGGACCCCGAGTACTTGATTCTGTTCCTTGATTATTCGCTATCCACATCCGGAGGCTTATGGGACCCCACAGGCAGCTTGATTCATTCTTATTTCTTGGGGCCACAAACTAGTTTGAGGTTTTATTTACTATCTGTACTTATGCCATGCTTTATTGCTTTATTTACGATTGTGCGAGGAGCACTTTTACTTTTAGGATCGTGACCCGTTTTGCTGTATCGACAAGCCCACCACACTTTCGGGTTCTCGATTGTTTACAGCCGCCCCACAAACCTTGAGTCCGTCTCAAGTCACTAACTTCGCTATGGTATACTTAATGGGGTGGCCCTCAAATATTCTCAATCTTGTGATTGCTTTGTCGTGAAAGCCTCGTTGGGTTTTGATTTGGTTTTCGAGGTTGATCGAGTGTGTGTTGCTATTTGTGCACCCTGAGGTAAAACTTTCCAAAGCCGTGTCGCGGTTATGGACGACTTGGAGCACGGTTCTCGATCATAGAAAAGCATAACTAAAGTACCGCTTTTAATTTGACTAAGTAACTGACTAGTAAATAGTGCAACACTCATGGAATGGTTAATAAAATTGCCAACGGCTGGGGGTTGTTAAATACGCTTCCTCGTTGGTAAGCGAGGAGGAGGATGGATCTGTTAATATTACTGTTATAACTGTTGTCATTAATTCACGGACATCCGTCTATCTTTGGTTAGGCAGATGGTTAGCGAGTATCTATAGAATTGTTAGGGTTTATCTTTTGCTGCAATTGCGTCACCCTAGGTTGTGTCCCCTTTAGAGGCATAAAGACTTGCTGAGTACCCCTAGGGTCTCACACGATAAATTGTTTGATCCAGATGAACAAGTACACTCACGAGATGGATACTGGGTGGAGGAGACGGACGATGTGGGCAACGATCATTCGGTGTAGAGATTCCGGGAATGGGGATCCGTGAGATCTGTGGGCGGGATGTGCTTATTTATGGGGCATCTTATTCCGATTTGCTTCTTATCCGTACTCGGATCTTGTTTGCCGCTTCCGCCTGATACTCTGATGTGTGATGTATGAGGAGATATCCTAAACTATTATATCTATCTAGGACATTTGAATCTTGCCGTATGGCGTTGCTATATTTCCTTTGTTTTTAGATGGAATGGCTCTGATGTACTATTGTATGGTGGCTTTCATACATACTCATTTGTGTATGTAGTTGATCCCTTCGCCTGCCGATTACGCCGCCCGTTCTTGTCCCGATGTTTGGAAATGGTTGGGACGGCCGAAAGGTCTACCTGTGAGTGGCATTTGGGCCCCACCGTACTATTTCAACCATTTCCGCTCATCCAGGCTTGTAACTAGGAGCGTAATTCACCGAGGTAGTTACACCATCCAGGTATGTCCAGTCCCCGAGCACCTAGTCGCTGAATTTCAGCAGCTGGATGCTATTAATTTTTAGTCCTCTAGTCTCCGAGTGTCTAGTTGCTGAATTTCAGTGGCTAGACGCTTAGAACTTTAGGCTCCCAATCCCCGAGTGTCTATTCGCTAAATTTCAGTGGCTAGACGCTTAGAACTTTAGGCGTCCAGTCCCCGAGTGTCTAGTCGCTAAATTTTAGCGGCTAGATGCTTAGAACTTTAGGCGCTGCTCATGTGTGGTCTTCTACTTGCAGGGTCTTCAGCGGGAATCAGCCAATCGGCAGGCCGCGAAGGAACGCCTGAAGTGTGACCTGTGGGCCACGCAAGATGCTAATCGGCAATTGCAGGCTGCTGCAGGTAAGTGAATTTCATCCCTATTAGCTTGTATTATTGTTGTTGTGCGAGTCCTTAACTGCATTCTTCTTTCTGCCAGAGGATCGCTCTGTCACGATCGCCAAGGCCCGTGAGGGCTATGTGCCGGCCGCCGAGTTGGAGACTGCAAAGAACGCGCTGGCCGCGGCGGAGGGGCGGATTGCCTTTTTAATGCAAGAGCTGGAGGTTGCGAAGATGGAAGCGACCTTGTCTGAGGAATGGGCCAAGGCTACAATCATCATGGCGGAAGGCGAGCGGAAGGCCTCCTACGCGGTCATCATTGGAATGCAGGAGCAACTGTGGGATCATGAGAAATTCATCACGGATGGATGCCGTCAACTTCTTGGTGAGTATCCCCTTTTCATGTTTTTCTTTGTCATTAGCGGGCGAATCCCGAGTGGGCCAGTCTCCGAGCGGGTGAGTCCCCGAGCGGGCGAGTCCCTGAGTGGGTGAGATCCATGGATGCACTTCCTTGCCGATTTAACTTCTAGCATTGCAGGCACGATTTGTGAAGGAAATCCGGATGTGCAGATGTATGACGCCTAGCAATGCATGACCACAGTGGTGGACGCAACAACAGTTTTGGCAAGGTGCGTCCAGGCCGTCCTCCAAGGGATCTCTCCCACCAAGGTGATCCCAAGTGGGTTTACAGAGGTGTGGTGCTATCTTGAGTAAGTGTCTGCCGTGGTTGAGTGGATGGCGCGGTCTGCCTTCCGCCGCGAAGCCGCGATTGCACTGGTCTTGGGCTTGCGCACTTCCCTGACGATTTTGACCTCGACAACATCACCAGCGGTTACCCCTTGGCGACTGGCTCGGAGGAGATCACAGAGGTGTTGAAGATGACCACCAAGGCCGCTCCCTTCGCGGAGTTGGTGTTGGCGATGGATGATTTGCTGCCGTACCAGGAGACGGTGGTGACGCCGAATGACCCACATCCGTAGTACCGTGATCTGAAGTCGGAGCAACCTTTCAGGGCGACGATCGTGAAGATCTTCACAACTTATCTGGCAAACCCTTGGGAACCCTTTCTCTGGGTCAGGGATGGTGGCGGTGCATCCTCTTCGAAGCCTACGGAGTAGAAAATTTCCGTGGGAGTTACGTTAGTGATAGCGACTAGATGCTTTTCTATGATCCTTGACAATGAACAATGTATTTTGCTCTAGAGGAAAAAGGAAGCACGAATCGATTCCTCTATGATTTATATTTGTTGTGCGAGTTCCCAAGCACGTCCGGGTTTTAATGCGGTTTACCACACATGTGTGTATGTTTTTTCATGTTAGACTCTTGGTTTAGTCAGAGTCGACTCTCCGTGGCTCGTAAATCCAGTCTCTTGGCGACCCCAAGGGTTGCTCTCTACTTGGTTGTTTTTCCTAATGCGAATGGGCTCGGTTAGTCGAGTCCCCAAGCGTAGGAGTTGGTTGTTCTAGTCGCATTCCCAAGGTATGTGAGGACTTAATGCGTCGTTTCTAACGTGTCTCTCCACCTGGCTCAGAGATCCAGTCACATGGCGAGTCCAAGGCATGCTCTCATACTTGGTGTGTTCCCGGGCCTTATGGCTTTAGACTTGGGCAAGTCCTCATGTGTGGTACTTAACCATTCGAGTCGCAGTACACGAGGATGTGGAGGACCGGTCGTTGTAGGGAGCTTGTTCGGTTGTCTTGGCCTGGCGGGCTAGTCGAGCTAGGTGACTCCGATGGTGACTCCGGGGTGGCATTTTTCATGGATGACGCAAGGCCCGAGTACTTTAGGTGCCCTTGTGCCGCACTACTTAGCCGTGCCGGTAGCTCGACCAATGGTTGACTTCCGTGTGTAGCGTATTGCTAAATATACGAGTGCGGTTGGCAAAATTTGTGCGATCCGGATTTATTTCATTGTATGGCAGCTAGGTACAAGTGTAGTTATATGTGTAGAAATTTCGGAGCAGGTTTACATTCCATGGACACCTCATGTCGAGTTGCCCGTCACCTCGTACATCGATGAGGTAGTAGGCGTCGTTGCCGAGGACTCTCCCTATGGCGAATGGTCCCTCCCATGGGGGAGAGATCTTGTGCATGCCCTTCTTGTCCTGGATGAGTCGCAGGACCAGGTTGCCTTCTTGGAAGGTGCGAGTCTGGACTCGGCGGCTGTGGTAGCGGCGGAGTCCCTGCTGGTAGATGGCGGTGCGGGAGCAAGCTAGGTCGCTTGCCTCGTCGAGCTGGTCAACTCCATCTTGGCATGATATCTTGTTGTAGGCCTCCGTGTAATTGACGACCCGAGGCGAGTCGTGTTCCAGGTCGGTTGGCATGACGGCCTCGGCGCCATACACCATGAAGAAGGGCGTAAACCCCGTTGACCGGTTGACGGAGATGTGAATGCCCCACACTACGGAGGGAAGCGCTTCGACCCAGCATCCTGAGGTTCACTCGAGGGGGACCTGTAGCCGTGGTTTAAGACCATGGAGGATGCTCTGGTTCACTACTAGGAAAAGGGCTGTTCGTGGAGCACCTGAGAAGCCCATCTGTGGCGCACTAGGAGTGCGCCAGTATCCCTGCGCTACGGCTAAAACATAACCGTAGCGCACTGCCTGGTGCGCTAAGGTTACCTAGACACATTTGTAGCGCACCTGCCAGTGCGCCATGGCTAGAAACGACAATGCGCTTCCACTATATTCTCTATGGCACACATGGAAGTGCGCCACTAATGTTCTTCACGTGCGCCACTAAAGCCATGCCATGTGCACCACGGGATTTTTTTTTTTAAAATTCTGAGCCAGATGATATTCTATACAGATTATATACAATATTTAAGGCAGATATACACACACAGATATAAGATATACAGTTATATATATGAATACATAATTTGCAAAACAATATTGAAACAAATACATATAGATAAGTCCCATACATGAATACATTGTATAAGTTACATTGTTTCGATCAAGTTACAAAGTAGTTGGTGACATGCGAATACATGTGTCTCGAACAAGTTAGAGTTCAGAATCTCGCCTAGACATCTAAACTAGCTAGAAACAAGCACGGGATAAACAACCAAAGACGATAAGCATCACAGCTACGAAGCTGTAGGTCTTCATCCGGTTCCTCGTCCTAACTCTCGCTAGATAGCGCATGTATCTAGCTTCCGCCTCCGCCATAGTGTTGTACCCTTTGCAGCTATTGCCGCTAAAACGATGCACCTGTCTCTGGCAGTCTACCCAATCATCGTAGACTCTAGGAACCCGTCCCTTATACACGACGTACCACGTCATCTACAAGTTGGCAATAATAATTAACCGGTGATTGAAAAAACATGTATAATTAAAGTCGTATATGAAGATACACTTATAGAAAGTACTCCCAACTCAAAAAGACCAAAGTAACTCATAAAGCATGCCTCATATATAACTAGGTTGTTGGACACAGGAATATGCTACGATGGAACTGTACGCCAAGTAGGATGCACAACACCTGGACTTGTGCATAGCACAAGGCGGACAATCCCATCGCAGTACATTCAAATATATAGTGTGCCACGACATTTCAATCATCTTCATTCTCGAAAAAGACCAAAGTAACTCAAAAAGAATGCCTCATATATAACTAGGTCGTTGGACACAGGAATATGCTATGACGGAACTGTAAGCCAAGTAGGATGCACAACTTCTGGACTTGTGCATAACACAAGGCTTACAATCCCGTCACATCACATTCACAGATATAGTGTGCCACGACATTTAAATCATCGGCATTATTCTCAAAAAAGACCAAAGTAACTCAAAAAGAATGCATCATATATATATATATACATAGGTCGTTGGACACAGGAATATGCTATGACGGAATAGTTAGCAAAGTAGGATGCACAATACCTGGACTTGTGCATATCACAAGGCTCACTATCCCATCGTAGCACATTCACATATATAGTGTGCCATGACATTTCAATCATCGGCATTCTCGAAAAAACACTAAAGTAAGGAAAAAAGAAGGACCAAAGTAAGCAAAGGACCAAAGAGTAAGCAAAAAAACCAAGCATTGATTCATATATAATAATAAGCAAAAGAAGTAAGCGATGATTCATAAAAGTAATAAGCTAAGTTGTAGCATGTACTTGTCCACACACACAAAGGTCATCTATAGTTTGGAACTACAACTAGGCCAACATCACGACTTATGGCTCGGCTCAGGGAACGGGAGGACGCCTTGTCTAGTCATGAACTTCCTATAGTCACCATGTATCTCAAGGCGATCTTCTATGTCATGGTTATTCAGGAGATTTCCTCCGTAGAAGATCCCCCTAAAGTCATGACATCATGAAAGATGATTTCCCCAAACTGTTGCCGGATGCGATACATCTGTTGTCTAATATCCGAATCAGTGATCTTGTCCTTGGCTTCGGCCCACTATTTGAGATGATCTGGCAGTGTAGAATTCTGCTGGTCTAGTAGGAACGCCCTCATGTGATGGAGTGCATAGTAAGCTTCCTTCTTGCTACCTTCTGGCTGCTTCATGTAGGGGAACTCCATTACATGGTTGAAGACGTGCCTGCCAAACTCGAACTTCTTACGCATGAAGGTGGTGCCTTCCGTCGAGGCATAGCCAGTGAGAGCATCATCCAGAACTTCCTTGATCTTGTCGTAGTTTTTCTTCTTTTCTAGACTCCCCGAGTCGAAATACGTGGCGTGCGAATGCTTGAGCGATAAGGAGATGAGTGTGCAGTGTTCATCTCTGCGCAAAAAAATCAAATGGAATGTGTTGGAAAAATAATGATGATAATCTAATAAAGACAATAGATGGTGGCGAGTGAATAATGACTTACTCGGGAAAGTAAGGCACGAGAATGTATTCCTTTGTCTTGTTCGCCATGAAGATTCCTTTTAGGTATGAGGCCACGAATCGTTGTTCAACGACACTTCACAAGAAGCCGTCACACATGTAGTAGGGCTCCACTACCATGATGCCCGGGGGGTTCTCTCTAATGATCTGCATGGTTAGACTAAGAGAAAACAGGCGGACCATGGTATAGTGCAGCGGGTACAGGTGGAACATACTGAAGATGTCGTCAAACCACAGGAAGAACAGATCCGTGGGGGCATTTTTGATGAAGCCCAAGCCTGGTGGCACCTTAACCACGAATACCGGGTGCGAGGGATCTTTCACCGCCAGAAGGCGTCTCTCTACCGTCATCACACCGTCGTGCACACTCTTCAATTCCGAATTGGCGAGCCTCCGCAAATTCTTAGGTAGCATGGGCTCACCCGCCACATGAATCCTCCACATAATACCCTCGAGTCTTGGTGGCCCGTCCCGAAAGCTGATTAGATTCGTAGTTGACGCCACCGGCTGGCTCGAGCTGCTAAATTTTATTTTCCTGGCCTTTTTTTCCTTTTGGAGAGCGGGCAGGCACCGCAATCTGAGCACCGACCTCCCTATGTAGTGTGTCAGGGCTTAGAATAAAGGGTCGGTTGGTTGTATCAGCCGGCTCGGTGAAGGCGAAAGCTGGAGGCATCTCCTGAGAACCAAACAGACGCTTGGTGATAGTGGGTTTCTCTGTGGGGCCACCAGCTGGGTCTTCGTTGCAAAACTGAGTGTTGAAGAACTGATCATCAAAGTATTCATCGTCCTTGGCCGGATCCTGCGCCATGTGCATATCATCAACATGATCATCTGACCCATCGCGTGGAGGTGACGGCGAGGGCGGTAAGGGGGCCTTGCCACCGCTTGTCGCTGGTACGATAGGCGGTGCTATTGTCTATGGCGTGATGGCACCCATTGTCCCCAAACGAATCATGCTCTTTGGCTATTGCAAGAATAAGCCGAAGCAACTTCTGAGGACAGCCGACTCTTCTTCATCCGCTCCTGGGGGTTGAATGGGAGTTTCCAGGTCGTCGTAGCCCCTTAGCACCCGACTAATTTTAACCATGTGCATGCTATCTAGCATCAGCCTTGATTGGAACATGTGCTGCAAGGGTTGAACAATGGTACCCTTGGCAACATCCCTCAGCTCGTTGTTCACGTAGCATAAGAGAGTGCGAGGAACATCCGTCTGCGGAAAACATGTACGGCGTCAGAGACATGCCATAAGAGTAATAGATGGCGTGAAAGGAGGTAAAGCAATTTGTTTACCGTGATGGCATCGAGATCGGCTAATGTCGAGGCACCGCATACGACGACGGGGCGTGTAAGAGACTGAGGGGCTACTTGATGGCGCGGTGCCTTCCGCCGGTGTATTCTCCCTACCGGGTGCTTGGAGCTTCGGTGCCGCCGCAACAATGGCATGGGGAGTCACCAACATGTCCGGCGCCATGGTGATGGCAGGGGAGTCACCAACACTTCCGGCGCCGTGGTGCTAGAGAGCGGAGTCGTGAACACATAATTCGCCTGATTCGTCGGTGATGTGTTTTTCGAGTGGCTGCTGACCATGCTTCGAATCGGGCACGGCCCTTGTCGACCACCGGCACTCCAGTTCTCTATTGACTCCACCAAGGTAGGTAGGATGGACATGAGGGTGATTGCCAGGTTGTCTTGGACGATCTGCAGGATCCGCGCCACTTGTTACTTAAGTTCTTGAACCTCGCGATTTTCCTCCTCTCTCCTTCCCGACGGTGCCACACGCGTCCTTGGCGGTGGACCAAAATGATCCACCCAATTCATACCCCCGAGGCCGGCCAGACGGCCAGCCGACAATGGCTTCTTTGTAACCGGTGTGATTTTCTTGGCCCGGTTCATCGCCCTGTTAAAAGGGTTATCCCACTGGGTGGCCGCCGTTGACCCCTGGGATGAGGAACCCTGGGATCCATGACTAGCAATTTCCTCCTCCTGCAGAAGAAGTAACCGTGAACCGTTTAGAAACTCGACTTCATCGATTAGAATGCAATCGAGTTGATCTGTGGTAATTAAATTACTTACCACAATTTCCTCGAATTCCTTCACCGCAGGATCCGCGGTGCATTGTTTGGTTTTTGGGTCCACATGGTAACGGGCCCTGATGATGTTTCGAAGCTGCCCCTCTTCGAATTTCGCAAAGGGGTTAGCTATCCCCTTAG
Organism: Avena longiglumis; assembly: GCA_030063025.1. NCBI lineage: Eukaryota > Viridiplantae > Streptophyta > Magnoliopsida > Poales > Poaceae > Avena > Avena longiglumis. The sequence continues at coordinate 151,347,103 of CP125975.1, read as the reverse complement.
CTCTATACTCGTCATCCTCCTTATCCCATTTGGCCTCCGCGGTTCTGTATCCACCAGATCTGAGATGGTGGTGACCTATATTCATCGCCTGCAGCACCTTTCCATGATTACTCGAGGCCTGGGCTCTTTCTGATTCACACCTCTCCTTGAACTCCCGGTACTGATCTTCGGTGATCTGTGGGTCAATCTTCTGGATCTCCTCGAGACTTTTGCCTTCTTTATAGATCTTCTTCTTTATCTGGGTTCTCCAGCTGGCCAGGGCAGTGCTCATATTTGTGAGGGCGGATTTGTTTACTTCATTCGCATGATAATTTGTGTTCCGATACTCAGTGGGGAACTTGTATCTTGCATGCATCTTCTCAAAGAGGAGTGTGCGTAAGTGGCCATTATCTTTATGCCACAGATTCTCGGTGTTGATCGAGATGGTGGTCTGGGTGATCGACTCCACTTGCCCACCGTACCCTCTGACGAGAAGGTCGAGCGCCAAAGGAACCCCTGTTGGGCTCACTTCGGTAATTTCCTCTCTAACGGTGCCGACCGTGTTCGGGCACCGTTCCTTCGACTTCTTCTTCTTCTTAGGAGGATTGCTACCACTCCCTATGCCCTCGCCGCCATCCGTGGTTTCATCATCCGCCGTTCCTTCGGTTTCTTCCTCCGTGTCTTCCATCTCATCGTCCTCGCTCTCTGAAGGATGGTATTCTTCTTCGTCTTCTAGTCGCTGGGCCGCCTCCCAGAATGTCAATTGTTTATTCGGAGGTCTGATTTCTCCTTCATCGCTGATGTGCTTAGAACAGCCAGCCTCGTCGTTGTCACACATGTTTGCACTAATAAAAAGCAAATAATTGGTTAGTAATAAAGTGCATGGAAAAATCCGGCATGACCTTTGCTAATTTTCTTAAACTAGGAGTGCCCAATTTCTGCCGAAACAGAAGTTAATCAACATTCCGGCAAAAAATCAGGACTCATTTCATACAAGAACCTGCATACACGACATAAGAAAGTGCTTCATACAAGCACAAGCACAATTTCAAGTGCTACAACAATAACAACAATCCTTGCGGTCTATCTTGCAAGAAAATGGCAGTGCAGTTCAATTCAACAAGCGAATGACAGTTTAGTTCAGCAAGCAAATGACAGTTCAGTTCAGCAAGCTTGTAGTTCAGCAAGAAAATGACAATTCAGTTCAGCAAGAAAATGGACCAAAGCAAATAAGAAAGAATTTGGAGCGCAGTTCAGTTCTGTGACCAACATAATTTCCTATTTTAACAATTTCCTTTGCAAGATAGACTAACCTACTTCTAACCTACTAACTCAACTACAAGCTAACCTACTGCTAACTACAAGCTACTACTAACTACAAGATAACCTACTGCAAGGTACATTGCAAGATACTGTTAACTACAAGAAGAACATGAGTGATGTGCATTGCTTTTTAAACTTTTCAATACTTTCTTATTTCCTTCTGCATAATGCTTGATGTATAAAATTCAGACTAAGGACTCAATAGGGATGTACAAAATTCAGACTAAGTACAAATTCAGACTAGGTAAAAAAATCAGACTAAGTACAAAATTCCTACTGGTAACTATAATGCTTGATGTACAAAATTCCTACTATTTCAGATTAAGGACAAGCTCACGACATACTAGAAGATCATTACAAAGCATATTTGTAGATAAAACATAATTCCAGATAAAGCACCAAGGATTTGGAATCCAAGTTCACTGTCACACTAAAAATACACAACATCTTAACAAGATACATATAGCCAATCATCAATCTTAATTCAATCATTTTTCTAGGAATCAAATCATGATCATAAATCATTTTCCTAGTTTAAATATAAAAATCACTCTATATTTGAACTAACCAATCACTCTCTCTGTATATGTATACTGGAAGCTAGCTCTCATCTCATATTTACTGGCAGCTAGGCTTGCCATATTTTCTCTATATATGAAAATTAAAGTTTCAGGTGCTAGGCTTTCCAAATTTACTGCCATATGAAAATTAAAGTTCCAGTTCCTTGTTTATGTATGCTGACATGATAGAAACCATGTAATGGATAGAAACCATCCAAACCAACTAGAGCCTATCAGCATTTAAATCTATACATCGGGGCATGCTTTATTTTGCTAAAATATGAGGGCATAAGATGGAGATAATGCAACGCAAACCACAACCTATCTTCCGATGAAATCAAGAGAGCACTCTTTCTTTCTATTAGGGACACTACACTCTCTGAAATGAAGAGAGCAAGAGGAATCCTACAGTGATCTTCCCTACTGCTATCCAAGAGCCGTCATGGAGTTCAAAGCCATTGCAGAGGCAGCTAATCTGAACCCTAACCATGGCCTGCAGAGAGCTTCCACACCCTAACCCAGCCCTAATCTACAGAGAGCTTCCACTAATCTGAACCCTAACCATGGCATGCAGAGAGAGGGGAGAGAGGGAGAGAGGGGAGTGGTGACGCTCACCTTTGAGATGAGTATGACGATGGCGGGAGGACGACGACGGGATCCTCCACGGACTCCTCCTCCTCGGACAAGAACGGGCCTCCTCCTCCTTGGATCGAGCTGCGGGCATGGGCCTCCTCGTCCTCCATGGCCCCCTCCTCGAGCGACGGTGGCTGGCAGGGCTCGGGCTCCTCCTCCACGGCCTCCTCCTTGAGTGGCGGCGGATCGAGAGCGCGGCGACAGGGCTTGGCCTCGGGCTTGATCGAGATGCGGTGTCTGAGACGGGGATGAGAGGCGGACGTGGCACGATTGACTAGTCGTAACCATTTAGGCGTAGCGCACCCTTGCTGAGTGCGCTACGGGTAGGGCACTCGGCAAGGGTGCGCTACGCCTAACTGGGTACGACTAGTCATATAAGATGGCAGCCACCCCTCTAGTTAAAACTAAAACTGCCCTATCCCACTATTCTGCCCTTAGCTCTATACCAAAACTGTGAGCACCCAGGTTCGAACCCTGGTGCCCACCTTTTTTGTCTTTATTTTAAAAATACATTTAAATGTTTAAAAATGTCCAAAAATTATCTAAACTATATAATAATAATTCAACTTATATGTCATAAAAGTGGTACAAATAATATGATTCAAAGTATAACTAAATTAAATAATAATTTGTCCATAAATATTACAATCTTTTTTGAACACGTGTTTTACAATAATTGTTGAGCGAGCGTTTTATAATCTTTTTTCCCTTCTTTGTCGCGCTTGAATAATTTAGCACCAGCACTTTAATTGTTTCTTATTTCGAACAGGCTACCTTTTCTGGGTATGGTTGTCCTTTTTCTTCTTCTAATGTATGTTGTTGCATCGTAGTCGTCGTCATCTTCAATCTTTGGATCGCCGTACTGGTCGAAGTCTTGCTCGTTGGTGACTCCATGCATTCTGATGATGTTTCTTTTTCCGCTCCTCATGACAACACGGCTAGTCTTTGTCGGGTCAGTAATGAAAAAACATTGGTCCACTTTGCTAGCCATTACACACGGTTCATTTTTCGTGGCCACATTCGCACCGGCGGCCTTGGATTTGGCTGCTTCGGGTGTGACCATGGTTGTGAAATACCATCTTCTCTTTCGACTCTCTTTGCCCATCTGACACGGAACATCGACACCTTTTCTCCATAGTAGTCGAGCTCCCATATCTCCTCGATCCTTTCGTATAATCTTTCCTTCACGTTGTCATCGGTATAGAATTCCGACTTTACGCCTGAGTTCTGATAATCACACTTGTTGTCCTTTTCCTCCGTGTAGAATGTATAGTCGTTGATATCATATGCCTGATAGGTCACCAGGTTTTGCATGGGTCCCTATGATAAGGTGAATATGATCTTTTCTATGTCAGAAGAATGCGATGGCAGGGGATTATCAAGGAGCGTCTTCCTAAACCAATGCGTGAAATCTGAGTTGTGCTCTTTGATTATTTCTCCCTGTGTAGCACCTCCCGGGATTAGGGTTAAACTAACCTCAGATAGCCATCTAAGATAAGTTCAACTCCAAACACAGAAGATCACCGTATGATTCGGTAACATTTCAGAACACAGGAATTCAACAACATAAGTTTAAACTCTTAACAGTGTAAGATATTAGAGTTATTACAAACCAGAGGTCATAGACCCAAAATTACATCACACAGCGAAAGAAAATTATGTTGTTCTACACAACAACTTAGCAAAACGCCTAAGAAACCATAAACATAAGCGACGTCCATCCCATAGTCCTTAGGATGCTACCTGGGACCCCAACTACTCGTCGATGTCAACGTAGAAGCCACCTTCGGTCGCAACTAGATCATCTGTAGAAAAACAACAATGGCGCAAGGCTGAATACGAGAATGTACTCCGCAAGACTTAGATAACCTAGTATCTACATGCTCTAGCTAGAAAGGCTTTCTCTGGATTTACTTTTGCGGAAAGCAATCTTTGTTTGTAAACAAGAGAGAGAAGAGGCTCGTCTACTCAGAATCTTTTAAAAAGGGGATAAGATAATGACTTTCTCATCTAGTCATCATATCTTGATAACCACCAGCTTTATCAGAATTTTCTATCTAGGATCACCCCCTCGACCCAGAGGAAGCATCCTTAAGCACACGTGGATCAACAAGTTTTATAATGGTTAAAGTTATCTATGATCTTAGAATCTGGTCACCAAGCATTCATAACCGTGAACACGGCTTTTCGAAAGGATTTAACACTGCAGGGGTGTACAACTTTACCCACACGTACCAACCAACTCTTAATGCCAAATATTATTAGCCCTCTTCCTTGGAAGGCCAGCAGAGGGTGCTTGACCACGAACTTTACCTTGCTTTCTCCGAGACCATGAGTCATGCAATAAGTATGATTCCGCCGTAATGGGTGAAATCCCGAAGCCAGTACTTAACGATGTGAGGCGAGGTTGGTTTACCAGGGGCTCCATCCATCCCAACAAACCGCGGCCATGCTTCCCTACCTGTTATGATCCACCTCCATCACCTCCTCTTTCGAAAACATTTTTAATGCTTATGCCAAATGGAAAGCCCGAACTATGTGACTCATGGAATCTACTAGGCAAGTTAGTCAGTCGAGGGGTTGTCCAGGCCCCGTGTAGCTGTGCGCTCATCTTGGTTCTAAAGGCAAGAACTCAGTTCCTATAGGTGGTGAGCATGGTACTATAAAAACCACACCCAACGTGGCCTCCCATACAAGCCTTAGCATGTTTAGTTAACTCCTTCAATGATGTCACCATCTCCTACCTTTCTAGATTCTCCGACATCTCTGATTCATCATTCGGACAGATCAGACGTTGTTATTATGCATGACTAAGCTGTCGATATCAGAAGCTCTAGCAACGCTCACATGCCAGACCTAGGTATGCTAGGAGCAGTGGATCAGGAGTATAATGCTACAAAATGAAACTGTGCAGCAGATAGGTAATACTATCTACTGGCAAAAGACCACATTGGAATCGTGTGCATCATAGCGAGAAAGTAATATACTTTGTAAAAGTAGGTTCAGAATGAGAGGCTACGCTTGCCTTGTCCATCAGTAGACAGGTATGGATCTTCGGTGTTGTTGACTTCAGCCTCGGGCTCGGATCCTATCGCGAAGAACCAATACCGGAAAGAAAGGCGACAATCAAGACATGGCATCGATGCAATGCTCAAACATGGATGATGATATGACAAGTTAAATTGCATTGAAATGAAACCCTAAGGCATGCTTGATAGTTTAAACGGAGTTCCGAGGGTTGAAAACCATAACTCGTGGACACTCCGGAATCACCTATGAGGGGTTACTATGTTTTCCTAATTAAACTTGTCATGAAAGTTGTTTAGCAATACATGATTATAGTGTAATTAGATAATTCTCATTTTTCTGAACATTTTGATATATTATTCATATTTTTCTGACTTATAATTAATTAGTTATTGAATTTACAATATTTATTCATTTTCTGGATTTATTTAAATCATTTAAAATAATTTAATGTGTCACTCTGACATCAGCACATGCCCTAAAATATTTTACACAGAGGGCTGGGCTAGCCACAGTGGCTGACCGGTGGGCCTTAGAGCCACAACGGCCTCCACGTGGACAGGTGGGACACGAGGGGGTTTGACTAGGAGCTGACTCACACGCTGGCGTCACGATGACGCTGGCGTGACGTCACGTCGCCGGCCACCAGGAGATGGTCATCAGTGCCGACGTTTGCGAGAACGCGCACGCGAGCTAAGCATGTGGTTCGAACCGTGGCTGCAAGGCGTGATGGGGGAATACCAATTGGGTTATACCCACGAAGCGGATTCGCCAGCTGGATCAAGCCGACTGGAACCTAGCCCTGAGCGGGTCAACTCGCCAATATGGCGAGTGGAGTATACTCGACCCAGGCGACTGGCGCCGACTGGAGGCCCAATATAGCGACTTCAATAGAAAGCCCACCAAAATACTTGTAAACCCTAACTGGCTGCATATATAAAGCCACCAGGGGCACCCCCACGGGGACATCATATTACATGTTCTCCCACAATAGATTAGATCTAGTCTCTCCCTCCGCCTACGGCGGCTCCCATGTAAACCAATCTATGATCATATACTGGATTGATAGCAGGACCTAGCGATCCTCCATCGAGGGGACGTGACCTGGGTACATCACAAGCCAATCTCGCTCTCGGATTCTCCTATGTCGCCTTGCTCCCTCTACGTAAGCTACCCCCAGTAGCATCTGCCGTGCAATATCACGACAGTTGGCGCCCACCGTGGGACAAGCGATGCTTGGAGGGTGATAATTCGGGCGAGATCCTTCATCAACATCAGCAAGATCTCCATCACCTAATTCATCTGCGCTGCCGTCTTCAAAGTCAAGGCAGACGACCGAGTCTGCGAAACGTGACCATGATCCAGATAAAACGCCTGGCATCAGGTGCAACGGGAAGCTTTTATACGGAAGACGATTGCGAGCAATCCTCAACTCAGCTGATCGATCAGTAAAGTGATATTTTCCTCCATTATTTAAATTACTCCCGTGATCCAGATCGAATTGCTAGCATGAAAGAGTAATTCATGTCTGGTTTTACTGATTGAGATATTTAATTACTCGTGGATACTAATCTCTACCTGCAATTTATACATGATTGAGTAATTAATTATTTGAGCGCTGGAGGACCAAATCGATCGCGCTGCACGTCTGCACGCGAGAAGAATCAAGTCTTTGGCGAATTAAGCAGGGCACGCGAGCATGTACGTACCGCTAAAGCAGGCCCAGCTCACTCGGCAGATTACGACAACTCCGTTCTACAAAGGTTTGAAGATCTCGTCGTTTAATCGATCGCGCTACTGCAAACTGCTTTGAATTTCTGTCTTCACGGCTGCGTACTACTTCACCAGCGACGACTCGGCTATGGCCGATAATTCTCTCCTACTCAGTCTTGTTTTAAATATTTTATTCATATAATAATAATCTATTTACTGAATGCATGTTGATGCGTATGTGCGGACTCGCTCGGGGACTCGTCCGCCGCGAACTCGCCACGGTCACGGACTCACCATGTTCGATGAATCATCCATCGCCGGCTCGCTGCAATCTCGCCACTCGCCACGCTCTAGACAGTGGCACTCGTTGGTCACCTGACCTCGGCACTCGTCATGCTACCGGCTAAACGACGCGTCCACTTCGTCAAAGCGTGATCCCCGTCCGCCGCGTCGACTTCGCCATAGCGCGACCTCCGTCCGCCGCGTCGACCCCGTGTCCGCCGCGTCGACATCGCCATAGCGTGACCTCCTTCCGCCGCGTCGACCCCGTGTCCGCCGCGTCGACATCGCCATAGCGCGACCTCCGTCCGCCGCGTCGACACGTGTCCGCGCGACCTCCGTCCGCCGCGTCGACCCCGTGTCCGCCGCTTCGACATCGCCATAGCGCGACCTACGTCCGCCGCGTCGACCCCGTGTCCGCCGCGTCGACATCGCCATAGCGCGACCTCCGTCCGCCGCGTCGACCCCGTGTCCGCCGTGTTGACATCGCCATAGCGCGACCTCCGTCCGCCGCGTCGACCCCGTGTCCGTCGCGTCAACTTCGCCATAGCGCGACCTTCATCCGCGCCGACCCGTGTCGCGCGTCATTTTCCGCTACGCCGACGTCGCCCGCGCTGCTAAGGGACCTTCATCGTCCGAGTCGCCAGCGAGGGTCGCATGCCACGCTGCATGGACTCACCACTGGGCGTCTCTTCCCCCCGGGAAAAATCAATTCTCCTTTGTCAACCTTTGAAAGAGCGACTCGCAACGGCCAAGTAGTGCAGACGAGGACTCGCAAACCGAGCCTCGGTTCGTCCATGAAAAACGCTAACCGAGAGCCATCATTGGAGTCGTCTTGCTCGACTGGCCTTCCGGGCCAAGACAAATGGCAGTGCTACACAAACAACACCATGTCCTCCTCAACCTTAGACAGTGCGACTCACACGGCTAAGTACTGCGAATGAGGACTCGCAAACCGAGCCTCGGATAATCCAGGAAGAACGTCAAGCCGAGAGCCATCTTTGGAGTCGCGCGATCGCCCCCCCAAGACGAGACTCGCTAATAGAAACAGCGCAATCAACATCATCACGGACTCGCAATCGCCAGCGGACTCGCCACGCCGGGACCCTCTCTCGCGGACTCGCATCATCGCGACTCGCCACGCCGGGACTCTCCCCTCGCAGACTCGTAATCATCGCGGACTCGCCACGCTCGGGGACTCTCCCCTCGCGGACTAGCAATCATCGCGGACTAGCAATCATCGCGGACTCGCCACGCTCGGGGACTCTCCCCTCGCGGACTCGCAATCATCTCGGACTCGCCACACTCGGGGACTCTCCCCTCGCGGACTCGCTATCATCGCGGACTCGCTATCATCGCGGACTCGCCACACTCGGGGACTCTCCCCTCGCGGACTCGCAATCATCGCGGACTCGCCACACTCGGGGACTCTCCCCTCGCGGACTCGCAATCATCGCGGACTCGCCACGCTCAGGAAATCGGCGCTCGCCGGTCGCTCGACCTCGCCACTCGCCATGATCGGCAGCAACAACTACTATTTTCAGAATATGCATCTCTAAAGATCCTCGAGTCGCCTCTACAAGCCAACTCGAGCCTCGGGGACTACTCCTAGGCATGCTGTGTGTACACGTGGTTCCACGACCACGAATCGTCCTCGTCGACTTCCCACCGCAGACTCTCCACTCGCGTACTCATCACGCTCGGGGACTCGCTACCACGGACTCTCCACTCGCGTACTCAACGAACCGCGGACTCGCCGCCGTGGACTCGCCCTCGCGTACTCGGCGCGCTACAGACAACGCCACTCGCAGGTCGCCCAACCTCGCCACTCAGCGTGCTCGGGGACCCGGCACTCGCCGGTCGCTCGACCCCGCCACTCGCCGCTGGGACTCAAAGACGCTCCATGTCAGGACTCGCCCATCGGCAGCTTCACCGACACTCTGTGTCTTTCGCCAACTGGCCATCACCGACTGGCTCACGCCGACCGCCTCCCGCTTCATGTTTCTTTTCTCTGTTCAGGAGCTCGTCGCCGATTCGCCACGACCCATCGTCAAGACTCTCCGCGCCCTGCCTCAAGCCCGCGTCGAATCGACAATGCGCTCGGGGACTACTGATAGGGGAACACCAATCGAGGTATACCCACGAAGCGGATTCGCCAGCTGGATCAAGCCGACTGGAACCTAGCCCTGAGCGGGTCAACTCGCCAATATGGCGAGTGGCGTATACTCGACCAGCGATCGCACCGATCGAGGCCCAATGTAGCGACTCCAATAGAAAGCCCACCAAAATACTTGTAAACCCTAACTGGCTGCATATATAAAGCCACCAGGGGCACCCCCACAGGGACATCATATTACATGTTCTCCCACAATAGATTAGATCTAGTCTCTCCCTCCGCCTACGGCGGCTCCCATGTAAACCAATCTATGATCATATACTGGATTGATAGCAGGACGTAGCGATCCTCCATCGAGGGGACGTGAACCTAGGTACATCACAAGCCAATCTCACTCCCGGATTCTCCTACGTAGCCTTGCTCCCTCTACGTAAGCTACCCCCAGTAGCATCTGCCGTGCAATACCACGACAAGGCGAGCTAGCTAGTGGCGGCGCCGCCTGTGGATGTTCATCGGAGCAAGGAGTACGACGGTGAGCAGCGGTGGCGCTCGACAAGCTACGACGTGGGCGGGACACATAGCGAGAGAGAGGATTCGGATGTGTGCCTGAGCACCGTATGCTCACCCTGGAGCGATTGATGGTGACAGTGAGGCGAGGCGGTGATCGGAGCAACGGCGAGGCGAGCGACGGAGCACGTCGGTGACGGAGAAGAAGCGGGCGATGCGGTCGATTGGCAGCGCCCGGGCTTGATTCCGTTGGCGAGGAAGACCGACACGGTGAGGCAGAGTTCGTGGTGGCCTCAGAGGGACCTGGGGTGGCCATAGACGGCGGGGCACCGACGAGGTTCGGGCAAGGGTTTTGACTCCATGCGGAAGAGAAGAGAGAGAGGGGTCTCTGGGAGGGGGAAGAATGGATAGGGGAGCAAGGACGATGGCGCAGTGTTCTTATCCTCAACCGGGGGCGGCGGGGTGCATCGCGGCGGTAGACGGCGATCGACTGTGGCGGCGCGGGCACGTAGCTGCTCGTGTCGTCGTCAAAGACGACGAGGACGAAGGGGTATGGGACGAGTGGGCCACGCATGGGCTGGCTGGGAGCTGCGGCTGCACGCTGAGCGGCAGGGTGAGAGGAGAGGAAGTTGGGCCGACCTGGGCTGCGGCCTGAGACGGCTTGCTGGCTCTTTTTTTATCAGAACATTTTTCCAATTTCTGTTTTCTATTTTCTGTTTGCATTTTCCAATTAAAAACTGTTTTGAGTAGTTTGAAAATACCAGAGGGGTTTATATAAGTGTAGAAATATTGAGGGGGGGCCTTATATTCATATTGTGCTCCACACATTTTGATACTTTTCAAATTCAAAACCCCATTTGTATGTAGTTTCAAAGAAAGGGGAAAAAGACTAGGGCTTAGGGTTTTGTACTTGTATTTTGATACACACACTTGTTCACATACATACTATTAAATTTAACACATGCATGCAATGCTTAAGGTACTAATTATGTATATTACAAACTTGGCCTGTTATAGCTCTACCCCCCTTACAAGAATCTCGACCCGAGATTCCTAAGTTTTAGAAAAGAAGGCAGGGTACTCAGACCGAAGACGAACTTCTTGTTCCTAGGTTGCTTCATCCTCAGAGTGATGAGACCACTGAACTTTTAGGAACTTGATGTTTTGACGACGAGTCTTGCGCTCGATTTCATCAAGGATACGAAAATGATACTCACGGTAAGTCAGATCCTTCTGGAGATCAAGAGTTTGGTGGTCAACACCACATACAGGGTCTTCGAAACAACGCTTGAGTTGAGACACATGAAAGAGTTCATGCACCTCAGTGGAGTTTGCATGCAGCTCCAATTGATATGCGAGTTTACCTTGCATGGAAAGAACGCGAAAATGACCAACATAGCGAGGAGCTAGTTTGACTTTGATGCCGAAACGATGGACACCCTTTAAAGGAGTGACTCGAAGATAAGCTTGATCACCAACTTCATATTCAACATGTTGATGGTGACGGTCATAATAGCTTTTCTGGCGGGACTGAGCAGTTTTCAAACGATCTCGAATGATACGAACTTGATCTTCTGCTTCCTGGATCATATCCGGTCCAAAGAACTTTCTTTCGCCGGTTTCTAACCAATTCAAAGGAGTACGACAAGTTATTCCATATAAGAACTGGAATGGTGCCATATCTATACTAGACTGATAACTGTTGTTGTAGGAGAATTCAGCAAACAGAAGGAATTTCTCCCAGTTCTTGCCAAAAGATATGAAACATGCTCTAAGCATGTCTTCAAGGATTTGATTCACTCTTTCGGTCTGGCCACCGGTGCTAGGATGATAAGCTGTAATGAAGGACAGACGAGTTCCCATAGCTTGTTGGAAACTTTCCCATAACCTTGAGGTGAACAAACTCCCTCGATCAGAGACGATTTTCTTTGGTACCCCATGAAGGACAACTATTCGAGAGATATACAGATCAGCCAATTCATTAGCAGTAATGCTCTCGCGGACAGGTAGGACATGAGCAACCTTGGACAGATGGTCAACGATTACCCAGATGGCATCATTTCCTTTCTGAGTCTTAGGAAGACCAGTAATGAAATCCATACCAACTTCATCCCATTTCCACTCAGGGATTTTATGTGGTTGCAGGAGACCAGCGGGTCTTTGGTGCTTAGCCTTGACGCGACGGCAAACGTCACATTCAGCAACAAAACGAGCGATATCCTTCTTCATACCAGACCACCAGAATCTTTGACGAAGATCCCGGTACATCTTGGTACCTCCAGGGTGGATAGAAAGAGGTGACTCATGAGCCTCTTGGAGAATTAGATCCCTCAATTTTGTTCTCTTTGGCACTACCAGACGGTCACCGAAGTAAATAGTACCTTGATTATCAACAGAGAAACACTTAGCAACTCCGCTAGCAATGTTCCCTTTGATCTCAGCTATTTCAGAATCATGTTTCTGAGCAAGCTTGATTTCATCCTCTATGGAAAATTTCACTTCAAGGGTAGAAAGGAATCCACGAGGAACTACTTCAAGATTCAATCGAGCAAATTCCTCATGAAGAGAAGGTTCAGCTTGTTTGATCATTAGGGTGTTGTAATAAGATTTACGGCTCAGCGCGTCAGCAATGACATTAGCTTTGCCAGGTTGATAGTTGAGACCCAAATCATATTCCTCGATGAGTTCCAACCATCTTCTTTGCCTGAGATTTAGATCAGGTTGTGTGAAAAGATACTTCAGACTCTGATGATCCGAGTATAACTCGCAACGACTACCGAGAAGGTAATGTCGCCATTGCTTAAGAGCATGAACAACAGCTGCAAGCTCAAGATCATGAGTTGCGTAGTTGTTCTCATGTGGTTTTAGTTGACGGGAGGCATAAGCCACCACATGCCCATCTTGCATCAACACACATCCAAGACCCTGGTGGGAAGCATCACAAAAGACAACAAAGTCTTTGCTAGTGTCTGGAAGAACCAACACCGAAGTAGTTGTTAACTTGGTTTTCAACATCTTGAAGCTTTCTTCAGCCTTATCAGACCATTCGAACGTCTTATCCTTCTTAAGAAGATCAGTCATTGGCTTTGCAATCCTGGAGACGTTCTCGATGAATCGATGGTAATAACCAGCCATCCCGAGAAAACTTCGGACATCCTTAACGGATTTGGGAGACTCCCAGTCGAGGATAGTTTGGACTTTATCTGGGATAACTGCAACCCCGTTGGCGGAAACAACATGACCAAGGAATACGAGCTCTTGTAACCAAAACTCACATTTGGAAAACTTGGCATAGAGACGATGTTCTCGGAGTTTTGTCAACACCAAACGAAGATGTTCAGCGTGCTCTTCTTTAGTCTTGGAATAGACCAGAATATCATCGATGTAGACCACGACAAACTTTTCAAGATACTCCATGAAGACAGAGTTCATGAGCCTCATACAAGTGGTTGGAGCATTGGTAAGACCAAAGGACATGACAGTGTACTCCTAAAGACCATAATGACTGGTGAAAGCAGTCTTTGGAATATCTTCCTTACGAATCTTTATCTGGTGGTACCCTGACCTTAAATCCATTTGGGAAAAGATAGTAGCACCACTTAACTGATCAAAGATATCGTTGATCCTAGGGAGGGGATACTTATTCTTGATAGTCACAGCATTGAGTGGGCGATAATCCACAACCAGACGCGGTATATTGGTATCCCGCTTCTTAACAAAGATGGTAGGACATCCCCAAGAAGATGTGGTGGGATGAATGTATCCTTTTCCTTCTAACTCCTCTAATTGCTTCTTCAACTCCAAAAGCTCATGAGGAGGCATACGATAGGGTCTTTTAGAAACAGGAGCAGTTCCAGGAGCTAACTCTATGACAAACTCCACACTTCGGTCAGGTGGCATGCCAGGCAACTCCTCAGGAAAGACATCTGGGAATTCAGAGACCACGGAAACATCTTGAATCTATAACGGAGGTAGAACTTCAAGAGAATACAACTATTCTTCAAGAATAGAAACAGCTGAATGAGATAGTGACCCTATGGTCCAATACTTGAATGTTATGCCAGTAGGACTAGTCAGAGTCACATACTTGGTTGTACAATCGAGGATGGCTTGATAACGGGTCAACCAGTCCATGCCCAAAATGATGTCAATGTCAGTTGACTTGAGGGCGATCAAAGAAGTGGGGAAAAGTTGAAATGCAACTTCGATTAGATTCCCATGGCTAACCATGGTGGAACGCCAACTAGAACCAGGAGATTGAACCCATAGAGGAACAGATAACCCTTCAAAACTTATCCCATGCATTTGAGAAAAAGCTTGTGACAGGAATGAATGCGATGCTCCAGAATCAAACAAAACTTTAGCTGGAATTTGATTGATACGAAGCGTACCCATAACGACGCTTAGATCTTCCCAAGCCTCCTCAGCAGAGATATGGTTCAGGCGACCTCTTCCAGCACCTTGGTACTTATCATTCTTCTTTGCTGGTTGTGCCTTCTCAGCAGCACTCTTTTGAGGACACTCTCTTGCATAGTGGCCAGGCTGGCGACAATTGAAGCAGATAGTACCTCATCCAGTAAATGCAGTAGGATAATTTGATCCACCAACATTGTTTGGAGCAGTATTCAGACGGGGAGCATATCCAGAAGACCTTGAGGTGTAAGGAGCACGTGGCACAACACTGTAAGGCACAAAGACACGACGCTTCTTATTGCTAGAACTAGCCTTGTTGTACCCCTCCTGAGGACGCTTACGGGTTTCTTCATACTCCACTTTTCCACTCTCGGCCTTCATAGCCTTGTTCACAAGACCTTGGAAGTTACCAAAGTCCATGAGGTGGATATCACGGCGAACCTCAGGAGCCAGTCCCTTGCGGAACATAGCTTGCTTCTTAGCATCAGTGGAGACCTCTTTAGTAGCTGCAAGATCCCTCCTTTGTAAAGGAAAGGATTCCTGTGATTGCAATGCTAGTCCCTAGATCAATGCTAGCATCCACAGTTTAAGATGAAGTACACAGAAACAAAGGTCATTATTACATATCATTCCAGAGACAAACATAGTCTTTTACAACTCCATGGCCACAGGCCTAATACAAGAGTTCAAATATATAATAAGATAAATAAGTCTTCATCTTCATGTGCCTTTCATCAAGACAGGACCTTTCAGAAGCCTTCCCTTAGACCAAATAGACGCGTTCCAACCTATCATCCCACTACCACCAACTGTCCAAATGGCTAAGTTATTGCAACCTATATGATCCAGGCAGAGCCCATATTGCCAAGTGGCCGCACTAGAAGCTTCTTAACATTTGGCCTCTCAAATCCCTTTGTTCCTGGGTGGCTTTCCACAAGTGAGATACACAAGTTAAACCATAGAAATGGGCCTTGCGTAACCACTCAACATAAACCATTCTTTCCATTCCACCCAGGTGTTTCATTCACTTAGTTGTTTTATTAAGCAAAAACATAGTCCAAAGACTTAGAAATATTTTATCATAGCATGAATATTTATCCACCCTTGGTTGTTACTATCTAGGCTAAGCATGGCATTGATATGAATCTTAACTTAGAAATTTCTATCAATTCTACAAATACTAGGATTTCCCAAGCATAGCATATAGATCAAAAATATCCATGCAAGTCTAACAAATATTTCTAATGCATAGTTGAAAAACATAGGAATAATTTATGAAGCACCACTTGCCTTGGTAGTTTGGGGAGTAGCTACAATCCTCATAATCACAATCACTATTTGCACCAAAATCTACACATAAAATAATAGCACCAAAATCACATACAAAACAAATACAAGCAAAAATATATGGATGCATGCATAATGCCATGTGATGATTTTCTACACCAAACAATACAAGTGCATGGTACTGAATCATAAACAAGTTCAAAACAAGCTAAATAAACTTTATTTGAACATTAAAACATTTTTCAAATAATTAATATACACAAAATAGGCCTACACATGTTTCTGTAAAAACAACCATTTTAACAGAGGCAAAACATTAAACACATTGCATAGTTGGAAAGGATTTTCTCTCCTGATTCCATTGATATAAAATTTGTCAAATTTGGACGTGGGAATCAAAAGTTATGAATTAAACAAGTTTTAATATCTAATAGATCAAATTCAAACTTTTAAAACCAAACTCGTGCCACGCGGCGCTTTCTAACTGGCTGGTACCGCTTAGCACTGGATCGCGCTTCCGAGCCGTTGGATCTAACTAAAATGCGTGGTCAGATCTGATCCATACCTCTTCGTTAAGTGATCTATCCTACCCATCAGATCCAGATCCAACGGTGCTTGATCAACCTACGAAAGTCTGGCGGCGCGCGGCGACGGTGAGCGGCGGAGCGCTCTGTCTACGGCGGCGTGGTGGCTACAGAGGGGGTCGGGGTCGTCGGAGAGGCTTACCAGACTTGCGGTGGTGTGCTGAAGCTCAACGTGGCAACAGCTTGACAAGGGGCGCGTGGACACGGCGAGGATTCCTCGTCGGAGTTGAGGCAGACGTCGGGCAAGCCTTGGCGTCGTCGGAGGCGAGGTTCTGGTGCACGCTAAGACAAACCAGCGAGGTTGTTAGACGCGCACAAGCCAGGAGAACATGTGCGTATCGAAAAGGGGGAAAGGGGTGGTCGGGAACTACCAGGAGGGGTTGCCGGAGTTGCGCCGAGCTTTGGTTGCTTCTAGTGGTGGATGGTGTGGACGTTCTAGGATGATAAAGAGAGAAACAAATGCATGAGAAGATGCGCAAGGACATGTAGAACATGCTCGCATGAAGCAGAGACAAAGGGGTGGACGAGGCTCACCAGAATTGGTCGCCGGAGGTCGTCGGTGCTGCGGCGGTGTGGGCATGATTACGGGCAGCCTGGTGGCGTGGATTCTGTGCTGAGTGAGGGGAAATGAGCAGCGAGAGGAGGGGGTCTTTGTAAGATCCCTCCTTTGTAAAGGAAAAGGATCCCTGTGATTGCAATGCTAGTCCCTGGATCATTATTAGCATCCACAGTTTAAGATGAAGTACACAGATACAAAGGTCATTTGTTACATCCATTCCAGAGATGAACATAGTCTTTACAACTCAAGGCCACATGCCTAATACAAGAGTTTGAATAAGTAAATAAATGTAAGTCTTCATCTTCATGTGCCACAGGCAAACATGTTGAGTGTAGACTCATGACACCTAATCCTCATCAGAGTAACCTGCAACATCACAAGTTACAGCCACAGTGGGTCAATACTTTGGAATAGTATTGGCGAGTGATACCTTAGTAAAATTTAGGTGGACTATATTACTACATGCAATTTGGCTAAGTGTAGCTTGGCTTGCTTTCCTCAAAATAGGTTTTTCCTATCAGTTGAAATCACTAATTTTTTCTTTGTCAAAACTTTTCCCAAGGAACCACCAATAGACATTGAGGTCCTTCACCCTTGTTCATCCACAAGTTTTTACTTAGAAATTGGGATGAGGAGATTCTTGATAGCTTCCATGCCTTGATGCTCAAATTGTCCATTGCCATGGACTTGGCTAAGTACTTAGATTTTTCCATCTGCAGAGGTTGTGCACTTTCCCCACCAGACTTGGTTTCACCAAGACAGGACCTTTTAGAAGCCTTTCCTTAGACCAAATGGACGCGTTCCAACCTATCATTCCCACTACCACCAATTGTCCAAATGGCTAAGTTCTAGCAACTTATGTGATCCAGGCAGAGCCCATATTGCCAAGTGGCTGCACTAGAAGCTTCTTAACACTTGGCCTCTAAAATCTCTTTGTTCCTGGGTGGCTTACCACAAGTGAGATACACAAGGTAAACCATAGCCATGGGCCTTGTTTAACCACTCAACCAAAAACCACCAATCAAGTCCCTTTCCACCCAGGTGATTCATTGACTTAGAAATAATTTTCATCAAAGCATGTATATTTCACCAACCCTTGTTTTCTACTAGCTAGGCTAAGCATGGAATAGATAGTAACTTAACTTAGAAATTTCCTAGCAATTCTACAACTACTTAGGATTTCCCAACATGGCATTAGGCAAAATATTAACATGCAAGACTTAGCAAAATATTTCTAATGCTTAGTATAAAATATAGGGATAGAAATATTCATGAAGTACCACTTGCCTTGGTAGTTGGGAGAGTAGCACTCTTCACAATCACTATCACTAGCACCAAAATCTACACATAGAATATAGCCATAATCACATACAAGACATATACAATCAAAAATATATATGCATGCATGCAAGATGCTAAGTGATGATTTTTAAAACTCAACCAAGCAAGTGCATAGTACTGAATTCTAAACAAGTCAAAACTTTGCCAAACCAAATTTTATTTAACACTAAAAACAATTCCTAAACAATTCATATAACCAAATAAGCCCTACACAAGTTTCTGAAAATAAAACCTTTTTAACAGGATCTTAATATTAAACACATTGCATAATCTGATAGAGCTTGCTCTCCTGATTCCAACGGTATAAAATTTGTCAAAATCTAACGTGGGAATCAAAAGTTTTAGCTATTTCAAAATTATATAAATCAGATTCAAAATCTGTTTTAAAATCAAACCCTAGCCACGCGTCTGTTTCCTATTGGCCGATACCGTTTCACTCAGGATCACCCTTCCACGCCGTCAGATCAAGTCAGATCCAACGCGCCAGATTCAAAGAAAACGCTTCGCTCAGATTTAATTTAAACCGCACGATCTACATTTAACGGCTGTTGTTGTTTTGGCCATAGCCTAGCGGCGCTAGCGGCGGCGACTGGCGGCGGCACGTCTGTCAGCGGCGGTGACGGCGTTATAGGTCGCCCGGGGAGGGGAGATGATGCTCACCAGAACCGCCGTGTCGATGTGAAGCTCAACGCGTCTCTGGTTGGCGAAGGGGCGCTCGGAGTCGTCGGGGATTCCTTGCCGGAGTTCACGAACGCGTCGGGTACGGCTACTGGTCGACATTGGCGAGGTTCTGCGTCGCACTAAGACAAGAGGAGGGCACCGTTAGATGCGCAAGACGCTGGGGATCTTAGGCGTATCAAACAGAGGGCAAGGGGTGGCTGGTACTTACGGGGAGAGGTCGCCGGAGTTCGAGCAGAGAGCGGTGGCGTTCAGTCGTTGTCGTTGCCGAGGCTACAGACCATGCGCGAGCAAAAGGGAGGTGTAAGTAGATGCGCACGGAGCTGCAGAGCATGCTAGTATGAACCATGGACAGAGGGGGGCACGGTGCTCACCGGAATTGGCCGGGCGAGCCGCAATGGTGTCGGGCGAGTTGCGAGCAGCCTGGTGGCGTGGAGAGGAAATTGGGTGAGGGGAAATGGCCGCGAGAGGGAGGGGCTTAAGTAGGCAGAGGCTCGACAAGAAACGCTCGGTGAATCAATGGCAATTACGCCGCGGAATCAACACAGCAACGGCCAGCGGCGACGTGCTCCTCGCGAAATTTGGGGGAAGACGACGATGACGTGGACAGGGCCCGCTTGTCAGCGAATAGAACAGAGAGGGAGTGGGGTCCGAGTGTCAGCGACTCTAGGGGTGCTTCTATGCATGAGAGAGAGAGAGAGGGGACCCGGGTGGGCTAGCTGGGCTGGATCTGCTGATGGGCTCAAAGTCTGGCGCCGACCCTTTTCTATTTCCTTTCTCTTTTTCTTTTTCTGTTTTGATTTTCTGGATTGATTTTCAAATGATTTCAAAAGCTTTTGAATTCAAACTTTTTCCAGGATTTTGTAGGGTGCAACATTCACAATTCAGGGCATAAAATCAAGTGGTCTCTCTGTTCAAGCTTGGTTCTTTTGAATAAACAAAATAAACAGTGCCATAGCACTTGGTTTGCAAATGTTTGAAAATGGTTTTTGAAACCATTTTTATTTTGTATAATTTTGTTCAAACTCCACACTCAAACCAATCAACAAGGAAGCAAACAAACTTGGTTTAAAACACTAATCTCTCAAATGAGGATGGTCATTTGATTTAAGTTTGCTCACATAAAATGATAGCACCATGTGCTTCTGTTTTCTTGAAATTGGTTTGAAATTGATCTCAAAACTATATGCATGCATGAATGATATGCAATCTTTGAAATCATGAATTTAGGGATGTTACAAATCTAACCCCCTTAAGGTGAATCTCGCCCTCGAGATTTGGTTTGGCTAGCAAATAGGTGAGGGTGGTCTTTCCGAAGATCATCTTCTCTTTCCCATGTTGCTTCCTCTTCGGAATGATGATTCCACTGCACTTTGCAGAACTTGATAGTCTTAGTCCTTGTGACTCTTTCTGCAGTCTCAAGAATCTTGATAGGATTATCTTCATAAGTGAGATCACTTTTCAATTGAACCTCCTCCAAAGGTATAGTATCCTTCAAAGAAGTTTCTTCCATTTCTGGATGACATTTCTTAAGTTGACTCACATGAAACACATTATGGACAGCTGACATAGATTCTGGCAGTTCAATTTCATAGGCAACTTCTCCTTTGCGACTCAGAATCTTGAATGGCCCAACATATCTTGGTGCCAATTTTCCTTTGACTCCGAACCATTTCACTCCACGAAGTGGTGACACTCTAAGATAAGCTCTATCACCGACTTCGTAGGTGACTTCTCTATGCTTAGGATCTGCGTAGCTTTTCTGCTCGGACTGCTATCTTCAACTTGTCTGTCTTAACCAACTTGACCTTCTTCGGCTTCTCCGATAAGATCCGCCCGAATAAACTTCTTTCTCCCACACCATTCCATAACAATGGGTGGTACATTTTCTTCCAGAGAAACTCAAACGGTGCCATCTCAATATCGCTTGATAGATGTTGTTATAAGAAAATTCTCAGAAGGCGACTTTCATCCCAACTGGCTCCATAGTCTAGGGCACATGCCCTCAACATGTCTTCAAGAATCTGATTAGTCCTTTCTGTTTGTCCATCGGTTTGAGGATGAAAAGCAGTACTGAATTCCAACCTCGTTCCCAATGACTCATGTAACTGTCTCCAAAAATGGGAAGTGAATTGAGTTCCCCTATCAGACATAATACTCTTGGGCACTCCATGTAGACATACAATTCTACTCATGTATATTCTGGCTAACTTAGCACTTGTATAGGTTGTCTTCACGGGTATGAAATGAGCCACTTTAGTTAGGCGATCCACTACTACCCAAATAGAATCGTATCCTGACCGGGTCCTTGGTAATCCGGTAATGAAATCCATACCAATCTTGTCTCACTTCCAGTCAGGAATAGGTAGTGGTTGAAGCAAACCTGCTGGTTTCTGATGCTCCGCTTTCACTCTACTATACACATCACACAAATCAATATGTTCGAAGATGCCCTTCTTGAGATTATTCCACAAAAATCTTTCTTTCATGTCCATGTACATTTTGGTGTTACCCGGGTGAATGGAATACAGAGAGTTGTGTGCTTCTTGCAAAATCAGTTTCCGCAATTCCGGGTCTTGTGGAACACAGATACGTTTCCCATGCCATAAAGTACCCTCTTCGTCTTCATGGAATTCTTTGGATTTTCCTTTGCCAATCTTTTCCTTAATCTCTTCAATTTCCTTATCAGTCTTCTAGGCTTCTTTGATCTTATCCAACAAACTGGGTTAAACATCCAAAGACATGAGATGTCCTTCAGGCACAATCTCCAATCTGAGTTTCCTAAATTGGGTACATAGATCATCTGGCAATTCTCCTTTGGTAAGGCCATTCACAAATACCTTACGACTTAGAGCATCTGCTACAACATTTGCTTTACCGGGGTGGTATTGCAAACTTAAGTCATAGTCCTTGATAAGTTCTATCCATCTTCTTTGTCTCATATTAATTTCCTTCTGGGTGAAGATATACTCCAAACTCTTGTGATCCGTGAACACCTCACAACGTTTTCCCAAAATATAGTGTCTCCATGTTTTTAGTGCATGGACAACAGAGGCTAACTCTAAATCATGAGTAGGATAGTTCACTTCATGAGTTTTGAGTTGTCTCGAGGCATAAGCCACAACTTTACCGTCTTGCATAAGTACTGCACCCAAACCCTGATGAGATGCATCACAATATACATGGAAATCTTTTTCCAAATCTGGCAGACACAAGACTGGTGCTGTCACAAGTCTCTTCTTCAATTCCTAAAATCTGAGTTCACAACCTTCAGACCAAGCAAACTTCTTGTCTTTCTTTAACAATTTGTCATAGGCTTAGCTACCTTAGAGAAATTCTCTATTAACCTCCTGTAGTAACCTGCTAAGCAAAGGAAACTTCGAACTTCTTTCACGGACTTGGGAGATTCCCATTCAGTTACCGCTAAAACTTTAGCAGGATCAACTGCTACACCATCCTTTGTCATAACATGACCAAGAAAACCAACTTCATCCAACCAGAACTCACACTTGCTGAATTTGGCATAAAGTTTATGCTCTCTTAATTTCTCAAGTATCAAACGCAAGTGTCCTTCATGCTCTTCTTTGCTCTTGGAGTAGACTAAGATGTCATCGATGAAAACGACAACAAACCTATCAAGGAATTCCATGTACACCTTGTTCATCATATTCATGAATTATGCTGGAGCATTGGTCAACCCAAAAGGCATTACAGTATACTCATAGAATCCATACCTTGTAGTGAACGCTGTCTTAGGTATGTCTTGTTCTCTTATCTTGAGCTGAAAATAGCCTGACCGGAGATCAATCTTTGAGAACACACATGCTCCTTCTAGCTGATCAAACAAGTCATTGATTCTAGGCAAAGGGTATTTGTTCTTGATAGTTACCTCGTTGAGTGAACGGTAATCTATGCATAACCTTTGACTTCTAACCTTCTTCTCCACGAACAAAACTGGGGCTCCCCAAGATGAAGAACTTGGTTGAATGAATCCTTTCTGCAACTGTTCTCCAAGTTGTTTCTTGAGTTCTTTCAGTTCATCAACTGACATTTTATAAGGTCTCTTTGCTATTGGTCCGCACTCGTACCAAATCTATCGAAACTCCACATCTCTATCTGGTGGCATTCTGCAATTCTTCCTAAACACATCCGGATACTCACTCACAATTGGCACACTATCCATGCTAACCCCTTAAGAGAATTTAGCTTACCTTTTTGCTTCAAAGTTGGTCTTGAATCGATCCTTTTATTTTCGGAGTTGTGAGTGAGACAGTATGGTTGGCACAATCTATCACTCCTTTGTACTTAGTCATCCACCATTCCCAATGACATCCAATCCTTGGGAGTTTAGAATTATCAAGTTAACGGGAAACTTATACTTCCCAAATTCTATGACTAGATCATGACATCCTGAATTCACTATCATTTCTCCACCAGGAGAACTTACTTTTATAGAACACCCAATAGTTTCTACCGGTAGTTCATTTCTTTCAACAAATGCTCTTGATATGAATGAATGAGATGCACCAATATCAAAGAGTACAAATGCTGGAATTGAATTGAGTCTGAACTTACCAGCAACAGCATCAGGCTCCTCATAGACCTCCTCCACATTGATGTGGTTTACTTGTCCCTTCTGAAAAGGGTTGGGCTTGTTGGGTCCTTCAACCTTCTTTTCTGGGCATTCATTTGCATAATTCCCCATCTTCTTGCATTTGAAGCATTCAACCTGACTGATGTCTCTCTTAACAGGCTGACTCCCACTTCCACTTCCACTTCCATTACCACTGTGGTGGCTCTTATGTCCACTCTTGTGGTTCTTGTACTTGTCATTGTCATGACTACGGTGATGCTTGTTGTCATGACGGTTGTGGTTGTGGTGCTTGTTGAATTTCCCATGCTTGTGGGATCCTGAGCTTCCACTGTCATCATAATGAGATCGTTTGTGAGACGATCCTGAGCTGTGCTTGTCGGAGTGCTTTCTCTTTCTACTCTCAACTTGCTTCAATTTGTTCTCCAAAATAGCAGCCTTGTCACAGAGCGACTGATAAGTGGGAACATATGCCACAGCTTATTGCAGATTCAGCTCATCATTCAAGCCTTCAAGAAATTTTTCCTTTCTCTTGGCATCAGTGTCAACTTCATCCGGTGCATAACGCGCCAGATTGTTGAACTCCTCTATATTTTCAGCCACGCTGCGGTGGCGCTGCTTCCGATTGTGGAACTCTTTCTTTTTCAGACTCATCACTCCAGATGAGATATGAGTAGTGCGAAAGCCATCCTCAAATATAGACCATGTCACTTCATCTATGGGAGTGGTGATCTGGAAGTTGTCCCACCAAGTGGCGGCTGGCCCTTCCAGCAGATGTGCTGCAAATCTGACCTTTTCAGCATCAGTATAGCCCACGGTAACTAAGTCCTTATTCACTGAGCGTAGCCAATCATTGGCCACCATGGGATCAGTCGTCCCTGAGAACTTAGCTGGCCTCAATCTCAAGAACCTGGTGAGCCTATCAAAACCCGGTGGGTTGTTGTTGTTGTTATTGTTGTTATTGTTGTTGTTGTTGTTATTGTTGTTGTTGTTGTTGTTTTGGTTCTGGATGAACGTCGTCATCATCTGCATTAGCTGAGTTTGAGAAGTCATCATTTGTTGCATTTCTGGAGTGATGTTGTTGTTGTTGTTGGGGTTGGGGTTTGCACGACGGGGAGGCATCTGTGGTTTGTTCAAATAGAGATAAGAATGAGATACCCATAGATGCTTTCATGCACATTACATCCCATAAACAAACATAAAGCATGCAACACAAAGATAAAGTTTCAACAACAAGATAACAAGTTCACAAAGTAAAACACACAAGCGGCAAGCCATCCACATGTCGGATGGTCAAATAACAAGTTCTCAAATAACAAGTACTATAATAAAAGATAAATGAGTAGTCAAATCTACTCATCGGCATCAATCTCCTCCTCGACAAAGGTAAGACCCGCGTTCTCCATCGCCGTCTCGTTTTCCTCGATGCTAGTGGTCAAAGTCTCTTTATCTTGGCCTTGAGATCCCTCTTCTGGGAACGAAGCCTCTCTATCACTGTCTGCTGCTGCTCGAGCTCGAAATCCTTGGACTGCAGTTCTTCAGTCATGTCCCGGATCTTCTTGTTCCTATCCTGGACACGCTTCTCCTGACTCTTGAACTTCCTGTCCTGGGTCTCGAACTTCGCCTCCATTTCCTTGACTATCTCGTCTTGTTGTGCGAAGAGCTTGTCCTTCTCGCGAAGCTGCACCTGGAGCTCGTCATTGCTGAGCATGACATTGGTCCTGTCAGTGTCCACGTGCCTAATGAGAGACTCTAAGTCCTGGAGGTACAGGCGTATCGGCTCTGCTGCGTCCCTCGAATCGTTCTCGAAGTCGATGGACTCTCCATCCTCATCACGTCTTCCGAAGACGTGGAAGTGGGTACCTCTAACCTGTCGGGAGTGTCGCCCAGCGCACGCCCCATCAGATCTGCATAACTACCTCGAGGCCTCTCCCCGCCATCGCATGAGCTTGAAGACAATGGCCTCCGTGGTAGGCTCATCGGCCCCGCTGGTTGACCTTGAAGCCCCAGAGGTCCTTCCTCTCAAACTTGGTGAGGGGATGCACCATGATGGTGGGAAGAGGGAGATTGAGCAAAGTAGTAAGCTCAACGATACGAGGACCAAAGCGGGTAGCCTGGAACTCCTCAACAGTGCTGATGGTAATAGGCATCTATTTATAAGATAGAAAAGTTATAACAACACAAATCAAGATAAAACAAAAGACGAATGTAACACCCCAGTTCTGATAAGACCGTGGCCTCTATGTGACATGCCAATCCCTGGATCGGTTCATTGGCCCACAATAGAGTAAGATAGATAATCATAGCAAAATAACCGTGTATCATGATCTACAAAGATCCAGAGTACCATTATTACAATATAAAAGCTTAGCATAAAGCTATCTCAAATTGTTCAGGTAGCAACAGAAACAAGCAAATCCTCCAATCTTCAAATTGCCCACAAGTGAACAAGTACCGAGTGGAGTACGGTGGCCTATAACGATCAATCAGAATCGGAATAACCTGCAACATGAAACGTAGCAGCCCCGAAGGGTCAATACATGGAATGTATGGCAAGTAGAGCTAGTAAAGGAGACAATAGTACTAACATCTACATGCATATCTGGCAAGTGGAGCTGTGTCTGGCTTGAATTTGCAAATACATTTGTCCTACTTTCATAAACAGTTTTTGATTTTCTTTGAAAAGATCCCAATTAAGTTAACCAAAATTCTACATCTCTGGATACGCGGGTTCGAGTTACCACAACCTACTAAGTCCAACCAACCGCCCATTCCATTATTGGCACATGGTTGTACACGTAAGCTACACAATAAAGAAGCCAATCATTCTCTCTTGATACCTGGGTGCCTTTCCGCAATGAAACCACCAAAATTTATCAATACCATCACACCCAGGGGGTTCATTGATTAAGTTGTTTTTAGTTTTCACAAACCAATACTTTGAGAAAACAAGTATCAATGATGTAACCCAGCCCTCGTTCATCAAGCACGGCTAAGCACATCTACCAACGGTGGTTCATCTACAAAGAGGGTCCTACCACATAATAGGACGTAGCATAGCGATAATATCATCCTACACATGCATCTACAAAATACACGACAATGCAATGAAAATAGTAGGACGATATCATGAACAAAGTAGCATCTACTTGCCTTGGTTGTAGCGGTCTGGAGCACAATCCTCACACGAGCAAGCGTTGCACTCAGCACAATCTACACGACACAATTGCATTCATAAAAAAACAATCCACAACATATGCAACAAATATGATGCATGAATGCAAGAACGACAAGTGAATTGGTGCTACAGCTGCACCACATAATTCTAATCCATAATACTACCAAATACATGCATGGAAAATAGATTTGGCGCTAGGAAAACTAATAGACAAAAGTAATGCTCCAAACTAGAGCTAGAACTTAGATAATTCACTACCGGTAGTATACTGTTTTTAAAATCTTGGGAAAATTCTACCGCATAGGCATCGCTGAATAGAAACAGTACAAATTGGAATTACTCAAAAAGGAATTATAAAACTCCCCGAGTAATTAAAACACTGCAGAAAGACATTAGACAATTGCTGCAGAAGTTTTTTCTGTAAGCCTACCATTTTAATTCGCGATGAAATTCTCCTCGTTCATACGAGTTCAGGGACATATCACACGCGATTTTTGGAGCTACGGATCTTTTTCTACGAATTTATTACTCTGAAAAGGCCACTAACTAGTTCGATTAAACTGTACTAAACCTGACAGTAAAAGTCTGAACCAAAGTTACAGCGAGATTCTACACGACCCACTGAACTCGTACATATTTTATTTGCAATTTTTGGCCAAGCGGTTTAATTTCTACGCAATTTACAAGATTCTACCGAAATCTGCCAACTAAAGGGATTAACGAAATTGACCAGTCAATCAGGTTCGTTTGACTGGTCAACTCGTCTGCTGACTGGGCGTCTGACTAGTCAACGCCTGGGATGCTGACCAGTCAACGAACGATCTAAGCCGCTGATCCGAGATCTGACGGTGGCTGCTGTCTTACCGGAAACGGATGACGAATCGGACTGCGGACGGTGCGGCGAGTTCCGGACGGCGGCGACGATCGGTTCCGGCGAGAGGTTCTTCCTACACGGACACACATGGTCAACGAACGGTCCGAGAAAAAATAATCGCGCGGAAGGCGGCGCGCGTACGTGCGTGTATGCATGCATGCATGTGCGACATCGCTGGCGACAGACGCTGCAAGGCAAGGTAGCGCAAGCGCTGCAAATAGCGGGCGCGCTGGGCGGCGGCGCAGCAACAAGGCGACGGCCGGGCGATAACGGCAGCAAGCAGCGGCGGCGGGCGCACGACGCGACGGCGGCGCGAGGACGACGGCGGCAGCCGCGGTGGCGAGGCGCGGCGCAGATAATGGCGCTGGCCGCGTGGCGTCATGGCGGCGGAGATGGCGAGGCGCGGCGACGCTGGGGAGAGTACTGGCGGCGGAGTCAGCCGCTGGCGCCGGAGGCGGCGGCGCGGCAGCGCGTTCCCGAGGAGGCGAGCTTCGCAGGTGGGCGGGCGATCGGGCAGGGCACGGGTTCGAGGCCCCGTGGTCCTTTTGTGGCCCTTTGCGCGGAAACCTAAAATGAAACGGTGTGGAATCGACTCGAACTCGAAATCGGTCCGGATTTTCGGACCGCTTCCGTGGTTTACTAAAACGTCCGAGTCTTTTGCATACGAACTCCGATTGGAGCGATTCTCGCGCCTACGGGTTCGTATCGTCGAGGGGAACAACCTTCAGTCGAATTTGCGCGAAAACTCGAACCTACAGGGGTGGTTGTCGCAAGTCCCTCTAAAGCCTCTCGCAGGAAACTCGTAGCAAAGTAAAATAGGGTTTTGCAAATAGCGCTTCGTCGAACCTTTCTACTCGACGGTTTTTCATGGAAAGATATGATGCAATGCTATGAATGATATGCAAGACCAAATCTAAAATTTGGGATGTGACAACGAAACATCACATACATATCCTTGGGAAGCAAAACACACAAGTCATGCATACATGGAACCATTACAACAACCAAGGTTCAATCTTATTTTAGAGCAACATTTTGGAAAATAAGGTGATAGGTGGTGGTCCAACTAACGAAGTACGTTTACAATCCTATCTCACTGGATCTGTTGGCTAACACAATGTTTCTAGAAGCAATCAGCCTATCTTGCTCACATGATTCCATCACTAAGTCTATAATGTCTCCTCTTAAGGTTTGGTTGGTAGCTTCCAACTCTTGGGTATGTTCCTTCTCTTTCCTTAGATCATTTTGGAGGTGGAGCATTCTGCACTTGACTCTATCACCAAGTTCTTTGATGGTCTTCCAAGCTGCATCCCTTGCTGATTCAAAGAATGTAGGGTGCACCACTGAATTGGTGAACATGCAGAATCCTTTTTCCTGATGGTTGTCTTCCTTGTTTTTATACAAGTGAAGTTGCACCCACTAGTATTCCACTCCTTCATCCATCACAGGAAAACCTTTGTACACAGCTGCACCTTGTATCTCTAATGCAACCATGAGGTCCTTTAGAGCCTTGGGGAATTCTGTCTCACACTCCAAAGTCATTGTCATGAGTGGTCTTTTCCTCACGGCTTCGTTGATGGAGTTTATCTACAAATACAGATGAGAGAGAAGATTAGAAAAGTTTACGAGAAGAATAGACAAGTGTAGAAGTTGAAAATTTTTCCTTAGTTGTTTCCAATCCTAGGGTCATAATCCTACAGGAAACACAGTGCTCTGATACCATCTGTAAGATCCCTCCTTTGTAAAGGAAAAGGATCCCTGTGATTGCAATGCTAGTCCCTGGATCATTGCTAGCATCCACAGTTTAAGATGAAGTACACATATACAAAGGTCATTTATTACATCCATTCTAGAGATAAACATAGTCTTTACAACTCAAGGCCACAGGCCTAATACAAGAGTTTGAATAAGTAAATAAATGTAAGTCTTCATCTTCATGTGCCACAGGCAAACATGTTGAGTGTAGACTCATGACACCTAATCCTCATCAGAGTAACCTGCAACATCACAAGTTACAGCCACAGTGGGTCAATACTTTGGAATAGTATTGGCGAGTGATACCTTAGTAAAATTTAGGTGGACTATATTACTATATGCAATTTGGCTAAGTGTAGCTTGGCTTGCTTTCCTCAAAATAGGTTTTTCCTATCAGTTGAAATCACTAATTTTTTCTTTGTCAAAACTTTTCCCAAGGAACCACCAATAGACATTGAGGTCCTTCACCCTTGTTCATCCACAAGTTTTTACTTAGAAATTGGGATGAGGAGATTCTTGATAGCTTCCATGCCTTGATGCTCAAATTGTCCATTGCCATGGACTTGGCTAAGTACTTAGATTTTTCCATCTGCAGAGGTTGTGCACTTTCCCCACCAGACTTGGTTTCACCAAGACAGGACCTTTCAGAAGCCTTTCCTTAGACCAACGGATGCATTCCAACCTATCATTCCCACTACCACCTACTGTCCAAATGGCTAAGTTCTAGCAACTTATGTGATCCAGGCAGAGCCCATATTGCCAAGTGGCTGCACTAGAAGCTTCTTAACACTTGGCCTCTAAAATCTCTTTGTTCCTGGGTGGCTTACCACAAGTGAGATACACAAGGTAAACCATAGCCATGGGCCTTGTGTAACCACTCAACCAAAAACCACCAATCAAGTCCCTTTCCACCCAAGTGATTCATTGACTTAGTTGCTTTATTAAGTAAAACAAGTCCAAAGACTTAGAAATAATTTTCATCAAAGCATGTATATTTCACCAACCCTTGTTTGCTACTAGCTAGGCTAAGCATGGCAATGATAGTAACTTAGCTTAGAAATTTCCTAGCAATTCTACAACTACTTAGGATTTCCCAACATGGCATTAGGCAAAATATTAACATGCAAGACTTAGCAAAATATTTCTAATGCTTAGTATAAAATATAGGGATAGAAATATTCATGAAGTACCACTTGCCTTGGTAGTTGGGAGAGTAGCACTCTTCACAATCACAATCACTAGCACCAAAATCTACACATAGAATATAGCCATGATCACATACAAGACATATACAATCAAAAATATATATGCATGCATGCAAGATGCTAAGTGATGTTTTTTAAAACTCAACCAAGCAAGTGCATAGTACTGAATTCTAAACAAGATAAAACTTTGCCAAACCAAATTTTATTTAACACTAAAAACAATTCCTAAACAATTTATATAACCAAATAAGCCCTACACAAGTTTCTGCAAATAAAACCTTTTTAACAGGAGCATTGCTCTCCTGATTCCAACGGTATAAAATTTGTCAAAATCTAACGTGGGAATCAAAAGTTATAGCTATTTCAAAATTAGATATAAATCAGATTCAAAATCTGTTTTAAAATCAAACCCTAGCCATACGTCTGTTTCCTATTGGCCGATACCGTTTCACTCAGGATCACCCTTCCGCGCCGTCATATCAAGTCAGATCCAACGAGCCAGATTCAAAGAAAACGCTTCGCTCAGATTTAATTTAAACCGCACGATCTACATCTAACGGCTGTTGTTGTTTTGACCATAGCCTAGCGGCGCTAGCGGCGGCGTGTCTGTCAGCGGCGGTGCCGGAGTTCTAGGTCGCCCGGGGAGGGGAGAGGATGCTCACCAGAACCGCCGTGTCGAGGTGAAGCTCAACGCGTCTCTGGTTGGCGAAGGGGCGCTCGGAGTCGTTGGGGATTCCTCGCCAGAGTTCGCAAACGTGTCGGGTACGGCTACTGGTCGACGTTGGCGAGGTTCTGCGCCGCGCTAAGACAAGAGGAGGGCACCGTTAGACGCGCAAGACGATGGGGATCTTAGGCGTATCAAACAGAGGGCAAGGGGCAGCTGGTACTTACGGGGAGAGGTCGCCGGAGTTCGAGCAGAGAGCGGGGGCGTTCAGTCGTTGCCGAGGCTACAGACCATGCGCGAGCAAAAGGGAGGTGTCAGTAGATGCGCACGGAGCTGCAGAGCATGCTAGTATGAACCATGGACAGAGGGGGGCACGGTGCTCACCGGAATTCGTCGGCGAGGTCGTCGGAACAGCGGGAGTGTCGGGCGAGTTGCGAGCAGCCTGGTGGCATGGAGAGGAAATTGGGTGAGGGGAAATGGCCGCGAGAGGGAGGGGCTTAAGTAGGCAGAGGCTCGACAAGAAACGCTCGGCGAATCAATGGCAATTACGCCGCGGAATCAACGCAGCAACGGCCAGCGGCGATGTGCTCCTCGTGAAATTTGGGGGAAGACAACGATGACGTGGACAGGGCCCGCTTGTCAGCGAATAGAACAGAGAGGGAGTGGGGTCCGAGTGTCAGCGACTCTGGGGGTGCTTCTGCGCGTGAGAGAGAGAGGGGACCCGGGTGGGCTAGCTGGGCTGGATCTGCTGATGGGCTCAAAGTCTGGCACCGACCCTTTTCTATTTCCTTTCTCTTTTTCTTTTTCTGTTTTGATTTTCTGGATTGATTTTCAAATGATTTAAAAAGCTTTTGAATTCAAACTTTTCCAGGATTTTGTAGGGTGCAACATTCACAATTCAGGGCATAAAATCAAGTGGTCTCTCTGTTCAAGCTTGGTTCTTTTGAATAAACAAAATAAACAGTGCCATAGCACTTGGTTTGCAAATGTTTGAAAATGGTTTTTGAAACCATTTTTATTTTGTATAATTTTGTTCAAACTCCACACTCAAACCAATCAACTAATGAAGCAAACAAACTTGGTTTAAAACACTAAGCTCTCAAATGAGGATGGCCATTTGATTTAAGTTTGCTCACATAAAATGATAGCACCATGTGCTTCTGTTTCTTGAAATTGGTTTGAAATTGATCTCAAAACTATATGCATGCATGAATGATATGCAATCTTTGAAATCATGAATTTAGGGATGTTACAGTCTTATAGCTGGAGCAGGGGCGAGAATCTCGCGAGGAAACGCCGGCAATCAAGCCCGCATCAATCGCGGTAGTGATGAGGTAACGGCGGCGTCGGACGGGGTCGTGGGGGTGCGTGGCTGGAGACGACGCTTGCATGGCGCTTGGGTCCACCAGTCAGCGAGCGCGGGGTCGAGTGGGTGCTCGTGAGAGAGAGGGTAAAAACCCCGGGTGGGCTTAGTGGGCTGGTTTCGCTGTTGGGCTAGATTAGTGGCGCCGGCCTTTTCTTATTTCTTTATTCCTTTTCTTTTTCTCTTTGAATTTCTAGGAAACATTTTCAAATGATTTCAAAATCCATTTGAATTCAAATCTTTTCTTGATTTTTGTAGAGTGTAACACTCATATTTCTGGGCATAAAATCATGTGGTCTCTCTATATTAGCTTGGTCCTTTTGATCAAATAAAATAAACAGTGACATAGCACTTGATTTGAACAAGTTTTGAAAATGGATTCAAATCCATATTTGTTTTGTAAATTTTGGTTTAAGCACTAGCAATCAAGCAAAACAATCTGAGAGCAACAAGGTTTGGTTTTGAACAAATAATCTCCCATTGGAGAGTAGCATTTGATTAATGTTTGATCACATAAAATCATAGCTCCCAAGTTCTGTTTTCTTTCAAAATGAGTTTGTATTTGATCCCTAAATGATATGCATGCATGCATGATATGAAATCTTTGAAAACATGATTTTAGGGATGTTAAAAATCTAACCCCATTAAGGTGAATCTCGCCCTCGAGATTCGGGTTGGTTAGCAAATAGGTGAGGGTGGTGTTTCCGAAGGTCATCTTCTCTTTCCCAAGTTGCTTCTTCTTCGGAATGATGGTTCCATTGAACTTTGCAGAATTTGATAGTCTTAGTCCGTGTAACTCTTTCTGCTGTTTCAAGAATCTTGATAGGTTTATCCTCATAAGTGAGGTCACTCTCCAATTGAACCTCTTCCAAAGGTATAGTATCCTTCAAAGAAGTCTCTTCCATTTCTGGATGACATTTCTTAAGCTGACTTACATGAAACACATTATGAACAGCTGACAAAGACTCTGGCAATTCAATCTCATAAGCAAATTCTCCTTTACGATTCAGAATCTTGAATGGTCCAACATATCTTGGGGCCAATTTACCTTTGACACCAAACCTCTTCACTCCACGAAGTGGTGACACTCTAAGATAAGCTCTGTCACCTACTTCATAGGTGACTTCTCTACGCTTAGGATCTGCGTAGCTCTTTTGTCAGGACTATGCTATCTTCAATCTGTCCTTAACCAGCTTGACTTTCTCTTCAGCCTCTTTGATGAGTTCTGGTCTAAACAAACTTCTTTCTCCCACACCATTCCATAGCAATGGGGTGGTACACTTTCTCCCATAGAGAAACTCAAATGGTGCCATCTCAATACTGGCTATAGCTGTTATTGTAAGAAAATTCTGCGTAAGGCAGACTTTCATCCCAACTGGCTCCATAGTCTAGAGCACACGCTCTCAACATATCTTCAAGAATCCGATTAGTCCTCTCTGTCTTTCCATCAGTTTGAGGATGAAATGTAGTGCTGAATTCCAACCTCGTTCCCAATGACTCATGCAGCTGCCTCCAAAAATGTGAAGTGAATTGAGTTCCCCTATCAGACACAATACTCTTGGGTACTCCATGTAGACATACAATTCTTCTCATATAGATCTTGGCTAACTTAGCACTTGTGTAAGTTGTCTTCACGGGTATGAAATGAGCCACTTTAGTTATGCGATCGACTACTACCCAAATGGAATCATATCCTGACCGGGTCCTTGGTAATCCGGTAATGAAATCCATACCAATCTTGTCCCACTTCCAATCAGGAATATGTAGTGGTTGTAGCAATCCCGCTGGTTTCTGATGTTCCGCTTTCACTCTACTATATACATCACACAAAGCAATATGTTCGGCGATGTCCTTCTTGAGATTATTCCACCAAAATCTTTCCTTCATATCCATGTACATTTTGGTGTTACCCGGATGAATAGAATATGGTGAGTTGTGTGCTTCTTGTAAAATCAGTTTCCGAAGCTCCGGATCTCTTGTGGAACACAGATACGTTTTCCATGCCATAAAGTACCCTGTTCGTCTTCATGGAATCCTTTGGCTTTTCCCTTGCCAAACTTTTCCTTAATCTCTTCAATTTCCTTATCTTCCTTTTGGGCTTCTTTGATCTTGTCCAACAAAGTGGGTTGAACATCCAAAGACATGAGATGTCCTCCAGGCACAATCTCCAATCTGAGATCTCTAAATTGGGCACACAGATCATCTGGCAATTCTCCCTTAATAAGGCCATTCACAAAAACCTTACGGCTTAGAGCATCCGCTACAACATTTGCTTTACCGGGGTGGTATTGCAAACTCAAGTCATAGTCTTTGATGAGTTCTAGCCATCTTCTTTGTCTCATGTTAATTTCTTTCTGGGTGAAAATATACTTCAAACTCTTGTGATCTGTGAACACTTCACAACGCTTTCCCAAAAGATAATGTCTCCATGTTTTGAGTGCATGGACAATAGAGGCTAACTCTAAATCATGAGTAGGGTAGTTTACTTCATAAGTTTTGAGTTGTCTCGAGGCATAAGCCACAACTTTCCCTTCTTGCATAAGTACTGCACCTAATCCATGATGAGATGCATCACAATATACTTGGAAATCTTTCTCTAAATTTGGTAAACATAAGACTGGTGTTGTCACTAGTCTCTTCTTCAATTCTTGAAAACCGAGTTCACAACCTTCAGACCAAGCAAATTTCTTGTCTTTCTTTAGCAATTCTGTCATTGGCTTAGCTACCTTG
The DNA here is from genome assembly GCA_030063025.1 of Avena longiglumis. Lineage (NCBI taxonomy): Eukaryota > Viridiplantae > Streptophyta > Magnoliopsida > Poales > Poaceae > Avena > Avena longiglumis. The sequence continues at coordinate 151,311,744 of CP125975.1, read as the reverse complement.
GAGAAATTCTCAATGAACCTTCTGTAGAAACCTGCTAAGCCAAGGAAACTACGAACCTCTTTCACTGACTTAGGAGATTCCCATTCAGTTACAACTGAAACTTTAGCAGGATCAACTGCTACACCATCTCCTGACACAACGTGTCCAAGAAATCCAACTTCATTCAACCAAAATTCACACTTGCTGAATTTGGCATACAGCTTATGCTCTCTAAGCTTCTCAAGTATCAAACGTAAATGTCCTTCATGCTCTTCTTTGCTCTTGGAGTAGATCAAAATATCATCGATGAAAACGACAACAAACTTATCAAGAAATTCCATGAACACCTTGTTCATCATATTCATGAAGTAAGCTGGTGCATTGGTCAAACCAAATGGCATCACGGTATACTCATACAATCCATACCTTGTGGTGAAAGCTATCTTAGGTATGTCTTGTTCCCTTATCTTGAGCTGGAAATAACCTGACCGGAGATCAATCTTTGAGAACACACAGGCTCCTTCTAACTGATCAAACAAGTCATTGATTCTAGGCAAAGGGTATTTGTTCTTGATGGTCACCTCATTGAGTGAACGGTAATCTATGCATAACCTTTGACTTCTATCTTTCTTTTCCACAAACAAAACTGGTGCTCCCCAAGATGAAGAACTTGGTTGGATAAATCCTTTCTGCAATTAATCTCCAAGTTGTTTCTTGAGTTCTTTTAGTTCATCCACTGACATCTTGTATGGTCTTTTTTCTATGGGTCCAGATCCTGGTAGCAAATCAATAAGAAACTCCACATCTCTATCAGGTGGCATTCCCGGCAATTCTTCCTAAAACACATCCGGATATTCACTCACAATTTGCACACTGTCTATGCTAACCCCCTTAAGAGAATTTAGATTACTCCTTTTTGCTTCAAATTTGGTCTTGAATCTGATCCTTTTGTTTTCTGGAGTTGTGAGTGAGACAGTATGGTTGGCACAATCTATCACTCCCTTGTGCTTAGTCATCCAGTCCATTCCCAATATAACGTCCAATCCTTGGGAGTTTAGGATTATCAGGTTAACGAGAAACTTATACTTCCCAAACTCTATGACTAGATCATGACATCCTGAATTCACTATCATTTCGCCGCCAGGAGAACTTACTTTTATAGGACATCCAATAGTTTCTACCGGTAGATCATTCCTTTCAACAAATGCTCTTGATATGAATGAATGAGATGCAACAGTATCAAAGAGAACAAATGCTGGAACAGAATTGAGTTTGAACTTACCAGCAACAGCATCAGGTTCCTCATAGATTTCCTCCACATTGATGTGGTTCACTTGTCCCTTTTGAAAAGGGTTGGGCTTGTTGCGTCCTTCAACTTTCTTTTCTGGGCATTCATTTGCATAATGCACCATCTTCTTGCACTTGAAACATTCAACCTAACTAAGATCCTTCTTGACAGGCTTGCTTCCATTGCCACTTTCATTTCCATTGTGGTGGCTCTTATATCCACCCTTGTGATTCTTGTACTTATCATTGTCATGACTACGATTGTGCTTGTTGTCATGATAACGGTTGTGGTTTTGGTGCTTGTTGAACTTCCCATGCTTGTGGGATCCAGAACTCCCACTGTCACCATAATGGGAACGCTTGTGAGACGATCCCGAGCTGTGCTTGTCAGAGTGCTTTCTCTTCCTGCTTTCAACTTGTTTCATCTTGCTCTCCAAAATAGCAGCCTTGTCACAAAGAGACTGGTATGTGGGAACATAGGCCACATCTAACTGTAGGTTCAGTTCATCATTCAACCCTTCAAGGAACTTTTCCTTCCTCTTAGCATCCGTGTCAACTTCATCCGGTGCATATCGCGCCAGATTGTTGAACTCCTCAATGTATTCAGCCACGCTGCGGTGGCGCTGCTTCAAGTTATGGAACTCTTTCTTCTTCAAACTCATCACTCCGGATGAGATGTGAGAAGTACGGAAACCATCTTCGAAGATATCCCATGTCACATCCTCAATGCTAGTGGTGATCTGGAAGTTATCCCACCAAGTGGCTGCTGGTCCTTCCAACAAGTGAGCTGCAAATCTGACTTTTTCTTAATCAGTACAGCCAACAGTTACCAAGTCCTTGTTCACAGAGCGTAGCCAATCATTGGCCACCATAGGATCAGTAGTTCCTGAGAAATTTGCTGGCCTCAGTCTCAAGAACCTGGTAAGCATGTCAAAACCCGGTGGGTTGTTCTAATTGTCGTTGTTGTTATTGTTGTTATTGTTGTTGTTGTTGTTCTGATTCTGGATGAACGTAGTCATCATTTGCATCAGCTGAGTCTGAGCTGTCATCATTTGTTGCATCTCAGGAGTGATGTTGTTGTTGTTGGGGTTGGGATTGGCACGTCGGGGAGGCATCTGTGGTTTGTTCAATAGAGATAAGAATGAGATACCCATAGATGCTAACATGCACAATACATCGCATAAACAATCACCAAACATGCATCATAATAATAAAAGTTCAACAACATAGACAACAAGTTTGCAAGGTAAGCACGCCAATAGCAATCCATCCACATGTTGGATGGTCATTGTGACTCAATAATCAAAGACATGATAAATAAAGACAATTGAGTAGTCATCACTACTCCTCGGCATCAACCTCCTCATCAAAAAATGTAAGACCTGCATTCTCCATAGCGGTCTTGTATTCCTCGACATTGGTGGTCAAGGTCTCTACTTTGGCTTTGAGAGCCCTCTTCTATGAACGAAGCCTCTCAATCACGGTCTGCTGATGCTCGAGCTCGAAGTCCTTGGACTCTAGTTCTGCAGTCATGTCTCGAATCCTCTTGTTCCTATCTTGGACTCGCTTCTCTTGACTCTTGAAATTTCTGTCCTGACTCTCAAACTTGGCCTCCATCTCTTTGACTAACTCATCTTTCTCCGCGAAGAGCTTGTCCTTCTCACGAAGCTGCACCTAGAGTTCGTCATTACTAAGCATGACGTTGTTCCTATCAGTGTCTATGTGCCTAAGAAGAACCTCTAAGTCCTGGAGGTATAGGCGAATCGGCTCTACCGTCTTTCTCGAAGTATCCTCAAAGTCAATGGCCTCACCATCATCATCATGTCTACCGAAGGTGTGGAAGTGAGTACCCCTAACCTCTCGAGAGTGTATCCCTAGTAAACGTCCTATCAAATCTTGCATGACTACCTCAAGGCCTCTCTCCTTGTCATTATGCATGAGCTTGAAGATGATGGCCTCTGTGGCTGGCTCAGTCTGGCATCCTGGCTGATTAACCTTGAAGCCCCAAAGGTCTTTCCTCTCAAACTTGGTGAGGGGAAGCATCATGATAGTAGGAAGAGGGAGATTGAGCAGACTAGTGAGCTCAATAATACGAGGGCCAAAACGAGTTCCCTTGAACTCTTCAGCCATGCTGATAGTAACATTAGGCATCTATTTATAAGATAGAAAAAGTTAGGATCAACACAATTTAAGACAATTTACAAGACAAGGCATCACATGCATAACTTTGGAAATCAAAACACACAAGTCATGGCATACAAAACACAAACAACCTAGTTTCAATATAACTTAGTCAAAATTTTGAAATCTAATGATGAGTGTGGTGGTCCAACTAATAAGGCTCAATTCTTCTTTCACTTTCTAATCTAAAGGCTAACAATGCATCCTTCTATCAAAGAAGATTAGAAAAGTTTACTAGAAGAATAAGACAAGTGTGGGAGTTTGTTGAAATTTTTTCCTTAGTGGTTTCCAATCCTAGGGTCATAATCCTACAGGCAACACAGTGCTCTGATACCATCTGTAAGATCCCTACTTTGTAAAGGAAAGGATCCATGTGATTGCAATTCTAGTCCCTGGATCAATGCTAGCATCCACAGTTTAAGATGAAGTACACAGAAACAAAGGTCATTATTACATATCATTCCAGAGACAAACATAGTATTTTACAACTCCATGGCCACAGGCCTAATACAAGAGTTCAAATATATAATAATATAAATAAGTCTTCATCTTCATGTGCCACAGGCAAGCATGTTGGGTATAGACTCATGACTCCTAATCATCATCAGAATATCCTGCAACATCACAAGTTACATCCACAGTGGGTCAATACATTGGAATAGTATTGGCAAGTGATACCTTAATAGAATATTGGTGGACTAAACACTATATGCATTTTGGCTAAGTGTAGCTTAGGCTTGCTTTGCTCAAAATAGGTTTTGCCTATTAGTTGAAAACACTAAGTTTTTCTTTATCAAAAACTTTCCCAAGGAACCACCAATAGACATTGGGGTCCTTCACCCTTGTTCAACCACAAGTTTATACTTAGAAATTGGGATGAGGAGATTCTTGATAGCTTCCATGTCTTGATTATCAAGTTGTCCAATACCAGGGACATGGCTAAGTACATAGATTCTTCCATCTGCAGAGGTTGTGCACTTTCCCCACAAGACTTGATTTTCATCAAGACAGGAACTTTCAGAAGCCTTCCCTTAGACCAAATGGACGTGTTCCAACCTATCATCCCACTACCACCAACTGTCCAAATGGCTAAGTTATTGCAACCTATATGATCCAGGCAGAGTCCATATTGCCAAGTGGCTGCACTAGAAGCTTCTCAACATTTGGCCTCTCAAATCCCTTTGTTCCTGGGTGGCTTTCCACAAGTGAGATACACAAGGTAAACCATAGAAATGGGCCTTGTTTAACCACTCAACATAAACCATTCTTTCCATTCCACCCAGGTGTTTCATTCACTTAGTTGTTTTATTAAGCAAAAACATAGTCCAAAGACTTAGAAATATTTTATCATAGCATGAATATTTATCCACCCTTGGTTGCTACTAGCTAGGCTAAGCATGGCATTGATATGAATCTTAACTTAGAAATTTCTAGCAATTCTACAACTACTAGGATTTCCCAAGCATAGCATATAGATCAAAAATATCCATGCAAGTCTAACAAATATTTCTAATGCATAGTTGAAAAACATAGGAATAATTTATGAAGCACCACTTGCCCTGGTAGTTTGGAGAGTATCTACAATCCTCACAATCACAATCAATATTTGCACCAAAATCTACACATAAAATAATAGCACCAAAATCACATACAAAACAAATACAAGCAAAAATATATGGATGCATGCATAATGCCATGTGATGATTTTCTACACCAAACAATACAAGTGCATGGTACTGAATGATAAACAAGTTCAAAACAAGCTAAATAAACTTTATTTGAAAATTAAAACATTTTTCAAATAATTAATATACACAAAATAGGCCTACACATGTTTCTGTAAAAACAACCATTTTAACAGAGGCAAAACATTAAACACATTGCATAGTTGGAAAGGATTTTCTCTCCTGATTCCATTGATATAAAATTTGTCAAATTTGGACGTGGGAATCAAAAGTTATGAATTAAACAAGTTTTAATATCTAATAGATCAAATTCAAACTTTTAAAACCAAACTCGTGCCACGCGGGCGCTTAATCGGGTCGGTACCGCTACCGGATCGCTTCTGAGCCGTTGGATCTAACTAAAACGCGCGGTCAGATCTGATCCATACCTCTTCGTTAAGTGATCTATCCTACCCGTCAGATCAGATCCAACGGTGCTTGATCAACCTACCAAAGTCTGGCGGCGCGCGGCGACAGTGAGTGGTGGAGCGCTCTGTCTACGGCGGCACGGTGGCTATAGAGGGGGTTGGGGTCGTCGGAGAGGCTTACCAGACTCGCGGTGGTGTGTTGAAGCTCAACGTGGCAGCGGCTTGACAAGGGGCGCGCGGACACGGCGAGGATTCCTCGTCGGAGTTGAGGCAGAGGTCGGGCAAGCCTTGGCGTCATCAGAGGCGAGGTTCTGGTGCGCGCTAAGACAAACCAGCGAGGCTGTTAGATGCGCACAAGCTAGGCGAACATGTGCATATCGAAAAGGGGGAAAGGGGTCGTCGGGAACTACCAGGAGGGGTTGCCGGAGTTGCGCCGAGCTTCGGTTGCTTCCGGTGGTGGACGGTCTCGACGTTCTAGGATGATACAGAGAGAAAGAAATGCATGAGAAGATGCGCAAGGACCTGTAGAACATGCTCGCATGAAGCAGAGACAAAGGGGTGGACGAGGCTCACCGGAATTGGTCGTCGGTGCTGCGGCGGTGTGGGCACGATTACGGGCGGCCTAGTGGCATGGAGTCTGTGCTGAGTGAGGGGAAATGAGCAGCGAGGGGAGGGGGTCTTATAGCTGGAGCAGGGGCGAGAATCTCGCGAGGAAACACCGACAATCAAGCCCGCATCAATCGCGGCAGTGATGAGGTAACGGCGGCGTCGGACGGGGTCGTGGGGGTTCGTGGCTGGAGACGACGCTTGCGTGGCGCTTGGGTCCACCAGTCAGCGAGCGCGGGGTCGAGTGGGTGCGCGTGATAGAGAGAGGGGAAAAACCCCGGGTGGGCTTAGTGGGCTGGTTTCGCTGTTGGGCTAGATTAGTGGCGCCGGCCTTTTCTTATTTCTTTATTCCTTTTCTTTTTCTGTTTGAATTTCCATGAAACATTTTCAAATGATTTCAAAAGCCATTTGAATTCAAACCTTTTCTGGATTTTTGTAGAGTGTAACACTCATATTTCTGGGCATAAAATCATGTGGTCTCTCTGTATTAGCTTGGTCCTTTTGATCAAATAAAATAAACAGTGACATAGTACTTGATTTGAACAAGTTTTGAAAATGGATTCAAATCCATATTTGTTTTGTAAATTTTGGTTTAAGCACTAGAAATCAAGCAAAACAATCTGAGAGAAACAAGGTTTGGTTTTGAACAAATAATCTCCCATTGGAGAGTAGCATTTGATTAATGTTTGATCACATAAAATCATAGCTCCCAAGTTCTGTTTTCTTTCAAAATGAGTTTGTATTTGATCCCTAAATGATATGCATGCATGCATGATATGAAATCTTTGAAAACATGATTTTAGGGATGTTACAGTAGCATAGCCGGCAATACGATTGAAGTTGCACTGGTAATCACACACAGAACCAGTGCCCAACTTTAGCTTGAGGAACTCCTCCCTCTTCTAATCCATCAGCCCCTCCGGAATATGATAAGCTCGGAAGGCTTCGGTGAACTCTTGCCATGTAACATCATGTTGAGCTTCTTGCATAGCCAAGAAATTTTCCCACAAGGATTTAGCTGCTCCCTCCAGATGATAGGCAGCAAAAGTCACCCAATCAGCTTGAGCAACCCGACCAACCTGAAGTTTGCGCTCCATAGTGCGAAGAAAGTAGTTTGCATCAAGTGGCTTAGTGGAATAGCTGAAAACTGGCGGAGTGAGACGTGTGAAGTCCTTGATACAAACCTGATTGTTCTGGCATTGAGCAGTATTGCGCTCAATCTGTTCAAGGACCCTCATGTTGTCAGCACGATTGGTTTCGTACATGGCCATGAGTTGAACCATGGACGGCGGTGGAGGAAGGTTGGAAGATTCACCCTCATTTGCAGTACCACGTGCATGAGCATGGGTACAGGCACGAGTGGTGTCACCCATCCTGGAATAACAAAGAAAAAGGGTTAGACAGGGGTTTCAAAGGAACAAGACAGAAAGATGAACAACGAGTACTTGATATAAAAGTATCATCTTATCAAGCATGGTAGTATCAAAGCTTACTAATGTATACACTAACCAGCTGACTTAGAAACCATGACAATGGGATGCTAAGATGTTACACACCAAGCAAAACTAAGATATCTTGGAACTCTGAGAATAGCAACCAAGTACGGAGTACTTCAGAAAAAAAAACCAAAACCACGATCCTAAATGTTTTGAAATATGAGATAAGTAATGAGAACCTTTTCAAACCAAATAGGGTAAGAAGAACTCCAGCATCATAAACACACCAGAGAAGGAGTAAAAAGAATCCTAGTCAAAGTTTCTACAAATAATTTTTAACTTTCAAATATTTTTGTCAACTTCTAGACTCAACATTGACCAATAAAAGGGTTTCCTACAGGCAGTCCTGCTCTGATACCAAAACCTGTAGCACCCCCCGGGATTAGAGTTAAACTAACATCATATCACCATCTAAGATAAGTTCAACTCCAAACACGGAAGATCACAGTATGATTTGGCAACATTTCAGAACACAGGGATTCAATAGAATAAGTTTAAACTCTTAATAGAGTAAGATATTAGAGTTATTACAAACCAGAGGTCATAGACCCGACATTACATCACACAACGGAAAAAAAATTATGTTGTTCTACACAACAACTTAGCAAAAGTCCTAAGAGACCATAAACAGAAGCGACGTCCATCCCATAGTCCTCAGGCTGCTACCTAGGACCCCCAACTACTCGTCGATGTCAACGTAGAAGCCACCTTCGGTCGCAACTAGATCATCTATAGAAAAACAATAATGGCGAAAGGCTGAGTACGAGAATGTACTCCGCAAGACTTAGATAACGTAGTATCTACATGCTATGGCTAGAAAGGCTTTCCCTAGATTTACTTTTGCGGAAAGCAATCTTTGTTTGTAAACAAGAGAGAGAAGAGGCTCGTCTACTTAGAATCTTTTAAAAAGGGGATAAGATAACGACTTTCTCATCTTGTTCATCATATCTTGATAACCACCAGCTTCATCAGAATTTCCTATCTAGGATCACCCCCTCGACCCAGATGAAGCATCCTTAAGCACATGTGGATCAACAAGTTTTATAATGGTTAAAGTTATCTATGATCTCAGAATCTGGTCACCAAGCGTTCATAACCGTGAACACGGCTTTTCGAAAGGATTTAACCCTGCAAGGGTGTACAACTTTACCCACACGTACCAACCGACTCTTAATGCCAAATATTATTAGCCCTCTTCGTTGGAAGGCCGGTAGAGGGTGGTTGACCATGACCTTTACCTTGCTTTCGCCGAGACCATGATTCACACAATAAGTATGGTTCCACCGTAACAGGTGAAATCCCAAAGCCAGTACTTAAAGATGTGAGGCGAGGTTGGTTTACCAGGGGCTCCATCCATCCCAAGCAACCGCGGCCACGCTTCCCTACCTGTTATGATCCACCTCCTTCACCCCCTCTTTCGAAAACATTTTCAATGCGTATGCCAAATGGAAAGACCTAACTATGTGACTCATGGAATCTACTAGGCAAGTTAGTCAGTAGAGGGGTTGTCCAGGCCCCGTGTGGCTGTACGCTCATCTCGGTTCCAAAGGAAAGAACTCAGTTCCTATAGGTGGCAAGCATGGTACTATAAAAACCACACCCAACGTGGCCTCCCATACAAGCCTTAGCATGTTTAGTTACTTCCTTCGATGATGTCACCATCTCCTACCTTTCTAGATTCTCCGACATCTCTGATTCACCATTCGGACAGATCAGACATTGTTACTATGCATGACTAAGCTGTCGATATCAGAAGCTCTAGCACCGCTCACATGCTAGACCTAGGTATGCTAGGAGTAGTGGATCAAGACTATGAGTCTACAAAATGAAACTGTGCAGCAGATAGGTAATACTAACTACTGGCAAAAGACCACATTGGAATCATGTGCATCATAGCGAGAAAGTAATATACTTTGTAAAAGTAGGTACAGAATGAGAGGCTACACTTGCCTTGTCCGTCAGTAGACAGGTATGGATCTTCGGTGTTGTTGACTTCAGCCTCGGGCTCGGATCCTATCGTGAAGAACCAATACCGTAAAGAAAGGCGACAATCAAGACATGGCATCGATGAAATGCTCAAACATGGATGATGATATGACAAGTTAAATTGCATTGAAATGAAACCCTAAGGCATGCTTGATAGTTTTAACGGGGTTCCGAGGGTTGAAAACCCTAACTCGAGGAAACTCGGAATCACCTATGAGGGGTTACTATGCTGTCCTAATTAAACTTGTCATTAAGGTTGTTTAGCAATGCATGATTATAGTGTAATTAGATAGTTCTCATTTTTCTAAACATTTTGATATATTATTCATATTTTTCTGACTTATAATTAATTATTTATTGAATTTCCAATATTTATTCATTTTCTGGATTGATTTAAATAATTTAAAATAATTTAATGTGTCACTGTGACATCAGCACACGCCCTAAAACATTTTACACAGAGGGCTGGGCTAGCCACAGTGGCTGACCGGTGGGCCTCAGAGTCACATCGGCCTCCACGTGGACAGGTGGGACCCGAGGGGGTTTGACCAGGAGCTGACCCACGCGCTGGCGTCACGATGACGCTGGCATGACGTCACGTTGCCGGCCACCAGAAGATGGTCATCGACGTCGATGTTTGCGAGCACGCGCGCGCGAGCCAAGCATGTGGTTCGAATTGGGGCTGCAAGGCGAGCTAGCTAGTGGTGGCGCCGCCTGTGGATGGTCATCGGAGCAAGGCGTATGACGGCGAGCAGCGGCGGCTCTCGACAAGCTACGGTGCGGGCGGGACACATAGCGAGAGAGAGGATTCGGATGGGTGCCTTAGCATCGTATGCTCACCCTAGAGCAATTGATGGTGACAGCGAGGCGAGGCGGTGACCGGAGCGACGGCGAGGCGAGCGGTGGAGCACGTCGGTGACGGAGAAGAAGCGGGCGATGCGGTCGATTGGCTGTGCCCGGGATCGATTCTGTTGGCGAGGAAGACCGGCATGGCGAGGCGGAGCTCGTGGTGGCCTCAGAGGGACCTGGGGTGGCCGGAGACGACGAGGCACCGACGAGGTCTGGGCTAGGGTTTCGACTCCGTGCAAAAGATAAGAGAGAGAGGTGTCTTTGGGGAGGGGGAAGAATGGATAGGGGAGCAAGGACGACGGTGCGGTGTTCTTATCCTCAACCAGGGGCGGCGGGGTGCATCGCTGTGGTAGAAGGCGATCGACGGTACGATGACGAAGGGGTATGGGCCGAGAGCCATGCATGGGATGGATGTGAGCTGAGCAGCAGGGTGAGTGGAGAGGAAGTTGGGCCGACCTGTGCTACGGCCTGAGATGGCTTGCTGGCTCTTTTTTTATCAGAACATTTTTCCAATTTCTGTTTTCTATTTTTTGTTTGTATTTTCCAATTCAAAACTGTTTTGAGTAGTTTGAAAATACCAGAGGGGTTTATATAAGTGTAAAAATATTTAGGGGGCCCTTATATTCAGATTGGGATCCACACATTTTGATACTTTTCAAATTCAAAACCACATTTGTATGTAGTTTCAAAGAAAGGGGAAAAGACTAGGGTTTAGGGTTTTGTACTTGTATTTTGATCCACACACTTGTTCACGTGCATACTTTATTAAATTTAACACATGCATGCAATGGTTAAGGTACTAATTACATATATTACAAACTTGGGTTGTTACACCCTGCGTCCTCTGTATGCCCTGGTCACTGTACTTCTTCTCGATTAACCTTTTGTGCTTCTGTACCCAAGGATCGACCAGTTCTAAATGTTGTAGCGCGACGAGGTTTCCTCAATCAAAGTCTGCACATCGACAATCGAAGTCTTCATGCAGTACGCAATGACCCTCTCGGTGAGAAGATCCGTCGAGCTTGCCAAGGTGCCTGTTGACGGGAAGACCGAAAGGGTTCTCGATGTCTAGATAATTCGTGCAGAAAGAGATGCACTCTTCGGCCATACAGCCCTTGGCTATGCTTCCATCTGGACGGGACCTGTTGCGAATGTATCCTTTGATGTGTCCGTTCATCCTTTCGAACGCCATCATGCTGCGAAGGAACATCGGCCCAAGTTGGACGATGTCCTCCACAAGATGGACCAGCAGATGCACCATAATGTTGAAGAATGCAGGCGGGAAGTAGACCTCAAGCTTGCATAGTATCACCACAATCTCCTCCTGTAGCCTCCCGAGCCGATCCACGCCAATCGACTTTCTAGAGATGACGTCAAAAAACTTGCAGAGGCCAAACAACGTTTCACATAAGTGCTCTTCCATTATCCCTCTTAGTGCAACCGAAAGTGCCTGCGTCATTAGCATGACACAATCATGAGACTTCATGCCACTGAACCTCTGCTTCGCCTCGTCTAGGTATCTACTTATCTTGCCCGCGTAGTCGTAAGGAAATTTGACTCCTAGAAGGCACTTGAAAAACTGTTTGATCTCATCCTGGCTTAGAGTGAAGCAAGAAGGAGGGCAGTAATATTCGTTCTTCTTGACCTTTTTACCCTTCCAACAACCTTGTGTCGCCTCTGACTCATGATCATCGTCATCTTCCCGATTATCAGGAGTAGTGCGTCCTCCGTGAAGCTCCTTTCGGATGCCCATGAATATCAGGTCATGCCTTGCATTTGGACCATCTTTCATCCTATCTGGCATGTTGAATATGGTGGCAACCAAACTCTCGCACACGTTTTTTGTGATATCCATGATGTCAAGGCTATGAGGAGTGTGGAGAAACTTCCAGTATGGCAACTCCCACCAAACAGACCTTGTTTTCCATACCTTCAGCAGCGACTTGTCTTGCTACCTCTTTCGCTTCTTTCCAGGCTTAGGACAATCTTTCCGTTTTTTCAGCAATTCTTCCACTTCTTCGCTGGGATTCCTCGGGTCTCGGATTGGCCATCGAACAGATCTCCACATTTTCTCCATGGATCATTCTTGCCGAGACACCTCCGGTGCGCCATGAACACGGTTTTCGAAGACCCTGGATCTTTCACTAGTTGGAGATAGCTTGTGTTATCCATGCACCTAACGCATGTGGAGAATCCTTGGATAATCTGCCCCGAGATATACCCACAACCTGGATAGTCTTGCACTATAGTGACCAACACGGCTCTCATAGTGAAATAATCTTGTGCGATGGCGTCATAAGTATTGGCTCCAGATTCCCATAACGTGGCTAGCTCCTATTTCAACAGCCCGAGATATAGATTGATGTCGGTACCAGGTTGTTTTGGCCTTGAATTAGCATACTCATTTGTATGTACTTCTTCTCCATGCACGGCCATGGAGGGAGGTTGTACATCCATACAAACACGGGCCAAGTGTTGTGCGTTCTGCTCTGGCTACCGAACGGATTGAGTCCATTGGTGCTTGCACCAAGCCTGATATTCCTCGAATCTCCACCGAATTCTGGGAATTCGAGGTCCAATGCTTTCCACTGGCTAGCATCTGGATGGTGCGTCAGCGGCTCATCCTTTTCGGGGTCATAGTCATCTCCTAGCTTCTTCCTTTCCGCATGCCATCGCATGAGCTTCGCTTCCTTAGGGTCCGTGAAATAGCGCTGTAGACGAGGAGTGATAGGAAAGTACCATACCACTTTTCGAGGTGCTTTCTTCCCTTTCTTGTATCGACTCACGCTGCACACCGGACATGTGGTTTTTGCCGCGTCCTTGCCCCAATAAATGATGCAATTGTTGATGCATATGTGGTATCTAACATGCGGTAGAACGAGAGGACATACGATTTTCTTGGCGTCCGCGATACTAGTTGGACATGTGTCCCCCTCCGGGAGACGATCGTGCCAGAATGCCATCATATCATCGAAGCTTGCGTCGCTCAATTTGTGTTTTGCCTTCATCTCCATAGCCTTGAGTGTTAATTACATTCAACTGGGTATCATTGGGCCTGCATCCTTCATACAATGGAGTAACCGCTTCTTTCTCAAGTTGCGCAAGCTTGGATTTCTCTCTAGCGACATCCCTGGTGTTACTCGTCTGCTTGAGAAGCATCTCTTGCACGTAAGGGTCCCGCACCCAGCCGGACATTATTCCATCATCGTATGCTCCTCCGACATCTAGATCATCATCATCCCGGTCTGCTTCCGCACCTTCACCATCTCCAGGAGACTCTTCATCCTCTCGCCAGTCCTTGCCGTGATGATCATCGTCATGTTTCCCACCTTCAACGTCTCCATCATATTCTTCATCGCTTATCCAATGAGTGTATCCATCCATGAAACCATGGCGTAGCAGGTGCGCCTACAGATGCCCGGAATCTGGGTCGATCAACTAGTTGAGTTTGCATCTTCTGCACAGACATCTTATCTCCGTCTTGTTATTTCGTATCATGTAGTTCGTCGCGCATTTCAAAAATCTATCCACAATGCCTTCGCTCATTATGCAAACCATGGTTGCACGCGCGGTGTACACGGTACAATTAGAAGTTTATTACAACCACATAATCAATGCATGCATGCAATGGTCGATAGAAAATTTCGGCATGACCTATCCTAAAATAAGGACCTTTGCAAAATGCTAAAGTCTTGCCAAAATGGAAATGAATCAACATTTTGGCAAAACAAATGACAACTCATTCACAAACAAACACAAGAGAGAGACCGATCCATACACATGAACACATCATCCTCTCCATACACACATGAGCATCGATCCTCTCCATACGCACATGAGCATCGATCCTCTACATACAGATGAGCAGATCATCCTTATACACATTAGCACATACTTACATGGACAACTTAACGAGATGAGAGACCAATCGAGAATATGGAAAGGAGAGGTGCGCGCGAGATCGACCAAGAGGATGGCGTGTCCGGAAGGAGAGCTTCCTCTATCATGTATGTAGCATCCAAGGTAAGTTTTACATGCTAAAAATGGTGAATGAGTGGAGAAATTGAGGTGGGAAGGAGGAGGATACCGACTAGATCTAAGGAGGCAGAAGGAGGGGAAAGTGAAGTGTGGGTGTGGTAGTGGATAGTCACATATGCAAAGTGGAGCTGCCAAAAAATGGTCGACACATTTGTGGCACACATGGCCCTAGTGCACCACATGAACTAATCACAACTGTGGCGCACATGCTAGGAGTGCGCCACGGGTGTGTTTGCCCATTTACAGAGTAGAGGGGCCTTAACTTAGGCGTAGCGCACGGGCCTCATGTGCGCCACGGCAAACCCTAACAACCGAAGCGCACATACCCCATGTGCGCTACGGGTATGTGCCATGCGGCCAGCAAGCTCCTGGCCCACACATATCTGTGACGCACTAACACCACATGCGCCACAGTTGTTCTAGTTACTAGTAGGGCAATTCCCACAGGTGAGCCACGCCTGTTTTACCCGCGGGGCACTTCAACCACGTGAGCCACGGATGTGTGGATTACCTATAGCCCTTTTCCTAGTAGTGGTTGGCGCGTTCTGCCTGGCCATTCGACTCCGGGTGGGCGACTGAGGCAAAGTCAAGCCGAATGTTATGATCCTCGCAGAATTCGGCCATGGCGCCTTTTGAAATGTTGGTGCCATTGTTCGTGATGATGTTGTGCGGGTACCCTTACCGATGGATGAGCTCGCAAAGGATCTTGGTGGCGGTGTTACTGTCGCACTTCCTGAATGGCTTGGCCTCGACACACTTAGTTAGTTTGTCCACTATGACCAGGAGGTGGGTGTAGCCATAAGGAGCTTTTTTACTGGTCCCACCATGTCCATGCCGCACACGGCGAATGGCCAGGTGATGGTGATTGTCTTGAGTGCCGAACCAGGGATGTGCATCTCGTTGGCGTATTTCTGGCACCCGATGCAGCTTTGGACGATGTCGACGACATCAGCGTGCACGGTGAGCAAGTAGAAGCCATGTCGCATGGCTTTGGCGACTAGGGACCAGGCACCAGCGTGGTGGCCGTAGTCACCGGCGCGGATGTCTTGGAGGATTTTGCATCCTTGCCTTGGTTGCACTCAACATTGCAACACACCGGTCACGCTGCGCTTGTGTAGTTCGCCTTTGACGATGATGAATGATTTGCAGCGTCGCACTATCATGAGTGCCTCCGTCTCGCCCGAAGGCAAGGTCCCGCTCTCGACGTAGGAGAGGTATGGCTCAGTCCAATCGCTAGGTTCTGTAAGCATGGCGAACAGGGCAGGCTCGAGCTGTAGCGATATCCCGATGTCGATCTCCTTTGGGGGGAGACCGAAGGCTTGTGTATGGTGTCGAGGAAGATGGACGTGGGTGGTGTTTGCCGAGACGATCCAATGGGGGATAGGGCGTCTTCCTCCTTATTCTTGAGCATGTCGATCCACTTGATGGACTAGCCAGTGAAGTGGCCTCCTTACTGGTCCACCAGAGATGGCATCGGAGGTGCCGGAGACTTGTGCGGCGACAAGGTCAGAGTCACCGTAGCACCGTAGGAGATTTGCGTTCATCTCCTTGGAGGCCCGCATGCTGTGGAGGAGGGCCTCATATTCGGCCATATTGTTGGTGCAGGGCATGAAGTCGAGTTGTAGGACGTAGCGCAGCTTGTCACCTTTGGGGGAGGTTAGTATGACCCTAGTCCCTGTGCCATCCTCGTTCTTGGACCCGTCAAAGTGGAGCGAATGGTAATGGAGGTAAGGAAGCTTCTTCGGCTTCTGCGCTTCTTCCCAGTCGGCGAGGAAATATGCCATGGCCTGCGACTTGATCACTTTGCGTGGCTCGTACTTGATGTTGTGGACGCCGATTTCGATATCCCACTTGGCGAATTTCCCAGTCGTCTCGCGGTGGCGGATGATGTCCTACAGTGGCACGGAGGAGACGACAATGATGGGGTGCTCCTAGAAGTAGTGTGGGAGCCATCGCTGGCCTCTGAATACCGTGTACACCAGTTTATGGTATTACGGGTAGCGCTGCCATGAGGACCTCACTGATGTAGTAGAACGGGCGCTACACAGGGAGCTCCTTGTTGTCCTCTGGCCGTTCGATGACCATCACGGAGCTGACGACCCGCGTGGTGCCCGTGACGTAGACGAGCATTGGCTCCTTGTCGACAGGAGCGGCGAGTAGGGGTGCTACGAGTATCACTTCTTTGAGTGCTTTTAGCGCGTCATCTGCATGTTTATCCCATTGGAACATGGGGTTCTTGCGCATCAGGCGGTAGAGAGGCATTGCCTTCTCGCCTAGCCGGGGGATGAAGCGGCCGAGGGCCGTGACTCGACCGGCCAGCTTTTGGACGTCGTGGAGACACTCGGGCTTCCCGAGTCGTGCGATGGTGTCGATCTTGGTGGGGTTCGCTTTGATGCTTCACTTGGATACCATGTACCCAAGTAGTTGTCCGGCGGGAACGCCGAAGGTGCACTTCTCTGGGTTGAGCTTGATATTGTACCTACGCAGATTTGCAAAGGTTTCGACCAGGTCAGCGAGCAGGTCGGTCTGGCGAGTGGATTTTACCACCATTTCATCGATGTAGATGTGGATGTTGTGGCCAATTTGGCTCGCAAGGCACTCCTGCATGCACTGTTGGTAGGTCGCGCCGGCATTTTTTAGGCCGAATGTCATGGTAGTATAGCAGTAGGCGCCGAATGGCGTGATGAACATCGTCTTCTCCTCGTCCTCGACCGCCATCTTGATCTGGTTGTACCCAGAGTACACGTCGAGGAAGCATAGAGACTCCAACCCCGCGGTCGAATCGATTATCTGGTTGATGCGCGGTAGGAAAAACTACTCCTTTGGGCAGCCTCTGTTGAGGTTGGTGTAGTCGATACACATTCTCCAAGTCAACTTCTTCTTCCGAACCAGGACTGGGTTTGCTAGCCACTTGGAGTACTTGATGGGCCAAATGAAACCTGCGGCGATTAGATGCTGCACTTCTTTGGCGTTTGCTCAGTGGCGCTCTTCATTGAAGGGCCAAAGCGACTGTTTCACAGGTCGCACTTTGGGGTCGGCGTCGAGTTTGTGCTTAGCGAGTTCCCTGAGGATACCTGACATGTCAGATGGCTTCCATGCGAAGATGTCGTGATTCTCACGCAGGAACTCTATGATGACGCTTTCCTATGCGGTGCTCATATTTGTCTCGATGGTGACCGTCTGGCTGGAGTCGCCCGGGACCATCTCGATGGTGCGCGTGTGTGTGGAAGCCTCGAATGCGGTCGACCTGACATTTTCTGTGTTGCGCTTCATCAGGATCGTAGGGTCGTCCTTGTCGATGCCACTCTCTTATCTGGCGAGTTCGTCAGCGTGGTTTTTTTCCGTGGCGATGACGGTGTCCGCGAGTTTGGTGCCTGTTTCTTTGCACTTGATGGACATGTCGAGTCGCCGTGGACGGTGATGATGTCGCATGGCCCTGGGTGCTTCATCATGTTGTACGCATAATGCAGTGCCGCCATGAATTTGGCGAATGCTTGTTGCCCCAGGACGCAGTGGTACGGGCTATGGAGGTTCACCAACTCGAAGATGATCTGCTTGGTGCGGAAGTTGGAGGGTGCGCCGAAGGTGACTGGTAGCATCACCTTGCTGATCGGGTACGCCTTCCGACCGGGGACGATGCCGTGGAAGGTGGTGAGGGTTGATTCGACCATTGACTGTGGGAGCTGCAGTCTCGTGAAGGTGTCTAGGTAGAGAATGTTGATGGAGCTCCCACCATCCATCAGTGTCTTGGGGATCCAGTAGTCAGCCACTTTGGGCTTGACCACCAGGGTGACTCGCCCGGGGTATTCGATCCGTGGCGGGTGGTCTTCGCGGCTCCACGTGATGCGCTGCTCGGACCAATTGATGAAGCGAGGGACGTCGACTTGGGATACCGCATTGACGGCGACTGCGCGGGCGAGCACCTTCTTCTCGCGCTTGGTGCCGAGCCCGGTGAATGTGTGTAGCGATCCGACATCGTTGCCGAACCCATTGCATTGCCATTGTCCCTTGGCGGGTTGTCATTGGGACCTTCCCTTTCTTGCCTTGCCTTCTCAATATCCTTCAAGGAGTGGCAGTCGGCGGTGGTGTGGGTGGCGGGTTTCTCTCCCTGCTATGGAAGACACATGGCTGGTTAAGTAGTGCGACGGGGTTGAATTTCGGACTCGCGTGGTAGTTTCCGTTGTCGCGATAATTTCCTCCATCGCGGCGGAAGTTCTTCGATTCACGCGGCTCGTAGCCGGTGTTGGTTATGAAGTTGACTCGCCTGTCACCGCGGCGTTTTCCGGTGAGGCGAGTGTTTCTATAGCGCATCTTGCGTTGCCTCCCGTTGTTGTGGCCGCTTGCACAACGTCTCCCTCCTGACTCGTCGTTGGAGTCTTGGTTGGGGTCTTCCTTTGCGTAGCGCTTCCCGGTCTCGAGGAGGTCGGGGACATTGTCGATTGGCCAGTAGACCCTCTTGATCATAGTGACCAGAGGTCATACCGGCACGCGTTCTTGAAGCAGTGGATCGCCGTGTCTGGGTGGATGCCGGAAGCATGGATCCACAGTTCCTGCCACCGTTTTATCTAGTGGCGGGTTGACTCGCGTGGTCCCTGGATGCATCGTTCCAGGTGTTCGATGGTGGTGGCGCGGGTGTAGGATCCCTCAAAGTGCCTGACGAAGGCCTCAAGCATGTCCTCCCACGAGTCGATGTTGTCCATGGGAAGAGTGTTGATCTATTTCCGGGTCGCCCCTCCATCATTAGGGGGAGGTAGCAAGCGGCCAGTAGGTCGGTGTGGCCGGCGATTCCCGTCGCCATGAGGTATGTGTCCAGCTACACAGCTGGGTTGTACGTGGGGTCGTACTTTTTGATCTCCTTTGGTGCCTTGAAGTTGGCGGGGTATTTTTCTCCTCAGATCATAGGTCCGAAGCATTAGGGGCCAACTCGGCTATGGGAGCCCCTTGGCTCGGGGTCGCCACCATTGGTGAGGGTGTGCCTCAGGTCGTTGGGCTGGTGCAGCCGCCAGGTTTGGTTGTTGATGATGTGCGTTCGCGCATCGATTGGCTATCCGTTGGCGGCGATCGTGTTGTTTGCCGGTCGCGGATTGTTGCTGGAGAGCATGGGGTGTGCGGCCCGCTGCAGTGGCTGGGGTGGTGGGCAGTTGAGTGTGTTAGTGACCGTTTGGTGGCCGCTCAAGGCCGCCCTTCTTCCGGACAAGCGGGAATACATCCGGGTCCTCTTTGGCTTGCTGTTCGACATCCCTGGCAAGTAAGGCCTAGGCGTATTTGACCTGCAATGCGCCCTCTCTAGTGATGTTGAGGTTTGCGACCACGGCCTGTCCCTCGATGACATTGTCCATCGGGGTGGAGTATAGTGGGAGCCCATTTGAGTCACGGGCTTGCGGAGAAATGATGAACCTCGGCTGGTCTGGGGGAGGTGCGCGACCGAGGAACGGCGGGGGAGCCACAGTCGCTGGTTCTCCGGGTGGTGGATGAGTGCTGCCCATAGGTGGGGCATTCTCGCAGATCACGCAATCAGCCTCGTGGGCATGGTCATCGTGCTCGTCGAAGTTTAGGGTTCGCCCGTGAACTCTGGGGTTCAGGCGGGTCCTGATGCGACGTTGGTGGTACAGTGACAGCTCTTGTGCTGCTTCGCGCTAAAGGCAGATTTTTTGTGCTCAACTTTGGCCTTACGCGGCGCCTCTTCCAGTCGTAGGCAGTCTTCCTCGACCTCCGTTGCCATCGCGGTCGGCGGGATTGGTGTGGCGAAAGGGTATGGCGGGGCGTTCATGCTGCCCTCCATGTAAGTCTTGACGAAGTGACTAGATCTGGCGCGAAGATCGCAGGAGGAATCCGACCTAGAGTCGGAGTCGAAGATCTGGAGGATGGATGACTCCTCGAAATCCCCAGCGTTGGAGACTCGCGTGATGGAGCCTTATGGTGATGCGAGGGTGATGGATCTGTTGACCGAGGGAGGTGCGCAGAGTCAGCGTCTGAAGGAAATATGCCCTAGAGGCAATCATAGAGATGATTATAGTTCATATGTATCCATGAGTTATTGTAATATTCCTTTAATATCCATATATCAGGAAACTTGTATTGATTGGCAATTATGTGAATTTTTTGTGAAACTCTTTACTTGTATGGTTATCTAATAAGTTGTCCCTAGTCGGAGTTTATGTGAGGACACACGTGAATATTAGACTAGCACATCGATTGGTTGAAGACTATGTTACGCAAGTCATAGACATGGAGATGTCAAACCAATGATGTGGACACACGTTATGAACATGGGGTTGGATTAACCCAACTTGAGACTGGAAATTACACTTGCAGATCTCTCTACACATCATGTACGTTTTGTCCTTAGACCTAAGATTGTCGCATGTACTTGAAATGTGGATCGACCTACTTTGGGGCTATCAACCACTGCTCGATAACTGGGTATTTATAAAGGTAGCTTTCGAGTTTGTCCTGATACATGCTGCAAGGCATTGGTCAATCAAGATGGGATTTGCCCCTCTCTACTTGAGAGAGATATCTGTAGGCCACTCGAGTGATCGGATCCAGAAATACATGATCGTGCTACATAAGGTTAAGAGTTAACCTATTAAAGGGATTCCAAATCATAGTATCAAGAAAGAGAGGTCAGCTTGGAGATAGACCAAATATGGTGAGGCAAAGGTAAAGACATGTACTTAACCTTGTGATGGTTCGTCTGAATGATCTTTATATGCGTTTAGGAGTTGGCACTTCTTGCTAGAGGCCGCTACCAACTATTGATGGAGTAAATGTACTCGTGTCATGTTTATGCGTGTATGAACCTATAGGGTCACACACTTAAGGGGATGGAAGCCTAATGAGGATTGGATCCGAATTAAACCAGGCTTAGGCTACTAATGGGCTGCTAATGTAGAAGCCCGCCAGGGACGCCTATATAAGAGGGGGTGGGGTGAGCTGAATAGGGTTGAGAATTACACCCATCCACCACTCCGCTCACGCCTGTGTTGCACATGCGGACCTAGCAGTCCGGCATCTAACACTTCCACCTCGGACGTGTGGATACCTCGGAGGTGCTGCAGCTGTAGCACTTGGACGAGACGTGCAAAGGGGAGTTGCTTGTGGGACAAGGAGGAGGAGGAGACGTAGAACATCTACATCGCCTCGACGTGCTTCATCAAGTTCCACAAGTGTGCATCTAGTGGTAATCCCGAGATCTTTGACAACAGTATTCCTTGTTTGCGCGGTAGAAGTTTTTGATTTGCACTAGTGTAGCCTAACCTTATCCCTTTAGTGGTATCAGAGTCGATACTGTTAAGTTATAGGTTCGAGAAGTTTGCATATGGTGATATGTAGATTGATATGAATGATGTGATCGTTTATATGGCAGTGGTTCAGGATTGATCTATGATCTTTCTTTTCGTGATCACGATTCTAAGGTCGACGAACGACTTACCCCTACCGGTCGGTTTCTGCCATAGGGGTAGACAGTGACACATAAATCCTGTTGAATCACGTGAAGATCAGTATGATTGATCGAATAGGGAACTAGATCTAAAATCAATGTATTGTGATCAAAGGAGTTTGGTCGAATCGGAACAATAGTCGGTTTATGGTAAATTTGATTTGACAATCAAAATCCTTAAATAAAATTGTATAGATACCGCGAGGGGCGCCGCCCCTTCAAACCGCACAGGGGAAGACCCCCTTAATTGTAGCCCCTTTTGTATCTCGTTAAGATTCCTAGGTGCTGCAAGTTCAAATGATCCGGTAAAATGCGATTCTATACATAACTTGTTTTTTAGGATGTATGTGATCAGTATGGCCCAAATATGCATGTGATGCATGTATGAAATTTTTCATGACCTGCGTGTCGTGAGTAGGGCAACACGACTTGAGACATATGTGTTGTCTATTATTGTAAAGGCCTGCGTGCCAACTGGTAATGATCCCAATACTATGTAATTTTGATTACTAGCTGTTAGGAGTAATAGCTTGTATTAGTTCTTGGAGGACTCATCACTTGAAAGGATGGCTCGCATGGACCATGAAGATGGAGATCATCATGGTGGACAGGTTATATGGCGATGGAGATCACCATGAGAAAATGGGCCATACTGTGTCACATCTATGTGAATGCTATTCTTACACGTTTTACTGCTTTGCATGCTTAGATGATAGTAGTAGAATGATCCCTCACAAATTTTAAGTTAAATCATGCCCTCCCAACAAAACCTTGCACCATCCTATGCCCTGTACAATCATTGGTGGGTCTATGAAATTAGGGTGCCGCGATTTTCCTTGGCTGGATGGGTTTGTATCGGATACCTACACGCATAAGGGTTAGTGAGCTTGACAAGGCTATCTTAACAGTTAAGGACCTTGGAGCATAAAGGTTGGGCGCCTAGTTTAGACATAGAGATGTCACCCAACAACAAGAGTCACATATGATATGATTAGCAAGAGTTGGTTACCAATTTACCTTGTCTTCTAGTAGTGATGCTAAAGCTCACTAGTCGACTTTTTAATGGTGGATCTTGAATCACTTAGTATCAATAGAGGGATGTTGATTTAAGTGGGAGTACATGCTATTAAATTGTTCAATATGTTTTACTCTTTCATGGTTACATGGCTTAGTATTTTGCATTTTTCTATTGTAGACCAATGGCACCGAACACTTCATCACCGTTTTATTTGCGTTCAATTCTTGACAAAGATAAACAAAATGGAACAAACTATTCGGATTGGGTAGGTAACCTGAGAATTGTTCTCAGACCTGATAAAATGGAAACTGTTCTGGATACCCCAATCCCCAATGAACCTACTAATAATGCGACTACTTCCCTTAAGAATGCCTACAATAGAGCATGTGATGATTCTCTTGAGGTTAGCTATATTATTCTTGCATGCATGGAACCTGAAATCCAAAAGCAGTTTGAGGATCAGGAAGCGTACGATATGATCATCGCGCTTGGGGACATGTTCAAGACTCAGGCAAGGACTGGGAGGTATAATGTCGCCAAGTCCTTTGTGGAATGCAAGCTGGCAAAGGGAGCAGCTGTAGGTCCGCATGTGATTAAAATGGTTGGTTACAGTCAGACTTTGGCAATCTTGGTTTTCCAATAGGCCAAGAGTTGGCTACTGATTTCATTTTGTCTTCTCTTCCATCTAGCTATGGTCATTTCATTTCTAACTACCATATGCATGGGGTGGAGAAGGGCCTTAATAAGTTATGTGGGATGCTGAAAACAGCAAAAAATGACATTAAGAAGTGTGCAGGGCATAGCCATGTGATGGCTGTGCAAAACAAGCCTAGCTTCAAGAAAAAGGGCACTTCTTGGTAGAACAAGAAGGGAAAGCCTAAGGATACGATCCCTAAGACGAATCCTGCACCCAAGCAAAAGGCTGGACCTGTAGAAGACACTGAGTGCTTCTTTTGTCATGAACATGTACACTAGAAGAGAAACTGCAGCAAGTACCAGGCTTCTTTGAAGAAGAGTGGAAGTAAGAGTACTCAGGTACGCTTGTTGTAAATGTTGTGGACATTGTTCTCGATGATTCTTATGTTAACTCTTGGGTATTTGATACCGGATCGGTTGATCATATTTGCAATTTGATGCAGGGGCTAATAAGGACTAGAGAAGTGCAGAAAGGCGAAGTGGATTTTCGCGTTGGAAATAAAGCAAGGGTTGCTTCATTGTTCGTCGGCATCATGCAACTTAACCTTCTGTCATGATTTTTTATGGAGTTGAATAATTTTTATTACATTCCTAGTATGAGTCGAAACATTATATCACCTTCATGTTTGATGAAGGATGGTGATTCATTCATGAGTGCAAACAATGGTTGTGTAATCTCTAAGAATGCTATTTTTATGGATGATGCTCCCATTGTGAAAGGGTTATTTATTTTAAATCTTGATGATGCACATGTTTGCAATGTTAGTGCTAAGAGGCTTTGGCCTAATGATTTGATTGCTACCTATTTATGACATTGTCGTTTGGGGCATATAAGTGAAAAGCGCATGTAGAAGCTCCATGGTGATGGTATTCTAACTTCGTTTGATTTTGAATCATACAAGACATGTCAAGCTTGTTTACTTGGAAATATGACCAAATCGCCTTTTACTGGTTTACCCGAGAGAGCGAAAGACTTGTTGGAACTCATACATACTGATGTATGTGAATCAATGAGCATGACAGCCAAAGGAGGATATCACTACTTAATTACTTCCACTGATGATTTCAGTAGATAAGGTTATGTCTACTTGATGAATCATAAGTATAAAACTTTTGAAAAGTTAAAGGATTTTTAGAGTGAGGTAGAGAATCAACATGGAAAGAAAATAAAGGCCTTACGATCTAATCATGGAGGTGAATATTTGAGTCACGAATTTAGCAATCATCTTAAGAGTTGCGGAATTGTTCCACAGCTCACGCCGCCCGGAACGCCTCAAAGAAACGGGGTCTCCGAATGGCGCAATCGAACTTTGTTGGATATGGTTTGTTTAATGATGAGCCAGTAGGATTTTCCATTATAATTTTGGGGTTACGCTCTAGAAACAGAAGCTTTCACACTAAACATGGTACCATCTAAATTGTTTAATGATGTGGACTAGAAAGAATCCCAGTTTGTCTTTTCTAAAGATTTGGGGTTGTGATGCATTTGTCAAGCGACTTCAGTCGGAGAAGCTAACACCCAAATCGGATAAGTGCATTTTCATGGGATATCCAAGGGAGACCTTAGGGTATTACTTCTACAACTGAGATGAGGGCAAAGTGTTTGTCGCTCATAGCGTTGTTTTCCTAGAGAAATAATTTCTCACAAAGGGAACGAGTGGAAGGTCAGTGCGACTTGAAGTATTTCAAGATAAGCCAGTCAGGGATGCTTCTGCGAGTGATGCTATTGTAGCAGAACAAGTTGAGGAACCTGTGGCAATAGAAGCACCACAACCACGAAGGTCGACGAGGCTCCGCAAAGTGCGGGAATTATTGTTGTTAGACAATGATGAGCCTGTGACCTATGCTGAAGCAATGGTGGACCTAGACTCTGAGAAATGGCTGATTGCCATGAGATCTGAGATAGATTCCATGGGAGACAATCAAGTTTGGAACTTGGTTGACCTACCTAATGTTTTTAAAGCCATCGAGTGCAAATGGATCTATAAGAAGAAGATTTATATGGATGGAAATGTTCACATCCATAAAGCTCGACTTGTTGCAAAGGTTTTCGACAAGTTCAACGAGTTGACTACAACGAGACTTTCTCGCCCGTAGCGATGCTTAAATATATACGGATCATTCTATCCATTGTTGCACATTTCAACTTTGAAATATGGCAGATGGACGTCAAGACGGATTTCTTAAATGGAATCCTTACTAAGGACGTGTATATGATGCAGCCCGAAGGTTTTGTCGAACCAAACAATGCTGGAAAGGTATGAAAACTTCAAAATTCTATTTATGGGCTGAAGTAAGAATCTCGGAATTGGAACATTTGATTTGATGAAGTTTTAAAGGAGTTTGGCTTCATCAAAACGAACAAGAACCTTGTGTTTACAAGAAATAAAGTGGGAGAGAGCTCGTATTTCTAATCTTATATGTAGATGACATATTTCTGATTGGAAATGACATCCCTATGCTCGAGTCTATTAAGACCTCGTTGAAAAACAGTTTTTCGATGAATGACTTAGGAGAAGCGGTATATATTCTAGGTATCAAGATCTGTAGACATAGATCAAGGAGGCTAATTGGATTAAGCCAGAGTACATACATTGACAAAGTGTTGAAATAGTTTAGCATGGAAGAGGCTAAGAAGCGGTTCTCCCCCATGTCTCACGGCATTAAACTTAGCAAGCCTCAGTGTCCTTTGACTACTGATGAGCGTGAGCCCATGAGTAGGATTCCATATGCTTCGGCTATTGGATCCATCATGTATGCAATGATATGTACTTGCCTAGATGTTTGCTATGCTCTAATTATTATGAGCTGATACCAGGCTGATCCAGGTGATATTCACTAGACAGTGGTAAAGAATATCCTTAAGTACATGAAAAGGACTAAGGATATGTTCCTAGTTTATGGAGGTGAGGATGAACTCAGTGTAAAGGGCTACACAGATGAGGGTTACCTTAACGACTCAGATGACTCCAAATTGCAATCAGGTTATGTCTTTGTCATGAATGGTGGTGTTGTGAGCTGAAAAAGTTCCAAGCAAGATACAGTGACCTCCTATTTAACAGAAGCTGAATATATTGCTGCCTCGAAGGCTGTAAAGGAAGCTGTTTGGATTAGGAATTTCCTGTGCTCTCGGTGTGTTTTAGGGCACGTCCAATCCCTTGGACATTTATTGTGACAATAATGGTGCTATTGCACAAGCCAAGGAACATAGACAGCACTAGAAGAACAAACATATTCGCATGCGTTACCATTAGATTCGTGAGTTCGTTGAGGATGGTAGTGTCATGATATGCAAAATACATACGGACTCAAATGTTGCTGATCCCTTGACAAAGCCTCTCCCGCAGCCTGCGCATGAAGCGCACACAAGAGCAATAGGTATTATATACATTTTACATTGACTCTAGTGCAAGTGGGAGACTAAAGGAAATATGCCCTAGAGGCAATCATAGATATGATTATATTTCATATGTATCCATGAGTTATTGTAATGTTTCTTGAATATCCATATATCAGGCAACTTGTATTAATTGGCAATTATGTGAATTTTTTGTGAAACTCTTTACTTGTATGGTTATCTAATAAGTTTTCCCTAGTCGGAGTTCATGTGAGGACACACGTGAATATTAGACTAGCACATCGATTGGTTGATGACTATGTTTCGCAAGTCATAGACATGGAGATGTTAAACCAATGATGTGGACACATGTTATGAACATGGGGTTGGACTGACCCAACTTGAGACTGGCAATTACACTTTCATCTCTCTCTACACATCGTGTAAGTTTTGTCCTTAGACCTGAGATTATCGCATGTACTTGAGACGTGGATCGACCTACTTTGGGGCTATCAACCACTGCTCGGTAACTGGGTAGTTATAAAGGTAGCTCTCCGGTTTGTCCTGATACATGCTGCAAGGCATTGGTCAATCAAGATGGGATTTGCCCCTTTCAACTTGAGAGGGATATCTCTGGCCCCTTGAGTGATCAGATCCAGAAATGCATGGCCGTGCTACATAAGGTTAAGAGTTAACCTAGTAAAGGGATTCCGAATCACAATATCGAGAAAGAGAAGTCAGCTTGGAGCTAGAACAAATATCGTGAGGCAAAGGGAAATACATGTACTTAACCTTGTGATGGTTAGTCCGAATGATCTTTATATGCATTTAGGAGTTGGCACGTCTTGATAGAGGCCGCTACCAACTATTGACGGATTAAATGTACTCGTTTCATGTCTATGCGTGTATGATCCTATAGGTTCACACACTTAAGGGGCTTGAAGCCTAATCAGGATTCAATCCGAATTAAACCAGGTTTAGGCTACTAATGGGCTGCTAATGTAGAAGCCCGCCAGGGACGCCTATATAAGAGAGGGTGGGCGAGATGAATAGGGTTGAGCATTCCACCCAGCCTCCACTCCTCTCACACCTATGTTGCACTTGTGGACCTAGCAAACCGGCGTCTAAGGATTCCACCTCGGACGTGTGGATACCTTGGAGGTGCTGCAACTGTAGCACTTGGACGAGCCGCGAAAGGAGAGATTCTCGTGGGACGAGGACGAGGAGGAGACGTAGAACATCTACACTTCCCCGACGTGCTTCATCATGTTCTGCAACTACGCGTCTAGTGGTAATCCTGAGATCTATGACAACAGTATTCCTGGTTTGCACGGTAGAAATTTTTGATTTGCACTAGTGTAGCCTACCCATATCCCTTCAGCGACATCATTGAGGGTTGCGTCGTGTGCGATTGCGTCATTCCCGATCGCATTGCTGGTGGCTGAGTCGTACTCGGAGGTGAGGCAGGAGGTGGTGCAGATCTGGCCCTCCAACAACAGATCATGGCATGGGGCGACTCGACGATGATCACCGTCTCCGCTGGGGCGACGGCATCCTTGAAGCCGATCGGCATCACCGCGTTGTGTGTGACCGTGCGCGACACCGGGATGTAGCTGCTGGGCAAGATCTGGAGGATCTGGCCGCACGCGATCATGCGGTCGGTGGCGATCGGCGAGTTGATTGGCGAATAGGGTCTCTCCACATAACTCAGGCCGAATCGTACATGCCCCACGATGGGCGCCACTGTCGTGGGATGGCCACGAAAGATGCCACCAGGGGTAGCGAGTAGTAGGATTTGGAGAAAGAGCGATCAGCCATCTGCGTTGCGAGATGAGGGCAAAGACATAGGAGTTTACCCAGTTTCGGCCCACCGGAGGGTAAATACCTACTCCTACTAGATTCTATCATTGCTTGAGTACAATGGTGGCAAGATCGGTCGCTAGGCAGCGAGTCGTTCAGGTGTATGATGGAACGTGAGTACAGATAGCACCCTAGGGAGGTTTATATAGGGAACACCTCGCTGGGGTTTACAAGTATACAACCGAATCAGTAAAGGACTCAGAGGATTTGACCTAATCCAGCTGGGACTATCTAAGCTTCTGGGCCTCCAGCTTCCAATCGCTAAGTCTCTAGATCCAATCGCATTCCAGTCACCGTCCTGCAGGCCCACTCGCAAGGGACCGGGTCCAGTGGAAACGACCTGTTGGGCATACCTCCTTCGGCATATACCCATCACTGAGTGTGGTCTTGCCATGATTTCACGGGTTTCCCGCTGTTGCGATAGCTGCTGCTATGGTAGCCGCTACTGCGGTTCCCATCCTCGCGGTGGTCGGCATAGTCAGCCACGACCATATCGACCTCTTCGCGATCGTTGTAGATGCGCGCTCTTATTTTTCCTCGGCGGTCATGTCTATGGCTGAGGTCATCTTCATCATCCAAATGGGTTTGGTGACAACATCTTCACCATCCGCCCAGCGGTTGGCGAAGTCCATCAAATGATCGATGGTTTTCAGCTTGATCCGTCCCAACTCCTCTCTGAGTTTGTGGTGCCTTACGCCGCTGTTAAAGGCGTCGATTGCCCTCTCCTCCCAAATGTCATCGGTGGAGTTCTTGATGACGGACCAACACTATACGTAGGACTGAACCGACTCGTTGGATCCTCGGCATCAGGCACGCAGCTCTTCAATGGAGGTTGGCCTCTTCCAGGTGCTTATGAAGTTGTGGATGAAGATGTAGACCAGCTCCTCCCAACTGCAGTGGATCCAGAGGCTCTGGTTGTGCCCTTCATCTGCAGCTGAAGGCACTACATGGTTGTTTTCTTGCATCCACCGTGCAGCTTGACCGATGAGTTGTGGTCATCTAGCCATATCTTCGGCTCCTATAGGCTGTCGAACTTGGGCTTGTCCGACAGGAGCTTGAAGCTCTTGGGCATCTGAGTCTTCCGTATGGCTCTGTTGAAACATCTGGCGCCGCAGAGCTCCGTGTCTTTGTCCTCTGATTCCGTGGAGCACGCATGTTTTGCGCATGATTTGTCAATCTTGCACTGTGTGAGTTCATCACGAGCATCATAGTTACGACTCCTTCGCCACGGGCTGCGGCGTTGCCACGACAGGTCATGTTCGTCCTCGTCGGATGAGGGCATATGGCTCTTTGTGAATTTCACCGCAGCCTTTTTATTCGACTGCAGGGCCGTCTCTCCGATTAGAACGGCTCCCACAATCCCAAGGCCCGCAATCACAAATTTATGGATTGCGTGTCTGGGATCCCCAACCGGTGGCGGGTTTGCTGCCAGGTACGTTGTTAGGGATATGCTAAATGGGTATCACCATTGCATGACTCTAATCCGGATAACCCGGATGACCCACAGTTGGTAGCAGGGCCTATGGCCTGCTGGGTGGCCTAGTTAGATGGATCTAGAAGGGAGGCCCATGACGGATGAAGGAAGCCTACGGTGGAATTATCTATGTACCTGGAGCCATGGAGTGCAAGACACGTTATACTAGATGTATACCATGTAGGACTCCGTAACCTGTCCGGCTAGGACTTTCCCTGTAACCCTAGGATCTAGTGCCTTTGTAAGCCAGACCTAGAGGAGCCTTTAGGGCAGAACAAATCATATCGCGCATAGCGAACCGATCTCTATAACTCGGCGTATTTCCATTATAGTGATTTATAGCAGGAGTAGGATTCGGCCACCGTCGTGGGATTTGAACCTGGGTAAGCTGTGTTACCTCGTACCTGCCAACCTTCCTCCTTACCCCACGTCTCTAAACACACACTATGAGGACCCCTCCATGGCGTACTCGGCGGCAATACCACGAAAGTTGGTGCCCACCATGGGGCAAGAGGCGTTTCAAGCTCTACAACGGGCGAGGTCAAAGCTCTTCGCGGGAATCGGCAAAACCGTAGCCATTGGCCATGTTATCTTCTTCGGCAACATTCTGATCGTCCCTCCTGATGTGTTCTGGATCCTGGCAAAGACGAACCCCACCCGCTGCTCGATCGTCCCAATCGGGGATATCCACCTCTTCATCGGTGAAACCGCCTCGGGCACAAGTTCCCTGGAAGTCGGAGGATCGTTAAGGCCCACACGGACCGCCTATGGGCAGGATAAGTTTGCAGAAGGATCGAAGTCGGATCTGTCTTCGGAGTTTGCTGGCTTAGAACGGAAAAATTCAAGACCCACCCAAACCGCCCCTATGCAGGATATAATGGTGGAAGATCGCTCCAAATCCGCCGGCTTCGCATGTGCGTCTGGAAAGCAGAGATCATATTTCGTCGGCATGGTGACTATCTTCGATCTGGCATGTTGCATTCAGAGAGATGTGAAAACCCCCGCGATTACCTCACCAGGTGGCTTCGTATACGGGCCAATCTGGAGCACTACCCCAGTTATGATGCTATCTATCACTTTGTGGAAAGGCTGGACCACGGTACACTTCTCCGGCATATGCGAAGGCGGCAACAGGCCGCGGGTCTCCTCACCTTCGATAGCATGATCAACACCGTCAACAACTACGCGGCCGCTGATGCAGCTGCTCATGCCGAGATCGCTGCCACACCCAGGCCACCGCTGCCATTGCCTCTGCCGCCACCGCCTCCAGTCAACGTCCCTGCGGCCTCAGCATCATCCTTCGTCATCGAGGCAGCCCCCGCACCCTCCAACTCTGTTTTGGACACGCTCTACGCCGACATCAGCATGGACTCGGAGGAGATGGATATCAACCCAGAGGATGGAGGAGGATATCAAGCGTGAGGATCAGGCCGACAAGGCCATCACATCCCGAGAGGTGTTCGTCGCCATTGGGAGTGTGATGGACAAGCTCCACCTAAAGCGCTGGACAAGGGGAAGGTACTAGCTGATGCTATAGACAATGATCGCACAAAGGCCATGCCCCCTCCGTCTAACCTAGCTCAGCAGCCGCAGGAACTAAACATCAAACTGAGTATCCCCAACACCGCAAATCCGCCGCCTCTAGCATCTACTTCTGCGGCCGCCCAAGTCACTCTAGCTGATAGATTGATGTACGCAATTTGCTCGTCGAGCGCATGACTGTGGCTCATATATGGAACGTAGTCTAGCTTCATGAGAAGCGCCAGCAGCTACTGGGGGAAGTGCAGGCCATCGCGGAGCAAGGTGCAAAGCTAGATCGAGATCTGGCCAAGGCGCAGAAGTCAATTGAGGCAGCTAGAGCCATGGAGGCCAAGTATAAGACTTTGCTCAAGCAGCATAAGGCCAGGAAAGCTCCGGCTCACATTGTCAACGATCCCGGTGTACGGCGCAACCTAGGATGGGCTCCCTCGAAGCTGCCACAAGCCAAGCCATACATTGACAATGAAGGCAGGCAGGTGATGCCCACTCCTATCCTCAACTTGGCCATCGCCAAGACCCTATTGGAGTAGGATAGATTACCTGAAGCTATGGAACAGGTCTATGATCTTGTGGCAAAGGCTGTCAAACAGCAGGAAAAGGCCATCTCTCAGAGGAATGAGTGTGACCCAGCATATTGCCAGTCTAGCAACCCTAAGCTGCCAAGGGAGAGATCTCCTCATGATGTCGGGTCCCAGACGGGTTCATCAGAACAAAGATGGAGGGACACGCGCAACAGGAAGGATGCCATCTCCATATCCTCTGACCACGGAGGCAAGGCTCATCCTCGTCGCCCATTTCCTTCACCCGGTCCCCCCGACATCACGAAGACGCAAGGGCTCACCACTATACGAGCATGCCCCTTCCAAGACACTCTTAGGGTAGCATCGTCATTCACGACAACAAGAAGCATCCCCGTCATGGTGGGGAGCACAACGGCAACCAAGGACACAAGAGTAGGTCACATCATGACCCTCCACGTCCAACAAGAAATCATGACAGACGCGAGGAGTCACAGGAGGGTAACAACAAGAAGGCTAACCCACCGCCACCTCCTCCTCCATCGTCACCTAGCATCCACCATGTCGGAGAAGGGCTACGTCGCTCACGTAGCCCCTCCCCTGATAGAAAAAGAAGAAATCAAGTCCGGAGCCATAGGATGCACGCTCACGCCTGGACAAGATTCACGAGGCCCAGGAAGGACCATACCTGGGACCACGTTTCTTTGGACCTGTGATAAGGACCGCAACTTACCCTAAGGGTTTCCGGACAAACAAGACGATCAAGCCCTATGACGGCACCGCCAAACCAGCTACGTGGTTGCGGGATTACGTTAAAGCGGTGGAGATCGCCAAGGGAAACCCCAACGTTGCCGTCAAGTACCTCCCACTAATGTTGACGGGCACGGCCCCCAATGGATTGATGACTTGCCGGAAAATTCCATATGTAACTGGTTGGACATGCAAGAAGCGTTCACCAAAAACATCGAGGGTATGTACAAAGTTCCCTGTACTATTAGCAATCTACAGCGGTGCGTGCAAGAGAAAGACAAGACATCGCGAGCCTACCTCTCCCGCTGGCTGGATATGAAAAATTCCTGCATAGTAGTGCACGATCAGACCGCTATGGCCGCCTACATTGATGTCTTGGAAAAGGGTACATTGCTCAGAAATAAGCTGAAGCGCCTGTAGGACAATCACATGCTAGATCTCAATCAGATATCTCGCTCGCTAGTGAGTTCGCCGCTGCCAATGACGATGCTCACGGCTCCTTGCCGGAAATAGCCATCCCAACACAAGCTAAGAGGAATAACAGCACCAAGCGGAAGTGTCCGCGAGAAGAAAAGCCAACCTCCGACATGGTCGTGATGACGTTTGTAGGAAGTGGTGATGGCGGACAACATTGCCGAGGACGGGGAGCTGGTCGTGGGCAGCAGTGAGGTAGTGAAACTACCCCGACAGCGCCCCGCGTTCCCCAAATGTACGAGGAGTACCATGATATGCCATGCCTCGTACACCTCGGCGCCAACGAAAATGCCACCCTCACCAATCGCCATTGCAAATTCGTCAACAACCTCAAAGAAGACCCGGAGTCCGTCTACAAACGAAGCCAGAAGAATCGACTGCGAGGCAAGGGAAAAGGGAACAAGAAGGAAGAGGAATCCAAGGAGTCAAGTGACATGGATGAGAACGTTGACCCTAAGCATGCCGACAAGGGTGATGACAAAGTCAAGAACCCCTTCAAGAAGAAGGCCCTATCACACTTTCCTTAGCACCCCAACTGTCCAGGCACAGAAAACGTCGCTAAGGATACTGATGGCCACCCTACCCCCAGTTCTCCAATACCTGCGTTGGTCAGAAGTTCCATTCACTTGGGACAGGAAGGATCACCCAGACCTCATTCCAACAGAGAACCAATATGCCATGGTCATCAACCCTTTGATTGACGGCAACAAGTTCACCAAATGCATGCTGGACAGTGGAAGCAGCATCAACATCATGTACCTGGATACAATGCACAAGATGAACTTGACAGAGACCAACCTAAGGTGGACCCGCACCGTGTTCCATGGCGTAGTTGCTAGCCGGGAGGCTCGGTCCCTTGGGTGCATCACGCTTCCGGTTGCTTTTGGTGATGTTAACAATTACCACCAAGAGCGCATGACCTTCGAAGTGGTCCCCTTCAAGAGCGTGTATCATGTCATATTCGTACGTGACACTTCCATGCCTTCATGGCCAAGCCATGCTTCTTCTACAACAAGCTCAAGATACCCAGACCAAACAGTGTCATCACCGTATCCGGAAGCTTTTCAAAGACAAGGGACTACAAGATTGGAGAAGCAGCCTTTCCAAAAGCTGTCCTCTACAGCAAAGAATTCAAGGAGATCCAAAGCAAGGTCGACGCCTCAGAGATGCCAGCATGGAAGAAGCAGATTTCTTACTCTGATCCCGCCTTCAAAGCCGCCATCGAAACCAAGTCGGTGGAAATTGTGGTAGGCGATGCCTCCAAGGTCACCGCCATTTGGACGAACCTGGACCCTAAATAGGAAAGCACGCTCGTCGAGTTCCTCTGTGAGAATAGGGACATCTTTTCCTGGAAACCTGCCGAC
The DNA here is from genome assembly GCA_030063025.1 of Avena longiglumis. NCBI lineage: Eukaryota > Viridiplantae > Streptophyta > Magnoliopsida > Poales > Poaceae > Avena > Avena longiglumis. The sequence goes on along the minus strand of CP125975.1, from coordinate 151,276,756 downwards.
ATGAAAGGTGTACCTAGGGAACTTGCTGAGCACAGCTTGAACATTGATCCAAAATGCAAACCGGTGAAACAGCCTCTATGACGCTTCGGAGACGAGAAGAGATGCGCCATAGGCAAAGAGATAGCTAGGTTACTTAAGTCTAGTTTTATCCGAGAAGTCCTTCACACCCGATGGGTGACCAATCCTATAATTTTCCCCAAAAAGGGAACCAAAGAATTAAGAATGTGCATTGATTACACCGGCTAGAACAAAGCGTGTCTGAAGGATACGTTTGCTTTGCCTCGCATTGACCGAGTCATTGACTCGACGGCTGGCTCAGAACTTCTGTGTTTTCTATATGCATACTCGGGATACCACCAGATAAAGATGAGGAAGTCGGACCAATTGGCCACTTTGTTCACCACACCTTACGATATGTTTTGCTATGTCACGATGCCCTTTGGGTTGAAAAACACAGGTGCTACATACCAGCGGACTATGCAGAGTTGCCTACGCGACCAAATTGGTCGTAACATTCATGCCTATGTGGACGATATCACGGTGATGTCTAAAAAGTCAAATGAATTAATCTCTGACTTGAAGGAAACCTTTGATAATCTCTGGAAATACAATATGATGCTTAACCCAAAGAAATGCGTCTTCGGTATCCTAGCCGGCAAATTGTTGGGTTTCATCGTTTCCCAGCATGGAATCGAGGTCAACCCGAAGAAGATAAAGGCCATCCTAAACATAAACAATCCGACATGCCTTAAGGACATCCAATGGATCACAGGCTGCATTGCAGCTGTAAGCCGGTTCGTCAGCCGACTTGGAGAAAAGGCTCTTCCGCTATACAAGTTGCTGAAGAAGGCGGACAAATTCGTATGGACGGATGAAGCAGATGCTGTGATTAAGGAGCTAAAGGGGATACTCTCCTCGGCACCTGTACTCGTTGCACCCGAGCCTATGGAGACTATGTTGATTTACATGTGACCACCAACCGGGTTATCAGCATCGTCATTGTGGTGGAGCGAAAAGAACCAACGCATGAGTATGGAGTGCAACGACCAGTTTACTATGTAAGAGAGATCTTGACGGAGTCCAAGCAGTGTTACCCGCACTACCAGAAACTAGGTTATGGAGTGTTCCTTGCTTCTCGGAAGCTAAGGTACTACTTCCAGGAGCACCCTATCAAAGTAGTGAGCAAGGCTCCACTATCCGACATCATCAATAATAGCGACGCTACGAGAAGGGTCACGAAGTGGGGCATTGAGCTTGCCGCCTTCGAGATCACCTACAAGAGACGTGACGCTATCAAATCACAGGTCTTAGTGGATTTTTCCAGATTGGACGGAGATGTCGGATGCTACCCCTGTACCAGAGCCAGAATACTGGGTGATGCACTTTGACGGATCAAAGCTACTCAACGGCTCGGGGGCTGGTGTACTACTACAGTCACCAACAAGGGAAAAGTTGCACTATGTTCTGCAGATCCACTTTGAGGCTACAAATAACATGGCAGAATATGAAACACTCATTCACAGACTTCGCGTAGCCAGGGATATTGGCATCAAGCGCATAGTTTTCTGTGGAGATTCCGACTTGGTTGCCCAGCAGGTGGCTGGCACCTGGAACGCGCGGAACCCTATGATGGCGCCATATCGAGAGGAAGTGGATGAGATAGCCAAGTGCTTCGAAGGCTACGAAGTCAAGTATGACAAATGGGAGGAAAATGAGGCGGCTGATCTACTGTCAAAGCTTGGATCAGCGCGCAAACCAATTCCGCCTGGCGTTTTTCTGGAACATCTGCGGACCCCATCCATGAAGGGAGCGAACCCCAAGAACTCGGATGGAGTTGACTCTTTTGTTCATACAGTAACAAAGGTCCCTCCGGCTTGGACAAAACAATTCATGGAATATATCGTACACGGAACTTTGCCCATCGATGAAGTCGAAAGTCGGCAAATGGTACATCGAGCAAAGGGCTATACCATAATCAATGGACATCTCTATAAAAGAAGTACCACTAGTGTATACCTGAAGTGTGTCTCCTAGCAAGAAGGTATTGAAATCCTTCGTGAGATCCATCTCGGAGATTGCGGGCATCATGCCGCTCCTTGGTCGTTGGTCACCAAAGCCTTTCGGCAAGGATTCTACTGGCTGACCGTAAAGGCATACGCTGATAAGCTGGTTGATACATGCATGGGATGCTAGTACTATGCCCGACAACCACATGTACCAGCTCAAGAATTGTAAACAATCCCAATAACTTGGCCGTTTGCAGTCTGGGGACTAGACATGGTTGGTCCATTACAGACAACACCTTGTGGGTTTATGCACCTGCTAGTAGCAGTTCATAAATTCACAAAATGGATAGAAGCTAAACACATTAGAAAGCTTGATGGGGCAACTGCCCTTAGGTTTGTCCGGGATCTAGTGGTGAGATTTGATCTCCCACATAGCATTATCATCTACAATGGTAGCAACTTGTCACTCGGAGAAGTTGAGGCTTATTGTTGGGAGAAGGGCATCTGAATTGATCTGGCATCTGTGTCACATCCACAGTCCAATGGCCAGGTTGAGCGAGCCAATGGATTAATTCTGCAGGGAATCAAGCCACGTCTACAGGCACCTCTACATAGAGAAGTTGGAGCCTAGGCGAATGAGTTACCATCTGTTTTGTGTAGTTTACGAACAACTCCCAACAGATCCACCGGCTACACCCCTTACTTCATGGTATATCGAGTAGAAGCAATTCTACCTTCCGACATCCTTCATGATTCACCAAGAGTTGCCGCCTACAATGAGGATTATGCTGAAGAGTCCAGGAGCCTAGATGTGGACCTTCTCGAGGAAGATCATGTATTGGCATGCGAAAGATCCGCCATCTACCAGCAGAAGCTACGTAGATACCATAGTCTCTGTGTTCGGTATTGCTCATTTAAAGAGGGGGATCTGGTGCTCCGACTTAAACAGAATAACTCACACAAATTATCCCCGCCATGGGAAGGACCGTTCATCATAAGAAAGGCGCTACTCAATGATTCTTACTACCTCGTTGACAATCATGAACTAGAGGATAGACCAAAAGAGGATCATAAGCATAAGGGACGTGACCTGGATGATGACTACCCGGAGCTTGATCGGCCATGGAACATAGCACATATACGTCCTTTTTACACTTAGCATATTTTTAATATCTACTTTGTACCTCTTATATGATCAATGAAATAAAGATCTTTGGTTCAGTCATATGCTTGAGTCTTTTACCTCCTTTAGTGTTCATTTTTGGATCGTATAAAACCTTTATGCGCAAGTTTTGCATTTCCACTTCTGAAAATTCCGCCTACGGGCGTTAGATTAAGTTTTCATGTCTACACGTTCTTTGTTGTTTTTATGTGGATTCTGGAGTAGTGAGTTTTGGCACTCGAAGTCGGTGATTTTGTGCTTAAGTTTTTGACGGTGCCATTGGGTAGCATCGCCTGAGGGCATAGTTATGCCTAAGGGTCTTCCAACTCAGGAAAAGTCAAGCATAAAACTAGAGTAATGGATAAGCCAGCACTTGCTTAAAGAACATACATGCTGGAATTAGTTCTTAAGTAGCAGGAAGCATACATCCATTGTTTTCCGCCTTAAGATTAAGCCATTGTTTTCCGCATACATACATAGAGGAAACAAATATTACATAGTATTTTCATTCCTCTGGTGCAGGAGACTTTGAGGTAATGTCATCGGCCGCAGGAGAGCCATCTTGCCCATCATTGAAGTCGGCAGTCCTGAGGGACTCGGATGAGCTGGATTGGTCGGCATCAATTACCTCAAGGGGCACAAAGGTGTTTGCATCCACCAACTTGGCGACCCTGGTGTCACAGCCGACGAGAAACGTCCAAATAGCTCTGTGATCGATCTTCTAGCCATCATTGTTGTAGAGGTCCCAACCCAATAAGGTAGAGTCCTCCTGTGTTTACAATGCTAGTCCCTGGATCAATAGCTAGCATCCACAGTTAAGATGTAATATCAAGATGCAAAGGTCATAATATAAATTTATAACCAGGAATTACATAAGTTTATTAAATCAAACATAGCTCATTTGGCTATTACATTATATTTGCAGCGGATTAACTATGAGTATGGGTCCGTCATCTTCAAAGTGCCACAGGCGGATGTTGGTTGTAGATTTTGTAGTCCTAGTCAATCAAACAATCTTCACTTTAACACAATCAACCTGCAAAATTACAAGTTACAGCCACATGGGTCAATACATTTTGAATTGTATTGGCAAGTTTCACTTTTATGTATAATAGGGGTGGATCCTATCATTATATGCATAATTGGCTAAGTAGAGTTTAAGGCTTATTTGCATAAAGCAATATTTTATCCTATCTTTTCAAAAGGGTTTTAAAGTCCTTTGTCAAATTTCTTTTCCAAGTTCCTTGAACTCCTTGGTAGAAACTCAAGTGTTCAAACCCTTGTCAAAATCCCTTGAGCATCTTGGTAACCCCAAGTGCAACAAGTTTTATCAAAATTCATGAGTTCCTTGGTAAAGCCCCAAGTACATCATGCTCTTGAGCACCTTGGTAACCCCAAGTGCAACCAGTTTTACAAAAATCTCTTTGAATTCCTTGGTAGACACACAAGGGCATCAAGTTTTTATATTAGAAGTTGGAATGTCGAGATCTCCCATAGTTCAAACTTTAGTTGCTCAGTATTGTCCATAACCGGGGACACGGCTAAGTACTTAGATTTTATTTACTTCTGCAGAAGGAGTACACTTTACCCACATGACACATTCTCATCTTATTGCCACCAGTGGCCCTCTTGGATTAGTGCTCACCAAGATGGAGTACCAGACCGAGAGTGTGTGAAGTCTTTCCAAAAGGTCCTTCCATACATCATTGCTAGCTTGTCTTCAGCCCCCATGAAGCATTCCAGATCCCCATGTCCGGTAACTAAAGACAATGTATGGTTCTTCCTAATGTAGTAGACTAAGCCAGAGCCATAATAGCATGTGGTTGTACACGAAATCCACAATTGGAGAAACATGTTTAATCTCTAAGTTTCCTAGGTGGTTTTCATTTGGAGCACAACACAAAGTGATTTCCATGGACATGGTTCCTTTTGTTGCCACCTTCTCCAAAGCATAAAGTGTCCAACACCTCGCTGGTTCATGGATTCCTTGCTTTATGAGATAAAAGTACAAGTCGTTTTCACAACCTTTGTAAAATCTCAACATGTATCTCTTTTCAAAACATAGCATGGCTAAGCATGTACAACTTCAATATTTTACTAAGGAGTGTGTAGGGAATCCTATTAGGATTAGCATAGCATAAGTATAAACCTTTTTCATGCATGTTTACAAAATCCACTAAGTATAAAGAAAATAGTAGGTCTTTTTATGATAGTGTAACTTGCCTTTTGTTTTGGGAATGATAGTCACTTCTTGATCTTGATAGTCTCACACTTTGCTAATTTTACTACAATCAAACAAGCATATTATCAAGTAGCATTCACTATTCAACAATAATTCACATACACATAGCAATGGTTCCTAAGTCTTGTAAGAAAGAGGGTTCTATTGCAAAGTTGGTCTCTACTAGGTTTATAAATTTTGTAAGGTCTACATTAGTCATTTACCAAAATGGCAAAGTCATTTGCAAATGGGTTTTATCCTAAGACTATTTTAAAATTCCTTCATCATTTTATGTGGTGAAAATTATTCTTATCCAAGCAAAACTTTAGGTTTTGCACCCAGTAAGTTGCTCTTGGCAAGGCTTGGTGTTTTGGGTCAGTAAGTTTGGTCCATAATTATTTTCCCAAGGTTTTCCTTGCTACAAATTTTCCATAATAAGATTTAATGAGTTTTATTTGGCTAGAAAATGACTAAGTTAATTTATTCAACTTAAATTTCACAAAATTTATTTTTAACACTATGAGTTGGTTCCTAGGGTCAGTAGGGTCACACAAGTCCCTTTTGCAAAAGATTTAATCCTAAAATCAATTTTTAAACAATTTTTGTATTCTAAACAAGTACACAAATGTTTCTGTAATTTCAAACAAGTTAATAGGTACTATTTTCAAAACTAAGGCCATGGTTGTTTAGGGCTTGTTCTCCTGATTTTATTGATATAAAATTTGTCAAATTTGGACGTGTGGATCAAAAGTTATAATGATTTGAAGTTTGCAATTTAAATCAGATTCAATTTCTGTTTTAAACAGAACAGGGGACACGCGTCACGTTGTAACTGGCTGGTACCGGTTCGGGTGGATCATGCGACGCTGGCCGTTAGATCTAATTATCACCGCACGGCTCAGATCAATCGATACCCCTTTGCTCACTTTCTTTCCTAGCCGTTGGATCAAGATCGGACAGTGCTCAGGAGGTTGACCAATAGTTGGCGGCGCCGGCGGCGACGACTGGCGGCGCACGCTCTGTCCGAGGTGGTCTGGCCGTTCTAGAAAGCGAGAGAAGAGGAGGAGAGGCTCACCGTGATCGCAGGGTCGTGGTGATGCTCGACGTGCTGTTGGCTTGACAAGGGGCGCTCGAGGTCGGGCAGAATTCCTCGCCGGAGTTGGTTCTGGCGACGGATGCGCTCGGTCGAGGTCGAAGACGGCTCTGTGGTTCGCGAGAAGTCAAACGGAGGGTTGGGTTAGCTGCGTAGGATCATGGCAAAGATGTGTGCGTGATCCAGAGGGTACGGGGTGGTCGGAATTAACCTGTGGGCGTCGTCGGAGTTGAGGCGGACGACGGTGGCGGTAGGAGTCGTCGCTGCAGATCGCCTTAAGGTAAAACAGGAGCATATTTAGATGCGCAAGAGCAAGGCGATGCTGGGTGCGTGAACGAGAGAGGTCGGGGCGGTCAGATACTACCTGTGGGCTTCGCCGGAGATGAAGCAGACGGTGGCGACGGTGGTCGTTGTTGAAGGCGAGGTTACAGGGTACCCGCGGTCGAGCTGGATGCACTAACAGATGCGCCTGAGAGTGGGGATGCTGTGAGCTTGGTCAGGGGAAAGAGGGGCGGTGAGTCTTGGCCGGAATTGGCGAGGAGGATCGTCGGAGTAGCAGCGATATAGAGGGAAAATTGGGGCGGCCTGGAGGCAGAGGGGAGGTGATGTCTGAGAGAAAACGGAGGAGAGAGCGGGGCGATTAAAAGGGCATGGTCGCGGCGAGGTTTAATGCACGGATTAACGCTGATTGATGGGGCTATCAACGGGAAGAAACGGCAGCGAGGTGAGGGGAGAAGGTCGCGCGGTGAGGACGATGAACAGTAGCGGTGGGTCTACCTTTCAGTGGGATAACGAAATGAGGGGAGGGTCCACCAGTCCACCTTACATGCAGGTTAGAAGCGAGGTGCGAATCGTTTTCCTGCGGGGTGAGGGAACTGGGCTGTTTCTGGGCTTGTTGGGCTGCCTGGGCTGGGTGGTTGGGCTGCTCTATTTTTTTCTGTTTGGATCCTTTTTCTTTTTCCAATTCTGATTTCTGTTTTGAATTTCCAATCAAACAAACATCAACCATTTCAATTCAAACCACACTCAAATTTGTAATATTGAAATTAGTTCTGTTTAGTAATATGGTCAAAAGCTCAAAATAAAATAATAATAACTTTATTAATCCATTCTTCAATTAAATGAAATGGAACTTTATTTATTTAACATGGTCTGATTTATTTAATAAAAATTCTCATTTGAAATCACTTTTCAAATCTGAATCAGTAGGTTTATTTGGAATTAAAGAATATTTGGATGATTTGTTTTAAAACAAAATAACTTCTTATTTTACGGTCCATTAGTAATTAATTAAAATGGGTCTTAGTTGTTAAATCAATTAGAGTTTGATTCTATTAATAAAATCTTTATTTGAAACCTAAATATTTTCCAAACCAAATCAGTAGGTTTTATTTGTAAATAAAGGATATTTGGGAAACTTGTTTAAAACAAAATATCCTTTTATTTTAGGGTCCATTAATGATTTAAGTAATGTGGACTTTCTTTATTAATTCAAATAGGATTTAGTTTATTTGAGAGATTTATTTTGAACCTAAATTAAAGTCAAAACACTTTAGTAGGTTTTATTAGAAAATACTTGGAAAAACAATTTAACAAGTTTTGCTTGTTTTAATTAAAATGATACAACCTTTTATTTGAATAAATTTTTGATATTGATTCTTTATTATTTTATTTTAAATAGACCTTTGTTTATTTTTATTCAAAAATTAAATGTTTTAATTTCCAAGGTTTGGTCAAAGTTTAATTTGGCTTTATTAAATAATCCTTATTTGCAGAACTTCTATTTCTTTTGAAAACAAACCCTTTTCTTTTAAGAGATTCATGTTAATATTTTAATTGTTTTTATTTCCCTTTAATAAAAGTTTATCATCACAAATACCTTTAGGTTTTATTTAATTCAAATGGGTTTGAAGTTCTAATTGAATTCAACAAGTTTCTTCTGGCTCTGAAAATTAAACATAGTTTTATTTTATTCTTTTATTTTCACATTTCAAGATTTGGAAAATCTTGGGATGTGACAGGCTACCACCCTTAAAATAAATCTCGTCCCGAGATTTGGGGAGGGTAGGGTTACAAGCAAGTTCAAGACAACTAGGGTTCTACCACCCTTAAAAATTTACAAACAAAAATTACATATTGGCCTTCTTGGGTCCTGGAATTTTCTCTAAGTTAAACTTTTGCTTTGTTACTATGCTTGACTCATGGGCCAAGATTGAGTTTCTCCATAGGCTTGTTCAACTTGTTCTTCATCCTTTCTGGACAGTTGCTTGCATAGTGTCCCGGATTCTTGCAGTTGAAGCAATGAATGTCATTGAGTTCTTTACGTGGCTCTTGAGGGCAAGTTGCTACAAAGTGACCTGGTTCATTACAGTTGTTACACCACACTTGGTCAATTCCTTTATTCCTTATGTTCCATGGGCATCCACTGGAGTAGTGTCCCATTTCCTTACATTTACGACATTGTACAAGGCTCATGTCTTGCTTGGGCTTCTTGATTTTCCTAGATCCTTTGAATTGGGTTGTCTTGTTAGGAGGTAGAAGTGGTCCTTTTCCTTTGGTAGACTTGGATCCTTCTTGTTTCCTTTGTTCTACCATGGCATAGATAGGACATAGGCCAGGAGTATGGTCACTTCCTTCACAAAGATAACAAGTAGCTTGATCGGTGGGGCATTGTCCAACAGGATGATCTTCTTCACAATTGGGGCATTGTCCTTCATTCTCCTTGGAAGTATGTTCCTTGTCTCCACAAATAATGCAAGCTGGGGCTCCATCTAGAACAACATTCTTGTCATCCTTGCTATCATACTCTCTTCTAGGATAATTTTCTTCCATGCTAATCATTTGATTAGTCACCTTAAGCATTAGTTGAGATTGTTCCTCCAAAAACTTTTGCAGTGCTGGATCTTCATTACTATTGTTGGCTAGGAATTGAGCTGTCAATTGGTTCAACTGATGTTGGGTTGCTATGAGCTCTCCCAGGCTATCAGCTTGGTTGGTGTTGATGTCATCAACCTTGGAGTCTTTTGGAGTAGTCATCTGTTTGGGTTTGAATGAAGATTAGAATAGGCAAGACATTTCTAAGGGAATATCTCTAATCACACACATCACAATTTACACAACAATGTGCATACAATCACAAACCAAACATTCACAAAAACTTTGCACACAAACAACAAGGTTCAAGCACATACTTAGGCAACAAAATATGTTTGTTACACCCCCATAAGTTGGTGGTTTGACTTAACTAAATTATGGTGGTCCATCTATATGGTTCACTTGTGGTCTTCCTTCCTACTTGGTTTCTTCCTCTTACATGAGATCATGATTCCTTGAGAAAAGCTTCATGGTCTCAATACTTCAAAGTTGTTGATGGCTTCTCTCTATTTTGCATTCCCTCAGTCTCTAAATTATTAAGTAAGATTTCCTTGACTCACTTGTGGTCCTTAGTAGTTCCCATGTTGGAAGTCCTTGGGAAATATGCTGAAGATGTTGAAGTCATTAGAGTTGAAGAAGTTGAAGAAGTCTTTTGTACATGGTGTAGTCTTTGGCCATGGGGTAGGTTTTTCCATCAAGTTGAAGCAGAAGAGATGTAGAGTTGAAACCAAAATGGTTAAGGTAAGAGTTTACAAGTGTTTTTGTAAATAAGTTTTTGGAACAAATACATTCCTATTTTTCTAAGGGTTTTTGTCCAATCCTAGGTTTACAAATCCTACAGGCAACACAATGCTCTGATACCATTTGTAGAGGTCCCAACCCAATAAGGTAGAGTCCTCCTGTGTTTACAATGCTAGTCCCTGGATCAATAGCTAGCATCCACAGTTAAGATGTAATATCAAGATGCAAAGGTCATAATATAAATTTATAACCAGGAATTACATAAGTTTATTACATCAAACATAGCTCATTTGGCTATTACATTATATTTGCAGCGGATTAACTATGAGTATGGGTCCGTCATCTTCAAAGTGCCACAGGCGGATGTTGGTTGTAGATTTTGTAGTCCTAGTCAATCAAACAATCTTCACTTTAACACAATCAACCTGCAAAATTACAAGTTCTGACCACATGGGTCAATACATTTTGAATTGTATTGGCAAGTTTCACTTTATGTATAATAGGTGGATCCTATCATTATATGCATATTTGGCTAAGTAGAGTTTAAGGCTTATTTGCATAAAGCAATATTTTATCCTATCTTTTCAAAAGGGTTTTAAAGTCCTTTGTCAAATTTCTTTTCCAAGTTCCTTGAACTCCTTGGTAGAAACTCAAGTGTTCAAACCCTTGTCAAAATCCCTTGAGCATCTTGGTAACCCCAAGTGCAACAAGTTTTATCAAAATTCATGAGTTCCTTGGTAAAGCCCCAAGTACATCATGCTCTTGAGCACCTTGGTAACCCCAAGTGCAACCATTTTTACAAAAATCTCTTTGAATTCCTTGGTAGACACACAAGGGCATCAAGTTTTTATATTAGAAGTTGGAATGTCGAGATCTCCCATAGTTCAAACTTTAGTTGCTCAGTATTGTCCATAACCGGGGACACGGCTAAGTACTTAGATTTTATTTACTTCTGCAGAAGGAGTACACTTTACCCACATGACACATTCGCATCTTATTGCCACCAGTGGCCTACTGGATTAGTGCTCACCAAGATGGAGTACCGACAGACTGAGAGTGTGACGAAGTCTTTCCAAAAGGTCCTTCCATACATCATTGCTAGCTTGTCTTCAGCCCCCATGAAGCATTCCAGATCCCCATGTCCGGTAACTAAAGACAATGTATGGTTCTTCCTAATGTAGTAGACTAAGCCAGAGCCATAATAGCATGTGGTTGTACACGAAAGCCACAATTGGAGAAACATGTTTAATCTCTAAGTTTCCTAGGTGGTTTTCATTTGGAGCACAACACAAAGTGATTTCCATGGACATGGTTCCTTTTGTTGCCACCTTCTCCAAAGCATAAAGTGTCCACCACCTAGGTGGTTCATTGATTCCTTGTTTTATTATATAAAATCACAAGTCTTTTTCACAACCTTTGTAAAATCTCAACATGTATCTCTTTTCAAAACATAGCATGGCTAAGCATGTACAACTTCAATATTTTACTAAGGAGTGTGTAGGGAATCCTATTAGGATTAGCATAGCATAAGTATAAACCTTTTTCATGCATGTTTACAAAATCCACTAAGTATAAAGAAAATAGTAGGTCTTTTTATGATAGTGTAACTTGCCTTTTTGTTTTGGGAATGATAGTCACTTCTTGATCTTGATAGTCTCACACTTTGCTAATTTTACTACAATCAAACAAGCATATTATCAAGTAGCATTCACTATTCAACAATAATTCACATACACATAGCAATGGTTCCTAAGTCTTGTAAGAAAGAGGGTTCTATTGCAAAGTTGGTCTCTACTAGGTTTATAAATTTTGTAAGGTCTACATTAGTCATTTACCAAAATGGCAAAGTCATTTGCAAATGGGTTTTATCCTAAGACTATTTTAAAATTCCTTCATCATTTTATGTGGTGAAAATTATTCTTATCCAAGCAAAACTTTAGGTTTTGCACCCAGTAAGTTGCTCTTGGCAAGGCTTGGTGTTTTGGGTCAGTAAGTTTGGTCCATAATTATTTTCCCAAGGTTTTCCTTGCTACAACTTTTCCATAATAAGATTTAATGAGTTTTATTTGGCTAGAAAATGACTAAGTTAATTTATTCAACTTAAATTTCACAAAATTTATTTTTAACACTATGAGTTGGTTCCTAGGGTCAGTAGGGTCACACAAGTCCCTTTTGCAAAAGATTTAATCCTAAAATCAATTTTTAAACAATTTTTGTATTCTAAACAAGTACACAAATGTTTCTGTAATTTCAAACAAGTTAATAGGTACTATTTTCAAAACTAAGGCCATGGTTGTTTAGGGCTTGTTCTCCTGATTTTATTGATATAAAATTTGTCAAATTTGGACGTGTGGATCAAAAGTTATAAGGATTTGAAGTTTGCAATTTAAATCAGATTCAATTTCTGTTTTAAACAGAACAGGGGACACGCGTCACGTTGTAACTGGCTGGTACCGGTTCGGGTGGATCATGCGACGCTGGCCGTTAGATCTAATTATCACCGCACGGCTCAGATCAATCGATACCCCTTTGCTCACTTTCTTTCCTAGCCGTTGGATCAAGATCGGACAGTGCTCAGGAGGTTGACCAATAGTTGGCGGCGCCGTGGCCATGGCGGCCTGCCTGTCCGAGGTGGTCTGCCGTTCTAAGCGAAGAGGAGGAGAGGCTCACCGTGATCGCAGGGTCGTGGTGATGCTCGGCGTGCTGGCTTGACAAAGGCGCTCGAGGTCGAAATTCCTCGCGGAGTTGGTTACGGCGACGGATGCGCTTCGAGGTCGAGGTCGAAGACGGCTCTGTGGTTCGCGAGAAGTCAAACGGAGGGTTGGGTTAGCTGCGTAGGATCATGGCAAAGATGTGTGCGTGATCCAGAGGGTACGGGGTGGTCGGAATTAACCTGTGGGCGTCGTCGGAGTTGAGGCGGACGACGGTGGCGGTAGGAGTCGTCGCTGCAGATCGCCTTAAGGTAAAACAGGAGCATATTTAGATGCGCAAGAGCAAGGCGATGCTGGGTGCGTGAACGAGAGAGGTCGGGGCGGTCAGATACTACCTGTGGGCTTCGCCGGAGATGAAGCAGACGGTGGCGATGGTGGTCGTTGTTGAAGGCGAGGTTACAGGGTACCCGCGGTCGAGCTGGATGCACTAACAGATGCGCCTGAGAGTGGGGATGCTGTGAGCTTGGTCAGGGGAAAGAGGGGCGGTGAGTCTTGGCTGGAATTGGCGAGGAGGATCGTCGGAGTAGCAGCGATACAGAGGGAAAATTGGGGCGGCCTGGAGGCAGAGGGGAGGTGATGTCTGAGAGAAAACGGAGGAGAGAGCGGGGCGATTAAAAGGGCGTGGTCGCGGCGAGGTTTAATGCACGGATTAACGCTGATTGATGGGGCTATCAACGGGAAGAAACGGCAGCGAGGTGAGGGGAGAAGGTCGCGCGGTGAGGACGATGAACAGTAGCGGTGGGTCTACCTGTCAGTGGGATAACGAAATGAGGGGAGGGTCCACCAGTCATACACTGTACGGGTTAGAAGCGAGGTGCGAATCGTTTTCCTGCGGGGTGAGGGAACTGGGCTGTTTTTGGGCTTGTTGGGCTGCCTGGGCTGGGTGGTTGGGCTGCTCTATTTTTTTCTGTTTGGATCCTTTTTCTTTTTCCAATTCTGTTTTCTGTTTTGAATTTCCAATCAAACAAACATCAACCATTTCAATTCAAACCACACTCAAATTTGTAATATTGAAATTAGTTCTGTTTAGTAATATGGTCAAAAGCTCAAAATAAAATAATAATAACTTTATTAATCCATTCTTCAATTAAATGAAATGGAACTTTATTTATTTAACATGGTTTGATTTATTTAATAAAAATTCTCATTTGAAATCACTTTTCAAATCTGAATCAGTAGGTTTATTTGGAATTAAAGAATATTTGGATGATTTGTTTTAAAACAAAATAACTTCTTATTTTAGGGTCCATTAGTAATTAATTAAAATGGGTCTTAGTTGTTAAATCAATTAGAGTTTGATTCTATTAATAAAATCTTTATTTGAAACCTAAATATTTTCCAAACCAAATCAGTAGGTTTTATTTGTAAATAAAGGATATTTGGGAAACTTGTTTAAAACAAAATATCCTTTTATTTTAGGGTCCATTAATGATTTAAGTAATGTGGACTTTCTTTATTAATTCAAATAGGATTTAGTTTATTTGAGAGATTTATTTTGAACCTAAATTAAAGTCAAAACACTTTAGTAGGTTTTATTAGAAAATACTTGGAAAAACAATTTAACAAGTTTTGCTTGTTTTAATTAAAATGATACAACCTTTTATTTGAATAAATTTTTGATATTGATTCTTTATTATTTTATTTTAAATAGACCTTTGTTTATTTTTATTCAAAAATTAAATGTTTTAATTTCCAAGGTTTGGTCAAAGTTTAATTTGGCTTTATTAAATAATCCTTATTTGCAGAACTTCTATTTCTTTTGAAAACAAACCCTTTTCTTTTAAGAGATTCATGTTAATATTTTAATTGTTTTTATTTCCCTTTAATAAAAGTTTATCATCACAAATACCTTTAGGTTTTATTTAATTCAAATGGGTTTGAAGTTCTAATTGAATTCAACAAGTTTCTTCTGGCTCTGAAAATTAAACATAGTTTTATTTTATTCTTTTATTTTCACATTTCAAGATTTGGAAAATCTTGGGATGTGACAATTGTCTATGTCGGGTAAGCCGGAGGTCACCGTGTCGATGTCGGCATTATCATATTGGGCCTTGAACATAGACTACGCCATCCTTGCACCAGCCCGGGTACAGTAAGCTTTCCAGCTTACGATACGCTCAGGGGCTTGGCGCAGGATCTCCGGGTACTTCATGATAGAGTCCACTACTTTGATGTTGATGACTAAGGGCTTGGCTATTTCCTTTGCTTGGGTGATGGCGGTGCTGATGAATTTGTTGGCGAGAACCATGCATTCCTTTGGCGGAGGAGGATTATTGGTTAAACCAATAGGAGCTGCATTTCTGGCCAAATGATTCAGTACATGAGTTCAACACAACATAAGTTTAGAGTACCTGGTTTACAGAAGTACAAGACGGAGATTGCTTACCAAATATGCTATCCTCAGCTTGCTGGAGAGTCTCCGCCATGGAGTCCCGTTCTTGTCGGAGGGCCTTGTAAGCCTCAAGGTTCGGAGTATTCTGCTCGGTGGCAGCTTTGTTTTGCTCCTTGAGGATTGCCATTTCCTCCTTCAGACGTTTGATCTCCATGTTTGAGGATTCTTGCATGGCAGCCAGGGCATTTTCATGCATTTTCAGCGAGTCCGCTCTCTCTTGCTTAAGGATTTTGTTTTCACTATCTATCAATTGTATGTGCTTGGATTGCTCGACAATATCCTTGGCCTTGGCAATAGCTTCCGCGAGTCACAAAATGACAAAGCTTAATGAGTAATCGGAAGTTAATGGCACAAGACAAAGATTGAGTGCAAAATTGAAAAAAAAGGACTCTTGATCTTGGTGATTTGATCCTTCGAGAAGGCAGTTTTTGTGGCATCCCGCAAAACCACTACTAGAAAATCGCGTTGAATTTGTGCATTGCATCGTCATCATCATACGTTGTTTGTCAAAAACTCATTTCGTAACGCCCGATTTGTTTTCCAAACGCCCCATCTTAATTCAACTGCAAAGCCCGGTCTCCGGAATATTTTGTTTTAATTAAATATGTTGTGCAAACGGTCCGTTAAAATAAATAAATTATTGTATTATTTTAGCGGGGCAGTCGAACGGGCCGAATGACCCGAACGACCGCCCCAGGATTTAAATCGCCCCACCTAACCAGCCCCCCCTAATTCCTAGGTTCACCAACTAGTCTACCCAGCCCCAGCCTCCACCTCACTCCCTCCAATCCTGGGTCGACACATCACCCTTAGCCATCCCCCCTCCAATCAAGTTGCCACCTCACCCCTTTCCTTTTCCTCTCTCCTCCCGACCGACCTCCTCTCCCCTGTGGCCCATGAGCCCCACCAGCCCCACCTCCAGCGCCTCTCACCCACCGAACCACACGCACACCGCTGCCTCACACTCCGATCCCCATGCCCACCCTGTTCCCGGACCCACGCCCCTGGCCCCACCTCCTGCCCGCTCACCCGCATCCCCCGCGCTCGCTCCCTCTCTCTCTCTCTGCGCTCCTCCCCGCCCCCCCCCGGACCTCGCCGGCGCCTCCCTCCGCTTGGCGCCCGCCTCTCTCCAGACCCGCAGCCACAGGCCGCCTCAAGCCTCCGCGCCCTCTCCCTCCTCCTCGCCTGGCCGCGGCCGAGCCGCCACCGCCCACCTGCGCCGCCGCCCGCGTGCCACCTCCCTCTCGCCGCCGGCGTCCGCCCTCGCGTGGCTCCGCCCCAGCGCCCGCCAGAGCTCCCTCGCCCGCCTCTCGGCCAACCTCGCCACCCCTCGCGTCCCGGCAACCTCGGCCGCCTCTCCTCACCCTTGCCTCCGGCCGCCTCCCGCAGCCCCGCCACCGCGCCTCGCCCGAGCCCGCCCGCCACGCTCCCGACCTCCTCCTCGCTGCGAGCCCGCCACTGCCCGGCCCGGGCCCGCCTCCTGCCCCACCTGCTGCAGAGCGCGCCGCCATGGTCGCCCAGCGGCAGGGCCCGCCCACGTCCGCTCCGTTCCCGAGCCGCGCGCCCATGCCCGCCTCGCCGTCAACCGCCCCGCCGCCCATCCGCCCCGCGAGCCCCGTCGCCGTCTGCTACCCGCGACGTGGCCCAGGACGCCGCCGCCATGGCCCTCCTGCCCATCGCCACCGTTTTTCTTCAGCCGCGCGGTGCCTCGCAGGAACCACCATAGTACCTCCCGAAGATCGCCCGCGTCGAAACTCAAGCATTGCACCTCGATCGAGCCGAACCCTCAAGATCTCCGACATGGCGCAAAAGGACAAACCCCAAAGACCCGAACCCCGGAGACCAAGCCTCGACACCCCGAACCCGAGCGCCAAGATCTCCATCCGGGACTCCAAGGACTCTCTCACGGACATCAAGAGGCCAGATCGTCTCACGGGATCCGAAACGCGAACCGACAAGATCTCCGTCACGACAAGCTCGCCTACCCGGAACACCGAGTGCACCGGCATGGATCCGGAACCCGAACCGGGAGGACGCAAAGATCGCCACGAGACCGACAAGCACTTCACCCCGAAGACAAGACCGACCCGACTTGAGAACCCGACAAGACCGTCGCTACGACAAGAACGGCATCGTCCTGGAAGAATCCGACGCGCCCCGACACCGACCCAAGTCCTGCTTCCCGGATGCGACAAGACCCTAACCCCCGGAGTCCGAGAACGATCCCGCCGAGTCCGTCGAACCCCGAACCCCGGAACCCCAAGTTCGTCGAACCCTGAACCCCGAGACCGACCCCGACCCCAGAACCTCAAGTTCGTCGAGACCCTCAATGTGTGAACCTCTTATCCGAGAACCCTATTTTATAATATGATACAAATTGCTGCATATTGAATTGTTCACCTCGCATGCATATTTGTGTGGTTTGGGGGCCTTATGCCGACTCATCTAATAATTAAATATGGGGCCCATATGCGAGCAAATCTAGCCTTATATTGGCCTCATTTAAACTTGAGTAGCGAACCGGTGCTATCTTTTGTCTTGATAATGCCACATTTAATTTGCGGGGGGTTCTAAATAACTCGAACCATCTAATTAATTGTCGGGACCCCGGTTCCGCCTAATCTGACCTAATTGCATCGCATCTTTGCCATGCCATGCATCATACATGCATCATGCCGATCTTCTGCCGTGTATTAAATATTGCACCCGGTGTTTCTTCTAGTGTTTTGGTTCTTCGCGGATAAGGCCGTTGAGTTGATGTGAGCTTCGCCCCGATCTTCGGTTGAACCTTCGACAATGTTTTTCAGGCGAGCATCTTCCCCTTTCTACCTATCTTACCTTTATAGTATTTACTTCCCTCCTGTTGCTCTATTGCTATCTGTGTTGCGATGCTTTAGTTTCCGTACCTGTGATATACCGTGCAGCCCTATATTGCCTTGGACACATCCTATTACCTATTGTTTGGTAGATAGTTGGACTTGCGTGTCGTAGTCGCTTGCTCAAGTGCTGTTGCGTGTCGTCAAATGCCACAGTTGTTGATGTATTGCCGCATGTTGAGGTTGGAGATGATCATAGTTTTACTTATTGTTCACTTTCATTTCTGTTTAACAACTAAAATTGAAATAAGCAGAGGCATCGGTGGGTGATAGAAAATATTTGGTTTCCGAACGCCCACTTGTGTCCCGTAGGACCCCGAGTACTTGATACCTGTTCCTTGATTTATCGCGCTATCCACATATGGGGAGTATGGGCCCCCCTTAGCCAGAGCTTGATTCCGTCTTATTTCTTGGGGCCACAACTAGTTTGAGGTTTTATTACTATCCTGTACCTATGCCATGCTTTACTGCTTTATTTTACGATTGTGCGAGGAGCACACTGTACTGTTTAGGTAAGCGGAGTGATTACGCGGTATCGACAAGCCCAGCCACACTTTCGGGTTCCCAGTCGTTTACAGCCATTGTCGCAGACCTTGAGTCCGTCTCGGAGCTAGCTTACTTCGTTGCGGGTCTACTCAATGGGGTGGCCCCCTGAAATATTTCTGAATCTTGTGATTGCTCTGTCGTGAAGACCTCGTTGGGTTTTGATTTGGTTTTTCCGAGGTTGATCGTGTGTGTGTTGCTATTTGTGCACCCCGGCCGGGTTAAAACTTTCTGGAAGCCGTGTCCGCGGTTATGGACGACTTGGAGCACAGTATCTCGACCATAGACAAGCATAACTAAAGTTTACTGTTATAAATTTGACTTTATAATGACTAGTAATTAGCTCCACTACAATGGAATGGCTAATTAATACTGCCCACAATTGCTTGTTTGGTTGTCGCTTGCGACAATTGTATCTGACTAGTAAATCTTGCAACTACAACGAAATGGCTGAATAAAAGTACCAACAACTGCTGGGTTTTGGGTTTATCTCATGCTATCTGTATCTGATTAGTAAGTGTTACAACTATAACGGAATGGTTAACTAAAAGTGCCCACTGCTTCATTTATCAGGATGGTTATCTATACTTGACTAGTAATTGCTGCAACGATAACTGAATAAATAAAACTACCAACGGTGTGAGTTCCTCGGTTGACTTCCTCGTTTGGTCTCGAGGGGGGAAACGCCAGGATGGGTTTGTTTGGTGTTAGCTTCAGGTTGGATCCGGATAGGTCATTCTTACCCCTCTCTGATAACCGCCAGTTGCATCGAGTCTCTATAGGTTGTTTAGTGCATGCTGCCGCTGCCGCTTCAGTCCACCATACCTATGTAGGCGAGGACCGCCGAATTCTAGCCTCGCTGTCTTGGCCTCGATCTTGACGCCTCCTTTTCCTTCGCCCTTTGTCGGCACCTTTTGTTTAAGCAGGTTTGAGATCGGCGTCGTTAGTGGTTACCCTTCCGCTTGGCACGGTGGTTATGGACGCCATTGGTTATTCTTCGTGGCTCTTAGCCCCATTTGCATCTTGTCCGTAGTCGGACGCCTCGCCTTTTCAAGGTGATTTGGATCTGTACCGTATTTCTGTATTCTTGGCTCTTTGAGTCATATATATATATATCTGCTCAGGGTCCCATCGAGGACTGTTGTGTAATGTTATTACTTCGTTTTCCACCCGCACGAAAGTGCCTAGTGGGCACCTTTGAATCGTTTCTATGCGGGTTTGGCGAATTTTGCTCAAACTTGCATAGGTCCGATTCTGAGGGTGTTACAGAGTGGTATCAGAGCTCAGCAGTTGCGATACCCCACAAGTCCAGCCTGTAGGATAACCTAGCTAACGGCCGAAGTAGAGTGTCAAAACAAATTTTGCAAAAATCGGTTGGATAGTTCTGGTTAGGTCTGATTTTACTCCTTACCCCTCTGCTATTCTCCTCTCACCTCTACGCGTTTTGAATCCGCTCTCATCTCTCTCTTCGAGTCCAGGATTTCTCGTGGATGGGTTTTCCGTCGTACCTTCAGGGCTTCGCTTTCCCCCTTTTGTAACGGAGGTGCTACGATCATCAATCTGCAACTTGTCTGTTGTACCCTTCATCCAATCTTTTGATCTTGAGCTCTTTATCCATATGTGTTCCTTGCTGGATATCAGTGTCGTGGAAAAACATATGAGAAGGACGAGCATTGGTGAAGTTGGAGTATACCTTGAGCATGTGTTGTTCATGCCAATGGAACCATCGCGGAACCTAATCATTGTGTCTTTCATACGATTCTGCTGGCATCATCCCTTTGTTTCGGATACCGCCTATGAAGATCTTCAGTCTAAATCTCGAGAGTTGAGTTGCCTGATTCTCCTAGTCATGTATAGAGTTGATAGTTTGGGTACGGGATGGACTGATCACCCTACCCGACTCTTACTGTTCGCTCGGTACATCGAACTGGTGGATCCATGTAACTTTTACTCTTCTAATGGAAGTTAGAGGTGGCCTTATCGTTTGATACCTCTACCTTCGTCCTTTGTCCTCCGGAGTGTTCTCTCGTCGATCAGGAACAACGACCCTTTGTTGGTGGTGTCGCCGTTTTTCAGATGAAGAAGGGACCCTCGTTAGTGGTGTCGCGAGGATCTACACGAAGCGAGAAGATTCAGACCGTCGGCCTTCCTTCCGGAACCATGAGGCGGATCTCGAGGGCGAGATCCATTGTTAGTGGTGTCGAATTGTGGCATCCCGCAAAACCACTACTAGAAAATCGCGTTGAATTTGTGCATTGCATCGTCATCATCATACGTTATTTGTCAAAAACTCATTTCGTAACGCCCGATTTGTTTTCCAAACGCCCCATCTTAATTCAACTGCAAAGCCCGGTCTCCGAAATATTTTGTTTTAATTAAATATGTTGTGCAAACGGTCCGTTAAAATAAATAAATTATTGTATTATTTTAGCGGGGCAGTCGAACGGGGCGAATGACCCGAACGACCGCCCCAGGATTTAAATCGCCCCACCTAACCAGCCCCCCCTAATTCCTAGGTTCACCAACTAGTCTACCCAGCCCCAGCCTCCACCTCACTCCCTCCAATCCTGGGTCGACACATCACCCTTAGCCATCCCCCCTCCAATCAAGTTGCCACCTCACCCCTTTCCTTTTCCTCTCTCCCTCCTGAACCGACCTCCCTCTCCCCTGTGGCCCGCAGGCCAGTGCCCCACCAGCCCCACCTCCCTGACGCGCCTCTCACCCACCCCGAACCACACGCACACCGCGTGCCCCGCTGCCTCACCTGATCCCCATGCCCACCCTGTTCCCGGACCCACGCCCCTGGCCCCACCTCCTGCCCGCTCACCCGCATCCCCCGCGCTTGCTCCCTCTCTCTCTCTCTGCGCTCCTCCCCGCGCCCCACCGGACCTTGCCGGAGCGCCTCCCCTCCCCCTCCGCTTCGGCGCCCCGCCGCCGCCTCTCTCCCCAGGACCCTTGGCGCGCCACGCAGCGCCTCAAGCCTCCGCGCCTCCTCCTCGCCGCTTGCAGCCGAGCCGCCACCGCCCACCGCCCCGCGTGCCACCTCCTCGCCGGGCGTCCGCCCTCGCGTGGCTCCCGCCCCGCGCCCCAGCCGCCCGCCAGAGCTCCCTCGCGCCCCGCTCTCCGCCAACCTGGCCGCCTCCGCGTCCCGGCAACCTCCGGCCGCCTCTCACCCTCGCCTCCGCCGCCTCCGCTCGCGAGCCCCACTCGACGCCAGGCCCGAGCCCGCCGCCACGCTCCCGACCTCCTCCTCGCTGCGAGCCCGCCACCGCTGCCCGGCCGGCCCGCCTCCGCCCACCCTGCCGCAGAGCCGCCCATGGTCGCCCGCCGGCAGGGCCCGTCTGGCCGTCGCTCCGTTCCCGAGCGCCAAGCCGGGCCGCCTCGCCGCCCATCCGCCATGAGCCCGTCGCCGTCTGCCGCGACGCGTGGCCCAGACGCCGCCATGGCCCTCGCCCATCGCCACCGTTTTTCTTCAGCGGCGGTGCCTCGCAGAACCACCATAGTACCTCCTCAAGATCGCTGCGTCGAAACTCAAGCATTGCACCTCGATCGAGCCGAACCCTCAAGATCTCCGACATGGCGCAAAAGGACAAACCCCAAAGACCCGAACCCCGGAGACCAAGCCTCGACACCCCGAACCCGAGCGCCAAGATCTCCATCCGGGACTCCAAGGACTCTCTCACGGACATCAAGAGGCCAGATCGTCTCACGGGATCCGAAACGCGAACCGACAAGATCTCCGTCACGACAAGCTCGCCTACCCGGAACACCGAGTGCACCGGCATGGATCCGGAACCCGAACCGGGAGGACACAAAGATCGCCACGAGACCGACAAGCACTTCACCTCGAAGACAAGACCGACCCGACTTGAGAACCCGACAAGACCGTCGCTACGACAAGAACGGCATCGTCCTGGAAGAATCCGACGCGCCCCGACACCGACCCAAGTCCTGCTTTCCCGGATGCGACAAGACCCTAACCCCCGGAGTCCGAGAACGATCCCGCCGAGTCCGTCGAACCCCGAACCCCGGAACCCCAAGTTCGTCGAACCCTGAACCCCGAGACCGACCCCGACCCCAGAACCTCAAGTTCGTCGAGACCCTCAATGTGTGAACCTCTTATCCGAGAACCCTATTTTATAATATGATACAAATTGCTGGATATTGAATTGTTCACCTCGCATGCATATTTGTGTGGTTTGGGGGCCTTATGCCGACTCATCTAATAATTAAATATGGGGCCCATATGCGAGCAAATCTAGCCTTATATTGGCCTCATTTAAACTTGAGTAGCGAACATGTGCTATCTTTTGTCTTGATAATGCCACATTTAATTTGCGGGGGGTTCTAAATAACTCGAACCATCTAATTAATTGTCGGGACCCCGGTTCCGCCTAATCTGACCTAATTGCATCGCATCTTTGCCATGCCATGCATCATACATGCATCATGCCGATCTTCTGCCGTGTATTAAATATTGCACCCGGTGTTTCTTCTAGTGTTTTGGTTCTTCGCGGATAAGGCCGTTGAGTTGATGTGAGCTTCGCCCCGATCTTCGGTTGAACCTTCGACAATGTTTTTCAAAGTAGCATCTTCCCTTTCTACCTATCTTACCTTTATAGTATTTACTTCCTCCTCTGTTGCTCTATTGCTATCTGTTATGCGATGCTTTAGTTTCCGCACTGTGATATACCGTGCCCTATATTGCCTTGGACACATCCTATTACCTGTTGTTTGGTAGATAGTTGGACTTGCGTGTCGTAGTCGCTTGCTCAAGTGCTGTTGCGTGTCGTCAAATGCCACAGTTGTTGATGTATTGCCGCATGTTGAGGTTGGAGATGATCATAGTTTTACTTATTGTTCACTTTCATTTCTGTTTAACAACTAAAATTGAAATAAGCAGAGGCATCGGTGGGTGATAGAAAATATTTGGTTTCCGAACGCCCACTTGTGTCCCGTAGGACCCCGAGTACTTGATACCTGTTCCTTGATTTATCGCGCTATCCACATATGGGGAGTATGGGCCCCCCTTAGCCAGAGCTTGATTCCGTCTTATTTCTTGGGGCCACAACTAGTTTGAGGTTTTATTACTATCCTGTACCTATGCCATGCTTTACTGCTTTATTTTACGATTGTGCGAGGAGCACACTGTACTGTTTAGGTAAGCGGAGTGATTACGCGGTATCGACAAGCCCAGCCACACTTTCGGGTTCCCAGTCGTTTACAGCCATTGTCGCAGACCTTGAGTCCGTCTCGGAGCTAGCTTACTGCTATGGTCTACTCAATGGGGTGGCCCCCTGAAATATTTCTGAATCTTGTGATTGCTCTGTCGTGAAGACCTCGTTGGGTTTTGATTTGGTTTTTCCGAGGTTGATCGTGTGTGTGTTGCTATTTGTGCACCCCGGCCGGGTTAAAACTTTCTGGAAGCCGTGTCCGCGGTTATGGACGACTTGGAGCACAGTATCTCGACCATAGACAAGCATAACTAAAGTTTACTGTTATAAATTTGACTTTATAATGACTAGTAATTAGCTCCACTACAATGGAATGGCTAATTAATACTGCCCACAATTGCTTGTTTGGTTGTCGCTTGCGACAATTGTATCTGACTAGTAAATCTTGCAACTACAACGAAATGGCTGAATAAAAGTACCAACAACTGCTGGGTTTTGGGTTTATCTCATGCTATTTGTATCTGATTAGTAAGTGTTACAACTATAACGGAATGGTTAACTAAAAGTGCCCACTGCTTCATTTATCAGGATGATTATCTATACTTGACTAGTAATTGCTGCAACGATAACTGAATAAATAAAACTGCCAACGGTGTGAGTTCCTCGGTTGACTTCCTCGTTTGGTCTCGAGGGGGGAAACGCCAGGATGGGTTTGTTTGGTGTTAGCTTCAGGTTGGATCCGGATAGGTCATTCTTACCCCTCTCTGATAACCGCCAGTTGCATCGAGTCTCTATAGGTTGTTCAGTGCATGCTGCCGTTGCCGCTTCAGTCCACCATACCTATGTAGGCGAGGACCGCCGAATTCTAGCCTCGCCGTGTACTGGCCTCAGTACTGACGCTCCTCCTTTTCCTTTGCCCTTTGTCGGCACCCCTTTTGTTTAAGCAGGTTTGAGATCGACGTCGTTAGCAGGGTTACCCTTCCGGCTTGGCCTGGGCAGGGTTATGGACGCCATTGGTTATTCTTCAGGGCTCTTAGCCCCATTTGCATCTTGTCCGTAGTCGGACGCTCCGTCTTTTCAAGGTGATTTGGATCTGTGTACCGTATTTCTGTATTCTTGGCTCTTTGAGTCGCTGTTATATATATATATATCTGTTCTGTGGGTCCCATCGAGGACTGTTGTGTAATGTTATTACTTCGTTTTCCACCCGCACGAAAGTGCCTGGTGGGCACCTTTGAATCGTTTCTATGCGGGTTTGGCGAATTTTGCTCAAACTTGCATAGGTCCGATTCTGAGGGTGTTACAGTTTTACCCTTTCCAGCTTCAATATCTGCACGCATCTTGTGGAACTTGTCGTTGGCAATGTTCCTCCGAGCATTCTCATTCTGCAAAAAAGAGTAAAGTTGCTTAGTCTTCTTGGAGCATCTAGCCGGATAAGTATCCTCCTAGAGGCTTGGGGGCTATAGTACGAGTTTTAACTCAGCAATATGCTTAATCTTTCTTTAAGCATCTAGTCGGAACAAATTTTGTTTCAACTATAGGCTTGGGGGCTACAGTATTGAAAATTACAAACATTGTGTATGCTACTCTGAAAGTATCTAGTCAGAATAATTCATTCAAACTACATACTTGGGGTCCACAGTGCAAAGTTTCCAGCTTAGTCACTCTTAGAGCATTCAGACCCAAAGAACTATCGTTTTCCGTATAAATCCTCGGGGGCTACAGTGGGATACTACATATGAAATGAAAAAGGCATATAAAACTTACAAGTGCAATGATCTTGAGGTTACTAGTGCTCTCAGAGAATATATTGCTAAAAGCAAGACTGTTTACACGCAAGATCTCTGCTTGCTTGAGCAGCTCCTCAAGACCACACGTGGGAGAAGTCGGCCCCGCACCAGGAGCCATAGCTGAGCTACTCGGTGTCGGGTAGGCGATCTTGGGAAGCTTTGTTGGCGTCTTGGGTGCAACGGCTCCGCCTATGGCAGAAGTTCCGCCTTCCACCATCGCCTTACCGCTACCAGTGGCATCCTTAGCCAGATCTTCAGCCACTTTAGAGGGCGTCTCTCCTACGTCGCCTACTCTTAGACAATGTGGGAATCTGCGGCAACGTTTGGGACCTCCTGAGAAGGAGTTGGGTCCACTTCCTTGGCGGAAGGTTCAAACATTACCTTTGCTGGAGAACTTGTCGGGGCGTCAGTAGGCTGGACGCTCGGAGTCAGAGGGGCGATGGTAGGCGATGCTTCATTAAACATTTCTTTGATGTTTTTAGAAGCCCCTGACGTTTTGGAGGTCATCTTCAAACTCATACTGGTCTTCTTCCAGAAACGTGCAAAAGTATAAGTAAAGGAATAAGACAAGCGAAAGACAATGTCGGATGATTAGAAGCTTACACAACGGTTGGTGCCTTTGTCAAAGGGATACCGGTTATTCTTCTTTTCTCCGCCTCCGGGGAGGCGGTGGATCTCTTGGAGGCTCCACCCTTCGTCTTCTTCTTCTTGCCTCCATCGGACGCGTCAGAGGTGGAGCTCTTCCGCTTTCGCGCCAACGGGACATCATCGTCGGACACGACGATGACTTCCTTCATCTTGGGATCATAGACTTGGGAAAACATGCTACCTTCGTCTAGATTCTTTAGCTGTTAAATGAATCCTAAAGTGTTAGACGCAAGAGTATATGCAAGACGGAAGAACTGGAGTATATGTCATACGCAGGAAATAAACGAGTACCTCTGTGCACGTGCCGCCCTTAAACATGTCGTACGTGATGGTGAAGCCACGCTTCCTATCCTTCACCTTGACTATGTACTTGAGGTGAAGCTTGACGGAGTCATTGGAGAAGTTGTCCTCGGAGATGCGGAGGCTATCCTTCCTGTCCTTGGTATACTGGTGCATAAGCTTCGCGCAGTGCTGCAGAGGCTGGATCCGCCTGATGAACCAGCACATGGCTAGATCCAACCTGGTTAGACCCGTCTCTATGAACCAATCGATCCGCCTTACAGCGCGAGAGGCTTCGTCGTGGGAAGGGAGTAGGGATTGGGATCTCCATGTCAGGGCTTCAGCGTCAGCTCCATCTACAAAGTCCGGATATGTTTTTTCTCGGCCATGCAGAGGAATATCTGCGCCGTAGATATACGTCCTCTGCCAATTTTTGCAGGATTCGTGACCTACAATGTTGGGGAACCGCCGGCCAGGCCGTATCTTGAAGATAATGGTTCCATAGTTCCTAAGCTCCTCCTTGATCACCTGGGCTTCCTTCTTCACAGTGAAGAAATAAATAAACAGATCTAACCTAGGTTTGATTCCTAGGTAACCCTCACAAAGTGTCGCGTAATTGCTAAGCGCGAGGATGATATTCGGAGATAGGTTCTGAGGTTGAACCCGGAAGTGTCTAAGGACTTCTATGAATAAGTCAGAGATTGGGAGGGATACGTCATGCACCAGTTGAGCTTTAAGTTATACCTTTTCTCCAGCTAGGGGAGAAGGGACAACCTCGGCGGCCGGCTCCGCCCGCCAAACTAGGTCCTCCGTCGCAGGAAGGTACCCCTCGGTGGGCAACTCCTTGACGTCATTCTCGGTGATGTCCGAGCCGCGCCACTACCACTTATCGGAGTCAGCCTCCTCCTCCAGTGGTTGCAGCCCTACTGGAATATGGTCGCCACCGATGGATTCCACCACTGCGGAACGCGACACCACTATGCCCTCCGGCGGGACGTGGACTGAGCCCGTTGGCTTGGCTGATGCCTCGCCCGACGCCACCATGGATGGAGTGCTGCTGCTAGCCATTGGAGCGGTGGGGGATGACTATAAGATATTGCTTGACAATTTGCCGACATCCATCTAGACGGAGCATTCAATTTGAAGAGACAAGACGATGCAAGATCTCGGGGTTCTCCGGGGGCTACTTTTGGGGATATGCTAAATGGGTATCACCATTGCATGTCTCTAATCCGGATAAGCTGGGTGGCCCACAGTTGGTAGCAGGACCTATGGCATGCTGGGCGACCCAGTTAGATGGATCCAGAAGGGAGGCCCATGCCAGATGAAGGAAGGCTACGATGGAATTATCTACGTACCCAGAGCCTTGGAGTGTAAGACACGTTAGACTAGTTGTATACCGTGTAGGACTCTATAACCTGTCCGGCTAGGACTTTACCTGTAACCCTAGGATCTGGTGCCTTTATAAGCCAGACCTAGAGGAGCCTTTAGGGTAGATCAACTCATATCGCGCATAACGAACCGATCCCTGTAAGTCGGCGTATTGCCATTATAGTGATTTATAGCAGGAGTAGGATTTCGCCACCATCGTGGGATTTGAACCTGGGTAAGCTGTGTTACCTCGTACCCGCCAACCTTCCTCCTTACCCCATGTCTATAAACATGCACTATGAGGACCCTCCATGGCGTACTCATCGGCAATACCACAACATATGTGGTGGCCACCATAACGGCGGCCTGCGATGTTTTGGGCATTATGTTGCCCTGCGAGTCTATCGACATGAAGGATAAGTCGAGTGCCTTGGTGGCCTCACGCCTGGCGGAAGGGTCCATGTGTTCTAGCCGAGAATGGCTCTTGTGGCTGTCATAGCCTTTGGAGGAGGACCCGCGGACAGAGGAGAGCACGACTCTTCGCATGCTTGATTGGTTGGCTGCCCTCCGACGCTGCTCGAGCTATTTGTGCTGTGCAACATGTCGGTTGTGCTCCTTCACGAGGAGACAGTCGTATCCCATCAGCATATCACGCGAGGCGTCTATAGGCAGGGGTTGCCCTGGAGGGCCTCTCGGACCCTCTCCCATTCGATCTCGGTGAGGTGAATCTCCTGCCGAGCCGCATCATTGCTATTGGCGATGTTGGGGTTCAGAGGAATCGGGGGAGGAACGGGTCGTTTGTTTGCAGCATAGGGGGGAGCTTGTGGATTTGCTTCGTTACCATCGTGAGCGTCGATGATGGCCGCGCACATGAAGTGGTAGGGGAGATCATTACTCCCGTAACTCTTAGATCCGGAACCATAGGTTCCTTCCTTCATAGGAGGGTCGCAGATCGGATTTGCAGCTGCTTCTATCATCCGAATTGTATGCCAGTGCGGGTGCGCTTAGGACACTG
The DNA here is from genome assembly GCA_030063025.1 of Avena longiglumis. NCBI lineage: Eukaryota > Viridiplantae > Streptophyta > Magnoliopsida > Poales > Poaceae > Avena > Avena longiglumis. The sequence continues at coordinate 151,247,860 of CP125975.1, read as the reverse complement.
ATTGGTGGAACCCACGAAATAGGTGCGATTGCGGGAGGCACGACCCGTTCAGGGAGGCGAAGGGTGCCAACCTAGATGCATAGGCTCCCAAGCATCATGTCGACTCCACCTCCTACGAAATCAAAGTCTTGGCGGGTCGTGGGAGAGTGGACGGTGAAGTCGATGGTGAAGAGGAGGTGGTTATCCTTTGTAGAGGAATCGAAGATCGTGGTGTATGGAGCCGTCACGACCGCATGATCAGCATCCCCAGTTTCCACAAATGACGCCAATTAACAAGGGTTCGAGTCATCAATGCCCATCGTTATGGACTTGTGGTTTGGAGAAGGAGGGGATGCTGGAGATCCTGGAACGGCTAACAGACAAGAAACACGGGGACACGCGGTTTACCCAGGTTCAGGCCCCAGAGGAAAAACCCTACTCCTTCTTGACTGCTCTTTGTTGATGGCGATGCTGAAAGTTATAGGGGCGCGCAGATTGGATCTGGCGAGTTGTGTGATAGGTTATGAGGTGAGATCCTCCTCGTCGCACCCTCCTGGCCTTTATATGGGGAGGCCAGGTCTCGGGGTAGCTCGAGTTAGTTACAGATTAGGGTTTTACCCTTTTAATTTCCATCTAAAGCTAGCCGTGTTCCTTAAGGGGTCTCATCCTTCATGGTTCTGGGTCACCCGAATCCTTCATGGGGTTTGCCATTAGGAGTGGGTAATTGCATGGGATTCTGCCAGGCAGGACCTGGTAGGCCAACATTTGGCACCCATAGGGTATGCCCATGTCACTAACCTTTTGCATGGTGATCCAAAGGATGATGTGTAGAGAAATCCACTCAGAGAACCTCCACCGAAACCACCAGAACATATTGTTAATAAAGAGGTGATATTTGATATTTCAACCTCTAAACTAGTGGAAGGTAAGCCCGAAGGTAAGACTATCGATGAGATACTCACAAAATATCTTAGTGAGAATGAAGAGGAGCAACTTGATCAACCACTTGAATCTCCTACTTCTGAAAATAACTTTCCACACACAAATAGTATGCATGCAAATGATATCTCATTATCTAGTAATGATTCTGATGAAGATGATTGGCCTGAGTTTGGTTAGGAATTAGAGAAGGAATTATTCTATGAAAATTGCGATGCAACTTTGCAACATGAATCCTCAATAGAGGAGAATGAAGAATGGTATGAAGAATATATTACCGATGATGAACTTAATAAAAAGGATCCTATAGAATATGATTTCTTAAGAAAATTTCTAGCATCTGGTAAATTAGAGCAACTACTTGGAAATTTTAAACTTGACCCCTGTAAAATTATTAGAATTGTCAAAACCTATCCTGAGCATTTGTAGATTCCAAAGGAGTGGGAATGTTACAGACAACCTTGTAATGTGAAACCCCCTAAAGCTAATCCCTAGAAACAAGTAATGTCTTTACAGTTTGAAGAAGAAGATCTCAAGGTGAATTGCAGCCAATTCAAAAATTTGCCATATGAAAAGAAGATTGAAATCAAGAAAGAAAAAACCATTGAAGAATTGGCATCAATTTATTTTGGCACCTCACAAACTGAGTTGGACAAAATCCTGACGAATAATGATTCACTCTCAAATGATTCTGCAAATGAAGATCTAGATAATATCCTCGACACCTGAAGATGGGGAACAAGAAGAGGAGGATGATCTTAGTGATCACTCACCTATACCATCTACTCCAAATACTATATACATATTTGATACTCATGAGCATGAACCAATATGGCATATTCAAAATGACAAAACCGTTTATGATGCCTATATCTCTAGTAATGATTCTTATTATGTTAAAATTGAACATAGTTTATCTATGGAGTCCTTGTGCCTAGATAGAATCTTGTAGTACTAATGCACATGTTCAAGAAGATCACATTGCTAATGAAAAATGTGTTGATGATGCTTCCTTTTCTGAGTGGCTTGATATCTCTAGAACTGATGAACTTGTTAGCAAGTGTGATGAACTAGAGGAGAAAGACACCTTTGAGTTTTCCCCTGTTACAAAAGAAAGGTGCTATGAAGTGTTGCCCCATGATAGTGCAACCAAGGAGGAGTATTATGAATTATATCCTGATGATACCAACCAAGGTAAAACATTTAAATTCATGTGTAAGTCTATAATACTTTTGATAAAGCTATCTATGGAGGCATGCTCATCATATATGACATATCCATCATCACTTGGAAGCAACAATTTATTTATGTACCAAACTCCTATTCATCATAAGCGGGTGTGACTTCAACAGAACTATGATAGTAAGTGCTCCAAACTTACACGTGAGGCAAGAATAAAAAAATCTCTAGTTGATATCTACTAAAATAATAATGGAGCATCTAAACCTGGCTTTACAGATTTAAAGAAAGTGCTTCCCGAGAGGCAACCCGGAAGTTTTTAGGTGTCTTTCTTAATGTTGTGTCTTGAGTTTATTTGCATTCATGTTGTATTGGCACTTGTATATATTTGCATTATTGTGTATTAGAGTTGGCTTGGTACTATTTTAAAAAGGTAGAATTATTTATTTCTCTAATCATGTGTTCCATATCTTGGTTAAATCTTCTCAACAAAAATATAATTTTGCTTTTTTTGGATGCTGGACTAACGTTTCAGGTCTATAATAAAATCCTCGGAGAAAATTAACTTGTTACGGATCTCACAGTGAGCATAACGAGTAGCAGTACAAGCAGATCCATCCATACCGCACGCTCGTACCGCTCATATGACAAACCGAAAGAAGCAGAAAATTCTCCAGGAAGGGGACAATACGCTTAACGAGCATCGGTACGGTGGGATGCGTCTGTAACGTCCGCCTATACCGACTTCGTTACTAGGCGAAGGAAACATGAATGCGACCCAGAGGACATGACGACCACCCGTACGGGCGCATCCCTCCCGTACCACCCGGTCATACCAACTTCTTTCAGAAATTTCAAAAAAAAAGAAGAAGATGACAAGGTGAAGTACGGGCGGAGTCCGTGAGTAACACGCACCTACACCAAGAGACAGCACGATGCATTAAGGGCAAGGACAAGTACAAAAAGGTTATAGCCCCTTCAATATTTTTATTTTGACAACCTCAGGTCAGTGGGTTACCTTCTACATGTTCCATTATACTTCATTTTATTTTACCTACCTTTGAAACTCCCTAGCCAATGGGTAATATAGTGGCATTTTTGGTAAGAGAGATTTCCTCTCCTCCTTCAATAAGCCCCCAAAGACTCAAGGAATCCAAAATATCTTTAGGCATGAGACCAAATTCAGACATGATATCACAGCGAGCATCAAAAAGTGTAGTGTTTATTGAGACTTTGATTGTGGGAAACCACTTTAAAGGCTCAGAGTTTATGGGAACATAATCATGGTAAGCCCTAAGAGTGTGATAGCAACTATTCATAACAGAAATACCGGTCTCAAGAGTGTTCAACCTAGCAAAAATATTTGTGAAAGAGGAATCGGACTTGCCAGGTGTACCATAGATCATGATTAATATCCTTATGGCATCAAAAGATTCATCCTCCGTACAAAGCAAAATATCTTTCTCGGCCACAGCATCCAAAGCATATCTATAACGAAGAGCAATACCGCGGTAGAAACTATCAATAACCAAGATGAGGCTTATCTCAGGCTTAGTTTCCCTCTGGAAAGCAGAGATTCTAGACCAAGCTTCCTTAAAACTTTCTTCACTTTTTTGCTTAAAAGTGGAGATTTATACCATAGGGGAAATAAAGGTTGGTCGAAACCGCGACATGGCAGCAACTAGGGTAGGAACTAATTTTTTTGTGTTTTTTGAATAAAGCAAGCAAACCAAACTAGACTAATTTTTTGGGTTTTTTGAAAAGAGGCAAACAAAACCAAGCAAAAGAAACAAAGCAAACTAAAAAAAAAGTAAAGAGAAAGGAAGTGAAGTACTCCCCTAGGGAAGACGTCCTTGGCCTCCCCGGCAACGGCGCCAGAAAGAGCTTGATGGCGCCCAGCACTTGTCGTGGAACGCTTCGTTGAAAACCCCAAGAGGAAGGTGTGATGAGCACAGTAGCAAGTTTACCCTCAGTAAGAAACCGAGGTTATCGAACCAGTAGGAGGAAGGAAACGTCACACAGGTTTTGCAAGCAACACGGAGACCTGCACAACACAACCTCAAGACTTTGCCCCAACGAATCAGTAAGGTTGTCAAGCTCGCCGGTTTGCTGTAACAAAGGATTAAATGTATGGTGTGGAAGGCAATGGTTTGCAGCAAGTAAACAAGTAACAGTGGAAGATGTATCAATGGTAAAGATTGTACCGGGGTCCATAGTTCACTAGAGGTGCTCTCCTTAGATTGACAGGTAAACAAATTACAGCAGGGCAATTGACAGGAACTGAGCAAGGCATAACAATGCAATTACTAGTGTCTAAGGGAAGGCTTCTGAAAGGTCCTGTCTTGGTGAAAATCAAGTCTTGTGGGGAAAGTGCACAACCTCTGCAGATGGAAGAATCTAAGTACTTAGCCATGTCCCTGGAAAAGGACAACTTGAGCATCAAGACATGGAAGCTATCAAGAATCTCCTCATCCCAATTTCTAAGTAAAACTTGTGGTTGAACAAGGGTGAAGGACCCCAGTGTCTATTGGTGGTTCCTTGGGAAAAGTTTTTGACAAAGAAAAACTTGGTGTTTTCAACTAATAAGCAAAACTTATTTTGAGCAAAGCAAGCCTAAGCTACACTTAGCCAAATTGCATATAGTATCTAGTCCACCAAAATTATACTAAGGTATCACTTGCCAATACTATTCCAATGTATTGACCCACTGTGGCCATGGAGTTGTAAAGACTATGTTTGTCTCTGGAATGACTGTACTAATGACCTTTGTTTTTGTGTACTTCATCTTAAACTGTGGATGCTAGCATTTATCCAGGGACTAGCATTGCAATCACAGGGATCCTTTTCCTTTATAAAGGAGGGATCTTACAACTAGTCAGAAAGATCATATGATATTCTATTGGACAATACAACAAGATACATAGACCGCCATCCAACTGCATCTATGACTAGAAGTCCACCTTCAGGGTATCATCCGAACCCCCTCCAGTATTAAGTTGCAAACAACAGGCAACTGCTTTCAGCAAAGTGTTTAAGGTAAACAGTCCACATGTTCCATGAACAAGAGACCGTTTTTTCTCCCTAGTGGCAACAACACATCTACAACCGAAGAGATTTCTGTCACTTACCTTGGAAACTAGAGGCAGGAACCCACTATCGAGCATAAATACCCCCTCTTGGAGTCACTAGCAACTACTTGGCCAAGATAGCTACTAACAACAGAGAGCATGCAAGATCACAAAAAACACAGACATGATAGAATCATAAAGACAAAACCATTAATCCAACCAACATAATAAACTCAATATCCATCGGATCCCCGCAAACACAACATGCATGATTACAAATAGATTATATCTTGATCATGAACGGAGCTCATAAGACCTATACATGAATGCACAGAGGAGGAGATACAACCATCTAGCTACTACATGGACCCATAGTCCAAGGTGGAACTACTCACGCATCATACCGGAGAGAAGGCCTCCGGGATGATCTCGCCTCCAGCGGGGTGCCAGGAAGAACTTCAGATCCCCCGATCTAGGGACGATGGTGGCGGCGGCTACAAACGGTTTCGTGGAGATTTGATCGGGTACCCAGGGTTTCTGCATCGGGGGCTTCTTATAGTCAAAGGGGGAGGCCGAGGAGGCGATCAGAGTCGCCAAATACTAGCCAGGCGCGGGGTTGGGCCCACCCGTGCCTGGGGTGGGTCTGGCCCCTCCGACTCCCCTCTGGACTTCTTGTTCACCACAGAAAGTAATTGACTTTGATGTTTGTCCCGTCCATTTCCGAGAATATTTCTTTACTAACTTTTCTGAAACCAAAAACAGCAGAAAATAGGCATCTGGCACTGTTGCAACTTGTTAATAGGTTAGTACCAGAAAACATGTAAAAAGCACCTCAAAGTGTGGACAAGTAAAGCAAAGTAGATACTAAACAAGCATGGAACATCAAAAATTATAGATACATTTCCAACGTATCAAAAACCCTTCTATGATGGATGCCCTTCGTGGTAGAAGCCCCGTCATAAATGAATCTACCACAGTTTTTTTCTGACCGTGGCAGATCGCACCCTTCACCCATGAAGAGTCGTTCCGCCGTAGATCTGTTCACCAGCCGCATTGACTGCTGACATCATGCAAATTGCCACGTGGCGAACGCTGTTAAATCTTAATGAAACCATGGAAAAATCTAGTCCCAGACAAGGCCCGATAATAATTAAATGGGCCGACCCATTAAGAGAGCCCAGTAGAATCATGGCTCGTTACTGTTTCGTTATGCACAGTTACAAATGATCCCACCGGTGCTACCCACTCTGGCCCATAAACTTCGGGCCCGTTACTGTTTCGACCTACACTCTTTGATATTGTACAATTGTATGGCCCATAAAATGAGGGGCCACGTAACATCCCAGCATTAGAGCTTAGAAATAAGCTGAACCCATATGTGTGCATTGCATTCATGCATAGAAAATCCGAATAATTTCTGCGCTTTTGAACAAAACTTGTCAAAGTGATTGAAGCTTCTCTTAACTTGATGGAATTTAAGTAGATCATCAAGTTGCCTGTGATAAGTTTCAATATTACCTTTGCTAAAAACTTATTTTGTGTAATGGAGATTTGATCTAAGGGTAGATCAAATGTAATAAAATTAGACCTTAATACAATGCTTAATGATTAACATCAGATCCTTAATTGATCATATCATAGTATTCACTACAACAACCCATGAATACCAAGCTATGGATATAATTCAAATAACAAGAATGTAATAACTAACTCTTGACCTATTTTATCTTTATCTATTTCTACCATGAGGATCATGGTAATACTTCACTCTAACTCTTTGGTTATAGTGAGTAGGAAGGAAATCAAGTCATGATCATTCACCACATATCTTTCTTTCCATAATAATCTTTATTATCTCTATTGAACCACATCCTTATATTTTTTATTAATCAATGTTGAGTGATCAACTATTCATTTATAAATTCTTAGCCTATTAACTCCTTATCTATGAACTCTTGTTCTTATCATAGTATTCACTTAAGTCATTTAGAGAAAGAAGAAGAGGTAAGTGGTAATGCTAGTTTTAGATATCATCTATAGGATGGGAGTGTTTGAAGAGAATCAAATCAATACATTTATTGATGGAGTTAACTCACTCCTGAATGAATAGAAGAGTTATTGGAAATAAAGGTATTTGTGGTAACAAAGAGGATTACAAGGATGAATTTTGAAGATAGTTACCAGGAGTAATCCTACTGGATCAAGTAGGTTTAGTCAATGAATGATATCTTCTAGTCAGTAAGAGATATTAAGAAGATAATTATAATACAACTATAATGTTGTATTAATGGGGCCTTGATTAGCCAACTGAAAACCTAAGCCATAAATGATCAAAGGATTGTAATGATCATGCTCAAGTCACTAAGAGTGAATGATTATATCATGTATAAGTGACATTGGTGGATATAATATGATTAAACCCTAGTATAGATATGTTATCCTAGGTTAGCCATGACAAGTCACCATGATATAATGTGAAGTTTTTAATATAAGGTACTGGAGTAAAGTAGATATAAGATAGTATGACTAAGTTGAAGCTAGAGTAGAATGGAGTTATTGAAGTAGTGTTATTCCTCTTAAAGGATATTAAGCTTTTGAGGAGAGTAGAATTGGATATATAAATATATTGGAGTAACATTAGGTTGGATGATTAAGGAAGAATATGAATGGAGTTTAAAGTAACTATTTAATGGATTAGAGGTTATCATTAGCAGAGTAGTTTGATATAACCAAGTATAGACGTGAGCACATTATGAAAAGCTTCAGTGACAAGCTTCTGAGATTCATAAGTAAGATTATAAAGTAATTCATTAAGAAAGATAGTAATCAGTCAAGCGAAATTAGATCCATAAGAAACATTCTAGAGATAAGAATTATCTATATAAGGAGATCATATAGAGCTTTGGTTTCAAGCTCATGGGGTTTACAAATGGATTTAAGAGGAGAAATTGTTAATAAGAATATTCTTGTAAAGTAAAGCTCATCATGTTAACACATGATGATGGATATGAAGAAGTAGTAATATATCTAGGAAAGGAATTCCTTAATTGTGAAGTATGGAAGATAGGAATTCTTGGTAAACACTAAACCTTAAATCAAGAATCAAATTGAATATATATTTCATATGATTGATCTATCATCATATTTCCACAATGCCTTATAGGAATATTTTTCTATAGCAAATCACTTAAGGATATCTTTGTCATTTCAAACATTAAAATTAGATGGGCCTAGAAACTATAATTATCAATTCTATCTCATAACTCATTCCAGAGAATAACCTTACTATTTTAAAGGGTGATATGATTCATGATCACAATCATAAAGACAATATATTTTAACCATTAATGTTTATTCATATCAATAAAGAGATATAAATATATTAAATTATCTAAAACTCATGGGTAATTCCTATAATTCAAACCCTAAATTTATTAATGAGTTTTCTCATCAACATCTCATAAATATTCTATCTATATTAATCAGGCCAATTCTTTGATCCATTTCTCTAACCACTCATTCCATATGAGCATGGAATAAGTGGGGATACAATAATTATAAACCACCCTATGTCTTACCACATGATAACATATATATAAATAAAACCTATAGCTATCCTTTAAAAATTTTAAAACTACATTACTTTAAATAAAGTGAAAACATTATTATAGAAATTTTTTAAGATCTTTAACAAAATTCTAAAACCCTAGCTCTTAATTATTCTACTTAATAAATAACTTATAATGTAATTATGAGTGTTGAAAATACCAACATAATCAGGGAAAACAACTAGTATAATTAATTTTGGAATATTTAATATACTGTATAAAATTTATGGTATTTAAGTCATTGAGGAAATTCGAATTTTAAACAAATTGTTAAAACATAAAACAAAAATGAATAAAGAAAAAGAAAAGGACTCAGTCCAGAAATTGGCCCGCGGCCCACTTCCTCACCTTCTTAACAATCGCTAAGTGTCGCATCTTTTCTCTCCACGCTCACTTTGCGTCGGCCTAGTAGCAGCCCAACAACCGGCCTGACCTGTCTTTCTCCCTGGCTGACTAGTGGGACCGAGGAGGGACTATCAGAAGAACTACCAGGAGGTTTTCCACAAAATGTTGTCGTCGTCTTCCTCGTCGACTGGAAGCAGCTCGGTGGCGAGTGCTCTGCCGTACGCCGCCGATGCTCTGTGATTCCTGCAGCCGCCGACGTCACTCTGGAGGATAAGAACGCCACCGCGACGCTCCTTCTCGTTCTCATCCTCATCCTCTCCCACTCGCCCACTCTCTTCCTCTCTGTTTTCTCTTGGGGACGAAACCCTAGCTCACCAAACCGCTCGTCGTCGCCGGTGGAGGTTGTTCCGGAGTACGTGGCATGGTCGAGGAGAATTGCCGCGTCACCCTCTTCATCTTAGGATCCTCAATCGAGTTAGGGGAGCTCCAAATCGATGCAGCCAAGTCGTTCCCTTTCGCTGGTGATCATCGGAATTCGCGATGAATAATTCATATCGGGGCGCCACCGTCCTCTTCGACTACCACAACAACATTTGGGTGAGTGTACGCATCTCCCCATGCCCTCTAATCTCTCCCTCTCGTCGTGTATCATAGTTCCACCGTGTACCGCTGTCGACCACCGTAGTTGAGGGTCGCCAGAGTAGCTCCGGTGACCAAACTCGAGCGGCGCCGCCACTAATAGGTTCGCCTTGAAACCCTCTTTCGAACACGACCATCCTCGCGAGCCTGCGTTTCCCAATCGATGGATCGATCAATGATCTCAGAAGATCATCCAGTGCTGATGTCACATCGACGTCATGCATACGTCGAGGTTGACCTGGTCCACCGTTTGACCAGTCCTTGCCGATATGGCATGTGAAGTTGCCCTGGTCCAATCTGTCATTGACTAAGAGTAGAAATAGGTTTAGTAACAATTGTATTTACTAATCTGGTTATGTGATGTGGCCACTGGCCCACCAGTCAGTGACTGGGTCTAGGATAATCTCGGTGTAAAAAGTACTTACCATTTAAATTTAATTAGAAAATGATTAAATCTTATAAATTACATATCTTTTGTTTTATAATTCAGAAAATCTGTTTAATATATGAAAATTTCCATAAAAATAAAATCTACAACTTAAACTATTATCAAACATTATTATGTTAGTTATTTAAATAATTGTTATTTAATAAATATTTTATAAGTAATAAAACTTTGATAATTCATATTTTAATAATAGTAAATGATAAAAATATAAATAATATATCAAAATTCTTAGAAAAAACTATAACTTAATACTATAATCATGTAATATTATTTCACCTAATTAAATAATTATCATTTATTATGTGTTTATAAAGTAGTAAATCTTAGAAAAATCATATCTTATTATTTATAAATCACAAAAATAAATGTAATATACCAAAATGATCACAAAAATAGTACCTACATATTAAGAATATAATATTCCACTTTTTCTTTAGTTGATAATTCATATAAGGGTAAATAAAATTTGCTAATATGTCTAAAATTAGCCAATTGAGTCTAATAAATAGTATTAGTCTTAAATATTGATAATATGAAGTCAAAATGGTTCAACACATTTTGAATGCAATCTTATTGAATTATCATGCAACCAGAAGTGTAAATTATTTACTAAAAAGATCCTTATCAAATATAAAATCTTCAAGAATAATTGGTGACTAAATAAAAACTTTTCCCTTACTTCAGTCACAAATTTATAAACATACCAAAACACTATAGTGAATCCATAAGTAGTTAAGTAATATTATTTCCTTGTTTCCGAACCATAACCACTCATCTATAAAAAGATAAATGATTCTATTCCATTATAATATTGAGAAAACACTACTCAAATAAAAGTAATACCATTCCTAGTTAACTTTAAAGAAACCTTATGAAGTGAACAAAGTACAATTATCATAAACAGTACATCTTAAGTCCACCTATGCCCTTAAAGTTAACTTTAGTCTAAAAGACTATAAAAATTATAATAAAGACTTTGTTATGTGTTTTATAGTTTACTTTGGTCTATTTCAATTAAGACCTAATGCGTCTCAAGAACAAACTAACCAAGTTAAAAACCAATATAGATAAGTCTCAAATACTAGTGATGTAATTATTCAAATGGAGTAATTCTTTCTTACTTTAAGACTATAACTGGTAAGAACACTTAATAATATTAACTTAAAGTTTAAATAATTTTTCTCAGTCAAGTAAGATTTTCTTCAAAAGTTATTATTTTAATACACATGCTAAAGCAAGACATAAGCATTCTTATAAAGGCTCTAAATGATGAACAACCCTTGTATACACAAACTTTAGATACCCTTCGGCACTTGCATGTTGTATTATGGTATGCTACTTATTATGTTTACATGTTGTTTCATACACACTCACAAGCCTTAATAAGAAGCACAAATGTGAAACTTATCTAAAAGTACAACACATTCTAAAGGAACCATTTCTAGCATCCAAACTCTAGATCAACGCTTATTCCGACGATTCGAGTTTATCAAATTGCATTACATTACTATGCACAATAGCATCTTGCTTCTTTAAAAATTAGTCCTTATGGGACCAATGATGCTGATTTTAGATATTGGATCTTTTATATTGTCTCAAAGACCGTGAATGCATAATCTTGCAATCACAAAAGGCAAGTTCACACTTGCTCATGTCCTTTGATTATTTTCTGTAAAGTATTTGGCAAATCCAGTGTTGTCATCACCTGCATTTCAAAAAGGTCAGAAAACACTATTTTCATAATAATGTGATTATAGGTTATTTACCATGAGGTAATAACCTACTATGAAAGTTCCGGTGGTAAAGGAACATATTATCTAGGACTTAACAACCAATATCGCCAGTGATTCTTGCGCCGTATATCACGCGTTAACCATGAGATTTGGAATGGGACGAAGAAGTCAGCTGTATCTTCTTCCTCTCGCATGTATTCGGATGTGCAGGTCATGGCTATTATCCTCATGGCGCGCATTTCAATTGGTAATTCATAGAGGACATGCAGCATATTGTCAACACCCAGATTTTTTATCACAGATGCCTGTTATGCCATACATCGCAATCCCAGGATTACCATTTTTGTGAGACATAATAGATTGTATATCATAGTACATCATCAATTACAAACCATACATACGGTCTTACACAAATAAGGATCTCATGATCCATTCTTAATACAATTCAAGCAGCGGAATAACATAAACATAACGATAGCATAGGCGAAGCTCCATCTTCATCGTCACAGGCAATGCTAACGATGGGAGATGACTGGTCGTAACCTTCCTGCGGTCCGTCATCCTGATACTCCTCTTCATAGTCTGGCCACGAGAATAGCCAGGGACAAAGCCATGAGTACTCTTTAAGTACTCGCAAACTAATACTAACAAGTTAAGGAGGTTTTTTGTAGTGGGATACTAAGCTCTATGGTTGTTTTGCAAAAATCCAGATTTACCTCTACTAAGTTCAGAAGCATAGAAAACTAGTTGAAAGTTTTATAACACCTAAGTGGGAACTTGAATTTCATATCACAACTTTGTTGTGGTCAAGTCAAGTCATGAATTATTTCACAAGTCATTTGAAAACATCTGAAGGGGGAACAGTATGGCCACTCCAACTATCCATAACCGCGGACGCAGTTATTTGAATAGTTTGACATTCTACAGAGATTAGACACTTTCATCACAACATTCGATACATCCGTCAGGAACAAATCCTGAATTCACCATACTCAGTATGCAGATAATAAATCCTAACCTTTCCATTACACGCCCTAGTATAGGCACCTCTCCTGTGAGTTTGGCCACCCAACCATGACCAACTGTCATCTTGGGTACTGCACAGGTGGACAATCTTCACAAGGTAGCCTCATGTCACGACCCGGGATCAGGGCTAGACAAATACCAGATCCTCATATGATATAAGCCTAACCTAAATTTCAAAGCATGCAGGGAAAGATCGATAACATTACAGACATACAAACCATACATTAATAAGATAAACTCTTAAGAGAGTTACAAACCAGTCGTATATGCCAGGGGTCACAGACCCATCATTACAACAAACAACGGAAGAAAACAAGTTGTTCTAAACAACAAACTTAGCAAAGGGCCTAAAAGGCCTTAAATAGAAGTAGCGACCCTTCCATAGATCCTAGGCTGCTGCCCGGGAACTCCGACTACTCGTCGATTTCGACGTAGAAACCACCTTCAGTTGGAGTAACTTCATCTGTAGAAAAACATCAACGAAGCAAGGCTGAGTACAGGGTGTACTCCGCAAGTCCTAGGCTAGTGGAGTTATTTTGCATAAAGCCATCTTTTGTTTTCAAAACAAGAGGGAGAAGAAACTCGTCTAGTCAGGTCATTTTTAAAAGGGGATAAGAAGACTTCAACTCTACCTCTTAGAATCATCTTTGATATCCACCAAGTATCATCATCAACTGAACCTCTCTTCCTGGAATACCCCCTCGAACAACCCCGAGGAATTATTCCGGATCTCACATTAGTTGGCAAGTTTTATCATTCGGTTATAGTTTTCTATGATCACATAATTTGTTCCCAAGTCGTCCATAACCGTGGACACGGCTTTTCGAAAAGATTAATTGTTGGAGATATGCCCTAGAGGCAATAATAAATATAGTTATTATTATATCTTTGTGTTTATGATAAATGTTTACATTCATGCCATAATAGTATTAACAAGGAAACATTAATACTTGTGTGATTTGTAAACTTAATTTGAAGTCCCTAGTAAAGCCTCTATACATCACTAGCTTGTTGGTTAATGAATGATTTTGGTTTCCCTGTCATGAACATTGAGATGTTATTAACAACAAGATCATATCGTTAGGAGAATGATATGATGGACATACTCCTATAGATAAGCGTAGCATAAAGATCAAGTCATTTTAATAGTTCAATTGTTATATGCTTTCTGATACATAGTAACCTAATTCCTTCGACCATGAGATCATGCATATCACCTTTACCGGATGGATGCTTTGATGACATCAAACACCACACCGTAACTGGGTGGCTATAAAGGTGGCATTGAGTGTTCGGAAAGTATTGGTTGAAACACATGGATCAAGAGTGGGATTTGTCCATCCATATGACGGATAGATATACTCTGGGCCCTCTCGGTGGAATGTCATCCAATTAGCTTGCAAGCATGTGACTGGCTCACAAGGGATCACATATCACGGGAACGAGAAAAGAGTACTTATCGGTAACGAGGTTGAACTAGGTATGCAGAGATACCGACGATCAAAACCTCGGATAAGTAAACTATCGTGAGACAAAGGGAAATTGGTATCGTATGTAAGTGGTTCATTCAATCGCGAAGCAATCGTAGAAATATGTGGGAGCCATATGAATTTCCAGATTCCTCTATTGGTTATTGTTCGGAGAAGTGTCTCGATCATGTCCGCATAATTCACGAACCGTAGGGAGACACACTTAAGGATTCGACGTTGTTTGAGTAGTTATGGATTGATGAGAAACAGTCTGAATGTTGTTCGGAGTCTCGAATGGGATTCGGGATATCACGAGGAGATCCAGAATGGTTTGGAGAATAAGATTCATATAAGGAAAGTCCCATTTCGGAGTTGGAGAATGGTTCTGGTGTTTTCATCGGGAATGTTCTAGAAAGTTCCGGAATGTCCGACACTCCGGAGGGGAAGGGTATATGAATGTGTTATATCAAGTTGGTATGATTGCATCATGTACTCGGTGTCATCGCTGAAAAAAAATAGAGGGTTTATTCAAATCCTAGTTTGAAAAGTCAAACGCCAAGTTTGAAAGTCAAACGACTAATTTTGGGAAGTGGAGAGGGAGGTGGAAACCGACTTGGGGGAGGAGTTCCTCCTCCCACCGCCGGCGCACCACCAAGCCGAGTTGGGGAGGGACTCCCCTCCCCTTGGCAGCCCCCCTCCACCTATATAAGGAGGGGCAGGGATCCCCTCCTAGACACACAAGTTCCTACCTCTAAACCCTAGCCCCAAGCCGCCGCCTCCATAGCCGCCGCCGGCCCTAGGGCAAACCTGTAGGGGTTCGTAGCATGGAAAACAAAAATTTTCTATCGAATACAAACAAACAAGCCAAAATCTATCTACTAGATTGTAGCAACGAGTCGATGGAATAACTTACCCTTGAAGATTCCAAAGTGTTTAACGAGAGCAGATTCTCGTGGGTGATGTAGTCGTACTCTTTCCGATCTCAAGATCGTGTAGACGATCCTTCCGGCGCTGCGTTCCGGCAGCGCTCCCGCAGTCGGTCACACGTTCGGTACTCGACGAAGACCTTCCTCTCCCTTGTTCCAGTAGGCAGCGGAGGTTGTAGCACTCTCCTCGCGATTCCGGCGTGACAACGTGGTACCTAAGTAGAGGGAGATCCCAGGAGGCGCCTTAAGCCGGAGCGAGTATGGTGGAGTATGAGAGGGCTATTAGTGGTCTAGAGATTAGACACACCAATTAGAAGGCTCTAAACCAGGCTAAAGCAATTAGAAGCTCTAAACCAAAACGGCTCTAAACCGGAGATTAGAGGATAGGAACTTGTGTGTAGAGGAGGCCCGCCTCCTTTTATAGGTGGAGGGCTGGCGTGCCGAGAAGGGAGGAGTCCCTCCCCAACTCGGCCTAGGCTGGCCGCCGGCTTGGAGGAGAGGGACTCCTCCTCCAAGTTGGTTTCAACCTCCTCTTGCTTGTTTCCCACAGTTTCCTGTTTTCCACAGTTTCCTGTTTTCCACAGTTTCCTGTTTTAGCCGTTTGACTTTCAAACTGGCAGTTTGACTTTTCAGTTTTGGAACAGCAAGAACACTTAGTACATGATGCAATCATTCAATGACACATTCATGTACCCTCCCCGTAGTCTTGGACAATCCGGAACCTTCTAGAACATTCCGATGAAAACACGGAATCATTCCCGAACTTGACGGGACTTTCCTTATATGAATCTTATTCCGGACCATTCCGGATCACCTCGTGATATTCCGGATCCCATCCGAGACTCCGAACAACATTCGGTCTCTTTCTCATAATACCATAACTACTCAAACAACGTCGAATCCTTAAGTGTGTCTCCCTACGGTTCGTGAATTATGCGGACATGATCGAGACACTTCTCCGAACAATAACCAATAGAGGAATCTGGAAATTCATATGGCTCCCACATATTTCTATGATTACTTTGCAATCGAATGAACCACTTACATACGATACCAATTTCCCTTTGTCTCATGATAGTTTACTTATCCGAGGTTTATGATCATCGGTATCTCTGCATACCTAGTTCAACCTCGTTACCGATAAGTACTCTTTTCTCGTTCCCGTGATATGTGATCCCTTGTGAGCCAGTCACATGCTTGCAAGCTAATTGGATGACATTTCACCGAGAGGGCCCAGAGTATATGTATCCGTCATATGGATGGACAAATCCCACTCTTGATCCGTGTGTTTCAACCAATACTTTCTGAACACTCAATGCCACCTTTATAGCCACCCTGTTACGGTGTGGTGTTTGATGACATCAAAGCATCCATCCGGAAAAGGTGATATGCATGATCTCATGGTCGAAGGAATTAGGTTACTATGTATCAGAAAGCATATAGCAATTGAACTATTGAAATGACTTGATCTTTATGCTACGCTTATCTATAGGAGTATGTCCATCACATCATTCTCCTAATGATATGATCTTGTTGTTAATAACATCTCTATGTTCATGATCAGGAAACCATGATCATATATTAACCAACAAGCTAGTTTAACAAGAGGCTTTACTAGGGACTCTTATTTTAGTTTACAAATCACACAAGTATTAATGTTTCCGGTTAATACAATTATAGCATGGTATGTAAACATTTATCATAAGTGTGAAGATACGATAATAACCACTTTATTATTGCCTCTCGGGCATATTCCGTTCAGTCTCCCACTTGCACTAGAGACAATAATCTAGTTTCAAACCTTTGTGTATTCATCACCTATGGCTTTCCGGTGTTGTATGTACACGATTGCTAGTGGTCAACTGATCTCCGGATCTGACACTTCCAGGTCCGTGTGTAATTGCATGTCTTTGCGTCTCTACGCATCACTCATTCTCTAATGAGATGGCTTTGTATAAATTTGGTCTTTCGGTGTGACCTTTAGTTCTTTGGGATTAAAACATGTTGATAATATTGTCGCACAATATATCTTCATAGTATTATCCCTCTGTGAACTACACCTAGTTTGATAACAAACTACTTGACACAAATGCCCTCTTTTGCTGCTATAATAGCAGTCATATACTTAGCCTTTTGTTGTTGTATCTGTCACAATGTCTTAACTTTGGAACTCATCCAAATCCATTATGGAACTCACTTTCCATTATATTGTGCCACCCTTAGTTTAGATTGAGATAAACTTAATTTGTATTTTGTGACAAAACTAGTATCAATGTAGTACTTTTACAATGAACTAACCATCTATTTGTCACTTCTACAAATAATATACTCTTAGTTCTTCCAAAAGATCATAAGAATATCCTTACTATTGTCCAACGATCATCTTATGAATTATTCTGGTATATGCTCATAACATTTAGAGCATAGGACATATCTGGATTTGTACATATCACAGTATGATTGATATAAATATTCTTTGTGATTTCATACATCAAGTATCAATCTATACTTGAATCTTTGTTTCACTTACCAAATGTTAATACACTTGAATATATCATCAATATTGAACTCATTCAATCCTTTCTGTGCGACAAGAACCTTTCTTGTAGTTTCTATATTGAACTCATTCAATATCTCGTCTATGTACTTCTGGCACAACCATATTAACATCTATTGATGCCAAATATTTGGGTTTTGCCTAAGTCTTTCATCGAGATGAAATTCTTAATATGTGTTAATAAAAGATACATTATTTCCAATCAACAATATGTCTTCCACATAATGTATTAAAAACATGTCTTAGTGCTCCCACTTAATTTCTTGCAAACGCAAGCATCTCCGTCGTCTCTGATGAAC
The DNA here is from genome assembly GCA_030063025.1 of Avena longiglumis. Classification (NCBI taxonomy): domain Eukaryota; kingdom Viridiplantae; phylum Streptophyta; class Magnoliopsida; order Poales; family Poaceae; genus Avena; species Avena longiglumis. Next base: position 151,229,645 of record CP125975.1, on the reverse strand, counting down.
TTTTAAACTCCTTTAATAGTTTCATCACAGTGAAGATTCCAACTCCGCGATGCTCACTTTAACCATTGAAGTTTGCATATGCTTTTAGCATCCTTTTGAATTAATAAAAACCTATGGACCGTGTTATGCACATTTCCTAGGTAACGATTCTATTAGAAGAACTTGTTTTGTTTATTCAACTACCATATAACAAATTATATGTAGTGGTTGCTACATTAATCCGTCTAGATTAAATATCACTATGAAAGATCAAATCTTGTCATAGTCAACCTTTGAACATTGTTGTGAACTCTTTCCCAATATGTCGATTATAGATGTGAAACATCCATGTCTATTTCTTTATAGATCCAGACACAACTGTAAGGTCTTACACCTTTCTCGAGGGTCCTTCAAGTTCAAAACTTGATTTCTCGTGTATGGAACTATCACGGATTTTATGGCTTCAAGCCATTTGACGGAGTCAGGGACCATCATCGCTTCTTTGCATGTAGTCGGTTCATTATTCTCAAATAATGATTCAACCCTCAAATCTTGGTATTTGATTGTTTACCCGATCTACTTGTTTCAATATGAACTTAGATCTCCGTGACCACAACCTTTGAGGCACGTGAGCCATGAGCATTGTTGCTGCCTCCGAAACACTTTTCGGCGCTGCGCAACTCTGCACATATAGCTAAGGTTCTTTTAACCTTATCAAAGTTCTATTGTCCTCCCACTTAACTTTTCACGAAAAATTCCTTCTCAAAGAAACTTGACGTTCTAAGCAACAAACACTTTTGTCTCCGGTGTTTATGGAGGAATACTTAACAGTTTATACAAAGACAGGTTCATCCGACTTTGGTTGCACACATCTTTCTTATGCATAGCATACCAATGTTTAAGAAAGGACAACTTGGGTTTTATCCCAAACCATAACTTTATATGGTGTCATTTCAACGGATTATGATGGAGCTCTTTTCAGTGGAAAAACGGTAATCTCTAAAGCTTTTAATCTTTAAAATATAATGGCAGTTTTATGAATTATACCTTTGATCTTACCATGTCAAACAAGGTTTAATTACATATCTCGAACGTTCCATACTCTTATGGTGTTTCGGAAATGCAAATCCACGGAACGATTCCATAAATCTTAGGTATTATGCTAAACTTGTAACTCAAATATCTTCCTTTATGATCTTATCATAAACTATTTATATTCTTGTTACAATGATTTTGCACTTCATCTTGAAAGTCTTTGAACTTTTCAAATGTTTCATACTTCATCCATATTAAGTAAATAATCATATATTCACTAAAATTTTCGGAGAAAGCACATGAAGTTGAAATCCATCGCTCTTGACTACACATAATGGATTTCGTACAACAATATGTACAAGTTCCAATAAGCTAGTCATTCATTCCCTTTTGGCCTATGAACAAAGTTTTAATTATCTTTAGGAAAGTTTCACAAGCATCATTTGATCAAAATCAAATAGACTCCAAAATTCCATTCATATGGAGTTTCTTCATGTTTTCTTTCCATTATAATTTAAACTGCGATGTCACTTCCTAAGTGATCTTTCAATCAATTTGTCTTTCGACATCTTTAGCACTAGTTTTATGGATGTGATATCTCCAACGAGATTTGTGACTCATCCATCTTTTATGGATTACGGCAATTATTTGAACAACCCTTTTGTTCTCATAATACCTGATAAAACAAATCTTGAAGGCAAGCTTTGATGTTTTAACGAGCAACACAATAACCCTTTATTTGTTCTCGATGAACATCATCACATATTCTTTTGCTAATTACTTAGGCCACTGTAGTTCATAAAATCTGTTGTTTCGTATGACGATTCACACCAACAAATTCAGTATCAAATACTTAAGAACCACATTGTTTAATAAGCAAAGAATATAGCCATAACATGTATATCATCTATATACTTAAACTAAACAATTCTAGTCTTTTCTTTTCTGCCATATATTTATGAGATTCTCTTTCAGTATTTCCTTTTTTGTTTGGAAGAATCTATCAACATCAATAGTGGAGTCATACATATGACATATAGTCCAAAGCGTGTATAGTTAAATACCAATGTCTTTGGACTTGCACTTTGAAGTAGATCACCATCATCAAATGTTTGGTGTTCTTTCAAATTCCTTTCTTTAGTAATCTCTTGGTGTAGTAAATATTTTACCTACATCAAATATTCACCCTTATCATGGAATTATCCATGATCAAGCTACTTTCAGCTTATAACGATGAATTATGAGTATAATGTTGCTATCCAAAACCTTTTGGAGGATTAGGACAACAAGTGTCTCCAACCTTTTGCAAATTCTCATCAAATATGAGAACATGACTTTTGCCATATTATACTCTATCATGTTGTAACCAATACTTCGTTTTAGATATCACAATATCTTCCACAAATCATGGTTTCTGAAACAACTCTTTCAGATCCTTAGATAACCTTGATATTAGGAGAATCCTTTGAATATCAAGAATCATGGAGACAAACATGATACTTATATACTAACACTTGGAATTGTTACTCTTGATTTAATACTAATTATTAAACTTCATGGAGTAACGAACTTCTTGAAAGTTTGCAATAGGACTTTTAAACTTTAGATTAACACTTCAAAACAATACGATACCAGTTAAGTAAAGTAACTAACCAGAATTCTATAGTTCTATCATCTCAATTATAACTAAGCGCAAGGTGGTAAATGGATGCCAATGACTACAACAACTATGCAAATTCACTTTGATTTAGTTTATGATAAATTGAGTTCTAATTAATAATTAAATTAATCTAGGTGAACTCCCACTCAAAACAATATCCCTCACATTGTTTTAGTGATCACACGAACCAAAACCACCACATCAAAACCGATCATCACGAGAGTTGATATAGCTTCAATGGCGAATAATCAACATGTTCATCATATCTACTATATGACTCATGCTCTACCTTTCGGTAATCCGTGTTCCTGAGGCCATGTCTGTACATGCTAGGCTCGTCAAGATCAAACCTTAGTTTCCGCATGAGCAAATCTGGCTTGCTCACGTTGTATACACTGACTTGAAATTCATGTGCATGAGGGATCATCTTATAATGCTACCGTCGTCTACTAAGCAATACAAGATGCATAAAGGATAAACATCACATGCAATTCATAATATGTGATATGATATGGCCTTTCTTCTTTGTGCTTCCGATCTCCATCTTCTAGCACGAACATGATCTCCATCATCACCGACATTGCATCAAGGTCAATGATGCTTCTCCATGGTTGTCGTCCACCGGCTTCAACTATTACAACTACTTTGAATAGACACGCGGGTCTTAACAGAATTTAAAAACAACCATATGGCTCCTGCCGGTTGCCAACTTACAATAAGGAACATTGCATACATCATATATAATCACAATCATGGCCATATCACATCACAACACATCCCTTCAAAACAAAGTTAGACGCCTCTAATTTTCTTTGCATGTTTTACGTGGTTTGGGGCTTTCAATAAGTGTCGTTCTAACTTACGAACAAGAACCACAACATTGATACTAGTATTGTCAATCACCCGTTGTAAATTGAATCTTAACTATGCTAGGAGAAACAGGCACCTGCAAAGCCACTTATGCAATACAAGTTGCATGTCAAGCGTGGAGCAAGTCTCATGAACGATGTCATGTAAGGTTAGCCCCGGACGCTTCATCCCAACATACCGCAAGATGCAAAGTACACAAGAAGCAATCGACAATAAAAGCATCAACGCCCACAATGACCATTGTGTTCTACTCGTGCAACAAATCTACATATAGACACGGCTCTGATACCACTGTAGGGGTTCGTAGCATGGAAAACAAAAATTTTCTATCGCATACAAACAAACAAGCCAAGATCTATCTACTAGATTGTAGCAACGAGTCGATGGAATAACTTACCCTTGAAGATTCCAAAGTGTTTAATGAGAGCAGATTCTCGTGGGTGATGTAGTCGTACTCTTTCCAATCTCAAGATCGTGTAGACGATCCTTCCGGCGCTGCGTTCCGGCAGCGCTCCCGCAGTCGGTCACACGTTCGGTACTCGACGAAGACCTTCCTCTCCCTTGTTCCAAAGAAAGCGGAGGTTGTAGCACTCTCCTCGCTATTCCTGCAAGGCGTGGTAATGGGAAGTAGAGGGAGATCCATGAGGCCTTAAGCCGGAGCGAATATGGTGGAGTATGAGAGAGGGCTATTAGTGGTCTAGAGATTAAACACACCAATTAGAAGGCTCTAAACCGCAGGCTAAAGCAATTAGAAGCTCTAAACCAAAACGGCTCTAAACCGGAGATTAGAGGATAGGAACTTGTGTGTGGAGGAGGCCCTGCCTCCTTTTATAGGTGGAGGGCTGGCGCCAGGAAGGGAGGGAGTCCTCCCCAACTCGGCCTAGGCTGGCCGCGGCTTGGAGGATAGGGACTCCTCCTCCAAGTTGGTTTCAACCTCCTCTTGCTTGTTTCCCAGTTTCTGTTTCCCACAGTTTCATGTTTTCCACAGTTTCTGTTTTAGCGTTTGACTTTCAAACGTAGTTTGAATTTTCAGTTTGGAACAGCAAGAACACTTAGTACATGATGCAATCATTCAATGACACATTCATGTACCCCAGTGCTTGGGACAATCCGAACCTTCTAGAACATTCCCATGAAAACATCGGAATCATTCCCGAACTCAAAGCGGGACTTTCCTTATATGAATCTTATTCTCCGGACCATTCCGGATCACCGTGATATCCGGATCCCATCCGAGACTCGAACAACATTCGTCTCTTTCTCAATACCATAACTACTCAAACAACGTCGAATCCTTAAGTGTGTCTCCCTACGGTTCGTGAATTATGCGGACATGATCGAGACACTTCTCCAAACAATAACCAATAGAGGAATCTGGAAATTCATATGGCTCCCACATATTTCTACGATTACTTTGCAATCGAATGAACCACTTACATACGATACCAATGTCCCTTTGTCTCACGATAGTTTACTTATCCGAGGTTTATGATCGTCGGTATCTCTGCATACCTAGTTCAACCTCGTTACCAATAAGTACTCTTTTCTCGTTCCCGTGATATGTGATCCCTTGTGAGCCATTCACATGCTTGCAAGCTAATTGGATGACATTTCACCGAGAGGGCCCAGAGTATATCTATCCGTCATATGGATGGACAAATCCCACTCTTGATCCATGTGTTTCAACTAATACTTTCTGAACACTCAATGCCACCTTTATAGCCACCCTGTTACGGTGTGGTGTTTGATGACATCAAAGCATCCATCCGGAAAAGGTGATATGCATGATCTCATGGTCGAAGGAATTAGGTTACTATGTATCAGAAAGCATATAGCAATTGAACTATTGAAATGACTTGATCTTTATGCTACGCTTATCTATAGGAGTATGTCCATCACATCATTCTCCTAATGATATGATCCTGTTGTTAATAACATCTCTATGTTCATGATCAGGAAACCATGATCATATATTAACCAACAAGCTAGTTTAACAAGAGGCTTTACTAGGGACTCTTATTTTAGTTTACAAATCACACAAGTATTAATGTTTCCGGTTAATACAATTATAGCATGGTATGTAAACATTTATCATAAGTGTGAAGATATGATAATAACCACTTTATTATTGCCTCTTGGGCATATCTCCAACAAAACCGCCGCCGCCTAGCTAAAACCTAGCTGCCGGCTTGCCCCCTCCTCGGCGTGTCTAAACCCTAGATCGTCGAGGAACTCTCTCATACTCCACCATACTCGCTCCGGCTTAAGGCGAAGCCCTGCGAGATCTCCCCTCTACTTCCGGTATCACGCCGTTGTCTTTGCGAATCGGAGAGTGCTACAACCTCCAGCCTCTTTGGAACAAGGAGAGGAAGGTCTTCGTCAACTTGAGCGTGTGACCGATCATGAGCGCTTTAACGCAGCTGCGGAAGGTTCGTCTACGTGATCTTGAGATCGGGAAGAGTACGACTACATCACCCACGAGAATCCGCTCTCGTTAAACACTTTGGAATCTTCGAGGGTTATTTATTCCATCGACTCGTTGCTACAATCTAGTAGATAGATCTTGGATTGTTTGTTTGTATGCGATAGAAATTTTTTTTCCATGCTACGAATCCCTACAGTGGTATCAGAGCCTTGTCTATATGTAGATCTGTTGCACGAGTAGAACACAATGGTCATTATGGGCGTTGCTGTTTTTATTGTCGATTGCTTCTTGTGTACTTTGCATCTTGTGGGATGTTGGGATGAAGCGGCCTGGGCTAACCTTACATGGCATCGTTCATGAGACTTGCTCTACGCTTGACATGCAACTTGTATTGCATAAGTGGCTTTGCGGGTGCCTGTTTCTCCTAGCATAGTTAAGATTCAATTTACAACGGGTGATTAACAATGCTAGTATCAATGTTGTGGTTCTTGTTCGTAAGTTAGAACGACACTTATTGAAAGCCCCAAACCACGTAAAATATGCAAAGAAATTAGAGGCGTCTAACTTTGTTTTGCAGGGGTGTGCTGTGATGTGATATGGCCATGATTGTGATTATATTTGATGTATGCAATGTTCCTTATTGTAAGTTGGCAACCGGCAGGAGCCATATGGTTGTCTTTAATTTATGTTAAGACCCGCGTGTCTATTCAAAGTAGTTGTAATAGTTGAAGCCGGTGGACGACAACCATGGAGAAGCGTCATTGACCTTGATGCAATGCCGGTGATGATGGAGATCATGTTCGTGCTTGAAGATGAAGATCGGAAGCACAAAGAAGAAAGGCCATATCATATCACATATTATGAATTGCATGTGATGTTAATCCTTTATGCATCTTGTATTGCTTAGTAGACGACGGTAGCATTATAAGATGATCCCTCATGCACATAAATTTCAAGTCATAAAGTGTTCACCCTTAGTTAGCACCGTTGCTAAAGCTTGTTGTTTCGAAGCACCACGTGATGATCGGGTGTGTTAGATTCCGCAAGTGTATACAACGTGAGCAAGCCAGATTTGCTCATGCGGAAACTAAGGTTTGATATTGACGAGCCTAGCATGTACAGACATGGTCTCGGAACACGGATCACCGAAAGGTAAAGCATGAATCATATAGGAGATATGATGAACATGTCGATTGTTCGCCATTGAAACTATATCAGCTCTCGTGATGATCGGTGTTGATATGGTGGATTTGGTTCGTGTGATCACTAAAACAATGTGAGGGATATTGTTTTGAGTGGGAGTTCACCTAGGTTAATTTTATTATTAATTTGAACTCAATTTGTCATAAACTTAGTCTAAACTATTGCAAATATGTTTTAGATCAATGGCAGCCCCTACCATCAATTTTAATGCATTCCTAGAGAAAGAAAAGTTGAAAAACAATGGAAGCAACTTCGCGGATTGGTTCCGCAATTTGAGGATTGTCCTCACATCTGGTAATTTGACCTATGTGCTGGATGCACCGCTAGGTGACCCACCTGCAGCTGATGTTGCCGATGAAGTAAAGAATGTTTACCTCACTCGGAAGACTCAGTACTCCACAGTTCAGTGTGCTATCTTGTATGGTTTAGAATCGGAGCTTCAGAAAAGGTTTGAGAATTCAGACCCATATGATATTGTCGAGGATCTCAAATTGATCTTTGAGACTCATGCGGCAATTGAAAGCTATGAGGCTTCTGAAAAGTTCTTTAACTGCAAGATGGAAGAGGGCAGCTCCGTTAGTGAGCATGTGCTTAAGATGTCTGGGCACGCAAACAAACTTCAAAGCTTAGGTATAGTAATTCCTAATGCTTTGGGGATTTACCGCGTCCTCCAATCACTACCACCAAGTTACAAGAACTTTGTGATGAACTACAACATGCAAAACATGAACAAGACGTTGCCAGAACTCTTTGCCATGTTGAAATCTGCAGAAGTGGAGATCAAGAAAGAGCACCAAGTGTTGTTGGTCAATAAGACCACCAAATTCAAGAAAGGCAAGTCTGAGCAGAAGGGACACTTCAAGAAGGGTGGTAAGAAAGTCACCGCACCGACGAAGAAGACCAAGGCTGGACCTATGCCTGATACTGAGTGCTTTTACTGCAAGGGAGAAGGTCACCGGAAGCGGAATTTCCCAAAGTACTTGGCGGATTTGAAGAACGGCAACATCAAGAAGAAAGGTATATCCGATATACATGTTATTGATGTGTATTTCACTAGTACTCGTAGTAGTGCCTGGGTATTTGATACTGGTTCGGTTGCTCATATTTGTAACTCGAAACAGGTGCTGCAGAATAAACGGAAGCTAGCGAAGAACAAGGTGACGATGCGCGTGGGAAACGGATCAAAGGTTGATGTGATCGCGGTCGGCACGCAATCCCTTCATCTACCATCGGGATTAGTTTTATACTTAAATAATTGTTATTTGGTGCCTGCGTTAAGCATGAACATTATATCGGGATCTTGTTTATTGCGAGACGGTTACTTGTTTAAGTCCGAGAATAATGGTTGTTCGATTTATATGAGTAATATGTTTTATGCACATGCACCTTTGATAGATGGTCTATTCTTATTGAATCTCGATAGTGGAAATACACATATTAATAACATTGAGGCTAAACGTTTGAAATCGAGCGATAACTCGACCTATATGTGGCACTGTCGTCTTGGTCACATTGGAGTGAAGCGTATGAAGAAACTCCATTCCGATGGACTTCTTGAATCACTTGATTTCGAATCACTTGAAAGATGCGAAGCATGTCTGATGGGTAAAATGACTAAGACTCCATTTTCTAGTATGATGGAGCGAGCTACAGACTTATTGGAAATCATACATACCGATGTGTGTGGTCCAATGAGTGTAGCATCGCGCGGTGGTTATCGTTATGTTCTTACCTTCACGGATGACTTGAGTAGATATGGGTATATCTATTTCATGAAACATAAGTCCGAAACTTTCGAGAATATTAAGGAATTTCAAAGTGAGGTAGAGAATTAACGTAACAAGAAGATTAAATTTCTACGTTCTGATCGTGGAGGTGAATATCTAAGTTACGAGTTTGGCGAGCATTTAAAGAAATTCGGAATACTTTCACAATTGACACCGCCGGGAACACCACAGCGTAATGGTGTGTCCGAACATCGTAATCGAACACTCTTAGATATGGTTCGTTCTATGATGTCACTTACAGATTTACCGCTATCGTTTTGGGGTTATGAATTAGAAACAACCGCATTCACTTTAAATAGGGCACCATCTAAATCCGTTGAAACGACACTGTATGAATTATGGTTTGGGAAGAACCTAGATTTTCGTTCCTTAAATTTTGGGGTTGCGAAGCCTATGTAAAGAAGTTACAGCCGGAAAAGCTTGAACCCAAAGCGGAAAAATGCGTCTTCATTGGATACCCGAAGGAAACTATTGGGTATACCTTCTATCATAGATCCGAAGGCAAAATCTTCATTGCCAAGAATGGATCCTTTCTAGAGAAGGAATTTCTCTCGAAAGAAGTGACTGGAAGGAAAGTAGAACTCGACGAGGTTGTCGAACCTTCTCTCGAAATTGCGAGTAGCGCAAAGACCGGAAGAAGTTCTGTGGTGCCGCACCAGAAGAGAGGAAGCTAATGATGATGATCATGAAACTTCGTTGAAGTTGTTCTGAGCCTCGCAGTCAACGAGAACTCGTACCACTCCGGTTCAAGATGATCCCGTTATGAGTGTCATGTTGGTGGACAACACCGATGACCCCGAGACATATGAGGAAGCAATGATGAGCCCAGATTCCAATAAATGGCAAGAAGCCATGAAATCCGAGATTGGATCCATGTACGAAAACCAAGTATGGACTTTGGTGGACTTACCGGATGGCGGAAGGTCACGAGAACAAATGGATTTTCAAGAAGAAAAGATGTTGATGGTAATGTTATCGTCTATTAAGCTCGACTTGTCGCAAAGGGTTTCGACAAATTCAAGGAGTTGACTACGATGAGACTTTCTCACCGAGTAAGCTAAAGTCTGTGAGGATTATGTTAGCAATCGCTGCATATTATGATTATGAGATATGGCAGATGGATGTCAAAACAACATTCCTCAATGGAGACATTGATGAAGAGTTGTATATGATGCAACCCAAAGGTTTTGTCGATCCTAAAGATTCTAACAAGGTATGCAAACTTCAACGGTCCATCTATGGATTGAAGCAAGCATCCCGAAGTTTAAATCAACATTTTGATAAGGTGATCAAAAGTTTTGGTTTTGTACAAACTTATGGAGAAGCTTGTATTTACAAGAAAGTGAGTGGGAGCTCTGTAGCATTCTTAATACTATATGTAGATGACATATTGTTGATTGGGAATGATGTAGACCTTCTTAATAGTGTCAAGGAATATTTGAATAATAGTTTTTCAATGAAGGATCTTGGCGAAGCAGCTTATATATTAGGCATAAATATTTATAGAGATAGATCGAGACGCCAAATATCATTGTCACAAAGTACATATTTGGAATGGAAGATAGCAAGAAAGGGTTCTTACCCATGTTGCCCAATACGACCTTGAGTAAAACTCAAAGTCCGACATCGGCAGAAGATAGAGAAAGGATGAGTAAGACTCCCTATGCCTCAGCCATAGGATCTCTAATGTATGCCATGCTATGTACTAGACCCGACATTGCATATGATGTTAGTTTAACTAGCAGATATCAAAGTGATCCAGGAGTGGATCATTGGACAGCGGTCAAAAACATCCTTAAGTACTTGAGAAGAACTAAGGATATGGTTCTTTCTTATGGAGGTGATGAACAGCTTGTTGTAAATGGTTACACCGATGGTAGTTGGAACACCGATCCAGATGATTCTAAATCACAATCTGGATACATATTTATTTTGAATGGTGCAGCAGTTAGCTGGAGGAGTGCACAGCAAAGCGTTGTGGCGAGATCTTCAACTGAATCGGAATACATGGCTGCTTCGGAGGCTTTACAAGAAGCGATATGGATGAAAGAGTTCATTACAGAGCTGGGTGTGGTTCCTAGTGCGCTGGACCCAATGTCTATCTACTGTGATAACATGGGCGCCATAGCCAATGCGCAAGAACCAAGGTCACACAAGAAGCTGAAGCACATCAAGCTACGTTTTCACGCTATTCGAGAGCATATCCAAGATGGGGATATAAAGATTTGCAAAGTACACACAGATCTGAATGTGGCGGATCCGTTGACTAAACCTCTCCCGAGGGCAAAACATGACCAACACCAAACTGCCATGGGTGTTCGGTATATTACCATGTAATCTAGATTAGATGACTCTAGTGCAAGTGGGAGACTATTGGAGATATGCCCTAGAGGCAATAATAAATATAGTTATTATTATTATTATATCTTTGTGTTTATGATAAATGTTTACATTAATTCCATAATAGTATTAACAAGGAAACATTAATACTTGTGTGATTTGTAAACTTAATTTGAAGTCCCTAGTAAAGCCTCTATACATCACTAGCTTGTTGGTTAATGAATGATTGTGGTTTCCCTGTCATGAACATTGAGATGTTATTAACAACAAGATCATATCGTTAGGAGAATGATATGATGGACATACTCCTATAGATAAGCGTAGCATAAAGATCAAGTCATTTTAATAGTTCAATTGCTATATGCTTTCTAATACATAGTAACCTAATTCCTTCGACCAGGAGATCATGCATATCACCTTTACCGGATGGATGCTTTGATGACATCAAACACCACACCGTAACTGGGTGGCTATAAAGGTGGCATTGAGTGTTCGGAAAGTATTGGTTGAAACACATGGATCAGGAGTGGGATTTGTCCATCCATATGACGGATAGATATACTCTGGGCCCTCTCGGTGGAATGTCATCCAATTAGCTTGCAAGCATGTGACTGGCTCACAAGGGATCACATATCACAGGAACGAGAAAAGAGTACTTATCGGTAACGAGGTTGAACTAGGTATGCAGATATACCGACGATCAAAACCTCGGATAAGTAAACTATCGTGAGACAAAGGGAAATTGGTATCGTATGTAAGTGGTTCATTCGATCGCGAAGTAATCGTAGAAATATGTGGGAGCCATATGAATTTCCAGATTCCTCTATTGGTTATTGTTCGGAGAAGTGTCTCGATCATGTCCGCATAATTCACGAACCGTAGGGAGACACACTTAAGGATTCGACGTTGTTTGAGTAGTTATGGATTGATGAGAAAGAGTCCAAATGTTGTTCGGAGTCTCGAATGAGATTCGGGATATCACGAGGAGATCCGGAATGGTCCAGAGAATAAGATTCATATAAGGAAAGTCTCGTTTTGGAGTTGGAGAATGGTTCCGGTGTTTTCATCGGGAATGTTCTATGAAGTTTCGGAATGTCCGGCACTCCGGAGGGGAAGGGTATATGAATGTGTTATATCAAGTTGGTATGATTGCATCATGTACTCGGTGTCATCGCTGAACAAAATAGAGGGTTTATTCAAATCCTAGTTTGAAAGGTCAAACGCCAAGTTTGAAAGTCAAACGGCTAATTTTGGGAAGTGGAGAGGGAGGTGGAAACCGACTTGGGGGAGGAGTTCCTCCCACCGCCCCGACCACCAAGCCGAGTTGGGAGGACTCCTCCCTTGGCCGGCCCCCTCCACCTATATAAGGAGGGGCAGGGCTCCCCTCCTAGACACACAAGTTCCTACCTCTAAACCCTAGCCCCAAGCCGTCGTCGCCTCCATAGCTGCCGTCGGCCCTAGGGCAAACCGCCGCCGCCGCCTAGCTAAAACCTAGCCAACGGATTTTCCCCTCCTCGGCGTGTCTAAACCCTAGATCGTCGAGGGACTCTCTCATACTCCACCATACTCGCTCCGGCTTAAGGCGAAGCCCTGTGAGATCCCCCCTCTACTTCCGGTACCACGCCGTTGTGCTGCCGGAATCGCGAGGAGAGTGCTACAACCTCCGCTTCCTGCTGGAACAAGGGAGAGGAAGGTCTTCGTCGAGTACCGAACGTGTGACCGACTGCGGGAGCGCTGCCGGAACGCAGCGCCGGAAGGATCATCTACGCGATCTTGAGATCGGGAAGAGTACGACTACATCCCCCACGAGAATCCGCTCTCGTTAAACACTTTGGAATGTTCGAGAGTTAGTTATTCCATCGACTCCTTGCTACAATCTAGTAGATAGATCTTGGCTTGTTTGTTTGTATGCGATAGAAATTTTTTGTTTTCCATGCTACGAATCCCTACATTAATAACCCTGCAGGGGTGCACAACTTTACCCGCACGTACCAATCGGTTCTTAATGCCAATTATTATCCCTCTCCCTTGGAAGGCCGGCATAGAGTGGTTGACCACGACCTTTACCTTGCTTTCCCTGAGACCATGAGTCACGCACTAAGGAGATGCGGCCGTAACGGGTCGAGTCCCAAAGTCGGTCCCTAGCGATGTGAACAGGGTTTGATATTACGGATGCCGGGCATCTCCCATTCCCTACCACTCTTACCTACCTATATGAATGCACCTCCATTCAAGAACAACCAAGATGCGTATGTCGAATGGAAAGCCCAAACTATGTGACTCATGGAATCTACTAGGCAAGTTAGTTGGTCGAGGGGGTTTCCAGGCCCCCGTGTGGTTGTACGCTCATCTTGGTTCAAGAGGCGAGAACATCAGGTCCTAAGGGTGGCAAGTATGGGACTACAAAAACCACAACCCACGTGGCCTTCCATTCAAGACTTAGCATGTTTATTATCCATCTCTGATCACATCACACATCCTACCATACTAGATTCATTCGCATCTCCGGTGCATCATCTGAATGATCAACATCGGACCACTAAGCATGGATAAGCTTGACTGAACTGTGGCACTAGCGATGCTCCTAAGCCAAACCCTAGTTATGCTAGGAGCCGTGGATCAGGTATTTAGTTCACAAAGGGAAACATGCATCTGATAGGATTACTCTATTTACTGATAAAGACTGTTGAACCGAATGCATATGACGAGGATGAAATACTTTGTAAACATATGATTCATATGTATGAGTGGGGCTTCACTTGCCTTGCCCGTTGTTGGATGGATACTACTCTTCGGTGGCGTTGACTTCAGCTTCGGGTTTAGTTCCTATTCGCAAGAACCAATCACCGGAAAAGTAAAAGCAACATTCAACACATGGAATGTGCAATGCTCATACAATATGAATGATATGACAAGTTGAATGGTGTTGAGATGAACCCTAGAACATGCTTGGTGATTTTAAACGGGGTCCGAAAGGTCCAAACCCTAAAACAGGGGGATCATCGGAATCACCTATGGGGTTCAATTGGTTCTTCTAATTAAACTTGCCATCAAAGTTGGTTAACAATGTATTATTATAGCTTAGTTAGATAGGTTTCATTTTTCTGAACATTTTGGTATATTATTTGTATTTTTCTGATTTAAAATGAGTATGAATTTCTCAAATTTTAATTCATTTTAAATCATTTTTTTGGAATATTTAAAATAATTTCCAACTTGGTCACACATGTCAGACTTTTATTATTTTCAGAAAACATTTACAAAAAGATTAAAATCCTCATAGGCAGGGCCCAACTTTCATACATTTTATTTAGTAAAACAATTACAGAAAACATTTAAATTAAACAAATAGGGTCATTGCATCATGGTGATGTCACCATGACATCAGCAATGGAGATGCTCACTGCTGGGAATCAAGTCCAGCGCTAGGGGCTGAGTGGGCTTGCACGGAGGGGCACGTTCGACGCAGCGCATCGCGCTGAGCATGCTAGTGGCAGCGCCGCTCGTTATTGGTCACCGGAGCGTCGCCTCCGACGAGCTCCAGCGACGTCGGCGGCGGGCACACTCGGGGAGAACGACACAGGGGGAGAGGGAGGAAACAGAGGGCACCGTGATGACGAGGAGCTCACAGTGAGCACGACGGGCTTGACGGTGAGGCGAGGCGAGCTCGGGAACGGCGGGGATTGACAGAGACCGATGGCGGCCGGAGCTCTCGATCCAGTCGGTCGGGATCACGCGCGAGGGGGAAAAGTATCTAGGAGGAAGGAGTCGAGCACAGTGGTTCCGATGGTGGCGTCGACTTGAGATAGGGCCACCGGAGATGGCGGGGACAAGGAGGATCTGACGGTTAGGGTTTTGCCATGGCGAGAGAAAACGGAGAGGAGAGGGGGAATTGGCGGGCTAGGGTTCGTCGATGGTGGCCAGTGGTACTTGTAGACGCTCGGGGGCAGCGACACGGATCTTGGCGCGCAGCGAGCTGCTTCGGGCGCGGCGAGAGGTGGACGATAACGATAGAGGCGATTTAACAGGGCCAGCGGGCGGCTTGGGCCTGGTCAGGCTGGTCACAAGCTGAGAGAGAGATGGGCTCGGCCCAGATAGGTTAGAAACCTGTTTTATTTCCAGAAAACCTTTTTTATTTCTGTTTTTCTGATTTCTTTTGTATATTTCAAATTCAACTCTATTTTGAATAATTCCAAATTACAGAAACTTTTATAAAGTATATAAAATAGTGTGGGACCCTATTATTCACTTTGGGTTCCATTCATTTTGATAATTTTCAAAATCTAAAACCCATTTGAATGGTTTTGAGAGGGTAAGAAATTATGATTTTGCTTGTTCTTATTTGGTTAAATCAAAGTGCAAGTGTAATGCATGCATGCAATGCTCAAACAGGTCTTTATTAATATTACACAGAAAGTGGTATGTTACATCTCTACCCCACTTACAAGAATCTCGACCCGAGATTCCTAAGGTTTAGAAAATAAGGCAGGGTACTCAGATCAAATACGACTTCGCGTTCCCAGGTTGCTTCTGACTCAGAGTGATGAGACCATTGAACTTTCAGGAACTTGATGGTTTGACGACGAGTCTTACACTCAGTTTCATCAAGAATACGAACAGGGTATTCTCGGTAGGTTAGATCATCTTGGAAATCCAAAGTTTCATGGTCCACACCAAGAATGGGATATTTGAAGCAACGATTGAGTTGAGACATGTGAAAAACATCATGAACCTCTGGAAAAGATGAAGGTAGATCAAATTTGTAGGCAAGCTCACCCCGCTTGGATAGAATGCGGAAGGGGCCAATGTAGCGAGGAGCCAATTTTCCCTTAATACCGAATCAATGGACACCCTTCAGAGGGGTGACCCAGAGGTAAACTTGATCACCAACTTCATAATGAACATCAAGATGATGACGATCGTAGTTGGTCTTCTAACGAGATTGTGCGGCCTTCAAACGCTCTCGAATTATGCGAACTTGATCTTCTGCTTCTTGGATCATGTCAGGACCAAAGAATTGTCTTTTGCCGGTTTCTGTCCGGTTCAACGGTGTTCGACATGTTCTCCCGTACAGGAATTGAAAAGGTGACATGCCCAAACTGGATTGAAAACTGTTGTTGTAGGAGAACTCCGAAAAAGGAAGACATTTCTCCCAGTTCTTTCCAAAGGATATGACACACGCTCTGAGCATGTCTTCAAGAATTTGATTCACTCTTTAGGTTTGACCATCGGTTTTAGGATGATAGGCTGTGCTGAGAGAGACATGAGTTCCCATTGCTTGTTGGAAACTTTGCCAAAATTTGGAAGTGAACAAACTTCCATGATCAGATACGATCTTCTTGGGAACACCATGGAGATCTACTATCCGGGATACATATATCTTTGCCAACTGGCTTGCGGTAATGCTTTCCCGAACAGCAAGGAAGTGTAACACCCTCAGAATCAGACCTATGCAAGTTTGAGCAAAATTCGCCAAACCCGCATAGAAACGATTCAAAGGTGCCCACCAGGCACTTTCGTGCGGGTGGAAAACGAAGTAATAACATTACACAACAGTCCTCGATGGGACCCACAAAACAGATATATATAACAGCGACTCAAGGAGTCAAGAATACAAATATAATATACAAAGATCCAAATCACCTTGAAAACGATAGAGCGTCCAACTACGGACAAGATGCAAATGGGGCTAAGAGCCCTGAAGAATAACCAATGGCGTCCATAACCCTGCCCAGGCCAAGCCGGAAGGGTAACCCTGCTAACGACGTCGATCTCAAACCTGCTTAAACAAAAGGGTGCCGACAAGGGCAAAGGAAAAGAGGAGCCAAGATCTTGAGGCCAAGACACGGCGAGGCTAGAATTCGGGTCCTCGCCACATAGGTATGGTGGATCGAGCGGCAAAGATGCACTAAACAACCTATAGAGACTCGATACAACTGGCGGTTATCAGAGAGGGATAAGAATGACCTATTCGGACCCAACCTGAGGCTAACACCAAACAAACCCATCCTGGTGTTTCCCCCTCGATACCAAACGAGGAAGTCAACCGAGGAACTCACACAGTTGGCAGTTTTATTTATTCAGTTATCGTTGCAGCAATTACTAGGCAGGTTTCGTTAATCGTCCTGATAAAATAAGCAATGGGCACTTTTAGTTAACCATTCCGTTGTAGTTGCAACAATTACTAATCAGATACAGATAGCATGAGATAAACCCAAAACCCAGCAGTTGTTGGTACTTTTATTCAGCCATTCCGTTGTGGTTGCACGATTTACTAGTCAGGTGCAATGGTCGCAAGCGACAATTCAAACAAGCAATTGTGGCAGTATTATTAGTCATTCCATTATAGTGAAGCTGATTACTAGTCATTATAAAGTCAATTTATAGCAATAAACTTTAGTTATGCTTGTCTATGGTCGAGATACTGTACTCCAAGTCGTCCATAACCGCAGACACGGCTTTCAAAAAGTTTTACCCGGCCGGGGTGCACAAATAGCAACACACACACGATCAACCTCGGAAAAACCAAATCAAAACCCAACGAGGTCTTCACGACAGAGCAATCACAAGATTCAGAAATATTTCAGGGGGCCACCCCATTGAGTAGAACCGCAACGAAGTAAGCAAGCTCCGAGACGGACTCAAGGTTTGCGACAATGGCTGTAAACGACTGGGAACCCGAAAGTGTGGCTGGGCTTGTCGATACCGCGAAAACATTACGCTTACCTAAACAGTACAGTGTGCTCCTCGCACAATCGTAAATAAAGCAGTAGCATGGCATAAGTACAGGATCGTAAATAAAACCTCAAACTAGTTTGTGGCCCCAAGAAATAAGACGGAATCAAGCTCTGGCTAAGGGGGTCCCATACTCCCCATATGTGGATAGCGCGATAAATCAAGGAACAGGTATCAAGTACTCGGGGTCCTACGGGACACAAGTGGACGTTCGGAAACCAAATATTATCTATCACCCACCGATGCCTCTGCTTACTTCAATTTTAGTTGTTAAACAGGAATTAAAGTGAACAATAAGTAAAACTATGATCATCTCCAACATCAACATGCGGCAAATACATCAACAACTGTGGCACTTGACAACACGCAACAGCACTTGAGCAAGCGACTACGATGCGCAAGTCCAACTATCTACCAAACAACAGGTAATAGGAGGTGGCCATGGCAATATAAGGCTGCAGGGGATATCACGGGTACGGAACTAGAGCATCGCAACACAGAGAGCAATAGATCAACAGGAGGGAATAAATACTATAAAAGTAAGATAGGTAGAAAGGGGGAGATGCTCGCCTGAAAACATTGTCGAAGGGATCAACCGAAGATCGGGGCGAAGCTCACATCAACTCATCGGCCTTATCCGCGAAGAAGCAAAACGCTAGAATAAACACCGGATGCAATACTCAATACACGGCAAAAGATCGGGCATGATGCATGTATGATGTATGACATGGCAAAGGTGCGGTGTAATTAGGTCCAATTAGGCGAAACCAGGGTCCCGACAATTAATTAGGTGGTTCAAGTTGTTTAGAAACCCCCGCAATTGAAATGTTGTTTAACGTGGCAGAAGATAGCACCGGGTTCGCTACACAATTTTAAATGAGGCCGATATGAGACTAGAATTGCCCGCATATGGGCCCCATATTTAATTATTAGGTGAATCGACATAAGGCCCCCAAACCACAGATATGCATGCGAGATGACAATTAAATATGCAACAAGTTGTATTATGTTATAAAATAGGTTTCCGGGAAGGGGTTCACACATTAGGGGTCGCGACGGTCTTGGGGTTCCGGGGTTCGACGGATGCGTTCTCGGATAGCGGGGGTAGATCTTGTTGTCCTGTGTCGGTGACCTCGGCATCCGGGAAGCAGGACTTGGTTCGGCGCCGGGGGCGCATCGGATTCTTCCGGTCGGATGCCGTTCTTGTCGTTGTGCCGATCTTGTCGGGCCCCACGGGGTCGATCTTGCCGTTGCGAGGATCTTGTCGGGCTCGCGCCATCGAGTCGGTGTCAACATTCGGGGCGTTCTCGTGGCAATCTTGGCGTTCTGGGGATGATCCTGTCGCATCCGCGGTCTACGGTCATGTTGTCGGTCTTGGCGTCCGGGGGGGAAGTTCTCGGTGTCCGTGAGGTAGACCTAGTCGCGTCCGGTCCTCGGGGTTCGACGAACTTGGCGTCCCACGGAGGCGAGCTTGGCGGTAGATGGTAGATCTTGTCGACTCCAAGCCATCGGCCTTGAACTCGTGTAGCAGAGGGGCAACAGGACAGCACCAGAGGCACCAGACTTAACCGAAGAGCTCCGTAGGCCACAGGGCACGCACACACAGGCAACAAACAGGGAGGCCACGGGATGACGCAGAGTGGCGGGGCCACTGACGCCGGCGAGGTGAGGCCCGGAGCGCCGCAGGGCAGCGGGACGGCCGAGGCGAAGCGGTGACCGGCGGCTGCGGGTCGGGGCACTGGCGGCGCGGCTCCGGCGAGGTGAGGTTCGCGTGGGGGAGGTTCGGCAGATGGGGCGGCGGCGCAAGGAGGCAGACGGCGGGGCTCGGGGCGGAAGGCGCGGATGCGAGGTCGTGGACGGCGAGCCGCGGAGGAGGCCCACGGGCGCCGCACGAAGCTCGAGGCGGGAACCGACAAGGCGCGCTGCCGAGGCGGCGGGGTTGATGGCGCGACAGCCGAGCTTGCGGGGTGCGGGCCGCAGGGGCAGGCCGGCTGGCGGCGGGCGCCAGAGGCAGAGGCGCGATGCAGATGGGTGGCGGGACGCTCGGGCGGCTCGCGGAGAGCTCGGCTCGGCGGGAGGGCTCACTGGCGGAAGGCTGGCGCAGGGCGGGCCGCAGTGAGGGAGGCGAAGCGAGCCCATGTGAGGAGGGGCGCCAGGCGAGGGCGGTGGCGGAGGCGCAGGCGAGTGAGACGGGCGGTGCTTGGGGAGAGAACCAGAGAGAGGAGGAGGACGCGGGGAGGAAGAAGCGGCAGGCGAGGCCAGGCGTGTGGGGCCCAGTGGGCCGGGCGTGGGTGGGTGACGCAGGCAGGCCGCAGACTGTGGCGTGCGGGGGTGGGATCTGCTGAGGGAGGTGGCTGCGGTTGGTGTGCGTGTGTGGGTGTGTGGTTGGAGAGAGAGGTGGGAGAGAGGCTGGGGTGAGGTGGCATAGTTTGATTGGAGGGGGTGAGGGAAGAGGTGAGGTGGCGCACACTGGTTGGGTGGGATGATGTGGCCAAAGGGGTGTGGGTAGAAAAATGGGTAGGTTTAGGATTATGGGTGGGACTGGTTGGACCGATTCAAAAATCCTGGGGTGGTCGTTCGGGTCGATCTGGCCCGTTCGACTGCCCCCACTAAAAATAATATAATTTTTTATTTGTTTTAAACGGGCCGTATGCAAACCGATAGCGGCCAAAACAAAATATTCCGGGGACCCGGTTTTGATGTTTGAATAAGGAGGGGCGTTTTAGAAAACAAAACGGGCTTGCGAACATAGTTTTATGCAAACAATTCATGATGATGACGATGCAATGCGCAAATTCAACGCGATTTTCTAGTAGTGGTTTTGCGGGATGCCACAGGAAGAGAGCAACTTTGGATAACCGATCAACTATTACCCATATGGCAACATTTCCTGTTGGTGTCCTTGGGACTCCAGTAATTAAATCCATACCAATTTCATCCCATTTCCACTCAGGAATTTTCAACGGCTGTAGAAGTCCTGCAGGCCTTTGGTATTCAGCCTTCACACGACGGCAAATGTTGCACTCTACAACAAAGCAACCGATTTATGGTTTCATTCCACTCCACCAGAATCTTTGCTGGAGATCTCGGTACATCTTGGTACCACCAGGATGGATAGACAAAGGGGATTCATGAGCTTCTAGTATGATTCGATCTTTGATTTTCCGACTATTTGGAACCACTAGCCGGTTACCAAAATAGAGAGTACCTTGATCGTTGATGGAGAAACATTTAGCTTCACCACTTGCAACACGTGCTTTGATCTCAGTGATCTCACCATCTTTTTTTTGAGCTTCCTTGATTTGGTCCTCGAGAGAAGATTTTATTTCAAGGTTAGCAGGGAATCCACACGGAACTACTTCAAGGTTAAGACGCTTGATTTCCCCGTAGAGAGCAGGTTGGGCTTGTGAAATCATCAGATTATTGCAATAAGACTTCCAACTTAGCGCATCAGCAACGACGTTGGCTTTGCCAGATTGATAGTTAAGACCCAAATCATAATCTTTAATGAGTTCCAACCATCGTCTTTGCATGAGATTCAGATCTGGCTGGGTAAAGAGATACTTCAGACTTTGATGACCAAGTAAAGTTCGCAACGGTTACCGATGAGGTAATGTTGCCATTGCTTAAGAGCATGAACAACAGCAGCGAGTTCGAGATCATGGGTTGGATAATTGTTCTCATGTGGCTTCAACTGCCGAGAAGCATAGGCCACTACATGACCATCTTGCATGAACACAAAATCGAGCCCTTGGAGATAAGCATAACAATAGATGACGAAATCCTTGCTTGTATCTGGAAGGACAAGCACAGGATCGGTGGTTAGCTTAGTTTTCAAAACTTGGAAGCTTCCTTCTGCCTTTTCTGACCATTCGAACTTCTTATCTTTCTTAAGAATATCAGTAATAGGCTTGGCTATCTTGGAGAAGTTTTCGATGAATCGACGGTAATATCCAGCCATTCCAAGAAAACTTCGAACTTCCTTGACGGAAGTAGGTGACTTCCATTCCAGAATGGTCTGGACCTTATCCGTTATGACAGAAACACCACTTGCAGACACAACATGGCCAAGGAAGATGAGATCTTGTAACCAGAACTCACATTTGGAAAACTTGGTGTAGAGACGATGTTCACGAAGGTTAGTCAACACCAAACATAGATGTTCGGCATTCTCTTCTTCGGTCTTGGAGTAGATTAAAATGTCATCAATGTATACCACGACGAACTTGTCGAGATATTCCATGAAGACAGAGTTCATGAGCCTCATAAATGTGGAAGGGGCATTGGTTAACCCGAAGGACATCACTATATACTCGTAAAGACCATAACGAGTTGTGAATGATGTCTTTGGGATATCCTCCTTTCTGATCTTGATTTGATGATACCGTGATCTTAAGTCCATTTTGGAGAAGACAGAGGCACCACTTAATTGATCAAAGAGGTCATTAATCCGGGGAAGTGGGTATTTATTCTTGATTGTCACCATGTTGAGTGGACGGTAATCAACCACCAATCTTGGAATATTTGTATCCCGCTTCTTGACAAAGATGGTAGGGCAACCCCAAGAGGATGTGCTAGGTTGGATGTATCCTAGACCCTCTAACTCTTCAAGTTGCTTCTTCAACTCAACCAACTCATGAGGAGGCATGCGGTAAGGTCTTTTGGAGATAGGAGCAGTTCCAGGAACTAGCTCTATGACAAAGTCCACACTTCGATCAGGTGGCATGCCAGACAACTCTTCAGGAAAGACATCCGGGAAATCACAGACTACATGGACATCTTAGACGTCAAGAATAGGTAGGACATCCATGGCATACAACTCCGAAAAAGGTTTAAGAACTGCTGACGGAGACTTTGAACGATCAGTCCAATACTTGACAGTTATGCCAATAGGAGAGGTCACAGTAACGGTTCCAAGTGCACAGTCAATGATGGCTTGATACTTGCTTAACCAGTCCATGCCCATAATGACATCAATGTCACATTACTTGAGTGCAATGAAAGAAGTGGGAAACTTCTGGTAGGCTATGTCAATCTCATTTCCGTGACTAACCATAGTGGTGAACCATCTAGAACCTGGGGAATGGATGGTCAAAGGGGTGGACAGGGGTTCAAAATTTATCCCGTGCTCTTGAGCAAACGAATTTGACATGAATGTATGCGATGCTCTAGAATAAAACAGAACTGTTGCTAGAATTGAATTGACACGGAGCATACCAAGAATGACGCGTAGATCTTCTTAAGCTTCCTCAGCAGTGACATGGGTCAGACGACCACATCCAGCACCCTGAGCTTTATCATTCTTCTTTGCCTTCTGATCATTACGTCCGACAGCCCTTTGAGAACACTCCCTTGAGTAGTGACCAGGCCACAGGAGTAGCAGGTAACTCCAGTGTGAGAACCAGCAGGAGAATGAGAATTTGCTCCACCAGTATTTGACTGTGGCTGACGAGAATTGTTGCCAGAAGACTTGGGTGTATAAGGGGCACGAGGCACAACACTGTATGGAACAAATACATGGCGCTTCTTGTTACCATAGGAAGAAGCACGAGAATTTCCTTCTTCACGCTTATGAGATACTTCCATGTCCGTCCTTCCATGCTCCAGAGTAAGCGTCTGGTTGTGCAAGTCCTGGAAAGACTGGAACTTGAAGGGAAGCAACTCATAGAGAAGTGCAGGGTTAAGTCCCTTATGGAATAGCTCTTGCTTATCTTCATCATTGGTCACATCCCTAGTTGCATAGCGAGCCAGGCGAGTAAACTCACGCCCATAGGTTTCAATATCCTTGCGCCCCTAAGTCAGATCGAGAAACTCCCTCCTTTTGAGATCCATGACGGGCTTAGGGATATATGAGGCACAGAATGCTGCAACAAACTCTTCCCAAGTAACAACATGTCCCTGAGCTTGCAGATTCAAAAAACCTTCCCACCAAACACTAGCCTCACCTTCCAGTTGATAGGTGGCGAAGTTGACGCGGTCAGCAGGACGGACACGGAGTGCACTGAACTTGCGCACTATGGTGCGAAGCCAATCATCAGCTTCAAGGGGTTCCTTGGAGTGGGTGAATATTGGAGGGAAAGAGCGGATGAAATCTTCAAGTGTGACAAAGTCGTCAGGACGACGTTCAGTGTTCTGTGCCACACGCTCCAGAAGGCGTTCATTCCTCAGACGGTTGGTCTCAATGTTGTTGAGAATGTCGGCCATTGTGGGAGGTGGCGGAAGTTCTTGATCAGCATTGTTGTTTGCTCGACGGCCAACAGAACCACGATTACCAGACGACATCCTGAGGAGAAAACAGAAACCATGAAAATGGATTCACCAAAAAGGGTACATCAAAGGATGACGGAAACCATATCAAAAGATCATGGTAGAGGTGAACATGTGGATGAAGATTATATCAATGCATTAAGTATGGCAGTAGAACAAGCATACGAAATGTATACGCTAACAACTTATATACAAACCATAACAATGGAATGCAAGCACGATATGATACCAACAAGTCACAAAAGAATAGAGAGCGGGATTATAGACATCCTTAGCAAAGTTGAAAAACAATGCTCAAGTGCACAGATATATCTTGGAAACTCTGAGCCTTGCAACCAAGTACGGGGTACTAGGAAAAACAACCCAAACCCGTATATCCTAAGAATTTGAAATGTTAGACGAGAAGTTAAAACCTTGCAAAGCAAACGAGATAAGTTAACTCGGCAATAGAACAACCTTGATAAGGAGTAAAAAGAGTCCTATTCATAGTTTTGCAAATACTT
This sequence comes from Avena longiglumis, assembly GCA_030063025.1. Lineage (NCBI taxonomy): Eukaryota > Viridiplantae > Streptophyta > Magnoliopsida > Poales > Poaceae > Avena > Avena longiglumis. The sequence continues at coordinate 151,204,841 of CP125975.1, read as the reverse complement.
TTTAGCTTTCAAATAGTTTTCTCAAACTCTAGACTCAACATCGACCAGCTAGAAGGGTTTGCTACAGGCAGTCCTGCTCTGATACATGTCATGACCCGAGATCAGGGCTAGACAAATACCAGATCCTCATCTGATATAAGCCTAACCTAAATTCCGAAGTGCGCAGGGAAAGATCGGTAACATTACAGACATACAAACCATACATTAATAAGATAAACTCTTAAGAGAGTTACAAACCAGTCGTATAAGCCAGGGGTCACAGACCCATCATTACAACAAACAACGGAAGCAAACAAGTTATTCTAAACAACAAACTTAGCAAAGGGCCTAAAAGGCCTTAAATAGAAGTAGCGACCCTTCCATAGATCCTAGGCTGCTGCCCGGGAACCCCGACTACTCGTCGACTTCGACGTAGAAACCACCTTCAGTTGGAGTAACTTCATCTGTATAAAAACATCAATGAAGCAAGGCTGAGTACAGGGTGTACTCCGCAAGTCTTATGGCTAGTGGAGTTATTTTGCATAAATCCATCTTTTGTTTTCAAAACAAGAGGGAGAAGAAACTCTTGTAGTCAGATCATTTTAAAAAGGGGATAAGAAGACTTCAACTCTAGCTCTTAGAATCATCTTTGATATCCACCAAGTATCATCATCAACTGAACCTCTCTTCCCAGAATACCCCCTCGAACAACCCTGAGGAAGTATTCCGGATCTCACATTAGTTGGCAAGTTTTATCATTCGTTTATAGTTTTCTATGATCACAGAATCCGTTCCCAAGTCGACCATAACTGTGGACACGACTTTTCGAAAAGATTAATAACCCTGCAGGGGTGAACAACTTTACACACACGTACCAACCGATTCTTAATGCCAAATTATTAGCCCTCTTCCTTGGAAGGCCGGCAGAGAGTGGTTGACCACGACCTTTACCTTGCTTTCGCCGAGACCATGAGTCACGCACTAAGGAGATGCCGCCGTAACGGATCGAGCCCCGAAGTCGGTCCCTAGCGATGTGAACAGGGTTTGAGATTACGGATGTCGGGCATCTCCCATTCCCTACCACGCTTACCTACCTGTATGAGTGCACCTCCTTCACCTCCATTCAAGAACAACGAAGATGCGTATGTCGAATGAAAGCCCGAACTATGTGACTCGTGGAATCTACAAGGCAAGTTAGTTGGTCGAGGGGGTTTCCAGGCCCCTGTGTGGTTGTACGCTCGTCTTGGTTCAAGAGGCGAGAATATCAGGTCCTAAGGGTGGCAAGTATGGGACTGCAAAAACCACAACCCATGTGGCCTCTTATACAAGCCTTAGCATGTTTATTATCCATCTCTGATCACATCACACATCCTACCATACTAGATTCATTCGCATCTCCGGTGCATCATCTGAATGATCAGCATCGGACCACTAAGCATGGCTAAGCTTGACTAAACCGTGGCACTAGCGATGCTCCTAATCCAAACCCTAGTTATGCTAGGAGCCATGGATCAGGTGTTTAGTTCACAAAGGGAAACATGCATCTGATAGGATTACGCTATTTACTGACAAAAGACTATTGAACCGAATGCATATGACGAGGATGAAATACTTTGTAAACATAGGATTCATATATATGAGTGGGGCTTCGCTTGCCTTGTACATTGTTGGACTAATACTTCTCTTTGGTGGCGTTTACTTCAGCTTCGGGTTCAGTTCCTATTCGCAAGAACCAATCACCGGAAAAGGAAAAGCAACATTCAACACATGGCATGTGCAATGCTCATACAATATGAATGATATGACAAGTTGCATAGTGTTGAAATGAACCCTAGAACATGCTTGGTCATTTTAAACGGGGTCCGAAAGGTCCAAATCCTAAAACAGGGGGATCATCGAAATAACCTGTGGGGTTCAACTGGTTCTTCTAATTAAACTTTCCATCAAAGTTGGTTAGCAATGTATGATTATAGCTTAGTTAGATAGGTTTCATTTTTCTGAACATTTTGGCATATTATTTGTATTTTTTGATTTAAAATGAATTAGTTATGAATTTCTCAAATTTTAATTCATTTTAAATCATTTTTTGGAATATTTAAAATAATTCCCAACTTGGGCCCACATGTTAGACTTTTATTATTTTTAGAAAGCATTTACAAAAAGATTAAAATCCTGACAGGCAGGGCCCACCTGTCATACATTTTATTTAATAAAAAATATATAGAAAACATTTAAATAAAAAAAATAGGGTTATTGCATCATGCTGATGTCACCATGACATCAGCAATGGACATGCTCACTGCTGGGAATCAAATCTAGAGCTAGGGGCAGAGCGGGCTTGCGCGGAGGGGCGCGTTCGATGTAGCCCGTCGCGCTAAGCACGCTAGTGGCAGCGCCGCTCGTTATTGGTCACCGGAGCGTCGCCTCCGATGAGCTCCAGCGGCGGCGGCAGCGGGCACACGCGGGGAGAACGACACAGGGGGAGAGGGAGGAAACGGAGGGCACCATGACAACGAGGACCTCACCGTGAGCATGACGGGCTTGACGGCGAGGCGAGGCGAGCTCAGGAACGGCAAGGATTGACGGAGACCGACGACGGCCGGAGCTCTCGATCCAGTCGATCGGGGTCACGCGCGAGGGGGAAAAGTAGGTAGGGGGAAGGAGTCGAGCACGGCGGTTTTGGTAGTGGCGTCGGCTTGAGCTGGGGCGACCGGAAACGGCAGGGACGAGGAGGATCTGACAGTTAAGGTTCGGCCATGGCGAGAGAAAACGGAGATCAGAGGGGGAACTGGTGGGCTATAGGGTTCGTCGATGGTGGCCAGTGCTACTTGTAGACGCTCGGGGGCGGCGGCACGGGTCTTGGTGCGCGGCGGCCGGCGGCGAGGCGACAGCGAGCTGCTTCGGGCGCGGCGAGAGGTGGACGATGACGATAGAGGCGACGAAACGGTACGGGCCAGGCTGGGCCGGCTTGGGCCCCGGGTGGGCTGGCTGCTGGCTGCGCTGGAGACAGAGAGAGATGGGAGGAGAGATGGGCTCGGCCCAGATAGGTTAGAAACCTGTTTTATTTTCCAAAAAACCTTTTTTTATTTCTGTTTTTATCATTTCTTTAGTATATTTTAAATTCAACTCTGTTTTGAATAATTCCAAATTACAGAAACTTTTATAAAGTATATAAAATAGTGTGGGACCCTTTTATTCACTTTGGGTTCCATTCATTTTGATAATTTTTAAAATCTAAAACCCATTTGAATGGTTTTGAGAGGGTAAGAAATTAGAGTTTTGCTTGTTCTTATTTGCTTAAATCAAAGTGCAAGTGTAATGCATCCATGCAATGCTCAAACGGGTCTTTATTAATATTACACAGAAAGTGGTATGTTACACCTCAGCTCAGACCTTGGCCGCAAGGGAACCCATACTAAGGTATATAAGTTTTCAGTCAAGCCCTACCCAAATTTCGGGTATTTTGGTTGTATGGTAAAATTGGAATGGTATCGCATCCATACAACCATCAGTTTTATAAAGGGCTAAGGCTCATGCCTTAACATTTTCATTATCAAAATCATCTGGTGTTCGGAAAGACATGTCAAAACATTTTAGTAGAATGACTCATCATTCTAAGGTTTTCATAACCATTTTCACCAAGTATTCCCATCTAAAGTTGATCAAGTTTTATGCTTAGCACTAGCATCTATAAGTGGGGGTAAAGACTAATGAGGGGTGTTAAACAAGTGGGGATCAGCTAGGTTCAGTATCATGCCTCAGGATGACATCAAGATTATCTAACTTAGGCCAAATTTTAGGCTATTTATGCTACCTTCCAATATTGTTCTAATATCAATAGATTACTAAGTAAACTCTAAGAGAAAGCTTTGATGAGGAATTAAAATACTTAAGCTTGCAAGTAAAACTAGGATTGGGTATCAAGTAGTGTAATCTTGCTAAGAGAGTGGTATAAGCTTGTTAAGTCAAATTTTATAGTGAGGCTTGCTCAATTAATAGCTTGCATAAGTAGGGTATCTTGCAAGTGTTAGCTTGCAAGGTTGCAAGTATAGGCTTCCCTTGTGCAGAGCAGTGGTTAAGGTTCTCCTCGGCTTCTTCCTCGTAGTATCCTCCTTCCTCCTCGTATCCTTGGTTGGTACTAGCATCTATAAACAAATACGAGATACACAATCACCAAACAATACTTAACTATTCCTAATCATCACACAAAGTTTCATACTAGATGATCTAGCATCATCACTAACATTACAAGATTAAAGCAGTTGTCTTATTTATTTTATTTTTAGAAAAGTAATTTCTACTCATTGAAAAACTACTTAAGATTTAATATTCGCCACTCAAACATGGGATCATGTTGACACATGTCATCACCACATATTTCAGTACATGGGAATGTGATTTAAAGTGGTGTCACAATTTAGTAAGGTTTAACCTTTTATTATATTTAATTAAAGTGACTAGAAATTCCTATGTGGCATTCTTTTATTGCTTGAACATTATTTCTGCAAGTAAACCTATATATTTTTATATATTCTGAAAGGTATAGTTATATGTGATTTTTGAGAGTTGGAATCAAGTCAATAGCTCTTATGATTGAATTTTGAAAAATGTTTGAATGCAGAAAAGCTTCTGCCTTGTTATTTTTACCATGGTTGATCTACAAATCCAAATGGTTTGAATCCAACTGGCTTGGACTAAGCATTTCAGTATATTTCTAAAAAAATTAGTTTCATGCATTTTGGTTCAGTGAATCGAGCTGGGTTGATTTTTAAATCTAGGTATAGAACTGGGTTTGAAATTAAATGAATAAAACTAAATTTGAATTGTTGGGTCGCGCAGGAGGTTTAACTGGGCCGGCCCACTACGCACAGCGCGTAAGCGGGATGGTTAAGTGGTTGTCCCCACGCGTCAGTGAGACAACGAGTGGCAAAGCGGTATGGGGCGATGTGGACCATGAGATCTAATTCTAATTGAACGGCTCTGGTTCATCGTCCACGTCGGGTAGCGCCGGCGAGACAGAACCCTAGCGCGGCAGGTGGGGTCGTGGGAGGCTCACCGGGGCTCAGGCGATGGTCGGCGATGGGGGCGAACGACAAAGTCAACGACGGTGATCCTCCTGGTACCGGTAGCTTCTCCTGCTGTGGCTCCAATCGACGGCGCCTCTCCTCCTCTGCAGCGGCGAACTCCGGTGAAATTCCAGCCACCTGGTGCTCGCCTTGCTCCGGGAGTGAGTGGGTGGTATCAGTGAGAGGTGGGGAGTGAACTGGTGTGAATAAAACGAGCGGGGGAGGCCTCCTTTTATAATGCGACCAGGGGACCGATGGTTGCGGGCTGAGCTCGTCGTGGTCGACAGCACAGAGGGCTAATGGCATGGGCGACGATAGGGGGTGGTGATGTTCTCCCTGGCGAAGCTCAACGGCGTTGTGGCAAGGCGTGGGGTGGTGCTGATCGGTCAGAACACGTCGATGCTCTGGGCGGGTCCGACGGCGATTTTAATGGCGCACAACGTGCGTGGTCCGCGCGGCGGCGAACGTGCATGTCTGCAGGGTTGCTGGGGCGGTTGTGATCATGTTTGCAAGCGGCGAGGGCAGCGCGCGGTCTGTGCGAGCGTGTCGAGCTAGGTGCTCTAGCGCGCTCTCAGTATGGCCGCAGAGAAACTGGGCGCGGGCTTGGCGGGTGGTCCAGGGCTGGCTGCGCTCGGGGCTGGGACAGGGAGTGGCAGTGGACAATGCTGCATCTGTGGGACAAAGTTAGCGAGGCTAGAGTGGCGTGTATCTTCCTGTCCACATTGTGGTTGGCAAAGGGGCTCGGCATGTCACCATTAATGGCTATGCCAAGCTCACAGTGGTGCTAAGGCTTGTTATTAGGCTAGTTCATCTACTGAGAGTATAGAGTGAGCTAGAGAGGGAACAAGGTTGGCCAAAATCACTGCACATTATAGTGTTTGTTGTTTGTTTGCTTGTTTGCTGATCACAATGTGTTTGATGAAATGGCCGAAAGAAATTCATATTTGAATTTTGGATTCAAACTTGGTGGGTTTGCTAGGCACATACTAGGTAGTATCTGGTTAGTTGGATTAGTCAAGGGGCACTGGTTTGGTTGGGTTTTGAAAATGTGTGATCTTCACATATGATAAAGATTTAATTTTCACTTGTGATTTGAATGGGATTGCTAAATGTTTCTGTAAGTTTGAAAGGTGGTCTTTGATTCATTTTTACTTGGTCTAGCAAGGGGTGAAAAGAATTGGAAAAGTTTCTATTTGAAATCTTGGACTAGAAACACTCAAAGTGACCTAGTGAGCAAGATTGGCAAAAATGACCATTTGCTTTAATTGATTTGTTTTTGATTTTATCTTTGTTTGTTTCTGCTTGGAAATGTTTTATATGATGTTATTTTCATCTTTAAACCATTTCTTGATATTTAGGTTAATCACACAAGTCCATTCATGCATTTACCAAATCATCACATACACACATGCATTCATATGATTTTAATTAATCAAAGTTTTTCTTAACCCTAATATTAGTGATTAGAGTTTTATGATCATTGTTTCATATTTTTAGGATGTTCAAACCTTACCTCCTTAAACAAAATCTCGTCCCGAGATTTGAAAAAGAGGAAGAAGATTACCTAGGATTTAAAGAGATCGGGAAACTTCGTCCTGATGTGGTTGCTCCCAGGTAGCTTCTTATTCTTCGGTGTGGTTGCTCCCAGGTAGCTAATTCTTCTCGCTCCCAGGTAGCTTCTTATTCGGTGTGGTTGCTCCACTAAATCTTTAGAAACTTGATGCTTCGGGTTCTGGTGGTTCTGAAAGCTTCTTCCAAAATACGGATGGGTACTTCGGGATAGGTCAGGTCATCGTTAATCTCTATGGTCCGATGATCAATGTTCTTGAAAACTTCAGTATTCTTTGGAACTTCAAGGCATTTGCGAAGTAATGATATATGGAAAACATTGTGCACTGCTGATATTTCCTCTGGCAGTTCCAATTGATATGATACTTCTCCTCGACGATTCAGAATCTTGAAGGGTCTTATATATCTAGGGGCTAACTTTCCTTTGACCTAGAAACGCTGCATTCCCTTCAAAGGTGACACTTTGAGATATGCGAAATCTCCGATATTGAAAGCGAGGTCTCGACGTCTCTTGTCGGCGTAACTCTTTTGTCTTGACTGGGCGGTCTTGAGGTTCTCACGAATCTTGTGAACTTTCTCTTCTGTTTCTCGTAGGACGTTGGGTCCGAAAATCGGACTCTCTCCTACTTGCGACCAATTCAAAGGGGTGTGACACTTCCTTCCATACATGAACTGAAATGGGGACATTTGCAAACTATCTTGATAACTATTGTTGTATGAAAATTCTGCGAAAGGAAGATAGTCTTCCCATTTAGATCCATACTCTAGCACACATGCTCTCAACATATCTTCGAGTATTTGATTTACTCGCTCCGTTTGTCCATCGTTCTGAGGGTGATACGCTGTACTGAAATCTAGTCGGGTTCCTAAACCTTCTTGGACTTTCTTCTAGAATCTCGAGGTAAACTGGGTTCCTCGATCTGATACTATGTTCTTGGGGACTCCGTGCAAGCTGATGATTCTAGTGATGAATAACTCTGCTATCTTCGAACTCTGGTATGTGGTCTTGAATAGTAAGAAATGGGCTACCTTGGACAATCTGTCCACTATGACCCAAATAGAGTCATTTCCTCTACTAGAAGTAGGCAATCCGGTGATAAAGTCCATTCTAACTAAATCCCATTTCCATTACGGAATCTGTAATGGTTGCAACAGTCCTGCTGGTCTTTGATGTCCCGCCTTGACTCTCTGACATATGTCACACTTGGCGATATAGCTTCCGATTTATCTCTTCATCTTATGCCACCAAAATTGCTCCTTCAAATCCTGATACATCTTTGTTCCTCCGGGGTGGATAGAATAAAGAGTATCATGGGCCTCTTTCAAAATAACTTCTTTCAACTCCGAATCTGCTGGTACGAAAAGGCGTCCTTTGTACCATAGAACTCCTTCTTCATCTTCGGTGAATCTGGGGACTTTGCATGTACCGATACGACGCTTGATTCCGTTGATACTAGCATTTCCTTTCTACGCCTCCTTGATCTGAATGATCAAAGTGGGTTGAAATTCTATGCTAGCCAAAAATACTTCACTCACTAATTCCATTCGGAAATCTTCCATCTCTTTGTGCAAACTTGGTTGCTCCTTCAAAATCATGGAGTTCAAGCGGCACGGCAATCTTCTAAGGGCATATGCTACCACATTGGCTTTACCAGGGTGATAGTGAATGTCCAGATCATAGTCCTTGATTAACTCAATCCATCTTCTCTGCCTCATATTCAGCTCCTTCTGAGTGAATATTTACTTCAGGCTCTTGTGATCCGATAAATCTCACAACGGTTTCCCATAAGGTAATGCCTCCATGTCTTCAGGGCTAGAACTACGGCTGCGAGTTCAAGGTCATGGGTTGGATAATTATGTTCATGCCGCTTCAGTTGTTGGGATAGATAATATATAACTTTGCCTTCTTGCATTAGCACACATCCGAGACCGGTCTTGGATGCGTCACAATATACATCAAAGGGCTTCGTGATATCCAGCATGATCAAGATTGGGGCTGAAATCAATCTCCTCTTGAGTTCCTGAAAACTAGCTTCGCATTTGTCCGTCCATTCAAACTTCTTGTCCTTATTTATCAATTGGGTCATGGGTCTTGCAATACTTGAGAATCCTTCTACGAACTTGCTGTAGTATCCCGCTAATCCGAGAAATGCACGAACTTGGGTTTGAGTGGTTGGGGCTTGCCAATCTTCAACATCCTTCACCTTCGCAGGGTCAACGGCAATTCCTTCGGCTGATACAATATGTTCGAGGAATCCTACTTCTTGTAACCAGAATTCACATTTGCTAAACTTGGCATACAACTGATGCTCTCTAAGGGTTCCAAGAAAGGTCCGTACGTGTAGCTCATGTGCTTCTTCTGATTTGGAATAAATCAGAATGTCATCGATGAAAACAACGACAAACTTATCCAGGAAGTTCAAAAAAATCTTATTCATGAGGTTCATGAAATAAGCGGGGGCATTGGTTAATCCAAAAGACATCAGAGTATACTCATATAATCCATATATGGTGGTAAAGGCAGTCTTTGGAATATCCTCTGCGTGAATCTTGAGTTGATGATAACCAGTTCTAAGATCAATCTTAGAAAACACTTTGGCACCAGTCAACTGGTCAAACGTATCTTCTATCTTTGGCAACGGGTACTTGTTCTTGATAGTGACATCATTCAACTTTCGATAGTCCGTACACAGACGGTTACCTCCATCTTTCTTGTCCACAAAAAAAATAGGTGATCTCCAAGGTGACGCATTTGGTTGAATCAATCCAATTTCCAGCATAGCATCCAGTTACTTCTTCAGTTCCACTAGTTCATACGGGTTCATACTATATAGTCTCTGGGCTATGGGTTCGGTTCCAGGGATCAGTTCAATGATAAATTCGATGTCCCGATCTGGCGGCATACCGGGCAAAACATCTGGAGATACATCGGGGTATTCATAGACTATCCGAACTTGGCCAATGGTTGGCTGGGCTATACTCTTGTTGCACTTGAATTGGCGGGGCAAGGTTTCAGATACATGCTCGACTGATATTCCGGCTGTACTAGTCATGATTATTGCTTTCTTTGCATAGTCAATTAATCCTTTGTGTTTGGACATCCAATCCATTCCTAGTACTACTTCCAAACCTTTAGTTCCGAGTACTATTATATTAGCATAAAAATCTATGCCATGCATTCGGATAGGGACGGCTTTGCAAATTTGTCTAGCTTTGGTGGTTGAACCAGGTGTTTGAACAATCATAACATTCTTCAATTTGGTTGGTTGAATCTTACTAGTGAATGCAAATTCTTTGGTAACAAATGAGTGCGATGCTCCAGAATCAAACAACAGTCTTGCAAGTATTGAGTTAACAGAAAACATACCCAGCACGACATCTGGCGCTTCTTGGGATTCTTCAGCGTGCATGAGAAAAAGACGGTCGTTGCGGTTGAGCGAATTCCCTGGGGCAAACCTCCTTCCGGGATGGACATGACACTGCTACTGAGCTGGGACATTTGCATTGGGGGCTGCGGCAATCTTCTTGGGGCACTCATTAGAAGAGTGACCCTTGCTTCCACATTCATAACAAGTCACTTGTGATTTGTCCTTTGCTGCAACAGGCACAGCATTGCTTCCAGTCCATGGAGCAGTGTTGGTGTTGGTGGCAGCAATGTTGTTGTTGAACCTGGGTGGTGCACGGTTGAAATTGTTGGAGTTGACGGGGTTGTTATGGTTTCCTCCGGGCCTTGGGTTTCCAAGGTTGGGATAGGTCGTACGGTTCATCGGGGGTCTGTTGTTTCTTGGGGCAAATCCTGGAGATGGGTTAGGACGATACTTTGGTGTATGATGGGTTCCTGGTTTATGCATCATGCAATGCTTGCAGTTCTCATTAGCTTTATTGATCTTTCCTTCCATTTGAATGGCAGAGTCAAGTAAGGCTTCAGTATCAGCAAAGGGGATATTGACTAACACCGTCTGCATCTCATCGTGCAGGCCATTCAGGAATCTCTCCTTCTTCTTGGCTTCAGTATCTATCTCATCCGATGCATACCTAGCCAATGACAAGAATTTGTCACGGTATTCCACTAATGTCATCCTTCCTTGCTTCAGTTCCTTGAATTCATCTCTCATCCTCTTGATCAAACCCGGTGGCACATGGGTTCTGCTGAACTTGACTTTGAACTCTTCCCAAGTCATCAGCTGACCTCCGGTCATTGCGCGAACACTGTTCCACCATGCTCTTGCATCTCCAGCCAGATAGTGGGTAGCAAACAACACTTTCTCGTTAGCTTCCACTCCTGAAACTTCCAGATTGTTCTCCATGGTTTGCAACCAATCATCTGCATCTAGGGGCTCTTCTGACTTAGTGAAAACAGGTGGATTGGTGTTCTAGAAATTCTTGAGCTTAGATCCATGGTTGTCCTGATTTCCATGGCCTTGATTGTTGTTGTCCATCTGGGCGATGTGTTGAAGGGTGGCTAAGTTGGCTTTCCATTCGGATCTTTCAGCTTCACGGTCAGAAACCAACATTTGCAAGATTTGCAACATCGGGTCCGGGAATGAACCGCTTCCTCCGCGAGGCATCTGAAGATTGGGATAGATCATGAGAAAAGAGGGAAATTTCTAAGGTTTAGGGGTTTTGAAAAGTTTTTGAAGTTTGACTCAGATTTTTCTAGCAACTTTCTTTTCATTCATTCATTCATAGCACATGATACAAACACACACCAAAACAAAGGAAAACATATGGTTTTAAGAACCATTCTGTGAAACTACGATACAGTGGGACCGAATACAACTCACTAACGCTAGTGCTCAAGTGCTACTACTCCTCAGAGTCAGTGTCCTCATCATCCTCACCATCATCATCAATGAAGGCGAAGTCATCCTCATCGGTGGCGAATAAATCCATGGCCTAATCCTCCAGAAAGTCATCATCATCGCTGAGATATGAGTAGGGGTCTCCACGAAGGTCTTCCCCTGCATTCTCCCTTCCTTCCAACTGCATGTCTTTTTCATGGATGGTCTCCTCCAAATCCGTGATTCGGTGGCGAAGACGGGCAATGATGCGCTCCTTCTTGTCGAGCTGACGACGACGAAACTTGCGATCCTTCACTAGCATGGCGATGTTCTGATCCTTTTTCTTGGTGATGGCGTACTTGTGGTTGGCATAGGTACGGGCATTGTCCAACTCCTTCTGACGGTCATACATCATGAAGCTGAGGTGGTCCAATTGATTCTTTAGATCATGGTGATATGGGGCCTCCAGTGGCTGTCCTATAGCATCACGCCTTGGGTAGAACTCAAAGAGGGTACCCTTGGTTTGATTGATACTCTAACCACACAGACGGGCAAGAGCTTCCTACATGGCCCTAGAAAGTCCATCGAGCCAGTTGTTCTCTATTAAGGTGAACTGAATTCCCTCTGCAGTGGGGGTTCAATATTTCCTCGAAGACTTGCAACAACTAGCCACTGCAGATCCTCTCCATATTGATCATTGAGCTAAGCTCCGAATAACTCGAGGTGTGGACGCTCCAGCATTTCTGCCAGCTGGTCCAAGTCACGCTCAAGGATGAGGTCTCCTCCATTCCCCAACTGATAAAACTTGTTGTACTTCACGTCCATCTATAAGAATATAGGATGAGTAAGTTAGTAGAGTGATCAAGTGTGTCAAATTTTATGTAAATTTGTAAAGTTTTTTTAGGAACATGGATTTTCATGAAAGAGTCTAAGTGATAAGAATAAGAATAAGTTTTTTGTAAATACTCACTTCCTTTGGTTTTGAAACTAAGTTTTTGGATTCAAACGTTCATTCTAATTAGGGTCTCCTATGGTCAGGATGGCTCTGATACCAACTTGTCAACACCCGGATTTTTAATCACAAATGCCTGTTATGCCATACATCGCAATCCCAGGATTACCATTTTTGCGAGACATAACAGATTAGATATCACAGTACATCATCCATTACAAACCATACATAAGGTCTTACACAAATAAGGATCTCATGATCCAGTCTTAATACAATTCAAGCAGCGGAATAACGTAAAGATAACGATAGCATAGGTGAAGCTCCATCTTCATGGTCACAGGCAATGCTAACGTGGGAGATGATCCTAGTTGTGGTAACCTTCCTGCGGTCCGTCATCCTGATACTCCTCTTCATAGTCTGGCCACGGGAATAGCCAGGGACAAAGCCATGAGTACTCTTTAAGTACTCGCAAACTAATACTAACAAGTTAAGGAGGTTTTTTGTAGTGGGATACTAAGCTCTAGGGTAGTTTTGCAAAAAGCCAGATTTACCTCTACTAAGTTCAGAAGCATAGAAAACTAGTTTAAAGTTTTATAACACCTAAGTGGGAACTTGAATTTCATATCACAACTCTGTTGTGGTCAAGTCAAGTCATGAATCATTTCACGTCATTTTGAAAACATCTGACGGGGGAACAGTATGTCCACTCCAACTGTCCATAACCGCGGACGCGGCTACTCGAATAGTTGACACTTTGCAGAGATTGTACACTTTCACCACAACATTCGATACATCCGTCAGGAACAAATCCTGAATTCACCATACTCAGTATGCGGATAATCAATCATAACCTTTCCATTACACGCCCTAGTATAGGCACCTCTCCTGTGAGTTTGGCCTCCCAACCATGACCAACTGTCATCTTGGGTACTGCCCAGGTGGACAATCTTCACAAGGTAGCCTCAGCTCAGTCCTTGGCTGCAAGGGAACCCATACTAAGGTATATAAATTTTCAGTCAAGCCCTACCCAAATTTCGGGTATTGTGGTTGTATAGTAAAATTGGAATGGTATCGCATCTAGACAACCATCAGTTTTATAAAGGGCTAAGGCTCATGCCTTAACATTTTCATTATCAAAATCATCTGGTGTTCGGAAACACATGTCAAAACATTTCAGTAGAATGACTCATCATTCTAAGGGTTTCATAACCATTTTCACCAAGTATTCCCATCTAAAGTTGATCAAGTTTTATGCTTAGAACTAGCATCTATAAGTGGGGGTAAAGAATAATGAGGGGTGTTAAACAAGTGGGGATTAGCTAAGTTCAATCTCATGCCTCAGGATGACATCAAGATTATCTAACTTAGGACAAATTTTATGCTCTTTATGCTACCTTCCAATATCCTTCTAATATCAACATATTACTAAGTAAACTCTAAGAGGAAGCTTTAATGAGGAATTAAAATACTTAAGCTTTCAAGTAAAACTAGGATTGGGTATCAAGTGGTGTAATCTTGCTAAGAGAGTGGTATAAGCTTGTTAAGTCAACTTTTATAGTGAGGATTGCTCAGTTAATAGCTCGCATAAGTAGGGTATCTTGCAAGTGTTAGCTTGCAAGGTTGCAAGTATAGGCTTGCCTTGTGCAGAGCAGTAGTTGAAGTTCTCCTCGGCTTCTTCGTCGTAGTATCCTCCTTCCTCCTCGTATCCTTGGTCGGTACTAGCGTCTATAAATAAATACGAGGTACACAATCACCAAACAATACTTAACTATTTCTAATCATCACACAAAGGTTCATACTAGATGATCTAGCATCATCACTAACATTACAAGATTAAAGCACTTGTCTTATTTATTTTATTTTTAGAAAAGTAATTTCTACTCATTGAAAAACTACTTAAGATTTAATATTCTCCACTCAAACATGGGATCATGTTGACACAAGTCACCACCACATATTTCAGTACATGGGAATGTGATTTAAAGTGGTGTCACCATTTAATAAGGTTTAACCTTTTTATTATATTTAATTAAAGTGACTAGAAATGCCTATGTGGCATTATTTTATTGCTTAAACATTATTTCTGTAAGTAAACCTATATATTTTTATATATTCTAAAAGGTATAGTTAAATGTGATTTTTGAGAGTTGGAATCAACTCAAAAGCTCTTTTGGTTGAATTTTTAAAATGTTTGAATAAAGACAATCTTCTGCCTTGTTATTTTTACCATGGTTGATATATAAATACAAATGGTTTGAATCCAATGGTATTCGATTAAGCATTTCAGTACCTTTCTAACAAAATTTATTTCATGCATTTTGGTTCAGTGAATCGAGTTGGGTTGATTTTGAAATCTACGTATAGAACTGGGTTTGAAATTAAATTAATAAAACTAAATTTGAATTATTGGGTCGCACGGGAGGTTTAACTGGGCTGGCCCACTACGCACAGCGCGTACGCGAGCTGGTTAAGTGGCTGTCCCCACGCGTCAGTGAGACAATGAGTGGCGAAGCGGTATGAGGCGATGTGGACCGTGGGATCTAATTCTAATCGAGCGGCTCTGGTGCATCGTCCACGTCGGGCAGCGCTGGCGAGACAGAACCCTAGCATGGCACGTGGGGGTCATGGGAGGCTCACCGGGGCTCAGGCGATGGTCGGCGACGGGGGCGAACGACGAAGTCGACGACGGCGATCCTCCTAGTACCGACAGCTTCTCCTGGGGCGGCTCCAATCGACGGCGCCTCTTCTCCTCTGCAGCGGCGAACTCCGGTGAAATTTCCGACCACCTGGTGCTCTCCTTGCTCCGGGAGTGAATGGGTGGTATCAGTGAGAGGTGGGGAGTGAACTGGTGTGAAGAAAACGAGCGGGGGAGGCCTCCTTTTATAGTGCGACGAGGGGATCGAAGGTTGCGGGCTGAGCTCATCGTGGTCGATGACACAGAGGGCTAATGGAATGGGCGCCGATAGGGGCGGTGCTGTGCTCCCTGGCAAAGCTCAATGGCATGGTGGCGAGGCGTGGGGTGGTGCTGATAGGTCGGAACACGTCGATGCTCTGGGCGGGTCCGACGACAATTTTAATGGCGCACAGCGTGCGTGGTCCGCGTGGCGGCGAACGGGCATGTCTGCAGGGTTTCTGGGGCGGTGGTGATCACGTCTGCAAGTGGCGAGGAAGGCGTGTGGTCTGTACGAGCGTGTCAAGCGGGGAGCTCTGGCGCGCTCTCGGCATGGCCGCAGAGAAACTGTGCGCGGGCTTGGCGGGTGGTCCAGGGGCTAGCTGTGCTTAGGGCTGGGACAGGGAGTGGCGATGGACGGTGCTGTGTCTGTGAGACAAGGTTAGCGAGGCTAGAGAGGCGTGTAGCTTGCTGTCCACATTGGGGTTGGCAAACGGGCTTGGCATGGTCACCATTAATGGCTATGCCAAGCTCACAGTGGTGCTAAGGCTTGTTAATTATGCTAGTTCATCTACTGAGAGTATAGAGTGAGCTAGAGAGGGAACAAGGTTGGCCAAAATCACTGCACACTATAGTGTTTGTTGTTTGTTTGTTTGCTGATCACAATGTGTTTGATGAAATGGACGAAAGAAATTCAAATTTGAATTTTGGATTCAAACTTGGTGGGTTTGCTAGGCACATACTAGGGAGTATCTGGTTAGTTGGATTAGTCAAGGGGCACTGGTTTGGTTGCATTTTGAAAATGTGTGATCTTCACATATGATAAAGATTCAATTTTCACTTGTTATTTGAATGGGATTGCTAAATGTTTCTGTGAGTTTGAAAGGTGGGCTTTGATTCATTTTTACTTGGTCTAGCAAGGGGTAAAAAGATTTGGAAAAGGTTATGTTTGAAATCTTGGACTAGAAACACTCAAAGTGACCTAGTGAGCAAGATTGGCAAAAATGACCATTTGTTTTAATTGATTTGTTTTTTATTTTCTCTTTGTTTGTTTCTGCTTGGAAATGTTTTATATGATGTTATTTTCATCTTTAAACCATTTCTTGCTATTTAGGTTAATCACACAAGTCCATTCATGCATTTACCAAATCATCACATACACACATGCATTCATATGATTTTAATTAATCAAAGTTTTTCTTAACCCTAATTTTAGTGATTAGAGTTTGATGATCATTGTTTCACATTTTTGGGATGTTACACATATGGTTCGGAAACCTCAATGGCCCACAATAGTTCTGGCATCTAATGGTCTGTACAAACCATTGTCGTAATTCAATGGGTGGGCATGGTGTACACCAAGGAGACATGCGGGGTCGCGAAGGGGGCAGTGATTGTGTTGGATCTTTATCAACACCCGGATTTTTAATCCTAGATGCATGTTAGGCCATACATCACAATCCCAGGATTACCATTTTTGCGAGACATAACAGATTGGATATCACAGTACATCATCCATTACAAACCATACATAAGGTCTTACAATAAATAAGGATCACATGATCCAGTCTTAATACAATCAAGCAGCGGAATAACATAATAATAATGATCGCGTAGGCGAGGCTCCATCTTCATGGTCACAGGCAATGTTGACGATGGGAGATGATCATAGTTGTCGTAACCTTCCTGCTATCCGTCTTCCTGATACTCCTCTTCATAGTTTGGCCACGGGAATAGCCAGGGACAAAGCCATGAGTACTCTTTAAGTACTCGCAAACTAATACTAACAAGTGAAGTGGTTTTGAGTAGGATACTAAGCTCTAGGTTGTTTTGCAAAAATCCAGATTTACCTCTACTAAGTAAGAAAGCTAGTTGAAAGTTTTATAACATCTATGTGGGAACTTGAATTTCATGTCCCAACTCTGTTGTGGTCAAATCAAAGTCATAATTCATTTCACAAGTCATTTTGAAAGCATCTGATGACGGAACAGTATGGCCACTCCAACTGTCCATAACCGCGGACGCGGCTATTCAAATAGTTTGACACTCTGCAGAGGTGGTACACTTTCACCACAACATTTGATACATCCGGCAGGAGCAATCCTGAATTCACCATACTCAGTATGCGGATAATCAATCCTAACCTTTCAATTACACGCCCTAGTATAGGCACCTCTTCTGTGAGTTTGGCCTCCCAACCATGACCAACTGTCATCTTGGGAACTGCACAGGTGGACAATCTTCACAAGGTAGCTTCATCTCAGACCTTGGCCGCAAGGGAACCCATACTAAGGTATATAAATTTCCAGTCAAGCCCTACCACATTTTCGGGTATTGTGGTTGTACGGTAAAATTGGAATGGTATCGCATCCAGACAACCATCAATTTTATAAAGGGCTAAGGCTCATGCCTTAAATTTTTCATCATCAAAATCATCTGATGTTCAAGAACACATGTCAAAATATTTTAGTAGAATGACTCATCATTCTAAGGTTTTCATAACCATTTTCACCCAGTATTCCCTTCTAAAGTTGATCAAGTTTTATGCTTAGCACTAGCATCTACAGGTGGCTGATAAACACTAATGAGGGGTGGTAAACAAGTGTATCTTATCTAAGTTCAATCTCATGCCTCAGGATGACATCAAGATTATCTAACTTAGGTCAAGTTTTATGCTCTTTATGCTACCTTCAATTATCTTTCTAGAATCTACGAGTCACTAAGTAAACTTTTGATAGAAAGTTTTGATAAAGAAATATAATACTAAGCTTGCAAGTAAAACTAGGATGGTGTGTCATCAAGGTGTAAGCTTGCTAGGTCAACTTATATAGTAAGGCTTGCAAATTCAATAGCTTGCCTTGTGCAGAGCAGTGGTTGATGTTTTCCATGGCTTCTTACTCGTAGTATCCTCCTTCCTCCTCGAATCCTTGGTCGGTACTATAGTATATAAATAAATACGAGGTACACAATCACCACACAATTCTTAACTACTCTATTTAGCACACAAAGGGTCACACTAGATGATCTAGCATCATCACTATTATCACAAAGATTAAAGCACTTGTCTTATTTATTTTATTTTAGAAAAGCAATTTCTACTCATTGAAAAACTACTTAAGATTTAATATTCTCCAACTCAAATATGGGATCATGTTGACACATGTCATCACCACATATTTCAGTACTTGGGAATGTGATTTAAAGTGGTGTCACAATTTAATAAGGTTTAACCTTTTTATTTTAATTAAATAAAATGACTAGAATTGCCCATGAGGCATTCTTTTATTATTTGATCATTATTTCTGCAAGTAAACCTATATATTTTTATATATTCTGAAAGGTATGGTTAAATGTGATTTTTGAGAGTTGTAATCAACTCAAAAGCTTTTATGGTTGAATTTTGAAAAATGTTTGAATACAAAAAAGCTTCTACCTTGTTATTTTTACCATGGGTGATTTACAACTCCAATTAGTTTGAATCCAACGGGCTTGGATTAATCACTCCAGTACCTTTCTAACAAAATTGGTTTCATACATTTTGGTTCAGTGAATCGTGCTGGGTTGATTTTTGAATCTAGATACAGAACTGATTTTGAAACTAAATGAATAAACCTAAGTTTGAATTTTTGGTTCACGCGGGAGGTTTAACTGGCTGGCCCACTACGGACAGCGCGCGCGGGGGCTGGTTAAGTGAACGACCCCACTTGTTAGTGAGATAGCGAGTGGAGAAGGGGTACGGGGCGATCTAGGTCGTGCGATCTAGTTCTAATCCTACGGCCGTGGTTCATCGTCCACGCCTGAATAGGACATGGTGAGGTTGAACCCTAGCCCGGTCAGTGGGGGTCAGTGGGGGCTCACCGGGGCTCCGTTGATGGTCAGCGATAGGGGCGAACGACGAAGTCGACGACGACAATCCTCCTAGTACCGACAGATCCTCCTGGGGCGGCTCCAATCGATGGCGCCTCTCCTCCTCTGCAGCGGCGAACTCCGGTGAAATTCTGGCCACCTGGTGCTCGCCTTGCTCCGGGGGTGAGTTGGTGTGATCAGTGAGAGGTGGGGAGTGATATGGTGTGCTCAAATCGAACGGGGGTGTCCTCCTTTTATAGTGCCTGAAGGGGACCGACGGGCGCGGGTGGAGCTCGTCGTGGTCGTCGGCACAGCGTGCTAATGGCATCGGCGACGATAGGGGGCGGTGCGCTTCCTCCTGGTGAAGCTCAATGGCTTGATGGCGCGGAGTGGGGCGGTGAGGAGCGGTCGGAACGTCGCGGCGCTCTGGGAGGGTCCGATGGCAAGTTTAATGGCGCACAGCGTCCATGGTCCGCGCGGCGGTGAACGGGGTTGTCTGGCGGGTTGTTGGGGTGCTGGCGATCACGCACGCAAGCGGCGAGGGCCACGCGCGGTCTGTGGACTCGTGTCGCTGATGGTGCACTGGCGCTCTCTCGGCACGCACACAGAGAAACTGGGCGTGAGCTTGTCGTGTGGTCCAGTGGCTGGCAAGGCTCGAGCATTGGACAAGGGGTGGCGGTGGACGGTGGTTAGTGCTCCAGACAAGGTTGGCGAGGCTAGAGCTTCTCCTAGCTCGTTGGCGACATGGGGAGTGGCAAGGGTGCTCTCGGCATGGTCACCATTGATGGCTATGCATGCTCACAGTGATGCTAAGTCTAGTTAGATTAGTTTGATCATCTACTGAGAGTGTAGAGTGAGCTAGAGAGGGGACAAGGTTGGCCAAAATTACTGCTGCTAATAGTGTTTGATGTTTGTTTGTTTGCTGATTACAAGGTGTTTGATGAAATGGCCGAAAGAAATGGAGTCTTGGGTTTGCTAGGTTTGCTAGGTACATACTAGGGAGTCTTGGGTTAGTTGGATTGGTCAAGGGGCACTGGTTTAGTTCGCTTTTGAAAATGTGTGATCTTCACATATGTTATAGATTCAATTTTCATTTGAATCAAGTTGCCAAATGTTTCTGTAAGTTTGAAAAGTGGGCTTTGATTCACTTTTACTTGGTATTGCAAGGGGTGCAAAGAAATGGAGAAGTTTCTGTTTGAAATCTTGGACTATAAACACTCAAAGTGACCTAGTGAGGAAGATTGGCAAAAATGACCATTTGCTTTATTTGTTTTGTTTTTTATTTTCTCTTGATTTGTTTCTGCTTGGAAATGTTTTAGATGATGTTTTCATCTTTAAACCATTCCTTTCTTTTTAGGTTAATCACACAAGTCCATTCATGCATCATACAATCATCACATACACACATGCATTCATTTGGTTTTTATTTAATCAAAGTTTATGTTAACCCTAATTTTAGTGATTAGAATTTGATAATCATGATCAAGATTTCTGGGATGTTATACATCTGGGGGCTAACTTTCCTTTGAGCTGGAAACGCCGCATTCCCTTCAAAGGTGACACTCTGAGTTACACAAAATCTCCGATATTGAAAGCGAGGTCTCGACGTCTCTTGTCGGCGTAACTCTTCTGTCTTGACTGGGCGGTCTTGAGGTGCTCAGGAATCTTGTGAACTTTCTCTTCTGGTTCTCGTAGGATGTCGGGTCTGAAGATCCGACTCTCTCCTACTTCCGACCAATTCAAAGGGGTACGACACTTCCTTCCATACATGAACTCAAATGGGGCCATTTGCAAACTAGCTTGATAACTGTTGTTGTATGAAAATTCTGCGAAGGGCAGACAGTCTTCCCATTTAGATCCATACTCTAACACACATTCTCTCAACATATCTTCGAGTATTTGATTTACTCATTCCGTTTGTCCATCGGTTTGAGGGTGATACGCTGTGCTGAAATCTAGTCGGGTTCCTAGTCCCTCTTGGACTTTCTTCCAGAATCTCGAGGTAAATTGAGTTCCTCGATCTGATACAATGTTCTTCGGGACTCTATGCAAACTGACGATCCTAGCGATGTGTAACTCTGCTAGCTTCGAACTCTGGTAGGTGGTCTTGACTGGTAAGAAATGGGCTACCTTGGACAATATGTCAACTATGACCCAAATAGAGTCATTTCCCCTACTAGAAGTAGGCAATCCAGTGATAGATTCCATTCCAACGGAATCACACTTCCATTCTGGAATCTTTAAGGGTTGCAACACTCCTACGGGTCTATGATGTCCCGCCTTGACTCTCTGACATATATCACACTTGGCTATATAGCTTCCGATTTCTCTCTTCATCTTATGCCACCAAAATTGCTCCTTCAAATCCAGATACATCTTCGTTCCTCCGGGGTGAATAGAATAAAGAGTATCATGGGCCTCCTTCAAAATATTTTCCTTCAACTCTGAATCTACTGGTACACAGAGACGTCCTTTGTACCACAGAACTCCTTCATCCTCGGTAAATCCGGGTACTTTGCCTGTATCGATACGATGTTTGATTCCGTCAATACTGGCATTTCCTTGCTGCGCCTCCTTGATCTGACTAATCCAAGTGGGTCAAAGTCTGATGCTAGCCAAAAATCCTGCACTTACTAATTCCATTCTGACATCTTCCATCTGTTTGTGCAAACTTGGTTGCTCCTTCAGAATCATGGAGTTCAAGCGGCACGGCAATCTGCTAAGGGCATCTGCTACCACATTGGCTTTACCAGGGTGATAGTGAATGTCTAGATCATAGTCCTAAATTAGCTCAATCCATCTTCTAAGCCTCATATTTAGCTCCTTATGAGTGAATATATACTTAAGGCTCTTGTGATCCGAATAAATCTCACAACGGTTTCCCATAAGATAATGCCTCCATGTCTTCAGGGCTAGAACTACGGCTGCTAGTTCAAGGTCATGGGTTGGATAATTTTGTTCATGTTGCTTCAATTGTCGAGATAGGTAAGAAATAACTTTGCCTTCTTGCATCAACACACATCCGAGACCGATCTTGGATGCGTCACAATATACATCAAAGGGCTTCGTGATATCCGGCATGATCAAGATTGGGGCTAAAATCAATCTCCTCTTGAGTTCCTGAAAACTCGCTTCACATTTGTCCGTCCATTCAAACTTCTTGTCCTTCTTCAGCAATCGGGTCATGGGTCTAGCGATACTCGAGAATCCATATACGAACTTGCGGTAGTATCCCGCTAATCTGAGAAATGCACTAACTTGGGTTTTGGTGGTTGGGGCTTGCAATCTTCAACATCCTTCACATTTGCAGGGTCAACGGCAATTCCTCTGGCTGGTACAATATGTCCGAGGAATACTACCTCCTGTAGCCAGAATTCACATTTGCTAAACTTGGCATATAACTGATGCTCTCTAAGGGTTCCAAGGATGGTCCTTAGGTGTAGCTCATGTTCTTATTTAGATTTGGAATAAATCAGAATGTAATCGATGAAAACAACGACAAACTTATCCACGAAGTCCATAAAATCTTATTCATGAGGTTCTTTAAATAACTGGGGGCATTGGTTAATCCAAAAGACATGACAGTATACTCATATAATCCATATCTGGTGGTAAAGGCAATCTTTGTAATATCCTTTGCGCGAATCTTGAGTTGATGATAGCTAGTTCTACGATCAATCTTAGAAAACACTTTGGCACCAGTCAACTGGTCAAATAGGTCTTCTATCTTGGGCAACGGGTACTTGTTCCTGATGGTTGGTGACATCATTCAACTTCCGATAGTCCGTACATAAACGGTTACCTCCATCTTTCTTGTCCACAAACAAGACAGGTGATCTCCATGGCGATGCACTTGGTTGGATCAATCCTATTTCTAGCATGGCATCTAGTTTATTCTTCAGTTCCACTAGTTTAGACGGGTTCATACTATATGGTCTCTGGGCTATGGGTCCGGTTCCAGGGATTATCTCAATAATAAACTCGATATCCCGATGTGGGGGCATACCGGGCAAAACATCTGGAAATACATCGGGGTATTCACAGACTATCCGGACTTGGTCAATGGTTGGCTGGGCTATACTCTTGTTGCACTTGAATTGACGGGGAAAGGTTTCAGATATATGCTCGACTGATATTCCGGTTGTACTGGTCATTGTTATTGCTTTCTTGGCACAGTCAATTAATCATTTATGTTTGGACATCCAATCCATTCCTAGTACTACTTCCAAACCTTTAGTTCCGAGTACTATTAGATTAGCATAAAAATCTATGCCATGGATTCGGATAGGTACGGCTTTGCAAATTTGTCTAGCTTTGGTGGTTGAACCATGTATTTGAACTATCATAACATGCTTCAATTTGGTGGGTTGAATCTTACTAGTGCATGAAAATTCTTCAGTAACAAACGAGTGCGATGCTCCAGAATCAAACAACACTCTGGCAAGTACTGAGTTAACAGAAAACATACCCAGCATGACATCTGGCACTTCTTGGGCTTCTTCAGCATGCATGCGAAAGAGACGGCTGTTGCGGTTGAGCGAATTCCCTGGGGCAAACCTTCTTCCGGGTTGAACACGACGCTGTTGCTGAGCTGGGGCATTTGCATTGGGGGTTGCGGCATTCTTCTTGGGGCACTCATTGGAGTAGTGACCCTTGGTCCCACATTCATAACAAGTCACCTGAGACTTGTCCTTTGCTGCAACAGGCACAGCATTGCTTCCAGTTCTTGGGGCAGTGTTGGTGTTGGTGGCGACATTGTTGTTGTTAAACTTACGTGGAGCACGATTGAAATTGCTGGGGTTTATGCATGTTGTTTTGAGCATCAAGCCGCCTTCATCATGGAAGCCGAGTTAATGCTCAGGGGCTACATATGTTTATGTCAAGAAACTTTCAAGACGGTGAAATTCGGCTAGAGAAACCCGGGGCTCGACTTCCACTTTGCCTTCGCGGAATTTTCCTAGGTTACACGGCTCGATGGCCTGAACATCCATGACTTGAGAGGATCTAAGACCTTAATTCGGCAAGCTCTTATGTTTGTGAATTTTTGGCTCTAAGTCGTTAGTTTGGAAGCCTTTATGACCGTGACCCAGTAGCCATGATTTTTTCCGGTTTACATATCGTCCTGCATGGATGATGATATTGAAGATGTTCCTAGAGCTTGGAAGAATCACTAACGATTCGTTAGAGAATTCTTCGCCTTGGATTCGTTCGTAGAAGCATACAAGCAACTCTCTGGCTAGGCTTAGTCGGATGAGAATATGATATGGGAGCTCTCCAAGATTCTTCGCGAAGCACGCCTACAAATTGAAGAAGACGTGATACTTACGCTCAAAGCTAGACGGAGGAACGTGAGAATCTTGAAGAAGTCCGGGGGCTACTGTTGTGGATATACCAAATGGGTATACCTACGGCATAGTCTCATACCGGCAAGCCCGGGTGGCCCACAGTTGGTGGTTAGGCCTATGGCATAACTAGGCGGCCCAGTTGCTGATAGACAAGAAGGAGATCCAGCAGGGATGAAGGAAGGCGACATGCCACCGCCTTAGATGGAAGCCGGAGCCTTGGAGGACACGAAGACTAGTTAGTATTAGTCTAGGACTGTCAGAATCAGATTTGGGACTCTCCATGTAACCCTAGGTCCTGGCGTCCTTATAAGCCGGCCTACGGGAGCCTTTAGGGCATAGAACAACAACAAGTGCATAGAACAACTCGCACAAAGAGAACCCCCAATCCTGTAACTCGACATATTGCCATTATAGTGATTTATAGCAGGAGTAGGATCTCGCCACCGTCGTGAGATCTGAACCTGGGTAAACTGTGTCAAGCCGACCCGGACTCTCTCTGTATCCCCCCACGTCTCTAAACTCGCCGTTGGGATACCCCTATGGCGTACGTGTCGACAAAACCATGACAGCAACCCTCCCCCTCTATTTATGAGAGGGAGGGAGGCTTGGGAGAGGGGAGTTTGAATCCAAACCCAAGTTGGATAGAAGGAAGGACTCTTTCCTTCTTCCACTAGGAAACCATTGTTCTAGTTTGACTTTTCAAACCTCCCATTTGACTTTCAATTTAGAGCTTTAATTCTCTCTCGCAAATGCCCAACCAAAGTGACTTAGGACATGATCCAATCATTCTCCATGACACATTCATGGACCATTCCCCTTTCGGTCCGGTGAACCTTCTAGAACCTTCTAAAATTTCTCTGATGAAAACATCGAAATCATTTCCGAACTCTGGAATCGGACTTTCCTTATATGAATCTTATTCTCTGGACCATTCCAGATCTCCTCGTGATATCCCGGATCCCATCCGATACTCCGAACAACATTTTGTCTCCCTACTTAAATTCCATATCTACTAAACAACATCGAACCCTTAAGTGTATCTCCCTACGGTTAGTGAATTATGCGGACATGACCGAGACACTTCTCCGATCAATAACCAATAGAGGAATCTGGAAATTCATATGACTCCCACATATTTCTACAATTACTTTGCGATCAAATGAACCACTTACATACGATACCAATTTCCCTTTGTCTCGCGATAGTTTACTTATCCGAGGTTTGATCGTCGGTATCTCTGCATACCTAGTTCAACCGTGTTACCGATAAGTACTCTTTTCTCGTTCCCGTGATATGTGATCCCTTATGAGCCAGTCACATGCTTGCAAGATAATTGGATGACATTCCACCGAGAGGGCCTAGAGTATATCTATCTGTCATATGGATGGACAAATCTCACTCTTGATCCATGTGCCTCAACACATACTTTTTGAACACTCAATGCCACCTTTATAGCCAGCCAGTTACGGTGTTGTGTTTGATGTCATCAAAGCATCCTTCCGGTGATGGTGATTAGCATGATCTCATGGTCGAAAGAATTAGGTTACTATGTATCAGAAAGCTTATAGCAAACGAACTAATGAAATGACTTGATCTTTATGCTACGCTTATCTATAGGAGTATGTCCATCATACCATTCTCCTAATGATATGATCTTGTTGTTAATAACATCTCAATGTTCATGATCGAGAAACCACGATCATCTATTAACCAACAAGCTAGTATTATAAAGAGGCTTTACCAGGGACTCTAATTTAGTTTACAAATCACACAAGTATTAATGTTTCCGTTTAATACCATTATAGCATGAATGTAAACATTTATCATAAACACAAAGATATAATAATAACCACTTTTATTATTGCCTCTAGGGCATATCCCCAATAGTCTCCCACTTGCACTAGAGTCAACTAATCTAGATTACATGGTAATACACCGAACACCCATGGCGGTTTGGTGCTGGTCATGTTTTGCCCTCGGGAGAGGTTTAGTCAACGGATCCGCCACATTCAGATCAGTGTGTACTTTGCAAATCTTTATGTCACCATCTTTGACTTGCTCTCGAATAGCGTGAAAATGTAGCTTGATGTGCTTTAGCTTCTTGTGTGACATTGGTTCTTGCGCATTGGCTATGGTGCCCATGTTATCACAATAGAAAGACATTGGGTCCAGCGCACTTGGAACCACACCGAGATCTGTAAGGAACTCCTTCATCCATATCGCCTCTTGTGAAGCCTCTGAAGCAGCTATGTATTCTGATTCAGTTGAAGATCTCGCCACAACGCTTTGTTTTGCACTCTTCCAGCTAACTGTTGCACCATTCAAAATAAATACGTATCCATATTGAGATTTAGAATCATCCGGATCGGTGTTCCAACTAGCATCGGTGTAACCATTAACAACGAGATGTTCATCACCTCCATAAGAAAGAACCATATCCTTAGTTCTTCTCAAGTACTTAAGGATGTTTTTGACCGTTGTCCAATGATCCACTCCTGGATCACTTTGATATCTGCTAGTTAAACTAACAGCATATGCAATGTCGGGTCTAGTACATAGCATGGCATACATAAGAGATCCTATGGCTGAGGCATAGGGAGTCTTACTCATCCTTTCTCTATCTTTTGCCGTTGAAGGACTTTGAGTTTTACTCAAGGTCGTATTGGGCAACATGGGCAAGAACCCTTTCTTGATATCTTCCATTCCAAACCTCTTTAGAACTTTGTCCAAATATGTACTCTGTGACAATGATATTAGGCGTCTTGATCTATCTCTATAAATCTTTATGCCTAATATATAAGCTGCTTCGCCAATATCTCTCATTGAAAAACTATTATTCAAATAATCCTTGACACTAAGAAGAAGGTCTACATCATTCCCAATCAACAATATGTCATCTACATATAGTATTAAGAATGCTACAGAGCTCCCACTCACTTTCTTGTAAATACAAGCTTCTCCATTTGTTTGTATAAAACCAAAACTTTTGATTACCTTATCAAAACGTTGATTCCAACTCCGGGATGCTTGCTTCAATCCATAAATGGACCGTTGAAGTTTGCATAAATTGTTAGCATCTTTAGGATCGACAAAACCTTTGGGTTGTACCATATACAACTCTTCATCAATGTCTCCATTGAGGAACGTCGTTTTGACATCCATCTGCCATATCTCATAATCATAATATGCAACGATTGCTAACATAATCCTCTGAAGGAAATATGCCCTAGAGGCAAACATAGAGATGATTATATTTCATATGTATCCATGAGTTATTGTAATGTTCCTTGAATATCCATATCAGGCAACTTGTATTGATTGGCAATTATGTGAATTGTTTGTGAAACTCTTTACTTGTATGGTTATTTAATAGTTGTCCCTAGTCGCAGTTCATGTGAGGACACATGTGAATATTAGACTAACACATCGATTGGTTGATGACTATGTTTCGCAAGTCATAGACATGGAGATTGTTGGGGATATCCTATATGGGTATCCTCATAGCATGTCTCTTATCCGACTAACCCGGGTGGCCCATAGTCGGTAGCATGGCCTGTGGCCTGCTGGGAGGCCCAGTTAGATGGATCCAGAAGGGAGGCCCATGCCGGATAAAGGAAGGCTACGGTGGAGTCACCAGCGTACCCGGAGCCTTTGAGTGCAAGATACACAAGACTAGTAATAGACGGTGTAGAACTATGTAACCTGTCCGGCTAGGACTTTTCCCTGTAACCCTAGGACCTAGAGACTATATAAGATGGGCCTATGGGAGCCTTTAGGGCATCGTTTTACACACACCTCGCACAGCGAACCTATCTTTGTAACTCGGTGTATTGCCATTATAGTGATTTATAGCAGGAGTAGGATTCCGCCACCGTTGTGGGATCTGAACCTGGGTAAGCTATGTTACCTCGTACCCGTCAACCGTCCATCTTACCCCATGTCTGTAAACACGCACTGTGAGGACCCCTCCATGGCGTACTCGTCGGCAATACCACGACAGTTCGCGCCCACCGTGGGGCAAGAGGCGCTTCAGGCTCTTCAGCGGGCGAGGAGCAAGATCTTCGCAGGAATCGGCAAAACCATAGCCATCGGTCGCGTTCTTTTCTCCGGCAACGTTCCGATCGTCCCCCCTAACGAGTTCTGGATCCCGGCGAAGACGAACCCTACGCGGTGTTCGATCGTCCCTATCGGAAACATCCACCTCTTCATCGGCAAAACCGACTCGGGCACTAGTTCCCTGGGAGTCGGAGGAGCATCCAGACCCGCACGGACCGCCTACGGGAAGGACACGTTCGCGGAAGGATCAATGTCGGATCTCTCCTCGGAGTTTGCTGGCAAAGATCGGAAAAATTCAAGACCCACCCAAACCTCCCCTGTGCAGGATATAAAGGTGGAAGACCACTCCAAATCCGCCGGCTTTGTCCGCACGTCTGGACAGCAGAGATCCAAGTTCTTCGGTGTGGTTACCATCTTCGATCTGGCACGCTGCGTTCAAAGAGAGGGCGAAAAACCCCGCGACTACCTCGCCAGGTGGCTTCGTATACGGGCCGACCTGGCCAACTACCCCAATGATGATGCTATCTATCACTTTGTGGAAGGACTGGACCATGGAACGCTTCTCCGACATTCTCTAAGGCGGCAGCAGGCGTCAGGACCCCTTACCTTCGAAGGCATGGTGAACACCGTCAACAACTACGCGGAGGCCGAAGTGGCAGCTCAGACAGCGCTTGCGCTCATTGACGGAGCCCCTCGATTCAGCCACCACCACCTCCTCCGACCGCCATCGTCGCAGTAGCACCACCACCTCCAGTCATCGTCAAGGCTGTTGCACCTCCACCGCCCGTCATCAAGGAAGTCCTGGCACCCTCCGACTCTGTCATTGATGCACTGTATGCTGATTTCAGTGCAGATTCAGAAGAGATAGACTTCAGTCCAGAAGAGCTAGACTCCGCTATGCAGGAGATGGAGGAGGAGTACTCGCGCGACGAGCAAGCTAATAATACCGTCATGTCCCGAGGGGTGTTCGTCACCATTGGGACGGTGATGGAGGAAGACCAACCCGGGCAAGCTCCGCCTACCGCACTGGAAAAGGGGAAGGGGCCACTTATTGCTGCCAACAATGATCGCGCAAAGGTCATGCCTCCTCCGCCTAACCCAGTGCAGCAGCCGTAGGAATTTGGCACCGGTCCGAGCAACAACAACATCGCAAACTTGCCGCCTCCAGCGTCCACGTCGGCAGCAGCCCATGTTACTCCAGCTGATAGAGTGATGTATGGCAATCTCCTCGTTGAGCCACTAACCGTTGATCATATCCGGAACGTGACTCAGCTTGACAAGAAGCGCCAGCAGCTGCTGGAGGAGGCGCAAGCCATCGCGGAGCAAGGCGCCAAACTAGATCGAGATCTGGTCAACGCGCAGATGTCCATAGAGAAAGCTAGAGAAATGGAGGCCGAGTACAAGACTCTTCTACAGCAGCAGAAGGCTAAGAAGGCTCCGGCTCGCTTCATCAACGATCCTGGCATACGTCGCAACCTAGGATGGGCTCCCTCGAAGCCGGCACAGGCCAAGCCATACATTGATAGTGAAGGCAAGCAGGTGATGCCCACCCCAATCCTTAACCTCGCCGTTGCCAAGACCCTTCTGGAGCAGGATAGATCGCCTGAGGCAGTAGAACAGGTTTATGACCTAGTGTCCAAGGCGGTAAAGCAGCAGGAAAAGGCCACCTCTCAGAGGCTTGAGTCTGACCCAGTGCTCTGCCGATCTAGCCAGTACAAACCGCCAAGGGACAGATCTCCTCAGGATGTCGGATCACAGACGGGTTCATCAGAACAAAGACGGAGGGATGCGCGCAACAGGAAGGATGCTATCCCCATATCCTCCGACGACGGAGAAAGAGCCCAACCTCGCCGCCCATCACCACCACCCCGATCCCCCCGACGTCAGGAAGACTACAAGGCTCACCATCGCACGGATATGCCCCCACCAAAGCAGTGCGGCATAGTCATCCGCGACAACGCGGCACAGACCCGTCATGATGAAGAACGCCACCAAGGACATAAGAGCAGGTCACACCACGACCCTCCGCGTCCGACAAGCAACCGTGACAGGCGTCGGGTGTCGCAGGAGGGTAACAGCAAGAAGGCTAACCCTCTGCCACCTCCGCCCCCGTTGCCGCCAAGCAGTCACCATGGCGGAAGAGGCCCGCGTCATTCACACAGCCCGTCCCCTATTGACAACAAAAAGAAGAACCCGGAGCCGTACGATGCACGTTCGCGGATCGATAAGATCCACGAGGCCCGGGAAGGACCATACCTAGGACCACGTTGCTTTGGACCTGCAATACTGTCCGCAACTTACCCCAAAGGTTTCCGGATTGAAAAGACCATCAAGCCCTATGACGGCACTGCCAAGCCCGCCACATGGTTGCAGGACTATGGCAACGCGGTGGAGATTGCCGGAGGCAACCCCAACGTCGCCGTCAAGTACCTCCGGTTAATGTTGGCGGGCACGGCCCGTCAATGGATCGATGACTTGACGGAGAGATCTATCTACAACTGGCTGTACATGCAAGAAGCATTCACCAAGAACTTTGAGGGTACATATAAGCGTCCCTGCACTATGGGCGATCTACAGCGGTGCGTGCAGGAGAAAGACGAGACATCTCGCGCCTACCTCTCCCGCTGGCTGGATATGAAGAATTCATGCGCAGGAGTGCATGCTCAGACCGCCATGGTCGCCTTCATCGATGGGTTGGAAAGGGGCACGTTGCTCCGACATAAGCTAGAGCGCTTACAGGACAATCATCAGCTTGACTTGAATCAGATGATTCAGTTAGCTAGTGAGTTCACAGCTGCCGACGACGATGCTCGTGGCTCTTTGCCGGCAACGGCCGTTCCAACTCAAGCTCGGAGGAACAGCAGTACAAAGCGGAAAACAGCTCCAGAAGAAAAGCAATCTACCGATATGGTCGCTATGACTTTTGCAGGATGAGGAGAAGGCGGACAACGTGGCCGAGGAAGGGGACCAGGCCGCGGGCAGCAACGAGGAAGTGAATCCAACCCGGCGCCGCTCCGCGTTCCCCAAACCTACGAAGAGTACCGCGATATGCCGTGCCTCGTACACCTCGATGCCAACGGTAAGGCCACCCATACCAACCGACACTGCAAGTTCATCAACGACCTTAAGGAAGACCCGGAGTCCGGCTATAAACAAAGTCAGAAGAACAGACCACGAGGCAAGGGCAAGGGGAAGAAGAAGGAGGAGGAGTCCAAGGATTCAAGTGACATGGACGAGGACGTTGACCCCAAGCACGCCGCCAAGAGCGACGACAAGGGCAAGAACCCCTTCGCAAAGAAGGCCCAGTCTACCACACTTTCCTTGGCACCCCCACCGTCCGACAACAGAAGACCTCTCTAAGGATCCACGATGGCCACTCCCCTAGTTCCCCAATACCGCGCTGGTCGGAGGTTCCAATCACTTGACAGGGCGGACCACCTGCACCTTGTGCCCACGGAGAACCAGTACGCCATGGTCATCAACCCATTGATTGACGGCACGGAGTTCACCAAGTGCATGGTGGATAGTGGAAGCAGCATCAACATCATGTACCTGGATACACTGCAGAAGATGAACTTGACGAAGGCAAACCTAAGGCAGACCAACACCGTTTTCCATGGCGTAGTTCCTGGTCGGGAGGCTCGGTCCCTTGGGTGCATCACACTTCAGGTAGCCTTTGGCGACGTTAATAATTACCGCCAAGAGCACATGACCTTTGAGGTGGTCCCCTTCAAGAGCGTGTACCACGTCATATTCGGCCGCGACATATTCCACACGTTCATGGCCAAGCCATGCTTCGTCTACAACAAGATCAAGATACCGGGACCAAACGGTGTCATCACCATATCCGGAAGCTTTACCAAGGCAAGGGACTGCAAGATCAATGAAGCAGCCATTGCAGAAGTTGTCCTTTACAGTGAAGAATTCAAAGAAATCCAGAGCAAGGTCAATGACTCAGAGATGACCGCGTCGAAGAAGCAGATCTCCGACTCCGCTCCTGCGTTCAAGGCCGCCATCGAAACCAAGCCGGTGGAACTTGTGATAGGCGATGCCTCCAAGACCGTCGCCATTGGGACGAACCTGGATCCCAAATAGGAAAGCGCGCTCGTCGAGTTCCTCCGTGAGAATACGGACATCTTTGCACGCCACCACCGACATGAAAGGTGTACCTAGGGAACTTGCCGAGCACAGCTTAAACATAGATCCAAAATGTAAACCAGTGAAACAACCTCTACAACGCTTCGGAGATGAGAAGAGACGCGCCATTGGCAAAGAGATAGCTAGGTTACTAGAGGCTGAGTTTATCCGAGAAGTCCTTCACACCCGATGGGTGGCCAATCCTGTACTTGTCCCCAAAAAGGGAACCAATGAATTAAGAATGTGCGTTGATTACACCGGCTTGAACAAAGCATGCCCCAAAGATCCGTTTGCTTTGCCTCGCATTGACCAAGTCATTGACTCGACGGCTGGCTCGGAACTTTTGTGTTTTCTCGATGCATACTCAGGATACCACCAGATCAAGATGAGGAAGTCGGACCAATTGGCCACTTCGTTCACTACCCCATACGGCACGTTTTGCTATGTCACAATGCCCTTTGGGCTGAAAAAGGCAGGTGCTACCTACCAGCGGACAATGCAACATTGGCTCCATGACCAAATTGGTCGAAACGTTCACGCCTATGTGGACGATATCGCAGTGATGTCTAAAAAGTCAAACTACTTAATCTCTGACTTAAAAGAAACCTTTGACAATCTCCGAAAATACAACATGATGCTCATCCCTAAGAAGTGCGTCTTCGGGGTTCCAGCCGGCAAACTATTCGGCTTCATCGTTTCCCAGCGCGGAATCGAGGTCAACCCGGAAAAAATCAAGGCCATCTTAAACATAAATCGTCCGACATGCCTAAAGGACATCCAACGACTAACAGGTTGTGTTGCCACAGTTAGTCGGTTCATCAGCCGACTTGGAGAGAAGGCTCTGCCGCTATACAAGTTGCTGAAGAAGGCGGACAAATTCACGTGGACGAAAGCGAATCTGATTGAAGCAGCTCAAGGAGATTCTTTCCTCAGCGCCCATCCTTGCAGCACCCGAGCCTGGTGAGCCCCTGTTAATTTACATGGCGGCAACCAACCGGGTTATCAGCATCGTCGTCGTGGTAGAGCGGAAGGAACCAGGCTATGAGCATGGAGTTCAACGACCATTTTACTATGTAAGCGAAGTCTTGACGGAGTCCAAGCAGCGTTACCCGCACTACCAAAAGATAGCTTATGGAGTATTCCTCGCTTCGCGGAAGCTGAGGCATTACTTTCAGGAGCACCTAATCATAGTAGTGAGCACGACTCCACTGTCCGACATTATCAACAACAGCGACGCTACAGGAAGGGTCGCGAAGTGGGGCATTGAACTTACCGTCTTCGAGATCACCTACAAGAGACACGACGCTATCAAGTCACAAGCCTTGGAGGATTTTATTGCAGATTAGACGGAGATGCCAGATGCCACTCCGTTGCCAGAACCAGAGTACTGGGTGATGCACTTTGACAGATCAAAGCTGCTCAACGGCTCGGGGGCTGGTGTATTGCTATAGTCACCAAAAGGAGACAAGCTACACTACGTTTTGCTGATCCACTTCGAGGCTACAAACAACATGGCGGAGTATGAAGCACTCATTCACGGACTGCGTGTAGGCAAGGATATTGGCATCAAGCGCATAGTTTGTTGTGGAGATTCCGACTTGGTTGCCCAGCAGGTGGCTGTCACCTGGAATGCACGAAACCCTATGATGGCGGCATATCGAGACAAAGTGGACGATATAGCCAAGAGCTTCTTGGGCTACGAAGTCAAGTATGTGCCTAGGGAGCAAAACGAGGCGGCAGATCTGTTGTCAAAACTTGGATCAGGGCGCAAGCGAATTCCGCTAGTAGTTTTCCTAGAGCATCTACGCACACCATCCGTGAAGGGCGCTGACATCAACAACCCGGATAGAGTTGACTCTTTCGTCAACACGGTGACAAAGATCCCTCTGGATTGGACAAAACCGTTCATGGAATATCTCGAACACGGAACTTTGCCCGACGACGAGGTCGAACAACGGCAAATAGTACGACGAGCAAAGGGTTATACCATAATCAATGGGCAACTCTATAAAAGGAGCACTACTGGTGTATACCTAAAGTGTGTTTCCCAGCTAGAAGGTATTGAAATCCTACGCGAAATCCATCTCGGAGATTGCGGGCATCACGCTGCTCCTCGATCATTGGTCGCGAAAGCCTTCCGGCAAGGATTATACTGGCTGACAGCGAAGGCGGACGCCGACAAGCTGGTTGAGACATGCACAGGATGCCAGCATTCTGCCCGACAACCACATGTTCCTGCTGAAGAATTGCGAACAATACCAATAACTTGGCCATTTGTAGTCTGGGGGCTAGACATGGTGGAGCCATTACGAACGGCACCGTGTGGATTTACGCATCTGCTTGTAGCAGTTGACAAATTCACCAAATGGATAGAAGCTAAACCCATTAGAAAGCTTGATGGGGCAACTGCCCTCAGGTTTGCCCGGGATCTAGTGGTGAGATTTG
Organism: Avena longiglumis; assembly: GCA_030063025.1. Taxonomy (NCBI): domain Eukaryota; kingdom Viridiplantae; phylum Streptophyta; class Magnoliopsida; order Poales; family Poaceae; genus Avena; species Avena longiglumis. The sequence continues at coordinate 151,169,775 of CP125975.1, read as the reverse complement.
GTCTCCCACATAGCATCATCACCGACAATGGAAGCAACTTGTCACTCGGAGAAGTGGAGGCCTATTGCTGGGACAAAGGCATCCGACTTGACCTTGCATTTGTGGCACATCCACAATCCAATGGTCAAGTTGAGCGAGCCAATGGATTAATTCTGCAGGGAATCAAGCCACGTCTTGAGGCACCGCTACATAGAGCAGCTGGAGCCTGGGCGGAAGAATTGCCATCTGTGCTGTGGAGTTTACGAACTACTCCCAACAGATCCACCGGCTACACCCCTTACTTCATGGTATATGGAGCAGAAGCCATCCTACCTTCCGACATCCTCCACGATGCACCAAGAGTTGCCGCCTACAACGAAGATGACGCTGAAGAATCTAGACGCCTAGATGTGGACCTTCTCGAGGAGGAGCGTGTTTTGGCATGCCAAAGATCCGCCATCTACCAGCAGAAGCTACGCAGCTACCATAGTCGCCGCGTCCGGCATCGCTCGTTTAAAGAGGGGGTTTTAGTACTCCGACTTAAGCAGAAGAAGTCACACAAATTATCCCCGCCATGGGAAGGACCGTTCATCATGAGCAAGGCGCTGCTCAATGGGTCTTACTACCTTGTAGACAATCGTGAACTTAAGGATAGACCCAACGAGGATCATAAGCATAAGCGACGTGACCTGGATGATGACTACCCAGAGCTTGATCGGCCATGGAACATAGCACGGCTACGTCCTTTCTACACTTAGCATTTTTTTATCTAATCGTGTACCTCTTATATGATCAATGAAATAAAGCTCTTTGGTTCACTCATATTGCTGAGTCTTATACCTCCTTTAGAGTTCATTTTTGGATCATATAAAACTTTTATGCACAAGTCTTGCGGCACTTGTGAAAATTCTGCCTACGGGCGTTAGCTTAAGTTTTCTGGTCTACACGTTCTTTGTTGTTTTTATGTGGATTCTGGAGTAGTGACTTTCGGCACTTATTGTCGGTGATTTTGTGCTCAGGTTATTGACGGTGCCATTGGGCATCATCACCTAAGCGCATGGTTCCGAAAACGAGTCTTCCGACTCACGAAAAGTCAAGCATAAAAACCAAAGTAATGGATAAGCCAGCACTTGCTTAAAAAATATATACATACAGGGAATTAATTCTTAAGTAGCAGGATACGACAACCACTGTTTTCCGCCTTAAGATTACATCACCAAGTTTTTTCAATGCACACGTCAAGGGTGAAACAAGAATTACAAAGTGTTTTTCACTCTTTGGGTGCAGGGGACTTGGAGGCCGCATCATCACCAGCCGGAGAATCACCCTCAGCGTCGGCGCTGTGGTGAGACTAGGAGGAATCTGGGTTGGCGTTGTTGAGAAAGTTCCTGGGCACGTAGACATCGACATCTACCAACTCGGCAACCCTGGTATCATACCCCGCGAGTGATGACAGGATGGCTTCATGATCGATCTCCTTGCCGTCATCATCCATGTCGGGGATACCAGATGTCACCGTGTCGATGTCGGCATATTCATAGTGTGCCTTCACCATAGACAGCGCCATCCTTGCGCCAGCCCGTGCACATGAAGCTTTCCAGCTTGCGACATGCTCGGGAGCTCGGTGCAGGATCTCCAAGTACTTCGCCACGGAGTCCGAGGCCTTGATATAAATCTGAAGGGGTTTGGCAATCTCCTTGGCTTGGGCGATGGCGGTGTTGATGAAGTTGACGGCCAAAATCATACACTCCTTGTCCGAAGGAGGCGAGTGGGTTAACCCCATAGGAGCTGCAAATTCCGACAAGGAGCGTATGAGTTCAAAAAACTCTAAGTATCCAGACTGCAGCAAGTACAAGGCGGAGGAAACTTACTGAAGATGCTGGCCTTGGCCTGCCAGACAATGTTCGCCGAGGATTCCTTCTCTTGTTGGAGGAGCTTAAACGCCTCGCTATGGCGAAGGTTTTTCTCATCGGCAGCTTGCTTCTGATCCTTTAGGATCGCAAGCTCCTCCTTCAAACGATTGATCTCAGCGGGGGCGGAGTCCTGCAAGGCTTTCATGGAATCCTCGTGCATCTTCAGCATTTCTTCTCTCTCCTTTTTAAGGATTTTGTTCTCGCTGTCCAGCTACTAGATGTGCTTGGACTGCTCGACAATATCCTTGGCCTTGGCGACATGCTCTGCAAGTCGGAGAAAGCAAAGTGCACAGTGAGTACTCGGAGATTGTGGGCACAAAAATAAGACGGAAATGTGTAATAAGAAAACAGACTCTTGATTTTGATGATTTGTTCCTTTAAGATGGCGGTTTTACCCTTTTCAGCTTCAAGGTATGCGTGCATCTTCTGGTACTTGTCGTTGGCCATGCCCCTCCGAGCATTTTTGTTCTGTGGAAACAAATACAAAGTCAAGTCGTTGTTTAGTCTGCTTGGAGATTTTAGTCGGAGTATCTTCCACCTAGATGCTCGGGGACTACAGCGAGAGTTTTTAACTTAACAATATTCTTAGCTTTTCTTTAAAGCATCTAGTCGGAGATAATTCAGTTTTCGATTAGAAGCTTGGGGGCTACAGTATAAAGTTTTTAGCTCGGAAAATGCTTAGATTTTCTTTAAGCATCTAGTCGGAACTAATTCAGTTGAAACTAGAGGCTTGGGGGGCTATGGCACTGAAAAATATAAACACTGTGTATGCTACTCTTAAAGCATCTAGTCGGAATAATTTCTTCCATCTAAATGCTTGGGGTCTACAGTAAGAGTTTTTCTAACTTAGTCACTCTTAGAGCATATAGATGCAAAACCTATGGTTTTCCGTCTACATCCTCGTGGGCTACAGTGGGATCCTCATACGAAATGCAAAAGGTAAAAGTAAAAACTTACAAGTGCGATGATCTTGAGGCTTGTAGCGCTCTCGGCCAGCAGCTTGCCAAAGGCAATGTTGTTTCCTCGCAAGATGTCTGCTTGTCGGAGTAGCTCCTCAAGACCGCACGTCGGAGATGACGGCACTCCTCTAGGAACCATAGTTGTGTTACTCGGCATGAGCGCCGGGTAAACAATTTTTGGGAACTCGAAGGGTTTCTGGGGAGCAGAGGCGCCGCCTTCGGCAGAAGTACCAGCTCCCACCACCGCCTTGCCGCTACCGATGGCATCCTTAGCCGGAGCTTCAGCCATTTGAAGAGCAGCACTCTCCTGTGTCGCCTGCTCGCCGACGACAGCTAGTTCGGTAGAGGCGCCAGAGTCCACTTCCATGACGGAAGGACCTGGTGCCTCCTTTTCTTCGGAGCATGTCGAGCAGAGGAGGGCTTGACGGCAGGAGTAGCAGGGGCGATGACGGGGGAGGAGTCTGTATGCAGCATATCTTTAATATTTCTAGAAGCCCCAAGAGTCTTGGAGGACTTCTTGAGGCTGGTTGTGGCTTTCTTCCTGAAACGTGCAAAGTGCATAAGTACAGGAATAAGACAGATAAATGAGACAATGTCGGAGAATGAGAAGGCTTACACTAGGGGGGCGCTTTGGCAAACATCCCGGTGGCTTTCTTCTTTTCCGCCTCCAGGGCGGCAGTACTCTTTTTGGAGGCTCCACCCTTCGTCTTCTTTTTCTTGCCTCCGTCGGCAGCGTCAGAGGTGGAGCTCTTCCGCTTTCGCGCCAACGGGGCATCATCGATGGACACGACCGTGACTTCCTTCATCTTGGGATCGTAGATTTGGGAAGCCAGGTTGCCCTCCTCTAGATCGCTAAGCTGTTAAGTGAGAAATCATCGTGTTAGACAAGATGGTATTGGCAAGACAGAAAAACTGGAGCAATATCATACATGGAAAATAAATATCTACCTTTGGGCACTTGCCGTCTACGAACATGTCATAGGTGAGGGTGAAGCCACGCTTCTTATCCTTCACCTTGACGATGTCCTTAAGGCGGACCTTGACGGAGTCGCTCGAGAAGTTGTCCTCGGAGATCCGGAGGGTATCCCTTCGGTCGCCGGTGTACTAGTGCATAACCTTCATGCGGTGCTGCAGAGGTTGGATCGGCCTGATGAACAAGCACATGGCTAGGTCCAAGCCGATTAGACCCGTCTCTATGAACCACTCGATCCGCCTTATTGCACGAGAAGCGTCGAGGTCGGAGGGAAGGGAGTCATGGGACCGCCATGTGGAGACTTCAGCGGCGGCTCCATCCACGAAGTCCGGGTACGTTACTTCTCGGCCCACCAAAGGAATGTCGGGACCGTAGAAGTACGTCCGCTTCCAGTTTTTCATGGCCGACAATGTCGGGGAACCACCGGCCAGGATGGATCTTGAAGCTTATGGTGCCGTAGTTCCTAAGCTCCTCCCTACTGTGTCCGGCTTCATGTTTGATGGTGAAGAAGTATACAAACAAGTCTAACCTAGGCCTAATCCCTAGGTAACCCTCACAAAGTGCCGCGAAGTTGCTAAGCACTAAGATACTATTGGGAGAGAGGTTATGGGGTTAGACCTTGAAGTGATTCAAGACGGACAGAAAGAAGTGAGAGATGGGCAGAGAAACGCCATGTACCAATTGCGCCTTGAGGTACACTTTCTCTCCGGCTTGGGGAGAAGGGGTCACCTCGCCGGCCGGCGCCGCCTGCCAGGCGAGCCCCTCCATCGCGGGGAGGTAACCCTCAGCAACCATCTCTTGGATGTCGCGGTCGGTGATGTCCGAGCCGCGCCAGTCGCCTTTGTGCGAGTCTGGCTCCTCTTCCAAGGGCTTCAGCGCCGCCAGATTGTGGTCGCCGCCGGTGGTTTCAATCACCACCGATGCCGGGATGACCAGGCCCTCTGGGGGCACGACGACGGAGCTCTCCGGCTTCGCCCTGGCTTCGCTCGACGCCGCCATCGACGGGGAGGAGCTGCTGTTAGCCATGGAAGGAATGGAAGGAAGCGACTGGTGCAGAGAGAGGCTAGGGTTTCTCGTGGTTTTCCGCGGAGAGCTCGAGGAGGCGAGAGGCTGGAGGAAGAAGACGATGACGCGAGAGAATGGGGTGAAAAAGTGGCAAGTGTCCCACGGTTACTATTTATCTTACTCTGCGTCAAGATTCGTGCAGCTAATCGGACGGTTGCCGTGTAGACGACGTGTTCGTGAGCATGCGCGGTAATTTCGCCACGTCTTCAACCGCCGCTGCCAACGGTTCGTATCGCTCGCGCGGGAAAATCGGATATGATTGCGTTCTCTACATGTGTGAGTTACGAGGCGTCGCTGACCTACGGCCTACGTTGTCACAACTGACATGGTAGATGAGCCGTCCCATCGAAGATTCCGGCATGGACGGATTTAATCCGACAACGGAAGCGTATGATGGAAGATTCAACATTTCTCTGACTTACTCATAGAATACGGAGAAACCTTTGCAGGGTTCTTTGGGAGGACTACAAGATATTGCTTGACGATTTGCCGACATCCACCTAGACGGAGCATTCAACGGGAAGAGGCAAGATGGCGCAAGATCTCGGAGTTCTCCAGGGGCTAGTGTTGGGGATATGCTATATGGGTATCCTCATAGAATGTCTCTTATCCGACTAACCCGGGTGGCCCATAGTCGGTAGCATGGCACGTTCGTGGCCTGACTTGATTAGATGGATCCAGAAGGGAGGCCCATGCCGGATAAAGGAAGGCTATGGTGGAGTCACCAGCGTACCCGGAGCCTTGGAGTGCAAGATACACAAGACTAGTAATAGACGGTGTAGAACTCTGTAACCTGTCCGGCTAGGACTTTTCCCTGTAACCCTAGGACCTGGCGACTATATAAGTCGGACCTATGGGAGCCTTTAGGGCATCGTTTTATACACACCTCGCATAGCGAACCTATCTCTGTAACTCGGCGTATTGCCATTATAGTGATTTATAGCATGAGTAGGATTCCGCCACCGTTGTGGGATCTGAACCTGGGTAAGTTGTGTTACCTCGTACCCGTCAACCGTCCGCCTTACCCCATGTCTCTAAACACGCACTGTGAGGACCCCTCCATGGCGTACTCGTCGGCAATATCACGACAGAGATGTCAAACCAATGATGTGGACACATGTTATGAACATGGGGTTGGACTGACCCAACTTGAGACTGGCAATTAGTTGCAGCTCTCTCTCTCTCTCTCTACACATCGTGTACGTTTTTTCCTTAGATCTGAGATTGTCGCATGTACTTGAGAAGTGGATCGACCTACTTTGGGGCTATCAGACGCTACTCTGTAACTGGGTAGTTATAAAGGTAGCTTTCCGGTTTGTCCTGAAACATGCTGCAAGGCATGGTCAATCAAAATGGGATTTGCCCCTCTTTACTTGAGAGAGATATCTCTGGGCCCCTCGAGTGATCGGATCCATAAATGCATGGCCGTGCTACATAAGGTTAAGAGTTAACCTAGTAAAGGGATTCCGAGTTACGATATCGAGAAAGAGAGGTTAGCTTGGAGCTAGACCAAATATCGTGAGGCAAAGGGAAATACATGTACTAAACCTTGTGATGCTTCGTTCGATATGATCTTTGTATGCGTTTAGGGGTTGGCACGTCTTGCTAGAGGCCGCTACCAACTATTGACAGAATAAGTGTATTCGTGTCATGTCTACACGTATATGAACCTATAGGGTCACACACTTAAGGGGCTGAAAGCCTAATGAGGATTAGATCTGAATTAAACCAGGCTTAGGCTACTAATGGGCTGATAATGTAGAAGCCCACTAGGGATGCCTATATAAGAGAGGGTGGGGAGAGCTGAGCAAGGTTAGACCTTAGACCATTCCACCCAGCCGCCACACCTCTCGCATGTGTTGCACGCGCGGACCTAGCAGTCCGGCGTCTGACGCTTCCACCCCGCACGTGTGGATACCTCGGAGGTGCCGCATCTGTGTCACTTGGACGAGCCGCGCAAGGGGAGATTCTCATCGGACGAGGACAAGGAGGAGACGTGGAACGTCGCACTGCCTCGACGCGCTTCATCAATTCCGCAACTGCATGTCTAGTGGTAATCCAGTGATCTATGACAACAGTAATCCTGGTATACGCGGTAGAATTTTTTTGATTTGCGCTAGTTTATCCTACCCGTATCCCTTCAGTGGTATCAGAGCCGATGCTATTCAGTTATAGGTTCAGGATGTTTGCATATGGTGATATGCAGATTGATATGAATGATGTGATCGTTTATATGGCGGTGGTTCAGGATTGATCTATGATCTTGCTTTCCGTGATCGTGATTCTAAGGTTTTCGAACGAATTACCTCTACCGGTCGGTTTCCTCCATCGGGGTAGACAGTGACACATAAATCCTGTTGAATCACGCGAAGATCAATATGATTGATCGAATCAGAACCTAGATCTAAAATCTATGTACCGTGATCAAAGGAGTTTGATTGAATAGGGACAGGAGTCGGTTTATGGTAAATTTGATTTGCCGATCAAAATCCTTAAAGAAAATTGTGAAGATTCGATCTCTCATTTTTCACGGTTTTCTGGATGCCTGGAGATACCGCGAGGGCGCTGCCCCTTCGAACCCCGCAGGGGGAGACCCCCTAGACCCCCCTTAATCGTAGCCCCTTTTTGTATCTCGTTAAGGTAACTAGGTGCTGCGATGTCACATGATCTGGTAGAATGCGATTCTATGCATAACTTGTTTTTGAAGGATGTATGTGATCAGTATGGCCCATATATGTATGCGATGCATGTATGAAATTTTGCATGACCTGCGTGTCATGAGTAGGGAAACACGGCTGGAGCCATATGTGTTGTCATTTATTGTAATGGCCTGCGTGCCAACTTGTGATGATCCCAATACTAAGTAATTTTGATTACTAGCTGTTAGGAGTAATAGCTTGTATTAGTTCTTGGAGGACTCATCACTTGGAAGATGGCTCACATGGAACATGAAGATGGAGATCATCATGGTGGACAGGTTCTATGGCGATGGAGATCACCATGAGAAAATGGGCCATACTGTGTCACATCTATGTGAATGCTATTCGTATGTGTTTTACTACTATGCATGATTAGATGATATAAGTAGAACGATCCCTCAAAAAGTTTAAGTTAAACCATGCCCTCCCAACCAAACCTTGCACCATCCTATGCCCTGTACAATCGTTGGTGGGCCTACGAAATTAGGATATCGCGGTTTTCCTTGGCTGGATGGGTTTGTATCAGATACCTACACGCATAAGGGTTGGTGAGCTTGACAAGGTCATCTTAACAGTTAAGGACCTTGAGGCATAAAGGTTGGGCGCCTAGTTTTGACATAGATATGTCACCCAACAACAAGAGTCATATGTGATATGATTAGCAAGTGTTGCTTACCGATTTACCTTGTCTTCTAGCAGTGATGCTAAAGCTCACTAGTCGACTTGTTAATTGTGGATCTTGAATCACTTAGTATCAATTGAGGGATGTTGATTTAAGTGGGAGTATACGCTATTAAATTGTTTAATATGTTTTACTCTTTCATGGTTACATGGCTTAGTATTTTGCATGTTTTCTGTTGTAGATCAATGGCACCGAACACTACATCACCTTTTTATTTGCGTTCGATTCTTGACAAAGATAAACTAAATGGAACAAACTATTTGGATAGGGTCAGTAACCTAAGAATTGTTCTCAGGTCTGATAAAAAGGAAACGATTCTGGATACCCCAATCCCTGATGAACCTGTTGATAATGCATCTGCTGCCCTCAAGAATGCCTACAAGAGAGCATGTGATGATTCTCTTGAGGTTAGATGTCTTATGCTTGCATGCATGGAACCTGAACTCCAAAATAAGTTTGAGGATCAGGAAGCGTACGATATGATCGTCGTGCTTAAGGACATGTTCCAAGATCAGGCAAGGACTGAGAGGTACAATGTTGCCAAGTTCCTTTGTTGAATGCAAGCTGGCAGAGGGAGCAGCTGTAGGCCCCCATGTGATCAAAATGGTTGGTTACAGTCAGACTTTGGAAAAGCTTGGTTTTCCACTAGGCCAAGAGTTGGCCACTGACTTCATTTTGGCGTCTCTTCCATCCAGCTATGGGCAGTTCATTTCGAACTACCATATGCATGGGGTGGAGAAGGGACTTAATGAATTATGTGGGATTCTTAAAACAGCAGAAAGTGACATGAAGAAGTGTGCAGGGCATAGCAATGTGATGGTTGTGCAGAACAAGCCTAGCTTCAAGAAAAAGGGTACTTCTTGTAAGAAGAAGGGCAAGGCTAAGGATACGATCCCTAAGTCTGCACCCAAGCAAAAGGTTGGACCTGCAGATGACACTGAGTGCTTCTTTTGTCATGAACATGGCCACTGGAAAAGAAACTGCAGCAAGTACCAGGCTTCTTTGAAGAAGAGTGGGAGTAAGAGTACTTCCCACTCAGGTACGCTTGTTGTAAATGTTGTGGACATTCTTCTCGTTGATTCCTATGTTAACTCTTGGGTATTTGATACCGGATCGGTTGCTCATATTTGCAATTCGATGCAGGGGCTAATAAGGACTAGAGAAGTGTAGAAAGGCAAAGTGGATTTTCGCGTCGGAAATAAAGAAAGGGTTGCTGCATTGTTCGTCGGCGTCATGCAACTTCACCTTCCGTCAGGATTTATTATGGAGTTGAATAATTGTTATTACATTCCTAGTATGGGTCGAAACATTTTATCACCTTCATGTTTGATGAGGGATGGTTATTCATTCGCGAGTGCAAATAATGGTTGTGTATCTCTAAGAATGATATGTTTATGGCTAATGCTCCCATTGTGAATGGGTTATTTATTTTAAATCTTGATGATGCATATGTTTACAATGTTAGTGCTAAAAGGCTTCTGCCTAATGATTTGAGTCCTACCTATTTATGGCATTGTCGTTTGGGGCATATAAGTGCAAAGTGCATGAAGAAGATCCATGGTGATGGTCTTCTAACTTCGTTTGATTTTGAATCATACGAGACATGTCAGGCTTGTTTACTTGGAAAGATGACCAAGTCGCCTTTTTCGGGTTTACCCAAGAGAGCGACAGACTTGTTGGAACTCATACATATTGATGTATGTGTACCAATGAGCACGACAGCCAGAGGAGGATATCACTACTTCATTACTTTTACTGATGATTTCAGTAGATATTGTTATGTCTACTTGATGAGGCATAAGTCTGAAACTTCTGAAAAGTTCAAGGAGTTTCAGAGTGAAGTAGAGAATCAACGTGGCAAGAAAATAAAGGCCTTGCGATCTGATCGTGGAGGTGAATATTTGAGTCACGAGTTTAGCGATCATCTTAAGAGTTGCCGAATTGTTCCACAACTTACGCCGCCCGAAACGCCTCAAAGGAACGGGGTCTCCGAACGGCGTAATCGAACTTTGTTGGACATGGTTCGATTGATGATGAGCCAGTCGGATTTACCATTGTCATTTTGGGGTTATGCTCTAGAAACGGCAGCTTTCACACTTAATAGGGTACCATCTAAATCCGTAGTTAAGACACCATATGAGATGTGGACTGGAAAGAATCCCAGTTTGTCTTTTCTAAAGATTTGGGGTTGTGATGCATTTGTCAAGCGGCTTCAGTCGGACAAGCTAACACCCAAATCGGATAACATTTTTGTGGGATATCCGAGGGGAACCTTAGGGTATTACTTCTACAACCGAGAAGAGGGCAAAGTGTTTGTCGCTCGTAGCGGTGTTTTCCTAGAGAAAGAGGTTCTCACAAAGGGAACAAGTGGAAGGTCGGTGCGACTTGAAGAAGTTCAAGATGAGCCAGTTGGGGATGCTTCTACGAGTGATGCTATTGTAGCAGAACAAGTTGAGGAACCCGTGGCAAAAGAAGCACCACAACCACGAAGGTCGGAGAGGGTCCGCGAAGTGCGGGAATTATTATTGTTAGACAATGATGAGCCTGCGACCTATGCAGAAGCGATGGTGGACCCAGACTCTGAGAAATGGCTGATCGCCATGAGATCCGAGATAGAGTCCATGGGAGACAATCAAGTTTGGAACTTGGTTGACCTGCCTGATGGTTTTAAAGCCATTGAGTGCAAATGGATCTATAAGAAGAAGATTGATATGGATGGAAATGTTCACATCCATAAAGCTCGACTTGTTGCAAAAGTTTTTCGACAAGTTCAAGGAGTTGACTACGATGAGACTTTCTCGCTCGTAGTGATGCTTAAATCTATACGGATAATTCTAGCCATTGCTGCACATTTCGACTATGAAATATGGCAGATGGACTTCAAGACGGCTTTCCTAAATGGTATCCTAACTGAGGACGTGTATACGATGCAGCCCGAAGGTTTTGTCGATCCAAACAATGCTGGAAAGGTATGCAAACTTCTGAAGTCCATTTATGGGTTGAAGCAAGCATCTCGGAGTTGGAACATTCGATTTGATGAAGTTGTAAAGGAGTTTGGCTTCATCAAAAACGAACAAGAACCTTGTGTTTACAAGAAGGAAAGTGGGAGAGAGCTGGTATTTCTAATCTTATATGTAGATGACATATTGCTGATTGGAAATGACATTCCTTTGCTCGAGTCTGTTAAGACCTCATTGAAAAATAGTTTTTCGATGAAGGACTTGGGAGAAGCGGCATATATTCTGGGCATCAAGATCTATAGAGATAGATCAAGAAGGCTAATTGGATTAAGCCAGAGTACATACATTGAAAAAGTGTTGAAACGGTTCAGCATGGAAGAGGCTAAGAAGGGGTTCTTGCCCATGTCTCATGGCATTAAACTCAGAAAGACTCAGTGTAGTTCGACTACTGATGAGAGTGAGCGCATGATCAGGGTTCCATATGCTTCGGCTATTGGATCCATCATGTACGCAATGATATGTACTTGCCCAGATGTTTCCTATGCTCTAAGTGTTACGAGCAGATACCAGGCTGATCCAGGTGAAGGTCACTGGACAGCAGTAAAGAACATCCTTAAGTACTTGAAAAGTACTAAGGATATGTTCCTAGTTTATGGAGGTGAGGACGAACTCAGTGTAAAGGGTTACACAGATGCAAGTTACCTTAACGACTCAGATGATTCGAAATCGCAATCAGGTTATGTGTTTGTCATGAATGGTGGTGCTGTGAGCTGGAAAAGTTCCAAGCAAGATACGGTGACCTCCTCTTCAACAGAAGCTGAATATATTGCTGCCTCGGAGGCCGTAAAAGAAGCTGTTTGGACTAGAAATTTCCTGATCGCTCTCGGTGTGGTTCAGGGCGCGTCCAATCCCTTGGACGTTTATTGTGACAACAATGGTGCTATTGCACAAGCCAAGGAACCTAGACAGCACCAGAAGAACAAACATATTCACATGCGTTACCATCAGATTCGTGAGTTCGTTGAGGATGGTAGTGTCATGATATGAAAAATACATATAGACTCAAATGTTGCTAAACCATTGACTAAGCCTCTCCCGCAGCCCGCGCATGAAGCGCACACAAGAGCAATTGGTATTAGATACATTTTAGATTGACTCTAGTGCAAGTGGGAACTGAAGGAAATATGCCCTAGAGGTAATCATAGAGATGATTATATTTCATATGTATCCATGAGTTATTGTAATGTTCCTTGAATATCCATATCAGGCAACTTGTATTGATTGGCAATTATGTGAATTGTTTGTTAAACTCTTTAATTGTATGGTTATTTAATAGTTGACCCTAGTCGGAGTTCATGTGAGGACACATGTGAATATTCTACTAGCACATCGATTGGTTGATGACTATGTTTCGCAAGTCATAGAGATGGAGATGTCAAACCAATGATGTGGACACATGTTATGAACATGGGGTTGGACTGACCCAACTTGAGACTGGCAATTAGTTGCAGCTCTCTCTCTACACATCGTGTACGTTTTGTCCTTAGACCTGAGATTGTCGCATGTACTTGAGATGTGGATCGACCTACTTTGGGGCTATCAGACGCTACTCCGTAACTGGGTAGTTATAAAGGTAGCTTTCGGGTTTGTCCTGAAACATGATGCAAGGCATGGTCAATCAATATGGGATTTGCCCCTCTCTACTTGAGAGAGATATCTCTGGGCCCCTCGAGTGATTGGATCCAGAAATGCATGGCCGTGCTACATAAGGTTAAGAGTTAACCTAGTAAAGGGATTCCGAGTTACGGTATCGAGAAAGAGAGGTCAGCTTGGAGCTAGACCAAATATCGTGAGGCAAAGGAAAAGACATGTACTAAACCTTGTGATGGTTCATCTGATATGATCTTTGTATGCGTTTAGGAGTTGGCACGTCTTGCTAGAGGCCGCTACCAACTATTGACAGAATAAGTGTATTTGTGTCATGTATACACGTATATGAACCTATAGGGTCACACACTTAAGGGGCTGGAAGCCTAATGAGGATTAGATCTGAATTGAACCAGGCTTAGGCTACTAATGGGCTGCTAATGTAGAAGCCCACTAGGGACGCCTATATAAGAGAGGTTGGGGCGAGCTGACCAAGGTTAGACCTTAGACCATTCCACCCAGCCGCCACACCTCTCGCTTGTGTTGCACGCGCGGACCTAGTAGTCCGGCGTCTGACGCTTCCACCCCGCACGTGTGGATATGTAAGGTTCCCAACCTTTAATAAGGTAGAGATCTCTGTGTTTACAATGCTAGTCCCTGGATCAATAGCTAGCATCCACAGTTAAGATGTAATATCAAGAAACAAAGGTCATAATACAACTTTATAACCAGGAATAAAATAATTCATTACATCTTACATAGCTCATTTGTCTATCTCATTACAATGCAGCAGAATAACTGTATAGCATGGAGTCCTTCATCTTCAAAGTGCCACAGGCAATCATGTTGGTTGTAGACTTGTAATCCTATTCAATAAACTTCACTAACATCAAACAAACCTGCAACATAATAAGTTGCAGCCACAAGGGTCAATACATTTGAATTGTATTGGCAAGTTTCACTACTATGTAGAAATATGTGGATCCTATCATTACATGCATATTTGGCTAAGTAGAGTCTAGGCTCATTTGCAGAAAGCAATATAGTTTTATCCTATCTTTTCAAAATAGTTTTGATCTTTTTCAAATCTCTCTGAACTTCTTGGAAACTCCAAGTGCTTCTAATCCCTTGTTGTCACCATCAAGTTTTAACTTCGAGAAATTGGAATGTCGAGATCTTCCATAGCTTCAGGCCTTAGTTCCTCAGAATTGTCCAGAACCGGGGACACGGCTAAGTACTTAGAAGTTGTACAATTTACCCACATGACACAATCTCGTCTTGATTCCACGAGTGGCCGCTGGATAAGTACTCACCAAAATGGAGTACTGGCAGATCGAGAATGTGACAAAGTATTTCCATAGAAGTACTCCCAATACACAATGCTAGCTTGTCAACCAGGCACCAATGTAGGGATAAATTTCCCTTACACAATTCTAGTTAACCTGAAGATGCCAATGCATGGGTCTTCCACTATGTAGTTGACTAAGCCAGAGCCCATTTAGCATGTGGTTGTACACGGAAGCCACTGTACGAGAAACATGTTCAATCTCTAAGTCCCTGGGTGGTTTTCTTCTAGTGCACATACAAAAATATAGCCATATAAACATGGTTCCTTTTGTTGCCACCTTGTCCAAAACTTGAGTAACCTTGTCCACCCAGGTGGTTCATTGAGTACTTGTTTTATTATATAAAACATATATCTTTTCAACACTTCATATAATCATAACATGTATCCCATCCCAAATATATAGCAAGGCTAAGCTTACTACAACTACATTGTTTCCACTAAGGGGGATATAATGATATCCTACTAGGATTTAGCATAGCATAAAATATAGTAGTCCTTCTCATGCATGTTACAAAAATCCACTAAGTGTAATGAAAATAGTAGGACATGGAAGATAGTGTCACTTGCCTTATTAGTAGAGAATGTTGGTTCACTTCTTGATCTTGCAAATATCACACTCTTCTAAGTTCACTACAATTCAATCAAGCAAACACATTTTCAAAACAACATTCAAACAATTTATCACACATAAAATAACAAAACATGGTCATGCATGCAAGCATGCAAAAGATAGTTTTATTTAGAAAAGTGGCTTCTATTAGGCTCTAAACAGTTTGAAGCTCACATTGGTCATTTACAAAAGTGGTAAAACCATTTGCAAAAGGTTTTATCTATAAACCTTTTTTTTAAATCAAATCAATATTTTATGTGGTTGAAAATGCTTTTAGCAAAGCAATATTCTTTAAAGGGTTCACCAAATATATTTTAATTCTCAAAACTTGGTGTTTAGGGTCAGAAGGTTTGAATCAAATCATTTCCCAAAGCTTTCACTCCAAAAATCATTTCTAAACCATAAAAAATATTTTTATTTGACTAAGAATGAGCTAATTCAATTATTTATTCCTTAACTTCACAAAATACATTTTTAAATCCATAAGTTGGTTCCTATGGTCAGTAGGTTCAAAACAAACCATTTTGCAAAGATTTCATCTCAAAAAAATATCTAGAACAATTTTTATATTCATAATAAGCCTACACATGTTTCTGCAATTTCAACCAATTTTACAGAAGCAAAACATTAAACAAAATGCATGGTTGCAAATTACTTGTTCTGCTGAATCCATTGATATAAAATTTGCAAAATTTGGACGTGTAGAATTAAAGTTATGAATTTTACAAGGTTGCATATCTAATAGATTCTATTTTCTGTTTTTAAACCAAACCATGTCCACGTGGCGTGTTTCTATTGGACGGTACCGCTTCGGGTGGATCGAGCTCTATGGGCTGTTATATCTAAAGTGTATCGCACGGCTCAGATCGCACCATACATGTTCGCTAAGTGAATCTATCGTGACGCTTAGATCTAGATCCTACGGTGCACAACTGCTGGCCAAAGGTGGGCGGCGCTGGCGGCGGCGACAGGCGGCGGAGCGCTCTGTCAGCGTTGTTGCCGACGAACCAGGAAGCGAGAGGGGAAACGGAGGTGCTCACCGTGTTTGTGGGAGTGTGGAGAATCTCGAGGTGTGGTCGGCTTGGTGAGGGGCGCTCAGGAACGGAGGGGATTTCTCGCCGAAGTCGGTGGCGGCGTCGGGTTGCTCAGTTGTCGACGGGGGCAATGCTTGGGAGCGAGCTAAGACAAACGGGGCACATGGTTAGACGCGGGCGAGCGTGGGGAGTACGGGAGCATCATCAGGAGGGCTCGGGGCAGTCGGAGCTTACCGGGGAAACTCGCCGGAGAAATGGCAGAAGACGGTGGCGCTCGGGTGTGGTCGTTGCCGACGATTTGGGGTGCACGCGAGCGAGTGGAGCACACGGGCAGGTGCGCACAGAACTGAGGAGAAAGCTTGCGTTCTCTGTGAGGATAGGGGCGGCTTTCGCCGGAATTGGCCGGGAACGCCGTCGGAGACAGAGGTGGTCGAGCTCAAAATTGGAGCAGCCCGGTGGCAGAGGGTGGCTGGAGTTTTGGGGGAAAGAGAGAGGGGAGTGTGGCGTTTATGTGTGCGTGGTCACGGCGAGGATTAACGCAGGCATCAACGCGAATTCAAGGGGAGTAATCACGGCAGTAAACGGTGAGGGTGAACGGCTGGCGCGGGTGGAAACGAAGAACAAGCAGTGTGGGGTCCGTTGTCAGCGAGAGTGAGGGAGGGGAAGATGGGGCCACTTGTCTGCGTCTCAGGCGGTGTGTTTTTCAGTGAAAACGGTTCACTGCGGGGGAGAGCGGATGGGCTGCGCTGCTGGGCTTGCTGGGCCTGTTGGGTTGGGTTGGGTTTGATTTACTTTTTTTATACAGAAAGTTTTTCCTTTTTCTGTTTGAATATTCTGAATTGATTTTCATTCAAACAATTCAAACACCAATTCAAATCAAACCACCACCAAACTTTAGGTATAGGTTAATTCTGTTTAACAACATAATCCAAAGTCCAAAATAAAATAATTATTTTATTCTTTTAGGATCTATTAATAATTAAATAAATAGACCTTAGTCTTTAATTCAAATAGGGTTTAATTTATTTAAAAACTCTATTTGAAATCTAAATAATATCAAAACCATTTCAGTAGGTTTTATTTGGAAAACTAAAACACTTGGAAATCTTATTTAAAATACTCTAACAAGTTTCAATGTTTATTTAAAAAAGAAAAAGCTTTTACTTTAATAAATTTGGATATTAATAAATCCTCCTTATTTTATTTAAATGAACCTTTACTCTTTTTATTAAATATAAATATTTTATTTCAAAAGCTTGGCCAAGATTTAATTTGGCTCTATAAAATAATCCTTATTTATAATTCTACCTTTGCTTTTGAAAAATCAAATATTTTTATTAAAAGATCTAAAAATAGTGATTCCAACTATTTTAACTTTATTGTTTATTTATCTTTTTAAATCCCTTTAGGATTTTATTGGATCAAAATAGGTTTTGATGTTTCCAATTGAATTCAAAAAGTTTCTTCTCGCCCTAAAAATCAACAATTGTTTTTTTCTTTATTTATTTTTCACATTTCAATATTTGGAAAATTTTGGGATGTGACAGGATACCTCGGAGGTGCCGCATCTGTGGCACTTGGACGAGTCGCGCAAGGGAAGATTATTGTGGGACGAGGACAAGGAGGAGACGTGGAACGTCTGCACTGCCTCGACGCGCTTCATCAATTCCGCAACTGCGCGTCTAGTGGTAATCCTATGATCTATGACAACAGTAATCCTGGTATATGCGGTAGAAATTTTTTGATTTGCGCTAATGTAGCCTACTCGTATCCCTTCATCCTCGCAGACTTTAGCTTCGCTACCGGTGAGAAAGTCTCATCGTAGTCAACTCCTTGAATTTGTCGAAACCCTTTTGCGACAAGTCGAGCTTTATAGACAGTAACATTACCATCAGCATCTGTTTTCTTCTTGAAAATCCATTTGTTCTCGACAGCCTTCCGGCCATCCGGTAAGTCCACCAAAGTCCATACTTGGTTTTCGTACATGGATCAAATCTCGGATTTCATGGCTTCTTGCCATTTATTGGAATCTGGGCTCATCATCGCTTCCTCATATGTCGCAGGGCCATCGGTGTTGTCCACCAACATGACACTCGTAACGGGATCATACCAATTAGGAGTGGTACGAGTTCTCATTGACCTGTGAGGTTCCATAGTTACTTCAACCAAAGTTTCATGATCAATATCATTAGCTTCCTCTCTTATTGGTGTAGGCGCCATAGGAACTACTTTCGGTGTTGCGCTACTCTCAAGTCCGAGAGAAGGTTTAACAACCTCGTTGAGTTCTACTTTCCTTCTAGTCACTTCTTTCGAGAGAAACTCCTTTTCTACAAAGGATCCATTCTTAGCAACGAAGATTTTGCCCTCGGATCTATGATAGAAGGTATACCCAATAGTTTTCTTCGGGTATCCTATGAAGACGCATTTTTCCGCTTTGGGTTCAAGCTTGTCGGGCTGTAACTTCTTTACATAAGCTTCGCAACCCAAAACTTTAAGGAACGACAATTCAGGTTTCTTCCCAAACCATAATTCATACGGTGTCGTTTCAACAGATTTAGATGGTGGCCTATTTAAAGTGAATGCGGTTGTTTCAAATGCATAACCCCAAAACGATAGTGGTAAATCTGTAAGTGATATCATAGAACGAACCATATCTAAGAGAGTTCGATTACGAAGTTCAGACATACCATTACGTTGTGGTGTTCCCGGCGGTGTCAATTGTGAAAGTATTCCGCATTTATTCAAACGCTCACCAAACTCGTAACTTAGATATTCACCTCCATGATCAGATCGTAGAAATTTAATCTTCTTGTTACGTTGATTCTCTACCTCACTTTGAAATTCCTTAAACTTCTCAAAAGTTTCGGACTATTCTGCAGCACCTGTTTCGAGTTACAAATATGAGAAATCGAACCAGTATCAATACCCAGGCACTACTACGAGTACTAGTGAGATACACATCAATAACATGTATACCAGATATACCTTTCTTCTTGATGTTGTCGTTCTTCAAATCCACCAAGTACTTAGGGCAATTCCGCTTCTAGTACCTTCTCCCTTGCAGTAAAAGCACTTAGTATCAGGCTTAGGCCCAGTCTTGGTCTTCTTCGCCGGCGCGGTAACTTTCTTACCGCCCTTCTTGAAGTTTCCCTTTTTCTTAGACTTGCCTTGCTTCTTGAATTTGGTGGTCTTATTGACCATCAACACTTGGTGCTATTTCTTGATCTCCACTTCCGCAGACTTTAACATGGAGAAGAGTTCGGGCAACGACTTGTCCATGTTTTGCATATTGTAGTTCATCATAAAGTTCTTGTAACTTGGTGGTAGTGATTGGAGGACACGGTGAATCCCCAAAGCATTAGGAATCACTATACCCAAGCTTTGAAGCTTGCTTGCATGCCCAGACATCTTAAGCATGTGCTCACTAACGGAGCTGCCCTCTTCCATCTTGCAGTTAAAGAACTTTTCAGAAGCCTCATAACTCTCAACTGCCATGTGAGCCTCGAATATTATTTTGAGTTCAATGACAATATCATGTGGGTCATGGTTCTCAAACCTTTTCTGAAGCTCCGATTCCAAACCATACAAGATAGCACACTGAACTATGGAGTACTGATTCTTTCGAGCGAGGAAAACATTCGTTACCTCATAGGTAGCATTAGCTACAGGTGGGTCACCCAGCGGTGCATCCATCACATAGGTCAAATTACCAGCATTGAGGACAATCCTCACATTGCGGAATCAATCCGCGAAGTTTCTTCCATTGTTTTTCAACTTTTCTTTCTCTAGGAACGCATTAAAATTGATGGTAGGGGCCGCCATTGATCTACAACATATTTCCAATAGTTTAGACTAATTTTATGACAAATTGAGTTCTAATTAATAGTTAAATTAATCTAGGTGAACTCCCACTCAAAACAATATCCCTCACATTGTTTTAGTGATCACACGAACCAAATCCACCACATCAAAACCGATCATCACGAGAGTTAATGTAGCTTCAATGGCGAACAGTCAACATGTTCATCATATCTACTATATGACTCATGCTTTACCTTTCGGTGATCCGTGTTCCGAGATCATGTTTGTACATGCTAGGCTCGTCAAGATCGAACCTTAGCTTCTGCATGAGCAAATTTGTCTTGCTCCCGTTGTATACACTCGCGGAATCTAACACACCCGATCATCACGTGGTGCTTCGAAACAACAAGCTTTAGCAACGGTGCTTACTAAGGATGAACACTTTATAACTTGAAATTTTGTGCTAGAGGGATCATCTTATAATGCTACCTTCGCCAATTAAGCAATACAAGATGCATAAAAGTATTAACATCACATGCAATTCAAAATATGTGATATGATATGGTCTTTCTTCTTGTGCTTCCGATCTCCATCTTCAAGCACGAACATGATCTCCATCATCACCGGCATTGCATCAAGGTCAATGGCGCCGCTCCATGGTTGTCCTCCACCAGCATCAACTATGACAACTACTTTGAATAATAGACATGCAGGTCTTAACGGAATTTAAAAGACAACCATATGGCTCCTGCTGGTTGCCGACTCACAATAAGGAACATTGCATACATCATATATAATCACAATCATGGCCATATCACATCACAACACACCCCTGCAAAACAAAGTTAGACGCCTCTAATTTTCTTTGCATGTTTTACGTGATTTGGGGCTTTCAATAAGTGTCGTTTTAACTTACGAACAAGAACCACAACGTTGATACTAGTATTGTCAATTACCCGTTGTAAATTGAATCTTCACTATGTTGGGAGAAACAGGCACCCGCAAAGCCACTTATGCAATAAAAGTTGCATGTCAAGCGTGGAGCAAGTCTCATGAACGATTTTATGTAAGGTTAGCCCGGGCCGCTTCATCCCACCATCCCGCAATATGCAAAGTACACAAGAAGCAATCGACAACAAAAGCATCAACGCCCACAATGACCATTGTGTTCTACTCGTGCAACAGATCTACATATAGGCACGGCTCTGATACCACTGTAGGGGTTCGTAGCATGGAAAACAAAAAAATTCTACCTCATGCAAATAAACAATCCAAGATCTATCTACTAGATTGTAGCAATAAGTCGATTGGGGTACTCACCCTCGAAGATTCCAAAGAAGTTAACGAGAGCAGATTCTCGTGGGTGATGTAGTCGTACACTTGCCGATCTCAAGATCGCGTAGACGATCCTTCCAGCGCTGCGTTCCGGCAGCGCTTCCGCAGTCGGTCACATGTTCGGTACTCGATGAAGACCTTCCTCTCCCTTGTTCCAGCAGGCAGTGGAGGTTGTAGTTCTCCCCTCGCGATTCCGGCAGCACGATGGCGTGGTGTCGGAAGTAGAGGGAAGATCCCACATGGATTCGCCTAAGCCGGTGCGAGTTATGGTGGATCTAGGGTTTCCGGCGATCTAGGTTTAAAAGGCCGGTGAGGAGGAGGTGTGAGGGCTAGGTTGTCTGTTCTTTGGGGCAGCCCTCCCCTTCTATTTATGAGAGGGAGGGAGGCTTGGGAGAGGGGAGTTTGAATCCATACCCAAACCCAAGTTGGATAGAAGGAAGGACTCTTTCCTTCTTCCACTAGGAAACCATTGTTCCAGTTTGACTTTTCAAACCTCCCATTTGACTTTCAATTTAGAGCATTAATTCTCTCTCTCAAATGCCCAACCAAAGTGACTTAGGACATGATCCAATCATTCCACTTACCCATGACACATTCATAGACCATTCCCCTTTCAGTTCGGTGAACCTTCTAGAACCTTCTAGAATTTCTCTGATGAAAACATCAAAATTATTCCCGAACTCTGGAATCGGACTTTCCTTATGTGAATCTTATTCTCCGGACCATTCTGGATCTCCTCGTGATATCCCGGATCACATCCGAGACTCCGAACAACATTTGGTCTCCCTACTTACATTCCATATCTACTAAACAACATCGAATCCTTAAGTGTATCTCCCTACGGTTCGTGAATTATGCAGACATGACCGAGACACTTCTCCGAGCAATAACCAATAGAGGAATCTGGAAATTCAGATGGCTCCCACATATTTCTATGATTACTTTGCAATCGAATGAACCACTTACATACGATACCAATTTCCCTTTGTCACACGATAGTTTACTTATCCGAGGTTTGATCGTCGGTATCTCTGCATACCTAGTTAAACCTCGTTACCGATAAGTACTCTTTTCTCGTTCCCGTGATATGTGATCCCTAGTGAGCCAGTCACATGCTTGCAAGCTAATTGGATGACATTCCACCGAGAGGGCCCAGAGTATATCTATCTGTCATATGGATGGACAAATCCCACTCTTGATCCATGTGCCTCAACACATACTTTCTGAACACTCAATTCCACCTTTATAGCCACCCAGTTATGGTATGGTGTTTGATGTCATCAAAGCATCCTTCCGGTGATGGTGATTAGCATGATCTCATGGTCGAAGGAATTAGGTTACTATGTATCAGAAAGCTTATAGCAAACAAACTACTGAAATGACTTGATCTTTATGCTATGCTTATCTATAGGAGTATGTCCATCATACCATTCTCCTAATGATATGATCTTGTTGTTAATAACATCTCAATGTTCATGATCGAGAAACCACGATCATCTATTAACCAACAAGCTAGTATTATAAAGAGGCTTTACCAGGAACTCTAATTTAGTTTACAAATCACACAAGTATTAATGTTTCCGTTTAATTATATTATAGCATGAATGTAAACATTTATCATAAACACAAAGATATAATAATAACCGCTTTTATTATTGCCTCTAGGGCATATCTCCAACACATTTGGGCTCGGGCATGCTCTCCATTGATGGCAATGTCAAGCTTACAGTGAGCTAGGGCTAGTTAATTTAGTTTGATCATCTACTGAGAGGGTGTTGTGAGCTAGAGGGGAGACAAGTTAGGCACAAACACTGCTCACAATAGTGTTTGTTGTTTTGTTTCATTTGTGTTTGCAAGGTGTTTGATGAAATGGCCGAAAGAGATTTGAATTTGAATTTTTGGATGAAAATTGGTGGGTGTACTAGTCACATACTAGGTATTCTCTGGTTGCTTGGAATGGTCAAGGTGAACTAGTTTGGTTGGGTTTTGAGAAATGGTGATCTTCACATATGATATAGATTCAATTTTGAATTATCATTTGAATCAAGTTGTCAAATGTTTCTGTGAGTTTGAAATGTGGGCTTGGGTTCAATTTTACTAGGTCTAGCAAGGGGTGAAAAGAAATGGAATTGTTTCTGTTTGAAATCTTGGACTAGAAACACGCAAAGTGGTCTGGTGACCAAGATTGGCAAAAATGACCATTAACTCATTTTGTTTGTTTTTGAATTTCTCTTGATTTGTTTCTGCTTGGATTTGATTTAGATGATGTTGTTTTCATCTTACCCCTTGCTATTCACAACAATCACACAAGTCCATTCATGCATTCCTACAATCATCACATACACACATGCATTCATATGATTTTAATTAACAAAAGTTTTTGTTAACCCTAATTTTGATGATTGGAACTTGATAATCTTGATCAATAATTTTGGGATGCTACAGTACTTGTCCCATTCCTTTTTAGGAATTTCAATATAAGAGGCAAAGGCCTTAAAACATTTTGCAAGAACTTGAGAATCAAGACCATACTCAGTACTAATATCACAGAAGTTATCAGTTCCCATAAAAGATTTAAAGCATTCATAATCATAGTTTATACCTGACTTTATTCCTTTGTCATTCTCCCATGCTTCAGTGTTCTCTTGAATACGGTCTAGGAGATCCCATTTAGCTTCTTCCTTCATACGTGTGAATGATCCATCACAGGAAGCATCTAGTAAATCTTTATCATGAAGAGAAAGCCTAGCATAAAAGTTATTGATAATAATATTGTTAGGGAGTTCATGAATAGGACATTTAAGCATTAGTAACTTCATTCTTCCCCAAGCTTGAGATGTACTATCTCCATCACGAGGCCAAAAGTTATATATCAGGTTCCTATCCTTATGAATTTCACTGAGAGGATAGAATTTAGAATAAAAGAGAAGCACTATTTCCTCCCATTCCATGGATTGCCCATTCTTCAATAGCTTATACCATTCTTCAGCTCTTCCTTTCAAGTATATAGAGAGTAACTTCTTATTCACATGTTCGGTTGTGATACCTGCACACTTACACAATCCGCATAATTCATGGTTAAAAAGCAAATGATCACCAGGGTGGACAGTTTCATCCCCTAAATAATAATTATCCATAACACGATCAACAATACTTGTAGGTATCTTAAAAGGATCTATCTCAACAGGTGGTGGTTCATCTACTACCCTAACAGTGGTAGTAGTTTTCCCAAACGGAAAACCAAGTGGGTTATCCATATTGGAAACAAAGTAACAAACAAAAATAAAAAGAAATACTCATAGTAGAAGTTTCCTTTACCAGTTCCACTCGTCAATAGCGCTTCACTCCCCGGCAACAGCGCCAGAAAATAGTCTTGATGACCCACAAGTATAGGGGGTGTATCGTAGTACTTTTGATAAATAGGAGTGTCGATCCCAACGAGGGGCAGAAGGTGTTGACTAGTGGTATGGAGCAGGAAATCTCTGTAAATACTTAGCAAACGGATTTTTAGGGGTTTTCTTATAAAGCAAAGAAATAAAGTGTAAGTAATAAAGACAACGAACAATTGCAGCAAGTGTCCCAATCCTTTCTTAGCAAAGGACAAGCCGGTGGAAATACTTATAAGGACCAAACGTTCTCGAGGACACATGGGAATTCTGTCAAGTGCTTTCGCTTCATATAGTTGATTAGTCTTCTTTGGTTTTGTAAGTATTGTGTGGGTGAACCTGTGCTAATGTAACGACCTTACTTGGACTAATACATACTTGTGATTAACCCCCCTGCAAGCATCCGCGCATCCACAACTACAGGAAAGCAATTAAGGTATAAACCTAACCACGGCCTTAAACTCTGAGATCCTACGCTCCTTTGTGCAATGGTGTCCTAACGGGGGTTCAGGTTTCTGTCACTCCGGCAACCCCACAATTAGTAGCCAAATACACAATGAATTCCCCTAGGCCCATAAATGGTGAAGTATCATGTAGTCGACGTTCACATGACATCACTAGAAGAATAGCACCACAACTTAAATACTAAACCATTGAATAATATCTCAACACAAATCCACTACTAACAACATGACTTCTCCCATGTCCTCAAGAACTAAACGAACTACTCACAAGACATCATATGGATCGAGATCAAAGATGATATGGTGATGGATAACAATCTGAACATAAACAATAATACAATGGTTCCACTCACAAGCATCAACTACAATAGTAATCAACACCGGAAAAGTTTCCCCTAAGAACTATGCAAGTATTCAACACAATTGTTACAACGGGATGGAGTGATGATGACGATGCTGGTGGAGATGATGGTGTGGATGATGATGATGATCCTGATGAAGTCTAGCTTGATGATGGTGTTGATGGCGACGACGTCCCCTCTCCGGGAAGGAATTTCCTAGGCAGAAATCTGTCTGCCGAAGATCTCTTTCTCTCTCGGTGTTTTCCGCCCCGCAGAGGCGGCGGAATATTTCTGTATTTTCTCCATGTGTATTAGGGTTTCGAGGAGAAGATATAGGCGAGAGTGCGGAGCCAGAGGTGGGCCACACCCCTGTAGGCGCGGCCTAGGGGTGGCCCGCGCCTGGGGTGTGTGGGCCCCCTATGGCCCATCTCCGCCTCCCCTTCTGGCATTCTTCGTCCTTCGGGAAAATATGATTTTCCGTAGTTTTTCTAGTATTTTTCTGATCTTCGTGAAATTGCATCGAAACACCTCTTTTTCCATCAAAAACCTAAATCCGGCAATTCATCCTCCAAGAATCATCCAACATGCAAAAAC
This sequence comes from Avena longiglumis, assembly GCA_030063025.1. Taxonomy (NCBI): domain Eukaryota; kingdom Viridiplantae; phylum Streptophyta; class Magnoliopsida; order Poales; family Poaceae; genus Avena; species Avena longiglumis. The sequence continues at coordinate 151,143,985 of CP125975.1, read as the reverse complement.
AGATGAAAAGACATAAGTAACAGCTCTTAATAAGAAATATATCGATGAATAGAGGCAAATTATGATATAGAATGGTGATGCAAATTGGACGTATCAGTGTTTCCTAAAATAGTTTTAGCAATAGTAGCATCTAGGAAAGGACCTAATGAACCACTCGCATCAAGCACAGTAGAAGTAACATCATGAGTATCAGAAGCCGTTTCAGATTCAGCAGTTGTAGCAGTATGTGTAACATGTGTATGTGGTGGTTGTGTAACAAGCTTACTTATAATAGACGGTGAATAAAGAGCAGGAAGGTGTTTAGGACTGTACATCTTCTTGTAGTGGATGGTAAAATTGGAAACTATCCATCACGAGACTTCCCCATGATGAAAGGAGTAGCAGTAAACAATAATAGATCCAAGTGAACTTACAAATAAAGTTATGCTCCCCGGCAACGGCGCCAGAAAATAGTCTTGATGACCCACAAGTATAGGGGATCGCAACAGTCTTCGAGGGTAGTATTATCCAATTTATTGTTTCGACACAAGGGGAGCCAAAGAATACTTGCAAGCCTTAACAACTGAGTTGTCAATTCAGCTACACCTGAAAATAGTTCTTCCTCAAAGAATTTTATCAAAAGCAACAGTTTTGTAATAGCAATAGTAAAGTATCAGCAGCAGCAAAACAGGAGCAATAGTAACAGTAGTAGCAAACAATATGGTATGAGTGCGGTAGGCATAGGGATGGATGGACGTGCGTTGCATGGACGAGTCTAAACATGTAACTTCAAGATCTAGGGCAATTGCAGATAAATAAGAATAAGCATCCAAGTACTAAACAATCATAGGAATGTGCTCCATATTTTGTCCTATCAGCCCGTTGCAGCGGGGCCTCAAGGGAACTACTGGCAATTAAGGTGCTCCTTTTAATAGAGCACCAGAGCAAAGCATTAACACTCGATGAACACATGTGATCCTCACATCATAGCCATCCCCTCAGGTTGTCCCAATTTCTATCACTTCGGGGCCTTTGGATCCGGACAATGGTATGTGTACACAACTTGCAGATAAGATCACAAACAATACAATCATAATAAATCAATAATAAGTTTAGATGATCATGGCACTCGGGCCCTAGTGACAAGCATTAAGCACAACAAGTTGCAACAAAGTCAAATAGCACTAATAGAGATACTAGGCACCATGCCCTAATAATCTTATTCGATTACATGATAGAACTCATCCAATTTCTGTCATCCCCATAGCCTACAGCGGGGGATTACTCACTCATGCATGAGGAAAACATGGATGGTTGATGGAGAGGCGTTGGTGATGACGATGGCGATGATCCTCTCCAAATTCCCCGTCCCGGCAGGGTGCCAGAACGGATTTTCTGGTTATGAATCGCGGTTTCTGGTGGTGGTGGCGCAGCGGAACTCTTTCTGAAAAACGTCAAACCCTCCCTCGGTTTTTAGGTCAAGAGGCAACTTATAGGCAAAGAGGGAGGCCGAGGGGGTGCCTAGGACGGCCACACCCCCTCCAGGCGCGGCCAAGCCTGGCCCGCGGGGCTGGGGGGTGTGGACCCCCCAGGGCTCCACTCTATCTCGTATTCTGGATCCGTGAGTCTTCTAGTGAAATATAATTTTCGGCATTTTTTCGGGATTTTTCCTGATAGTTGATTTTCTGCACAAAAACTCGACACCAAGGTAATTCTGCTGAAAACAACGTCGGTCCGTGTTAGTTGTATCCAAATCACACAAGTTTAGAGGAGAAACAATAGCAAAACTGTTCGGAAAAGTAGATACGTTTTAAACGTATCACCCATCATAGCTTCAATTGAAGATTTTGTGCATCTCCTTCTCGTTCTGCACGGTGCTACACATGCAGAATGATTATGCTACTAGAAGTGGTCATCGTTGCTACATATGAAGGGTCACGATGCTAACGACAAATAGATGCGTTTTGATATTTTGCTACAGGCGATGCTATAATAGTAGCAAGTTTTTGCTATTTCTCTTCTATGTTTTTGCTACAATATCATAAAGTATTTGCTACGACATTTTCGACGAAAGTCCTGAGCAGATTCGATTTTGCTATGGTAGTCACTGGCGATGTCTCCGGCAAGGTCGTTCTTTTTGGTACATTAGCACATTTTTTTCTATCACAGTTTTATGATTTTGCTATAAGTGCATAAAAATTTTGCTACACGGTCTCCGGCGAGGTCTATCGGCGAGAGTCTCCGGCAAGGTCGAATCTGCTGTATTAGCATAACTTTTTGCTACAGAGTATCTGGCGAGGTCTCTGGCGAGTCGGTCCTTTTTGTTTTATTTTTTTTGGAGCAACCTATTTTTTGCTACGTATAAAAAAAGAGATATTATATAGCAAAACCGGATCATTTATAGTAAAAACCGGGAAAGGTACTGATTTTTGGTAGGGTGTGAGGTGAAATCCCGCCTAAATCCCACTTCTAATTCGTTTATCAGAATATAAGATTTGACAAATAAACTAAAAGTAAAATGTAGGTGGAATCTCACTTGATACACTAAAAATACAATTTTTAGGGATACGTGGCGCGGTGCGCTGTTCGGGTCGGGAGATAGGGAGGAAATATCCCCATGATACGTAGTGCTTCCCTTCTTCCTTTACTACTTGGATATTCATTCCTCGAATTATCCGAGTGTCAGAAGTTACTCGTTCTTCTCTCTATTCAGTTGTTACAATTAAACTGCGGTTTTTTTTTACTTCACATGCAATCCAAATTCTCACTGTATGATCTGCTACTTATGTACACGCCAAACATGAGCGATTCATGAAGACGCCCTCCGCGAATTTAGGATTTTTGTAAGGGAGATGCTCGGCAAAATTGACAACCTCGCGCACGTCTTTGCTGCACAGCTGTGGCTGAACCCCTCTCTTAGTTACAGAGGTTGGCGGCTGACAGAAATTTAGATTATTGGAGACATTCTTGAGTGTGTTTGGGAGAGCTCTATTTCAGTTTTTTTTTACAATCAATACATTTATGAAAGCAAATAGTACACGGTAAAGATACATGAGCTGTGTTCGGCAATTACAACATAAAGTCTAAAAGAAATTATCCAATCATCAAGGTCTTTAAAATATTTCTTTTCATGATACAATCTTGGGATTTCTATTTGTTAGTTATACTGATGAGGACATCCATATACTTACACCTACCCCAGTTACTACTGATGATGTTCCAGCTGCTACTAACAAGGATAAGTCCAATGAGATTAGGATTGGACCAATTACAAGAGCTCGTGCTAAGCTACTAGAACAACAGGTGAATTTGTTTCTTAATGAGCCTGATGTTTTACTTAATGAGAATTTTATACTGTCTAAGTCTATGTGTTATTGTATGATCAGATACGTTGGAAAAGACGGTATAGCACGTAGCGAGGAGGCGAAGCACATGGAGCAAGGTGTGTTGATCAATAGGGCAAGCGCGAGGGAGGAGAGGGAGGAAGCGCAAGGAGCTACAAAGGAAGGGATCAACACCTGGCAGAGTCTCTGCCGCGGCAGAGAAACGATGCCAAATCCTGCCACGGTAGGCTACCGCGGCACAGAAAGTGGCTGAAATCCTGCCACGGCAGAAGAGTCCTGCCGCGGCACGCTTTAGGCCCAATATGTTGCCACGGCAGGAACAGGCCTGTGCGCCTAGAAAGCTGTCCCACTTGGGTCGGCATGTATCTTAGTTGTAGTCGTTTGCGTCTTGGACTCTTAAGCTAGCCGCCCCCTCTCTCTTAAATAGATGGGGGTACCGTTTCTTTCGAGGGAGACCACGTTAAAAATATTTTGGAGTTGATTCTTTTTAGAACCTCTGAAATTACCCTGTGATCGAATTATCTACTGCAATTGAGTGTGATCTGTTGTTCCATTGGGAATTAGTAGATTGCAAACTACCGTTCATGGTCAACGGCTGCATGCGCAAGAACGTGGTGTTGTGAATATCCCACAGGGTTCGAGAGATGTTGCATTGGCATCAGGGTTCGAGCGGGAGAGTTCATAGCTACAAGCTAGTTATCTATCATCCACCATCAGCATCGACAAGTGCTTGCTGAGAAGATCGGGCCACCCCATATCATCTTGGTATCAGATTTCCTCGTTTACTCGGTGAGCATCCATAAATCCATCCATAGATTAGTTCTTGTTTTCGTCCTATACAAAAAAGGCATACAAAAATATTTGCCCTAGCCTAGATTGCATCGTTTTTCAAGTTTTAGTTGCTGGTCGTGTCTTCTCGTGGATCCGATCTGCGGTTTTTTCTCATAGGATTCTAGTTTTCGTTTGTGTTTAAAGTTTAGGGTTTTGATCTTGTTTTCCACCGAGTCCACCATCACTGTTTTTCGCAAGTTTCCATCTACTTTTCCGAGTCCACATAGCGTACTTTGGTGTTTCAAACCTAGCTACAGCCTATCTACCGCATCCGTGCCTAGGAACGTACCCACGAGACTAGTTGCTTTGCTCTGACAGGCTGCTCATTAGGGTTTTGAAAGTGCTCAATTTTCGCCCCGACAAACCGAATTATCCGGCCCTCCCTAGTTTGCATTCGTTTTGCATTGAGTCATATAGTTAAAAAAACAGAAAAGGAAAAGAGATTCAGTATTAAAAAAAGAGCGAGAATAGAGCTACAAGCGTGACAAAAAAAGATATCAAAGTGTGCTTTATTGGAGGCCTAGTTGATCATAGCACTTGTAGATTGAGCAATATGGTGCCTGTTTATTTTGAGCTATTACTAGCGTCTCTCTTGTGCATTGCAATATTCCTGTTCATAAATTGCTTTGCCACGTTTATCTCCACCGTGTGTGTTTCTTGGGTTATCATAACGATCAGCACTAGGACTTGTCTGCGGTGCAGTTAGGATTACATACCTACAGCTCCACCATAAATAACATGTGTGCCCTGTGATCGTCTCTATATCCTTGATATTCAATTCATCACATCAGTGCATCAGTCTTGATCTTGTTTTGGTTACGCATCTCTATTCACTTTGGAACGGTAAGATCTACTTTCTTGTCAGTGTGAGTGGATTGAGTGTTCCACCAAACAGATTTTATTTATTGCACTAATCTACTAATCATGTCTACTAGTGCTTCTAATGTTGTAGCACATAAAAAGAAGGATGATGAGTGTGTCAATTGGCGGGAATATGAAGCATTGAGATCCCATTTGACACTAGTGTTTAACAACACAACATATGCCATTGACAAGAGTCTTCAGGACGTGCAAGTGACTTTGGAAGCAAATGTTCAGGATGTGGCTACTATCAAGACACAAGTGACAGACCTCAACACGAACGTGACAGCTTTGCAGCATTCCGTAGATGCCTTGACACTTGCTATTGAGCAACGACAACAGCAACCAATGCATGAGGAGCTCGAGGATGAAGCTGATGGCAGTGTTGCTGGTGCTACGCCACTAGGCAGGTGACGTCCTAATGATCCTGCACCTGCACCATTACATGGTCGTGGTTTTGCCCCTATAGGTCGTGCTCAGAGTGTACCTATATAGCCGGTTGATGATGGTTTGGGCAAGCCTAAATTTTCAATTCCCAAGTTTGATGGTTCCATTGATCCTGAAGATTATTTGACATGGGAGTTGAAGATAGAGAAGCTCTGGCGCTTGTATGAGTATATTGAAGAAAAGAAGGTCAAGCTTGCAGCGTCAGAATTTGATGGTTATGCTTTGCGTTGGTGGGATGCTCTTGTTCAGCATAGAAGGGATGACAATGACCTTCCGGTGATGACTTGGCGAGAGATGAAGCGTATCATGAAGGAACTTTTTGTACCCACCAATTACTTGCGCTCTATTTTTGACAAGTTGACACAATTGAAGCAATGGGAACTTGACAGTTGATGAGTACTACATGGAGATGGAGATGCTTATGCAACGTGCTCGAATCCGAGAATCACTTGAGATGACCATGCAGCGATTTCTCAACAATTTGAGGTTACCCATAAAGAGCATAGTGCGTCATCACAAGTATGAGAACATGAACGAACTGTTGCATCATTCTAGAGAGGCCGAGTCACAGCTCGCAGAGGAAGCTAAAGCACGTCGTTTTCCAGCCACTAGCCGGTTCCCCAGGGCCACGCCATCTCCTATGGCTCCTCCTGCAGCGACCAGCTACCCTACTACATCGGCGGCCAAGCTTGTCCCCTCGCCCTCTTTTGGTTCTAATGCTAAGAAACCAGCTGCTCCTGCTACTAGTAAGGGTTCGAATATGTCAACTGCACGCACTTGCGATGTGGAGTGTCACACTTGCAGAGGTAGAGGGCACTATCAGAGAGATTGTCCAAACCGCAAGGTGATGTTTGTCAATGACCAAGGATTATGAGAGTGGAGATGATGTTGATCCTGATGATCATAGTGCTGATTATGAAGAGGAAGGTCTGGATGCCTTTCCTGCGCATGCACATACTATCGTGGTATCTCCATGCATTCTTAGTGTGCAGCCCATTGTTGACTCTCAGCGCTGCAATTTGTTCCAAACAAAAGCTCTCGTTGGGCCTAACAAAGCTTGCAAAGTAATTATTGATGGAGGTAGCTGCAGGAATCTTGCAAGCAAGGAGTTATGTGCCAAGCTGAATTTATCTTATTTGCCTCATCCTAAGCCATACTACATTCAGTGGTTAAGTGACAGTGGTGAGATGAAAGTAAACCATATGGTGAGAGTGAATTTTGAAATAGGACCATACAAAGATTCTATTGATTTTGATGTGGTTCCTATGACTGTTTGCCATTTGTTATTGGGTCGGCCTTGGTTATATGATCGCCATGTGCAACACAATGGCCGTGCCAATACTTATCACTTGGAGTTTACAGGCAAGAAGATTAACCTGCAACCAATGAAACCACAACAGATTGTCAATGAGTCTAGACAGAAAATAGAGGTGACTTTGAAAGATGCTTCTGTTGGAGGCCGTGAAAGTGTTGCAGTTGTACATGATGTTATAGAGCCTACAAAGAGTGATATAAAGAAAAGAGAGAGAGTGCCTAACCTAGTAATGCTAGCCACCAAGGAAGATATTAGAGAGTTTCGAGAGGATCCTAGTGCCATGCCGCTTGTGCTCATGTATAAGGGCGAGGTTTTAGTTTCTAACGACATAACCCCTATTTCTCTTGGTGTCTCTACTGTTTTGCAGGACTTTGGTGATGTGTTTCCAGAGGAGGTGCCCGCTGGACTTCCTCCCATGCACGGCATAGAGCATCAGATTAATCTTATTCCAGGAGACACATTACCTAACCGTGCACCCTACCGGACCAATTCTGACGAAACTAAGGAGATACAAAAACAAGTACAAGCACTACTCGACAAAGGGTACATTCGTGTTTCTCTTAGCCCTTGTGATGTTCCTGTTATTTTAGTTCCTAAGAAGATGGTACATGGCGCATCTGTGTAGATTGTCGAGCTATTAATAACATCACTATTCGATATCGTCATCCTATTCCACGCTTAGAAGATATGCTTGACGAATTGAGTGGTGCTGCTATTTTCTCTAAGATTGATTTGCGTAGTGGTTATCATCAAATTAGGATGAAAGAAGGGGATGAGTGGAAAACTGCTTTCAAAACTAAATTTGGTTTATATGAATGGCTAGTCATGCCTTTTGGGCTTACTAATGCACCTAGTACATTCATGAGATTAATGAATCATGTTTTGAGAGAATTCATTGGTCGTTTTGTGGTTGTTTATTTTGATGATATTCTTATCTATAGCCACAATGAAACTGAACATTGTAATCATATCCGACAAGTTTTGCAAGTGTTGTGTGATAATCAATTGTATGCTAATCTTGAGAAATGCACATTTGCAAAAGATAAGGTCATATTTTTGGGTTATGTTGTATCTAAGCATGGGGTAGAAGTAGATCAATCTAAAATTGAGTCAATTCAGAATTGGCCTATTCCCATGAATGTTAGTCAAGTGCTTAGTTTCCATGGATTAGCTGGATTCTATAGACGATTTGTGAAGGATTTTAGCACTATTGCTGCACCATTGAATGATTTGACTAAGAAATGTGTGCCATTTGTGTGGGGCGCAGCCCAAGATATTGCATTTGATACATTGAAACGTTTGCTTACTTCTGCACCATTACTTGCATTGCCTGATTTTTTAAAGCAATTTGAAGTTGAATGTGATGCTAGTGGTATAGGTATTGGTGGCGTTTTGATGCAAGAGGGTCACCCTATAGCATATTTTATTGAGAAACTTACTGGTGCTAGATTGAACTTTCATATATATGATAAAGAATTGTATGCACTTGTTCGTGTACTAGAAGTTTGGCAACATTATTTGTGGCCAAAAGAGTTTATCATACATTCTGATCATGAAGCTTTAAAGTATCTAAAATCTCAATCAAACTTGCATAGGAGATTAGCTAAATGGGTTGAGTTTATTGAATCTTTTCCGTACATCATTCAATATAAGAAAGGAAAAGAAAATGTCATTGTTGATGCTTTGTCTAGGAAAAACATGCTATTAATGAATCTTGATGTTAAAATTCCTGGATTGGAGAGTATTTGTGCACTTTATGCAACTGACAATGATTTTTCTGAACCATATCGTTTGTGTGCTCTTAGAAACGCATGGGATAAGTATCATATACATGTATTTGTTTCGAGCTAACAAACTATGTATTCCAGAATCGTCGTTGTGTTTGTTCTTAGTGCAGGAATCACATGCTGGTGGTTTGATGGGTCATTTTGGGCGTGAGAAGACATTACTCATGCTTGTTGATCATTTTTATTGGCCCAAGATGAGGCGTGATGTGTACATATTTGTGAGTCGATGCATTATATGTCAGAGGTCGAAATCCAAATTGAAGCCTCATGGTTTGTATACCCCTCTCTCTGCGCCAACTGCACCATGGGAAGAAAATAGTATGGTTTTTGTGCTAGGTCTACCTAAAACCCAGAGAGGGTATGATTCTATATTTGTGGTAGTAGATAGATTCTCTAAGATGGCTCATTTTATTGCCTGCCACAAAAGCGACGACGCGTCGCATGTTGCTAACCTGTTTTTCAGGAACATTGTGAGATTACATGGAGTACCAAGAACAATTGTTTCTGATCGAGATGTGAAGTTTATGAGCTACTTTTGGAAGACTTTATGGGGGAAGGTGGGAACGAAGCTACTATTTAGTACTACTTGTCATCCCCAGACAGATAGTCAGACAGAGGTGGTGAATAGAACATTATCACAACTCTTAAGGACTATGATAAAGAAGAATCTGAGGGAGTGGGAAGAGTGTTTGCCACATGTCGAGTTTGCTTACAATAGGGCAGTGCATTCAACCACTCAACTTTGTCATTTTGAGGTGGTGTATCGTTTCAAGCCATTGACACCACTGGATTTATTGCCTCTACCATTACATGAGAGAGTTGATATGGAGGCATCAAGACGTGCAGACTATGTGAAGAAGATTCATGAGAAGACTCGAGAGGCTATTGAGAAGAAAGGCAAGAATATTGCTGCTGCAAGAAATCAAGCAAGGAAGGAAGTGTTGTTCAAACCTGGTGATATGGTTTGGGTACATCTGCGCAAGGATAGGTTTCCATTGCTGCGCCAATCCAAGTTGAAGCCGCGCGGTGCTGGTCCTTACAAGGTGTTAGCCAAGATTAATGATAATGCCTACTCAATTGATATACCTATTGCTGAATTCGGTGGAACTAGCAATAGTTTCAATGTTGTTGATTTATCACCATATGATGGAGAAGACCTTGGAGCGTCGAGGTCGACGCCTTTTGAAGGGGGGAGATGATGAGGACATCCATATACTTACACCTACCCTAGTTACTACTGATGATGTTCCAGCTGCTACTAACAAGGATAAGTCCAATGAGATTAGGATTGGACCAATTACAAGAGCTCGTGCTAAGCTACTAGAACAACAGGTGAATTTTTTTCTTGATGAGCCTGATGTTTTACTTAATGAGAATTTTATACTGCCTAAGTCTATGTGTTATTGTATGATCAGGTACGTTGGAAAAGAAGGTATAGCACGTAGCGAGGAGGCGAAGCACATGGAGCAAGGTGTGTTGATCAATCGAGAAAGCGCGAGGGAGGAGAGGGAGGAAGCGCAAGGAGCTACAAAGGAAGGGATCAACATCTGGCAGAGTCTCTGCCGCGGCAGAGAAACGATGCCAAATCCTGCCACGGTAGGCTACCGCGGCACAGAAACTGGCTGAAATCCTGCCACGGCAGAAGAGTCCTGCCGTGGCACGCTTTGGGCCCAATATGTTGCCACGGCAGGAACAGGCCTGTGCGCCTAGAAAGCTGTCCCACTTGGGTCGGCATGTATCTTAGTTGTAGTCGTTTGCGTCTTGGACTCTTAGCCTAGCCGCCCCCTCTCTCCTAAATAGATGGGGGTAGCGTTTCTTTTGAGGGAGACCACGTTAAAAATATTTTGGAGTTGATTCTTTTTAGAACCTCTGAAATTACCCTGTGATCGAATTATCTACTACAATTGAGTGTGATATGTTGTTCCATTGGGAATTAGTAGATTGCAAACTACCGTTCGTGGTCAACGGCTGCGTGCGCAAGAGCGTGGTGTTGTGAATATCCCACAGGTTCGAGAGTTGTTGCATTGGCATCAGGGTTCGAGTGGGAGAGTTCATAGCTACAGGCTAGTTATCTATCATCCACCATCATCATCGACAAGTGCTTGCTGAGAAGATCGGGCCACCCCATATCATATACTCACTTTTCCTCAGCCGCTTAACTTTTACTCACTTTTCCTCTCGCTATGTTATGAAACCCTCGCAGGCGCTCGGACGGAGGGATGACGTTAGGTTAAAGGTTTGACCGTTACATGCTAACTGGTGGAACCGTGTTGGGGCGGGTCATGCGTTGAGCGTTACGTTACGTGGTTTCGACCGTAACGTGCCGACCAGTGGCACCGTGTTGGGACGGGTCCTTCCGTGGCCGTTACATATTGACGGGTGGGGCCAGGATACACGTCGTACCCGCCATCCATCTCTCGCTAACTTGTGGGCCGTTTTTTTCCTGATTGGGTGACCGGTGCAGCCAATGACAAATGAGGCGTTCTATGGGGCCATCAAAGCCAATGACCGATGAGGTCATGATGTGGGATGGAGGGTGATTTGCATAGTTGCCATGTTTTATGTTGCATCTTGCATATTTTCCATTTTGTGTGTCACTGACATGTGGCGGCCATGTGGCAAATATGCAAATTCCAAAAAAAAATTGACAGATATGCAAAATTGGCAAATATGCAAAAATCCCGGAGCAGCTACTCCCCCAAACATTGACAGGTGGGGTTGATATGACACACGTGAGGTCGGCTCTCTCTCTCTCTCATCCGCTCCCAGCTCCCATCCCCGAGCAGCTCCTATCCCATCGGCGAACAGAGCAGCCATCGTTGGCGTGTCGGCGGCTCTATCCTATGCTGGCGTCAGACGGACTGCCACGCTGCACCTCAACCATGGCTCCAGCACCTGTTCCGTCTGCATGCATTGTACGTTGAGGCAGTACAAATCGCAGGCAGGTCCGCTGCCCACGACGACCGAGATTTTGTTCTGCCGCCATAGCTCGATGAACGGTCGCAGCAATTGTTAGTAGTGCTTGGTAAGACCTTCGCTCTTGCTCCGCCCACCCTAATCGGTTCGGTTCCCGTAATTTTCTCGATATTGCAGGGGTAAATTAGTCTTCAATGTCTGGTCGTAGCGGGTACACCGGCGAGGGTGAGGACTCGATCATGTCGTGGCCACATTCTCCTTCTCCTACCACATCGGAAGTACAGGTAGCTCCTTCTCTTTGTAGTACTATTGAATTTGAAGTGCCGCCATGGCCTGTCGGACTAATTTTAATTGGGTTTGTTTTGGGATTGTTACAATGTGCTATGTAGGCTAATGATCCATGGTACATCGCATACCAAGATGAATCAACTCAGTGGTCTAGACAGAGGATGGATTTTGGAGAAGATGGTTTCCAATTTAGGTGATGAATTGGCCCGTAAAAACCTGTTAATATTAGAGTTGAAGCGTACTGTCAAGAAATAAAAGAAGTACTCAGATCTTATTCGCGAAGAGAAGTTGACACTTGAGGCTGATCTCGCTGTATCTGATCAAGTGGTAGAAAATCTAAAACATGAACTTCAAGTGAAGGGGGAGGAGAATAGTAGATTTATGTGGACAGTTTTAGTAGTTTTCATCCCCGTCCTAACAGTTATAGTATAGGGTTATGATGAAGGTGGCATGTGTAATGATTAGTTGAATTGATAGCGAATTTAGAGAGTAGAATTGTTATTCAATGGGTGGTTGTAAGTTTCTAATAATTTAGTCATTTTGCGGTCCCAAAATTGTCAAGAGAATGCATTGTGGGGCCCGAGTTGCTTGCCATTGGATCTAGCTGCCCATAGTTGGCGTGCTAAATGCCTAGAGGGTCAAGTTGGGGGCCCTATTAGTTATGACTGTTGTGTCGCTGCCATCGTAGCTGCCATGTAGACTTGCAGTGTTAACGGCAGCATCCATTGCCCGTTCTTCTTGATGTCGCATTCTTTTTCTCCAGAGAGGCCATCTGTCAAGTACTACTCCCTCCGATCCAAATTAGTTGACTCAAATTCGTCAAGATATGGATGAATCTAATACTAATTCATGTCTAGATACAATCGAAACTAGAAAAATCTAAATCAACTAATTTGGGTCAGAGGGCGTACTACTTATGAATCAGCTTTAGAGCATATCCCTCCAATCCATATTACTACTTGTCACTGAAATGGATGTATCTAGATATGTTTTAGTGCTATATACATAGTATGAATTGGAGGGAGTATCAATTTTGATTCAAACGATACATATTTCGATCAAATTTATACAAGCCCACCGAAGATTCTCAAAGCAAGTACTACTACTTATGAATCAACTTTAGAGCATATCCACCGGTCTCACGAATTAAATAATACTCCCATTGACCCATATTAGCACTAAAACTTGACTAGTTATGTTCATATCTAGATGAATCTAAGTCAAATAATATGGGTCTGAGGGAGTATCAAATTTATTGAAATCATACATATATTTTAAGTCGTGGAATTTTGGTTCAAACTGGGCTCAAATTTGTCCCAATATTAAGTGGACGGTGATCTAGCTGCCCTCCCCGCCGCATGTGTACTCCAAGAAGTACGGGTAAAGTGCTCCCATCCATTCGACCACGAGGTACATCCGGCCTTCACGAAATGCACCTCGACGTGCCAGCCGTGGCCGCGGCCTACCTCCCACGGCATCGGTTCACGAGGGCTTGGACTACGCCGTTGCAGTTATGTTGTGGATGATGGCTTCAATCATCATCGAATTGATGACCACTGTTAGCACCGCCGCCGTATCAGTGTCTTTCATCAACAACGGATCTGAGAAGGTGAACAGGAGTGAGACAGATAGAGACAGAAATTTCAGACGCTTAGAACCTTGCCGTCCAGCCGCTACGCTTGGATCCGTGCCGCCGCAAGCCGTTCCGACCCCCACGCTTAGGTCCACGCCGCCGCACGCTGTTCTGACCGCCAGGCTTAGATCTGCGCTGCTGCACGCCGTTCCGAGCCCCATGCTTAGGTCCACGCCAACGCACGCCATTCGGACCGCCAGTCTTAGGTCCGCACCACCGCACGTCGTTCAGACCGCCACACTTAGAACCGCGCTGCCCCACGCTGTTCGGACTACCGCGCCGCTGTACGTCAATAGGAGGGAAGGAAGAAGCGGCTAGTATACGTGCGACAGGGAAAGGGACGGAGAGACATCCAGCCCGTCGGGCTCTCCTCTGTGTACAGGGTAGGTGCGCCCATCGGGAGAGAGAGACCTCCAGCCCGTCGGATCATGATATATCCAACGGTGGTTGGCCAAGATCCGTGTGACATACATCTCGACCAATCAGAGCGCAGCAGCCAAACTGAGAGTAAGTTGACCTGTTTTGAGGGTTTGAGTCAGGAGAGAGGGGAAAGTGAGGAAAACTTTAGCGGGAGCAAAAAAGTGAGGAAAACTTTATAGGGAGGGGGAAAATGAGTAGAGATAAGTAAAACATGTTGGAGATATACCCTAGAGGCAATAATAAAAGTGGTTATTATTATATCTTTGTGTTTATAATAAATGTTTACATTCATGCTATAATGGTATTAACCGGAAACATTAATACTTGTGTGCTTTGTAAACTAAATTAGAGTCCCTGATAAAGCCTCTTTATCATACTAGCTTGTTGATTAATAGATGATCGTGGTTTCTCGATCATGAACATTGAGATGTTATTAATAACAAGATCATATCATTAGGAGAATGGTATGATGGACATACTCCTATAGATAAGTGTAGCATTAAGATCAAGTCATTTCAATAGTTCGTTTGCTATAAGCTTTCTGATACATAGTAACCTAATTCCTTCGACCATGAGATCATGTTAATCACCATCACCGGAAGGATGCTTTAATGACATCAAACACCACACCGTAACTGGGTGGCTATAAAGGTGGCATTGAGTGTTTGGAAAGTATGGGTTGAGGCACATGGATCAAGAGTGGGATTTGTCCATCCATATGACGGATAGATATATTCTGGTCCCTCTTGGTGGAATGTCATCCAATTAGCTTGCAAGCATGTGACTGGCTCACAAGGGATCACATATCACGGGAACGAGAAAAGAGTACTTATCGGTAACAAGGTTGAACTAGGTATGCAGAGATACCGACGATCAAAACCTCGGATAAGTAAAATATCGTGAGACAAAGGGAAATTGGTATCGTATGTAAGTGGTTCATTTGATCGCAAAGTAATCGTATAAATATGTGGGAGCCATTTGAATTTTCAGATTCCTCTATTGGTTATTGATCGGAGAAGTGTCTTGGTCATGTCCGCATAACTCACGAACCGTAGGGAGACACACTTAAGGATTCGATGTTGTTTAGTAGATATGGAATGTTAGTAGGGATACCGAATGTTGTTCGGAGTCTCGTATGGGATCCGGGATATCACGAGGAGATCCGGAATGGTCCGGAGAATAAGATTCGTATAAGGAAAGTCCTATTTTGGAGTTCGGGAAAGTTTCCGATGTTTTCATCAGAGAGGTTCTAGAAGGGTCTAGAAGGTTCACCAGTCCGGAAGGAGAATGGTCCATGAATGTTTCCTGGGTAAGTGGAATGATTGGATCATATTCTAGGTCACATAGTGTGTGCATTTGTAAGAGAGAATTAAAGCTCTAAATTGAAAGTCTAACGGGAGTTTGAAAAGTCAAACTGGAACAATGGTTTCCTAGTGGGAGAAGAAACAAGTCCTTCTCTCAATCCAACTTTGGTTTGGGTTTGGATTCAAACCCACCCCTCCCAAGGCTGCCCCCCCCTCTCATAAATAGAGGGGGAGGGCTGCCCCAAAGCACACAAGCCCTAGCCCCTCTCCCCGCACACGAGCCGCCGCCGCCGCAGCCCCGCCGCCGCGCCGACGCCACCGCCGCTCGCCGACGCCGCCCTAGCCGCCGCCTCCTCCTCCCCCCGGACTTCTAAACCCTAGATCTCCGGGAAACCCTAATCCACCATAACTCGCACCGGCTTAGGCGAAGCCCTGCGGGATCATCCCTCTACTTCCGGCACCACGCCGTTGCGCTGCCGGAATCGCGAGGGGAGAAGTACAACCTCTACTGCCTGCTGGAACAAGGGAGAGGAAGGTCTTCATCGAGTACCGAACGTGTGACCGACTGCGGAAGCGCTGCCGGAACGCAGCGCCGGAAGGATCGTCTACGCGATCTTGAGATCGGCAAGTGTACGACTACATCACCCACGAGAATCTGCTCTCGTTAACCGCTTTGGAATCTTCGAGGGTGAGTGCTTCTATCGACTCGTTGCTACAATCTAGTAGATAGATCTTGGCCTTAGTTGTGTGCATACGGTAGAATTTTTTGTTTTCCATGCTACGAACCCCTACAGTGGTATCAGAGCCATGTCTATATGTAGATTTGTTGCACGAGTATAACACAATGGTCATTGTGGGCAGTGGTGCTTTTATCATCAATTGCTTTTTGTGTACTTTGCATCTTGCGGTATGATGGGATGAAGCGGCCCGGGCTAACCTTACATGACATCGTTCATGAGACTTGTTCCACGCTCAACATGCAACTTGTATTGCATAAGTGGCTTTGCGGGTGTCTGTCTCTCCCATCATAGTATAGATTCAATTTACAACGGGCACTTGATAGTTCAAACATCAACGTTGTGGTTCTTGTTCGTAAGTTAGAGCGACACTTATTGAAAGCCCCAAACCACGTAAAATATGCAAAGAAAATTAGAGGCGTCTAACTTTGTTTTGCAGGGGTGTGTTGTGATGTGATATGGCCATGATTGTGATTATATATGATGTATGCAATGTTCCTTATTGTAAGATGGCAACCGGCAGGAGCCATATGGTTGTCTTTTGAATTCCGTTAAGACCTGCGTGTCTATTCAAAGTAGTTGTAATAGTTGAAGCTGGTGGACGACGACCATGAAATGGCGCCATTGACCTTGACGCCATACCGGTGATGATGGAGATCATGTTCGTGCTTGAAGATGGAGATCGGAATCACAAGAAGAAAGGCCATATCATATCACATATTATGAATTGCATGTGATGTTAATCCTTTTATGCATCTTGTATTGCTTAGTTCATGATGGTAGCATTATAAGATGATCCCTCAAGCACAAAAAATTAAAGTTTTAAAGTGTTCATCCTTAGTAAGCACCGTTGCTAAAGATCGTTGTTTCGAAGCACCACGTGATGATTGGGTGTGTTAGATTCTGCGAGTGTATACAACGTGAGCAAGCCAGATTTGCTCATGCGCAAGCTAAGGTTTGATCTTGACGAGCCTAGCATATAAAGACATGGTCTCATAACACGGATCACCGAAAGGTAAAGCATGAATCATATAGTAGATATGATGAACATGTTGATTGTTCGCCATTGAAGCTACATCAACTCTCGTGATGATCGGTTTTGATGTGGTGGATTTGGTTCGTGTGATCACTAAAACAATTTGAGGGATATAGTTTTGAGTGGGAGTTCACCTAGATTAATTTAACTATTAATTAGAACTCAATTTGTCATAAACTTAGTCTAAACTATTGCAAATATGTTGTAGATCAATGGCGGCCCCTACCATCAATTTTAATGCATTCCTAGAGAAAGAAAAGTTGAAAAACAATGGAAGCAACTTCGCGAATTGGTTCCGCATTTTGAGGATTATCCTCAATGCTAGTAATTTGACCGATGTGTTGGATGCACCGCTGGGTGACCCGCCTGCGGCTACTGCTACCGATGAGGTAAAGAATGTTTTCCTCGCTCGGAAGAATCAGTACTCCATAGTTCAGTGTGCTATCTTATATGGTTTAGAATCGGAGCTTCAAAAAAGGGTTGAGAACCATGACCCACATGATATTTTCCGTGAACTCAAAATGATATTTTAGGCTCACGCGGCAGTTGAGAGTTATGAGGCTTCTGAAAAGTTTTTTAACTGCAAGATGGAAGAGGGCAGCTCCGTCTGTGAGCACGTGCTTAAGATGTCTGGGCACGCAAGCAAGCTCCAAAGCTTGGGAATAGTGATTCCTAATGCTTTGGGGATTCACCGTGTCCTCCAATCACTACCACCAAGTTACAAGAACTTTGTGATGAACTACAATATGCAAAACATGGACAAGTCGTTGCCAGAACTCTTCTCCATGTTGAAATCTGCAGAAGTGGAGATGAAGAAAGAGCACCAAGTGTTGTTGGTCGATAAGACCACCAAATTCAAGAAGCAAGGCAAGTCTAAGAAAAAGGGAAACTTCAAGAAGGGCGGTAAGAAAGTTACCGCGCCGCCGAAGAAGACCAAGGCTGGGCCTAAGCCTGATACTAAGTGCTTTTACTGCAAGGGAGAAGGTCACTGGAAGAAGAATTGCCCAAAGTACTTGGCGGATTTGAAGAATGGCAACATCAATAAGAAAGGTATATCCGATATACATGTTATTGATGTGTATCTCACTAGTACTCATAGTAGTGCCTGGGTATTTGATACTGGTTCGGTTTCTCTTATTTGTAACTCGAAACAGGTACTACAGAATAAACAGAAGCTAGCGAAGAACGAGGTGACGATGCGCGTAGGAAATGGATCAAAGGTTGATGCGATCGCGGTCGGCACACTACCTCTTCATCTACCATCGGGATTAGTTTTATACTTAAATAATTTTTATTTGGTGCCTGCGTTGAGCATGAACATTATATCTGGATCATGTTTATTGCGAGACGGTTACTTGTTTAAGTCCGAGAATAATGGTTGTTCGATTTATATGAGTAATATGTTTTATGCACATGCACCTTTGATAGATGGTCTATTCTTATTGAATCTCGGTTGTGGAAATACACACATTAATAACATTGAAGCTAAACATTTGAAATTGAGCGATAACTCGACCTATATGTGGCAATGTCGTCTTGGTCATATTGGAGTGAAGCGTATGAAGAAACTCCATTCCGATGGACTTATTGAATCACTTGATTTCGAATCACTTGAGAGATGCGAAGCATGTCTGATGGGTAAAATGAAAGACTCCATTTTCTGCTATGATGGAGTGAGCTACGGACTTGTTGGAAATCATACATACCGATGTGTGTGGCCCAATGAGTGTGGCATCGTGCGGTGGTTATCGTTATGTTCTTACCTTCACGGATCACTTGAGTAGATATGTGTATATCTATTTCATGAAACATAAGTCCGAAACTTTCGAGAAGTTTAAGGAATTTCAAAGTGAGGTAGAGAATCAACGTAACAAGAAGATTAAATTTCTACGATCTGATCGTGGAGGTGAATATCTAAGTTACGAGTTTGGCGAGCATTTTAAGAAATGTGGAATACTTTCACAATTGACACTGCCGGGAACACCATAGCTTAATAGTGTGTTCGAACGTCGTAATCGAACTCTCTTAGATATGGTTCGTTCTATGATGTCACTTACAGATTTACCGCTATCGTTTTGGGGTTATGCATTAGAAACAACCGCATTCACTTTAAATAGGGCACCATCTAAATTCGTTGAAACAACACCGTATGAATTATGGTTTGGGAAGAAACCTAAATTGTCGTTCCTTAAAGTTTGGGGTTGCGAAGCTTATGTAAAGAAGTTATAGCCCGACAAGCTTGAACCCAAAGCGGAAAAATGCGTCTTCATAGGATATCCGAAATAAACGATTGGGTATACCTTCTATCAAAGATCCGAGGGAAAGATCTTCGTTGCCAAGAATGGATCCTTTCTAGAGAAGGAGTTTCTCTCGAAAGAAGTGCCTGGAAGGAAAGTAGAACTCGACGAGGTTGTTGAACCTTCTCTCGAACTTGCGAGTAGCGCAGCACCAGAAGTAGTTCTTGTGACGCCTGCAGCAATAAGAGAGGAAGCTAATAATGTTGATCATGAAACTTCGGTTGAAGTTGCTACGGAACCTCGCAGGTCGATGAGAAATCGTACCACTCCTGATTAGTATGATCCCGTTATGAGTGTCATGTTGGTGGACAACACCGATGACCCTGCGACATATGAGGAAGCGATGATGAGCCCAGATTCCAATAAATGGCAAAAGGCCATGAAATGCGAGATTGGATCCATGTACGAAAACCAAGTATGGACTTTAGTGGACTTACCGGATGGACGGAAGGCTGTTGAGAACAAATGGATTTTCAAGAAGAAATTAGATGCTGATGGTAATGTTACTGTCTATAAAGCTCGACTTGTCGCAAAAGGGTTTCGACAAATTCAAGGAGTTGACTACGATGAGACTTTGTCACCAGTAGCGAAGCTAAAGTCTATGAGGATTTTGTTAGCAATCGCTGCATATTATGATTATGAGATATGGCAGATGGATGTCAACACGGCGTTCCTCCATGGAGACATTGATGAAGAGTTGTATATAATGCAACCCAAAGGTTTTGTCGATCCTAAAGATGCTAACAAAGTATGCAAACTTCAACGGTCTATATATGGATTGAAGCAAGCATCCCGAAGTTGGAATCAACATTTTGATAAGGTAATCAAAAGTTTTGGTTTTATACAAACTTATGGAGACGCTTGTATTTACAAGAAAGTGAGTGGGAGATCTGTAGCATTCTTAATACTATATGTTGATGACATATTGTTGATTGGGAATGATGTAGACCTTCTTAATAGTGTCAAGGATTATTTGAATAATAGTTTTTCAATGAAAGATCTTGGCTAAGCAGCTTACATATTAGGCATAAAGATTTATAGAGATAGATCGAGACGCCCAATATCATTGTCACAAAGTACATATTTGGACAAAGTTCTAAAGAGGTTTGGAATGGAAGATAGCAAGAAAGGGTTCTTGCCCATGTTACCCAATACGACCTTGAGTAAAACTCAAAGTCCTGCAACGGCAGAAGATAGAGAAAGGATGAGTAAGACTCCATATGCCTCAGCCATAGGATCTCTAATGTATGCCATGCTATGTACTAGACCCGACATTGCACATGATGTTAGTTTGACTAGCAGATATCAAAGTGATCCAGGAGTGGATCATTGGACAACGGTCAAAAACATCCTTAAGTACTTGAGAATAACTAAGGATATGGTTCTTTCTTATGGAGGTGATGAACAACTCGTTGTTAATGGTTACATCGATGCTAGTTGGAACACCGATCCGGATGATTCTAAATCTCAATCTGGATACGTATTTACTTTGAATGGTGCAGGAGTTAGCTGGAGGAGTGCAAAGCAAAGCATTGTGGCGAGATCTTCAACTGAATCGGAATAAATAGCTTCTTTGGAGGCTTCACAAGAGGCGATATGGATGAAGGAGTTCATTATAGAGCTCGATGTGGTTCCAAGTGCGCTAGACCCAATGTCTATCTACTATGATAACATGGGCGCCATAGCCAATGCGCAAGAACCAAGGTCACACAAGAAGCTAAAGCACATCAAGCTACGTTTTCACGCTATTCGAGAGCATGTCCAAGATAGTGACATAAAGATTTGCAAAGTACACACAGATCTGAATGTGGCGGATCCGTTGACTAAACCTCTCCCGAGGGAAAAACATGACCAGCACCAAACCGCCATGGGTGTAAGGTATATTACCATGTAATCTAGATTAGTTGACTCTAGTGCAAGTGGGAGACTGTTGGAGATATGCCCTAGAGTCAATAATAAAATAGGTTATTATTATATCTTTGTGTTTATGATAAATGTTTACATTCATGCTATAATGGTACTAACCAGAAACATTAATACTTGTGTGATTTGTAAACTAAATTAGAGTCACTGGTAAAGCCTCTTGATAATACTAGCTTGTTGATTAATAGATGATCGTGGTTTCTCGATCATGAACATTGAGATGTTATTAATAACAAGATCATATCATTAGGAGAATGGTATGATGGACATACTCGTATAGATAAGTGTAGCATTAAGATCAAGTCATTTCAATAGTTCGTTTGCTATAAGCTTTCTGATACATAGTAACCTAATTCCTTTGACCATGAGATCATGTTAATCACCATCACCGGAAGGACGCTTTGATGACATCAAACACCACATCGTAACTGGGTGGCTATAAAGGTGGCATTGAGTGTTCGGAAAGTATGGGTTGAGGCACATGGATCAAGAGTGGGATTTGTCCATCCATATGACGGATAGATATACTTTGGGCCCTCTCGGTGGAATGTCATCCAATTAGCTTGCAAGCATGTGACTGGCTCACAAGGGATCACATATCACGGGAACGAGAAAAGAGTACTTATCGGTAACGAGGTTGAAATAGGTATGCAAAGATACCTACGATCAAAACCTCGAATATGTAAGTGGTTCATTGGATCGCAAAGTAATCGTAGAAATATGTGGGAGCCATATGAATTTCCAGATTCCTCTATTGGTTATTGATCGGAGAAGTGTCTTGGTCATGTCTGCATAATTCACGAACCGTAGGGAGACAAACTTAAGGATTCGATGTTGTTTAGTAGATATGGAATGTTAGTAGTGATACCGAATGTTGTTCAGAGTCTCAGATGGGATCCGGGATATCACGAGGAGATCCGAAATGGTCCGGAGAATAAGATTCATATAAGGAAAGTCCTATTTCGGAGTTCGGGAAAGTTTCCGATGTTTTCATCGGAGAGGTTCTAGAAGGGTCTAGAAGGTTCACCAGTCCGGAAGGAGAATGGTCCATGAATGTGTCATGGGTAAGTGGAATGATTGGATCATATCCTAGATCACATAGTGTGTGCATTTGTAAGAGAGAATTAAAGCCCTAAATTGAAAGTCAGACGGGAGTTTGAAAAGTCAAACTGGAACAATGGTTTCCTAGTGGGAGAAGAAACAAGTCCTTCTCTCAATCCAACTTGGGTTTGGGTTTGGATTCAAACTCACCCCTCCCAAGGCTGCCCCCCTCTCATAAATAGAGGGGGAGGGCTGCCCCAAAGCACACAAGCCCTAGCCCCTCTCCCCGCACACGAGCCGCTGCCGCGCCGCCTCCCCGCGTCGCCACGTCGACGCCGCCGCCCTAGCCGCCACCGACACCTCCTCCTCCTCCCGGGAGAGAATATGCTCTCGTTAACCGCTTTGGAATCTTCGAGGGTGAGTGATTCTATCGACTCGTTGCTACAATCTAGTAGATAGATCTTAGCTTGATTTGTGTGCATGCGGTAGAAATTTTTTGTTTTCCATGCTACGAACCCCTACAAAACAAGGGCACTCAGATAAAAAATGAGTAAGGGAAATTCAAGCTTTTGGCATACAAAATGGAAGATGTGTTATTTGAACAAAATAATTCATCTTGGCCAACATTATATTCTTTGCAACTCAAAGATACACAAGTATTCCAAATTTGGCCTCATTTAGACAAAGTATGTTTTGGAATGAGTTATTTTGGAGGTCGATTGAGTAGAAAGCTATGCATCTTCATAGATAGTAGCTCATTTCAAGAAGGGTTTAAGAAGTGATTTAGGGGATACGTCCATTTCTATTCATTTCCTTTTCATTTATTATTCATGCTAGGTTGTAGGCAACATAACAAGACTCCATTTGAAGGTTGCACTATGTTTTGATTTTTTTGAATTAAACTAACCCTAAAACCATTTTTTTGAATTTAATCACTTAGAAAAGGAAAAATATGGCTGATTACAAGTTAATCCAAAATTTCTAGTTTCATATGGTAAATAAATCCAAGATACACAAGTGTGCCCAAATTTTGGATCAATTGGTCAACGTTTAAGACATGAACTAGCTAAACCCCATGTGTTGACCACATGCCGAGGGAAAAACTGAGCAGTGCTAAGCAACTAGGTGCATGACCATAGAAACTTGCAATAACACATACATTATAGGATTATTCAACATACAAACTTGGGAGCGTCACACTAGTTCGAATTCAATACAAACATTGATAGTCGTTAAAATTTATCATACAAATTAAAATTAATAATTTAAATTCATTTTTTCTTGTTCCTAGTGTTTTTCCCTGGGTTCACCACCTTGCTCCTGGTGATCTTAGCTGGAATATTCTCGGAGTCCACCGTCAGCTTCTTCCTTTTTTCCTTTGTTCTTTTTCTCTGCATCTAATGAATCAAGTGCTTCAGTCTGTCGTATAATTGGTTCAAAAAACTTTACCTCCATTTCTTCAATATCGGCTCGTGTAATTCCTTTATGTTTGAATTCTACTTCAATCTCCCATGCAGTTGATGTAATCTCCCCTGCATTTGGTTCAATCTTCTCTTGATCGACTGGTTCAATCTCCCATGTATTTGGTTCAATCTCCTCTATATTTGGTTCAATCTCCACTCGATCCATTGGTTCAATCTTCCCTGCATTTGGTTCAATATCACCTGCATTTGGTTCAATCTCCTCTGTATTTTGTTCAATCT
This sequence comes from Avena longiglumis, assembly GCA_030063025.1. Classification (NCBI taxonomy): domain Eukaryota; kingdom Viridiplantae; phylum Streptophyta; class Magnoliopsida; order Poales; family Poaceae; genus Avena; species Avena longiglumis. Next base: position 151,120,123 of record CP125975.1, on the reverse strand, counting down.
CCTCTTGATCTGTTGGTTCAATATGCAATGTATCCATTGCCTCGTTCTCCTCTCGTTCAAACACTTCATTCTCATCTGCACTTGCTGATCCTGTCTGATCATCCATTCCGTAAGCTCGGTTCATTGCATTTTTACAAAGCCTAGAAATGTGTCCTAGGATCCCACAACATTTGCACTTATGTTGTCGAGGTGGTGCACCACCCTCTGCACTAGCTCTCATCCTATTCTTCCTTGGCCTACCTACTAATCTAGTAAAAACTGGAGGGTATAGTTTGAAGCCTGGATCCACTTCCATCCATTGGTCTTTTCCTAACAAGGCTGGAACATTCTGAGCATATGGTGCCCTAAATTTGGCAATGGAGAAATACTCTGACACGTACTGGTCAACTTCATCCTCTTCACCTCTTAGAACACCCATGAAAAACAATGCATGTATGCAGGGTTTCCCATGGAGCTACCATTGCCTGCAATGGCATGTCCTATCAACCAAACTCACTGGATACCTCCATTGTCTATCTTTACTATTAGTGTATGTTACCTCAGACTCCATTCCTCTTCTAATGCATTTTATCTAAAATTGTTTTGCCCTGGCATGCAAAGCCTTAATCAAAGATTGGAGGATGAGATGGCTAGCATATACTGTTGATGCAATTCTTTGACGCAAATCAATTTTTATCATGATCATCTGCCTAATCTTATCAAATATTTTCCACAGGATAAGCCCTTTCAATGACTTGACCGAAACTCTCTGCAAGGTTACTTGTTACATAGTCTACCTTGCAAATTTCATTGAATCAGCTTCTTGACCACACCATTCCATGATGTGCATCCAAGTACTCCTTCATCACAGCTTTTTGTTTATACAACATATCCAAATGATACAGATACCTCCTCAAACTATATGTGTATGAAGTTGTCCATAGGTTTTCAGTATAAAATTTACCCTTGAATTTCTTTGTAAAATTCTGCACTAAGTGTCGCATACATTTCCTATGCTCCACTCCGAGGAATACTGCTTCTACAACTTTCTCCAAACCTTTGCAAGCGTCCGTGTGGATAGTAAGTCCTGGTGGATGACCTATAAGGTCGCGCAAATTCTTCAGAAACCAAGTTCAACTTTACTTTGACTCAATCTCCAAAACTCCATATGCAACAGGGAACATCCAATTGTGGCCATCAACTGCAGTAGCAGCTACTAGCTGTCATTTAAATCTATCATGAAGAGTTGTTGCATCCACGGCCAAATAAGGCCAGCGACCATCCAGAAACCCTTGCCAGCAAGCTTTGAAATAAACAAAAGCCCTTCTAAAGCACTCCTTCTCTATTGTCTTCTCTCTTATTTTATACTGAACTTTATGCATGTCTATCTGTACAACACTACCTGGATTAGCCATCTCTACTTTAGCTCTGAAGCTGTAAAGAAACTGAAAACTTTCATTCCATGGACCATTGATCCTCTCAAGAGACATTTCCTTTGCATAGAACATCCTCATGTAAGGTACTGTAATATTAAAAAATTATAAACTTCTTTTATGAACGTTATTGCACCAGGTGATGGGTTCGCTCTCATCCAACCCATGATTGCATCTGCCAACCACCTAGTCTTTGCTAGTTTTGTTTTGTCCTTTGGTTGTCCCCATGAGGTGGACAAGAATGTTCGAACCAATTAATTTTTATCTAAAACATAATGAAAATGTTAGGTACAGCTAACAAACTCTACATAATAATCTAAAATACACAACTGATTGTAATACCTGAACCAAACTGCTCCTGAGTATAGTGGATGCATGCATTATTGGTGCACTCTACATAATAATACCTGAACCCATACACCTCTTGTATGGGCACTTCACTGTGAACCTTGTTGGCTCACTCTTAATAACATCATAATCATTATTGGTGCAAATGCAATATGTAATAAGGGCATTACGACAGTCCCATAGGAAATTAGGGCATTACGACAGTCCCGTAGGAAATGCAATATGGTGCCTTCTGAAATCTTAGGATCGTCCATGTCCCACTCAATTACTGGCAAGTCTTCGCCATCGTACTCGGCTAAAACGAGGATGCCATTGTTCTCCTCATTCTCTTCATCATTAGTGTCATCAAATATGGCACCGTAGGAAATTGCATCTGTGTATTGATCCTCTAGTGCCTGTTTACCGAATCTATCTACCAATTTAGGAAACATCAACTCATCCTCAGCATCTAGTGGATGCGCTCCCTCATCAGGCTCTGCTTCGTCCTCCACATTGGCCACACGAGCGGTTTGGCTTACACTCGTAGTGCGAACATATGGTACTGTTGTGGACCTACAAGGAGCACCGGGGTGCACACTATTAGCAGAGACAACAGAGACACATGATGCCCGACCACCTGATGATGCGTGACCACCATATGATGATTTAACGCTCTTTCCTGTGTGCTCGACTTTAGGTTGCACATGGAGACGAATTCAACCAAAACGTTCGGCAGCATTCAAAGAGAAAAGCATTACCAGATCATCTTCGCTAGTTAGTGGGAGCAATATTTACTTGCTAATGTTGAAATATTGCAAATCAACTGAATCGCCACTACTCCACAGGAATTTATAATAGATTTTATGTACCAAATCTCTAAGACTTATGGAGGTTGCAACCACCGTGGGAAGTAAAATCCAGAGAGATATTGTTCATAACCATGAGTTACGCTAGTATCTTGTCTAACCACTAGCCGAAATGCCAGCACTGAATCAATCATATTCGAAAAGCAAGGCAGTTAGTTGATCGCCAGCGATTCGCGCTTAAATACTTCCAATAATCAATCCACAAAGGGAAATGATGTTTACCCAGATGGAATCCATGCGTTAGATCCCTCCTATTCCACCCAATCTTCTCCGTGCTCGACGCGGATGGCCGGTACACTAGCCGGCGTTGCATACTGTTTCGCGAAAGGGGTAGATCTAGCAGGGGCGGGAGCGGAGCCGGAGGTGGAGTGGGCTCCGCAGGTAGGGGGAAGGGGTGGCTCTGGGGCCGAAGACGACATATGATAGGAGGGCACGACGGCGGGGCAGTGGAGGGGCGGCGTGGGAGCTGTTCCAAGCTCGGGGGGGAAGCGAATGCTTTGGGTGAGCGAGAATGGCCGGTCCGACATGTATCCATGCGGCCTCACCCTTCATCACATATGCAAGACCCGTCCCAACGCGGCCCCATCCTTCACCACGTATACAGCACCCGTCCCAACATGGCCCCACCCGTCAGCATGTAACGGTCGATGCCACGTATCGTAACGTTCAACGCACAACCCGCCCCAACGCGGTCCCACCAGTCAGCATGTAACGGCCAAGCCTTTGACCTGACGGTATCCCTCCGTCCGAGCGCCTGCGAGGGTTTCATAACATAGCGAGGGAAAAGTGAGAAAAAGTTAAGCGGCTGGAGAAAAATGAGTATAACTAACGAACCAGGAGCACGAAAATAGAAATTTTCTACAATTTTTTGCTTTTCCGAAGGCAGACGCATAAAAAATACATAGCTACCAAACCATAGACTTGTAAATATCAACGAGGGTTCTCCGATAGTTTTAATTTAAGCCGCACGTGTGTAGTTATTAGAGTAATCATCCAACATCGGCAAGAGTACCAATACCAGTATTTTAGGGAAGACGAACCGAACAGCCTCGTCGAGAGTACGAATCATCATTGTCGAGAACGTGACAGCCGGAAAAGATATTGCAAGGACAAATCTCCTCGCGACAACCAATAAAAACCATCCAAGATCGATCCGGCGAAGTAAGATCTAAAAAATCATACCGAAAGAAATTAGATCTTCCAACACCACCATTGACGTCGATAAGAAACTCCCGTCGAACGAAGGGCTAGAGAACACTTATTGTAGACGATGCCATCTTCATCGACATGGAGACCGAAAAGAACCAGCAAAATCTTAATCTAATTTATTAAAGATACTACGTGTATCAAAGACTCAACTCATAAATCAGGTTTCCGTTCCTCCCGATGCCGGCGAGGCCAGCCGAAGGAGGGGAAACCTCAACTCATAAATCAGGTTCCCTGTTCCTCACGACGCCGGCGAGGCCGGCCGAAGGAGGGGAACCGACTATGGAGGAGGGAGGCGGCGCACCTTGTTTTTGCGATCATAAGGCTCCTAGGGCTCCACTCCAGTTAGTTCACTCCACTCCAATGTGTTTGGGAGGTGTTGTTAAAAGTCTAGCTTACCCCCTATTTTTTTCTTTTTGCTTATCGACCTGGTACTAACGATCCTAACATGTTTTCGTATTTTTTTCTCTACGTCAGGATAGAAAGATATTGGTGCATCTATGTACCGAATTCTTTTTCAATGCATGGTTTCATACAGAAATTATACCGGTTAAAGTCTTCGTAAGAAAGGACTAAAATTATTCCATATACTATTCATATACAACAGCATTACCATCTATGCTCACTGCATAGTGCATATCCAGGAATGAGAATTCATCTATCTACTGATGACAAAATTATTGTCTCCCTTCCTTGCCATAAAGAGGCACTACGAGCTTCGAGATTACTTTTAAGTAAATTCACCCTCCTGACGTCACCACTTACATATACTGCTACAAATACTTTGCAAACACCAATGGCAATGCTACCTTGCAAATACGAATTATGTCCTCCAACAGGTGCTGCGTGTCACCACCTGTTTGGTAATTGAAAAAGGGTCAACACCTTACACCTGTTTCGTAATTATGTCCTTCCCTAGTTTGGTAATTGAAAAAGGGTCAACAACTTACACCTGAGCATGGCCATACAGAGAAGACTTCAATCGCATAGGAATACCCATTGAAAAGGCTAAATACTTATGGAGAGGAAAGATCAGTCGTACCCCGGTCCAGAAAGAAGGGACCAAGCAACAGTAACTCGCACCTTGCAGAACCAAACATCACAATCTCTTTCACTCGTGCCGGATTCTTTCAGGCTGAACGCAATAGTGCTTCTTACAAAGCTATTGACGCAAGAAGCTACCAAGCAAACCACCAGCTTCCCACTCGGGTAATCTACACCAATGACACGCCTTGAAAGCTTAATCGTACCATCTGGATTCATTGTCATTTTTCCACCCTGAGAATCAAGCAGCACCATCTCATGTTCTTTCATGCTCTCAGTGTGGCAAAGAACCTTCAGTCCGTAATCATCCAGCCATGATCCCTCAACAACTTGGGCAGTGACGGTTGCCTCAACTGACTCCTCCAGCAGTGCAAACGCAAAGTCAAGATTGCAACGCTTGTGTAGACTACATGCACGAATCCCCCCTTCCACATTAAAACCCTCATCGAAGCTGAAGGTTTTTAAAGCCAACACTTCATCTTCAGACTCTGTTTTCCCCTTCAATTTTAGGTCAAACTCAAACACAACCGGATCAATTAACACAACTGTGCGAGATGGGCCGGTCAACAGCAAATATGGATCCTGCAGTACCCGCATCACCATTAGTTATTAAATATAATCAGCTGATATTACAAATAAGGAATCATGGTGTATACAACTAATAGATCATATTAATGAAAATAAAGCCATCTCACAAATAAGAACGTAGGGCTGAAAAATGAGAACATACTGCTGGACAGGGATATAAGAAAAACGTGTACAAGCAGCATAAGCAAAAAGGTAAATAAAAGGATTACTAATAGGAACTTTGTACTCCCTCCAGTCCATATTAATGTTCTCAACTTTGTCTAGATTCGTACGTATCTAGTTAAGTATTTAGACTAGATGCATTTGTATCTAGACAAAGTTGAGAACATTAATATGGACCGGATGGAGTATCTTATTTAGGACTCGGAACGCAGCAACAACAAACATAGAATGGCACTAATGAAAAACTATATAAGTAGGAAGTACATATACTCTCTGTTGTTACAAAAGGAGGATGAATTATAGTCGAAAGAGAATGAAGACCATAAAACAAACAAGGCATAACCAAATTAGATTCTAGATGCTAGGCACTCACCTTTCGGGTCAGGGTCTGGGAATTATTCCTTGTACGTCTAAAGAGGAAGTTGCGATTATGATCCGCAGAGTCCCTGGTGGCAACGAAGCCATAGACTTGCAGTGGCCACTTGAGACCTGGTTTTAGGTCCGTGACACTGATGTCAAAGAACTGCAAGGAACCATCAGGAAGAGCATTTGAAGGGATGGGTCCTTGTGTATGGCGCATGGGGCCAAGAGTTGCTGCATACAAAAAAAGCAACTTAAGTTATGGGAAAAACACTTCGATACCGAAACTAGCTACTCCATTATCAAGAGCAGACTACATTCAAGCTAAGTAGATGGAGAATGTATTCCAAATTGAATCCTGCTATGTGTACGACGTTGACTTGACTTTCATGATGCACTGCGCCGCGGAAACTCTCCCGTAATACAAGCATATCTAAAATCCTCTCCCGGTACCAAGCCCAAGACTGGTTGGCACTGCTAGTACACAGTTGCTGCCGCTGTGCTTGGTCCTTTCCCGAGTTTTGAAATGTCAAAGCAAGAGCTTCAAGATAATTGGAATCCTCAAAAGGTGCTGTGATGCACTGGTCCGCAGTATCAGGCTGATTAAGCCAGCAGGGCTGGACAGCGATGTAAGCGGATCTGGACCGAAGAGCTTGGATTCTGACTCCTCGAAATAGGCTTTCGCCCTGCTATATTAATATAGCAACCACAACCACGATACAACCAAGATAGTCTCAAAATGAGCAAACACATGCCCAAAGGAACAAAGAAAAAAACACAATGGAGACATAGGCAGATCAACTAAATGAAGGAGACCCACAACCGCTGCGCCCTCCAGAGGAGTATCACCACGCTCAGTGGCAGAGCTTGAACAAGAATCAAGGGTGGGCCAGCCTAAAAGAAACACAAAAAATTGTTCTGAAACACACCCTTTCACTAGACATTAGTCATAAATCAAATTTTCCTAAAGTATTTGATGCTATTCCAATTTATGCAAGGGCAAATAATCATTTCAAGATGCTGAAGGATCTTCTTCGACTTCAACCTTTTTCAAAACACACACACATTTTCCTTAAGTGGACTTTCCATCGCTGCTCGCATGTTGCAGTTTGCAATTTTGAAGAACAAATTTGGTACTCCCTCCGACCCATAATAGTTGACTCAAATTTGTCTAGATTTGAATGAATCTAGACAATATTTAGTATATAGGTTCATCCAAATTTTGACAAATCTAAATCAACTAATATGGGTCAGAGGGAGTAAAAATTATCCCGTGCTACCAAAGTGAACCAAGAAATTAGCGACAAAAAGAAAAGCACCTAGGCAGGGAAATTGGAGAAGAGAGGGCTCAATTCGGTCGGCAAGTCGCTCACCGACTGCTCCATATCCGGCCTGTGTAACGGTGCGGCGTACCTGCAGGATGGAGCTGCACCCCTGCCCCTGGCCGGTCCTGCTGTGGGCGGCGGCGCAACCCTGCTGCCTTCTGTGCTCTCCATGAATTTTCTCTGATTCCCCGTATATCTACTGTTTAAATTGCTACCTAGCTAGCTGCAGCGAGCCGGCCCATCTCTTTGGCCGCTGTTTCTGTTCGTCAATCAACGGAACCAGGCTAGCAGAGTCGAGCGAACAAGGCAGCAAACCACCTGGTGGGCTGGGCCTTAGATGCATTCGAGTAGAAGTGTTTTTTGCCAAAAAACCTGGGCGGGCCACGGCCCGGTTTGGCCCCAACGAAGCTCCGCCAGTGACCACGCTCCTAGCACCGAAACATCAAGTACCAAGCAACACCTTCAAGAAGGAAAGAGCCAACGCTGCTGCCCGGACCAGACTGGTCCTAGGGTTTCTCCCGGCATGCAGAGGGAAGTGGATGACGGGTAGCCACGACGTCCTCCAGGAAGGAATGGTGCCGCCTTTGGATGGCACCGCGTCGGTGTCGAGCGAGCCGACGAGGATTTCCCCAGAAAACCCAATCCACAACCCCCGGGCGATCCGATGCAAAGGAGCCCCACGAGGTCGAGGCCTTGACACCACCAAACTTGACACCCGCGAGCATGTGCACTACGGTCACAAAGCCGTGATCGTCGTTTCACCGAGGTCACCGTCACGAGGCCTACAAGGCGGAGGCGAGTAGTAGCTTGAATCAGGGCCAATAGGACTACGTCCTAACGGGAGGGAACGACCTCCACCGCCAAAGACGGTAGTTGACCGGACGCGGCCATAGGCACACTAGTCCCTGTTGGGTCTGGCCGAGCCCAACAGGCCCATAAAGCCCCCGCAGGGGGCACACCAGTGCCAATAGGGTCCAGCCAGGCCCAGATCGGGCCTGTAAAGCCAACAGGCTGGTCGCCATCGCCACTAGCACCTGCCCGAGCTACATCGCCGCCGCCTTCAGGGCAGGCCCGCCCCCGACCCAGATGGGGCCTGGCTGGCACGGCCCTGCCACTGCCTGCCGCGTCCACCCCGCGCTGCCCTGCAGGAAGCTTGACGCACCGCCGTGACATCGCCTCCAACTGGAACTGGACTGCCGCCAGGGGAATCAGGCCCTGACCCCATCACCGAGCCACAGGGAGAGGAGTACTGCCGCCACCACCCGGGAGGAGCCCGGTGGCCTCTGCCAGCGACAGCGACAGGGGAGGGTTGAAAGCTGGCTGGGATCGGGATCACCCCAGTCGCCCGTCAGATCGATATCTCAGCCACACGTGTTTTTTGGATCCTGAGTCCTGAGGGGCTGGAAGGCAGGGCTAAAGGATACTATCCTACATAGGCATACATGTGACTGAAAATGTCGAGAGTCTCCTAAAATGTACTAATAATCCTACATACGGGGGGTGCCTACATTTAAACAACCGCGAAGATTTATTGTAATTTCTACATAGTCATACATGTGACTGAAAATAAAATAATAGTCTTTCTGTATTTATGTCCTCCACGGCAAGGTCGCCCATCTTTGTCTGGGGTTTTTTGATCATTTGACAAATTTCACTTTGATTTTTGAACATTTGCCTCATGATGGATATAGGAGGATAAAATAGGGGGATTTGCACATTTGCCACACTTTTCTTTGCACCTTGCATATTTGTTATTTTCTGTGTCACTAACATGTGGTGGTCATATGGCAAATATGCAAATTTCAGATAAAAAGTGTGGCAACTGTGCAAAAATTCCGATAAAATAAGGGATAAGCAATTTCTTACTTTCGTCTTCGAAGGAACCGAAGTGGCCGCTGAAGCTCCTCTCCCAGGATCTGCGATGCGCGGCAAACGCCTCCTCGTCTGGATCCTCAAACTCATCGTTATTGCCGTCGTCGTCATCCTCATCGTATACAGGTGCCCATGGAATCTCGACCTTCGCCTTCTCGCCTACGCTACACAAACCAGCATGGTTGCCGAAGATGTTCATACCCGCCAACGCGCTGGTGATCACCTCCGTCGCCATCGCCCTCTCCGCCGCGCCGCCGGCTCAATCGGTCAGGGGTGGCCGATTCCCTTGTTAGGGTTTCCTCCGTTCCGCTTTTCCTTTCGAGGGGACTTCCTCTGCTGTGCTCAATTAGTACGGTTGGTAGGTGTGCCTCGATTTTATCGGTCCCTTTCCGCGAGACAGCCAGACAGGACCGGAAGAGGCGGCCCCGACTCCGATTTGTATCCCAAAATGATGATTTTTTCAGTGATCATAATCTATCTATTTATTTATATATATTACTCCCTACAACCCATATTAGTTCACTTGGATTTTTGAAAATTTAGATGAATCTATATACTAAATAGTAGTGTTTAGATTAATCCAAATCTAGACAAATCCAAGTCAACTAAGGAGTATTAAAAAGATTCATGACGCGCAAGATTTTTCGAGAATTTGGAAAGATTGACTTGAAGTCGAAAAAAAATCATGAACTAAACTCGCGCCAAAAGTATTTTACTACATCTAACCTTTTTTGCGGCGCGTATAGAATGCAACGTCACTGTAGCGCGTCGGACATGGTGTTGCACTTAAAAAGTGTGGCGTCTGCATTCATGGCGTTGCATTCATGGCGTCGCACTGTGTCACTCTATACGCAAAAAAGTCAGATCTGGTGAAATACTTTTGTCACGAATTCACTTTGTAAATTTATTTTGAGTTTGGGCCAGATTTTCCAACTACCTATTTTTTGACCGTTTTACCCCTATACCGCTTTAATGTATTTACCACCCCTGCCACCGTGAACGGGTCCTTCGGTGCTAAAAGAAACTCCCAGAGCGCGAGCCTCATCGATGCGCCACCACTGCCGTCCATCCTTCGGTCGCCGCCACCGCCGACCTGCATAGGTGGTCGAAATCGACCACATCATACGTAGGATCCACATGTAAGTGACTTAAAGTCAGCCAAAATCAACTACCACAAAGTCAGCTAATCCTAGCGGCCCTTAGTTTCCCTTGTCCTCCTTCTCCCTCAAAAAAAAATTATGGCTTTGTATCTGAGATGGCGCCACCAACAGGCGGTGAATGACTTGTTCGTGGTGCTCGTCGGTGTAGCTCATGTACTCGGGCAAGTCAAGTTCACTATATAAAAGCAGTCAATATCCACGTATCGGTTTACATGCCTAGAAGTGCTAATTTCGAATGGTGATAAGAGTCAAATGTAAGAACACTCTGCTCGTATTTATTAATATTAGTTTGCAGAATATAATATACTCTCTCCGTTCAAAATATAAGATGTTTTAGATTTGTGAAAAAAATATACCTAGACTTATTTTAGCGTGTAGATTTACTCAAGTTTAAAATGAATCTATACACTAAAACAAGTCTAGCTATATTTTCTTCACAAACCTAAAATATTTTATATTTTAAAACGGAGGGAGTAATACATATCAGGTAACACCTATTTCCTTTTCCATGATCCTTTAAATCTTTCCTCGTGAAAATAACCTGCGCGAGGGCCTCTTTCAAGATCTCCATTTACATAGAAAGGTGTGGCACGTGATAAGATCATCGTGCACCTGCTTAATCGCAGCCTTGGCTGACAAAATCCAATTCAGGCAGAGAAGTGATTTTATTGTAAAGGAAGGAAGAGAAAAGGACGGTGACGTTACATAATTCTACTTACATGTATGCGACTTGGCAAACTTGATCAAATCACTGAAATGCTCTAGAAGCAATTCCTCCTATAAAGATATTTAATCACGAATGTGGTAACAATATTTTATACATGACATGGATATGGACATTTTCAGCATTTAGATAAATCACAAACTGAAGTTGTCTATTTTCTTAGCTTGTTAGTAAGATCTAAATTGTTCAGTAATATATGAATACCGGTCTATTGTGAGTAGTGCCCGTCAACCTTTGCTTGTTCTAGATGGATATTTCAGCTTTAGACCAGGAATTTCACTAATAAAATCTAGAACCCAAGGAGGCAGGAGGGCATTGTATCCCCAAAACTCAAACTCCAGCCACCACATCTGGGTAGCAGGTTTACTATTCATGGTGAACCACGCAACAAATTCAGATGATAACAGCCCTGCTAATTCTCCTGGTTAAATTCTGTAGGGGTTCGTAGCATGAAAAACAAAAAATTTCCTACCGCATGCAAACAAACAAGCCAAGATCTATCTACTAGATTGTAGCAACGAGTCGATAGAGGAACTCACCCTCGAAGATTCCAAAGCGGTTAACGAGAGCAGATTCTCGTGGGTGATGTAGTCGTACTCTTGCTGATCTCAAAATCGCGTAGACGATCCTTCCGGCGTTAAGTTTCCGCTCGCTTCATGTGTTCGGTGATTCGATGTAGACCTTCCTCTCCCTTGTTCCAAGAGGGCGGAGGTTGTAGCACTCTCCTCGCGATTACGGCAGACGACGATGTGGTACCAGGAGTAGAGGAGATCTCGCAGGCTTCGCCTTAAGCCGAGCGAGTATGGTGGACTATGAGAGGCCTTGGTGATCTAGGGTTTAGAAGGCACCAAGGGAGAGTGTAGCCGTGGCTAGGGTTTGGGATCACCCAACTCGGCGAGTTGGTGGTGCCCTAGGGTGTGGCAGCAGTGAGGGCGGTGGCGGCTTAGGGTTAGGGTTTCGGTGTGAGAGGTGTAGGCTAGAGGGCACCCTGCCCTTCTTTATAGGTGGGAGGCGCGGTTGGGAGGAGGAGTCCTCCCCAACTCCTCCTTGGCCGGTGGAGTGAGGAGGACTTCCTCCCAAGTAGGTTTCCTACTCTCCTCCACCAAGCAAACTTGTCGTTGACTTTTCAAATTGGCGTTTGACTTTTCAAACTAGGATTTGATTTCTCCCTTTATTTTGCCCAGCCATGATACCTAGTACATGATGCAACCATTCCACATTGTCATGACACATTCATGTACCCTTCCTCCTGAGTCTGGGACCTTAGGAACCTTCTAGAACATTCCTGATGAAAACACCGGAATCATTCCCCAACTCCGAAACAGGACTTTCCTTATATGAATTTTATTCTCCGGACCATTCCAGATCTCCTCGTGATATCCCCGATCCCATACGAGACTCCGAACAACATTTGGTCTCTTACTCATCATTCCATAACTACTCAACAACATCGAATCCTTAAGTGTGTCTCCCTACGGTTCGTGAATTATGCGAACATGATCGAGACACTTCTCCGACCAATAACCAATAGAGGAATCTGGAAATTCATATGGATCCCACATATTTCTACGATTACTTTGGGATCGAATGAACCACTTACATACGATACCAATTTCCCTTTGTCTCACGATAGTTTACTTATCCGAGGTTTTGATCGTCGGTATCTCTGCATACCTGGTTCAACCTCGTTACCGATAAGTATCCTTTTCTCGTTCCCGTGGTATGTGATCCCTTGTGATCCAGTCACATGCTTGCAAGCTAATTGGATGACATTCCACCGAGAGGGCCCAGAGTATATCTATCTGTCATATGGATGGACAAATCCCACTCTTGATCCATGTGTCTCAACCCATACTTTCCGAACACTCAAGCCACCTTTATAGCCACCCAGTTAAGGTGTGGTGTTTGATGTCATCAAAGCATCCTTCCGGTGATGGTGATAAGCATGATCTCATGGTCGAAGGAATTAGGTTACTATGTATCACAAAGCTTATAGCAATTGAACTATTAAAATGACTTGATCTTTATGCTACGCTTATCTATAGGAGTATGTCCATCATATCATTCTCCTAATGATATGACCTTGTTATTAACAACATCTCAAATGTTCATGATCAAGAAACCATGATCATCTATTAATCAACAAGCTAGTATTATAAAGAGGCTTTACTAGGGACTCTAATTTAGTTTACAAATCACACAAGTATTAATGTTTCTGGTTAATACTGTTATAGCATGAATGCAAACATTTATCATAAACACAAAGATATAATAATAACTACATTTATTATTGCCTCTAGGGCATATCTCCAACAGTATCCCACTTGCACTAGAGTCAACTAATCTAGATTACATGGTAATATACCGAACACCCCTGGCGCTTTGGTGTTGGTCATGTTTTGCCCTCGGAGAGGTTTAGTCAACGGATCGCCACATTCAGATCTGTGTGTACTTTGCAAATCTTTATGTCACCATCTTGGACATGTTCTCGAATAGCGTGAAAACGCAGCTTGATGTGACTTCTTGTGTGACCTTGGTTCTTGCGCATTGGCTATGGAGCCCATGTTATCACAAAGAGATAGACATTGGGTCCAACAGACTTGGAACCACACCGAGCTCAGTAATGAACTCCTTCATCCATATCGCTTCTTGTGAAGCCTCAAGGAAGCTATGTATTCCGATTCTGTTGAAGATCTCGCCACAATGCTTTGCTTTGCACTCCTCCAGCTAACTGCTGCACCATTCAAAGTAAATACGTATCCAGATTGAGATTTAGAATCATCCGGATCAGGGTTCCAACTAGCATCGGTGTAACCATTAACAACGAGTTGTTCATCACCTCCATAAGAAAGAACCATATCCTTAGTTCTTCTCAAGTACTTAAGGATGTTTTTGACCGCTGTCTAATGATCCACTCCTGGATCACTTTGATATCTGCTAGTCAAACTTACAACATATGCAATGTCGGGTCTAGTACATAACATGGCATACATTAGAGATCCTATGGCTGAGGCATAGGGAGTCTTACTCATCCTTTCTCTATCTTCTGTCATTGCTGGACTTTGAGTTTTACTTAACGTCGTATTGGGCAACATGGGCAAGAACCCTTTCTTGCTATCTTCCATTCCAAACCTCTTTATAACTTTGTCCAAATATGTACTTTGTGACAATGATATTAGGCGTCTCGATCTATCTCTATAAATCTTTATGCCTAATATGTAAGCTGCTTCGCCAAGATCTTTCATTGAAAAACTATTATTCAAATATTCTTTGACATTATTAAGAAGGTCTACATCATTCCCAATCAACAATATGTCATCTACATATAGTATTAAGAATTCTATAGAGCTCCCACTCACTTTCTTGTAAATACAAGCTTCTGTATAAGTTTGTATAAAACCAAAACTTTTGATTACCTTATCAAAACGTTGATTCCAACTTCGGGATGCTTGCTTCAACCCATATATGGACCGTTAAAGTTTGCATACCTTGTTAGCATCTTTAGCATCGACAAAACCTTTGGGTTGCATCATATACAACTCTTCATCAATGTCTCCATTGAGGAACGCTGTTTTGACATCCATTTTCCATATCTCATAATCATAATATGCAGTGATTGCTAACATAATCCTCACAGAATTTAGCTTCGCTACTGGTGAGAAAGTCTCATCGTAGTCAACTCCTTGTATTTGTCGAAACCCTTTTGCGACAAGTCGAGCTTTATAGACAGTAACATTACCATCAGCATCTGTTTTCTTTTTGAAAATCCATTTGTTCTCGACAGCCTTCCGGCCATCCGGTAAGTCCACCAAAGTCCATACTTGGTTTTTGTATATGGATCCAATTTAGGATTTCATGGCATCTTGCCATTTATTGGAATCTGGGCTCACCATTGCTTCCTCATACGTCGCAGGGTCATCGGTGTTGTCCACCAACATGACACTCATAACGGGATCATACCAATCAGGAGTGGTACGAGTTCTCGTTGACCTGCGAGGTTTTGTAGCAACTTCAACTGAAGTTTCATGATCATCATCATTAGCTTCCTCTCTTATTGGTGTAGGCGCCACAGGAACTACTTCCAGTGTTGCGCTACTCGCAAGTTCGAGAGAAGGTTCAACAACCTCATCGAGTTCTACTTTCCTTCCAGTCACTTCTTTCAAGAGAAATTCCTTCTCTAGAAAGGATCCATTCTTGGCAACAAAGATTTTTCCCTCGGATCTATGATATAAGGTATACTCAATAGTTTCCTTCGGGTATCCTATAAAGACGCATTTTTCCGCTTTGGGTTCAAGCTTGTCCGGTTGTAACTTCTTTACATAGGCTTCGCAACCCCAAACTTTAAGGAACGACAATCTAGGTTTCTTCCCAAACCATAATTCATACGGTGTCGTTTCAACGGATTTAGATGGTGCCCTATTTAAAGTGAATGCGGCTGTTTTTAATGCATAACCCCAAAACGATAGCGGTAAATCTGTAAGTGACATCATAGAACGAACCATATCTAAGAGAGTTCGATTACGACGTTCGGACACACCATTACGCTGTGGTGTTCCCGGCGGTGTCAATTGTGAAAGTATTCCACATTTCTTTAAATGCTCGCCAAACTCGTAACTTAGATATTCACCTCCACGATCAGAACGTAGAAATTTAATCTTCTTGTTACGTTGATTCTCCACCTCACTTTGAAATTCCTTAAACTTCTAGAAAGTTTTGGACTTATGTTTCATGAAATAGATATACCCATATCTACTCAAGTCATCCGTGAAGGTAAGAACATAACGATAACCACTGCGCGATGCTACACTCATTGGACCACACACATCGGTATGTATGATTTCCAACAAGTCCGTAGCTCGCTCCATCATACCAGAAAATGGAATCTTTCATTTTACCCATCAGACATGCTTCGCATCTCTCAAGTGATTCGAAATCATGTGATTCAATAAGTCCATCGGAATGGAGTTTCTTCATACGCTTCACTCCAATATGACCAAGACGACAGTGCCACATATAGGTCGAGTTATCGCTCAATTTCAAACGTTTAGCTTCAATATTATTAATGTGTGTATTTCCACTATCGAGATTTAGTAAGAATAGACCATCTATCAAAGGTGCATGTGCATAAAACATATTACTCATATAAATCGAACAACCATTATTCTCGGACTTAAACAAGTAACTGTCTCGCAACAAACATGATCAAGATATAATGTTCTTGCTCAACGCAGGCACCAAATAACAATTATTTAAGTATAAAGATAATCCCGATGGTAGATGAAGAGGTAGCGTGCCGACCGCGATCACATCAACCTTTGATCCATTTCCAATGCGCATCGTCACCTCGTTCTTCGCTAGCTTCCGTTTATTCTGCAGCACATGTTTCGAGTTACATATATGAGCAACCGAACCAGTATCAAATACCCAGGAACTACTACGAGTACTAGTGAGATACACATCAATAACATGTATATCAGATATACCTTTCTTCTTGATGTTGCCGTTCTTCAAATCTGCCAAGTACTTTGGCCAATTCCGCTTCCAGTGACCTTCTCCCTTGCAAGAAAGCACTCAAGACTGTGCTTAGGCCCAGCCTTGGTCTTCTTCGGCGGCAACTTTCTTACCACCCTTCTTGAAGTTTCCTTTGCTTAGACTTGCCTTTCTTGAATTTGGTGGTCTTATTGACCAACAACACTTGATGCTCTTTCTTAATCTCCACTTCGCATTTCAACATGGAGAAGAGTTCTGGCAACGTCTTGTTCATGTTTTGCATATTGTAGTTCATCACAAAGTTCTTGTAACTTGGTGGTAGTGATTGGAGGACACGGTAAATCCCCAAAGCATTAGGAATCACTATACCCAAGCTTTGGAGTTTGTTTGCGTGCCCAGACATCTTAAGCACATGCTCACTAACGGAGCTGCCCTCTTCCATCTTGCAGTTAAAGAACTTTTCAGAAGCTTCATAACTCTCAACTGTCGTGTGAGCCTCAAATATCATTTTGAGTTCACGGACAATATCATGTGGGTCATGGTTCTCAAACCTTTTCTGAAGCTCCAATTCCAAACCATACAAGATACACACTGAACTGTGGATTACTGATTCTTCCGAGTGAGGTAAACGTTCTTTACTTCATCGGTAGCACCAGCTGCAGGCGGGTCACCCAGCGGTGCATCCAGCACATAGGTCAAATTACCAGCATTGAGGACAATCCTCAAATTGCGGAACCAATCCGCGAAGTTGCTTCCATTGTTTTTCAACTTTTCTTTCTCTAGGAACGCATTAAAATTGATGGTAGGGGCCGCCATTGATCTACAACATATTTGCAATAGTTTAGACTAAGTTTATGACAAATTGGGTTCTAATTAATAGTTAAATTAATCTAGGTGAACTCCCACTCAAAACAATATCCCTCACATTGTTTTAGTGATCACACGAATGAAATCCACCACATCAAAACCGATCATCACGAGAGTTGATGTAGCTTCAATGGCGAACAATCGACATTTTCATCATATATCCTATATGACTCATGTTTTACCTTTCGGTGATCCGTGTTCCGGCAGCGCTTCCGCAGTCGGTCACACGTTCGGTACTCGATGAAGACCTTTCTATCCCTTGTTCCAGCAGGCAGCAGAGGTTGTAGCACTCTCCTCGCGATTCCGACAGCACGACGGCGTGGTACCGGAAGTAGAGGAGAGATCTCGCAGGGCTTCGCCTTAAGCCGGAGCGAGTATGGTGGACTATGAGAGAGGCCTTGGCGATCTAGGGTTTAGAAGGCACCAAGGGGAGAGTGTAGCCGGCGGATAGGGTTTGGGATCACCCCAACTCAGCGAGTTGGTGGTGCCCTAGGTGGCGACGGCGGCAGCAGCAGGGGTGGTGGCGCCGGCGGCTTAGGGTTAGGGTTTCGGGGTGTGAGAGGTGTAGGCTAGAGGGGCACCCCTGCCCCTTCTTTTATAGGTGGGAGGGCGTCGGTTGGGAGGAGGGAGTCCTCCCCCAACTCGACCTCTTTGGCCGGTGGGTGAGGGAGGAGGACTTCCTCCCCAAGTAGGTTTCCTACTCTCCCTCCACCAAGCAAACTTGCTGTTTGACTTTTCAAATTGGCGTTTGACTTTTCAAACTAGGATTTGATTTCTCCCTTTATTTTGCCCAGCCATGATACCTAGTACATGATGCAACCATTCCACATTGTCATGACACATTCATGTACCCTTCCCCTCCGGAGTACCGGACCTTCCGGAACCTTCTAGAACATTCCCAATGAAAACACCGGAATCATTCCCCAACTCCGAAACAGGACTTTCCTTATATGAATCTTATTCTCCGGACCATTCCGGATATCCTCGTGATATCCCGGATCCCATCCGAGACTCCGAACAACATTGGGTCTCTTACTCATCATTCCATAACTACTCAACAACATCGAATCCTTAAGTGTGTCTCCCTACGGTTCGTGAATTATGCGGACATGATCGAGACACTTCTCCGACCAATAACCAATAGAGGAATCTGAAAATTCATATGGCTCCCACATATTTCTACGATTACTTTGCGATCGAATGAACCACTTACATACGATACCAATTTCCCTTTGTCTCACGATAGTTTACTTATCCGAGGTTTTGATCGTCGGTATCTCTGCATACCTAGTTCAACCTCGTTACCGATAAGTACCCTTTTCTCGTTCCCGTGGTATGTGATCCCTTGTGATCCAGTCACATGCTTGCAAGCTAATTGGATGACATTCCACCGAGAGGGCCCAGAGTATATCTATCCGTCATATGGATGGACAAATCCCACTCTTGATCCATGTGTCTCAACCCATACTTTCCAAACACTCAATGCCACCTTTATAGCCATCTAGTTACGGTGTGGTGTTTGATGTCATCAAAGCATCCTTCCGGTGATGGTGATAAGCATGATCTCATGGTCAAGGGAATTAGGTTACTATGTATCAGAAAGCTTATAGCAATTGAACTATTAAAATGACTTGATCTTTATGCTACGCTTATCTATAGGAGTATGTCCATCATATCATTCTCCTAATGATATGACCTTGTTATTAACAACATCTCAAATGTTCATGATCAAGAAACCATGATCATCTATTAATCAACAAGCTAGTATTATAAAGAGGCTTTACTAGGAACTCTAATTTAGTTTACAAATCACACAAATATTAATGTTTCTGGTTAATACTGTTATAGCATGAATGCAAACATTTATCATAAACACAAAGATATAATAATAACTACATTTATTATTGCTTCTAGGGCATATCTCCAACAAATTCAGCCCTCTTGCAGATGGTGCAAACTTTGCAAGTATTCAGAGGAAAGTCTTGCTATCTAAAGTCTTTTGAGACCAGAAATAATGAATCAGGTTATGAAACTTTTGCATCATTAATGGATAAAGTGAGACATACACGTACGACAGACTCCAAGAGGGCATCCCATGTCTGTGTATATACAATTACATCCCAAAACCAAAACATGATGATGAGTATTTTTGAGATTCAAATAAGAAAGTGTGTCCGTGTGTTTGCATACTTCAAGAACATTGCACAGAACTTCTTTTGGCACAACACACTGTCTATCCTAAAGCATACAGTAAAATTGTCACTAAGCAAGATGGAGTATACCAACTGGACATATGAACACAATTCTGACTAAGTGCTAGCAGGACTGCATTCTTAATTTTAGGTACTTTCTAGTATTTTTTGCCAGGGTGATTTCTAGTACATGACATATAGATTTACCTGAAGTCCTACCAACACAAACGGTACATGAATTTCAATAGCTGCTTGCATACAATATAATGGACTGCTAATAAGGATGATCATATTGAGTTGCTTATACAATAGTAAAGAGCAGATAGTCATACAAACATAAAAAATAATAGCAAATAACACAGTCACAAAAAATGGTGGTGTTGCTTGATAGGCTAGCAAGAAAGAAGAATTCTCCATTTGGAGCACGTGAGAACAATTTTAGTCAACCACCTAGCACCTAGAGCATTAATCCTAGCAGCCAAAAATTTCCTATTAGGCTTGGGTGCTTTTGAGAACAGCGGACTAAATCAGATGCAAATAACCATATCTAATTGACTTAACTGAAATGCAAGCTTCCACGGAGTTGCTACCTGCAGCATAGCACACGAATACAAGTATCTTAAGATTAACAATCGGGCAGAAAATAGATTGCATACATAGAAATATTGTATCTACCTCATAATGACAGGTGGGAAAAAATGATTATGGGTTCACAAGGAACTCATGTATATCATGAGCCTCACTACTGGTGAGTATTGGATCTTCCAAGCTGGCTCCAATGTGATTGCAGCGGCATGTCAGGACATATATTTCCATAAATAGCCCACGACACAACAAGAACAGGTAGCCAGGACGGTGCATTCCCGATGTGAGTACCTACCAAGCACATTGTCTGCAAGAAACACAAATAGTTCAACGGTTACTCCCTCCGTTTTAAAATATAAGATGTTTTAGGTTTGTGAAGAAAATAAATCTAGACTTCTTTTAGTGTTTAGATTCATCCTAAAGTTGAGTGAACCTCCGTACTAAAATAAGTCTAGATTCATTTCCTTCACAAACCTAAAACATCTTATACTTTGAAACTGAGGGAGTAGTATATGATTGTTGGGTTATAGGACAAGAAAAAATCTTCACCGGTAAATTTTACAAAGGGGAAATTGCAGACCCTTTCCCACTACTCTCCTTGAACCCAACAATAATTCGTAACACACCATATCCCATCAAAATTTCAAGGATCTTTAAAGGTAAATTGATGTTCTTTAGTGCCGATACAAATAAGACTTGAGCCATATCAGAATTAACAGTATTTATAGTAATATCCCCTATAACAAAATTATCATTGGAGCGCCACTTCAGGCATTAAATTATCGTGGTGTGGTGAAAATAGAAATCTAGTCAAGTAGGTAAATTAATTAACCATCATTGGAGTGTCACTTCAGGAGAGAAGGTAAATTTGCAAGACAAGGTAGAAAGTGCTGAGACTTAAATCCATCGTTAGGCTGGTCCTAGTGGTAGTATCATACTACTAGTATCATGCATATGATACTAGTGTATGATACTATGTCTCTAGTGCATTGTATTATATAGTAGTATCATAATAGTGGTATATTTAATGATTTGTAGAATCTCTATGTAAAATGTGTGTACAAGATTTACTTGTAATTATGATTTCTAGTTTTACGTGCTATGATACGGTATCTACCTATGTTACACTAACTACCTCTCTCTTCATTAATTATGACGCCATCGATCATGTTTTGCATTTACGATACACCTTACGATACTAAAGACTGTGACCAAATTTTAGTCATTGAACTTGTCTAACAAAATCAATAGAATCATTGTACAATGGGAATACAAATTTATGATCATTGAAGACGAGAGTATCACCCGCGGTCACCGCTCGACATCGTAGAGATGTATTCGATGATGTGGCGAGCTACGGACCCACTGTAAGCCTCTAATTATGTTTCATTTCACAAAAGAACCTTAGATCTTAACAAGGCAATCTGAGAGACCCACTATCAGTCCCACCGTCAACTCTGCTCCACTCATCCACGATTCCCCACCCCACCCGCCAGCTCTCCTACCCATGGTCGGCCACCCCTGCTCCATGCCGCTCTAATCCCCGCATGCGCCCCCCTGCTTCTCCTTGCGTGCCGCACTCCTCCCCGCGGCCTGTTGACGAAGAACGGTACGCCAGGTGCGGCGGACATGCTCGCCCTATTGTCGAGCTGCATCTCACAGGCCCGCCAATGCCTCCCGCAACTCCGCAAGCATAACGATGCCGACCGCCGAAGGTCCCCCGCGGTGACGCCCATCTGTATGTCGTCGAACGCAGCGGCGATGAGCCTAGCCCTTCTTGACACGGACGCGAACACAGAGCGGGTGTCTCGATGGCAGCTCGTGCATCTAGGGTGGCGCTGGAGCTCGCACCTCCAGGAGGAACCCGAGCGTGATGGCGGTGTTCCTCCCATTCGCTTCCATGCGCACGTCCTGGGCAGCGCTGAAGCTGCTGAGCTCGGTGTGGCGGCGGGCAAAGTAGCTGTGGCAGATGGCAGGTGAAAAGGGAAAGGTGGCGCTGCTTTCGAGACGTGCAGGTGTGCCGCGGCGGCCATATTCTTGCCGGAGAAGGAGATAGTCGTGGCAGTTGCAGACTGTTGGCCGAAGGAAGATGACGACGATAGTAGAACTTCTCCGGCATTTCACGCCAATTCCTTCGATGGGCATGACCAAGAGAGCGACATGGATCTAACTGTGTGATTAGAAGGAGAGGGCAATCAGACAACTCGGATTTTGGAGAGAAGGGCGGAGACAATTTGAGGATGATTTCGTCGGTTGCATCTACGTGTGCTCCAGTAGAATAAGCTGGCCGAGCGAGTCGTCAAGCTCGAGTGCATCACCACTGAGAGCCGCATCGAGGAGATCATGGCCGAAGCCATGCGCTGCCCAAAGCTCTGTGAGAAATCAGGGAGGACTAGGGGCGTAGCAGAGCTCGTTGGGCGATGGTAGTGGGGTATTTCGCTGTACGGGGCCGGCGAGGGATCTCGCAGCAGCGTGGGAGGCGGCGGAGTGCACGCCGTGCTCCATCAACGGCGCCAGATTTTTTGGTGCCAGGGACATTTCTTGGTGGGGATAGAGCATAGACAGGGAACAATGAGAGGATGGAGGTTTTGCAAAAAGGCCCTCATGTACGTGGTAATTTTAAGTTACCTAAGAGTGGTCCCGCAGCATCCCACGTCAGCAAATACATCTCTAGTACATGAGGGGTGACCGCGAGTGATGTCCCGACTGCCTTCAACGATCAGAACTCAGATTGTCTGACAACGATCATTGATTACAGACAAGTTCAATGACTAACGATGGATTTTACTCAAGTGAGGATGACTCCAAGGGACATATCAAGTTTGGAGTTCTTCGAGGCGTACCCCTTCAATCCTATGCTATACTCATCCAATTTACAAAGATCATGTTCTCAATGTGGAAACACAGTATGAAATCTGTCTGACTGCAAAATGAAGTACAATAGGAGAACAATCTGACAATTAGCAAAACAAGAAAATTAGTTGCAGCCTAGAGAATCTTCATCAATCCTTTGTAGTAGCCTGGAAGAAATCAACTTCTGATCGTTTCAAATGGTGTACACTACAGTTGTGTCTGTGTTAAAGAACAAAGAACGGTCAAAGATCTCGTATCAGTATGGAAACTGTTTGTTGCCTATGCTAGCAGATCTAGGAGAAATCATTGGCATGGTAAGATGAAACATTTCATATGAAAGTATTTCTGATGTAGCTTTACTTTTCAGATTTACTTCTCTATGTGTGGCAAGCAATTATGCATTACTCAATCTTAAGTTTGGCATATAATAATATCACCCAGAAAAGAGATTTAACGGCTTGCTAACTCTAGGTATATTATGGACATCCTCAAATCTAGTAAATACAACAACCAATGGATAATTCAAATTGCATATCATTGCATGTATTGTTTTTAGTCAGTTTTGAAAATCATGTGCACACTCTGAAAATATCTCTATGTATGCGGGTATTAGTTTTCTACAAAAATACACTCTTAAGGGAAATTACCTCGAGGATGTTTTGCTGCTTTTCAGAAACGGCGGATATGCATGGACGACGGCGCCCCATCTAGTTGGAGACTGAGATCAGCGTGCGGACTGCGGCCGGTGGCATGAATATTTGCATGCGAACGACATAGAGGGCAACAGTGTGATGGAGGCAGCGGTTTTCCCCTGATTCCTAACCATCGGCAAGGATCAGATATTACCACTAAATCTATAAAACTATAACCAAAAACAAAGCAATGATCCAGTACCACCCAAATGCAGGCAGCAAACAACACATCCACATTGAGAGAACAACACCGACACCATATCACGACAAGGAGAGCATGTACAATGTACCTTGTCAAGGTATGTAACGGAGTTCTCGTCGACATTGACCATATCCGGAGCGTTGGCGACCGCCACATCAGTGGAACCAATGTGCACCGCCCTGCCCACACCGATGGACATAATAAGCCTACCTAATACCAAATTAGTAGATTATATTAATATATCTAAAGGATAGTGATAGAACATAGAGATTTGGAATTGATGGAGCCCATAATGATAGACATGAAAGACAGTGAGGGAGCATAGTCAACAGATGTGAAATTTGTAACAGTAACAACAAGGAGCATAATGAGTTAATAGCATAAAACCACCACTTTAAAAGCAAAATTTACTGATTGATACCACTTTACGGAAAGGATACAAAAAACCACCACAAAATTTGTTAATTGTCTAAAAAACACCAATTCGACGCTAAATCCGAATTGACACCACTTCTGACCGGTCGGGCCCACCGTCAGAGCTGACGTGGCATCCGAAAGACGGCTCCCGACACGGACGTTACGGCCGTTAATGGCGCATGGACCCCAGTAGCATAAAACCATCACTTTTGTGCTTAAATTTCGAAAAACCACCACTTTTAAATAAAAATTCAAATAAAAAACTTTTAATAATGCAAACTTTGAAAATTCATAACTTTAATTATATAATTTCAAATAATATAAGTAATATGTCTAAATTTATTAGAAAAAATCAAGGAATCCATTTCTAACATCCATCATGCCTGATTCACATCTGTTCCTCTCGGATATTAAAAGAAAAAAAATGAAAAAACAAGCGTGTGTGCTGATCCTTGTGCGGGTGTTTATAGAGTCTAGAGACCTTAGCTCGCTGCCAGTTAACGCTCATGCATACGTGACAACACCCATCGATGGCGTGCCTGCCACTATATAATATTAATCTTCTCACACACATGACACATACATGTACTATGTGTATTTAGCATTTTAGCATTTTTTTATACGGAATGTACTACCAAACACAGAGAGATGGATATTTTCACATTAACTTATTGACAAAGGTCTTCATTCAAAGACATGGCAGTTATATGATGAATCATCCTCACATTTTAAAAAATAAGTGAGCAATCATCATTCAGCAAGATCACACATACAAGTGCATATTAAGACCTTGAAATTCATACGAAAGAAACGATGTTTATAGCACATCATCCTCATATCATCGCATTTTCTCGCTCTCTCTCTCTCCCATCGAACGACCCTTTCAGCCAAATAAGAACATCTCGTCTTGCTATCTACACATGAATCAAGATAAAGCATCTCACAATACTTCTATCACAGCCACCAAAGTTTGATACTTGTACACCATAATAAATAGTGTATACAAACAAATAATGGTTTGGCAAACCTTCTGGGAAACGTGGTGCGAACATGTAGAAACCATAAGTGTTGTTTCAAGTGGTACACAAAGTACCACTATACTATCATAATCATACACGATCACATGTTGTACATACATGTATATACCTATTTAGCTTAAGTTTTTCTTGGAGATGAGAGAGAAGATTGAGAGAAAAATAAATCCCCATCATGAGGGGTACGTCCAGCAAGCTAGGAAAAATAACTTGAGCAGCTAGCTCGTCAAACAAACTGAAATAAGCAAATATCCAGGGGCAAACAAATTCAAAAAGGACGGATGGGGGCACTCCTTCCTTTGCGTGCTCGCCAAAATAGAACTTAGCTTTGATCGGAACAGAGTCGTGGCCATGCATCACATATATACACACGTTTTTTATTTTTTTCTTGTAATACCCGAGAGGAACAAATGTGAATCATGCATTATGGATGTTAGAAATGGATTTCTTAAAATTTTCTAATAAATTTAGACATATTATTTATATTATTTGAAATTATATAGTTGAACTTATGAATTTCCAAATTTTGCATTACTAATAGAAGCAAAAAAAATCATATTTTACTTATTAGAAATAGTAAATAAAATTTATATAAAAAATATTCAAATATATCTAAGCACTTTTTGTATTAAAAGTTTTTCCATTTAAATTTTTATTCAAATGTGGTGGTTTTTTGAAATTTAAGTACAAAAGTGGTGGTTTTATGCTACCAACGGACGGGGGCCCATGCTCCGTTAACGGCAGTGTCAGGAGCCGTCTGTCGGGTGCCACGTCAGCTCTGACGATGGGTCAGAAACGGTGTCAATTCGGGTTTAGCGTCGAATTGGTGTTTTTTGAGACAATTAACGAATTTTGTGGTAGTTTTTTGTATCTTTTCCGTAAAGTGGTATCAATCAGTAAATTTTGCTCTTAAAATGGTGGTTTTATGCTATTAACTCGAGCATAATTGATAAACCTGATGCACTATTCCTACAAAATTGGAATGGACAGAACGTGTAATCTACTCCTTGTACATCGCCATATGCGCGATTGTCTATCTTGTTCAGAGCTTCTTCCACCAGAATTATTGTGAGAATAGCTTAAGAAAAGAAAATGTATGCACAATAGAACTGCAGAACTCTGGGCTGATGTACTAAAATTAGCAGAACTCAGGGTTGGTACCATTTCATACAACATGATAAATATCACCAGTCAATCTCTGATGGTTACTTAACCTAGCAAAGCAGAAATTTACCTCAAGAAAAGCTTTTTAGCTCATAAGATCTACATCGGCCTCCTCTAGTGGATGCAAACTTTGCGACGCGCCTAATCATGGTTTGGAAGGATATTCTTCAATATCAGAGAACTCTCTCCCCGTGAATCAGCAGAGATTGTTGTTGAAGTGGCAATGGAGCAGCTGAAATAGCCTGAGGTTTGGAACATAATATCATATGTCAAGAATCAAGTTTCCTATTTGTAACCTGTATGATATTATTTTCAGTAAGATGTTAACCATATTTACATAAGAGATTAGCACATAAATTATTGATACTGTGAGCAAATGTTGTACTGTTGTTGACCATCTCATAGAGATTTCAAAAGAATGCATGGTTGCATGTATTCATAAACATGGAAAAATTGCTTGTAGTTTTTAGCATGAAGGACAAATTTGAACAAAAACTTCACTAATACCATTTACCATGAAGGCATGGTTTCCACCATTAAAAGAGGGATTCGTCAACAAAGATTGTGAAGGAACACACGTGTAACTAATACTCACAAACAGAAGCATTACGAGAAGAGAAGAGCTTGAACCCTAACAAAATTATAAGAGTGATTCGGCTACAAACATAGTTAAGGAACACATGTGTAACTAATAATCACGAACAAAAGCAACACCACAAGAGAGAGAGAGAAGCTTGAACCACCAAAAAATAATGAGTAGGTCCAGCCGATCAGTGAGCAGCAGCGAAGGCCGTAGGTGGAGGAGACAATGCAGTGTAATCTATTGATTTGTTCAGTTTAAAATTTTAGGACCGCTTAGTTGAAAGGAGTTCATTGCACAATCAGTTGAGATTGGCATGAACCTAACCCCTCGCCACCGCTGTTCTATAGATCTCCATCCCAATTTCTCTAATAAAATCTCACCAAATGAACCGAAAGATCTAGAAGCAGCACATCGTCAAAATGGGGTGTGCAGTGCGAAACAACGATACAATAAATATAGGTACCAAGTAAATTATCCTCCAAAACCATGTCGATGATAGATGGATACAAAAAGTAAAAAATCCATATCCAAAAGGCATCCTGATATGATTTTCCTTCATAGTCAAATAATCTATTATAGCCAGGAATTGCGAATTTTTTTGGAGAATGTTTATGTACACAAACAAATGATCTAGCAAGGAAAACTACAAAGTTATGAAGATGCTTGATGATTTGCTCAAATCAGATACACCAGTGACATATAAAATACCTTAGTGATATAGGCATGCCATTGAGTTGGGCTATCACGAGTGACATAGAAGATGGGGCTCGCTTCCCAAAATTCATATTACAGAACACGTGGTAAATTTCAGAATATATGCTTTGATTCGTCGGCATCAAATGGCCTAAATTTCATGGCAAATAAAATAGTTACACATGGTAAATGGTCCGATTGTTGCAGATTTTCTATTGCTAAAACATGAATGAAACTGAACCGCAATATGAGAGAATGGATTTGAGGGGGGTTCGGATTCTGGCTTGCATGCCTAGATCGCCTCCGTGCTGCTCGTCTTTCTCGCGATCTATGGAGGGTATCGGGCCTCCGTGCCCCCGAGATCACTGTCCGAGAGATGTGCGGTAGAGGTCAGCTACAGTCGAGGGGATCCACTCGGTGGAGATGGTCACGTACGAGGAGGCGGACGAATCCGGTGGTCGGTGCGAGGATGCGCTGGTGGAGGAGGTGTGAGCGGCGCCAGATGCATGGAAGAAAGCCGTGGTGTAGCAGGAAGAGAGCCGGCTGGATGCGGGAGGAGAGAGTGAAGGGTGGGGTGCGGGAGGGGAGGGGTAGTCACAAGTTTGGTTATGGGTTGGGCCAGAGCGAGGGCCACGACGATGCTCAGGCGGAGGCATGGAGGGCGACGAAGCGTGACGAAGGGACGAGCGAAACACTGTGTGACAAGGAAACGGAACACCGGGTTCGTTTTAGAAGACTAGGAAATATGCACTTGCATTGCGACGAGAGAAAAAACTATGTTACCTAGATAAAAAACATGAATAAAACAACTTTTATCAATAAATTAAATCAAAGATTACTAATAGAAAATTTAGAAAACCTTTTTTGTTCTTTTCAAGTGTATCTCAGCGACGGGAGAAAAAAACTATGTTACCTAGATAAAAAACATGAAGAAAACAACTTTTATCAATAAACTAAACAAAGATTACTAATAGAAAATTTAGAAAACATTTTTTGTTCTTTTCAAGTGTATCTCAAGCATCCAAAATTGATCTCACGCTTGTATCAAGCTTAGATATTTTCATCTGGTATAAACCCGCAATGTGGGGCGTGGACGTCAATGTGGGGCGTGGATCATTATCCACAAGAATATGAGCCAATGATCTCGGTGTATTCAAATATGAGAAATTGCGTGTTATGGAGACAAATATCACTCTTTTTTGAAAATATATAACGATGTAATGATTGAATACCCGTGTGTTATCACAAGTTCTCAATTTTTTTCACACCCCACCTATAATCATAATGCACACAAATATTTTTTTAAAAGGCTACATGTGAATATTCTAACATTTCAACGGCAACACCATCTAGCTGAGGGAAAGACTCAAGGAGCAACAAATAATATACACATTAATAAAATTTTAGTTTATTTTATAGAAGTGAGCGTAGAGCATGGGGTACCCAATGCGGCACTAACTCAAAAGTGCCATGTCAAATACAATATCTTATCAAATACAAGATCTTTGAGAATGTGTGACGTGTCGGAAAATAAAGAAAATGAGTACTACTTTTATTTTGATAGACATCTATACAAAAATTATCCGAGAACAACCTCCGTGTCCAATTATAATCTGGCAAAGAGACGCTGACATGATTGTATGTTCTCCGGTCTGAATAAGAGTTGGTCAAATCACTATTGATCTTTTAGCTCACATCTTCTCTGCACTGTAGAGGTACTGCGAGTGTCTCAGCTTAAAGCCCAACCTATAACATGACCTCTTGATGCATCCACCCGGCATGAGATATAACAAATCACACTCTTCCAAATAAAAAACATTTAGAGAATTCTAAATCAGGTTTCATATTAATACCATACCTTTACTTTGCTGTCAGATGTATTCATATACTCATGGATGTGATTTCTTGATAAACCTATTCCTGACAAACTTTTCATGATAATTTAGCTTTTTCTCCCCCTGATCCTCGCCCGCCACTGCAATTGGCCAGTACACCAGGTCAAAATTTAAAATATGACAACCATTTAGTTAAAATGATGGGATAACATAATGTTTAGTCTAAAAATTCATGTTGTATTGTAATGCATGTAAAGCATATGCCGCACAAACATGTCCACCACAAATTTAGAACTTTTACTTTTAGGTACAAGAGGTGACAACTTCACCAACGGTCGGTCACCATGCATATCTCCCACGGATCACTTCATGAATTATGACAAGAATTTATCTCGCCCTACCGAGACAATACTAAATTATCCCTCTATTGATCAAAACTAATGATAGAACTTTGCAATGATCTAATCTAGATGAGTTGGTAACATACCTTGTGTAACAACAGAGGGAAGATGGCTTCTTATCAGGTCCTACTGGAAACAATCATGAAAATGGCACAGTCTATAAAATAATAGCTCAATGGAAAGTTCTGATGCTTGCTTGCACTAGTGGTTCTAAGTGTTGATTTTTCCATGCTTCTTATTGCTATGCCGATGATTAAATTTCAGCTATGTGCATATTGTCACTACAAGCACAGGAGAGCACCCGAGAGCATACAACTGATGCAGAATAGCCTCATTAGCTTGATGCCCATATGAAAACAACAAACCTACGTACATCTTGGAAAATGCCTACGGCGTCCTCATAAATCCAGGTAAGAGACGTCCTCATAAGTGCATCTCAATAAAAGGTAGCATAATTCATTGTCATTGGTTACAAAGTAAGAGGGACTGTAGAACATAAAGAAATGTTCAGAAATCTAATATAACAAGGGAAGTGCTTTGGTAAATACGTAACCTAGTAGAAAGACTGCAAACCATAATATAACTTAAGCTAACAAAACCATACATATTTTTTACCTCAACAAATAATTGCTCAGACAACTAGCAGTTGTGAAGTTGCACGCACGTATGTACAGTATGATTGAAATACCATTACAAGACTTTTATTATTGCAATTGGTGCAAATCTCACTATCTTCGTCATCCCCCACTGTCTAGTCTAGAACTGTCATCAAGATTGTCACCTGGAACAAGACCGAAAGCAAATAAGTTCTATAAGTATAATTAGAACAGAGTTTACAAGTATATATAGTTGGGCTTATGAAAATGGAGTGAGAATAGACCAGCAGAAATAACTGACACATAACTTTTCAATTGCTTATGTTTTGATGACTGAGTTTCCATCTCGAACAGCTCTGGCTGGGCTCAACCAATATTCTCCAGTTCCCATCTTTCCTTGAAATGACGATGTCAGATCATAGTCCAATACAAGTTTGAGATCCTTGTTAATTGGAATGTCCAATTAGAAGACACCCTCTGATGGTCAGTGCGTTATCCAGCAAGGACAAACATACACTGCAAGATATGATATTTAGATTTAATGTCACCTAGTATAGAGAAAGCCTTCATGAGTTTCCTCAGAGTAATAATGCTTTGACTATAAATACATAAGACCTTCCATAGATCATGAACTGCATATAAATTTTCCTCCAAATCTACAACTGGAAAGATGCAAAAATCAAATAATCAAGATCACACAACATTTGATCTAAAACCATGTACAGATGAAAATGTTAACATATTTCAACCAACATAGCATGTAACATATATGTGGTAGGAGATGATTTATCCCAAGAAATGTGTGAAATATTGCATAACATAAAATAGAAGAAAAAATATCAGAATACGCTCTAAACGTGAAATATATAGAAGAGAAAAGGATGTGACCAAAAAACTAAGATCAACATGCAAAAGTTCCCAAATACCAGAAGGATATACAAATTGCAAAAAATCAATCAAAAGTTAATTCATATAATATAACAAGTATCAAATGGTCAACTATACAATGGATTGTTGTCTCCTTATAGCTGCAGCCACAACAGGTAGGTCAAGTATACTAATACTTTTTATCCAGATATGAAAATGAACTTTCGAATCTGAATATCATAAATAGGCATATTGAACATTTAGTCACACAAACTTTGAGAAGCTCACAATACATTATTTCAGACTTACCAAGAAGATGACATTCCATTTTTTATAGATAGCTCCAAACATCGTTCAAATTTGTTTTGTAGACACTTCAAAAGATGTTGAAAAACACCATTAGTGCTTTCTTATTCCCCAAGAAGAGTGAGCAATTTAAGTGCCTACATCGGAAAGTTGATTGCCAGCAACTTGCAAACTGAAAGGAGTAGAGCTTCCATGCATTAACGTCGGAACGTGGCCTCTAGAAATGGTAGAATTACTAAGTCACATTTTGCCATCAACTCACACACTGGAACGTACTACACACGAAGAGCTAGCATATGATCCATAAGTCATAATCTGAACCTAGAGCTTCTTGAACTACCAAAGAAGGCTAGCGGGCATATGTTTTGGCGAGTTAGTCAAACCTGCAGTACCTATACATTCACCAAAAAATATATACAGCAACAGAGTAAATGAAATTCAGTATGCAAGAACCAAATGCAGAGTCAATATTTTTCTAAGATCTAGGTTTCAAGGAAAAAATACTAATCATAAGTCATAATCTGAACCTAGAGTTTCTTGAGCTACCAAAGAAGGCTAGCTGACATATGTTTAGGGGAGTTATTAAAAACCGTGGTACCAAGCAGATTCACCAAAAATATATATAGCAACCGAGAGACTGAAATTCGGTATGCAAGAACCAAAGGCAGAGTCAATATTTTTGTAAGCTCTAGGTTTCAGGAAAAAAAGATGCCCCTCTATAGCTGATTAGAGAAGAAAAACTAGAGACAACAACATTATCAACACCAACCCAATCACTCACAACATGCTCCTGCCGCTAGCAGATCAAACGTGCATTGCCTTCTCATGGGATCGGAGTGCTGCATAAGGTCAGAAGAAATCGAACAGAGCATAATGATTAGATGATGTACATCTTCTCAAAAAAATTAGAGACGCTCTCCTCCCACGGACTCACACGCATCGACGCAGGGCCCTCGGTGATGTTCGCTCCAGACGCCAGATCGAGTTCGTCGGTGAACTTGGCCTCCACCAGCAGGTGGGCCAGACCATGATGAGCGCCGGCAGTGGAGGCAGAACATGGCAGTGAGGTGAGATTGATCCGGATCGAGTCGCCGATCCTTTCTGCTAGTCCCATCAAAAAGGTGCTCTGGCGTGACATCGTCTCCCGGGCTTCCTTCGATCCAGGAGCCTGCAGATCAGCATACGAACAGGCGGTGACGGGCGAGGAGGAGGTGGTGATGGCCGGATCCATGGTGGCGGCGGTGAGGTGGTGACATGCGAAGAGGAGGCACAGACGACCGGATCTAGCAGTCGGTGTGAGGAGGTGCTGACGGAGGAGGTGCCATGGGTTCCGAATGCGGGGGAGAGGGTTGTCGCCGAGGTGTAGCAAAGGGGAGAGAGAGGAGGGCAGCTGGGTGCAGGAGGGGAGATGGGAGGGACCGAGCCACCGAGGGGATGCGAGGAGGATTCGTAGCTTGGCCAAATTGACGGGTGCGGGCGAGCGCGGAGCAGTGCGACGAAAGCCAATGACATAGTGCGACGGTGGCAGAAAACGGAACACCAGCAGGTGGGCCAGACCATGATGAGCGCCGGCAGTGGAGGCAGAACAGGGCAGTGAGGTGAGATTGATCCGGATCGAGTCGCCGATCCTTTCTGCTAGTCCCGTCAAATAGGTTCTTTGGCGTGACGGCGTCTCCCGGGCTTCCTTTGATCCAGGAGCCTATAGATCAACATACGAACAGGCGGTGACGGGCGAGGAGGAGGTGGTGACGGCCAGATCCGTGGTGGCGGCGGTGAGGTGGTGACATGGGAAGAGGATGCACAGACGACCGGATCCAGCAGTCGGTGTGAGGAGGTGCTGGCGGAGGAGGTGCCATGGGTTCCGAATGCAGGGGAGAGGGTTGTCGCCGAGGTGTAGCAAAGGGGAGAGAGAGGAGGGCGGCTGGGTGCAGGAGGGGATACAGGAGGGACCGAGCCACCGAGGGGATGCGAGGAGGATTCGTAGCTTGGCCCAATTGACGCGTGCGGGCGAGCATGGAGCAGTGCGACGAAAGGCAACGACGTAGTGCGACGGTGGCAGAAAACGGAACACCAGCAGGTGGGCCAGACCATGATGAGCGCCGACAGTGGAGGCAGAACAGGGCCGTGAGGTGAGATTGATCCGGATCGAGTCGCCGATCCTTTCTGCTAGTCCCGTCATAGAGGTGCTTTGGCGTGAGCGTCCCGGCTTCCTTCGATCCAGAGCCTCAGATCAGATACTGCAAAGCGGTGACGGGCGAGGAGGAGGTGGTGACAGCCGGATCCGTGGTGGCGGCGGTGAGGTGGTGACATGCGAAGAGGAGGCACAGACGACCGGATCCAGCAGTCGATGTGAGGAGGTGCTGGCGGAGGAGGTGCCATGGGTTCCGAATGCGGGGGAGAGGGTTGTCGCCGAGGTGTAGCAAAGGGGAGAGAGAGGAGGGCGGCTGGGTGCAGGAGGGGAGACGGGAGGGACCGAGCCACCAAGGGGATGCGAGGAGGATTCGTAGCTTGGCCCAATTGACGCGTGCGGGCGAGAGCGGAGCAGTGCGACAAAAGGCAATGATGTAGTGCGACGGTGGCAGAAAACGGAACACCAGCAGGTGGGCCAGACCATGATGAGCGCCGACAGTGGAGGCAGAACAGGGCAGTGAGGTGAGATTGATCCCGATCGAGTCGCCGATCCTTTCTGCTAGTCCCGTCAAAGAGGTGCTTTGGCGTGACAGCGTCTCCCAGGCTTCCTTCGATCCAAGAGCCTACAGATCAGCATACGAACAGGCGGTGACGGGCGAGGAGGAGGTGGTGACGGCCGAATCCGTGGTGGCGGCGGTGAGGTGGTGACATGCGAAGAGGAGGCACAAACGACCGGATCTAGCAGTCAGTGTGAGGAGGAGCTGGCGGAGGAGGTGCCATGGGTTCCGAATGCGGGGGAGAGGGTTGTCGCCGAGGTGTAGCAAAGGGGAGAGAGAGGAGGGCGGCTGGGTGCAGGAGGGGATACGGGAGGGACCGAGCCACCGGGGGGATGCGAGGAGGATTCGTAGCTTGGCCCAATTAACGCGTGCGGGCGAGCACAGAAAGGCGTAAAGGCAACGAAAGTGACGGAAGAAACGGAACACCAGCAGGTGGGCCAGACCATGATGAGCGCCGGCAGTGGAGGCAGAACAGGGCAGTGAGGTGAGATTGATCCGGATCGAGTCACCGATCCTTTCTGCTAGTCCCGCCAAAGAGGTGCTTTGGCGTGACAGCGTCTCCCGGGCTTCCTTCAATCCAGGAGCCTACATATCAGCATACGAACAGGCGGTGACGGGCGAGGAGGAGGTGGTGACGGCCGAATCCGTGGTGGCGGCGGTGAGGTGGTGACATGCGAAGAGGAGGCACAAACGACCGGATCCAGCAGTCGATGTGAGGAGGTGCTGGCGGAGGAGGTGCCATGGGTTCCGAATGCGGGGGAGAGGGTTGTCGCCGAGGTGTAGCAAAGGAGAGAGAGAGGGCTGGGTGCAGGAGGGAGACGGAGGGACCGAGCCACCAGGGGATGCGAGGAGGATTCGTAGCTTGGCCCAATTGACGCTGGCGCGGGCGAGCAAAGGCGACAAAGGC
Source organism: Avena longiglumis (assembly GCA_030063025.1). Lineage (NCBI taxonomy): Eukaryota > Viridiplantae > Streptophyta > Magnoliopsida > Poales > Poaceae > Avena > Avena longiglumis. The sequence continues at coordinate 151,084,706 of CP125975.1, read as the reverse complement.
AATGATGTAGTGCGACGGTGGCGTAAAATGGAACACCAGCAGTGGTCTGCACCATGATGAGCGCCCGCAGTGGAGGCGAACAGAGGCGGAGGTGAGATTGATCTGATCGAAGTCGCCGATCCTTTCTTTCTGCTAGTCCCGCCAAAGAGGTGCTTTGGCGTGACAGCCTCCTGTGCTTCCTTCGATCCAAGAGCCTCAGATCAGCATACGAACAGGCGGTGACGGGCGAGGAGGAGGTGGTGACGGCCGAATCCGTGGTGGCGGCGGTGAGGTGGTGACATGCGAAGAGGAGGCACAAACGACCGGATCTAGCAGTCAGTGTGAGGAGGAGCTGGCGGAGGAGGTGCCATGGGTTCCGAATGCGGGGGAGAGGGTTGTCGCCGAGGTGTAGCAAAGGGGAGAGAGAGGAGGGCGGCTGGGTGCAGGAGGGGATACGGGAGGGACCGAGCCACCGGGGGGATGCGAGGAGGATTCGTAGCTTGGCCCAATTAACGCGTGCGGGCGAGCACAGAGCAGTGCGACGAAAGGCAACGACGTAGTGCGACGGTGGAAGAAAACGGAACACCAGCAGGTGGGCCAGACCATGATGAGCGCCGGCAGTGGAGGCAGAACAGGGCAGTGAGGTGAGATTGATCCGGATCGAGTCACCGATCCTTTCTGCTAGTCCCGCCAAAGAGGTGCTTTGGCGTGACAGCGTCTCCCGGGCTTCCTTCAATCCAGGAGCCTACATACTAGATACATAACAAAGGTGTGACGGGCGAGGAGGAGGTGGTGACGGCCGAATCCGTGGTGGCGGCGGTGAGGTGGTGACATGCGAAGAGGAGGCACATACGACCGGATCCAGCAGTCGATGTGAGGAGGTGCTGGCGGAGGAGGTGCCATGGGTTCCGAATGCGGGGGAGAGGGTTGTCGCCGAGGTGTAGCAAAGGAGAGAGAGAGGAGGGCGGCTGGGTGCAGGAGGGGAGACGGGAGGGACCGAGCCACCAAGGGGATGCGAGGAGGATTCGTAGCTTGGCCCAATTGACGCCAGCAAGGCGATGAGCGAGCAAAGGCATAAAAGGCAATGATGTAGTGCGACGGTGGCAGAAAATGGAACACCAGCAGGTGGTCCAGACCATGATGAGCGCCGACAGTGGAGGCAGAACAGGGCAGTGAGGTGAGATTGATCCTGATCGAGTCGCCGATCTTTTCGCTAGTCCGCCAAAGAGGTGCTTTGGCGTGACAGCCTCCCTGTGCTTCCTTCGATCCAAGAGCCTACAGATCAAAGATACGAACAAAGGTGACGGCGAGGAGGAGGTGGTGACTACCGAATCCGTGGTGGCGGCGGTGAGGTGGTGACATGCGAAGAGGAGGCACAAACGACGGATCTAGCAGTGTGAGGAGGTGGCGGAGGAGGTGCCATGGGTTTCAATGCGGGGAGAGGGTTGTCGCGAGGTGTAGCAAAGGGAGAGAGAGAGGGGCTGGTGCAGGGAGGGATACGGAGGGACCGAGCCACCGAGGGGATGCGAGGAGGATTCGTAGCTTGGCCAATTAACGCGGGCGAAAGCATGAGCAAAGGCGACGAAGGCAACATAGTGACGGTGGCGGAAGAAAACGGAACACCGCAGGTGGGCTGACCATGATGAGCGCCCGGCAAGGGAGGCGTAATGCAAAGGAGGTGAGATTGATCCGGATCGAAGTCACGATCCTTCGCTAGTCCCGCCAAAGAGGTTCTGGCGTGACAGGCCTCCCGGGCTTCAATCCAGAGCCTATATCAACATACTAACAAAGCAAGTGACGGCAGGAGGAGGTGGTGACGGCAATCCGTGGTGGCGGCGGTGAGGTGGTGACATGGGAAGAGGAGGCACAACGACCGGATCCAGCATGGTGTGAGGAGGTGTGGCGAGGAGGTGCCATGGGTTCAATGCGGGGAGAGGGTTGTCGCCAAGGTGTAGCAAAGGGGAGAGAGGAGGGCTGGGTGCAGGAGGGAGACGGAGGGACCGAGCCACCGAGGGGATGCGAGGAGGATTCGTGAGCTTGGCCAATTGACGGTGCGGGCGAAAGATGGAGCAAAGGACGAAAGCCAATGACATAGTGCGACGGTGCGTAAAACGGAACACCAAAGAGGGCTGCACTCGATGAGCGCCAAAGGGAGGCGTATCAGGCGTGAGGTGAGATTGATCCGGATCGAGTCGCCGATCCTTTTCGCTAGTCCCGCAAATAGGTTTTTATGACGGCGCCTCCCGGCTTCCTTTGATCCAGAGCCTATAGATCAACATACGAACAAAGTGACGGGCGAGGAGGAGGTGGTGGCCGGATCCGTGGTGGCGGTGAGGTGGTGACATGAAGAGGATGCATGACCGGATCCAGAATGATGTGAGGAGGTGTCTGGAGGAGGTGCCATGGGTTCAATGCGGGGAGAGGGTTGTCGCCAAGGTGTAGCAAAGGGAGAGAGAGAGGGCGGCTGGGGTGAGGAGGGAGACGGAGGGACCGAGCCACCAAGGGGATGCGAGGAGGATTCAGAGCTTGGCCCAATTAACGCTGCAGGCGAGCATGGAGCAAAGGCGACAAAAGGCAATGATGTAAAGGCAGTGGCGTAAAATCGAACACCAAAGTGGTCTGCACCATGATGAGCGCCGACAGTGGAGGCAGAACATGGCAGTGAGGTGAGATTGATCCCGATCGAGTCGCCGATCCTTTCTGCTAGTCCCGTCAAAGAGGTGCTTTGGCGTGACAGCGTCTCCCAGGCTTCCTTCGATCCAAGAGCCTACAGATCAACATACTAACAAAGTGTGACGGGCGAGGAGGAGGTGGTGACGGCCGGATCCGTGGTGGCGCGGTGAGGTGGTGACATGCGAAGAGGAGGCATGACCGGATCTAGCGATCAGATGTGAGGAGGAGTCATGGAGGAGGTGCCATGGGTTCCGAATGCGGGGAGAGGTTGTCGCCGAGGTGTAGCAAAGGGAGAGAGAGGAGGGCTGGGCAGGTGAGGGAGACGGAGGGACCGAGCCACCGGGGATGCGAGGAGGATTCAGAAGCTTGGCCCAATTAACGCGCGGGCGAGAAGAGCAAAGGCGAAAAGGCAATGATGAAAAGCGACGGTGGAAGAAAAGGAACACCAGTGGGCTGACCATGATGAGCGCCTGAAAGGGAGGCGTAACAGGCAGTGAGGTGAGATTGATCCGATCGAGTCACCGATCCTTTCTAGTCCCGCCAAAGAGGTGCTTTTTGGCGTGACAAATGCGGGCTTCCTTCAATCCAGAGCCTACATATCAGATACTAACAAAGTGTGACGGGCGAGGAGGAGGTGGTGACGGCCGATCCGTGGCGGCGGTGAGGTGGTTACATGCGAAGAGGAGGCACAGACCGGATCTAGCAATGGTGTTAGGAGGAGGTGCTAGCGGAGGAGGTGCCATGGGTTCAATGCGGGGAGAGGGTTGTCCGAGGTGTAGCAAAGGGAGAGAGAGGAGGGCAGTGTGAGGGAGGAGATGGGAGGACCGAGCCACCGGGGATGCGAGGAGGATTCGTAGCTTGGCCCAATTGACGCGAAGCGGCAGCACGAGCAGGCGACGAAGGCAATGATGAAAAGCACGTGAAGAAAACGATACACCAAAGTGGGCTGCACCATGATGAGCGCCGGCGGGAGGCGTAACATGGCGTGAGGTGAGATTGATCCGGATCGAAGTCGCCGATCCTTTCTGCTAGTCCCATCAAAAGGTGCTGGCATGACAAATCTCGGCCTTCACCAGAGCCTGCAGATCAGATACTAACAAAGGTGACGGGCGATGAGGAGGTGGTGATGGCCGGATCCATGGTGGCGGCGGTGAGGTGGTGACATGCGAAGAGGAGGCACAGACGACCGGATCTAGCAGTCGGTGTGAGGAGGTGCCATGGGTTTCGAATGTGGGGGAGAGGGTTGTCGCCAAGGTGTAGCAAAGGGGAGAGAGAGGAGGGCAGCTGGGTGCAGGAGGGGAGATGGGAGGGACCGAGCCACCGAGGGGATGCGAGGAGGATTCGTAGATTGGCCAATTGACGCGTGCGGGCGAGCGCGGAGCAGTGCGACGAAAGGCAATGACATAGTGCGACGGTGGCAGAAAACGGAACACCAGCAGGTGGGCCAGACCATGATGAGCGCCGGCAGTGGAGGCAGAACAGGGCAGTGAGGTGAGATAGATCCGGATCGAGTCTCCGATCCTTTCTGCTAGTCCTGTCAGATAGGTGCTTTGGCGTGACAGCGTCTCCCGAGATTCCTTTGATCCAGGAGCCTACAGATCAGCATACGAATAGGCGGTGACGGGCGAGGAGGAGGTGGTGACGGCCGGATCCGTGGTGGCGGCGGTGAGGTGGTGACATGCGAAGAGGATGCACAGACGAACGGATCCAGCAGTCGGTGTGGAGGTGTCAGGAGGAGGTGCCATGGGTTTCAATGCGGGGAGAGGGTCGCCGAGGTGTAGCAAAGGGAGAGAGAGGAGGGCTGGGTGCAGGAGGGGAGACGGAGGGACCGAGCCACCGAGGGATGCGAGGAGGATTCGTAGCTTGGCCCAATTGACGCTGCAAGGGCGAAAACGTGAGCAAAGGCGACGAAGGCAACGACGAAGTGCGACGGTGGCAAAACGGAACACCAAAGTGGGCTGCACCATGATGAGCGCCGGCAAGGAGGCAAAATAGGGCCGTGAGGTGAGATTGATCCGGATCGAAGTCGCCGATCCTTTCGCTAGTCCCGCCATAGAGGTGCTTACGTGACAGTTTCCTCCAAGCTTCTTCGATCCAGATCTCTGCATCAACATACGAACAGGCGGTGACGGGCAAGGAGGAGGTGGTGACAGCCGGATCCGTGCTGGCGGCGGTGAGGTGGTGACATGCGAAGAGGAGGCACAGACGACCGGATCCAGCAGTCGGTGTGAGGAGGTGCTGGCGGAGGAGGTGCTATGGGTTCCGAATGCGAGGGAGAGGGTTGTCGCTGAGGTGTAGCAAAGGTGAGAGAGAGAAGGGCAGCTCGGTGCAGGAGGGGAGACGGGAGGGAGCGAGCCACCAAGGGGATGCGAGGAGGATTCGTAGCTTGGCCCAATTAACGCGTGCGGGCGAGCACGGAGCAGTGCGACGAAAGGCAACGACGTAGTGCGACGGTGGCAGAAAACGGAACACCAGCAGGTGGGCCAGACCATGATGAGCGCCGACAGTGGAGGCAAAATAGGGCCGTGAGGTGAGATTGATCCGGATCGAGTCGCCGATCCTTTCTGCTAGTCCCGTCATAGAGGTGCTTTGGCATGACAAATTTCCCAAGCCTTTTTCGATCCAGGATCCATGATCAAAGATACTAACAAAGCGGTGACGGCAAGGAGGAGGTGGTGACAATGATCCGGCCGGGCGGCGGTGAGGTGGTGACATGCTAAGAGGAGGCATGACGACCGGATCCAGCAATGATGTGAGGAGGTGCTGGCGGAGGAGGTGCCATGGGTTCCGAATGCGGGGGAGAGGGTTGTCGCCGAGGTGTATCAAAGGGAAGAGAGAGGAGGGCGGCTGGGTGCAGGAGGGGAGACGGGAGGGACCGAGCCACCAAGGGGATGCGAGGAGGATTCGTAGCTTGGCCCAATTGACGCGTGCGGGCGAGAGCGGAGCAGTGCGACAAAAGGCAATGATGTAGTGCGACGGTGGCAGAAAATGGAACACCAGCAGGTGGTCCAGACCATGATGAGCGCCGACAAGGAGGAGGCGTAATAAGGCAGTGAGGTCAGATTGATCCCGATCGAGTCGCCGATCCTTTCTGCTAGTCCCGTCAAAGAGGTGCTTTGGTGTGACAGCGTCTCCCAGGCTTCCTTCGATCCAAGAGCCTACAGATCAGCATACGAACAGGCGGTGACGGGCGGGGAGAAGGTGGTGACGGCCGAATCCGTGGTGGCGGCCGTGAGGTGGTGACATGCGAAGAGGAGGCACAGACGACCGGATCCAGCAGTCGGTGTGAGGAGGTGCTGGCGGAGGAGGTGCCATGGGTTCCGAATGCGGGGGAGAGGATTGTCGCCGAGGTGTAGCAAAGGGGAGAGAGAGGAGGGCGGCTGGGTGCAGGACGGGATAGGGGAGGGACCGAGCCACCGAGGGGATGCGAGGAGGATTCGTAGCTTGGCCCAATTAACACATGCGGGCGAGCACGGAGCAGTGCGACGAAAGGCAACAACGTAGTGCAACGGTGGAAGAAAACGGAACACCAGCAGGTGGGCTGCATGATGAGCGCCAAGCAGGGAGGCGTAATGGCAGTGAGGTGAGATTGATCCGGATCGAGTCACCGATCCTTTCTGCTAGTCCCGCCAAAGAGGTGCTTTGGCGTGACATCGTCTCCCGGGCTTCCTTCAATCCAGGAGCCTACATATCAGCATACGAACAGGCGGTGACGGGCGAGGAGGAGGTGGTGACGGCCGAATCCGTGGTGGCGGCGGTGAGGTGGTGACATGCGAAGAGGAGGCACAAACGACCGGATCCGGGCCGGTGTGAGGAGGTGCCATGGAGGAGGTGCCATGGGTTCAATGCGGGGAGAGGGTTGTCGCCGAGGTGTAGCAAAGGGGAGAGAGGAGGGCGGCAGTGGGTGAGGGGAGACGGAGGGACCGAGCCACCGAGGGATGCGAGGAGGATTCAGAAGCTGGCCAAATTGACGGTGCGCGAAAGCGAGCAAAGGCGAAAAGCCAATGACATAGTGCGACGGCGTAAAACGGAACACCAGCAGGGCTGCACCATGATGAGCGCCGCAAGGGAGGCGTAACAGTGAGGTGAGATTGATCCGATCGAAGTCGCCGATCCTTTCTGCTAGTCCGCTAAATAGGTTCTTGGCGTGACGGCGTCTCCCGGGCTTCCTTTGATCCAGGAGCCTATAGATCAACATACGAACAGGCGGTGACGGGCGAGGAGGAGGTGGTGACGGCCAGATCCGTGGTGGCGGCGGTGAGGTGGTGACATGGGAAGAGGATGCACAGACGACCGGATCCAGCAGTCGGTGTGAGGAGGTGGCCAAGGAGGAGGTGCCACGGTTCCAATGCAGGGAGAGGGTTGCCACGAGGTGTAGCAAAGGGAGAGAGGAGGCGGGCCGGGTGCGTGAGGGGAAGGAGGGACCGAGCCACCGAGGGGATGCGAGGAGGATTCAGAGCTTGGCCCAATTGACGCGCATGGCGAGCATGGAGCAAAGGCGAAAAGGCAACGACGTAGTGCGACGGTGGCAGAAACGGAATACCAAGCAGGTGGGCTGACCATGATGAGCGCCGGCAGGGAGGCGTAAGGGCCGTGAGGTGAGATTGATCCGGATCGAGTCGCCGATCTTTTCGCTAGTCCCGCCATAGAGGTGCTTATGGCGTGCCTCCCGGCTTCCTTTGATCCAGGAGCCAAGATCAAAGATACTAACAAAGCGGTGACGCGAGGAGGAGGTGGTGACCGGATCCGTGGTGGCGGGCGGTGAGGTGGTGACATGCGAAGAGGAGGCATGACGACCGGATCCAGCAATGATGTGAGGAGGTGCTGGCGGAGGAGGTGCCATGGGTTCCGAATGCGGGGGAGAGGGTTGTCGCCGAGGTGTAGCAAAGGAGAGAGAGAGGAGGGCGGCTGGGTGCAGGAGGGGAGACGGGAGGGACCGAGCCACCAAGGGGATGCGAGGAGGATTCGTAGCTTGGCCCAATTGACGCGTGCGGGCGAGAGCGGAGCAGTGCGACAAAAGGCAATGATGTAGTGCGACGGTGGCAGAAAATGGAACACCAGCAGGTGGTCCAGACCATGATGAGCGCCGACAGTGGAGGCAGAACAAGGCAGTGAGGTGAGATTGATCCCGATCGAGTCGCCGATCCTTTCTGCTAGTCCCGTCAAAGAGGTGCTTTGGCGTGACAGCGTCTCCCAGGCTTCCTTCGATCCAAGAGCCTACAGATCAGCATACGAACAGGCGGTGACGGGCGAGGAGGAGGTGGTGACGGCCGAATCCGTGGTGGCGGCGGTGAGGTGGTGACATGCGAAGAGGAGGCACAAACGACCGGATCTAGCAACAGGTGAGGAGGAGTCAAGGAGGAGGTGCCATGGGTTCAATGCGGGAGAGGGTTGCCGAGGTGTAGCAAAGGGAGAGAGGAGGGCGGCTGGGTGCGAGGGGATACGGAGGACCGAAGCCACCGGGGATGCGAGGAGGATTCGTGAGCTTGGCCCAATTAACGCGGCGGGCGAAAGCAGCAAAGGCGAAAAAGGCAACGACGTAGTGCGACAGTGGAAGAAAAACGGAACACCAGCAGGTGGGCTGACTATGATGAGCGCCAAAGTGGAGGCGTAATGGCAAAGGAGGTGAGATTGATCCGGATCGAGTCACCGTTCCTTTCTGCTAGTCCCGCCAAAGAGGTGCTTTGGCGTGACAGCGTCTCCCGGGCTTCCTTCAATCCAGGAGCCTACATATCAGCATACGAACAGGCGGTGACGGGCGAGGAGGAGGTGGTTACGGCCGGATCCGTGGTGGCGGCGGTGAGGTGGTTACATGCGAAGAGGAGGCACAGACGACCGGATCCAGCAGTCGGTGTGAGGAGGTGCTAGCGGAGGAGGTGCCATGGGTTCCGAATGCGGGGGAGAGGGTTGTCGCCGAGGTGTAGCAAAGGGGAGAGAGAGGAGGGCAGCTGGGTGCAGGAGGGGAGATGGGAGGGACCGAGCCACCGAGGGGATGCGAGTTGGATTCGTAGCTTGGCCCAATTGACGCGAGCGGGCGAGCACGGAGCAGTGCGACGAAAGGCAATGATGAAAAGCACGGTGGCGTAAAACGATACACCAAAGAGGTGGGGCTGCATGATGAGCGCCGGCGGGAGGCGAATATGGCGTGAGGAGGTGAGATTGATCCGGACGAGTCGCCGATCCTTTCTCGCTAGTCCCATCAAAAGGTGCTCTGCATGACAGCTGCTCTCCGGCTTCTTCGATCCAGAGCTCGCAGACAAAGATACGAACAGGCGGTGACGGGCGAGGAGGAGGTGGTGATGGCCGGATCCATGGTGGCGGCGGTGAGGTGGTGACATGCGAAGAGGAGGCACAGACGACCGGATCTAGCAGTCGGTGTGAGGAGGTGCCATGGGTTTCGAATGTGGGGGAGAGGGTTGTCGCCAAGTTGTAGCAAAGGGGAGAGAGGAGGGCAGCTGGGTGCAGGAGGGGAGATGGGAGGGACCGAGCCACCGAGGGGATGCGAGGAGGATTCGTAGATTGGCCAATTGACGCGTGCGGCGGGCGAAAGCGAGCAAAGCGAAAAGGCAATGACATAGTGCGACGGTGGCAGTAAAACTAACACCAAAGCAGGGCTGCACCATGATGAGCGCCGCAAAGGAGGCGGTAAGGCGTGAGGTGAGATAGATCCGGATCGAGTCTCCGATCCTTCGCTAGTCCTGCTGAGATAGGTGTTTTATGGCGTGACAGCCTCCCGAGATTCCTTTGATCCAGAGCCATGATCAAAGATACAATAGGCGGTGACGGGCGAGGAGGAGGTGGTGACGCCGGATCCGTGCAGGCGGCGGTGAGGTGGTGACATGCGAAGAGGATGCATTTAACGGATCCAGCAATGGTGTGAGGAGGTGCTGGCGGAGGAGGTGCCATGGGTTCAATGCGGGGAGAGGGTCGCCGAGGTGTAGCAAAGGGAGAGAGAGGAGGGCGGCTGGGTGCAGAGGGAGACGGAGGACCGAGCCACCGAGGGGATGCGAGGAGGATTCGTAGCTTGGCCCACTGACGGCGTGGGCAGCACGGAGCAAGGCGACGAAGGCAACGAAAAGCGACGGTGTAAAACGGAAAACACCAGTGTGGGCTGACACTCATGATGAGCGCCGATAAAGGGGAGGCAAAATAGGGCCGTGAGGTGAGATTGATCCGGATCGAAGTCGCCGATCCTTTCGCTAGTCCGCCATAGAGGTGCTTACGTGACAGCGTTCCGGCTTCTTCGATCCAGATCTCTGATCAAGATACGAACAAAGTGACGGCAAGGAGGAGGTGGTGACAGCCGGATCCGTGGTGGCGGCGGTGAGGTGGTGACATGCGAAGAGGAGGCACAGACGACCGGATCCAGCAGTCGGTGTGAGGAGGTGCTGGCGGAGGAGGTGCTATGGGTTCCGAATGCGGGGGAGAGGGTTGTCGCCGAGGTGTAGCAAAGGTGAGAGAGAAGGCCGGCTGGGTGCAGGAGGGGAGACGGGAGGGAGCGAGCCACCAAGGGGATGCGAGGAGGATTCGTGAGCTGGCCAATTAACGCGCAGGGCGCAGCACGGAGCAAAGGCGATTTAAAGGCAACGACGAAAAGACGGTGGCAGAAAACGGAACACCAGCAGGTGGGCCAGACCATGATGAGCGCCGACAGTGGAGGCAAAATAGGGCCGTGAGGTGAGATTGATCCGGATCGAAGTCGCCGATCCTTTTCGCTAGTCCTGGCCATAGAGGTGCTTTGGCATGACAAAGATCTCCCAAGCTTCCTTCGATCCAGATCCTACATCAAGATACGAACAGTGGTGACGGGCAAGGAGGAGGTGGTGACAGCCGGATCCGGTCAAGCGCGGTGAGGTGGTGACATGCGAAGAGGAGGCATGACGACCGGATCAGCAATGATGAGGAGGTGCCGGCGAGGAGGTGCCATGGGTTCAATGCGGGGAGAGGGTTGTCGCCGAGGTGTATCAAAGGAAGAGAGAGGAGGCGGGCCGGGTGCGGAGGGGAGACGGAGGGACCGAGCCACCAAGGGGATGCGAGGAGGATTCAGAAGCTTGGCCAATTGACGCGGCAAGGGCGAGCGAGCAAAGGCGGATAAAAGGCAATGATGAAAAGTGACGGTGGCGTAAAATGGAACACAGAGGTGGTCCACCATGATGAGCGCCGACAAAGGGGAGGCGTAACAAGGCAGGAGGTGAGATTGATCTCGATCGAGCCGATCTTTCGCTAGTCCTGGCCAAAGAGGTGTTTTGGCGTGATGCCTTCCTGTGCCTTCGATCCAAGAGCCTACAGATCAGCATACGAACAGGCAGTGACGGGCGGGGAGAAGGTGGTGACGGCCGAATCCGTGGTGGCGGCCGTGAGGTGGTGACATGCGAAGAGGAGGCACAGACCGGATCCAGAATGTGTGAGGAGGTGTCATGAGGAGGTGCCATGGGTTCCGAATGCGGGGGAGAGGATTGTCGCCGAGGTGTAGCAAAGGGGAGAGAGAGGAGGGCGGCTGGGTGCAGGAGGGGAGATGGGAGGAACTGAGCCACCGAGGGGATGCGAGGAGGATTCGTAGCTTGGCCCAATTGACGCGTGCGGGCGAGCACGGAAAAGGCGACGAAGGCAATGATGAAAAGCGACGGTAGAAGAAAACGGAACACCAAAGTAGTGGGCTGCACCATGATGAGCGCCCGGCAAGGAGGCGTAATATGGCAAGTGAGGTGAGATTGATCCGATCGAAGCCGCCGATCCTTTCTGCTAGTCCCATCAAAAGGTGCTGGCGTGACATCGCCTCCGGCTTTTTCGATCCAGAGCCATGACAAGATACTAACAAAGGGTGACGGGCGCAGGAGGAGGTGGTGATGTCCGGATCCATGGTGGCGGCGGTGAGGTGGTGACATGCGAAGAGGAGGCATGCATTTACCGGATCTAGTAGTCGGTGTGAGGAGGTGCTGGCGGAGGAGGTGCCATGGGTTCCGAATGCGGGGGATAGGGTTGTCGCCGAGGTGTAGCAAAGGGGAGAGAGAGGAGGGCAGCTGGGTGCAGGAGGGGAGATGGGAGGGACCGAGCCACCGAGGGGATGCGAGGAGGATTCGTAGCTTGGCCCAATTGACGCGTGCGAGCGAGCGCGGAGCAGTGCGACAAAAGGCAATGATGTAGTGCGACGGTGGCACAAAAAGGAACACCAGCAGGTGGGCCAGACCATAATGAGCGCCGGAAGGAGGCGTAATAGGCGTTGAGGTGAGATTGATCCGATCGAAGTCGCCGATCCTTTCGCCAGACCTGCCAAAGAGGTGCTTTGGCGTGATGCCTTCCGGCTTCCTTCGATCCAAGAGCCTCTGATCAAAGATACTAACAGCGGGGTGACGGCAGAGAGGAGGTGGTGACGGCCGGATCCGTGGTGGCGGCGGTGAGGTGCTGACATGCGAAGAGGAGGCACAAACGACCGGATCCAGCAGTCAGTGTGAGGAGGTGCTGGCGGAGGAGGTGCCATGGGTTCCGAATGCAGGGGAGAGGGTTGTCGCCGAGGTGTAGCAAAGGGGAGAGAGAGGAGGACGGCTGGGTGCAGGAGGGGAGACGGGAGGGACCGAGCCACCGAGTGGATGCGAGGAGGATTCGTAGCTTGGCCAAATTGACGCGTGCGGGCGAGCGCGAGCAAAGGCAACGAAGGCAATGACGAAAAGCGACGGTGGCGTAAAACGAACATCGCAGGTGGGGCTGCATCATGATGAGCGCCGGCTGGGAGGCGTAACAGGTGCAGCGAGGTGAGATTGATCCGGATCGAGTCGCCGATCCTTTCGCTAGTCCCGCCAAATAGGTGCTTTGGCATGACATCGCCTCCGGCCTTTGATCCAGAGCCATGATCAAGATACAATGGGGGTGACGAGGAGGAGGTGGTGACGGATCCATGGTGGCGGCGTGAGGTGGTGACATGCGAAGAGGATGCATGATTTCGGATCCAGTAGTCGGTGTGAGGAGGTGTCATGGAGGAGGTGCCATGGGTTCCGAATGCGGGGGAGAGGGTTGTCGCCGAGGTGTAGCAAAGGGGAGAGAGAGGAGGGCGGCTGGGTGCAGGAGGGGAGATGGGAGGGACCGAGCCACCGAGGGGATGCGAGGAGGATTCGTAGCTTGGCCCAATTGACGCGTGCGGGCGAGCACGGAGCAGTGCGACGAAAGGCAATGATGTAGTGCGACGGTGGCAGAAAACGATACACCAGCAGGTGGGCCAGACCATGATGAGCGCCGGCAGTGGAGGCAGAACATGGCAGTGAGGTGAGATTGATCCGGATCGAGTCGCCGATCCTTTCTGCTAGTCCCATCAAAAAGGTGCTCTGGCATGACATCGCTCAAGCCTTCTTCGATCCAGAGCCATGTATCAGCATACGAACAGGAGGTGACGGGCGAGGAGGAGGTGGTGATGTCCGGATCCATGGTGTCGGCGGTGAGGTGGTGACATGCGAAGAGGAGGCACAGACGACCGGATCTACTAGTCGGTGTGAGGAGGTGCTGGCGGAGGAGGTGCCATGGGTTCCGAATGCGGGGGAGAGGGTTGTCGCCGAGGTGTAGCAAAGGGGAGAGAGAGGAGGGCAGCTGGGTGCAGGAGGGGAGACGGGAGGGACCGAGCCACCGAGGGGATGCGAGGAGGATTCGTAGCTTGGCCCAATTGACGCGTGTGGGCGAGCGCGGAGCAGTGCGACAAAAGGCAATGATGTAGTGCGACGGTGGCAGAAAACGGAACACCAGCAGGGGCTGCACTACAATGAGCGCCGGCTGGGAGGCGTAAAGGCAGTGAGGTGAGATTGATCCGGATCGAGTCGCCGATCTTTTTCGCCAGTCCCAAAGAGGTGCTTTGGCGTGACAAATGTTTCCCGGCTTCTCGATCCAAGAGCCTACAGATCAGCATACGAACAGGCGGTGACGGGCGAGGAGGAGGTGGTGACGGCCGGATCCATGGTGGCGGCGGTGAGGTGGTGACATGCGAAGAGGAGGCACAAACAACCAGATCCAGCAGTCAGTGTGAGGAGGTGCTGGCGAAGGAGGTGCCATGGGTTCCGAATGCAGGGGAGAGGGTTGTCGCCGAGGTGTAGCAAAGGGGAGAGAGAGGAGGACGGCTGGGTGCAGGAGGGGAGACGGGAGGGACCGAGCCACCGAGGGGATGCGAGGAGGATTCGTAGCTTGGCCAAATTGACGCGTGCGGGCGAGCGTGGAGCAAAGGCAACGAAGGCAATGACGAAAAGCGACGGTGGCGTAAAACGAACATCGTGAGGTGGGCCGACCATGATGAGCGCCGGCAAAGGAGGCACAGGCATGAGGTGAGATTGATCCGGATCAAGTCGCCGATCCTTTCTGCTAGTCCCGTCAAATAGGTGCTTTGGCATGACATCGTCTCCCGGGCTTCCTTTGATCTAGGAGCCTACAGATCAGCATACGAACAGGCGGTGACGGGCGAGGAGGAGGTGGTGACGGCCGGATCCGTGGTGACGGCGGTGAGGTGGTGACATGCGAAGAGGATGCACAAACAACCGGATCCAGTAGTCGGTGTGAGGAGGTGCTGGCGGAGGAGGTGCCATGGGTTCCGAATGCGGGGGAGAGGGTTGTCGCCGAGGTGTAGCAAAGGGGAGAGAGAGGAGGGCGGCTGGGTGCAGGAGGGGAGACGGGAGGGACCGAGCCACCGAGGGGATGCGAGGAGGATTCGTAGCTGGGCCCAATTGACGCGTGCAAGGGCGAAAGCACGGGCAAAGGCGACGAAGGCAACGACGTAGTGCGACGGTGGCGTAACACGGAACACCAAAGCAGTGGTCCGCACTATGATGAGCGCCGACAAGGGAGGCGTAACAGGCCGTGAGGTGAGATTGATCCAGACGAGTCGGCGATCCTTTCTAGTCCCACAAGAGGTGCTTGGCGCGACAGCCTCCGGCTTCTTCGATCCGTGAGCCTATGATCAAGATACTAACAAAGACGGGCGCAGGAGGAGGTGGTGACATGGATCCGTGCAGGGCGCGGTGAGGTGGTGACATGCGAAGAGGAGGCATGAGACCGGATCCAGCAGAGGTGGTGAGGAGGCCAGGAGGAGGTGCCATGGGTTCCGCATGCGGGAGAGAGGGTTGTCGCCGAGGTGTAGCAAAGGGGAGAGAGAGGAGGGCGGCTGGGTGCAGGACGGGAGACGGGAGGGACCGAGCCACCGAGGGGATGCGAGGAGGATTCGTAGCTTGGCCCAATTAACACATGCGGGCGAGCACGGAGCAGTGCGACGAAAGGCAACGACGTAGTGCAACGGTGGAAGAAAACGGAACACCAGCAGGTGGGCCAGACCATGATGAGCGCCGGCAGTGGAGGCAGAACATGGCAGTGAGGTGAGATTGATCCGGATCGAGTCGCCGATCCTTTCTGCTAGTCCCGTCAAAGAGGTGCTTTGGCGTGATAGCGTCTCCCGGGCTTCCTTCAATCCAGGAGCCTACAGATCAGCATACGAACAGGCGGTGACGGGCGAGGAGGAGGTGGTGACGGCCGGATCCGTGGTGGTGGCGGTGAGGTGGTGACATGCGAAGAGGAGGCAAAGACGACCGGATCCAGCAGTCAGTGTGAGGAGGTGCTGGCGGAGGAGGTACCATGGGTTCCGAATGCGGGGGAGAGGGTTGTCGCCGAGGTGTAGCAAAGGGGAGAGAGAGGAGGGCGGCTGGGTGGAGGAGGGGAGATGGGAGGGACCGAGCCACCGAGGGGATGCGAGGAGGATTCGTAGCTTGGCCCAATTGACGCGTGCGGGCGAGCACGGAGAAGTGCGACGAAAGGCAATGACGTAGTGTCGACGGTGGCAGAAAACGGAACACCAGCAGGTGGGCCAGACCATGATGAGCGCCGACAGTGGAGGCCGAATAGGGCAGTGAGGTGAGATTGATCCGGATCGAGTCGCCGATCCTTTCTGCTAGTCCCGTCAAAGAGGTGCTTTGGCGTGGCAGCGTCTCCCGGGCTTCCTTAGATCCAAGAGCCTATAGATCAGCATACGAACAGGCGGTAACGGGCGAGGAGGAGGTGGTGACGGCCGGATCCGTGGTGGCGGTGCTGAGGTGGTGACATGCGAAGAGGAGGCACAAACGACCGGATCCAACAGTTGGTGTGAGGAGGTGCTGGCGGAGGAGGTGCCATGGGTTCTGAATGCGGGGGAGCGGGTTGTCACCGAGGTGTAGCAAAGGGGAGAGAGAGGAGGGCGGCTGGGTGCAGGAGGGGAGACGGGCGGGACCGAGCCACCGAGGGGATGCGAGGAGGATTCATAGCTTGGCCCAATTGACGTGTGCGGGCGAGCACGAAGCAGTGCGACGAAAGGCAATGACGTAGTGCGACGGTGGCAGAAAACGGAACACCAGCAGGTGGGCCAGACCATGATGAGCGTCGACAGTGGAGGCAGAACAGGGCCTTGAGGTGAGATTGATCCGGATCGAGTCGCCGATCCTGTCTGCTAGTCCCGTCAAAGAGGTGCTTTGGCGTGACAACGTCTCCCGGGCTTCCTTCGATCCAGGAGCCTACAGACAAGATAATGAACAAAGTGTGACGGGCGAGGAGGAGGTGGTGACGACCGGATCCGCGGTGGCGGCGGTGAGGTGGTGACATGCGAAGAGGAGGCACAGACGACCAGATCCAGCAGTCGGTGTGAGGAGGTGTTGGTGGAGGAGGTGCCATGGGTTCCGAATGCGGGGGAGAGGGTTGTCGCCGAGGTGTATCAAAGGGGAGAGAGAGGAGGGCGGCTGGGTGCAGGAGGGGAGACGGGAGGGACCGAGCCACCGTGGGGATGCGAGGAGGATTCGTAACTTGGCCCAATTGACGCGTGCGGACGAGCACGGAGAAGTGCGACATAAGGCAACGACGTAGTGCGACGGTGGCAGAAAACGGAACACCAGCAGGTGGGCCAGACCATGATGAACGCCGGCAGTGGAGGCAGAACAGGGCAGTGCGTTGAGATTGATCCGAATCGAGTCGCCGATCCTTTCGGCTAGTCCCGTCAAAGAGGTGCTTTGGCGTGACAGCATCTCCCGGGCTTCCTTCAATCTAGGAGGCTACAGATCAACATACGAACAGGCGGTGATGGGCGAGGAGGAGGTGGTGACGGCCGGATCCGTGGTGGCGGCGGTGAGGTGGTGACATGCGAAGAGGAGGCACAGACGACCGGATCCAGCAGTCGGTGTGACGAGGTGCTGGCGGAGGAGGTGCCATGGGTTCCGAATGCGGGGGAGAGGGTTGTCGCCGAGGTGTAGCAAAGGGGAGAGAGAGGAGGGCGGCTGGGTGGAGGAGGGGAGATGGGAGGGACCGAGCCACCGAGGGGATGCGAGGAGGATTCGTAGCTTGGTCCAATTGACCTGTGTGGGCGAGCACGGAGCAGTGCGACGAAAGGCAATGACGTAGTGCGATGGTGGCAGAAAACGGAACACCAGCAGGTGGGCCAGACCATGATGAGCGCCGGCAGTGGAGGCAGAATAGGGCAGTGAGGTGAGATTGATCTGGATCGAGTCGCCGATCCTTTCTGCTAGTCCCGTCAAAGAGGTTCTTTGGCGTGGCAGCGTCTCCCGGGCTTCCTTCGATCCAGGAGCCTACAGATCAGCATACGAAGAGGCGGCGACGAGCGAGGAGGAGGTGGTGACGGCCGGATCCGTGGTGGCGGCGGTGAGGGGGTGACATGCGAAGAGGAGGCAACGACGACCGGATCCAGCAGTCGGTTTGAGGAGGTGCTGGCGGAGGAGGTGCCATGTGTTCCAAATGCGGGGGAGAGGGTTGTCGCCGAGGTGTAGCAAAGGGGAGAGAGAGGAGGGCGACTAGGTGCAGGAGGGGAGACGGGAGGGACCGAGCCACCGAGGGGATGCGAGGAGGATTCGTAGCTTGGCCAATTAACACGTGCGGGCGAGCACGGAGCAGTGCGACGAAAGGCAACGACGTAGTGCGACGGTCGAAGAAAACGGAACACCGGCAGGTGGGCCAGACCATGATGAGCGCCGGTAGTGGAGGCAGAACAGGGCAGTAAGGTGAGACTGATCCGGATCGAGTCGCCATCCTTTCTGCTAGTCCCGTCAAAGAGGTGCTTTGGCGTGACAGCGTCTCCCGGGATTCCTTCAATCCAGGAGCCTCTGAGATCAAGATATTAACAGGCGACGAGCGAGGAGGAGGTGGTGACGGTCGGATCCGTGGTGGCGGCGGTGAGGTGGTGACATGCGAAGAGGAGGCACAAACGACCGGATCCAGCAGTCGGTGTGAGGAGGTGTTGGCGGAGGAGGTGCCATGGGTTCCGAATGCGGGGGAGATGGTTGTCATCGAGGTGTAGCAAAGGGGAGAGAGAGAGGAGGGCGGCTGGGTGCAGGAGGGGAGACGGGAGGGACCGATCAACCGAGATGATGCGAGGAGGATTCGTAGCTTGGCCCAATTGACGCGTGCGGGCGAGCGCGGAGCAGTGCGACGAAAGGCAATGACGTAGTGCGACGGTGGCAGAAAACAGAACACCAGCAGGTGGGCCAGACCATGATGAGCGCCGGCAGTGGAGGCAGAACAGGGCAGTGAGGTGAGATTGATCCGGATCGAGTCGCCGATCCTTTCTGCTAGTCCCGTCAAATAGGTGCTTTGGCGTAACAGCGTCTCCCGGGCTTCCTTCGATCCAGGAGCCTCTGGTCGGCCTCTGAACAAAGTGAAGGCGAGGAGGAGGTGGTGACGGCCGGATCCGTGGTGGCGGCGGTGAGGTGGTGACATGCGAAGAGGAGGCACAGACGACCAGATCCAGCAGTCGGTGTGAGGAGGTGTTGGCGGAGGAGGTGCCATGGGTTCCGAATGCGGGGGAGAGGGTTGTCGCCGAGGTGTATCAAAGGGGAGAGAGAGGAGGGCGGCTGGGTGTAGGAGGGGAGACGGGAGGGACCGAGCCACCGTGGGGATGCGAGGAGGATTCGTAGCTTGGCCCAATTGACGCGTGCGTAACGCGAGCGGAGCAGGCGACGAAAGGCAACGTGAAAAGTGCGACGGTGGCGTAAAATGGAACACCAAAGCAGTGGGCGGACCATGATGAGCCGGCGTGGAGGCGAACAGGCGGAGGTGAGATTGATCGGATCGAGTCGCCGATCTTTCTGCTAGTCCGCTAAAGAGGTGCTTTGGCGTGACAGCGTCTCGGCTTCCTTGATCCAAGAGCCTACGATCAGCATACTAACAGGCGGTGACAGGCGAGGAGGTGGTGACGGCGGATCCGTGGTGGCGGCGGTGAGGTGGTGACATGAAGGAGGCACAAAAGACCGGATCCAGCAGTCAGTGTGAGGAGGTGCTGGCGGAGGAGGTGCCATGGGTTCCGAATGCGGGGGAGAGGGTTGTCGCCGAGGTGTAGCAAAGGGGAGAGAGAGGAGGGCGTCTGGGTGCAGGAGGGGAGACGGGAGGGACCGAGCTACCGAGGGGATGCGAGGGGGATTCGTAGCTTGGCCAAATTGACGCGTGCGGGCGAGCGCAGAGCAGTGCGACGAAAGGCAATGACGTAGTGCGACGGTGGCAGAAAACGGAACACCAGTAGGTGGGCCAGACCATGATGAGCGCCGGCAGTGGAGGCAGAACAGGGCAGTGAGGTGAGATTGATCCGGATCGAGTCGCCGATCCTTTTTGCTAGTCCCGTCAAATAGGTGCTTTGGCGTGACAGCGTCTCCCGGGCTTCCTTTGATCCAGGAGCCTACAAATCAGCATACGAACAGGCGGTGACGGGCGAGGAGGAGGTGGTGACGGCCGGATCTGTGGTGGCGGCGGTGAGGTGGTGACATGCGAAGAGGATGCACTTAACGACGGATCAGCAATCAGTGTGAGGAGGTCATGGCGGAGGAGGTGCCATGGGTTCAATCGGGGAGAGGGTTGTCGCCGAGGTGTAGCAAAGGGAGAGAGAGGAGGGCGGATGCGGTGGGAGAGGCAGAGAGGTACCGAGCCACCGAGGGGATGCGAGGAGGATTCGTGCTGTCCCAATTGACGCGTCGCGGGCGAGCAAGCGGTCTGACGAAAAGGCAACGACGAAAGCGACGGTGGCGAAAAACGGAACCAGTGGGCTGCACCATGATGAGCGCCGGCGGTGGAGGCGCAACAGGCCATGAGGTGAGATTGATCCGGATCGAAGTCGCCGATCCTTTCGCTGCTAGTCCCGTCAAAGAGGTGCTTTAGGCGTGTGGCGTCTCCGGGCTTCGATCCAGAGCCTCTTGATCGGCATACTGAACAGCGGTGTGGGCGAGGAGGAGGTGGTGACGGCCGGTGCCGCGGTGGCGGCGGTGAGGTGGTGACATGCGAAGAGGAGGCACAGATGACCGGATCCAGCAGTCGGTGTGAGGAGGTGCTGGTGGAGGAGGTGCCATGGGTTCCGAATGCGGGGGAGAGGGTTGTCGGCGAGGTGTAGCAAAGGGGAGAGAGGAGGCTGCAGGAGGGGAGACGGAGGGACCGAGCCACCGAGGGGATGCGAGGAGGATTCGTAGCTTGGCCCAATTAACGCTGCGGAAGGGCGAGCAGTGCGACGAAAGGCAACGACGTATTGCGACGGTGGAAGAAAACGGAACACCAGCAGGTGGGCCAGACCATGATGAGCGCCGGCAGTGGAGGCAGAACAGGGCAGTGAGGTAAGATTGATCCGGATCGAGTCGCCGATCCTTTCTTCTAGTCCCGTCAAAGAGGTGCTTTGGCGTGACAACGTCTCCCGGGCTTCCTTCAATCCAGGAGCCTACAGATCAGCATACGAACGGGCGGCGACGAGCGAGGAGGAGGTGGTGACGGCCGGATCCGTGGTGGCGGCGGTGAGGTGGTGACATGCGAAGAGGAGGCACAAACGACCGGATCCAGCAGTCGGTGTGAGGAGGTGCTGGCAGAGGAGGTGCCATGGGTTCCGAATGCGGGGGAGATGGTTGTCATCGAGGTGTAGCAAAGGGGAGAGAGAGAGGAGGGCGGCTGGGTGCAGGAGGGGAGACGGGAGGGACCGATCAACCGAGGGGATGCGAGGAGGATTCGTAGCTTGGCCCAATTGACACGTGCGGGCAAGCGCGGAGCAGTGCGACGAAAGGCAATGACTTAGTGCAACGGTGGCAGAAAACGGAACACCAGCAGGTGGGCCAGACCATGATGACCGCCGGCAGTGGAGGCAGAACAGGGCAGTGAGGTGAGATTGATCCGGATCGAGTCGCCGATCCTTTCTGCTAGTCCCGTCAAAGAGGTGCTTTGACGTGACAGTGTCTCCCGGGCTTCCTTCGATCCAGGAGCCTATAGATCAGCATACGAACAGGCGGTGAAGGGCGAGGGGAGGTGGTGACGGCCGGATCCGTGGTGGCGGCGGTGAGGTGGTGACATGCAAAGAGGCGGCACAGACGACCAGATCCAGCAGTCGGTGTGAGGAGGTGTTGGCGGAGGAGGTGCCATGGGTTCCGAATGCGGGGGAGAGGGTTGTCGCCGAGGTGTATCAAAGGGGAGAGAGAGGAGGGCGGCTGGGTGCAGGAGGGGAGACGGGAGGGACCGAGCCACAGTGGGGATTTGAGGAGGATTCGTAACTTGGCCCAATTGACGCGTGCGGACAAGCACGGAGCAGTGCGACGAAAGGCAACGACGTAGTGCGACGGTGGCAGAAAATGGAACACCAGCAGGTGGGCCGGACCATGATGAGCGCCGGCAGTGGAGGCAGAACAGGGCAGTGAGGTGAGATTGATCCGGATCGAGTCGCCGATCCTTTCTGCTAGTCCCGTCAAAGAGGTGCTTTACGAATAGCGTCTCCCGGGCTTCCTTCGATCCAAGAGCCTACAGATCAGCATACGAACAGGCGGTGACGAGCGAGGAGGAGGTGGTGACAGCCGGATCCTTGGTGGCGGCGGTGAGGTGGTGACATGCGAAGAGGAGGCACAAAAGACCGGATCCAGCAGTCAGTGTGAGGAGGTGCTGGCGGAGGAGGTGCCATGGGTTCCGAATGCGGGGGAGAGGGTTGTCGCCGAGGTGTAGCAAAGGGGAGAGAGAGGAGGGCGTCTGGGTGCAGGAGGGGAGACGGGAGGGACCGAACCACCGAGGAGATGCGAGGAGGATTCGTAGCTTGGCCAAATTGACGCGTGCGGGCGAGCGCGGAGCAGTGCGACGAAAGGCAATGACATAGTGCGACGGTGGCAGAAAACGGAACACCAGTAGGTGGGCCAGACCATGATGAGCGCCGGCAGTGGAGGCAGAACAGGGCAGTGAGGTGAGATTGATCCGGATCGAGTCGCCGATCCTTTCTGCTAGTCCCGTCAAAGAGGTGCTTTGGCGTGACAGCGTCTCCCGGGCTTCCTTCGATCCAAGAGCCTACAGATCAGCATACGAACAGGCGGTGACGGGCGAGGAGGAGGTGGTGACGGCCGGATCCGTGGTGGCGGCGGTGAGGTGGTGACATGCGAAGAGGAGGCACAAAAGACCGGATCCAGCAGTCAGTGTGAGGAGGTGCTGGCGGAGGAGGTGCCATGGGTTCCGAATGCGGGGGAGAGGGTTGTCGCCGAGGTGTAGCAAAGGGGAGAGAGAGGAGGGCGTCTGGGTGCAGGAGGGGAGACGGGAGGGACCGAGCTACCGAGGGGATGCGAGGGGGATTCGTAGCTTGGCCAAATTGACGCGTGCGGCGGGCGAAAGCAAAGGCGACGAAAGGCAATGGCGTAGTCACGGACGGTGGCGGCAGAAAACGAACACCAAGAGGTGGGCTGCACCATGATGAGCGCCGGTGGAGGCGAGCAGGCGGAGGTGAGATTGATCCGGATCGAGTCGCCGATCCTTTTTGCTAGTCCCGTCAAATAGGTGCTTTGGCGTGACAGCGTCTCCCGGGCTTCCTTTGATCCAGGAGCCTACAAATCAGCATACGAGCAGGCGGTGACGGGCGAGGAGGAGGTGGTGACGGCCGGATCTGTGGTGGCGGCGGTGAGGTGGTGACATGCGAAGAGGATGCACAGACGACCGGATCCAGCAGTCGGTGTGAGGAGGTGCTGGCGGAGGAGGTGCCATGGGTTCCGAATACGGGGGAGAGGGTTGTCGCCGAGGTGTAGCAAAGGGGAGAGAGAGGAGGGCGGCTGGGTGCAGGAGGGGAGACGAGAGGGACCGAGCCACCGAGGGGATGCGAGGAGGATTCGTAGCTTGTCCCAATTGACGCGTGCGGGCGAGCAGCACGGGCAGCGACGAAGGCAACGTAGTAGTCGACGGTGGCAGCGGAACACCAGCAGGGGTGGGCGGACCATGATGAGCGCCGGCGCGGTGGAGGCGAGCAGGCATGAGGTGAGATTGATCCGGATCGAGTCGCCGATCCTTTCTGCTAGTCCCGTCAAAGAGGTGCTTTGGCGTGATAGCGTCTCCCGGGCTTCCTTCGATCTAGGAGCCTACAGATCAACATACGAACAGGCGGTGACGGGCGAGGAGGAGGTGGTGACGGCCGGTTCCGCGGTGGCGGCGGTGAGGTGGTGACATGCGAAGAGGAGGCACAGATGACCGGATCCAGCAGTCGGTGTGAGGAGGTGCTGGTGGAGGAGGTGCCATGGGTTCAATGCGGGGAGAGGGTTGTCGGCGAGGTGTAGCAAAGGGGAGAGAGAGGCGGCTGGGTGCGGGAGGAGACAGAGGGACCGAGCCACCGAGGGGATGCGAGGAGGATTTAAGGCCCAACGCAACGTCGGCGAAAGCACGGAGCAGTCGACGAAGGCAACGACGACGTATTGACGGTGGAAGAAAAGCGGAACACCAGCAGTGGGCGCACCATGATGAGCGCGGCGGTGGAGGCGCAATGGCGGTAAAGAGGTGAGACTGATCCGGATCGAGTCGCCATCCTTTCTGCTAGTCCCGTCAAAGAGGTGCTTTGGCGTGACAGCGTCTCCCGGGATTCCTTCAATCCAGGAGCCTACAGATCAGCATACGAACAGGCGGCGACGAGCGAGGAGGAGGTGGTGACGGTCGGATCCGTGGTGGCGGCGGTGAGGTGGTGACATGCGAAGAGGAGGCACAAACGACCGGATCCAGCAGTCGGTGTGAGGAGGTGTTGGCGGAGGAGGTGCCATGGGTTCCGAATGCGGGGGAGATGGTTGTCATCGAGGTGTAGCAAAGGGGAGAGAGAGAGGAGGGCGGCTGGGTGCAGGAGGGGAGACGGGAGGGACCGATCAACCGAGATGATGCGAGGAGGATTCGTAGCTTGGCCCAATTGACACGTGCGGGCAAGCGCGGAGCAGTGCGACGAAAGGCAATGACGTAGTGCAACGGTGGCAGAAAACGGAACACCAGCAGGTGGGCCAGACCATGGTGAGCGCCGGCAGGTGGGCGCAGGCGTTGAGGTGAGATTGATCCGGATCGAGTCGCCGATCCTTTCTGCTAGTCCCGTCAAAGAGGTGCTTTGGCGTGACAGTGTCTCCCGGGCTTCCTTCGATCCAGGAGCCTATAGATCAGCATACGAACAGGCGGTGAAGGGCGAGGGGAGGTG